>CM064329.1:92112050-93362050 GCA_032595735.1 Pelochelys cantorii | reverse complement strand
GGACATACCATCTCCTTTATGCGTTTCCACTGATTCTGCTTCTACCGAGGGTCTTAGAGAAAATAATACGACAGAGCTACAATAATACTTATTGCTCCATTTTGGCCCAGACAGACGTGGCTACCTCTACTTCTACAAATGTCTGTCCGACCTCCTTTCCAGTTACCGACACGGCACGATCTCCTCACGCAACCAGGTTTCGTGATGCCACAACCCTAGATCAAGAGACTGCACCTTACGGCTTGGCTCCTAGCTGGTTCCACAGTGGGGAAACCGTCTGCTCCCAAGAGGTGAAACAAGTCCTTCTTTATAGCAGACGTGAATCAACCTGCAAGACTTACCTTTGTAAATGGCGTAGTTTCCACTCCTGGTGTTTGGATAACCATTACGACAGTATATCTGTTCCGCTTCATCATATCCTTGACTACGCGCTCCACTTACATCACGCCGGTCTAGCTATATCCACAATTAAGGTGCACCTCTCGGCGATATCTGCATTTAGACAATCAATTGAGGGATCCTCGTTAATGGCTCACACTATGATGAAACGCTTCCTCAAAGGTCTTGCAAACCTATATCCTCCACTCAGAAGGCCCCCTACTTTGTGGGATCTAGACATAGTCCTGGACACCCTCACCTACCCCCCCTCGAACCATCAGCTACGTGTGACATGTCTATACTTACCATGAGGCTGGCCTTCCTCTTGGCCATAACGTCAGCCCGAAGGGTGGGGGAGTTGACCTCCCTCTCGGCCAATCCACCATATACGCTGTTTACGGATCAGGGAGTAATACTCCGATCTCACCCTAATTTCTTACCAAAGGTGAACTCTGAATTCCACATCAACGAGCCTATAATACTTCCTACATTCTATCCTAAACCGCACACTTCGACATGAGGCCACGTTGCATACACTGGACATTCGTAGGTCACTGGCCTTTTACCTAGAAAGGACTCGTTCCTTCCATCAGTCGCAAAGACTTCTACTGTGTTCCGACGAAAGGACCAAAGGTCAGGCGCTATCATCACAATGCATTTCCAAGCTAATAGTGAATTGTATCACACAGTGCTACACACTATGGAACAGACCAATACCTGCATCGCTCTCAGCCCACTCTACTAGGGCTACGGCAACCTCAATAGCCTTTCTCAAAGGCATCCCACTACAGGACATCCGCCATACAGCAACATGGTCTTCGGACATGACATTTGCCAGGCATTATGCCATTGATGTTATCACCCGGGACTCAGTGGTAGCCTCCGCGGTGCTATCCTCAGTAGCAAAACATTAACTCTGTTCCCACCTCCGTAGACGAGGCTGCTGCTCTGCACTCACCTGAAGTGGAGCACCTACGGGGACACTACCCGAAGAAGAAGAGGAAGTTACTCATCTCATGCAGTAACGATGTTTCTTCGAGGTGTGTGTCCCCGTAGGTGCTCCACGACCCGCCCTCCTCCCCTCTTGGAGTCTCCTCTTATGTTTTTCAGGACCGTTCCGATTAGGAGGAACTGGCAGGACCCGGATCACACACATGCTCACAAGTGGCTATAGGAGCATGCGTCGCCGCGCATGCACGGTCTGGCTGAACTACAGCTGACAAGTCTCTGACCTGCGGCGCCGGGACGAGCCCGACACCTGAAGTGGAGCACCTATGGGGACACATACCTCGAAGAAACGTCGTTACTGCACGAGGTGAGTAACTTCCTCTTCCTCTAAGATGCATGCCTGCACAGGTGCGCACCAAGAATTTGAAGCCCACCCACCTCCTCAGCTGAGTTGCGCAGTGGCAGCTCAGCTGTCCTGCCCCAGGAACAACAGGGCAGCCACCACGTGGCTCTAGCTTCAGCCCTTTCCCAAGGCCAGAGCCCTGGGTTGCACGGCTGCTCGGGTGGTCCTGGCCGGGACTTGAGCCATGTGGCTGCTTGGGTGGCAGCAGGGTGCAGGAGCAGGAGCTATGGGGCAGTGCAGGTCACCTCCTGAAAAACCATCCTGGTCTTCCTTAACCTTATCTTTTGGGTAAGTTGGCAGATGGGAAAGCCCAGGCTGGCACGCTCCTTCCGTGGTGGGTGGAGGGGTGTGCTGCCAGCTACAAGGCTGAGAGACCCATGAGGTCTTTGCTATAGGGCTGGGGCTCCAGAGACCGGGCTAGCTCTGTGCAGATGGAGATGAGGGTTTCTAGTTGCCCCATCGGGTCAGACGTGGCCGGCATTGCACCCTCATCTGGACTCTGCTCTGCCTAGGGCTTGGAGGCTGCCCAGAGGGTGAGTAATGCTGGTGCTGTGTGGGCTGTCGCTGCTTGCAACGCCTTCTAAAAGGTGAACTCCTGAATATCCCCCCTCCCTCCCCCCCGCCGCGGGGAAGGGCTGGAAACACTTATCTGCTTTTAAATAAGCTTCTAGGTTGCTCCTGGCTTACCCTGATGTGAATCCTACACTTTTCCAGTTTGGGAGCACAACGTGTTAGTAAATGCAGGTTAACATTATAGTTGGGCTGCTGGGTGATAGGGACCTTAGAAGAAAAATACTCTAGATAGAGGTTTCCAAATAACCACTATTGACTTGATCCTGGTTATGAAGTTCTTGTGGGCATTTTTTAAAAATATCTCTATGCTGCTTGTGGTAATCTAATATCTAGCCATCTAGCTAGGAACTATATAAAAATAATGTATTGTTGGAAGGAGGTGGGAATGCAAATTTCATTAGAATCATATTAATTTTAGAAACAAAGCAATAATATATCCTTTCATTATAGTCTCCGTGTAACCAATCATACAGTGCCATAATTAAAACATGTGGGCAGGAAGAAATAAGCTTGTCTGGGTTAGTAGAACAGTAGATCTCCCTCTCTGTAAACCATGTTTTTCAATGTAGGCAGTGAGGCTATATTAACACAAAACCCAATTTCATCTTGGCCAAATCAGTACAGCATAGCTTAAGTGAAGGAAATTCAATTTACAAATGGTACATTAATGTATTTAAAGTGTAGTTTGATGGAACTGTGATTATAGGCATGCTAGATTGTTGCCCCAGCTTTCCAAAAAGACCAGGACTTTAACAGGGTTCAAAAAAGAACTAGATAAATTCATGGAGGTTAGGTGCATCAATGGCTATTAGCCAGGATTGGTAGGACTGGTGTCCCTAGCTCTTTGTGTCAGGGGCTTGAAATGGATGACAGGAGAAGAATCACTTGATGATTACCTGTTCCTGTTCACTCCCTCTGGGGCAGTGTTTCTTAAACTGTGTTCCGGGGCAGTTGGAGGCATGCCTTGGAGAACAACAGAGTTCAAAATAGCTGCCCTTAAAGAGACAGGCAACCTTTTTTTTTTTTTTTGGGGGGGGGGGGCTCAATAACCCCCCCCCCCCCCCCCCGCCGATGGACCTTTGGTCAGCTGGTCTCCATCTTACATCCCATGTGCTCTATACTTAACTACTAAGGAGGTGGAGTGTTCTGGGAATGTACAAAATATTCTCTTGACTAGCAGAAAGCCATATATTAAATGTACTTACTTGTTGAAGTAGAAGCTATTGTCCTTATAGTCAAAACAGAAAGGTGTGTTTGCCAGTCTGGGCCTCTATTCATGTTATTTACTTACTCCCACAATATAAAAACTAGGGGGTCACCAAATGAAATTAATAGGTAGCAGGTTTAAAACAAACAAAAGGAAGTTTGTCTTCACTCAGGCTACATCTAACACTGCAGGCTTCTTGAGCAAGATTGGCCATTCTTGCACAAAAACTTGTGGAGCATCTACACTGCACACACGTTCTTGCGCAAGTAAATTTACAGTAACGCATCGGAACAGAGGGCTTATTGCGCAAGAGTTATTCCTCTCCCCACGAGGAATAAGCCCTCATGCGCAAGAAGGCAGTGTGGATGGGCAACAGGGGTTTCTTGCGCAAGAAATCCCTACGGCTAATATGGCCATCAGAGCTTTCTTGCACAAGAGAGCGTCCACACTGCCATGGATGCTCTTTTGCAAAAGCACATGGCAGTCTGGACATGCTCTTGCGCAAGATCTTTTCTGCAAAACAGTTCTTGCACAAGAAGCCTGCAGTGTAATCGTAGTCCCAGCGTACAGTGAACCTGTGGAACTCCTTGCCAGAGGATGTGGTGAAGACTAGGACTTTAACAGGGTTCAAAAAAGAGCTCTCTGGATTCATAGAGGTTAGGACCATCAATGGCTATGAATTCATAAGAAGAAGCTGCATACCAAATTCAGTGATCCTAGCTCTTACTGTTTAGGAGGAGCTCTTGAACAGACAGACATGTTCACTCACAGACACATAAAACCAGACAGAAAAGAGACAGAATCACCAGGCAGGTGAAAGGGGCTGGCTAGGAGCACGTTACTTCTCCCCCCAATCCGGGACTGTCCTAGCCCTGAGATTTCCTCCCCACAGGTGCCCTTTAGGAAGTAAAGGAAGGATGCAGCTCCTCTCCCCCATTCATATGGAAACATTGCTGCTACTCCCCTTTGTCAGAGAGTGAGGAGAAAGTGCAGAGTTTGCTCCATTCCTCAGTCTTGCTGGGGAGCACAGGGGCAGACAAACCTGGAGTTTCCCCAGCCTGGGGACATGCACAACCCCGCCCCCCCTCCAGTTGTGCCCACTGGAGCTGCAGTGGCCATGGAGAGGTGCTTCCATGAACAGACAGACAGGCTCACTCACAGTCATACAAACACTCTGAACTGGTGCTGTGTAAGTGTTCTTAATTCATTTCTTTCATTCTGCCTGAATTCTGATGTGCTGCAACCCCTGTTGTTCCAGTTTTAGGCTACACTGTATATGCTTACAATTAAATATCCACTGCTAGCCCATGTCCACCAACTCAGGCACACAGAGCTCAAGCGGTGGTACTATAAAACTACAAAATAGACCTCCGTGCTTGGGCTCCAGGCTTTTGGAACCTCCCCCCACATACACACAACTTCAGAGGTTCTAGAGCTTAGGCTGAGCCCAAGGATCTACATCCTGAGTCTAATTCAGATGACAGAGGCCAGCCTGTGTTTATTAATAACAGTGAACACATATCCACAGAGTTCTGCCAGTGAAACTGAATCTTAACATTCATAGGGGAGAGAGTACCACACACAGAATTTTGAAATGAATTTGCCATTTATTACACTGGTCTCCTGTAAAACTAATGTTACAAATGTTGTCACTTTTCAGTAAGAAGTCATATACAGGGCATCCCCGCTAAGTTGCCCATTCCACACTAAAGTCATTGATGCTTGTAGGAACTGATGCGTTATAAATCCTCCAATTTTCCGCTCTTAAGTTGCGCAAAACCCCCCACCAATTTGCACAAATGGAAGTCAGATGCAGGAAAAAAATTCCACACTTTAAGTTGTTTCATGACAAGTCCAAGTTTTTTAGAATGTACCTTGGACTTATAGCGAGGATGGCCTGTACTAACTGTAGGCTTATGAATTCAAATTTAATTTTAAGTTTTTTTTCAGATGCAGTTCATAGATTAAACACAATTACAGATCACTTTTATTCCAAAGCAAAATTATGTTCTTGAAGGTAGGTTAGTGCTGAAGCATGTTAGTGCACGCTTTGTTCTTCTGTGGAGAGGTAGTTTTAAATGTGACTCAAAACATGTGAATAGACATTGTTTGGTGATGAACTAGTTTGGTGATGAACTAGACATTGTACAATAGTTTCTCTGTGTGGCTATTTAAATGTTATTGCTGGTTCTTCTTTGAGCGGTTGCTCATGTGCATTCAAATTAGGTGCGCGCGCGCCACATGCACAGTTCCTGGAGCGTTTTTTCCCCAGCGGTACCCGTCGGGCCGGCAGGTCCCCCCCCCCGGAGTGGCACCGCAATAACAGCGCATAAGTACCCCTGCTGGCCGTACCCCTCCTCAGTTCTTTTTTACTGCCCTTGATGGTTGTTGGAGCTTCTCTTGTTGACTTGTTAATCCAGCAATCAGAGTTCTTTGTAGTGTAAATAGTTCTTTAGTCTTAGTTTGCTTTTAATAGTATAGTTAGCACTTAGGTAGTTTGAGTGTTCTCTCCCCTTCGGGGGAGGGTATGCCAGGCCCGCACGGTTTCAAACCCTGTGCGTCCTGTGCTAAATGGATGCTGCGTGGAGACCCACATGACTCTTGCTTAAAGTGCCTGGGGGAGGCCCACTTGACGGAATCCTGTAAAATCTGCAGAAGCTTTAAGCCAAGAATCAAAAGGGAGAGAGATTCCTGCTTAAAACTCATTTTAATGGAGTCGGCGCTTCAACCAGCACCAGAGAAGGAAGGTACGGTCCACAGTGCACCAGCATCGGTGCGGGAAAACCAACCAGGACCTCTCCATATCGCAACATGGAAGCCTTCAGCACCGAGGCACCAATCCCAGTCTCCGGTGCTGAAGAAGAAAAGGGACAATAGGGGGAGGTCTCTTTCCAAGAGACTGCACGAGAGCCAGCACCGGTTACATTCACCCTCCCGGTCCCCCCGGTGCCATTGGGAAGACGGCACCCTAGGCTTTGCAATGATGCAGTGCAGGAACATAGTCCGGAGCAGATACAGCTGCAAAGGCCATCCACACCAGAGACCTCTGAAGCAGCGCAAGGGCTGATAGAGTGCACAGCGTCTCCTCCTCAGCCCGCGCTCCCTCAATACCAGGAGTGTTCGCCTGTGGCGCTGGGGGCCTCGGTGGCACCGGTAACAGCAGCGGGGCATGGATCCTGATCGGCACCACCAATGGCAGTACCGCCCACTACGACGCTACGTCATACGGCACCGCAGATGGGATCGGCACCGCAGATGGGATCGGGGGACTGGGATCGGTGCTGCCAGCTACAACGTTGGTACCACCTTCGGTACTGGAGGAGGCTCCACCTGCTGTGCTGCAAAGGGCGCCAGGCACGGATCCTCCGGCACCAGCCACCATGCCCCCACCTAGACAAGTGCACATGGGGAAGCCAGAGTCCATGGAGAGGTTTAGACAGCATCACCTCTCCAGGGCACCGCCCATGGCACTGCCATGGTCTGCGTCCGAATACTCTTCAGAGTAAGAAGCTGAATCTGAATCACTATCATCCCAGTCTTTTTCGAGGACCTCGTCTCGGTACCATTCTTGTTCCTGGCACCGGCCCAGACAAGGGGACTTTCAGCAAACTTGGCCTCCACGAGCTCAACTGCCCTGGCCTTTTTGGACACCTTGGGCCTATCACTAATGGCAAGGTCCAGTGCCACCATCAAGAGGGTCGAGTGTCCCCAGAACCAGGAGCACCCCTTCAGCTTCAGTGTCAAGGCCTCCTGAGGCGGACACTAGGCAAAGTCCATTAAGGCAGGAGCCCAGAGACGAGACGGAACGGGGGCCAACTATAGCCCCAGTTCCAGTGGAACTGGAGCCAGACCACTGTCAGCCTGTGGTGTAGGAACTACAGGGCTGCAACAGAGGGTCTTCCTCATCATCACCCGATAAAGCCTTGGCAGACCCAGCACCTTCGATGCCGTTTATGGATGCTCGTGCTCACCAAGACCTCCTGCGTAGATTGGCTACTAATCTAGATGTCCAAGTGGAGTCAGCAGTTGAAGACGCTGATCCCATGGTAGACATATTGACTGCAGATACCCCGGCAAAACTGGCATTGCCTCTTAACAAAACAGTGGCTAAGCTCACGACTACTCTAAGGCAAACTCCAGCATCAATCCCACCGACCCAAAAAGAAGTAGAGAAACGGTATTTCATCCTGCAAACGGGACACGAGCACCTCTATTCCCATCCTATTCCAGGCTCAATAGTGGCCCAGAAGGAAGTACAAGCTCAACCAGGGCCTATTCCTAAGTCCAAGGAGCCCAAATGCATAGACCTAATGGGGCGTAAGGTCCATGCCACCGGGGGTCTTCAATTGCGCATTGCAATCCAGCAGGCGATGCTCAGCAGGTATGCATATAACACGTGGCAGACGATGGGCAAGTTTCATGACCTCTTACCTGCTGACTCTAGACAAGAGTATACTGCCATGACTAATGAGGGCAGAACCATAGCCCACACAGCATTGCAAGCGGCATTGGATGCTGTGGACTCAACAGCCTGAACCATGGCATCGGGAGTAGTAATGCACAGAGGTGCGTGACTACAGGTGTCAGGCATAACCCAGGATGTCCAAAACACCATTCAAGACCTACCTTTCAAGGGCCAGGACCTCTTCTCTCAAAGCATGGACTTGAGACTCCACACCCTTAAGGAAACGAGAGCCACCCTTAGGCCTCTAGGCATACATACACCAGCCCCACAGAGACGGTCACGTAATGCCAGGGCACCCACTAGACTGCAGTATCCTCCCTATGGGCAAGACCTGTGGAGGTGCAGGTATTGTAACACGGACACAGGTAATAACAACCTCTCTGGACCGAATAACGCTCGTAGTAGGAGAAGGCGACCTAGAGGAGTTGCAGATAGATCTGCAGGCCCTCATGCTAACCAACCTTCCAAACCCCCCTTTTGAAGATGCGCCCTAGGGTCATGTACCAGCTCTCACATTAGACCCTCCTTTTGGGAACAGGTTGTCCCATTTTTACCAGGCCTGGATCAGGATTACATCAGACAGATGAGTGTTAGACCTGATAAGAGATGGTTACTCTGTTCCCTTCCTCTCTTTACCTTTTACCGACCCACTCTATCCGTCCCTCTTCAGGGACCCATCTCACGAAGCCCTCTTAAAGAAGGAGGTGCTCTCCCTTCTCGCCAGGGGAGCAGTAGAGAGGGTCCCAAGGGGTTTCCAAGGGAGGAATTTTTATTCCAGATATTTTCTCATCCTCAAATCAAAAGGGGGGGTCTCAGGCCCATCCTGGACCTCAGAGACCTCAACCAGTTCATAAAGACAATGAGGTTCAGGATGGTCACGCTTGCCTCCATTATTCCCATGTTAGAGACAGGAGACTGGTACGCAACCCTCGATTTAAGGGTCGCTTATTTTCATGTAGCCATACGGCCAATGCACAGGCACGATCTAAGGTTCATAGTAGGGCATGAGCATTTCCAGTTCACAGTCCTGCCCTTTGGTCTCTCCACTGCCCCCAGGACGTTCACCAAGTGCATGGCGGTGGTAGCAGCTTTCCTCAGAACACACAGAGTGCAGGTTTTCCCTTATCTGGACGACTAGCTCATGAGAGCGTGATCAAGAGATCTAATCCTCCTTCACATAGACTTAATAAAGTCTCTGTTTGGGGAGCTGGGACTTCTGATAAACAAGGAAAAGTCCATGTTAACTCCCTTGCAAGACATACAATTCGTGGGGGCACATCTGGACGCCATTGCAGGCAGAGCATCCATCCCCACGACCAGATTCACAATATTGACACACATTATTCAGGGACTTCAGCTATCCACCCTCACCACAGCAAGAAACTGCATGAGACTACTAGGCCACATGGTGTCATGCACGCACGTGGTTCCCTATGCCAGACTGAGGCTCAGGCCGTTACAGGCATGGTTGGCCCAGTCATTCAACCAGACTCGAGCGCATTGGGACTCGGTGCTGTTGCTTTCACAGGAAGTACTCCAGTCACTGTACTGGTGGACTCAAGAAAGGGAAGTGTGCAAGGGTGTCCCATTCCTCAACGAGACACCCACTGTGAGATTAGTTACTGATGCTTCGGACCTAGATTGGGGGGCGCACTTGAACCAGCACAGGACGCAGGGTCTATAGACTCCTCTGGAGAGAGACCTACATATAAATGTCAGAGAGTTGAGGGCAGTTCGGAGTGTGTGCAGAGTCTTCCTTCCCCACCTCCCGAGCAAGTCAGTGTTAGTGTATTTGGACAATATGGCAGCCATGTTTTATATAAACAAACAGGGTGGTGCTCACTCTTCTCCCATTTGTCGAGAAGCCCTAATTCTTTGGGATTTTTGTATAGCCCATGGCATTCACCTACAGGCAGTGTATCTACCAGGGAACAAGAACCTCTTAGCAGACGAACTGAGCTGCTCGTTTGGGACTCTCGAGTGGTCCATAAGGGAGGACATGTTACACTGGTATACAATTTTTTAGAAGTCGTCTGCTTCAGAGATAAAATGTGCTATTTATTATGTATTTTGATGTGCTGAATTCAAATATGACAATTAAAACAACTGATTGGCTACTGTTTCCAAGATATTTAAGTTTTTGCATTTTACGTCTATGTATATTGTGTAGATAGTAGAGTTTTAATCGTAAATTGTAAACCTAGGTCTTTTCATGTGTTTATAGTTGCTTTACATGATAATATTTCACCTGTCCTGTTTATGTAACACTTTAAAAATCAGCAAAAGGGTTATATAAATAAAATTTATTATGAAACAAAAGGCAAAAAACTATTATGTACATAGTTTAGTCCTATTCAGTGTCTACTCAGCGCTTCTTGGCTTGTCTCTTGTATTCATTAAATGGAGCATCTCTTGTCACAGTCCAGCAATAGTCTGCAAGCATTGATGGGCTCCATTTGCCCTGATAGCGTTTCTCCATTGTTGCAATGTCCTGGCGAAATCGCTCGCCGTGTTAGTCGCTCACTGCTCCGCAGTTCGGTGGAAAAAAATCTAGATGAGAGTGCAAAAAATGTATCTTTAGTGACATGTTGCAACCAAGGCTTTTGTATGCCTTGAGGAGGTTTTCCACCAACAACCTGTAGTTGTCTGCCTTGTTGTTTCCGAGAAAATGTATTGCCGCTAACCGGAAGGCTTTCCATGCCGTATTTTCCTTGCCACGCAGTGCATGGTCAAATGCATCATCTTGAAGAAGTTCACGAATCTGAGGACCAACAAAGACACCTTCCTTCACTTAACCTTGGAAATTTTCCACGGAGGTACTTGAAAGCTGCTTGTGTTTTGTACATGGCCTTGACAAAGTTCTTCATCAGACCCAGCTTGATGTGTAAGGGTGGTAACAGAATCTTCCTTGATTCAACAAGTGGTGGATGCTGAACACTTTTCCTCCCAGGCTCCAATGACTGTCGGAGTGGTCAGTCTATCTTGATGTAGTGGGAATCTCTTGCACGACTATCCCATTCACAGAGAAAACAGCAGTACTTTGTGTATCCAGTCCGCAGACCAAGCAAGAGAGCAACAACCTTCAAATTGCCACAAAGCTGCCACTGATATTGGTCATAGTTTATGCACCTCAAAAGTTGTTTCATGTTGTCATAGGTTTCCTTCATATGGACTGCATGACTAACTGGAATTGATGGCAAAACATTGCCATTATGCAGCAAAACAGCTTTAAGACTCGTCTTCGATGAATCAATGAACAGTCTCCTCATCTGGATTGTGAACGATGTTGAGGGCTGCCATCACACCATCGATGTTGTTGCAGGCTACATGATCACCTTCCATGAAGAAGAATGGGACAAGATCCTTTTGACGGTCACGGAACATGGAAACCCTAACATCACCTGCCAGGAGATTCCACTGCTGTAGTCTGGAGCCCAACAGCTCTGCCTTACTCTTGGGTAGTTCCAAATCCCTGACAAGGTCATTCAGTTCACCTCGTGTTATGAGGTGTGGTTCAGAGGAGGAGGATGGGAGAAAATGTGGGTCCTGTGACACTGATGGTTCAGGACCAGAAGTTTCATTCTCTTCCTCTTCCTCGTCTGACTCAAGTGAGAATGATTCTGGTGCATCAGGAACCGGCAGTCCTTTTCCGTGGGGTACTAGGCGTATAGCTGATGGAATGTTTGGATAATGCACAGTCCACTTTTTCTTCTTTGACACACCTTTCCCAACTGGAGGCACCATGCAGAAGTAACAATTGCTGGTATGATCTGTTGGCTCTCTCCAAATCATTGGTACTGCAAAAGACATAGATTTCCTTTTCCTGTTCAACCACTGGCGAAGATTTGTTGCACAAGTGTTGCAGCATATGTGTGGGGCCCACCTCTTGTCCTGATCTCTAATTTTGCAGCCAAAATAAAGGTGATAGGCTTTCTTAACCATAGTGGTTATACTGTGCTTTTGTGATGCAAAAGTCACTTCACCACAAACATAGCAGAAGTTACCTGCACTGTTCACACAAGTACGAGGCATCTCTGCTCACTTTGGCTAAACAGAAATGTGTCCCTTTGCAAAATCAAACACTGACAAATAAGAGAGCACGACACTATGATTTCTAGAGCTGATATAGAGCAATTTGTTCAGCAGAGTGATGTAAGCTTCGTGATGATTGCATCATCCATGACTTCTAGGAATAACATGATGCAATTCATATCATGCATGACACAATACCAGCTTCAGATTGCATCATTCATTGTTTTGCCTAAAAAGCAAGTACTGTCCAAACCCAGTCACAGATTTATTCATAGATTCAGTCAAAGATGTATTTTAGTCATTTCTGGTTTAAATTGAGATCCCTTCCCTTTATAACTCACTTATCCTCTGCCATTCCCAAGTCAAGGGTCATATATACTGACCCAATAGCATAATCAACAATTTTAAGCATCATTTTCATTCTCAGTGACCCAGAATTAGTAAAGTTTGACTACATTTATTTCAGAAGCATTTTGGCTGTAGAGCAGTGTTACGGGGGCTATTCCGAAAGTGGGGATGTCCCCGTGTGGATCTTTTCGCCACGGAAAGGAACAAGAAGTGTCCAACCTACTTCTTGTACATGACCCAAGGGTTGGGATCCAAAGGGGATGCACTCGTAGCCGATTGGCCCAAGGGACTGCTATACGCGTTTCCCCCACTTCCATTGATTCACAAGGTTCTCATCAGAATCAAGAGACTCAAAGCACTAGTCCTCTTAATAGCTCCAGACTGGCCCAGACAGTTCTGGTATCCAGTCCTCCTGGACATACTCCAGGACAAGCCTCAAGCCATACCTACTGTCCCAGATGTAATCGTTCAAGAGTGGGGGTGGTCTCTTGTACCACTCAAACGTCAAATCCCTATGTCTAACAGTGTGGCTTGTCCATGGCTAACTGGTGCAGAACTAAATTGAGATTGGTACTGCTGAATAGTAGAAAACCTGCTACAAGGGCAGTGTACTCAGCTAAGTGGAAAAGATTTTCATGGTGGGTTGCGGATACAGGTATAGATCCTAGTATGGCACCCACCCCTCTGGTGTTGGAATGTCTCCTGGGGCTAAGGCGGGCTGGCCTTTCCACGGCATCCATTAGGGTGCACCTAGCAGCTATGTCGGCTTTCCATAGGGGGGAAGGAAACAGATCCCTATTCGTGAACCACTTGGTTAAGAGGTTTCTTAAGGGTCTAGGTAGGCTGTTCCCACATGTGAAACCACCGGTGCCCCAGTGGGACCTCAGTTTAGTACTTACCAAACTCATGTCCCCACCCTTCAAGCTGCTGGGCACATGCTCACTAAAGCACCTCTCCCTTAAAGTAGCATTTATAGTGGCAATCACTTCAGCAAGGAGGGTGTCAGAGCTCAAGGCACTGACAATAGAGCCCCCTTACTTGCTCTTTTCAGAAGATAGGGTGAGTTTACGTCCCCACCCAGCCTTCCTACTGAAGGTAATGTCCGCCTTCCATACGTCCCAAGACATATACCTGCCTGTGTTTTACCCAAAGCCCCATAAGTCCTCTAGGGAACAAGCCCTCCACTCTCTTGATGCCAAGAGAGTGTTAGCCTTCTATATAGACAGAACCAGACACTTCCGCAAGTCGTCCCAACTTTTTATTTCATTTGTGGAAAGGATGAGAGGGTTGCCAGTGTCAGCCCAGAGGCTATCTTCCTGGGTCTCGTCCTGTATAAAGGAGTGTTACGTGTTAGCAGGCAAAGACCCACCTCACGTGACAGCCCACTCCACGTGAGCGCATGCGTCCTCTACGCGTTCATGGCTCAGGTCCCGATTGCAGATATCTGAAGGGCAGCCACATGGTCCTCGGTCCATACATTCACTGCGCATTATGCCATTACGCAGCAGTCAAGGAGTGACACAGCCCTGGGTTCTGCAGTTTTAAGTTCAGTTCTGTAACGTAATCAAATAAAAGCATATTAGAAAGTAGTCACTTGAATTGATTTCTGGGTCGCGCCTCCTACTCCGCCTCCACAAGTTTCGGCTAGGGATTCACCTAATTTGAATGCACATGAGCAACCACTCGAAGAAGAAAAGAGGGTTACTTACCTGTAACTGTTGTTCTTCGAGATGTGGTGTTCATGTCCATTCGATTCCCCCTCTACCTCCCCTTCGTCGGAGTCTCCGACAAGAAGGAACTGAGGAGGGGGAGGGCCGGCAGGGGTACTTATGCGCTGTTATCGCGGCGCCACTCCAGGGGGCAACCTGGCAGCCCAACGGGTACCGCTGGGGGAAAAACGTTCTGGAAACTGTGCACGCAGCGCGTGCGCACCTAATTCAGATGGACATGAGCAACACATCTCGAAGAACAACAGTTACAGGTAAGTAACCCTCTTTTTCTGTATCAAGAGCCGAAGATTACAGTCAGGTATGCTGAGAAAAGGATATGGAGAGAACTATTAGTCCTATAGATCTTTGTTACAGATATCCTTATTATCATGAAATTAAAAAAAAATCCTTGTTAGGGAGCTTTCGGCATTTCTTATGAGCTACTATGACTTGAAAACAATGAAAGACACGATATAGGTGAGGTAGTATCTCTTGGACCTACTTCGGTTGATTAGAGCCAGTCTTTGAGCTTACATAGGGCTCTTTGAGTTTCTTTGACAAGTTCTGTAAAAACTTGAAAGGGTCTCATCAGCAGAAGGTGATTCAATTGAAGATATTACCTCACCTGCCTTATATCTCTGTAATATACCGGGACTAACAGAGCTACCACAAATCTGCATTTAAGACTGTGTTAGTTTCTATCAATTTACATGTCAACAACAAAAGACCATTCATTTTAAATTCTGAGTGTTCTCGACACTTTATAAATGTAGCACATATATAATAGAGTCCCTTAAGAGCGCAATATACCAAACATAGCAAAAAGTATGAAATACTAGAAGACTTACTCGGCTTTGCCTGGGTCCTTCAGGGCAGGGGGCTGGCAATGCATGTGTGTTTGCAGAAGTTAGGGAAGGGCCTTGAGGATTTGGAGGGCTCAGGGCAGGAGGCTGGGAACATGTGGGGTACAAAAGGGGCCAGCGGGAACTCCCTTCCTTCCCCTCCCCCTTCCCAAGAGGGGCTGGCAGGGGCTTTCTCCTTCCCCTCTCTCGGGGCAGGGGAGAGGAGGGTGGATTCTGTATCCTGGGTGGGGGGAGGGGCACTTACCAGGTCAGGTGGAAAGCAAGATGGGGAGCTCCATCCCCACTTTCTTGGTGGTATGGCTGCCCTCAGTAGTCAGTCTGCAGTATAGCTCTCCTCTGTGCTCTCTGCCTCCAGTGGTCACTGTGAGAATAGCATGCCTCCTAACTGCCTCTCCCTTTCTGTGTTCTGGAAAACAGACCCATTCCCCTCACTTACTGTTTTCCTGGAACAACCAAACCTGACCTTGCTTTAAGTTAGAAGAGAAAGCCTCATACCAAATGTGGTAGCCCTAGCTGTTACCATTTAGTAGGAGTTCTTGAACAAACTGACTCAAACAGGTGCACAATTCTAATATATAGATAGATAAACCCTCAACCAAATACCACCAAAGTTATGTCCCACTAGCCAGGCTCACAGGTGTTCCACTCTTCATGAGCCAGGGAGAAAAATGGAACTTGAAATGCTCCCTGAAATCTAACTAACTTTGACTGTTATGGATCAAAGAAGGAAAGGTATTCTCAAGCTCTGAGGATATAACAGACTGGTGTGCCAGAGATACCATCAGAGCTCTATCTAAGGCAGTGTTTCTCAAAGTGGTCCCTGAAACCACTTTGAGAAACATGGTAACTGGCCACGTCAGTTTGTTTATTTAGTGGCGCTGTGGCCACTGAGCCTTGCGGCTCCTATTGGCTCCATTTTGCTGTTTGCAACCAAGGGGAGCCACAGGAAGTGGCGGCTCGGCCCACACTGCTTCCCGTGCCTCCCCTTGGCTGCAAACGCTGAAATGGAGCCAATAGGAGCTGTGAGGCTCCGTGGCCCCAGTGCCAATAAATGAACAAACCAATGCAGCCAGTTAACAGGTTTCTCAAAGTGGTTTTGCAAACCACTTTGAGAAACACTGATCTAAGGCTAGGTCTATACAAGACATGGAAGGTCAGTTTAAGGTACATAACTCAGGCTATGTTGGATATGTAGCTGGAGTCAGCTTACCTTAAGCCAAGCTTGGCAGTGTTCCCACAATGAGAGGCAAGAAGGGGCAAATGCTTCTGTCATCTTCCCTTACTCCTTCTGACTGTGAGGACTACAAGCGTGGGCTGGAGCTGCCCTCAGCCTTTGGTTTATAGGTCTGTAGTAGACCCACTAAATTGAATGCCAGAATGTCGATTCCCTTAGTCTCCCCTGCAGAGTGTAAACACATCAGTATCTCATGAGGATCAAGGTGGTCTCTTAGGTAATTAAAACATTAAATGGCCTCATGTCAAAATTAACCAGGAAAAAGTAGGTAGCCAGTGCAGCTCAAGGATCACAGATGTTGTGTTCTAAAAACAAAACCAGTGCTTGAAGAAACTATGTTTAACTAACATAGCCACATTTTAAACTACCTTCAGTTTCTGGGTAGACATAAGATTAAACCATAAACAGTCTTCCTGGATTCTTTTTGACTGTGTTCAACTTTTTCCTCCTCAAAGAATGTGGTTGTTTTCTCTTTTGGTGTAACTGAATGATATGGAATTTTCTGGTTCTGCTGTGTGTCTGTTTAAACTGGCAATATAAATCCAGAAGTACCTCCCACCCCAACCACCGCGAACAACATTTTAGTTTTTGTGCATTTATATTATCAGGTATTTATATGCATTTGGACAGTTTTTAACATTTTATCACTATTCTTTTGTAAGTCTATCAAGTTTTTCCTGTACCTTCCAGATTTCTTTTTTTCAAACACACAATTATCAGTCTTCAGGTTCTGAAGTCTTTTGTTATATTGTCTTCAATTTCTTCATTTTGGCTTCCAATTTCCTCTTCAGATCCTGTCTTTTTCATGTATTCTTCATCATGCAAGTATATTCCATTCAATGCTGTTAGTATACTATGAGAGAGACCTCTCCTCTTTTTCTTTTCCGGAATGCTATATCTTCAAAGAGAGATTTCGTTGCACAGATGGTGATTGAATTTATCTTGAACAGAGCCAAGTACATTGTCAGAACTTAAAATAATATTGTTATAATGGTAAAATGGTAAATGGAAGACTTTGTTCTTCATTTTCATGACATAAAAATTAATATTGTATATTAAGATTCACAAAAAAGTTAAAAGGAAAAAAAGCATCCCACAGAAAATTATTTGGGGTTTGAGAGAGTGTTCCTTATGCAACTAAAATAATGCTAAAATCTTTGGCTTCCAAGTGTCATGTCTTATTGTTTCATGCCAGTAGCTTTCAACTCTTGTTATGGCAAGGTTTGTTTGGACTGCAAATTTTAATGTCAGTCACGAACTCTGTTTGCCACATGGACATGATTAAAAAGAAAGAGAATATGAGAACTGCAAATTGACTTTTACCAACTCAAAAGATTTCCCAAAGGAAAAAAGTTGGTTTTATCCTTACTGCTGTGTTCTTTGGATCAAATCTGACCAGCTGTTCAGGATTGCTAATCCTTTTACCATGTTAAAATAAATCAGTGAGTCAAATATCTTTTTCTATGTACAGGACATTCACTTCACTATAGCATCACAATCTGGAGTTCATTGTGATCAAGAGCTGTTTGTAACTCTCTTTAGATGAATTTTATCACACTTTAGTCAGAACTGCAGGAATAAAAAAGAAGTTCACTAGCAAAAAGGAAGGAAGAAAAATAAATGAAGTATTGACACTCCCCCCCCCAGCCAGTACATGAAAGCCAAGATCTTTGGGCTTATTTCCTTTGGGTTGTAACTGTACAACTTGTCTCTTTCACGCAGTTCTGTACAGAGAAAACAACAAGTAAAAGCAATGAGCAAATGTTACCACAAATGTATTTGTCTGGAAACAATTTTAGGTCATCCTTTTCATCCTGCATTAGCTTCTGCTAAAAATTTTGAACATTGTCCAGTATGTGATAATTACAAATTTTTACTTCCATTTTGAGAGAGGTTGCTAGATACTATAGACTTCCTATATGTCACACTCATATACATATTTATAGACATATACATAAGCTTTTTAAAAATTAGATATTGTCATTATTGATTTTTGGAGTTCATGGAGGAGTTCTTATTTTCCCGTGAAGCCTTTCACTTTACTTTCTTTTGGTTGAATATGCTGCAGCTTTAATTCTGAGTTCCCATTTCTGAAGCTGATTCTTGTACTGCTAACTTCTGGTTATGGACAATTCTCTGTTTAGCTCCTGTGTCCAATAGGTATCCCTTTATTAATATATCGTACAAGTTTAAGAAAATGTGGGGGAATCTAGATTTTTTTCTAGATTGCTGTTTTCGGTGTGTCTCCATGTTAGACTGTCATTTTACTTTATAAAATAATGTTTTTAAATGTTTCAGATTATTAATCTCATGAATTCTATACAACATTTACATAGGAAAATATATTTGAAGTTTTTATGGAATAAAAATAAACCGTTCTCTTAGGACAAATGCATTCTTTTTGTCCTTCTCATTGGTTGTGTTAGCTCATCGATGGTGTTAGTTGAGGATCCCAATAGAGTTTTTGGGATCAAACTGGAACACAGAGGAATTATGGCTCTACTATTGGGAAATTTACAATGTAAAAAGACAAATGGCTGTCAACAATTAGGACATTGCAGTACCAGGCACCAGACTCTGCGTAACAAGCATTCATCACACAATTGTGCAGCTGTTTTAATTTTTATTTAAATAATCACGCTTCTGTGGGAGATAAATTAATACCAATAGACTTTATGGAAAGAGGTGCATTTACTGACTTGCCACCTAGGAAAAGAATGGAGATCTGTTTGATTAACCTAATATATACATTTTCCATGTGATCATGATATCTGTGTGCCTGAGTTCTAGGCGAAAGGGACAACATGGAAAAAATCATGGAAATGTAGTTAGATGTGAATTCTAGGTGGAGTTTGGGGCAGGTAATAGGGAGAAATCAGAGCAGAAATGCACTGTGCGCAGCTCTCTCAGTTGCATCGAAAATGGGAACCACTATCTTAAATATGATATGGAAGGAGAAAGGGGACTCTGTGGAGGCTTTGAAAAGGAGGTAAGAAGTTTGAAATGGTTTTGCGGAATATCTCCATGGATTTTGGCAGACTATAAAGAAGCAAGATGAGTATTGAGGTGGTTAAAAAAGGAGAAGATTGAAGTAATCTACTCTGGAAGAGAGGTGACCAGAGAAAAGTTACTTCCTTTCTAGCAAAATATAGTTTGAGATGTGAATTTTTAGTTAAAAATTGCTGTTCAACAGAAACCAGTAGTTATAAATGAGAATAGTTAATGTTTCAGTTGGTAAATGGATTTCAGAGAAATATGAAGACTGCAGTTCAGACCTTAAATCATGCAATCAGAATTAATGAATCTATATGTTTATTTTAAATTTGTATTTAGCTTTGAAGTATGAATGTATGTTTCCAACATATTTTTACTAGTATGTATGCCATTTTTGCTTTTTCATTAGTAGTTCTTCTTTAAACACACATTACCACCCAATTGTCTCAAGTTAAATGGGGAGCTATATTAAAGGGTGGGTGGGTGTGTGTGTGTGTGTGTGTGTGTGTGTGAGAGTGTGAGTGAATGCTCACGAAGTTAAATTATGGCAGAATTGACCAGAGTCCAGACACTGTACAGGTTAATACTCTGTAGGATATCATTCCCCACATAGCCTTACCAATTTGCATCAGTTTTGGTTTCCATTCTCTTTTCTGTTGCAGACCTGGGTGCCTCCTCATCCGAGACTGTTGATATGGATTCATGATAGAGATGCAGACTTGTTAGTCTGGTCTAGCTGAAACAAAAGGCAGGACTATGCAGCACTAACCATCTTGTTAGTCTTTAAAGTGCTGCATAGTCCTGTCTTTTGTTTCAGATATGGATTCAGTTAGTGCACTTTTTTTGTGTGTGAACAATGATTCGTACTACCAGATAGACTTTCAGTTATGGTTTGAAATCCTTCTTCAAGTTACATTTTGAGAAGCAAAAGGCTACTGGTGTAGGGTGTTGTTTTCAGTTTTTAAAATGGTATGGTTTCAGAAGTTATTTTTAATTATTCCAACTCTTTCCTCTGCATATGTTACTTTGTGTTGAAATTTTGAAGCACTCACTGAAATGGTTTATCTTTTATAAATGTATTAAGAGATTAAGGAAGCTGATGTCAAACCCCACAATATTTACTGCAGCACATGGTTCCTTCCCTCCCTACCTGCTGGAGTTCTGAAAGTGTTTGTGAGGAAGGAAGGGAGTGATTTTACACTCTCGACATTGATAATTAAAACCCACACAATGCAGAAATATTGCTGGTATTTGTGTATTGGATTCTGTATACTCTGCATTTGGAGTAGCCAAAGTATTGCAAGAACTCCACAACTAATATTAACTGTCATTGTAATACAACTTCAAAAATGTGACCCCCATGGAAAACATTTTTTTTCTCAACTCCATCCTGCAAATTCATAAATTGAAGCACCTTATGTCTTTTTCTTCAGCAAAAGCTATTATTTTCTGTAATTCTCCAATAAATATATTATTTATTCATTTTCTACATTTTCTCCGAGTGTAAATTTCAGTGAAAAGAAGTATGGTATCCCAGCCCTTTCTGACTGCAGCATCTTAGGACTAGGTGAGAAGTGCCTCTCCATGGCTGTTGTAGCCTGTATGCTGGTGGTCAGGGCAGTGCATGTGTGTATGTTACACCCGAGTCTTCAACTGCTGAGACACAAGGCCCCGTCGCAGTGGGCAGTCTAGGTGAGACTGACGGGCGCCCCGAGGAGTTTAACATCCGCGTCTTTACCACTAGGATCGGGATCCTTTCGCGGCGGGCAGCCAACAGGCCGACAGACGCCCCAGAGTTTACAGGGAGAGCTTATTACACCTCAGATTTTGACTGCTAGGATACACGATCCCTTCGCAGCGGGCAGCCTGGGGAGGCTGAGAGATGCCCCAACGGATCTGTCCCCTGGAAGCGACACGATCCAACGCTCAAGCTCTCCCTATATCTGTCCCTTATGACCGGCTGGAGTTCTTTTTAAAATTGTGCTTGGTTCTGTTACAGCAACTGAAGGAGTCAGGTCACAGCTTAAACAGTTACTATTTTATTGTTACAGGGTAAACTTAGCTGTTAAATGCTACTACTGTGTTACAGATAACACAGCCACTACAAAGGACAGGACAGAAATTACACTAATAAGTCACTTACAGGTACCATGAAACCCTTTTGGTTCTCTGAGCTCTTATTAAATGCATGCAAAATAGACACCTAGCAGGTATATATTCTCACCCCTGCATTCCAGACTTGGCGTGGCCAGCGTCTTTCTCTCAATTCCTCGGGAAGAAGTAGGGCGAGGTTGGGCGTCCCACAGACCTCGGGAGACAACCAATACCTGCCAGCAGGTGTAGATGATTGGAGCTCAAATGGGGTGGGCTACTAAACCCCTCTTTATACCCCTTGGGTCATGTAGGCTTCTTCCTGGTCTCAAGTGGCCAGTTAGGAAAAATGGCTTTGAATGCCAAGTTTCCCACGAAGGGTGCAAAGCATAATTCACACCTGGGAAAATGCAGACAATGGGCACCTCTGGTATGTGATGTGTGAAGATTCCTCTCCTGGGACAGTGCAGGCGTGTCAATTACTGGTACTAGCCATCAAGGAGGCCCCAGGTCCGGGAGGCCCCGGGTCGTCAGTTAGCCCATTTACTGTCTGGTTTCTGTTTATGGTAGAGTCAGGGACAGGCAGCACACCTGCATTCCCAGGGCATCAAAGGCTGACTGCCTTTCTCTTGCTCTCTGGGGGGGGGGGAAAACAAGATGGGGTTCATGTCTGGCTACATAGCCTCAGCAGACGCAGTCAGGGAGGGGTACATGTCCCTTGGCTGGGGCAGGTCCAGGTTTGTCTGCCCCTTGCACTCCCCAGCCAGAGTGGGGAATACAGCAAACTATGTATTCCCCACCCCTACTTGCTCCCTGACAAAGGGGAGCAGCCCTCAATGTCCCCGTACAAATTGGGGAGTGAGGAACTTCAGCTCCCCTGTCCTCCTTAAAGGGATGCCTGGGGATGGGAGGCTCAGGGATAGGAGAGGGGGCAACCAGCCCCTTTCACCTGCCTGCAATTCTGTCTCTTTTCTGTATGGTTTTATGCATCCCTGCCCACACAACCAAATCTTTACCTTGCTGTAAGTTATGATAAGAAGAAGCTACATACCAAATTTGATGGCTCTAGCTCTTACCAGTTAAGAGGAGTTCTTGAACAAACATGGATAGACTCGCTCACAGAAAGACAGACTTAAATATATAGTGGATAGGTTGGTTATTTTTGGAGATGAGGATGAGATAATAGAAATCTCTGAACAACTTTGTTCTTTTCCTTTTCTCTGCGTGCATATCCCAGTAAATGACTGCTTCCTTCCCATTTAGTCCCTGACAATGTTTGAAGATGGAAGGCTGCAGGCTGCATGATCAAAAAATAAAGGAAATGTAAAGCAAAATTTTGAATTAAGAGAGTATTTCTTTGAACAGATTGGAATTTTTGGATTTTAGTGTAATGTTTTATATTCAGTCTATATCGAGGTGGTAGAATTCATTTTATAAAGGTGTAACCTTGTTATTTGCATTAGTAAATCATAACTTTTACCTTCAAAACGATGCTGGTATAGTGTAATACACATAGACTAGTAACTCCATATCATCGGTGGGCAAAAGAGCCTCTGTGGGCAGAATGCGGCCCACCAAACAAGTTGATCCGGCCCGTGGAGGCCCTGCCACTCCCCCTGGGGGTGGGAGGGTCTGGGGGTGGGAGGAAGTGTGCAAAATTTCCTCCCACCTGAAAGGAGTGTGCCGCACGCTCCTGGCAGAGTGGAAGGAGACTTTACATGCTCCTGGAAGGGCGGGAGGAGAATTTGCATGCTCCCCCCGCCCCCGAAATCTGGCGGGGGAGGAGCATGTGAAGTTTCCTTCTGCCCTGCCTGGCATGCGTGGTGCTTCTAAGCGCCATATACTCCTTGCAGGTAGGGATGTAAACAACTAGTACATTTCAAAGATGGCATGCTGCATGCAGCCTGGGTCCAGTGGGTAGTCTTGCACTGGCCCCAAGCTCCATGGGGATGCTTCCACTTTGAAATGTACAAGAGCTCCAGCGGCAGTTCTTTTGCATTTCAAAGAGGAAGTGCAGCATGGAGCCTGGGGCCAACTGGTGGTTCTCTTGGGGGGCGGGGCAGGGGGGAGTGCGCGCAAAGATTGTGCATGCTCTCCACCCCCACGCCAATCAGGTCCTGTGTCTGAGTGGGAAATCATGGAAGTGTCCTGGCCCTGCCCCTTCTGCCTGAGCCCCCCCACTTCCTGGGTGGCCTGGGGCCACTTAAAAAATTTCTGAAGTAGCCCCAGTAAAAAATTATTGCCCACCCCTGCTCTATATAGTAAACTCTGTGTTGTTTTGATCTAAAATAGCTACTGCTTGTTTAATTTGGGTATTTTCTCCATTACAAAAACAGGTTTCTCTGCAGGCTAGCTGTCAAATTTGTTAGCTCATCTTAATTTCATAAAACTCTTGTATTTTCTTAGATGTGCCATACTGGAATATAATGTGTAATGTAAATATATGAACAGGGTGTCTGTGTGTGTGCGTGCGCGTGTGTGTTTCTGCTTATAGACATTCATCATATGCATCTACTATATATTTGAGAGAGTTTGTTTGTCTGTTCAAGAACTCCTCCTAAATGGTGAGAGCTAGGGGCACCAAATTTGGTATATAACTTCCTCTTCGAACTTAAATCAGGGTAATGGTTTGGTTGTGTCAGGACAGTGAGATGTGTATAGAATGGGATTGCTTCTGAGAAGACCATACAGAAAAAAGACAGAATCACCAGGCAGGTGAAAGGGACTGGCTGGGGGGTCCCCCCCCATCCAGGACTGCCTCAGCTATGCGTCTCCCACCCCCCAGGCATCCCTTAAAGGAAGACAGGAAGGCTGAAGATTCCCCTCCCCCCCGCCCCAGTTTATACAGGGACTTTGCTGGCTTTTCCACTTCATCAGGGAGTGAGGGGGAGGGATGCATAGTTCACTGCATTCCTCACTCTGGCCTGGCTAGTGCAGAAGAACTTGGACCTGCCTGCCCCAGCCGTTGGGCATAAATGCTCCTCCAGCTGTGCCCACTGGAGCTGCAGTGGCTATGAAGAGGCACTTTTCATCAGGTCTCCAGCTGCTGTAGTGAGAGAGGCTGGGGGTAATCCTCTCTCCCTGGGCCAGGCTGCATACTGAACTCCTCATCGCCAACCCCACCCTAGACCAATGATTTAAATGAAGCATGTACGTTTTCTGATAGAAGCAGCAGGACTGTCTGGCAGGGGCTCCCTGGGAGTAGGGCTGGGAGCACACTGGCTGCTGGTCCCACCCCCAGGAGCTATCGAGTAATGTTATAACCACTAAGATTTTGTGCAGTTACATATCGATTAATTCAATAATTGTGTAACAGCCTTACTTTCTGTGTGTGTGTTATATATATGAATTTTCTCTGTAGAAGTTGTCTGAGATAATAGGAATCCCTGTTAAAAATAATGTATCAATAACTCCCTTTCCCTTCCTGTCATGGGTTTGGATGAAATTGAATTGGCAGTAGCTGGTATTTTTCTGATTTGGGCGCAAGAAAAAAATCAATTTATTGGACACAATCATTTGTCAGTTTCTGCATGCATGTCCTCTTGACTCAGAAGATTTAGTAAGCTTTATGTGAAAAAATGAATACTGAAAGGCAGGTTTGCTATGGTCTATTAACAGCAATGTGGCTTGGCATGATGAAATATTTTCTTCCCCTTTTTTCTTTTGATTTGGTTATTTAAATTATTTCAAATCTCCCATATTGGGGCAGATGAAAGGTCCATCTACCCTACTATCCTGTCTTTCAGCAGTGGCCAATGCTAGGTGCCCCAGAAGGGTTGATCAGAAAGGGTAAACATCAAGTGATCCATCCCCATAACTCATTCCCAGCTTTTGGCAATGAGAGGTGAGTGGCACCATGGTTGATAACCTGCCACAGACATACATCATTAATACAAGCTGCCTTATTTGCTAAAAATCTTCATACTTACTGCCAATTTGCCCTTTAAGTTATTATCCTTTTATGGGTTTTTCCCTTTTGCACAATCTTAAAAAGATACTGGATGTTTATTTACAAGTGTATTTTTTTTATTGTTACTTTATTCTTTTGCCCCAGGATAAACAGATAAACAATGGAGAAGATCATTTGAGGAGGATGGAGGAGGCCAGATTACAGCTTAGAGATCAGCTGCATTGTCTAGAGATGGAACAAGAATCCATTCTCACCATGATAGGAAGTGAAATTGATGCAGCTTGTGAAATCCTCTCCAGGGATTCTGTGGAGAAATTCAAAGTAATTATTAGTTTTCAGTCTGCCTTAGTTTTTTAGTTTGCTACCTAATGGGTAACGATAATGGAATTTTTATGCATAACTGCTTGTAGTCACATACTTGGTACAGATAGTTTGAATAAAAAATTTCAAATATGACAATTGACACAATTTGTAAAAATATGGTATTAAGCAAATTATGGAATTGTGGATTGATGCATGTTGCCATGTATCTTATAAATATATAACACAAGTCCCCACCTGTGTGTCACCAGAAGTTATTATTTTCAGTTGGCTCTCTTTTTCTTTGTAAATAATGGTTTCTAATTATTGTTTATACATGTGAAATGACCTTCCTGGTTGCAAGCTGCATCACATTGGTGCAAAAGGGAAAATGTACAGTGTCAAACAATGTTATTAACTTTCTTAACGTTTTGCTTGGAAATGATGTTCAAATCTTAAAATTGTTGGTTATAACAGCAATAATTTCATATTGTATCTTATCTCTCTCACATGACAAGTGTTTGAGAGAAAGGGTTGTGTATTTCAAATCCCCCCGCATTTATTAATAGACCTCAGCATGCTGCTCTAGGAAATGATGAAGATAATTTTTGGCAAACTATAGTTTCTCAATAGAGATTCAGAAACTCGGTGTAATAAAGTAGTCTTTCTTAGAGTCAAAATAATTTTTATTTTAAAATTTCTGTTTGCATTTGCTAGACCAACAGAAAAACTTCTAATCTTTGTTCATGGGGAAAATGTTTTAAATTTGAAACAATCCTATATTTTCTAATACTACAAAAAACAGACATAGTTACAATTTATATGCTTCATATTTTAACACAAATTCTTTTATCACTTAACATGACATGTTTTTTGTTGATGCTGTCGTTTACTTAACAGAAAACAGATATTTTTTTCATCATGGAATTTCTCTAAATATTTTAAATATATTCAGAACCAGGAGTAATGGTCTGAGTGTAACATTCTGTCAAACAGACATCATACTGTTTTAAATGTTTCACCACATAACGTGCAAATTTCCTAACCTTCCTTTCGTGAACTCCTTAGTTCTGATTTCTAATATCTGCTGGGCAGAACAGATGGCATTATTGTTTTAATTTACATCCTTCTTCGAAATTACATGTAACTGGGAATTTCAAAATAATGCTAAAATATGGAGGTTTTGTTTTTATTTTAAAAGAAAATTTTGACAGCTTTTCCTGACTTTCCAGTTTCATCAGACCCCTTCAGTTACATGTTATTGGCAGACTTAAAACAAATTTGAGACACTTGATTTTTGCTCTAGCCAATGAAGGGGACATAATTTTTCTTACAGAAAAATAATTTTTCACTCTCTGCCCATATTGGCACAGTGTAGAGGTATTATGTGGAGGAAGCACAGCTGAGAGAAGTAAGAAAAACATGGCTCTCATTGGACTTTAGTAATACCACTGTTCCCAGCACTGTGGGTTCTGTCAAGGGCTCTGGACATGTTTAACCCAAGTAATTTTCTTCTAGAAGTATAACTGCAATCTAGTTGTCTTGTGAGGATTTAAAGGAAAGATAATGGTATTATTGCAGGAAGCTAGCAAATATGTAGTCTTCGTCCATCACACTCTCCTGAAAGCAAAAGGCTGACCAGATTTGATAGTTGTGCCAAGTGTTTTAACTTGAAGAATTCTGGATAAACTGGGATTTTTTTTCTATCTGTTTTGCTGCCACGTGAACTGTCCCTGCCTACACTCTTCCACAAGTGTTTGACTTTCTCATTATGTAGGTCAGTACAAGAGGTACTGTTTTTTGATCCTTTCATTTTTACATTTGTAGTAGAGAACCCACTTAAGCAAATAGTGTTAAAGGAATAGACTTACTACAAAAAATATTACTTGCACCAAAGAAAACTCATATGGGCATACAGTAAAACCCCTATGATTGCATACCAGATAAATGTATCCCAGTCCAACAAGTATTGTAAATTAAACAAGAAAAAGTCATACCACTTTGAGATGGAAAAGAGTAGGATATATTGGTCATGATTCAGATTTGCTCTCTTCAAAAGAAGATGTATCTTATGTTAAATAGGTATTGAATTCAACTAGACTTCAATTAAAAGTACAGATCTATGCAACCACAGGTTTTTTTTTTCTACTTCTTTATAAAGAAGTAATGAAAAACAACCAACTAAAAGAAGTAGATGAGTTTAATAAAAAATGTAGAGATTAGATACATTTCCTTTTTACCACATTTTAATTTATGGTGTAATTGGATTTAAAGGGATTGGTGGAAGAGGGTATGAAAGATACCTGACATATAATTTGCTAATAAAATACCCAGTGAAGATGTATCTTCTATATTCATTAGTAATTTTATTACCTTAATATACAAGAAGGATTATGTAAGAACTTGTAATCATCAATCTCAAATACCTGAAATAAGTCTGATGTCGTCTTATACTTGGAATAGAAGATAGCATCAATACAATGGAATAGCAATGCTAAGTTTTTATTGGTGCTCAGTGTACATTTCTCTCACACATTTCTTGCTTCATCAAAATGAGTAATTTAATAAACAGTCAAAAATCTCATGTCCTATTCCAGAAGAAAAGTCAAAATTCTAACAATGAAATCACAAACAAAAATGGCTTGTACTACTTCTGTGCTATATAGTGTCATGCCATATAGTCTGGTGAAAATGAGGTTGGATGTCTCTAAAGCTAGCTTTTAAAACAACAATCACGTTAAAATGGTTCAGATCAACAATTGTAAATTGTATTTCACTGTAAATAAAACATAATTTTTAGAAAGGGGCTCCTAAGAATACACATCTTGATGCATTATTGTTGGTATAATACAACTATAATAATAAAATATTTAAGCATTTTCAGGATGTTATAATCACATAGTGTTGTAGTAAGCATATGGATAAAGTGGGGAAAAATACTATGTACCAAATAATTGCATACTGCATTGCTCATACAGTAATTCCTCATTTAACACGTGCCCACTTAACACGTTTTCACGATTGCACGATTTTTTTGGGGGGGAACATTTTTTTAATTACACGACTGTCCCCAGAATAACACGATTTCCCCAGCTGGCCCGTTGCCAGCGGCTGCGTGGGGCTTCCCCCGCCTCCCTGCAAAGTAGTGGAAGGTTCGCCGCTCACCGCACCATTCCCCTGCGATCCCCCCCTCGCCGGACGCAGTGCGGGTCCCAGCAGACCCGTCACAGGGGCAAACTCCCAACCCAATCCCCCTCCCCTCTCGTCCCCTTCCCTTCCTCAGAGCCAAACACCTCCCCTCCCTGCTGTAACCCAGTCCCCTTTCTCCTCCAACCTTATGTCCCGGTCCCAACAGACACCACTGCTTGAAACGCAACCCCCACCTTTTCCGTTATTTTCAGTGGGAAAATTGACCCCGCATAACATGTTTTCACTTAACACAATCATTTTCTGAAACATATCGATAGTGTTAAATGAGGAATTACTGTACTTTAATGTGACTAATAGAAAATTAAACAGCTCTTTCAAGTATTTAGGAATAAACCTTCCAATACTGATACAAGTTGAACCTCTCTAGTCCAGCATCTTCGGTGCTGAACTAGAGAATTTGCTGGACCATGTGAGGTCAATATTATCTAGCAGCATTACCAACAGCTCCACTGCTTACTGGGTTCCCTCTTAGAAAATATTTAGGGGGGTAAAGTAGAGCTAAATAACGGCACAGAACACTGAAAGCCAGGACTGGTGGTGTAAACAAACTTTATGGGACTCTGGGAAATGGCCACACCATGATAAGTGGACATAGGCCTAACTAAATTCATGCCAGACGAGACGAGCCTAGATGAGAGTAGAGAGACCAGAGAGTGCCAGACTAGAGAGGTTCAACCTGTATTTAGTAATGATTCTTTGAATTAATGTGCTCATTTTGTTCAATAAATAAAAAAAAAAATCCCCTTTGTGTCTAATTTTTTTTCCAGGCAATATCACTTACACCTGGTTTACAGAATGACCCTCATCGCTGGTTAGCAGAAACAAAGGTAACTTCATCTTTTACTAGCTATTATTGGATAATACTTAACAGCTGGTTTTGGTCACTAAAAATGGTATTTGAAAATTGGAGTTAAAAAGGGATGGGGTAGGAGAAAAATTCAAATACCTGTAACATTTTTCTGATAGGTGTATTGGTATTTCCAGCTAGGTGATTACCATTCAAGCCAATTAGAATGGTGGTGATTTTTTCAGCTAAAGGTCTTTGATTATCTGTTGGGTAGCAGCAAGTGATATCTGGTGTAAAAAAGTGTTACCATATTTCTGAAAGGCACTGGACTTTAGCTTATTTATTGGTACTTTTATTGACAGTTATGCTACTTATCAAAAATCTGTAGGTATTTGTATAGCCAAATTTACAGAATTTCTCCTTCAGTTATGCTTATTAAATGTGAGAACACCCACATTCTGAGCAACCAGAAAAACAAATACATTTGTGAGTAAAATAATGGAAGCCTGCTGAAAATATGACCCTTTGTTTGCTGGATTGCCTTTTCCTTTTATCAGTTTGTGATGGACCCCCTCCCCCCACCATGCTTTAGAAAGTGGATTTGTGAACAGAGATATGCCTAACTCAGAAGTGCTTTGAGCAACTTATTTTATGTAACCTATCAATCTCCATGTTATAATCCACTGGATTTTTATATCTTATTTTGGTGTATGTATCATTCTTGTGTGTAAAGCTAGATAAATGGAGTATGGAATGTTTTATGATTTTAAAAATGCAAAGGCAAGCCATCAAGGGTGTTTTCCTCAAGGTCAGATCAACTGTAAACAACTCTTTTGTCCTTTAAGTTTTATCAGTAGTTGATCCTAGGAAGTCATGTGACCTACCTAACTGATAGGGACTGGTCAAGTAGCTTCCCATGCAAAAGGGGAACTCTTTAAAACAGGGCTACTCAACTTTGGAAGTTCTGGGGGCCACAGTGATACTCACAGGACATGCCAAGGACCGCAACTTAAGTATGGTTGCATATACATGCATATATATATGCTAATACATGCAAATAGCTTCTTTCACAGTGACGGGCATGAATACAAAGATTAAGGTAAGACTATGCAACACGCAGGTCCCATTTAAGTCAGTTCTGCTGATATTAATAAAATGCAATACTTACCTGATTTCCACCCATATGACAGCATTTTAATGAGCAATGACAGCCCAGGAATTTAACTACTAAATCACATATCAACAGAAGACCATTATATTGATTACTTTTTTGTTTTGGCTCCCACTCATGGGCCGTGTGTTGAGCCCTGCATAAACCCAAACTGCACTGCAAACAAATGGGCCGCAAACAACTAGGCTGCGGGCTGCATGTGGCCCACGGGCCTTGTGTTGAGTAGCCCTGATTGAAAACAGTGGGAAATTTAGGAGCTTTTTGTCTTTTGACTGGTGCACCTGAAGGAGGGAACCAAAGACCCCAGGGTGAGTAACAGCCCTGGTTTGGGAGGCTTAGCTGGAAAAAAACAGTTTTAGGGTGAGTTTATATAGTTTCCATACTGAGGTTTCAGTGTTAGTTAGCTAAGCGTTTTCTGTTATTGAGTTTGTAATTTCCTTTGTTCTGCCTGTTCTCACTTACTACCACTTAAATCCTACTGCTTGTACTTAATGAAATCACTTTTATTTTCTATCCAGCCCATTGTAAATAATTACTACCTGGGGGAGCAATTGGTATGTACATTCCTCCTTTAATTGTTAAAGGGGGCTTGCCTATATAATTAATGTGGGGTTCTAATCCCATTTGGGGAGTGGCTTCCCAGGAAGCTGGGCCCTAAGCTTTTTCCATGGATCTGAAGAGATTCAGTATCTGTACTGCTTCTTGGGGGGCAGTGATCTCAACTTGGTGCCTTGGCCAGGAGAGACTAGCGGAGCTGGCCCAGCAGTACCAGGCGGTGAGAAGCCCCAGAGAGCAGGAAAGTGAGTATCCGTGGCCTTGCCAGTCCTCTGGGGGGCACCCCCAAGGGGTCTTCTGTGACTGCACCCTGTCACACAGTTCTTTCGGAGTAAAACAAGGGAAGCTTATAGTCCACAGGAATGCTGTTTTCTATAGGATTATAAGAGAAGTCAAGGAAAAAGTCAAGGATGTAAAGCAGTTTTGTTTTAATCAAAAGCTTTTAGATTAGATTCTTGAAAAACATTCTATTTTCCTTTAACCATACTTTTAAATCCCATGAGCCTGATAATGTGAGTACACATGCTTGGAAATCTCTTATGAGCCAGCCAACCTGGGCATGTGCTACTGTAAATTTTCATTTCTGTGCCTCAGCTTAATAGTTCAAAGAGATGACTGGTTAACTTCTAACCCTTGCTTTTTACTTTGCAGCCTTACCCGGTATCTTTTAATAGGGCTTAAGCGTCTCATGATTAAAATAGCTTTTATACTTCATAAAACAAACCTTTTTCGCTTCAATGTAAAAAGGTCATGACAGAGAAAGAAAAGTTGATCAGTTGACTGAGGAGAAATTGAATCTGTTTGCTAGCAAGGTGTCTTAAGATTATTGATCGGCTAGCATGTAATGCACATAGATCAAGAGTGAATATCGCTATAAATAAGAGAGACAAGATTGTGAATCAGAGGACAAGAGCTGTATAGGAAACAGTCTCCGAATCAGATAAGTGCTGCTGATATCCGAGGCAGTATTAGAAGAGCCTTCCATAGGTATTTAGTAATTGTTTTCATAAATCTGCCAAATGAGTTTCTTTAGTTATTGTGGTAGAGGAGATCTGAAATGAAAGAGAATAGAAATACTATAGTTCTTGAGATTTGTATCTTTTCCACCCAAAAGAACGAACAGCCTTATCTGTTTATTTATCTGCTATATATTTCAGGGAGTAAACTGGTTGAGAATTTGAAAGTAGAAGACAGGTTGGGTGAATGATCATGAAATGATAGAGTTCATGATTGTAAGGAATTGTAGATGGGAGAACAGCATAATAAAGACACGGATTTCAAGAAGACACAGACTACAGACTTTAGCAAAGTCAGGGAGTCTGTAGGTAAGATTCCATTGGAAGCAAGTATAAGAGGAAAAACAATTGAAGACAGTTGGCAATTTTTCAAAGACATTATTAAGAGTACAAGAACAAACTATTGCATTGCATAGAAAAGATAGGCAGTATGACAGGAGACCATCCTGGATTAATCAGGAGAACTTCAATAACTTAAAAATCAAAAAGTAGTCCTACAAAAATTGGAAAATAGGTCAAATTATAAATAGGGATGTTAAAGTATAGTCATGTAAACAGTTAACTTACCAGTTACCATAACAGTTACATGGAGGTTCCCAGCCCCACTCTGGGGGAACCAGTTGCCACTCCACACTGCTGGCTCTGTATCAGGCCTGCAGCATGGAGCGGCAGCCGGCTCCCTGAGAGTGGGGCCAGAAGCCTGGTGTGGGGCTGGGGGCTGGTGCATGCCGGGAACTGGCTTCCATCTTGTGTTGTTGCGTCTGTTTTAGAAGCAGCAGTAGGGCTGCAGGCAAGAGCTGGTGTGTGCTGGGAGCCAGCTTAAAAAGCTAGTTCACAGTACGCACCAGCTCCTGGGGTTCTGGCTGCTGCCCCACGCTGCTGCTTCCATATCAGTAGCTGGTTCCCTGGGAGCAGGGCTGCAAGTGGGGGCCAGTGCATGTTGGGATCCAGTTTTAAACCTGTCTTCTGGTGCATACTGGCTTCTGGGGATCCAGCTGCTGCCCTGCGCTGCAGGCTCTGCAGTATAAAGCTTATACTGCAGAGTCCACAGCATAGCCAGCTCCCTGGGAGTGGAGCCAGAAGCTGGGAGATGGCTTCTGGTGTGCACTGGATGCCAGCTCTGTGCACAGGGAACTGGCTGCGCTGCAGGCTCTGCAGCATACACAGGTACATGCTGCAGTATAAAGTGTAACTGCTGAGATTTTCAGTGGTTACATGGCTACCTAATTAACCACTTTTAAACATTCTTAATTACAAAGGATGATATAAACAAATAACAAGTATGTAGGGGCAAAATTTAGAAAGGCACAAATGAGCTTAAACTAACTAAAGATATAAAGGGTAAGAAGAAAATATTCTATAAATATATTAAAAGCAAGAGGAAGACCCAGGCCAAGGTAGGCCTGTTACTCAATGAAGAGGGAAAAACAATAACAAAAAATGTGGAAATAGCAGAGGTGTTTAATGATTTCTTTGTTTCATTTTTCACCGAGAAGGCTGGTGGTGATTGGACACCGAACATAGTGAATGCCAGTGAAAATGGGATAGCTTCAGAAGCTAAAATAGAGAAAGAACAAGTTAAAATTACTTACACAAATTATGTGTCTTAAAGGCAGCAGAGCCTGATGAAATGTATCCTAGAATACTCAAGGTGCTCACTAAAGAGATATCTGAGCCATTAGCTATTGTCTTTGAAAAGTCATGGAAGATGGGAGAGATTTCAGAAGACTGGAAAAGGGGGGCATTCTATAAATAAGGGAAATAAAGAGAACCCGGGGAATTACAGACCAGTCATCTTAACTTCTGTACCAGGAAAGATAATAGGACACATAATTAAGGAATCAGGATTCAACAAGCATCTAGAGGATAATAAGGTGATAAGTAACAGTCAGTCATGCTGGAAGGGCATAATGAGTGGGGATACAGAGGAATCAATTTTGGGACCAGTTCTATTCATATTTTTGTCAGTGACTTAGATAATGGCACAGAGAGTACACTTTTAAAGTTTGCAGATGAGGAGGGAGGTGCTTTGAAGGATAGGATTATAATTCAAAATTATTTGGACAAGCTGGTCTGAGGTAAATAGAATGAAACTCAATAAGGACAAACGCAAAGTACTCCAGTTAGGAGGGACCAATCAGTTGTCACATACAAAATGGGAAATAGCTGGTATAGAAAGGTATCTAGGGATCATTGTGAACTACAAGTTAATTATGTGTGAACAGTGTAAACACTGTTACAAAAAAACAGCCATCATCCTGGGATGTATTAGCAGAAGTATTGTAAGCAGGACACAAGAAATAATTCTTCCCCTTTACTCTGTGCTGATTAGGCCTCAACTGGAGTATTATGTCCAGATTTGTTTGCCACATTTCAGGAAAGATGTGGACAAATTGGAAGAGCAACAAAAATGATTAAAGGTCTACTAAATATGATCTGTAAGGAAAGATTGAAAGAACTGGGCAGAGCACAGAGTCCCTGTGGCCACCCCTACACACAAAGCTGGAGGGAGATGCTGACAACACTCTAGGAGCTGTGTGGACCTAGGCAGGTAGGAAGCTTGCCTTAGCCTTGCTGCACTGCCAACTGGACTTTTAATTTACAGTCCATGGTGCTGACCAGAGCTTCCAGGGCTTTTTGACCATTTTTGATGGGTGTTCCAATTGAAAACTGGACACTTGGCAATGCTACCTATGAACCAGCAGAGGACAATAGACTCATCCTGCAGGTTTATTCTCCTGGAAAAAATAACGTGCATGCTTGGCTTGAGCATACAGTTGCTGCCAATCAAAATATATGTGCATATTTTGAGTCCATTTGCATAAGTCAGTATTTGACCTTTAATGTATTTTTCATGTTTCCTTTTAAACTTCTGTAGTAATAGCTGTTATAAATCAGTAAGCTGATTTGAAATGTTCTTGTCCAGTTTAAAATTTAAATCCTATTATTTTTATTAGAATTCTTTCTCCTTTTTAGTGTCACATAAATTTGTTCTTCTCTAGACTAAACTTCAGTGGATGTGTGAAGAGGTAAAAGAGAGAGAAAACAAGGAAAGGAAACTGCGGCGCCAACTGTTGCAGAGTCGAGAACAGCTTAAGCACTTGACACTGAGCAAAGAGTGTGAGCGTCAATCTCTCTTTGAACAAATAAAGAAACAAGAACATGTCCTAGAGGAAGTTAACAGAGAAAAGAGAGGTGAGTTAACCAGTACATTTTTATTAATGAAGGAAGAGAAAAAGGGGAGAAATACTGATCTTGAGAATTAGCAAAGCATATTCAAATCTGCTTTGCCTGATAGTAATTAAGAATTCCAGTTGGTGTCTTGCTAGAGCTAACCAGGGAAACAGATTTTTATTTTCTCTTGATAAAGTTGTTTTGTTTTGCAAACTGCTATATTTCAGTTCACAACATGTCTGAACAACACATGGATTTTGTGAAATAATAAGTAGACATGCTAATTAGTCTTTCGGCTCTAATATTTGAGGCATAGTATGACCAAAATCATTAGTAAAAATTATAGAGGGGAGGTAGGAAGTAACTTTGCTAGGTGCTTACGTTGTTTTTGCCTTCATCCTGCTGTTATACGTGTAAAAAGTTATTCTTAAGCAATTTTTTTTGTTATACTAAAATACGAAGAGCTTGTTTTGGAATTTTCTCATTTTTATTTTAATGGTCATAACTGCTTTTTTTCCCCCTCTGCTGAGCCATGTAAATAGTATTGTTGTTTGTTTATCATAATGATGGCTTATTAATAAAAAATGGTAAATGTCAGAGGATTTTCTGAAATCCTTTTATGATGATTTAATGGTGTCCGATTATAAGATTTATTGGTAAACGTGTAAAAGATTAGACAACATGTTAAAAATACTGAAGAAAATAAGCTTTGCATTAATTAAAATGGAAAAGATTTGTTGTTTGGTCAAATGAATGGAATGTCAGTCCCTATAAAACTTGTTTTGGAATACTTATTTCATTTCTAAAAACAAGAGGTTGTCTCTGTCCTCCATTAAAGTCCATTTAGCAGTAGTAGCAGCATTCCATATTCACATCAATGGATTTTTTAAAAAAAAGCTGAGTGAATCTGTACTCCCTGGTATAGGATTTGGCCCCTCCATGGAATTTGAACTTAATTTTTATTAGACAATCTTTCTGTTAAACAGCCACCATTCTTGTCTGTCTGTCTGTCATGGGATTTTCAACTTTCACACACACGCATATCTGTATACAAACATGAGAGTGTGCATTGTATATGTATTGCAAGGGTTGGAAGGGCTTCTGGAAAGTTTGATTTGACTGGGATGGGTTCCAGAGGCTTCAAGAAGGTTCAATCTTAAGCCCTGATGTGCGAACATGGACATTCAACCGTTTAGAGTTGCTATCGCCGTCGCCTATTATAGCAATAAGTACATCGCTAAATGTGAACCTACAAGTCTTGAAAAAAGCCTCAGAGCCACTATTGCTCAAATCAGAGTGGAGGAAAGCAATATTTCTCGAAAGTTGTTTAAAATATGTATGGCAATGTTAAATCAACACCAAGTCTCCGCCTGTGTGGCCTGCCTATGAAAGGGAGCATGAGAAGAGCCATTTATGTTAACACAAGAAAGCCTGATCTTCGATACAAAGTTGTAAGGGTGCGAAACAAAGAGGTTCAAAACTCTGAGGAAGCCCCGGAGGAAGATGAAACAAGGAGCAGAAAATCCACCAGAACAAGATGCAGAGGAAGAAGCTACGGGTAACAATAATTTCTGCAAATATTTGATCAGTGTTGATGAACTTTTGGGAGGCTTGAACATTTTGCTCTTCAGTGATCTCCTTCAACTTTAACCAGTATCAGGCAGTCCTGTTTATAAGCAACCTGTTTCAGTGAGACCCACTGTGCAATTCTGGTGCCTCTTTAGCTTTTGTGAATTGACTGAAAACAGGCAACAGCAAGGGGATACAACATTTATCAAAATTTTAAATAATCTTAGAGAGGAAAAACTCACACGAGAACAACTAAATATTTTACTGCGTAAATGTGAGGAAAGCAAACAACGAGGGGACCCCAGAAAAGCTTTGAGAATTATGCCAACTTGTAAAATGGTAGACAACCACAATAAATCAAGTTTTGTCCGCTTTAGACAATGCGAACCTCCAAATGTTCACAATCACAGCACATGATACCCTCACTGAGCAGGAACGACGAGTTCCTAACCTTTATCAAGCTATCCCAACAAAGATCAATTGAGTGGCAGGCATTCCAAAGACAATTGTAATACATCTGGGCACTAAAGTTATGCTTCGGTACAATGTTGACGAAGCAAAAGGCTTGGTCAATGGCAAAATTGGCACCATCACGAATATAATATGGCCCTATTTCCACCGCTGCCAAGTTCACAAAACCGATACCCCTAAAGTTGAAATTGAATTCGAAGGCGATGTTGCAAAGCACATCATTGAACCAATGATTGAACATATCAGTTTCAAGCAAATTTTGGATACGGCTTGGTGGAGTGGCAAATGCTTCCAATCATCCGTGCTTACGCAGTCACTGTCCACAAGCTACAAGAGAGCAGGGTGGATAGAGCAGTTGTGAACCTTGACTCTCAATACTTTGTGCCAGCTCAGCCATTTGTTGCACTCAGTCGAGTCCGTTCTTTGGAAGGCATAGAGATCAACAAAATTGAGCCAAACAAATTAACAGGCGACAATGTTTGTCATAAAGACGCCTTAGAAGAATTACAGTAACTTCGAAGCCTTCCTCCTTTTAACCAACAAAACAATTGATCGATCACCTCAATTACTTTATCCTTGCGTTAAACTCAACAACTGATTTTAATTAAAAATGTGTCTAATGCAAAAAACATTCTGTAAAACAGTCTAGCTCAAAATACATAAACATATCAAAATGAACCTTGGAGTATTTATTAGCTGAAACACACTAGATTTAAGACCAAAAAGACAAAAATAATAATAATAAAAAAAAACTTAAAAACTTTCTAAAAGTGCACCAAAAGACTAAAAATAATAAAAAAAGTGCACCAAAAAGTCAAAAATAAAGTTCTTCGTTGAGTAGTGTCCCCGAGGGTGCTCCACTCGAGGTGCTGGGCTCATCCCGGCACCGCAAACGGAGAATCTTCCCTAGCAGTAGCCCTGCAGGCCCGCGTATGCGCTCCTGTTGTCTCGCACCTTTCGCGCCGTTACAGCTGAGCGCGGGCCGGCTTGTCAGTTTCCTTTCAACCGTCCGTGGCTGCAGACAGACCTAGGACGCACTCCCTCTCCGGCCTGAGGAGAAAAGGGAATCTTACCTTAGAGACTTTAGTTGCCACTTGGCAGTTCATAGTTAGTGTAGTTAATAGTCTAGTTAGTTTTTAAAAATCTTTATTTTCTGTCCTAATCCCATATTTTGTTCAGTAGCCTTAAAAAAAAAAAAAAAAAAAAGCTGTTGATTTTACTATTTACCAAAGAAAACCATGCCTGGCTTTAAGAAATGTTCGCAGTGTCAGGATGCCATGCCTGTATCCGATGGACACTCGCGCCGTGTCAAATGTCTGGGGGACGGGCACATCCCAACGAAGTGCTCACATTGTATGAAATTGACAGGGCGTGCCAGGCACGATTGTGAGATGCGACTCAGAGTGATTTTATTTAATAAAGCCCTCCAGACTCCCGATGGGAGCGAGCCATCCTCCACTGCCTCCGGGACTCACGCAGCTCGCTCATTCACTAAAGAGCTCCACAAGCCGGCGAGACCATCGCAGCAAGTGAGTTTGGGGGACAGACCGGGCACCTCTGGCATGCTGCCGAGGCACCTGGCGGAGAAGACGGTCAAGGGCTGCAGTGCCTCAGCCCGAGCCTTGTCCGCCCCAAAGACCTGATGCCGGCTCCTTACAAAGGGCCGCAGGCGGAATCGGCACTGGCAACGGCTCTAATGGCCGCTTTGAAGCCGGCAATGGCGGCCCCGGCACCGGTTTATGCTGCACATGCGCAGACAACCACAGCCCTGCCAGCACCCACACCTGCTGTGCCGGCCACTGTAGCCACGCTCTCCACGGTGCCGCAAGCAACAGCGCCAGCACTGGCGCCGCAGGCAAGCATCGGCACCAGGCAGCTCTCTGCACTGGCACAACCTCCTCCGGCACCAGCACAGCTGTCAGCTCCTGCGGCACCGCTGATTCATCCGTATGGCAGCTGTTCTATCAGGGCTGCTTCATTGCCGGCTACTCCACTTCAAACGGCACCATCTTCCCCTCTTCACTCTTCTGTGCTGGCTAAGGCACAACATAAGTCACGACGTGTTCGGACACCTTCCCTCACGCCAGACTGAGCTGTGTTGTCTCTGGGACCCTGGTCACCAGCCTCGTCTTGCTTGGGCAACCATCACACTCCTCGTTATGCCTCCACCAGAGATCATTACCATAGGTCACCTCGTCATTCGCCATCATGGGGTTACTACTGACGTCACTGTTCTCGATCTCCATCTCGTTATTCTGTTAAATCTATTTCACCGAGATCCTCAAGACCCTCAGGATATTCATGTCGATACGACTCATCCAGAGGATACTCTCCAAGACGTTCCCCAACTCACCATCAGAGATATGACCGTTACTATAATGACCATCTTTCCTCTCATAGCAGGCGATACCCGCGTCACGATCTCCATGATCCAGTTGCCTGGTGTCTCCACTTCGTGCACCCTCTCCGGCAGTTCCACCAGCACCTGCGGAGGACACTACCTCAGTTTCTACCCACGGCGAACATGAGGACAATCATACCCCGAACAGGGAACCATGGAGCCTTGATTCTCCGGCCAACCATTCATCATCGTCTCCAGACGACGCAGTCTTCCCTGGAGAGCTCTCCCCCGCGGAAGATCATAAGCAATTTCAAGAGCTCTTTAAGAGGGTTGCTCAATCTCAGGGCATTCAAACTACGGACGTGCAGCAAAAGCAACACCCCTTGCTGAAGAACTTACAGCTTTCACAAAAATCGAAACTGGCGCTCCCCTTTGATGAGGCTATCTTGGAGATTGCCAGTGATAACTGGCAGACTCCATCTACTTCCTTACCGACTAATAAGAGGTCGGATAAGAAATATTTTATAAACCAAAAGGGTATGGACTTTTTGTTCACGCACAGCCAGCCCAATTCCCTCGTCATGGACGCCGCTCAACAGAGATCCAAGACGGCGCAAACTAAACACACCGCAAGTGACAAGGAGGCTAAGCTCCTGGACATTTTAGGCAGGAAAGTATATTCTTCTGCCACCTCAGCTCTCTGAATGTGTAATTACGCGGCTCCCCTCGCAAATCATGATTTTGACAATTATTCGAAATTAGTCCCTCTTCTAGAACATGTACCGGACTCTAAGTGTCAAATCTTAAAGGCAGTAATACAGGAGGGCTATGCAACAGCTCGAACAGCACTGCAGATTGCCCTGGACACAGCTGACGCAGCAGCTAGAGCCACAGCTACTGCTGTAGTCATGCATCGTGCATCCTGGTTACATCAAGCTGCTGCCCCGAAAGAGCTATTAAACAAGGTAGAAGACTTACCTTTTGATCATCAGTCACTGTTTGCTCAATCCACCGATCAGGTGTTCCACTCAGGCAAAGACTCCTGTACGACGTTGAGAATGCTCAGGATGTATATGCCTCCGTATAAGCGCAAGAGATATACGCCCTATAACAAACAAACAGAGACCCTTCTCCTACATGACATTCCGTGCCAAATCATATGAGCAGCAGAGACCAAGACAACGCCAACAGAAACGAAGACAACAACCTAGCAAGGCGCCCGGCCACCAGCAGGGGCGGCAGCAAGTTTGACGTGTCGGTCGAGAGACTGCACATCACCCCTTTGACGGAGGCTCTACACAATCCGCAAGCTTTATTCCATCATTGGCTGAGGCGTTATCAACACCGCTGGTCTGTGATTTCCACTGACCGCTGGGTCAATGACATAGTTTTTTCAGGATATGCCATTCCTTTCAACTCAATCGCTCCCCACCCTCCCCGTCCCTTTTCAGGGACCCTTCTCACGAGACTCTTCTACAGCAAGAGGTTTCTCGGCTACTTGCCATAGGAGCAGTGGAGAGGGTACCCATTCAGTTCCGGGGGAGAGGTTTTTACTCTCAGTACTTCCTCACCCAGAAGAAGTCAGGGGGTTGGAGACCTATCCTGGACCTACGTTGTCTCAATCGTCACCTGCGGAAACAGAAATTCAAGATGGTTACGTTAGCCTCTATCATCCCAGCTCTCGACAAAGGGGATTGGTTCGCGTCCCTCGACTTTCAGGAGGCCTATTTCCATATAACGATTCATCCGGCCTACAGGCGATTCCTTCATTTTGTAGTAGGCTCAGATCATTACCAATACCGGGTGTTACCCTTCGGTCTTTCAGCAGCGCCACGAGTGTTTTCCAAAACCCTAGCAGTGGTCACTGCTTATCTTCGACATCTCGATATCACGATCTTCCCATATCTCGACGACTGCCTATTAAAGGCCCCTACTTTCGACGAGGCTACATGGGCAGTTGCCACCACCACGACGGTGTTTGAGCCTTTGAGACTTATTATCAACTTCGACAAGTTGTCCCTGACACCGAGTCACGATCTGGAATTTATCGGCACGAGGCTCGATGCACTGAGCGCAAGGGTATACCTATCCGCAATGAGATTCGAGTTGATCCGGGACTTGGTTCAGGCTGTGTCAACTGCTCCCAGATCCCGCATACTTACCTGCCTCAAGTTGCTCGGGCATATGGCCGCCACCACATATGTGGTGTCACATGCAAGACTCCACCTGCGCAGCCTCCAGCACTGGCTATTCACTGTTTACACTCCGGGTGTACACAGCACGAACAGGACAGTATCCATTCCCAAGCACGTCAGGGCTTCGCTAACATGGTGGGGCAGTCCCAAAAATTTGCTCGCAGGCGTCCCCTTTCACAGACAGAAGCCCTCAATGGAGATCACAACGGACGCTTCCTTGATCGGTTGGGGTGCCCATTTGCAGAGCATCGGGTTCAGGGGCTCTGGACGCCCCAGGAATCCCTCCAGCACATAAACTTCCTTGAGTTGCGAGCTGTATTCAACGCCTGCAGGCACTTCCTCCACATGATCTGAGGTCTTACGGTTCACGTTCTCACCGACAATATATGCACAGTTTATTACATCAAGAGGCAAGGTGGTGCATGCTCACGCCCCCTTTGTGCAGAGGCTATATGTCTGTGGGACTGGGCAGTTCGACACGGTATAACCCTTACCGCATCATACCTACCCGGCAAGGACAGTGTCATCGCCGACACCCTCAGCAGACACTTCCTTCCCCAACATGAATGGGAGTTACACAACGAAGTTGTCCACGACCTTTTTCATCTCTGGGGGTTCCCAAGTATAGACCTCTTTGCCACCCATCACAACAGAAAGTGTCATCGTTATTGCTCGCGAGCGGGCGTCGGCACGAATTCCTTGGGGGATGCCTTCCTACTCGACTGGAGTTGTCACCATCTCCTCTACGCTTTTCCTCCTCTTCCTCTCATTCCGAGGGCGCTGGAGAAGATAACATGGGAGGGCGCAACAGTGATTTTCATAGCCCCCTTTTGGCCCTGACAGACTTGGCTGATACCGTTGTCGAGAATGTCTGTGGCTCAGCCACAACAACTACTGAGGCTGTCCAACTTACTGTCTCAACAGCACGGTACGATGGTGCATCTGGACATAGATCGCATGCACCTGACGGCGTGGCTCCTAACTGGCTCCAACCGCCAGAAATGACCTGCTCTCAGGCAGTGAGGCATGTGCTGACAAACAGCAGGCGCCAAACCACTTGCAAGACCTACTTCTACAAATGGTATTAGTTCCAATCTTAGTGTGCGGTGAGGAATCTTGACCCTCTCTCCTTACCTGTGCAGCAGGTCTTGTATTACATGCTCCACCTAAAGACGGAGGGTTTGGGAATTACTACGCTGAAAGTTCATCTGGCAGCAATCTCAGCCTTCCATCTTCCCATCGACGGTCATTCGCTGTTCACCCATCTGCTCACTAAAAGGTTCCTAAAGGGGTTCGGGAATCTGTACACAGTCTACAGGATTCTACCAGAGCTGTGGGACTTGGCTTTACTATTGGATGCATTAACTCATCCCCCCTTTGAGCCGTTAGCAACTTGCGACTTGCGCATGCTCATGATGGTGTCATTCCTGCTGGCAATCACTTCAGCACGTCGAGTTAGTGAATTGGCAGCTCTATCTGTCGATCCACTGTACACACTATTTTCTGAGCATGGGGTAGTGCTCCGCGTCCATCTCCCTTCCTCCCGAAGGTGAACTCTCCTTTTCATATAAACGAGACGATAAGACTGCCAACATTTTATCCAAAGCCACATTCTTCACCAGAAGGCTCACGTCTGCATACGCTTGATGTCAGGCGAGCGCTGGCCTTCTACCTGGACAGGACGCGTGCTTTTAGGATGTCTTGGCATCTTTTTATAGCCACGGCAGAGCGTTCAAAACGCCAACAGCTCTCCGCACAACATATTTCCAACTTAATCGTCTCTTGCATCACACGTTACACTTTACGGCATGAACCTTTACTGGGACGGCCTCACGCCCATTCCACCAGAGACATGGCTGCATCCATGGCTTACCTTAGAGGTGTGCCCTTGCAGGACATATGCCGTGCAGCAACTTGGTCATCTGCTCTTACCTTCGCCAGACACTATGCCCGCACGAAAATATTGAAGAACGATTCAGCGGTGGCGCAAGCAGTTTTGGCCACGGTGCAGGGCCATAAGTCCGAAGGACACCGATAGCATTGGACCACTGCTGTGTACTCACCTTGAGTGGAGCACCCTCGGGGACACTATTCGATGGAGAGTTACTCACTTTGTGCAGTAACGTCTGTTCTTCAAGATGTGTGTCCCCGTGGGTGCTCCACGACCCACCCTCCTCCCTGCTTCAGAGCTTCTGTTTTTATCTTTCAGATGCTTCCGGTTGGGAGGAAACTGACAAGTCGGCCTGCACTCAGCTGTAACGGCGTGAATGGCGCGAGACAGCAGGAGCATGTGCGTGGGCTGGCAGGGCTACTGCTAGGGATTCTCTGTTTGCGGTGCCGGGACAAGCCCAGCACCTCTAGTGGAGCACCCATGGGGACACACATCTCGAAGAACAGACGTTACTGCACAAGGTGAGTAACGCTCTCTTTTAAGCTAGCAATGTAGGAGAAAGATTGGATGGCTAACAGATAGCAACTATCTTGAATTGTACTTAGCCATCCAATATATGAAAATATATAGTTCTTCTTCGAGTGATGTCCCCATGGGTGCTCCACTGTAAGTGTCGGGCTTGTCCCGGCGCCGCAGATCGGAGTTTTTAAAGGCAGTAGTCAGCCAGACTATGCATGAGCGTTTAGTATCTTGTGATGTTCAGGCTCTTTTCCTCGTGTGTGGGGTCTGGCTTTCTCCAGTTCCTTAGTTGCCACCCTCAGTCGCAGATGGAGCGAGCTCTTCTCCTCAACTGTTGATCACAAAATAAGTTATTTTAGTTAGTTGATTGTTACTGTTCATAGTTCACAGTTTATAGTTCATAGTTAGTTTATAATCCGTCGTTTGAAAAAAACAAAAAAACCAAGAAACCCCCCCAGTTTTCAGCTTCCGCCGCTTTTCTGAGCGGGGGAAAAAGAGCGAAAAGAAGAAAAAGAAAAGAGAGATGCTACATAGATTGAGGCGAACTCACGACAGTTCCCCTCCCACAATGCTGGGTTCTCTGGGATTTAAAAAAAAATGCGACACATGTTGCAAGGCTATGCCAGCATCAGACGGACACTCGGTTTGTATCAGGTGCCTAGGAGAGGCTCATGTGCCTTAGAAGTGCCTGCATTCCTCAAAGCTCACAGCTAGAGCTCATCAGGACAGGGAGATGCGATTACGCATGCTCCTGTTTGATAAAGTGCTTCAGCCTGCGGACGCTACACTGTCCACGGCTCTGTCAGAGCCCCCTAAGGCTCAAAAACGTAGCACTTTTTCCCCCACTACAGGGTTTTCATCAAAGAAGCACACTTCTTCAGCATGCTCCTTGCCGCCTGTGCTGACAAGCAGGGTCAGTACTACGAATAAGCCTGGCACCGCTTTGGCATGCCCCAGAGTGTTCTTGGACCCAAAAACCCGGCACAGAGCACCATTTGTGCTGACAACGGGAACGGACACTCGGCACTGGCAGCCATACCCACAAATGTTTTGGCATTGACATCGATGCCACAACCCACGGCACCTACACCACCAGCCGTGCCGACACTAGTACCTCGTGGTTCCCCAGTACCGGATTCACCCGACACACAAAGGCACGGGCAAAGTTGGATAAGCCACATAGCCCTAGCCCTCCCTCGGCAACCTTTTCACCAACACCATCCCCTTCACTGCTGGCACTGAGGTCACTGTTACCACATCGCAGGTCTCTCTCTCCACTACCACCAACACCGGGGCGCGCATTCCACCGCATTGCTTAGCTGAGGCATATGTCTTTTACCTCCCGCTTCATCAAGAGGCTCAATGACGCTTCACCACTCTCCAACCATATCGGGATGTGCAATGGGCTTAGAGGAACACAAACATATCCTTTTCCAGACAGTCATCACCAAGGCATCCGTACCATGACCACCATAGATACCATCATGATCGTCCAAACTGGTCACATGACCGACATCAACACTATTCTTACTCAGGACACTGGTCCCCCTGTTGCTACGGATCCAGGCGTCCACACCACTATCAATCGTCCCCCCCGCTTACCTTTGCACTATGCAGCCAACCTCATGTCCCTTCCTCCTCACCACATCACTCGGAACCAGGGGAGGGTCAGCTGTCTGAACCAGAGGAGCAACAGCCAGCTACTTCTCCCACGGACCACTCTCTTCTTCACCAGACAAAGCCATCATCCCTGGGGATACGTCACCCCCGGATGATCTCAAACAGTTTCAGGAACAAAGAGAGTTGGCCGCTAGCCAGGAGGTCCAGTTAACGGAAGTCCAGGAGAAACAATATCGTTGTCTTAAAAATCTTCCACCGTCCCAGCGTGCAAAAAATAGCACTGCCAATAGACGAAGCCATAATGGAGTCCGCTGAGGAGATCTGGCAGACCCTGGCCTCTGCTCCCTCTACAAATAAGAGGGCAGATAAAAAATATTTCTTTCCGACTAAGGCTACTGAGTTCTTGTTCTCTCACTCACAACCCAATTCCCTGGTCATAGATACAGCCCAATACAGGTAAAAAACTCCACAATATAAGAATGCTGTGGTGGGAAAATACAGCAAACGCATGGACCTGTTTGACAGGAAAATATATTCCTCTTCAACACTTTTATTGCATATTGCCAATTATGCTGCGCTCCTGTTGAATCACGATTTCGACAACTATACCAGACTCACGGCACTAATGGAGCACCTGCCAGATACCAAAAGGCCCATTTTGAAATCCATCATCCAGGAGGGATATGCCTCTGCCAGACCTGAACTTCAGATTGCACTGGAATGTGGTGCAGACAGCGGCTCATTTGATGGCTACTACTATAGTCATGAGGAGGTCCTCGTGGCTACAAACTGCAGGAGTTCCACAAGAGCTGCAGACTAAGGTTGGAGCTTTTTTCCAAACAAAAGCTGTTTGCCCATAAAGACAGACAAGGTCTCCACTTGAGCAAGGAATCAAGGACCACTCTCTGTACCCTTGGGATATACATGCCCCCATACCGCTGTAAGAGATACACACCATTTCAAAGGCGTTACAACTTCTTGTAGCCGAGATACCACCAACGTCCATTCGATCAACTCCAGTGAAAGAGACACAGACCCCCAAAAGAGGCGCACTCAAAACAACCGTGCTTCCACTCAACTTGCTAACAAGCAGAACATTTGACAATCTGGTCAAGGGCTTACAAACTCCCTGCACAATACATCAACCCAATTGATCAGTTCCCATTTTCTACCACTGTCTCAAACCATTTTACCAACATTGGTCTAACGTCACTACGAACTGTTGGGTTCTCGAGATTGTTTCAACAGGCTACACCATCCCATTCACATCACTACCCCCAACTTTCCCATCTTGCCCATCCCTCTTCAGGGACCCTTCTTATGAGTACCTGCTACAACAAGAAGTCCACCGACTCCTTACCATTGGAGCAGTGAAAAGGGTACTGACCAAATTCAGAGGCAGAGGCTTCGATTCCAGTTACTTCCTCACCCAGAAAAAACCTGCAGGTTGGAAGCCCATACTCAATCTTCGAAAACTCAACCATTACCTTCGAAAGCAGCGTTTCAAAATGGTGACTCTTGCAACCATAATTCCAGCACTAGACCATGGGGATTGGTTTGTAGCCCTCTACCTTCAGGATGCATATTTTCACATTACTATCCATCCTGTCCACAGAAGGTTCCTCCGTTTTGTGGTCGGGCAAGACCACTTCCAATATTGAGTTCTACCCTTCGGACTCTCTTCAGCACCCACAGTGTTTTCGAAAACACTTGCGGTGGTAACTGCGCACCTCTGTCGTCGGGGTGTTGTAATCTTCTTCCCCTATCTCGACGACTACCTTCTAAAGGGTCCATTCTTAGCTAAAACTTCCCAAATGATCTTTACAGCGAGAGAGACATTCGAGTCTCTAGGTCTTATTATAAACTACCAGAAATCTAGACTAGAGCCAATTCAGAACCTAGAATTCATAGGAGCATACCTAGATTCTACTACGACAAGAACTTACTTTCCTATGCAAAAATACCAAGCTATACATGACCTGATTGCAATATTTTCCTTAAGCCCTACGGTCTCTGTCCTCACATGCCTACAGCTCATGGGACATACGGCAGCCACAATGTGTGTGGTCCACCACGCAAGGCTGCATTTCCGATGCCTACAACATTGGCTAGTGTCGGTGTACGTTCCCACAAGATCCAAGAGTTTTCTGTCAGGGCAACCTGGCTTTAATGCTTCCTCCCTTTTCATTCCTTTCAGAAAGAGATCCCACTCTTATGGCTTTGTTTCTGAGGTCAGAATTAGTCATATGACACAGACCCTAGACACCTCTCTGCATAGTACAGCATAGGGTCTTTCTGATTCACTGCAATAAGGGTTACAGAAACACAATGATGCATCCAACTCAATTTATATATGTGCATATCTTGCAATGAAATGCTGCAATGTTCCCTTGAAATTTTATGGCTGAATTTCTGTTGTTGTTTTATTTTTAAAAGTTTAAATATTCAAAGCTTGCCCAAAAGAGATAGTCATAACGGCAAAGTTAGGTGATAGAGAAGGAGATGCTTTTTTGATCTGGTTAGAAAAAGCAATGATACCAGAGACACCCATGAAAAGGATCTTGGCAAAAATAGAAACAGCAGCTTTCAACAGATGCTGTCATAACAATTGCAACTAATTTCTGAGTCAAGATATCACTGTAATATAAATGCATATTGGTAGAATGAAAAGTATAATGAAATTGATGGTGCCAAGGATAATGAGAAAGTTTGTATGTTTAGATTTTGAAAGTTTTAAGTTCTTTTTTTAATCAGCTAAACACCTCATTTTCATAGTGGCATCAGGTTACTAAGTGGTGTTAATTTTTACAAGCAAAAACACTAATTCAAAACTACGAATTAAAGGAAATTTAATTTTTTAAAAACAAATCAAAACATCCTTGTCAAATAAAACTGCTTTTAGATGGATTATATTGTGCAGCTTTTAGAGAATTTTTTTGGCCAAGTAGCCATTGCTTTCCTTCTTACAAATTTCCCTTCTTCGAGTGAACTTTCCAGGTCAAACAAAAGTCTGTTTTTAAATAACAATTTAGCTCTCAAGTTCAAATATTTCTGTTATTACTTGTGCGTCTTTCATTCTCTTTTCTTTATAATGATTATATATTTTTTTCTTTCATATCTTTATCTCCAGTTCATATATAGGCTCAGATCAGTAGTAACCAGAATGTATTGTCGTGTGATAGATGCCTGCTGCTCTTTGTGAAATAAATTGATGCTCAGATTTCAGTTCTTAATGCACAGTTGTTCTAATCACAAAACCCACAGAAGTAATTGGTGTGTTGTTGGAGGCCTCTTCACTGAGGTTAAAGAACATGTGGTGGTGGTAGAGTGGTGCATTGGAGATGGGGAAGGAGGAAGGGAAATCGCATCCAAAATAAGTTTTGTTGTCCTTTGTTGGGAAGTATTTATTAAAAATATACATTGTCAATACTCAAGTTATACACTGGCTTTGAATAAAGAGAGGTGGTCATTGTTCACTTCTGTAAGTTGCACACTTTTCATCAACACTAAATAGACTTTGGGAAAGGAAAGGGCTCTTTCGGGAAGAAAGGGGTTATGTTGAAAAGCATACAGATAATGCTGAAATCTAGTCCTAAAACCCACAGTGCTATTTAGATTGCTTGTCATGGTTTAGAAGGATTTGTCAGTTGAAGTGTTCAGTAATTTTCCATTAAAATTGTTGAGGCAAAATTGGGGTATTGGACGTTTTACAAGTTTATTTTTTTGCAGGGAAGAACACTAGCATTCCAATGATTTGTTCTTTGTTTCCCAAACGGAGCAGCTCACTTAGATATCACATACCTCCTGGAGCTTCAAAAGGGGAAGGGCACATGCCTGCAGAACAGCAGGGATCACAAAACATTGAGCACAGCCATCATGGCAGACATTGTGGGATACTGGCAGAAGCCAATTCTGTTGACAAAATCAAACAGAGTCTACAGTTAAGGGAGGGGAAAAAAAAGTCTCTCACAGGGTGGAAGATTTTTGTCGCCAAAACTGGGTGTTTTTCCAAACAAAAGTTGCATTGTAGTGTGTACACTCTCACTGTGTGTTTGCCAAAAGGCAGTGACCATAGGCAGCTGCAGTGACCATAGGCAGATGCTTTTCACCTGGCTCCAAGCTGCTGTGGTGTGAGAGCTGGGATTGTCCTCTCACCCCAGGGCAGCCTGCATCCTGAATCCCTCATCCCCAGCCCCACCCCAGAGCGATGATTTCAATGAAGAAAAACAAAACTTATTTGAGTTAAGGACCCGAGAAATGCTCGGTAAATCTTGTAGTTGACATATGTTTCTCCGATCATCTGCCAGTCCTTATAGCAGCCCTATTCCTGTCATGATAGTTCCATAGTAGCAGCAGTGAAAATTTCTAGAATGGAATTTCCTTTGATATACTCTGTTTTAAAGACTATGTAAAACACTTGGAAAAATAATAATAAAGCTCAACCAGATAGAAGATGGCAGTTCAATTTTTTTCTTATATGTCTATCTGCTTTATCTCTATGTTGTTATAAATGCAGTTTTTTAAGAATGTAACAGTCTCATAGTTAGTCTTCATTTTTCCTAAAAATATTGCTTTATTTGACTTAAATTTATAATAGGAAAGTTACTGCCATAATGTCTGCTGTGAGCATCTGTTAATTATGCAACTGTCTCGTTCAGGTTTCAAAAATGTCAGGTATCTAAAACTTACCTCCTACCATAATAATTCATCCTACATCTGATATGCAGCATGGCTAAGAAATTTGGGCTGCTTTTGACCTTATAAAATTCAGTCAGATATGGTGTCTGGGATATAATATGTTGATCTTTCAAACAGATCTAGGTTGAAAGCGTTGAAGTTGAATTGTTAGTTAGTTTTGTATTCAATTTAAAACCAGTAAAGGCAGTTATATAACTTTTAAAGTAAGTTAGTACTAGAAAGAAATATCAGTAGAATGAAATGACAATAGTAAAAAAAGTTTTACTTGATAATAGAAATGAAAAATAATTTTGACTACTAGTAATTCATTAATTGGGTTAGAATATTCTTTCGAAGAAGTTTTTCAAAAAACCGTAATGCTGTTTTTTCTTTTTTTACATCCATCACCATCAAACAAAAGGCAGTTGTGTCTTTTTTTGGACTATGTGGCTATCTTTCTTGTTCTGAATGGAATTCTCATCGATGCTAAGTGATAGTATATTTGAAAAAGCTAAGTATAGATTCAGAGTGAATTAAAGAAGAGAATTTGATCCTACAACTTCTTTTGCAATTAATCTGATCTTGGTAATAGTTGAACAAGTCCCGGGCAATCATGCTATCTTGGTTATTTTTTTGGGGGGGAGGGGCGGGGAAACTTCTGTAAAATTCTGATGATCAGAGGAAACCTTATTGCACTGGCCCAATAACAAAAAATTGGGACTACTTTGCACAGCTAGTTACTATACATCATTTTCTGATGCACAAAATTGAAAAAGGTCATAGAGCAGTTTTGAAAATAAAGGCTGGAAGAAAGCCTATATGTTTGGAGGAGCACGAGGTTCAGACAGAGATATCTCTTAAGGGAGGTTCTATGAATGGAGATTCTCCAAATCCCAGTAAGAAGGAGAGGATGGAAGATGATAAAATACAGTTAAGATCTGATGAGAAATAGTCCAATTCAGTCACATTCAATTATGTAATATAATGGCAGGCAACTAAAAAGTGACAGTTTTAAAAATATTTACATATACATGTTAGAAGTCTAAATAGTAAGATGGGTGAATCTGAGTTTTTCATATTAAATGAGGATATTGCTGTAATAATCATTACAGAAATTTGGTGGAATGAGGATAATCAATGGGACATGATAATATAAGAGTACAAAACATATTGGAAGAACAGAATAGTTTGTGCTGGTAGGAGTGTGGCAACATTTGTGAAAGAAAACCTAGAGTCAAATGACGTAAAAATCTTAAATGAATCTGCCTGTACCATAGACTCTCTAGGGATAGAAATTCCATGCTTGAATAATAAGAGTATACTAGTAGGGACACACTAATTACCACTTGATTATAGAATTACAGAATATTAGAACTGGAAGGGACCTCGAGAGGTCATCCAGTCCAGCCCATCTAGATCATTCCTGATAGATGTCTGCTCTTAAATATCTCCAATGATGGAGATTCCACAACTTCCCTAGCAATTTATTCTAATGTTTAACCATCCTGACAGTTAGGAAGTTTTTCCTAATATACAACCTAAATCTCCCTTGCCACAATTTAAGCCCATTGCTTCTTGTCCTATCATCAGAGGTCAAGGAGAACAATTTTTCTCCCTCCTTCTTATAACAATCTTTTAGGTACTGTGGCAGGGTCAGTCCCACTCCTGGGCCCCTGACCCCTGTTCAGCCCACTGTCCCACAGTCTAGGAGTCACAGTATATGGCTCACTCGCCTTGGTTTGAGAATTGTTGTCTCCCTGTCGTCTTTAACAAGGTCGATGCTGCTCTCTTGGCTCCTCCGATGTCTTTCTCTCTCCAAACTCCTCCTCCACTCTCCAAAACTCTTCACAGCTCTCACTTTCCTCACCCACAGGGAGAGTTCTTAAATAGGCCTCCAGGCAGCCCCAATTAGTTTCACCTGGGCCTTAATTGATTTTGCAGCTACCCTGTCTCAGCTGCCCCTAATTAGCCAGGATTGCTGACTCTCTCTGCAAGAGCTGCCTCTTTCCCCTTCCACCAAGCTCTTTCACCTGCTGTAGTGCCCCTGCTCAGTCTCCTGACCTTGAGGTGGAGAGAGGAGCCACTCTTCCACTGAGCACAGCAGGCTGCTGGGCTTGTTGTGCTTTTTCCCCCCCTGCACCCCTCCCCTCCCCTTTTTTGGGAGGGGTGTGTGGGGGGCTATTGGGGTTGTGGCACGCAGGCCCCAGCTACATTTTGGGCCAGGTCCCCTTTTCTCTCTGCCTGCTCTGCTTGCAGGCAGTCTTCCTCCCCCCCCCAACCCCTCAGCTGGCTGCAGGAGCTGCTGGGAGTGTGGGGGTGGATAGGGGGGCCTTTGCTGCCCTCACCCTGGTGAGGGGAGCGGGACCCCCATTTTCCATCTTTTTGAGGGACTGCCTGGCCCCTTTCTTCACTGCTGCAGACTTGGACTTCACCGTTCCTGTGGCTGCTATGCCCTCTGGAGTAGAGAAGGTAAGGGGGCTGCTTTATAGCAGCTCCTGGGGTTCTTCCTTCCCCTCCACAAGTTTGTGTGTGGGGGGTGAGTGTTTGTGAGGGGCCGCCTGCCATCTGGGCCCCTAGGTGGCAGCTGGCACAGCTTCTGTGGGGTACTGGGGCTGGGGGGCTGACTCCCTCTGCCCCCCGCTGTCTCCCCTGCATCTTTGCTGCTGCTATTGCTGCTCCCTTCCTAGCCCCAGGTGCTGCAGGGGCCATCTCCATCCTTGGCCCCACTGCTTGCCACCCCTCCCCCTTGCTCTGTTGGGTCCTGCAGCTGGTGCTGCGAGCCTGCCACTCAGGCGCCCATGGGCACACTAGTTTCCCCCCCCCACTTCCCAGCAGTGTCTTGCTGCCCCCTGCTTCCTTGAGCAGACCTCTCCTCACAGCCTGCATTCCCCTCTCCTCTTTTCGTGTGCCCATGCCCCCCTTTGTCATCTCGTTTGGCGCCTGAGCCTCCCACTCTCCTTTAGTTGCCCTCCCCCACGCACCGTTTCACTTCCCACGTCTTTCAAATAATTGACCCTCTCACATTCCCAGTGCAGCCGGAGGAGCCGCTCTTACCCTCCTGTGCTGGGAGCTGTACCCCTTGTTCCTTTACCCCCCCCCCTCCTCCTGTGTGCGTTGCTGCCCTCTCACCCCGCCTCCAGCCTAGCAGGGGGAGTGGTGAGCCTTTCTCTCCCTCTCTCTTCCTCCTCTCCCTTGCTCCTTGTTCCACCTCTCCTCTGCTCCTTGTTCCACCTCCTGGCACTATTGGTCTCCCCTAATTGTCTGTTCCTGTCTCCCCCCGCCCCTCCATCCATGGACATAATGGAGGGGCAGTCATGTGATGCCCCTACCACCCCTTGCCCAGGCCCTCCCCCCCCCCACTGCCTCTATGAACCCTGAACCCTCTGAGGCTGCTGGGCCACCCACTCATGCAGCGGAGGTGGTGGACACGGACGGAGATCCCGGGACCCCGACCGCTCTTGCCGCGGCACCTTCTGCTACCAGTGTCACCACCAAGAAAGCCTCCCTGAAAGGCAGGAAGGGCCAGGGGACCAAGAAGGGCAAGAGCCCCACCTGGAAGGCAAAACCTCCTGTGGCGAAGGCTCACCCCCCCTGCCGCAGTCTCGGCCGCGGTTTCCCCTCTTTCCTGTCCCCCTGTTCCTTCCCCCAGCTCTGGGGGCAACAGTGTCCCGGCCCCCAGGGCGTACGCCCAGGTAGCTGCCACCCTCCCGCCTGCTGCCTCCTAATCCACCGAAGCTGCTTATGGGAATTTCATCCCCGGTGGTCGCGGCCCCTTCCCCACCCTGACCAGGAGGCACAGGGTCTGTTGCCTCCTGGTGTCGGCCTTGTCCCACGTGGAGACCTACGTGCGGGCGTTGGCACACGTGGTGGGGCCCGCGGCCATGGTGGCGGCCTCCAAGATGTTCGGGAAGGTGGTATTCTTCTTGGTGTCGGAGGCCGCCGCCCAGGAGGCGGTGGAGAAGGGTTTGGCGGTGGGGGGAGTCCACGTCCCACTCGAGCCTTTGGAGGACCTGGGCGTACGGGTGGTATTTTCCTCCGTTCCTCCCTTCTTCCCCAATGCCGCCCTATTGCCTTTCCTCTCCATCCTGGGGAGGCCCTTGTCAGTCCTTAGTCCTCTTCCTTTGGGCTGCAAGGACCCTACCCTCCGCCACGTTCTCTCCTTCCGCCAGCAGGTGGAAATCCAACTCCTGCCGGCGGGGCATGGTGGAGAAGCCCTAGAAGGGTCATTTCTGGTGCCCTATCAAGGGGCCCAGTACCGGGTATATTACACCTTGGGGGAGGCCCGGTGTTTTCTCTGTCGGGCGACGGGGCACGTCCGAAGGGACTGCCCTCTGGCCCGACTCGGAGATGCACTCGGGACCCCTGACGCCCGGGAGGGCATCGGCCCTACCATCGCCGGTGGCCCTGATGGTCTAGACCCTGGGGTTGCCCCTCCTCCAACCATGACCGTTGTTGATCCCGCTCGGGCTCCGCAGGGCCCAGACGAGCTTGCGGGCGCCACTGCCACCACCAAAAGCGGCAAGGCCGGGCCTACCGAGGAGAGGGCAGCGGGGTTAGAGACGCACTCGGACAGGGCCTATCTCAGGGGGAGGTTTCCCCTTCCCCAGCTGCCCAGCCCCCGTTTTCCCTCACCCTTCCACCGCTGCCCTCGCCCCCTGGCTCTTCCCCTAATCGGGCCCAACTCTCCTCCTCTGAGGGCTGGGAGGTTGCCATGGGGAGGCGCCGCAAACGAGCCCGACATTCCACCCCACCTATTGAAGGGGAAGATACCTTCCTCGTGCCTCTAGGGGTGGGCGTCGGAGCCATTCCTCCCTCCGACCCCCGGACGCTTCACAGCGCCGTGAGGCAGCTGAGGCGGTTGTGGAAGGGGTAAATGCCTCACTCCCGGAGTCCCTGCAAGAGGGACGGGGGATGCTCCCACTGTCCCCACCTCTGCTGTGAGGGTGACCGCTGACCCTGCCACCAACAAGGGCGACGACGTGGCGGCGGGCAGCGGGCTCGCCTTCCTTTCCCAAGAGATGGAGGCCTTAGGGTTAACCCCGACTGCCTCAGAGAGGGATCAACATGCCTTGGAGGGACAACAGTCGGCCTCTCCTTCCCCTTCTAGCCCGCCGCTCTCCCTTTTCCCTGCCTCCAGGTTGTCCCAGGGTGTAACCAACTGCCCAGCCATCAGCAGCACTTTGGCCACCAAACCCCTGGAGGATCCTTGCGGGCGGGAGTTCCCGTCATTCCCCATTACCCCTGGTGCTGGAGCCTCCGGTGCTGCACTCCTAGTGGTGCTGGAGCCTGGCGCTGGGGAGACACTAACTTCCCCCACCACTGCCACCGATCCCCCCCACCCTGCGAGGAGACACCGCAACCCAGTGCCTCTACCGCTGAGGCTTCAGACCCTACTCCTGCTCCCCATTCAGCCCCTCTCCCAACAGAATTTCCCACTTCTCTTCCTGCTCCCCCTCCTCCTTGTCTTTTTCCTAATCCCCCATCTCTTCCTCCCCCTACTCCCCTTCCTTCTCTTCCTCCTTTCCCTGATCCCTTCCCTGACCTCTTTTCCTCCCCTTACACAGTTACTGCCACCCCCGGGGCTGCCACGTTCAGCTCAGACGTTGGCCCCCGGGAGGCGGTTTTTGTTTCTCCCGCTCCCAGCACATCTGGGGCTGTTCTCCCTCCGCCACTACCCCTGTCGTCATCCCAGCAGGGACCTCAGAGTCCCCGCTTTCCCGCATCAGTCGGTCGCGGGGCAAGCGGAGTGGTCTGGCCCGAGGCCCCGACACCCGATGCGCTGAGGGGCGAGATGCGCAGCTTCTTGGAGGACATTCGTGGCTCCAAGAACAAAGTGGCTCTCGCCCTTCAGCGCTGGGGGGATTTCCATCTCATCCTCCAGACCGTAAGGGCCATTTTGGGGGAAGGCAAAGGGACTGGGTGGTGGGAGGCTGCGGCCTACCAGCGGGCCCGTGGCTTCCGTGATGCCCTGCTTACGTTTGGGTATGGTCACAGTTTGCTGCGGTGCCCAATGGGGACTGTCAGCACTCCTGCCAGCGAGGATCTTCCCCAGCCCTCTCGATGCCGCCGTTCGTCATTGCCACTCTGAACACCCGGGGCTGCAGGCTGGGTCTCCGCAGGTGTAGGGTACTCTCCTTCCTTCGGGAGGGGGGGTACTCTGTCATCTTCCTGCAGAGACCCATACTGCGTTGGCTGCCGAAGCGAGCTGGCGGCTGGAGTGGGGAGACAGGGTGTACTTCAGCCACCTGTTGGCCATTCAAGCCGGGGTGGTGACCCTGTTCTCCCCGAACCTGCGGCCTGAGGTGTTGGGGACTACCAAGGTTGTGCAAGGCTGCCTGCTGCACCTCCGGGTCTGGGTAGAGGGTCTAACATTAAATCTCATTAACATCTACGCCCCGACATCCAGCCCGGAGAGGCTTCGCTTCTACCAGCAGGCGGCTGCCTTCCTCGCCTCTTTGGATCCTCACGAGTGCTTGGTCCTGGGCGGGGATTTCAACTGCACCCTCGAGGAACGGGACCACACGGGGACCACACGGGGACCGAGCGGTGCCCAGCCGCCACAGATGTCCTCAGGGAGATTGTAGACCAACACTCCCGGGTGGATGTCTGGCGTGACCTCCACCCGGGCGAGGATGCAGCGTTTACCTTCGTCCGGGTGGAGGGTCAAAGGTTGTTTCACTCCTGGTTGGACCGCATTTATCTCTCACGTCATCATCTCTTTCGAGCCCACTTCTCCAGCATTTGGCCGGCCCCGTTCTCGGACCACCACTTGGTGGCCGTGACAGCCTCTCTCTCCTCGGAGAGGCCGGGGCCGGCCTACTGGCATTTTAACAGCCTGCTGGAGGACGTGGGCTTTGTAGCGTCCTTCTGGGAGTTCTGGCTGGCTTGGCGCGGGCAGCGGTGCGCCTTTCCCTCGGCGCGGCGGTGGTGGGATGTGGGGAAGGTGCGCACGCGGCTCTTCTGCTGCGACTACACCTGGTGGGCCAGCCGGCAGAGGGATGCGGCGATAGAGCAGTTGGAACAGGAGGTTTTAGAGCTAGAGAGGCAGCTGGCCACCGGCCCCAGAGATCCACCCCTCTACAGAAAGTACCGGGAGAAGCGGGAGGAACTTCGGGCCCTCGACGACCTTCGGGCCCAGGGTGCCTTTGTTCATTCCCGCATCCACCTCCTTAGGGAGATGGATCGTGGCTCCCGCTTCTTCTACGCCCTGGAGAAAAAGAGGGGGGCGAAAAAGCACATCATCTGCCTTCTGGCAGAGGATGGCACCCCCCTCTTGGATCCGGTGGAGATGCGCGAGAGGACTCGCGCCTTCTACGCCTCCCTTTTCTCGCCGGATCCGACCGACGCCGACGCCTGCAGAGTCTTCTGGAACGAACTCCCGATGGTCAGCGTGGGCGACCGAGACCGGCTAGAGCTGCCTCTCTCTCTGGCCGAGTTCTCCGAAGCCCTCCATCTAATGCCCACCAATAAATCCCCGGGCATGGACGGGCTGACCATGGAGTTCTACCACATATTCTGGGACGTCCTCGGCCCGGATCTTACCAAGGTCCGGGCCGAGTCCTTGGAGAGCGGGGTCCTTCCTTTATCATGCAGGCGAGCAGTGCTCACCTTGCTGCCCAAAAAGGGGGACCTCTGCGATCTGAGGAACTGGCGTCCCGTCTCGCTCCTCAGCACGGACTATAAAATTGTCGCGAAAGCCATCTCCCTGAGACTCAAGTCCGTGCTGGCGGACATGGTCCATGCAGACCAGACCTACACCGTCCCGGGCCATACCATCTTCGACAATCTTTATTTGGTCCGGGATCTCCTAGAGCTAGGGTGTAGGGATGGTCTGTCGTTCACCCTCCTGTCCTTGGATCAGGAGAAGGCCTTCGACCAGATGGACCATGGGTATCTCCTGGGCACTCTGCGGGCCTTCGGCTTTGGGCCCCGCTTTGTGGGCTTTTTCCAGGTGCTATATGCTTCCGCAGAGTGTTTGGTCAAGCTCAACTGGACCCTGACCGCACCGGTCAGCTTCTGGCGGGGAGTACGTCAAGGCTGCCCGCTGTCAGTCCAGCTGTATACTCTGGCTATCGAGCCCTTCCTCTGTCTTCTTCGCAAGAGGTTGATGAGGTTGGTGAGCCGGAGATGTGGCTGGTCCTCTCGGGGTACGCCAACGACGTGCTCCTCGTGGTCCAGGACCCAGGAGACCTGGCGTGGGTGGAGGCCTGCTAAGCCGTCTACTCGGCGGCCTCCTCTTCTTGGGTCAACTGGGTCAAGAGCTCTGGCCTGGTGGTAGGGGCCGGGTGGCAGGCGAGCTCCATCCCACCCGCGCTTCAGGCCATCAGGTGGAGCGCAGGTCCGCTGCTCTATCTCAGCGTTTTTCTCTCTACCACGCATCCTTCTTCGCCGGAGAACTGGCAAGGTTTAGAGTCCAGGGTGGCTGAGCGGTTGCGGAGATGGACAGGACTGTTCCGGTGCCTCTCCCTGCATGGGAGGGTACTGGTGCTTAACCAACTAGTCCTGTCCATGCTCTGGCACCGTCTCAGCACCCTGGTCCCGCCCCCGGGTTTCCTGGATCAAATCCAGCAGCTACTGTTGCGGTTCTTCTGGCCAGGACTGCATTGGGTATCTGCAGGGGTTCTCCATCTTCCCCTGGAGGAGGGCAGGGCCTGACATGTTTGCGCACGTGGGTTCGTGTCCTTCGCTTCCAGGCCCTGCAGAGGCTCCTATTTGATGCAGGTAGTCCGGCGTGGAGCACGCTGGTGCACTCTTTCCTTCGCCGCTTCCGAGGGCTCCAATATGACTGGCAGCTCCTTTATTTGAGAGGTCTTCTGCGAGACCTCTCTGAGCTGCCGGGCTTCTACCAGACCTCCTCCGAGCCTGGAAGCTGCTTGCGGCAATCATGTCCTTGGGAGCCACTGTGGGGGCAGACCTCCTCGCGGAGCCCCTGGTACACAATCCCCATCTATGTGTGCAGGCGGCGGAGTCCTCCTCAGTGCACCAGAGGTTGGTCCTGGCAGAAGTCACAAAAATCGGAGACCTCCTGGACTACGACCGGGGAGACTGGGTGGATCTTCGGGTGCTCGCCCAGCACATGGGGCTCTCCACCCTACGTACTCCCTGGCGCGTGCTTCAGGAGGTGAAGGACGCTTTGCCGCCCATTGCTCGGGTTTATCTCGACAAGGTCCTGCGAGAGGGTGCACCCCGCCCGCCCCTCACCCCCAGCCCGCCCGATCTATCCATCGGCCCTAAGCCCAGCGTACCTCCCCGACCGCCTCTCCCTCGTCACCCAAGCCGGCTGCACACATTGCAGCCAGTCCCCTTCCGAACCACGCCAAAGAGTCACCTGTATACGCTCGTACTTCACACGCTCCACTTCCTCACCTCGTGTCCCGCCCGGACACCAAGTGTTGGGACCTCTTACCACCAATAGAGGGTGGGGAGCCCCGGTGGGCCAGTCTCTATTCCACCTTGGTTCTATGGCCCACCGGAGACATCAGCTGGAGAATCCTGCACGGAGCTGTGAGCACGGGCGTGTATTTGGCACGGTTCACCCCCATTCCCGACACTTACCCCTTCTGTGGCGAGAGGGAGAACCTGGTGCACGTGTACCTCGAGTGTGCCAGGTTACAGCCCCTCTTTCAGCTCCTCCAGAACCTTTTGCTGAGGTTCTGGCTGCACTTCTCCCCTCACCTGTTTATTTACGCACACCCCATCCGAGGCCCCACAAAGTCGCGGGACCTCCTGGTCAACCTCCTCTTGGCTATCACCAAGATGGTAATTTATAAGACCAGGGAGCAGAGGTTGGCTGAGGGAGGGGCCTGCGACTGTGGGGCCTATTTCCGTTCCTGCATCCGCTCACGTATCCGGGCAGAGTTCCACTGGGCGGCATCCGCTGGATCTCTCGAGACCTTCGAGGGGCAGAGGGCGCTGTCCGGGGTTCTCTGCTCTGTGTCCCCGTCCGGTTTCCTTGTTTTAGCCCTTTGACCCTCACACCCGTCCCTGTTTTCTTTTTATTTGTCCCAAGTAATTATTTGGTTTCCTGGGCTCAGTGGACCCTCCCCATAGGCTGGGGGGAGGTCCTTAAGATGTGGACGGGCTAGCGCCCGCCCACCTCCCGGACTCCAATAGGCACCCCTGCTCTGTCACAGTACTTGATTGTGAAATGCTCTGGTCGTTCAGAGAAGCAGTAAAAATTAAAAAAACCTCAGTCATAATGGAGGATTTCACTTTTTTCCATATTGAATGTATGCATGTCTCAGGACTGCTTCTTGGAGCAGCTAATCCTGAAGTCCACAAAACAAAGGAAATTCTTGAATTAGTTTTAAGTGGAGCACAGGAACTGGTCCAAGAGAAGAATGTAGCTGAACTGTAAGATCCCTGTGAGGGCAAAAACACCAAAGCAGCCAACCAGAGTAACATTTTATTTCAGAAAGGGAAACCATACAAAAATGAGGAAGGTTGTGAAACAGAAATTAAAAGATATGGTGTCAAAAGTGAAATCCTTTCAAGTTGCAGGAAAACTTTTTAATGACACCATAATAGAGACTCAATTTAACTGTATTTCCCAAGTTAAAACATGTAATAAGAGAACAAAAGGTGTCACACTGGCTAAACAACAAAATAAGAGAAGCTATTAGAGGCAAAAAAGCATGTTGTAAAAAGTGGAAAATAAAAAGGCAAGTGAAGTATAAAAATATAATTAGGAAGGCAAAAAAAAAAATTGAAAAACAGGTAACTAAAAACTCAAGAACAACAGTAAAAAAGAAAGTACATCAGAAGCAAGAAGCCTGTTTAAACAACTTGGGGACCAATGGATGATCGAGATCTCAACAGAGCACTCAAGACATATAAAAGTCCATTATGGTGAAACTAAATTAATTCTTTGCATCAGACTTAACAGCTGAGGATATGAGGGAGATTCCCAAATCTGAACCATTCTTGTTAAGTGACAAATTATAGGAATTGTCTGAGATTGGGATATCAGTACAGGTGGTTTGGGAACAAACTGATAAATAGGAATATTGGGACCAGATAGTATTCACCCAAGAATTCTGAAGGAACTCAAATGTGAAATTGTAGAACTTACTATCATTTAAATCAGCATCTGTGCCATGTTTTGACTGGAGGAGAGCTAATGTTACCCCATTTTTTAAAGAAGTCTCCAGAGCTGATCCCAGCAGTTACAGGCTGTTATATAACTTCACTGCTGGACAAATTGGTTGAAACTATAGTAAAGAACAAAATTATTAGACACAAAGATGAACGTGATTTGTTGGGAAGAGTCAACGTGGTTTTTGTAAAGGGAAATTATGCCTTCACAGTTTTCTTGAATTCTGGGAGGACTGGGGAATCAATAAATATGTGGCCAAGGGTGATAGTGTACCTGGATTTTCAGAAAGCTTTTGAGAAGTTTCCTCACCAAAGGCTTTTAAGCAAAGTAAACTATTATGGGATAAGAGGGTAGGTCTTCTCCTAGACTAGGAACTCTGAAAAGATAAGAAACAAAGGGTGGGAATAAATTATCACTTTTCAGAATAGAGGTAAATAATGATGTTCCCCAGGGGTCTGATCTGGGACCAGTACGGTTAACATGTTCATAAACGGTTTGGAAAGGAGGTGAAATTTGCTGATGAATATGGTACAAAACTACTCAATGGTTAAATCCAAAGCTGACTAAGTCTTACAAAGGCATCTCGCAAAACTGGGTAACTGGACAACAAAATGGTAGAGGAAATAGAATTTTGATAAAGATAAAATAAAATATATTCTCTACTATACATATAAAATGATGGCATCTAAATTAACTGTTGCCACTTAAGAAGGAGATATTGGGGTCATTATGGATAGATCTTTGAAAACATAAAAAAGACAGAAAATATCATATTGCCTCTATAAATCCATAGTATGCTTTCATCTTGAATACTGCATGAAAATCTGGTTGCCCCATCTCAAGAAAAATATATTGGAATTGGAAAAGTTACAGAAAAGAGCAACAAAAATTATTAGGGATAATGGTAGAGCTTCTATATGAGAAGAGATTAATAAGAGTAGGAATTTTCAGTCTGGAAAAGAGATGATTACAGGAGGCATATGACAGAGGTTTGTAAAATTATGATTGGTGTGGAGAAAGTAAATAAGGAAGTGTTATTTACTCCTTCTAACAGAAAGACTGGAAGTCACCAAATGAAATTAATAGGCATGAGGTTTAAAACAAACAGCAGGAGGACATTGTGAAGGCTGAAACTATAACAAGATTAAAAAAATTACTTGATAAGTTTAATAAGGGAGGATGGGTTAATGAATAGCTATTAGCCAGGATGGGCAGGGTGCAAAACTGTGCTCTCAAGTGTCCCTACCCTCTATTTGCCAGAAGCTGGGAATGAGTGACATAGGACTGGTCACTTGGGGTATGTCTAAACTACATGGCTCCATCGATGGAGCCATGTAGATTAGTGTACTCAAAAAAGGGAAATGAAGCGGCGATTTAAATAATCGCCGCTTCATTTAAACCAAAATGGCCACCGTGCTGCGCCGATCAGCTGATTGTCGGCACAGCACGGCAGTCTAGACAGGGATCTGCCAACCCCAGAACCCTTTGTTGGCAGATCCTGTAAGCCTCGTTTCACGAGGCATAAAGGATCTGCTGACGAAGGGTTCTGGGGGTCGGCAGATCCCCGTCTAGACTGCCGCGCTGTACCGACAATCAGCTGATCGGCGCAGCGTGGCGGCCATTTTGGTTTAAATGAAGCGGCGATCATTTAAATCGCCGCTTCATTTCCCTTTGCTGTCCTGCCTAATCTACATGGCTCCATCGACGGAGCCATGTAGTTTAGACACACCCTTGATGTTTACATATTCTGTTAATTCCCTCTAAAGCACCTAATGTTGGTCGCGATCAGAAGACAGGATGCTTTACTAGATGGACTATTGGTCTGACCCAGGTATTGCTATTCTTATGTTCATCAAGGCAGTGTATGAATTTACCAGTCACCAGCTTGCCATGAAGTAATATCCCATGTTGACATAGCTACAGCACAGTCAAAGTTCATGAAGTCAATTGCTATTGAGATAAGCTGTTAGGTAATAAAATCATTGTTAGGTTGTATATTTACACTTTTTCCTCTCAGGCATCTGTAGGTGTTCGTTGTGTCAATTTTATTCAGAAAAATATATTTTTATTGAAATGTTCAGATGTGAAATATAGAAACTTAAATTGTCCTTTGATTAGAATTTCCTTCCTGTGGCTTTTACTACCTGTGTCTGAATATTCAAAAATGTCTGGTTTTTTACAGCCTGCTCCGAAAGAAATAATTGCTTTTGAATTTGAGATACAGGCAAAGTAGAGAAAAAAGCTCAGTTTCTTACAGTAAAATTGATATCAGTTTTGGTAATAGCATTAGGCAACTTAGGTTAAATTCAGATAATAGCTATGCTGGCTTTATATTAATTAGAGCTTTGTTAAATTTACCTGCCATCACATTTCTGAACAGAGATTGAATAACGTTAAATTAAACTGCTGCTTTAGGGAGAAATTATTCCTGCTAGTGCTCTGATTCTGTATTTTGCCATGCCATGGCATATAATGTACACAATTGGTATGTCTAGTATAGGATGAACCTCTCAAGTCTGGCACTCTCTGGTCTGGCAACATTTGTGGTCTGCCATTATTTTAATTAGCTGGATGTCTGCTTATCATGGGTGTGGCCAGGTTTCCTGTGCCATAAAGTTTGTTTACAGCCACTTGTTCTGCTTCTCAGTGTTCTGTGCTGTTGTTTAGCTCTAATTTATCCCTCAATGTCGAAGAGCCTAGTAATCAATGGAAGTGTTGGTAATGCTGCTAGACAATATTGACCTCCTGTGGTTCGACAAATTCTCTCATTTGGCACCGGTGGATTTTTTTGTGTGTGGATGAGAGAAATAAGTGTAAACCTTGCAGAAATTAGAAGTTAATAGGTTTAGCTAAAATAGTACCAATCCTTGTCAGACCTCTCAAATATTGGTACCAGTATGGAGTAATTCCTTTAACAGGTTCTCCTATTTACTTATTAAACCTTAAGGTTTAGAAGAATATATTTTTAAGTTAGAAATGTATATGGGCCCTGTCAGGGCTATTCCATACTCTGGCACTCTGAGTGCAGAAAGTGGGGGCCCGTAAGAGACATTAAAATACCGTGCTTCTCTAGGCTCCCCAGAGTCATAGATTCACTGACTTTGGGAGGTAGCTGCCACCATCAAGTGATTTAATCCCTTGAAAAAAAATCCCAGGAGGAAACACTTGACATTCTTCCCCAGGGCTACCCCCAAGGTCTTTTGCCACAAGAGATCTTGAAAAAGAAACAAACAAACAAAACAAAAACAGAAAACAAACTGTGTCCCTGATCTGATAGCTGACCTCTCAGATTCGGCAGGCACACGCAGACCTCCTGTTACCTTTCAGAACATAAGAATCAAATCATCATCTTAAAGGTGTTTTATTAACAAACCTCCCAAAAGATATCCTTAATAAAGCATACTTGGTTGCTAGGTGTTTCAGAGCAGCTGATAAAAACAAATTAAATCACAGAGAAGATAGTATTTTTGGCATGTAGCTTAAGTATGGTGAATGGGGGGGGAGGAGGGGAAGAGCATATAGATTTTACATAGAGAAGTTTAACCAAACAACCAAAACAAAGAAAAATACCCTGATTGTAACTAAATACACATTTTCCCCTTATTTACTCATGATCTCTTCATGATCCAGTCCACTTCCATGCCCCAAATTCCTTGGAGGCCTGGTAGTTCTGATTACTGCATGTTGCTGCCTCCAGCCCTTAACTTAGAACTCACACACAATAAGAAGCATCTAGGTATCTATACACAATTCAGATTTCAACAGTCTTTCCCATTGGTTTTCCTGGCTTTCTGCCAGCATCCGCTAGCTACCTGAATTTAACACTTTAGTCACTGAGTGCTGGCCAGCACTCCTCCTAGCCATCGCACACACCCCAAATCATAGACCAGGCTGGCCCACGCTGGCTGTGATTTCTTCCTGAAGGTTTAGGATACAACACAGTTAATAATGTAAATGCACACACTACATTACTACTGAATACACAAATAACTAAACATTCCCCACGTGCATGGAATACAATGACTTGAGTATAGAGAGAGTTTTAACTAGCTTAATCTGGGAATATTTCACGAGAGAGTGCATCAGACATCTTTGTTAGAAGCTCCTGAGATGTGTTGTAAGTCAAAGTCATGCAGAGCCAAACTCCATTGAAGGAATTTCTTGTTAGTCTTTTTGACTGAAGCCACAGCAGAGCAGAATGGTCAGTCTGCAAATGAAAGTGGTGTCCCCAAATATACAGTCGTAGCTTCTCTAGAGTGTATACAATGGCATAGCATTCCTTCTCAGAGACAGATCAGTGGCTTTCCCTCTCAGAGGTGTTTTTTGTTTTTACTGAGAAACACAACAGGATGAATTTTTTTATCTGGCCTTGTTTGCATCAAAACTGTCCCCACACCACACTCTGATGCATCCATGCTGACGAAGAAAGGTTTGTCGTAGCCTAGGGCCCTTAGGACGGGGTCAGACATAAGAGCAGACTTAAGCTGATTGAAAGCTTCCTGACACTTCTCAGTCCACTTAACTGAATGTGGTTGTTTTTTTCTGGTCAGGTCTGTTAGTGTTGTGGCAATCTCGCTGTAGTGTGGTACAGATCGCCTGCAATATCTTGCAAAGCCTAAGAAGGATTAGACCGGTTTTGTTTTGTTTTTTACTTAAAGAAAGGCCAGTTTTGGATAGCCTCTACTTTAGCCTGTTAAAGGATTGATAGTGCCTTTACCTGGGACATCAGGTATGTCAGTTATCCTGTTTAGGCCAATTTGACACTTCCTAGTCTTAAGTCAGCCCGGCCTTCCTTATATGCTGGAAGACAACTTGGAGGTGTTCTAGGTGTTCTGCCCATGAATCAGAAAATTCAGCCACGTCATCCAGATAAGCTACTGCAAATTCACCAAATCCTGCTATCAGATTATCTACAAGTCTTTGGAAGGTTGCAGGTGCATTGCATAGCCCGAAAGGGAGAACATTAAATTAATACAGCCACACGTGTAATGAAGGCTTTCCTAGGCTGACTCATCCAGAGTTACTTGTGAGTATCCCTTGGTTAAGTCTAGCGTGGAAATGAACTGGGTGCTTCGCAGTTTCTCCAACAGCTCATCTATGCAGCGCATTGGATAGTTCTCTGGGCGAGTTACTGCCTTTAACTTATGATAGTCCACACAAAAGTAGATTTGTCCATCCAGTTTAGGGACTAGGACCACTGGAGAGGCCCATGAACTTTCAGAGGGGCAAATTAAACCCCTGTCTAACATGACCTTGATCTCCTTCTCTATAGCAGCTTTGGCTAAAGTAGCCATGTGGTAAGGTTGGGTTCTGATTGTGTGAGCTTTACCTGTGTTAATGGAGTGGTAAACCCATTCAGTCTGTCCTGGGGTGGCCGAAAACATCGGTATGAAATGGGTGCACAGTTCCTGGATCTGCTGTCGCTACTCATGGCCGAGGTTCATAGAGGGGGTTACCTCTTGGACGCCACTCTTGCCTTTCCAATTGTAGTAGGCTTCTTCAGGCCATGCAGCGTTGTATCTTTTGTGGGCTATGAACTGAAGAACCTTGAATTGTCAGGAATAAAAGAGCTTTAGAGAATTAACATGATATACCTTAGTCTTGAGGTTAGGGTCTGGGAATGCTATGAGGTAACTAACTGCTCCTGTGAGCTCTCGGAGTATGAACAGTTAATCCCAAAATGCTTCCATCTTATTGGCCTGGAACGCCTTCAGGACCATGACTTGCTCCCCTACCAGAGAGAAGGAACTTGCTCCTCTGTCTGTCCCCATGACTTGCTCCCCTACCTCTCTCCTACCAGAGAGAAGGAATGCTCTCTGGCATGTTCATCACACCAGGGCTTATGCTCTTGCTGAGCATTATGTAAGTTTTGTTGAGCAAGGGCTAAAGTGTCTCTAATGATGTTTTGCAAGTTGCCTACAAAATCTACAATGTTTGTTCTTGGAGAAGGGATAGCCCCCTCCCATTGTTTCTTCACTAATTAGAATGGCCACTTAACTTCAGCCATAAACAAGTTCAAAGACACAGAATCCCAAACTGGGATGGGGTACATCTCTGTAGGAAAACAGTAACTGCTGTAACATCAGGTCCCAATCATTGGAGTGTTCATTTACGAATTTGTGTAGCATAGCTCCCAAAGTTTCATTAAATCTCTCTACCAGATGATTTGTTTGGTGATGATAAAGAGTGGCAACCAAGTGATTTACCCCATGAGCTTCCCAAAAAAGTTCCGTGGTACCTGCCCAGAAGTTAGTCCCTGAATCCGTAAGGATCTCGGAGGACCAACCTACCCTGGCAAAAATATCTGTTAGTGCCTGGCATAAGCTCTTGGCTGTGGTGTTCCCTAGAGCTACTGCTTCAGGCCATCGGGTGGCAAAATCCATGAAAGTCAGTATATATTGTTTTCTTCTGACTGTTATTTTAGGGAAAGGACTCAGAATATCCACAGCCATATGCTGGAATGGAACCTCTATTATGGGGAGTGGCTGGAGAGGTGCCTTGCCGCAGTCTTGGGGCTTTCCCACCTGCTGGCACTCCTTACAAGACCAGACATAACTAGATATTTCCTTGCCCATCCCTTTCCAATGGAATGACTTTCCCAATTGGTCTTTGGATCGCATGGCTGTTAGGGTGATTGTGGGCTAAGTTCAAGAGCTTTTCCCTGTTCTTAGTTGGAACTACCAACTGTCTCAGGATGCCAGTCCTCCTTGTGCCAACCAGAAAGAGTCTCTGTATAAAAGTCCTCTTTCTACCACAAACCAAGACCTGTTAGAAGAACTGAGAGATCCAAGCTCCCTTGAGGCTTTCATCTGCATCCTACTCTGTCTGGAACTGCTCCCTTGATGCTGGAGACATCAGCTCCCTGCTGAGTTGTATACTTGGGGTAGCTCATTCTGGACGCAATTCAAGTCATGTGGATGTCTGTACTGGCTGTGAACCACTTTCTGCTGGCACGCTGAATTGTGTTTCAGGCTCTAGCAGTGTCTCTTATGCAGGTGCAGTTGCTTCTGTAGGCTCTGTGGTGCCCTCTGCTGCTGGTTCCAACTATTTTTAGAGATATAAAATCCCAGCTAATCAGTTAACCAGAATGTAGTTAACATTAACTTAATGATTAACCGGGTAACCAACTAAGTGAGATCCGGGCAGGTAACTGCTCCAGCCTGAATCTGGAGCAGCTCCTGTCTGTGGGGTGCCCAGCCTACCGCAGATGGGGAGGCTGCTCTAGATGAGAACAGACCCAGTCTGCAGTGGGCCCCATGAGCAGTTGGAGTAGACCCCTGCCTGCAGCAGCCCCCACCAGTTACTGGTTAACCAGTTAACCTTTCACATCCCTACTTATATTTTAAATATTTCTACTGGGATGCCTTACAATTTTCTGTTCTGTACAGATAATCAAGGTCCTGAAACTGAATTTATCTGAGAACCAAGTGATAAAAATTATCACCTCCACTTCACTGGTAGATTTCAGTAGATTTCTAATTTAGTTTTTGTGAAAAATCAAAGTAAAAAAGTAAAAGGGATTTGCCAGCAGGTCAGATCTAGTCCATCTCCTCACTTTTTTAGGGGAATAGCAGCCTTCCAATGGAAATACCAGTAGGACCAAAACTGTTAAAGCGTATTACTCAGTGATTGTCATGTTATTAATCTATTATGTATTTGAGAGAGTTTGTGAGCGAACAAACGGGTCTGTCTGTCTGTCCATTTGTTCAAGAACTCCTCCTAAATGGTAAGAGCTAGGACCACCAAATTTGTTATGTAGCTTCTTCTTATCATAACTTAAAGTAAGGTAAGGGTTTCATTGTGAGGAGGGGGTCGGGAACTGAATCTCTTCCCACCCCGCCAAGGAGATGCATAAACCCATACAGAAAAGAAACAGAATCACCAGGTGAAAGGGACTGCCCCAACCCTGAGCCTTCCACCCTCCGGGCATCCTTTAGGGAGGACAGGGAGGGACTACAGCCCTCCTCCCCATTCATACAGGAACATTGCTGACTGTTCCTCTTTATCAGGGAGTGAGGGGAAAGTGCATAGTTTGCTCCATTCCTCACTCTGTCTTCATTTCCTGTGTCAAGAATTGGAAAATAAACAGGGAATTTACATATCTTACATTTTGATTTTTTTAAATTTCAGTTACTATAAACAGGAGCAGTTCAAACTAACAATAATTTGATTTTATCTGTTGCTTCCAAGAGAAGAGTTATGATTTGCAATGAACTACCCATTTTTCTGTATAGGGATTGGGGATCAGGGCTGAGTTTCTTCAAGTACTGAATTTTTTGTTGCTTATGGTTTCTTCCTATGGCTGGAGTAATCAGTGAGTTTGACACTGAGAGAAACTTGAGTTTAGGTGATACTCAATTAGCCAAAATATTAAATAAGGGAAATAATAAAATAAAATTAGCTTTTCTAGTATCTATCCTTTTTCTGGCCTGGATATTTGTAGATACGAACTGAAGAAGTTAGTGAAAGTAAAATAAACACTGAGACTCTTTTGCAAGTCTAGCATTGTGTTATTGGCCTATTATCTCCAGATACATTGAATGCTATCTTAGCTGCCTGTAAGTTACCAAAACCCATTTGTCCCTGTGAAGTGGTTTGATTGTGTAATTTACTGATACCTTTTTGTGGACAGCTGACCATACAATTAATTCCCATTCCAAACCACTTTTATGGGGCATTGGCAGAAGAACTACCATTTAACCAAACATGAAAAGCATTGTTAGCTGACTGGGCTTTTGTTCCATTGCATCTGCTGTGTAGATGTACCCGTAACGTCCATATGAGCCAATGGCCACCCGATCTTTGCCTCTCCTGTTAGTTTCAGACTCTTGTGGCAGGACCAGCTTATTGGGTTTTTTCCAAAGGCAAACTTGATCTGAGACCATACATCCAAAATTCCTGGCTAAAGTGGTATCTCCTTCTGTGTGATTCCATACTTACTCAAAACAACTCACATAATGTCAAAGAATTCCTACGTATGTAATATGGTTAGGACTAAAGCTTTCAGAGTGTCATCCTGTGTATTTACTCCATGTGTATTTGTTCCATATGATGAGAGAATGAAAGGTGAAGCATTTAAAGCACAATTTTGAGATGGATTACTTCCTATAGTATTTCAGTTTGTGGGATGACAAACATCCCTCCTCCACAAGGACTGTTGGCTCATTCAAAGAACTCAAGCTACTTTGGTGGCTTTCCTTAAAAATGTTTCCACAGGTTTGGCAAATTCTCTGGTTCGGCACCCATCAGGTCCTAAAGGTGCCATATTAGAGGGGTTCAACCAGTAGCAGTTTGTGTTGATGAAAGTATGTGTGTGTGTAAAACAACCCAGATTATTTTCTCTACAGGAACAGAGAGATCTTAAATTCCAGTCAGGATTTTCTACTTACCCTTTTATATAAAAGTGTTTTGATAGGGAACACAGCTTAATCATTCAAGATTGAATGTTCCCATTGTGTGATCCTTTATTTGTCCAAAATGATGGATGGATGCTGAGACCTTGATGTAATCTTGGTAATATGTTTTAATTATCTTGATTTACACAATGAAAGCAAACACCACAGACCTCTCTCTTGGAGAATATTGTCATACAGATCTGATTAGAATTTCATAGCTGCAGTGAAAGAAGCAAATGACGAGTCACATGAAAAAAGGAGATTATTTTAAAACCATGTGGCAACGTGTGCCTTGAAAGAAAGCTGTAGAATGCAAAATGGAACCATGTGCTTACAAGTGCCACGACACAATCTCAAGGAGCTTGAATGTCAGAGCAAGGAAATCAAAGCACCTGAAGAGGTCACTACAGTCTGGATGAGCAGAATGGCAGTGGTAAAAGAAGCCAGCAGACAAATTGCACATCTGCATATTCCCAAACTGAAGTAGGCATTGAAAAGATGCCACTAGCCCAAGGCCACAATTGATGACAATTTGACAGAACTTTCCAACCCCAGAATCCTTACAGTCTGTGATGTGAAGAATGAGTTTTGGCACATAAGACTTGATGAAGAGCCCAGAATGCTGATAATTTTGCAACATCATTTGGTCACTAACAATGATTTTGCCTGCCAATAGACATAAGTCAAGTACAGGAAGTGCTGTAGAGAAGACACATCCAAGTGCTGGAAGGACTACCTGTGTTGAAAATAAATTGCAAATGAAATCCTTATTTTAGGTGAAGGGAGCAGTGATAAAGAAGGTGAATGAGACCGGGACAAAAATGACAAGCTTATCTACTGTGATACAGGACAAGAACATAACTCAACCCAGAAAAATGAGACTCAAACAGCGTGAAAGAATATACATTAGACTTCTGTTTGCAACAGAGGGACTGAAAGCACATCCCAACAAGATGAAGGCAACCAGAGACATACTTGCTCTAGGAGATGTAAAAGGGGTACAGTGCTTTATAGGAATGACTAATTTTCTATCCAGGTTCTGTCCGTACATGGCTGCAAATGGCAAAAACCATACTTTAGCTCTAGGACAGTGCATGGAACTAGGCAGGACTCCAACAATAAGCATTTGACATGCTAAAGCAAATAACAGATGCCCTTGTCTTGAAATACTACTACTGACACTCCTGTATGATGCATCAGAGAGAGGACGTGGTGTAGCTCTCTTTCAGGAGCAGTTGGTTATTTATACCAGCAAAGTCCAGTCAGAGACCAGACAGAGATGTACCTAAATAGAAAAAGACCTTTGCTGTGGTATTTAGAGTAGAATAATTCTGTCTTTGGCCACCCAGAAATAGTGCAATCAGCCCTTACAACCCTAGAGACAGTCATCGGAAAGCTACTACTTCATGCTCTAAAGAGATTGCAGAAGATACTGATACACCGTTAGCATTAGCAGGTAGAGGTCAGACATTGCACAGGGTGATTTTCTCTGGAGGTAGGTGACAGGGAAGGGATCATGGGAGGATTACCTGTTCTGATCCCTCCCTCTAGGGCATCTGGTATTGGCCACTGTCGGCAGACGGGATACTGGGCTAGATGGATCTCTGGTCTGACCCAGTATGGCCATTCTTATATCCTTATGATTATGGGTGTTAGCTGATGCCCTTAGCAGTGTATGCAAACCCAACATCACTGAGTTTGGAGGAAGGGGCTCAGACTGTAGTGCAACACACCAATTGATTCAATCTCACCATTTCAGCAGTGAGTCTGATGGAAGTCAGGGAGGCTACAGAAAAGGATATCTAATTATATGTTGGACTTCCCGTGTCCAGCACCCTCAGGACCTGACAGGTCCCGAACAATGAAGGGAGGTCCTTCCCAACATGGCCCTTGCTGCCCCTGGCTGGGATTCCAGCTGAACTCTGCTGCTGCCTGCCCTGCTGTGGCTAGAGCTCCATGACTGCCGGGGCTGGGGCTCCACAGCTGCCAAGGCTCTACGGCCGCTGCCAGCCTCCACAACTGCCCGGCAGCAAGGGCCAGAACTCCCTGCTGTGCAACCTGCCTCTCCCTGAACAAGGGGCTCCTGGCTGAGTCAAGTTCCCCCCACTGCTCCTGCCCTGTGACCTGATTTCCTTATACCTGGACTCTGTGGTCCAGGAGCAGACCACAGTGTCTTCGTTAAAAGGAGGTGCAGCCTATACAGGCATTCAAGATAATAAGGGAAGCCAGAAGACAAAAGCCAAGTTCTGATAGGAGCAAAAACATACTTTCAAATCGTAAGATGAGTGTGCAGGATAAAATAATATTTTCAGGATAGAAAGCTCATTACATGCAGATGTCATTTGGGCACTGAACGCTTTCTCAGTCAGGCTTGAGAGTTTGACTAATGGATAGTAATGAATATAAATTGCCATTATTTGACAGATGACATACCCGCTGGTCATCTGATAACCAACAGTTGGAAGAGACACTTATCATAAGAGCTGCCCAGCCAACTCTTGGAAAAGGTGGGAGCTCACTTATTTACCTTTAAGAAAAAGCAGTACTTGATTACAATTAACTACTACTCAAAATTTGGGGAGTCCATGCCCTACCTGATACAAGAAGCAAGTAACTGATTGGCAGACTGAAGACCCACTTTGTCAGATATGACATTCTGGACACTGTATCCATGGATGACAGATTCCAATTTGACACAGAAGAGCAAGTATCTGCATGCAAAAAGAAAGTTTGACCACCGTATTTCACACAAAAGTATTAAGGTGGAATTAGCCATGAAAACAGCTGAGAGACTGTTACATAAAACTGCTTCTTCTGTTTCAAACCCCTTGTGTTAGCATTTTGGGCACACAAGAATACCCAATCATATGAGTACTTAAACAGTCTAGCATAAGCATAGATAGGATGAAAGGGCAAACCCCTTTTACCGGGCAGGAGATGTGTTACATACAGGAAAATGAGGACACCACTACGTGTAGAGAATCAACAATCAGAGACAGCAGGCACTAGAGGAGTATATCACGTTAGCCAAAAAGCTATCTGTGAGGATCCAACCATTAGAGAGAGAGCAGGTCAGGGCTAAAGTAATCACCAGGGATGCAGTAGCATCTGAGTCATACATGACAACTATATAATAGCGCATCAGGGCAGACAGCTGCTATGGAGCAAGGTGAGTGTGGGGGGTCAATCTCTTTGCCCCCAAAAGGGGGGCCTTGGGAGGAAGGGGCAGGGTTGAGGGCAGTTAACCCATAGTGCCTCCCAGACCATGCTGTGGGTCCCTTTTCCAACCCACAGAGCCAGGTGAAATGGTACTCCTGCACTCTGGCAGAAATTCAGAGGGGCCTGGGACTCAGCAGCAGTGGCAGCCAGGAGTTCCAGGCCACTTTAAAATGCTGGCCCCTGAGGCAACTGCCTCTTTTGTCGGGCCCTGTTGGTGGGCCTGTAATACGGACAAATGTTCTGAAGGAAATGGAGACATTTTACGACACAGCAGACACAACAGCTTGGCGGGGGGGGCGGGTAAGGTGTTGCAGAGATCATCACAAAACAGAGAGGCAGAAAATCAGTCAGAAACTAGACCCACAGAATTGAATCAATTTCACAATTATGTCTTCAGAAAAGTCAGTAGTAAACAGATCATGGAGCACATTTTGATAAGAATTTTTTTCAGTCCAAATACTGAGGCCAGTTATAATCACTAATGTGTCATATGCATTTGTAAGGCCATACTCTTACTTACAATAAGTCTCCTATACACTACTCTGGTAATATATAGGAGCCTTAAAATTTTTATACCCGTTTTATTCTTCAGGGGAATACACTAAGAATAATATGAGAAAATCCCTACGCAAGCAGGAGGCTAGATTCTGCTCTGCTGGAGTGGGCAGGGGGGACAGAGCTTCCCATGCCTATCTCAGAAACACCCCAGTGCTGGGCCCCTCCACACAGGCCATGCTGCAATAGCATGTGAAAGGGGATAGAGTCTCTCTCGCTTACTTGCATGTATACCCACCTAGCCCGGGCAGTTATTTATGTCTTGTGCCCCCACAGTGCCGACTGATATCTCCCTACACATACAGAGACAACCCAGCTCCAGCAGTAATTTCTGTTTCCGTTGGCTGGTCTAGGACCCCAAACAGACATGCCCACATTGCCAGGAAGGGACACTTGATTGCTCTTGCAGCTTCCCTTTGCTTCTACATCAGAAGACATTTTTCTGTTGGGAGGGAAAGAAATCTGTGGGGGAACATTAAGGCTGCATGCCGTGGTACAGAATTCCATAGGGAGTAGGCTTCCTCAGGAATATATCACCAGCTTAGTATGGTAAAGACTCCAATTTAGCTATGTGCTAGCAACTTCTGGCCAAGTGAATACGTATCTGCACATCAATTATTTATTTTTAATGTTTTATGAAAATATTTGTAAAATATGGACAATGTATTATGACTGACCAGTGCAATTGGAGTCAAAAGGCCCATGCTCCCTACGGGGACTATTATTGATGAGACAGTAGTGGAAATTGGAATGAAGAGAATAAAGATCAAAGTAATTCACCTGCATAGATAGAGCTGTGCACAGGGTTTAATAAAGCTCTATTTGTTCAACTCAGTGTGGTTCAGCTTCCTTCTTTGTGAATGAAACACACTTGGGCTATGTCTATACTGTAGCTTCTTGCGCAAGAGTGTTCTTGCGCAAGAGCAAGTCCACGCTGCCATGTGCTTTTGCACAAGAGATGTGCTTTTGCGCAAGAGCATCCATGGCAGTGTGGACACTCTCTTGCGCAAGAAAGCACTGATGGCCATTTTAGGATTAGGGGTTTCTTGCACAAGAAACCCCTGTTGCCTGTCCGCACATGCTTTTTTGCGCAAGAGCTCCTGTGCAAAAAAGCTTATTCCTCGTGGGGAGAGGAATAACTCTTGCGCAAAAAGCCCTGTGTTCTTACGCTTTACTGTACTTTTTCTTGCCCAAGAATGGGCTTGTAGTGTGGACGCTCCACAAGTTTTTGTGCAAAAACTCTGCAGTGTAGACATAGCCTTGGAGTTTTCAGGTGCCTAAACAAGTTCCCTGAGATTTCTATTTTGCTTGTTCACTCCTAGTGTCTCAATTAATTCCTCAGGGCAAAGTGACATGCAAGCAAGGAATAGAGGCTTAGCCAAGAAATTCCTTTATCAAAAGCACATTTACTCTTAAAAAATCATTAGAGTTACAGCAATTAGACAGTTTTACAAACAGTTCTTGAGTCTACTCATTGAACTAAAAGTATTTTTCTCTATTTTCTTTCCCCCCCATTTTTCATTTTGTCAGCCTATTCTTCTATGTCCCTGTCTGACACAATCAGTTTTCCATCATAGATGAGATTATGATGGTACAAATACTTCTAAAGAAACTCATAATAAAGAGGAGCCAGCAGATTAGAAATGAGAAGGCTTCTCTTTAGTCACAGAAATCTTGGAAAGGAATCGAGATGGGGAAGAGTATATAGCAGTTAAATTAACAGTAGTAAGTTTGGTAAAGATTCCTGGAATGTGGCTACAGCTTTCAATGGAGCAGTCTGACTTTAAATAATACTACCTAACTCATATATTTCCACCCTGAACACTCGCTATTTCTTCTCTTTCCCACAAAAACAACACTGGATTATTTACCAGTTTTAGGAGAGGCATCAACAAATTAATTGCTAAAATATTACATTTCCCATATCTTGGTTTTTTTAACTTTTATCCGCTTCCAAGCAAATTTAAACTCAAGGACACCTTTTATATTGTATTTTATTCTACGTTAGAATAAATGTTTCACTATAATTCATTTTTTGTTGAAGACCATCATCTGTATCTACAGAGGTACAAATCAACCTTCTTAATAAACCATGCCATATAACTAGCAATGTTCAATTTTCAGCACTGAACAGTTGCAGATGGTTGAACCAAATCATTTCATACTTAATATGGTACATCTTCTATCACAAGAAAATAGCTTGTTATAGGAGAAAGATTGATTCTGATCTGTAGTAATTGATCTGTCCCATCTCTAATTGCTCTGATTCTGTACTTGAGCTTTACCCATAATAGATATGTAAACTCCTGATGGTTCTGCAACAAAATTATACACATGTTGCTTTTTTAAAAAAGCATCCTTAATTTGAACCCGTTAGATATATTTTGGTTGCTCATTCTTGACAGAAAGATAGACCACACAGCCTTACCCTTTTCAACATTTTTACTGTATACCTGTATTTGGTGCTCTGTCAATAATCTTTCTCAAGTTTCATTTTCAAACCACTCATCACTAGCGGAAAAGCATATGTATTTACATTGCTGGTGTTATGCTAGGCTTGTCCTAAAGAGACTTTGTGGTTGATGTTTAAGAACATTTTATAAAAGGAAGATATTTAAGTGTCATTCTTCTGTGAGAGAGTATTTTCTCAGGAAATATCAGATAGACATGTTTTGTCTGAGACCACAGAATATAATTTCTTTATAAAAATGAATGCTCATGTAAAGAGACTGAGTGTTCCTGTGATATCCAATATTAAAACCTTTTTCTTGTGCAGTTTCTTTTAGAGTCATTTCTAAACTTTTAGAGGAAAACAATTCCAAACATTTAAAATGTGCATAAAAGGCAAAAATTAAATGTTTTCCGTCTCTTGGAAAAAGAAAACCCATTTCACCTCTGAATCTCACATACTGGCAGCTATGCACTTACTCATTTCTTTATATCTGAATCTCACAAGCTCACAAATATAAATATTGATCTGATTTATAGTCTAGTCATTGTTTTCTCCCAGAAATAAAATGTACGGAAAAGACTCTGGAACAGGCAAATGAGATTCAGATTTAGAAGAAAAATTCAGTATTCTCACGTTTCACTCTGTGCAATATCTTTCTATTCAATGTTATACAAAACTACTATCCAATATCTAGTAAGCCTTCCCTTTTATAGGCAAGCTAATCAAAAAGCTAACAAAAAATGATGTTCCCAACAGCAGCTATTAATGAAGAGTATCTATCAAAGTTCCTTCTTAGGCTTCAGGCCTGAGAAGTGTAAAATGACAGCTGTTACTATTTTAGTGGGTGGCCATCCCCTGATCAGAGACAAGGGAATTACATTCATACTCAGCCTTTTGGCTCATTATTCAGTATGGGTATGTCTACACTACAGCATTAATTCGAGTTAACTTAATTTGAAATTGTTAATTCTAATTAAGCTAATTCGAATTAACGCATCTATACACACAAACTATTTCGAAATACCGTTTTGCTATTTCGAAATAGCGCGTCCACACTGAGTGGACCCTAAAGCGAAGTTAAGGCTGGCCGGAACCAGTGCTGGCAGGGCATCAGGTGAGGACTTAGTGTGTGGGGCTGCTGCCTGAGTCTAACTGAGCTCCGTGCTTAAAGGGACCCTACGCCCACCCCAGACAGACAGTTTTCAGGGTTCCCCGCTTGTTTGTCTACCTTGATGAGGGACAGCAAAGCAGTCCTGTCTTGGAGTGCCCTGAGTGCCCGCACTCGGGACACCACAGCACTCTGCCACATGGAGCCAGAGCTGCCCCTGGGCACGCCAGTGCGTCTCGTGGGGTCGTTGCCATCAGCCCAGCTGCACTTGCTGCAGACTGCCATCCGGGGTATCCATTGGGGGGCTGTCAGGATCCAGGAGGCCCTGAGTGAGAGCATCCACCCCAAGAAACCCTCGAGCCACCCCGGTCCTCCCCACCGGGGGCTTGTGCCCCATTCCTCCCTCATGTCCTTCCACTTACCCCTCCCTAGCCCCCCTTCCTGATGTCAAACAAAAGACACGTATTTTCAAAAATAGAAACTGGGTTTATTGAACAAAACTGGGGGGGATGAACCTCTGGGGAGACTGGGAAAAGGAGGTGGGAGAGGGGAAGGGGGGGGGGGAGAAACCTGGGAGGAGGGAGCTGGAAGGGGGAAGCAAGGGGAAGAAGGGGGAGGGGAAGCTCAGGGCCCAGGGTTGTGGGTCTTGCCAGACCAACTTGATTGTCATGCAAACCTGCTCCTGGGTTCGCATGTGGCCTTTGGTGGCCTGGCTGGCAGCTATCCTGCCACAGACGGCCGCATTCCTCCGTCTAGTGTGGAGATCATGGATGTTGGGGGCATCCCCCCCAAACCTGAATAAGGTCCGTGATCTCCACCCTGGACCAGGAAGGCGCCTGCCTTCTCCAGCCCCTGTCAGGCTCCTGGGAGCTGGCAGACTGCTCCTGGGGAGCGGTGGAGGGCTGGCTGCCAGTGGCTTGCTGGCCCATGTTTTGGGGCCACTGGGTCAGGGGCCCTGGTGGTCACTGCTGGCTCTGGGCTGGCAGGCTTGGAGCTGGCAGAGGCACTGTGGCCAGGGTCTTCCCCCTTTAATGGCTCCGGGGCTGGGGGAGAGGAGAGTAAGTTTTCCTGGTTGTGCCCATAGTGGCCTCCAGGGCTCCCTGGGAAGGGCTGGAGGCCCCCTATTTCGAATTAAGTGTCTACACAGCACTTAATTCGAAATAGCTATTTCGAATTTGGTGTTACTCCTCGTAGAAGTAATTTGGTTTGCCAAATTCGAATTAAGCACTCTGCTGTTTCGAATTAATTTCAAAATAGCAATTTGCATGTATAGTCGCTATTAAAGTTAATTCGAAATAACGGCTGTTATTTCGAATTAACTTTGCAGTGTAGACATACCCTATTTGATACTGGAAATCACCAAATAAAACTGTCCCATCTCCAGGAAATTACAGAGATTAATGGAAACATCATGAAATGGCTTTGGTCCTCCCTTGAGCCTGAGCAAAGAGGTGACTATGGTCAGCTATTCCTCCACTTCACAAAACTCTCATCTGCACAGATCTACTACTCTCCCTTACATTATTCAGCATCTGTGGAAAGTCACTGGTTAGACATCAGGCAATAAATATATTTTCTTACATGATAATAAATTCTGATATGTTTCTAGCTGCTGGGCCACTGGTGGAGGAGTTCTGGAGTTGGCTGAGAGTATTTTTCCCAGAATGCTGAAAAGGCCTGGGGAACCTAAGGCCTGGGGGCTGGATGCAGCCCCTGGCTTGCCTGGATCCAGCATTGCTGAGCCTGTGCTGGTGCTCTAGCCCTCCCCCCACCATTCCTCCTCAGGATTGGAGCACACAAAATCTACTAGCCTGTGCCCCCCTAAGCTCTGGTGTGCAAGGAGAATGTGGGGAGTGTCTTTTTCCTTCACTATCAGGAGATATGGTTTTTTGCTTCCCACTTGTATGCAACTCCCCAACGGATTTTTTTTCTGTTGGCCAGTGGCCCCTGGCCCAAAAATGGTTCCCCACCCACTGCTATAGATAGTGGACTGAATTCCTGCTAAAATGTTTGCTTTAATGTTGCTGGAACTACATTTTATTATGATAGTAATGGTGTAAAGGTGCCTATACATCTTTCATTATTGAAATACTACCCGTGTTGCTTGGGTCCTTAACACTCTTTCTCTTTTTTAAAGAAAATAAAAGGAAAATGTACATGTTTTAATGAAATGATTGTATTTTTTCAAAAATAGTATTATTAAGTTAATTTTAGAAAATTTTTCAAGTTGGAATTTCATCACGTGTATTTTTTTAATTCATTCCTATAAACACTTAATCATTCGCTAAGTTTTAACAAAAACCGTCTTCTAAGTTTTTAAACCTTAAGCATTGATTTAGCTGTTCCAAAACAGAGCACTACTCCAAATCTCTGTTGTATCTATTTTATTGTAAGGTTTATTGAGAAGTAATCCTATTCCAGGTTCATCCTATTTTTCCAGCTCATCTTGGTTAAATCTCTTTCAACATTTGCTCAGTTATGTCACTTTGGAGGACTGTTCTTGATTTAGTGATTCTGTCTCTTTTCTGTTTGGTTTTATGAGAAGCAATCCCATTCCAGACCCATCCTATTTTCCTGGCACAACCAACCATGTTGCTTTAAGCTATGATAAGAAGAAGCTGTATACCGAGTTTGGTGGTCATACCTCTTACCATTTAGAAGGAGTTTTTGATCAAACAGACGAATTCTTTAAAATATATGGTAAATAAATAAATACATAATATTTTCACTTTGTGTCACATACCCTCTATTATGCCAACAATACTAGTCTCAATACCCCATTAATCTGGAAACATTTTCTTAATTATGTCTTCCATGCTGCCTCATACAGAGGGTATTTCCTTTTCTTGAGCAGAGCAATAAATTCAGTGCTCTCTCCTCCTTCACGTCCCTCTATAATTGACTTCTGCTGAGATGCCTTCATGGATCAAGTTAGTCAAATAAATTAAAAACAGTGTCTTTACTACCTCATGTCACACAAAAAATCTTACTGAATAACTCTGTAACTTTATTAATGTAAATTGCCCTCTTCCTTATTCAACCCTAGCCTCATGTCATTTCAACCATCATAACCACCACTGAAATGCCCGTAACAACAGGAATAAAGAGTACTATTTGTATACAAAATATCAGCCAAATGTGTACGGTAAGTGTTTCACAGAAGTAGAGAAAATGAGATGTGTCCTGACCAACAGCAAAAAGTAATCTATCTTAAAAGGCATAGCCTATCACAGGGAAAACCATTTTCTGTGGGGTGGTTTAGTATTTTCCTCAGAGGAACTTTTCAAAGTAGATACAGCTTCTGAAACAAAAAGGTTTTATGATGTGAATATCTGACAAAGCCTTAATAAAAGTATATGCTGCTTTAATATGAAACAAAACAAAAAGACTAATTTGCTGCTTACAATTAAATTAAAAATAGCAGCAAGGGCTGTGACCATGCTCCCCTCGTGTCACTGTAAATTTAGTTGGTACCCTCTTATTTTTCAGATTATTCAAAATGCTCTCATTCATTATTAGATTACACTTGCTCTTTTAATGAGTGCATCAGAGCACAATTTTATGGTTGGATCCACTTAAATAATCTGTCATTTGAAACAGGGATGAGCCAAGTTGTGACAAGGACATTATCTGAAATAACTTGTGTAGTATTCTCTCTCTATCTCTGTATGTAATCTAATCTAATCTGTTTTATTTGGCTCCCCCAAGACTGTGGTATCTGAGTACCTCACAATGTTTCTTGTAATTGTCTTCATAACACCATTAACTAAGGGCTATTTTTAAAAGATATACAAGAGTGTAAAGATAGAGACAGGCACCTACCTGCATCTTTAGGTACCTAAATACTTTAAAAATTTGGCCCTAAGTGATTTGTCCAAGGTCACGTAGGAAGTTTATAGTAGAGCAGGAAAATGAACTTGGGTTTCTCAATCCCAGGCTACCATCCTAATCAATGGTGTTGCAAAATTTTAGAGGATCCAGAGAAGAGCAATACCAATACAGCAGGAACATGGAAAAACTCCTATAAACAGGGATGAAAAAGATTGGCTAGTTCTTTTTAGAAAAGAGAGGATGAAAAAAAGATATGATAGAAGGATATAAAATAACGAATGGTATGCAGAAAGTTGATTCAGGGTTCATGTTCTCCTTGTTTTATAACATTAGACCAAGGGAATATGCAATGAAATTAAAAAAGGTGGCAAATTGAAAACTGTTAAAAGGAAATACTTTTTTTCATAAAATGTATAATGAATCTGTGGAGTTAATTGCTGCAGGAAGCCCTTGATGCCAAAGATGTAGCAAGATCTTAAAAAAGGATGAGATAATTTGTATAGATAAGATTATCCAGAGTTTTTATAGCTAATGCTAACAATTTTTAAGTGATATTAGACCATACACTCTAGGATTTAGCCAACTTCTTACTACTAGTGTGTAGGAGGTTTCTTGAAACTTACTCTGAAGCATCTGGTACTGGCCACTGTTGGAGACAGGATACTGGATTAGATAGATAATTGATCTGGTCCAGTATAGCAACTCCTAAATGTGGGCTGATTAAGTGAAATGTGGTGATCCACAATTCGGATTTTTTTCTACCAGCAGATAGAAGTGAAACATATATAGTGCTAGAAGACTTACCCGGCATTGCCTGGGTCCGTCAGGGCATAGAGCTGACAGTGTGTGTGTGTGTGTGTGTGTGTGTGTGTGTGTGCAGGATTCAAGGAAGGGCCTTGCAGATCTGCTCGGGTGGGGCGGGAGGGAGTGCAAGAGTGAGGGTTGAGGGGTGAGGAGGGGCTTAGGACAGGGTGGGAGTCCCATCTGGCATGAGCCTTTTCTCTCCCCCAGCCTCTGTCCCAGATGCTAAGGGCCTTCTCTGCTTCCCCTCATCTAGGGCTACAACCAAGGGCTGTGGGGGGAAGGGTTTGGGTCTAGGGCAGCTACTTACCTGGTGTGCTGTCAGGAAAGATGGTGGAGCCCTACCCCTTCAGTTGCTCCCCAGTGAACACTCTCAGTATTGCATCCCTCCAAACAGCCCCTCCCTTTCCATGTAATGGACTGTTTCTCTGAGCTTCTCTTGCTTTAAGTTAGGAGAAGAGGAAGCTGCATATCAAATTTGGTAGACCTAACTCTTATAATTTAGGAGGAGTTCTTGAACAAACCACTTGCACACACACATTCACAAATCTCTAACATACATATTATAAAATAGTGGCTTTTTCATATTGTATTCCAAAGAGGCACAAACGAACACATTTGGGAAGATTGGTTTATAGATGCAGCTGCAATGAAGCAACATCTGTGTGTGTGTGTGTGTGTGTGTGTGTGTGTGTGTGTGTTTTTGTTTTTGCATACTGTGAGAAATTATGCCATGTGCCTTTAAAGTTGTGGAATCGTAACAGCTGTGTGAAAAACTGACCTGCAAAATCCAAATAGCTTTTTTATTGCTAATCTGCAGATGAGAAGTCTTTTATTTCAGTCTAAGTTCCAGCCTTTTCTAGAAAACCTCATTTGAACTGAAAAAATATTTCTGCTCATGTAGCTTCTATTAAATATGATTATAAAATGATTGGAAAAAACAATTTACTTTATTATAGGCCAGAGCCATTTAATTTAAACTGGCTGTTTTCTATCAAACACATTGAATTAATTGGCTTTTCTTTATATTTGTAGATTTTTATTTTACTTGCACCATTTATGTTAGTCATATTTTTCAGTACAGAAATGATTGTATACTGGATCAGTAGCAAAATCTGATTACTCAATTTTCTACTGTGCTCCAAACTGTAGCATTTTGTATGCAGCTTTGCATTTTGAACGCAGGTTTAAGAGTCGGTTTGTTAAACATCTTCTGTTCCCATTCTAATCAGTTTAGTGTTTGTGAGTTCATCTTTCTCTAGTAGTTGTAGACTTCATGGATGCTGTGTATCACATTATGTCACTGTTGAAATATCCTATTTGATTTGTTCATATCTGAAAATGTAGAACCTGCAACTAACTAAAAATCCTTTGCAAATAAATTCACTGCTCTGGTTTGTATGGGGGCGGGGGGAAGTGTATTATAATGAATAACACACACAGATGGAAGTCTACATTTTAATCATGCTCCTGACATTGTGGTCTTGAGCAACTCCTTACTTTGTCTTCCTTTCACCAGGGAAAAGGGGATAATTAGTCTAATTCTCCTTTGTAAATGCTTTGAGATCTATGGATGAAAAGCATTGCATAAATGCAGAGTATTATTATTATGAGTTTCTTTCATATGAAGTGTAACTTCAAATGCTTTACAAAATTCAAGAACACAGTTAAATGATAAGTTACAGCATTTTATAAAAAGAGTGCAGGAAGTCCCCAACTTACAAACAGGTTGTGTTCCAAAAGTTTGTTTGTAAGTCTGTTGTTTGGAACTCACAACACGTTTTCCCATAGAAACAATGTTTTAAATTGTAGTTGGGGTCCCAGGCTAGCCCACAAAAATCCTATTTAATGATTAATGTAGCTGAAATGCTTTATATTTGCAATGAAAAATAGCAGAACCTTGAATGCTGGTGCTCGACAAAAGGTAGGTTTAGTTAAAGGAAGATTAAGAGGTAGGTGGAGACACTGACGGGGACTTCCGGGCATACCCTGACTGCCCCTCCACTCCAGGCTGCACCCAGCCCCTGCTCACCAGGAGGCAGCAAGTGTGTTGCATGCACGGGCAGGAGGACTCCGGAGGAGGAGGAGGCAGCTGTTCAGCGAGTGGCTAGAGAGAAGTGGTGGTTTCCTCTTCAAAGTTACTGGCTGCATGATCGTCCCCTGCATCTCTGCTTGCTTGCTCTGCTTGCTACCATTTGTTCCTCTTGCCTGCTCCCTTGAGCTGTAGGTGAGCGCTTTTTTTATATATATATATATATATATTTTTTTTTTTTCAGATGTTTGTAAGTCATGTTTATAACTCAGGGAGTTCCTATATTGTACAATCCCTACTAATTATTTAAAATGTGGATGTTCATATTTGGAAGCTGGTTTATATCTTAACTATTGTAAATGTATTATTTTCAACTTATTCATGGGAACACATTTTCCCATAGAAACAATGTTATAAATGGCAGTTGGGTTCTCGGGTCAGCCTATAAAGGCCTATGTAATCATAATGTAGCTGAAATACTGTATATTTGCAATACTGCTTTCTACCTTTTTTAACATCTGTATTTGTCAGGCTGAATAAAAAGATGGAATTTTCCTTTCAAGACTACAAGTGAAAGTTCTGGTCTTACATTTAGGATTATATAGAAGATGCTTTCTCAGACTCTTAGCTAGATGATATAGTAGAAGATTTAGATAGCATTTAAGTTTGTCTTTTTCTGCACACCTCCTAAGTTCCTCCAATGTTCGTATCAAATAAAATGTATACAGTGCAGTCAGAACAAAACATGCTATTCCATTTCATTTTAATTAGCATTCTTCCCTTCCCTCCCCCCCACTATAAAAAAAAATGTATTTAGTTTATGGTCAACTCTCGTGAGTTTGTATTGTTCATGAAAAATACGGGATATATCTGAATTATTTTAATGAACATTATAGTTACCTCTGTTTATTTCATGGTACTGGAAGGAATCTCTAGGGGTCATCATGTCCAATCCTCTGCACTCATGGCAGGACCAAGCACCATTTAAACCATCCCTGACAGTTGTTTGTCTAATCTTCTCTTAAAAATCTTCAATGATGGAGATTCCACAACCTGCCTAGACAATTTGAGTGTTTAACCACCCTGACAGGAAGTTTCTCCTAATGTCCAACCTATATTTTCCCTTTCTGCAGTTGGATGTGGTCTGCCATGTGGTGGCAAGAAGGTTAATTCCTGCAAGAGTTTTTCAGACATCCTTAGGAAAGGGTTCAGTGGAAGGAGGACCCAACTTATGGACACAGAGAAAAAAGGTGCCTGCTTTGTTTTAAAAACAAGCCCTTTCTGATGGAAAAAGAAAATAATACTTTGTTCTGAAGAAATTGTTCTGAGTCACTGAACTTCCTTGTTGCTCCTGGTAGGAAATTTCTTTCAGGTGCCAAACCCAGTTGGACCTCCTCAAGAAACATGTTCAGTAAATGAGTGCTACAGCCTGGGGACCCAACCAGATAATTGGAGAATTCTAGGATTCCACCCAGACAAAAGTGAAAGCACAGGGCCTGTCACTGGAAAAAGGTGCACTAAGTTAGGGATGGTTTTAGGAGGGTCAAAGATGCAACTTGTTCTATTGAAGATATGTTTTACCATGTTCTTTTACTAAGAGGTTTTGTGCTGAAACATATTTATTATTATTACACTAGCACCTAGAGGTTCCAACTGATTTCAGATGCTCATTTTGCTAGGCAGCAGAACTAGGAACAGAGCTCACATCTCTTGGATCCCACTCTAATGGACCACACTGCATGTCCTCAACATGCAACAAATAGCAGTCAGTTTATTTGGAGTACTTTGGTAAGAGAAAGCCAGAAAATGATACACTTTTTGTAACCTTTTGACTTGGTGTGTTAGATCACACAGTGTTTATTCTGGAAAATTTAAAAGTTATAACAGAACAATTTCCTACTTATGTTCCACGAGGGGAAGAAGTTACCTTTGCTGCCCTATGTCCTTAAATCAGTTGCCATTTTCATTCCTTTCTAATTGTATAATAAGCAATTACATTGAACTATTCTTTGTGTGTAAGCAATATTCGTTTATTTTTTTCTTCATCTTTGTTGTATATTTAAATCCTTAACTTCTGATTATAACCAGGCTTAACGATGATTAGCCTTAGATGTATGTGAGCTGTGGTTCGAATATCCTTGGGAGCCATAGTCCTGGAACATCTCATGCCCTCCCCCTCCCAAAAAGGGGTGGGGGAGAGAAGTCTGGTAAATGTTTAAAAGCACTGCTTTACCAAGTTCAGACCATGACCTTATTTATTTGTGTCCTCTCTTAATCCTTTCACCTCACTTTACTTTTGTAGAACTTTACCAGCTTTAGACATGCCCTATTTGTGTTCCAGAATGTTTGTAATCTCCAGGTTTTTTTAAAAGAAAAACGGATCCTGCAAACAGCAGTTAAAAATGTGCTGATGGCTCAATTGAAAGAAATAGTAAGACGAGACACTAACATATGCTGGAAAGTTTTGTATGACAGTATTTAAATGTGTCACATTTGGTTTGACCAATGACATTTCAGAAAAAGTGTTAAAATCATGTGATATTGGTCAGATAATAAGCATATTTATACTAAGACCCCTGTGCACTGCCAGAATGGAGTATAGGCAACTTAGTCAAAAAAAGACTCATGTCCATTGTCCTCTTTAAGATCACATTTGTATCATTTTTTCTATTGCAGTACAATGTGCATTGATGCTGCTTACATCAAACCAATAGCATCAAATTGTTGCAACAGTGAAGCTTATGTACAACCTCAAGTAAACTACACTTTATATCAGTTCAATGCAAGTATACTAGTAGCTTGCACCTATGCCATTATCACTGTGTATTGCTACTCTCGTCAAATAAGAGTGTTTTGAAGCTGGTAGTGATTTCAATCAGGATCTAGAGAATTGGTATTACTTGCACATAGCATTAGAATTTGTTGCCCTTTTCTCTTAGCAGTGTATTTATTATTAATTATTAGTAGGTCCCTACCAAATTAAGCGCTATGAAAAATGCATCACAGACCATGAAATCTGGTCTCTTCAGTTAAATCTGGTCTTTTGTGTACTTTTTCTCTGCAGATTTCTTGGGGGAGACCAGTGTTTTTCAAACTGGGAATACTGACCAAAAAGAGGGTTGTGTTGGAGGGTCAAAATTATCGTAGGGGTGGTTGCAATATTGCCATCCTTTCCACTTCACCGCCTTTACAGCTGGGTGGCCAAATGATAACAGCTGCTGACTAGACATTCAGATCTAAAGACGGCACCCTGTTAGCAGCAGCACAGAAATGAGGGTTGAAGCACCATACCATTCCACACTTACTTTTGTGCTGCTTTCTTTAGAGCTGGGACCTCAATCAGCAGCCACTGTTCTCCAGCCACCAAGTTAGAATTCTCCAGGTGATTTACATACAAGACAAACTGTGTTCTTTCACAGCTGAAGAAGAGTTCATTATAAAAGGTATCTGAATCATCATTGGTAGTCATGCTGTATCCAGGGTAGAGCTGGACCATCAACTCATGACTCCCTGGTAGTACTTCTGGAGCACATCAGTACTCTATCATTGATTCTAGCACCATCTGCAAGATGATCATTCAGTCCAATAGCAGTGGATGCTATTTCATTGCCAGCTGTTTTGGTACCGATGATTTTGCACGTTCATAGGGCAGTAGAGGGTTTGCTTTCTCTCTCTGTTCCAGACTCTCCTGTGTTCAGATGATTGCTTTGTCAGACCGTCCTTTTGTACTAGGTCCATCTGCCTCTTCAGCACCAGAAGGAGTTTGTGATACAATGCTAGGACCTCCTAGGATATTTGGCTCATTCTCTAGTACCATCTTTGATACTGGCACTCACTATGTCTACATCAATGCAGTCATAGGCCTCTCTTTTGGTGTTGGACTCTTGTTTGTCAGTGTCAGTATTGTGGTAATCATCCACTCTGGTACCAACTCTGTATTCAGTACCATGGTAGAAACTAATGTCTTTCCTCACACTATCAACTTGAGAAGCATTTACAATGCTATCATACATGTTGACATCTTCACAGTGAGTTCAAGATTGATCAGATAGTCCAGCAGAGCAGTCAAAGTTGGTATCACTCCTTCCTGACTCTGGTGTCTCATTGAAATCTGTCTTGGTGTCTTCCAGGCGTTTGCCATCCTTCACAGACACAGATGATCTAATAGAACAGCCAGACTACCATCAGGGAATATCAATCACAGAAACAGGACAGAATATACAGCAGACACAGATTGCTATGGCCAGATTTTTATCTGTCGCTGATACTGTATACTTGTTATCAGTGGACATTTTGGAATACCTGAAATGTCTTCCATTCCTGCCCAGAACACATGGTTGCAAACCTTCCAGAGGCATCTGTTCTTGAAGTATATATAAAGGCATCTTTCCCTCAGGGCAGTGTCAGAAGGATCCCTTGCTTAAGGAGTCAAATTTACCACAGGAGAATCCATTTGCGCCTGTAAACTTTTCTTCTTTCTTTCCTGATGGCTTGATGATACCATATTCTTCTGCTCCCATTCTACATTATTATGTCTCATCAGGCACTTCTGAGAAGAAGGGCTGTGTCTTTTGGCATCCAAGCAGAGCTTGTGAAAGAAAACACTTAAGTTTTTAGAAATTCTGTGGATTTATGTCCTTGCGAGGCAGCCCTCCCAAATAATGAGACTCTTCTAGAATGGGTGAAGACCTGTAGTCTGACATGTATTGCAACACTGTATCCAAGACAGCCAGAAAGTGCAATAACCATAAGCCAGTGTGAAACAGATGTTTTCATTACCCAAACTCAGAGAAATCCATAAGAAAATAAGCTGTATACGTAGTGAAAAATAAAATTTCAGTCTTAACAAGCTATTATGATTAATAGTAAAGCAGGTGAGCTATTTAAATACCATTTTAAGCCTGGTAGTGCCCCTTTAAGATTGTTTTGTTTCTTTTTTACCTTTGATCTCATTTCTTTTTTAAAATGTCATCACAATCCTTTCCATGGTAACAAAAGGGATGCCATAGACAGAACGTATTCTGAGATTACATATTATTGAATTGCTGCTGGAAGCACCCACTGAGAAAAGGTCTCAGTGTGTGGGGAATGAATGAGTCCAAGGAAACTGAATAAACGCTTCATAATGAATACTACTAATGCTAATCCAAAGACATGTCAGTGATAAATGTAATTTCTATCCAAAAACCAATTAATTTTTATAGTGTGCTTGCGGTTTGTGTGTGTGTGTGTGTGTGGTGGTGGTGTTGGGGAATTAGGGTTTCTTTATTACTGGGGTGCTCTTTTTGGTTTCTGTTGTTTTAGTTGTGACTTCTGAGTTATCTTAAAGTTTGCTGAAATGAAGCTGCATTCAGTGTACTGGGGGAATGGAAATAAATCAGCACAAACTATTTGGAAATCTCTAGTGTTTATATAGTAGAAGAGTAGAGATACCAGTTCTTTGATGCATTAGCCTATTATTTTATGCAGTTTTGTCTTTGCCTACCATTGTTTATATGCAAATGTAAAAGAATGAATATCTCTGTGAAAAAATGAAATATAAGATGTTCGATCAATTTATGCCTTACATACTGCTTTAAGACTTACATGGATTTTTTTCTTGCTTTTACTTTCTTTCATCATGTTTTATATTTGATTATTTCAGAAATAAGGAGCTAAGGAGGCATGATGTGTTCTTTTAGCTTTCTATGCACATCAATGTCATGAGGCTATCATAATTATTATCACTTGGTTAAATATGCTTGCAAGAAACTATATCAAAACAAACTAGAAAAATTTGGGAGAGGGGAATGTCTGTCCAATATTTTACTAGTTCTCTCTCCTTTTTTCCCCTTTGAGAATTGGGACTTGTTTTAAACCAAGCTAAAGAATGAATGATCTAAGAAATTTTGTTTAATTTAAAACTGCTGGGATGTATGTGTATATATATGGAATTACATACTCATCATGTAATGATATTTCATTTTTCTTCTGCTTCACAAGGAACATCTTGTAAACAATTATGGTACTCTATCAGAAAAGAAGACTTTCAGAGTTTCCATACTTTGAGGAAGTAATGAAGGGAAATCACTGATTTACCACAGAGAATAAATTGCAGGCATGCTTTACAACTTTTCTATTTTAACCAAATGTCAGGCAAATAATTAAATTGAAAGGAAATATATCACCTTCGATTTAGCTTTCATAAATAGAAATATTATTTTTCATATATAACTTTATAACCAGTGATAAAATGTCCATATCCTTAAGCATACTCCTTCCAGTATGAGATGAATCAAATGGCTCCATGATCTTCACATCATAGATGGAGTTCTAGACATATTTGTATAAGAGAACCAGAAGACTTACTGGACATTGCCTGGGTCCTTCAGGGCAGGAGACTGGCAGTGTGAGGGATGCAGGAGTCAGAGCAAGGCCTTGCAAATGTGGGGGGGCTCAGGGCAGGAGTCTGGGAGTATGGGGTGCAGAAGTTGGGAGGTTGAGGAGGGGCTCAGGACAGGAGGTGAAGGTGCAGGAATCAGGGCAGGAGGTTGGGAGGAGAATAGGAGGTGGGGATGGCCTCCGGTGGTGAGAGGCACTCTTCCTGCCAGCTTCTCCCCTGGGTGGAGGTGACTATGCATCCTGCCATCTGATTTCCCCCAGGACTGAGCAGGGACTAATGGGGGGGAGAGCATGCACCTAGTGCGCCAGCTTGTCCCTGGAGGGCTGCACACCCTGCTTAGCAGGTTGCACCATGGGGTAAGGCTTGACCAGGGGGTTGGGGGAGGCATGTAGGCATTTCTTGTTTTCCTGGCACAACCAAACCCTGACCTTGCTTAAGTTAGGAGAAAAGGAAGCTGCATACCAAATTTGGTGGTCCTAGTTCTTAACATTTAGGAGGAGTTCTTGAACAAATGGACTCACAAATGGAGAGACAGACAGGGAGACAGATGCACATTTCTAATATACATTGCTAGATAAGTAACATTGTAAATCTGGCTAAAATAAACAAGAAAACTGTGTACCGAATAGAATTTAAGCGTAGAAAATGAAGGTAAGGCTTAAAACTGTAAATTCTGAATATAGTTAGTTCTTCTTCAAGTGGAGTCCCCGTGGGTGCTCCACTGTAGGTGCCGGGCTTGCCCCAGCACCACAGAATGGAGACTTTTGCGTAGCAGTACTTGGCCGGACCGCGCATGCGCAGCGGCGTCCCACGGCAATGCCTGCTTCAGACGGCCACTCCTGCTGCATTTGCTGTCTGAGAGAAGCCCATGTCCCACAGAAATGCCTGCATTGTTTAAAACTGACTGCGAGGGCCAGGTGGGACAGAGAGATGAGGCTCCGCGTGATTTTGTTTGTTAAGGCGCTTCAACCAGCCTCTTCTGGAAGCACGGCCTCCTCCGTTCAACTTCAAAAATGTAGGGCTTCTTCTCCTACCACGGCGGTCCCTAAAAAGCACAGGGCATCGCCTACAAGACCTCTGCCAGTTACAACACAGAGCAGAGTTAGTTCGGGAGATAAGCTGGGGACCTCCGGTACTTCAAAACCGCGCTCCAACACTCTGACGGTGCCGGAGATCAAAAAATCGTCCAGGCCAGCACCGAGGTCCACGTCGGCACCGGCCAAGTCCTCGGCACCGAGAGAATCCACCCCGAGAGCATCATTGGCACTGGCGGCACCCAACTCACCAATAGCACCGACCGTATCTGCAGCACGTGACACGGCACCGACCGTACCTGCGGCAATCCCTGCACCACCGATGCTACACATGCCCGGCACCGATGCGCCCAGCACCGGGACACTTGGCACCGCCCCGAGTCCATATCGGAGCAGAAGCCGCTCACGCTCCCGATCATTGATTTTTTTCACGGGCACCGTCGCCATCACCACCAGCACCGAGGTCCCCCATGCTACATGATTCGCGTCGGCACCAATCACCGCGATCTCCAAGGCAAAGGTTAGCTTCACCATTCCTGGCGGCTGCCACAACTCACCATCATCATCGGCACCGTAGCCACCATTCCCTTTCTCTGACGTCATCTAGAGCCTCATATACTCATTCTCATTCACCCCGTTCAATTCGCTCATCTCACTGGGAGCAATCTCGACACACCTACCTTAATCGACGGTCACCCCTTGAAAGACTTTATCATCGCGATGACCACTTCCATGGATACTCGCCAAGTCGATGCTTATATTACTACCGTTCTAGGTCTCGGGGAAGGTCATGCTGTGACTGCATACCAACCAGACAATCCCCAACTCCGGCCCCTCCCACTCCAGTGGGTCAGCCCGCGTGTCCTTTACACCAATAGTCGGAACCGGACGATATGCAGTTTTCCACTACAGAAGACCAACCACGGGAGACTTCCCCCATGCACCGATCCTCCTCATCACCGGATGAGGCTGTAATCCTGGGAGACATCTCCCCGCCTGATGACCTTCGCCAGTTCCAGGAGCTCTTCAAGAGAGTAGCCATAAGACAAGAAATACAATTAGATGAAATAAAGGAGAAGCAACATTGCCTCCTGAAAAACCTTCAGTCTCAACACAGAGCAAAGATAGCCATACCACTCGATGAAGCTATCCTTGAGGTTGCTGAAGAAATATGGCAAACCCCGGCTTCTGCTCCACCAACTAGTAAAAGAGCAGACAGAAAATATTTTGTGCCACCTAAGGGGATGGAGTTCCTTTTTACCCATCCCCAACCGAAGTCTCTGGTGGTGGATGCGGCACATCAGAGATTAAAAAACCCTCAATACAGAAACACTTCTGACAAAGACACAAAGCGATTGGACTTACTTGGTAGAAAGATCTATACATCCGCGACACTCATGCTCCGCATAGCGAACTACCCAGCACACCTTTCTAACCACATTTTTGACAATTTCACAAAACTTACACCCCTACTAGATCATCTGCCGGAAGCAAAGCGTCCCATACTTAAATCTGTGGTCCAAGAAGGCTACGCATCAGCCAGAACTGCCTTACAGATAGCAATGGATATAGCGGACAGAGCAGCGAGATCCACCACCACAGTGGTAGTGACGCGACGAGCATCTTACCTCCAATCGGCCGCAGTCCCCAGGGAACTCCAGACTAAAGTCGAGGATTTGCCCTTTGACAGAGACAAATTGTTTTCCGAAAACCTGACAGTATACTACACTCCTCCAAAGACTCACGGACAACGTTACAGACGCTGGGGATGTATACCTCTCCCTATAGGCATTGACGTTACCCTCCATACCAGAGACGTTATGACTATCCTTACGTCCGTCAACAATGGCAGAATCAGCAGAGGACCTTAGATCACCAATGGAATAGACAAAGACCACAGAGGAGTTGAAAGCAGGGGAATCGCAACCAGCCCCGAATGAATACCAAACAGCAGGTTTGACACCTCGGTCGAGGGTACACAGACGAACGCAGATGCCGGCATAAGTCACCACAGTCACCAATACCATCACTGCCTGAGGCCCTTTTACCACTAATGGGCCTCAATTACCACAGACAGATGGGTGTTAGAAATAATCCAACCAGGATACTCCATACCCTTCCTCACCATTCTCCCCACTTCCCACCCCATCCCTCTTCAGGGACTCATGTCACGAAACCCTGCTACGCACAGAAGTCGATCACTTCCTCTCCATTGGTGCAATAGAACCAGTCCTACCACAGTTCATAGGCAGGGGATTCTACTCCCATTATTTCCTCACTCAGAAGAAGTCGGGCGGATGGCGACTGATATTAGACCTATGGAACTTAAACAAGTTCTTGCGGAAACAACGTTTCAAAATGGTAACCCTTGCTTCAATAATAGCTGTGTTGGACCAACATGACTGGTTTGCGGCCCTCGACCTCCAGGACGCGTATTTACATGTCACAATTCACCCTGTGCACAGACGATTTTTACAATTCATAGTCGGAACAAGCCATTTTCAATACAGAGTCCTTCCCTTTGGCTTTCCACTGCCCCCAGGGTATTCTCAAAAATCTTGACAGTCGTAGCGGCACACCTCCGTCGGCAAAGGGTTATCATATTCCCCTATTTAGACGATTGCCTCCTGAAAGGTCGTTCTCATTCTGATGTTCTCGACATGCTCAAAGTCACCATACGAACCTTTCACTCTCTCTGACTTCTTATAAACAACCAAAAGTCCGTTTTTCAACGGACTCAGTGGTTAGAATTCATTGGTGCACATCTAGATGCCACCACAGCAAGAGCATACTTACCTGTTCAGAGATTTCAAGCCATCCAGGACCTCATAGCAGTTGTTCGAGGCAGTCCATCTATCCAGATACTTACTGCCTTAAAGCTCATGGGCCACATGCCACAACTTATGTCGTCCACTACGCAAGATTTCACCTTCACAGCCTTCAGTATTGGTTAGTGACCGTATACAACCACACAAAACATGACCTCCACAGGTCAGTAACCGTTCCACCTTCTGTTATCCAATCGCTCCAGTGGTGGACGAACCGTGCAAGCCTTCTTACTGGCGTGCCCTTTTATGCACAACAACCATCTCATCACATATCTACGGATGCCTCCCTTCTGGGCTGGGGAGCGCAAATGGGTGACTTTTCAATCCAAGGCCGCTGGTTATATTCCGAGACACGGCTCCATATAAATCTCTTGGAGCTTTGCGCAGTCTTCAACGGATGCAAATGTTTCCTGAGTCACATCCACAACACCACCGTGAGGATCCTCACAGACAGTGTCACCTCAATGTATTACGTGAACCACCAAGGTGGAGCTTGCTCCCGCTGCCTCTGCATGGAAGCGATTCACTTTTGGAACTAGTGCATTCGCCACGGCATGACACTGGTGGCCTCTTACTTACTTGGGGTCACTAACATCCAAGCAGACTTCCTCAGCAGAAATTTTGCACCGGAGCACAAGTGGGAACTACATGTCGGAGTGCTCCATATTCTCTTCCAGCGCTGGGGCACTCCCCTAATCGACCTTTTCGCCACACATCAGAATACCAAATGTCAGAAGTACTGCTCCAGAGCCGGACTCGGTCCGGTCTCCCTCAGCGACGCATTTCTCCTCAACTGGAGCGGACCTCTCCTCTATGTATTCCCACCTACAGTCCTCATTCCCAAAGTCCTTCAGAAGATAAGAATGGACAGTGCCACAGTCATATTAATTGCACCAGAATGCGCTCGGCAGCATTGGTTCCCCTTCCTACGGCACATGTCACCTTGCAGACCGTATCAGTTGCCAGCCCTTCCGAACCTTGTCACACAGAATCGAGGGACACTATGGCATCCACAAATACATACATTACGACTCACGGCATGGCTCCTAGTTGGTTGAATCCTGCCGAATACCTCTGCTCTACTCAGGTTCAAGTCATACTCATCCACAGTAGACGGCAGACAACAAGGAAGACTCACCTCTCAAAATGGCGCAGATTTGCCTCATGGTGCACCACCCAGCAACTTCTCCCGTATTCCGCTCCACTTCATTGAGTTCTCAATTACCTCTTGCACCTAAAAGACACAGGCCTAGCATTAACGTCTCTTAGAGTTCATCTAGCGGCAATTTCGGCCTTTAGACAGCCTACTGAGAGGACCTCCCTCTTCGCCCACCTGACTACCAAGAGATTCATGAAAGGGCTATCAAATATAAGTCCTCATCAGCACGCAGAGTTAGCGAGCTATCAGCACTAATGGCAACACCACCCTACACCATCTTTAACAAAGACGGAGTAGTCTTAAGACCTCACCTACCATTTATACCAAACGTTTTTTCGTCCTTCCATATCAATGAACCCATCATTTTACCACCTTTCTACCCTAAGCCTCACTCTTCACCACGTGAAATGTCCCTCCACACACTGGACATTCGTAGAACTCTTGCCTTTTATATAGACCGTACGAAATGTCTTAGGAAGACTGACCAGCTAATCATCTCTCTAGCCGACAGAACGAAGGGACAACCGTTATCTTTCCTGCGTATTTCTAAACTTATAACCACATGTATAACACAGTCTTATGCTTCTAAGGGGTTGCCATTCCAACACCAGCCCGAGCACATTCCACACGAGCTGTAGCAGCGTCAACAGCCTTTCTTAAAGGCGTTTCTCTAAAAGACATTTGCAGAGCAGCCACGTGATCTTCCCATGACACCTTTGTTAAACACTACACTATCCAACAAAAGTGGCTCTCAGATGCTGCGGTGGCATCAGCGGTGCTCTGATCAGCAGACAAACAGGGACTCTGTATCCCACCTTCCGACTCATGAGGGCACTGCTACTTAGTCACCTAAAGTGGAGCACCCACGGGGACTCCACTCGAAGAAGAAAGCGAAGTTACTCACGTTGGTGCAGTAACTGTCGTTCTTCGAGATGGTCCCCGAGGGTGCTCCACTACCCGCCCTCCTCCCCACTTTGGAATCTGTCTCGTCCCTTTTGTTTCCTGTTAACAGGTTCCGAGGCGGTCTCGAGGAACTGGCGGGGGCTGAACCATGCGCGCACCGAAAAGAGCGTGAATGCCGTGGGACGCTGCCGCGCATGCGCGGTCCAGCAAGCCCAGCACCTACAGTGGAGCACCCACAGGGACCATCTCGAAGAACGACAGTTACTGCACCAAGGTGAGTAACTTCGCTTTACATTAACATCTTTAAATTTTAATTATTTTATCTTATTTTTTACCTACCTAAGGGCTTGTCAGGCCCTATTATAATACATGTAACTCATTGTAACTTTTCTCTGTGTATCAGACAGTTTTGTGACTTCTTACTAATAGATATGATCATAGAGTTTTGCAGCACATTCTCGTAATAGAAGTTTTGGTGCTTTGTGTGGTATCAGAACATTTTTTTTCTTTGCTACAAGTATCAGTACTAGGAAAGCCTATGCTCCGTATTGACTGTGCACAACCACATACATATAAGCTGAATTCCTAGAAAAGGATGAAAGGGCAAGCTGTTTTTCTTTAGGAAGTTTATTTTTAACAAGAGTGGTTTCAGCTGGCTTGGCTTATTTTCCTTCTAGTTTTGCAGATGCACTGGTTTAAATCTGGCAAATTACATACATCCATAATTAATGTAGTAAAAGTGAAATAAAGCGGTAAACCTCTTATTTATAATAGGTAAATTGCTGTACTTCAAGGTCAGATTTCATCAGTGGTGTCTCTTTGCATTGGATCTCCTGTCTGTGCATTTATCAATGGAGTCCTGTGGAAGCTGATTTTGAACTTCAGACACCTGTCTGTTTTAATATGTGGAAATAATTGAGGATTTTTTCTATAAAACAAAGCGGTACAGATAATACAATAAGGGATTAATGGTTAGTGAACAATAGGCCACAAATTGATATCCAATATAATCAATCAGTCCTTTTTTATAATTAACTCAATTAGAAGATCCAGTTGGCCTCTGCTTGCAAAAGGCGGGCTAAATTTACAGTGAAGCCTGGTCATTATTCCATTCTTAATTTGATTACTGGGGAAAGTATTAGTTTAATTTTTATTCCCACTACATCTCTTTACCTTTTGGTTAAGGTGGTAAGATAGTTATTTTGGTCCCCTATGTATTCTTTGATGTTGTACATCAAAGGAGCATAGTTGCCAGTTTTGTGAGAGAGGCAGTGGTGTTGAAAGGTGTTAATATAACACACATTCATTTCTAAGATCAGGTTAGGTATTTAAATTATTTATTGGCTTTTCCATGGTGCTTATTGCCCTAATATCTGTGTTCCTTTGCAGATAGTAAGACATTTATTCTTATAACAGTGAAGTAGAGGTGTTAATGGTTGGCCAGTTAAACAGTAAGGGTTACCGGTTCTGGTTAACCACTGGGAGCTGGAGTAGCTCCCCGCCTGCCACAGTCAGGGGGGCTGCTACAGCCCTGTGAGATATGCTGCAGACAGGGGTGCTCCAGCCCCACCAGAGCAGGCCCTGTGTGTGGTGGCGAGGGAGGGAGGAGGGGGGATTCCAGCCCAGCAGAGCTGTAGTGGTCCCTCCTGTATGCTCCCCAGGTGATTGCCCTGTCCCCTAAGCCACTCCAAAACCCACCCCACCTCCCTTCCTTCAGGGCATCCCTAATCCTGCTTTCCTAATGTGGGAGCCAGCTCCATCCCTGGGGCAGCTGGTGTTGGCTGTGTGGCTGCTCCCAGGGATGGCGGGGCTTGAACCCTCAACCCTGGGCTCCCCAGGCTATTGCCAGTTAAACCAGTTAAACATTACATTTAACTGGTTAACCAATTAAACAGGATTTAACATCTCTACAGTGAAGTAAGGAAATTCTGTTTTCCTTACTGCAGAATGGAATAATTGAGGCACAGAGAGATTGATTTACCCACAATCTTTCAGAAACACTGTGGGAGTACTGGGAATAGAACCCAGGTGTCCTAAGACCTGATCTGATGCTTTGTCCTTTATTTTCCAAACTGTTTTATGACTGTCAGTTTCTGTGTGTCCATCCCTGGGGTATATCAGCACCAGATTGGCCTTTTCTTGCCTTGGACAACAGGTATACTAACTGTGAGACGGGACTTCTCCTTGTTTTTGAAGATATAGACTAACAGAGGTACTCCTCAGATACTTGTCTCCTTTCTTAAGGTGTTACATCAGATACAAAATCCTAAAACAAACATTTGACTTTAGCAAAATGTGCTCAAGCAAAGTTGGAGTACATGTTTGAATAGACAGCCTGTAAGATTTTCAAGTCCATACTTCTGCTTCAGCATAATCTGTGGTACACTATAACCATTTTTTTTTTGTTACACTGTGAAACTTGAAATATTCAGATTCTTAAATTCAGAAACTTTTTTTATCTTAATCTTAGGGGAAGTTTCTTTCTTTAGCAACTTATGTTCCATAGAAGAAAAGCTATTGTTGAAGTTCATTTCTAAGGGGACGCTCCCTGTAATTTTAGGCCCCCGTTACATAGTTCAGAAACACAATTCTTCACCTGTGATGATTGTGAAACACAGCTGTTGTCTCCATATTGTGATAAGACAGTCTTGGGGAGATAATATCATGGGCAGTCAACCATAGAATTTCAGAAGACCAGAACAAATCTGAGTCTTGTTTTGTGCCTTAGGGGAGGCATAACATTGACTGAGGAAGAGCTTCAGCAGCCCTCTGCTAAAACTATCCTCTCCCTAAAAGTTCCTTTCTGCTGAAGACAATCAACAAAAGCATGCCATATTGATTATAGCAGCATCCTGTTGAAGGATAATAGATCTTTTCAGTCATCAGATTTTAGCCCAGTTAGGACTTTCAAAGCCAGTGCAGATAAGGTGCTTTTCAAGTGTTTGAACTGTTGTCCTGCCTAGAAAGGGACCTATTCCACCCAACCAGCTGGAGCTTCTGAGTGGGCTACAAATACAACCATAAGGTTAAACAATTTCTTCCTGGAGGTGGAGAAAGGCCATGCCATTTGGATAGATTAGTGTCCAAGGTGAAGAAGTCTTACTCTAAAAAGAAAATAATTTTTGTCTTTTTGTTTATGGTTCCCATAATTTTAGTCCATGTCACTGAAAATTATGGTTTATTATCAGTTCAGAGAGCTTACCTGGATCTATCCTTGTTACTCATTTAACTTCATATCACAAGAAATAAAAATTGTCAAATCAAAACTGAACTCAAAACTTAAAGTGAAATATAAGGGCAAGAGTTGGGGGCAAGGAGATCTTGATGAACTTTTCCCTACACCCTTTACATTCGGTCTGTAAGATAAACTTATGGTGCTCAGTTTGCATAGTCAAAAATGCATGCATTATGTTACAACAGCAGTTATTGGCTGTGTCTAGATTGGCCAGATTTTGTGCAAAAGCAGTTGCTTTTGCGCAAAATCTTGCCAGCTGTCTAAACTGGCCACGAGTTCTTGCGCAAGAACGCTGATGATCTAATGTAAGATCGTCAGTGTTCTTGCGCAAGAACTCTGACTCTCCCGCTCGGGAAAAAGCCCTCTTGCGCAAGTGTTCTTGCGCAAGAGGGCAGTGTAGACAGGGACAGGAATTATTTGCGCAAGAAAGCCCCGATGGCAAAAATGGCCACCGGAGCTTTCTTGCACAAGAGAGCATCTACACTGGTACAGGATGCTCTTGCGCAAAAAGCACAGCTTCTGCGCAAAGGCACATGCCAGTGTAGGTGCTCTCTTGCACAAATACTTTTAACGCAAGAACTCTTGCGTTAAAAGTATTTGCGCAAGAGAGCGCCAGTCTAGACGCAGCCATTGTGGGTTTTTTAGTCTGAAAAATTTAGGCACAGTTAGATGCATGACTAATTGGTTTGCACGATTTTTTGGTCTGTGACTAATTGTGAGTGCACTTGTGCATATGGACCTGTGTCCTTAAATTTTGCACTCTTGGTTAAAAGTATATTAAGACTTTTTATTTGGGGAATGGGAAAGGGTAAAAGGTGGTAGTGGTATATAGTATATAATGCTGGGATTTGTGGAACATCTGAGGCACAGGGGAAAAAAGGATTTCCTTCATTCAGATATTCTGCCTGTACTCTATCTCTCTTTGTCATATATAAAAGAGGGAGAGAAAAAACTCTCATGGCTTGGCACAAGATCTAACTGAAGAAAGACGAGGCTCTAAAACCTAAAATGTATTCTTGGTTGACTTGGTTGTTCTTAAACCCATTTTAGGATTTGATATGCTTAGTATGTACCTCAATTGAAACTTTTATATCTGATGTTGACTTCAGCACTTTGACTCCTAACTGCTTCTTATTACCAGGTAAAAAAAAATCTTAGTACTGTAGTTTTGTTGAAGGTGTAACAAATTAATTTTATTAGGCTTAATCAGATTATTTTTTCAGAGTACTGAATTCCAGTAATATCCAATATTACTTCCTCATACAGAGGCAGTAGCAGAAGGCGGCAGCCGGCTCTCCGGGTGCCGGTGCACATTGAGCACTGGCTTTTAAGCCAGCTCATGGCTCTGCTCCTGGGGGAGCTGGCTACCATCCCATATTGCGAGCTTGTCAGCCGACGGTCAGGGCAGTGTGTGTGTGTGTGACACCCAAGTCTTTAACTGCTAAGACACAAGGTCCCGTCGCAGTGGGCAGCCTAGGAGGCTGAAGGGCGCCCCGAAAGTTTAACATCTGTGCCTTTACCGCTAGGACGGGGGTCCCGTCGCAGAGGGCAGCCAACAGGCTGACAGACGCCCCAGAATTTATAGGAAGAGCTTATTACATCTCAGATTTCAGCTGCTAGGATACAGGATCCCTTCGCAGCGGGCAGTCTAGGGAAGACTGAGAGATGCCCCAACGGATCTGTCACCTGGGAGTGACACGATCCAAAACACCCAAGCTCTTCCTATACCTGTCCCTTATGACCGGCTGAAGTTCTTTTAAATTGTGCGTGGTTCTGTTACAGCAACTGAAGGAGTCAGGTTAAAGCTTAAACAGTTACAGGTTTATTAAGGAGACTTATAAAGCGTGTGGTTACAATGGCTATTGCTCTATTTCTTAACTGCTAGCAAATATAGATCTTAAAAATGGTTACAAAGAAAATAAAGATAGAAAATAGAAATAATGGTACCAAGTGACAGCTTAATCTTTAAAGAGCTCCAAGTCTATGTGTACACTTAAGACAAGGGACACATCCAGGTACAATATTTACCCCCTTCTGTGCCTCTCGACTCCAGCGGGTCAAGCCAGGGCCGGTCCCTCAATTCCTAGGAAAGACGAATACGAGGTGGGCGTCCCCATGGAACCTCGGGAGGCAATTACCTAACCCAACCAGCAGGCAGATGGTAGATTGACACTCAGAATAAGTGTGCTGCTGGACCCATCTTTATACCCATAGGGGCTCGTATCCTCTTTCTTATCTAAAATGCCAAATTGTGTTGGTCTGTCTTTGTGACGCCAGTTCTTACAAGGGAGTTTCAACTTAATTTACACTTGCAGGAGAGATAACTAAATTGTGAGTACTAGACATTCTTTACTGGGTGGGAGATTCTTCCCCCCCCCCCCCCCCGCGGACAGTGTGTGTTCGTATCAACATAGGTGCCAGCCAAGGCAGTTCTCGCAGCCTCGAGGTCAGCAATCGGCGTATCTCTGTTTACAGCCATCCATGGTCATAGCAGCCAGCATATCCACACCTTCTGTCTATGCTGATGTTACTGCTCTGTGTGCCCTGTGTGCTCCAGGCATATCAGAGAGGGGCAAGCAAGATGTTACAGGGGGTGGGGGGTTCCTGTCTGGCTACAGAGCTCTAATACAGAGCAAGCAGTGCAGGGTGGCAGCCAGCTCCCCAGGAGCAGGGCTGGAAGCCTCCATGTAACTGTTATGATAACGATAAACTCATGCTTATTGGTTAACTGTTTTAAGCAGTTATACTGTTGCATCCCTAGTCCCTGGTTTTATAGGTGTTATTTTGGTATTCAGTTTGGCTATGTCTAGACTACACTCTCTTTTCGAAAGAGGATATGCAAATTCCACGGGAATTTGCATATCTCCTTCCGATCTCACTTTCAAAAGTGGATCTTTCGAAAGTGAAAGTAGTCTGGACGCGGTTTTTTGGGGGAAAAAACCCTTTTTCGAAAAAACGCTCTTCCTTAAAAAATGAGGTTTACGTGGTTTTTTCAAAAAAGGGTTTTTTCCCCCAAAAAACCGCATCCAGACTACTTGCACTTTCAAAAGCAGAGCTTTCAAAAGTGAGATCGGAAGAAGATATGCAAATTCCCAGGGGATTTGCATATCCTCTTTCAGAAATAGAACATAGTTTAGACATACCCTTTGAGAGGTAAAGAACAGTAGTTAGAATAAATAGAGCTTGGACTGTCCCCAAATTACGTAAGAACATAATGGTCCTACTGGGTCGAACCAAATGTCCATCTAGCCCAGTATCCTGTCTTCTGATAGTAGACAGTGTCCTGTGCCCCAGAGGGAATGAACAGAAGAGCTAATCATCAAGTGTTCCATTGTCTGTTAATTCTCAAATTCTGGCAAACAGAATACAACATCTTATTACCTTAAATGAAAGATTACAAATAAGTATGGCTTAATTTGATTATATAATTAATTTTAATTCCCACTTCCAGTTTTGCACACATTTTTGCACTTAACTGTTCTTTATTAAAAATTAAAATTAATAATAAATTGTTAATTTAACTTCTTGATGAGTTTATCCAAATTGAGGTGGTAATTTGCGTGCCTTCACGAATGTAATTTATATATGATATGATTGATATGACTGAATAGAATACAGGTCCAGATTCTGGGGACCAGTTATGTTGCATACATCATAGTTCTGGAGGGAAGGAACAGGGGGGCTGGTAATGCAAAATAGGGGACTGAAGTAATGGGCTGATATTGGGACCAATTATATGGTCGCTGACATAAGTCAAAGCAATCTCAGGGCTCTTTTGAGTTATTATTGTCTGTCTTTGACCTCTTTCCCCCTCCCTTGTTCTTACATGAGTTGTGTAGCAGATTGTGATTGGTTGGAAGTTGAAGCTCTCAGAGCACAGCCCTTTCCCAGCCATTAAAAGCGGACATAGAAAAGATGAGAGAACACTGGATGAGCTGATTTAGAACCTAGGTGAAAATGTGTTTTAATGACTGATGAGGATTAGTGTTTGTGGTTTGTGTAATAGCTCTGAGTTAGCTTTTAAAATATGGAATTTGGAAAAGTGGGTGCCTATTGCGCTGAGATTGGGAGATTATTCTAAGCATAAAGGACAGCGTTGAAAAGGGAACAGTGTTTAGGTATCTTTGTGCTGTGTACATAACTTCTACAATTTCAAAGGTAATGGCTGCCTTTCCTAATCAGGATCCCTAACCTAAATGTTAATTGATATTTGTTTGCACAGAAAAAAAATTCTTTCACATGTTAAATCAGATGTCTTGTTGAATAAGGCTTAGTCTACACTAGGACTTTACATCACATTTAGCTGTACATGGTCAATTTCCTAAGTGATGCATTGATGCTGCCAGGCCTGTCACGTCAGCCTTAAGGACCGCTGAAGTTGATTTCAGTACTCCTGCTTCTCACGAGGACTATTGCTATTTTTGGCCTTGCATGGTCAAATTTATGGTAGTGTAGACACAATGTTGCCAGAAAGTGGAGGTTATTGGCCTTTGGGAGGCCTCCCTCAGTTCTCCGGTCTGACCACTCTAGCCAGAACTTGTGCCTCTACTGCTCTCCTGGTGAACTTGAAAACCCTTCGGAAAATTAGAATGGTATTTCCTGTCATTCCATCATTGCGAGCACATTCAGAGCAATCATCACACCATGGCAAACATGGAGAAGACTTTGAACAATTCTACTAATACTGCAATGACTTCTATATTGCAAATACTTCTATTCCCATGGGCTCCAATTTCCAGGGGAGCAGAGAAGCACCAGTGTAGAGTGTCCAGGAGATCTAGGACCTCATCAATGCATGGGGAAAGGAATCCATCCTTTCTGAGCTCCGAATCAGTAAGTGGAATGCTGACATTTACAGCAAGATTGCAAGCTGCCTGGGAGCTAAAGGCTGGCTATTCCAGGGATGCCCAGCAGTGCAGAGTGAAAATTAAGGAGCTGCAGTGGTTGGGGGCTGAGATTGGAATGAGCATTCCATCTATCACCCCACTGCAATTAAGGAACTCTATGGCAGCAAAGCCATTCACTGAGGTATCCACATTTATCAGAGTCACAATCCTCCGTTGCAGAATGGAATTGATGGCCTTGGCTACTTGTATGACAACAGCTCCTACTGTTGATTTCCCCACTCCAAACTGATTTCCCCACTGAACTATAGCTCTCTGGCTTTGCAAGCTTCCATAAGGCTATTGCCATGTACTTCTCCACAGTCAGAGCAGGTCTCAGTTGGGTATTCTGGTTCCTGAGCACAGGGGAAAACCATTTGCAAAGTTCCAAAAACATGGCTTTGCTCATTCAGAAGTTCTTCAATCACTGCTGATCGTCCCATCTCTGCATCACAATGCAGTCCCACCAGTATGAGCTTGTCTCATGGCACCAGAAGCGGCATTGCGCTGTGGTCCAGAGAACTGACTGGCAAGTCTACTAGTATCAGTACCAGGCCTTGCATGAATAGCGCCTGAGTACCATGCCAAGCTTTGTCCTTGTCCTCTTCCTGGAGGAGCAACATAAATATGCTGTTGAAGTAGTGTGCCATTTGACATACCGTTACACACATCAGCATGACAGTGGTTTCCTGGAAGCTGGGCTCCATGCTCGTACGGCTGTGCTGTCTGCACAGGCAGACAGGGCACAAGAAGGCGTAAGCACAGTGTCTCCTGTTGGTCCTGCAAGGGACGCTGCCTATGTGATCCCATAACTACCTCCTGCACAGTTTTGGTTCCAGCGTGCACTGTGAACATAGCCAGAATGCAAAGCTACCCACGGTGTACTGCTCCCTGAATCGACGACAGGCTCCTTAATGGGGATGTGCTACTTTAGACTACATTGATTCTTCACTGCATTGAGGACATAGATCTTCAACTTCGCAGAATCAGGTTCCCAGAAATTGACCATATTAGATTTGACCTTATCTCATAGGCTGCCTCCAGACTGCATCCCTCTGCCAACAGAGGGATGTAGATTAGGCACTTTGAAAATGCCTACTCTACATCCCTCTGTCAGCAGAGGTGTGTAGTTTAGACACACCCATAGTGTAGAAGTGCCCTAAGTGTGCAGGCATGAAAGTCACTATGTCATGATTACATGAAGTTATGCTAAATACAAATACTGGAATTAAATTATAGAAGACACATAAAGGGATATGGTCTTTTGAGGAACAGACAGAAAACAATTATATAAAGCAAACCCAACTTTTCACTCTGATTATTTCCTTGTTTGCTGAAAGAAAGGCTGTGAGATGCCAAACCTCTTTTCTCAGGCTTGTTGTATACTTACCCTGTAAAATTTCTCAGAGTTGAAAAAAAAAGTCCCAATTAGAACTGTTTTAGGAACAGAAAGCTCTCAAATTGGTTGATACAGCAGTTTGTCTGCCTATAATTCTCTTGCTGATGAAATAGGGTTTCAGACTTTTAGCTATCCTTCGAGTAAATAGTACCAGAGTCCTACTTAGTTTCAACACCCATGGCAATGGTTTTTTATATGCACATTTGTTAACAACATTTTTTACGAAGCTGGAAATAGTTTCCTGATACATTATCATGGGGCACACAAGTACAAATGTACTATATATGGTACATTATTTCCATAAGCCATACAGGGAAGTAAAAACCTTGTTCCATAATTGTGATTAATTATGATGTTTACCCACTTGCTTGTTCCACTCCCTGCAATAAAATGTGACCATCCCATTCCACTGATCTTTTCTCTTTGATTTGATGTTAGCTAATCTGTTCCATAATGCTAACCTACTGGATGTTTGCAATTCCCGGTATTAGCCCACAAATAACCCATTTGTAGTCTATAGTTTTTTTTTCTCTCAAAATTCTCCACATCTGAGGGTGGTAATGTCCCTTTAGCCCCAAAGCTTGCATATTAAAACATTTAGGTTGGTCCTGGAAAGAAGAATTTTCATCCGAGCAACCTGTATTTCACCCCACATTTATAATTCTTACAGATACTATCACAAGCTCCCCAATTTCCTGTCCTGAGCCCCCCCTCCAAAGTGGGGGTTGTGATACAACAGCACCTGTAAGAAATTTATCACCCCCTGATCCTCATAGAAATGGGCTGCAAAGCAGCTGAAAGCCAGCAGGGTGTGCTGGACCTAACAGAGTCTAACTTACACATAGAAGACACTGCTGGGAGGAGAGGGAAAGAGCTAATGGGTTCCTGACAGCTGCAGTTCCCCTGCATGCCCTGAGGGAAGGAGAGAGTGGTGTGCAAGAAACTCTGTGTAAGCCTGGGGCTGAGCATCAGGCTGTACCTCCTTCCTGGGCTCTGAGGGGTAGAGAGTAGGCATCTGGCAAGGATGGGCCTCGCAGCTGGGTTCTGGGGAGAGTAGCTATCTCAGCAAGGTGGGCCCCGGTAACTCGCGAGGAGGCAATGCAGGCATTTAGGATAATGGGGGTCACTGCTGGGCTCCGGGAGGTAGGGGTTCCAGTTTATTAGCTGGGGGGTCACAGGTAGGGTCTGCAGGGTAGAGGAGCCAGGAGCAACTCTAGGGTTGTTGTAGTGGTTTCGTTTTGGTTTTTTGTGTTTGTATTTGTATGACATACTCTTGCTGACAGTTTCAGAGGGGTAGCATGTTAGTCTGTAACTGGAAAAAAACTTAAAAAACAGCTAGTAGTCCTGCAGCACCTTAGAGACTAACAAAACATGTAGGTTGCATCTAGACTGGCATGATTTTGCGCAAATACTTTTAACGGGAAAGTTTTTCCGTTAAAAGTATTTGCGCAAGAGAGCGTCTACACTGGCATGTAGATTTGCTTTTGCGCAAAAGCATCTGTGCCAGTGTAGACGCTCTCTTGCGCAAGAAAGCTCCAATGGCCATTTTAGCCATCGGGCTTTCTTACGCAAGAAATTAACGTTGCTGTCTACACTGGCCCTCTTGCGCAAGAGGGCTTATGCCTGAGCGGGAGCATCAAAGTATTTGCACAAGAAGCACTGATTTTGTACATTACAAAGTCAATGTTCTTGCGCAAATTCTCACGGCCAGTGGAGATAGGCAGCAAGTTTTTGCGCAAAAGCAGCTGCTTTTGCTCAAAATCTTGCCAGTCTAGACGCACCCGTAGATGGTGGTATGAGCTTTTGGGGGCACAGCCCACTTCTTCAGATGAATGGAGCAAGAGGTCCAGAGTTGCAGATAAATAGCAGAAAAAGAGGAGATGGAGAGGGAAAAAGAAGGGAAAAATTGTCAATTAGAGGGGATGAAGAGGGAAAAGGAAGGGGAAAAAATGTCAATTAGAGTGTCCATGCTAAATGAGTCTAATAGAGTGGGCTATAAATGCCTGATACTTAACCTGTAATGTCATGAGAGTGCTGAATGTAGTGACTCATCCAAGAAGGTCCTTTTGGTTCATGGAGTCAAACTTGTAAATGAAACCAAGTTCTGCAGCTTCTCTCTCAAGCTGGTTTTTGAAATTGCTTTGTAATAATATAGTCACTTTTTTAGATCCATTAGTGAGTGCACAGGCAAGTTAAAATGTTCCCCCAACAGGTCTCTGTGTGTTACCATTTTGAATATCTGATGTGTGTCCATTAATCCAGTTAGGCCAATATGCACGTCAGAGGGGCATTGCTGACACTTGATGGCGTAGATCCCATTGGTGGATGTGCAGTTATACAAACCCTTGATGTGATGGCTTATGTGGTTAGGTGATGTAGCTCGTAGAGATGTGTGGACAGAGTTGGCACCGGACTTGATTGCAGGGGTGGCTTCCAGGTTAAGTATGATGGAGGTGTGCTGCATGGTTGCTAGAAAGAATTTGTTTGAGTTAGGGGGTTGTTTGTGGGCAAGGATTGGCTTGTCCTCCAAGGCCTGTGAATGAGGGGTCATTTTCCAGGATAGATTGTAGATTGTTAATAATGCGCTGGAAGGGTTTAAGTTAGGGGCTGTAGGTGATGGCCAGTGCCGTTCTGTTGTTTTCTTTGTTGGGCCTACCTTGAAGTTGATTGACAGAGCCAGACATCAGCTTCTTCAAAATAGGCCCAACAAAGATGAATGCCTGGTTTCACCCATGTAGTTGTTATTGGGCATTTTGTGCTCTCATCTTCCAAGGAAACCTGCAGAACACTTTCAAAACACAAGCTATGGAGCTTAAATTCATAGCTGCTAGACACTAAACATCATGCTCTTAATAAGGACCCTGGATTTATGGCTTATTAAAATAATGTATTAACCTACTAACCTCCTTTTTGTTTTATGACTACAGGATATTAATGGGCCACTTTGCTTTGAATGATTCGTTACAAATATATGTGCACTACTTATGCTAAGCCAGTTGTCTCCAACCTTATTCAGCTCAAGATCACTTTTTGAATTTAAGTGCCACCCAAAATCTACTCCTAAGAAAATGTAGAATAACTAGTCTATTTTAAATGTATGCTACATAAATCTAAAATGAAATATATGTAATTCTACCATTTTGTCCTCTACTCAATGTGACACCCGTAACTGCACATTATCTGCCAGAAAAGATGTGTTAACTGTATCTATAAATAGGTAGACACTTGTCCTTTAAAGATTGTTGAAATGAAATCTAAGATGTTCTTATTTATATATCTTGTTACAATACTAAAGGGTTTATATTTTGAAAAATACCTCTCTCTAGTCATGTCCACATTCACAATGGTAACAAATGGTGACAGGGCATTAATCTTCCATAGGGTTGGCTGCCTCTGAACTTTCCCATGCTGTGCTTTCGGGCTGAGCAATGGTGTGGAAAAGGAGAAGGTGGTACATCTCCAGCAATGGTGGTAGAAGCTGTGTTCATGCTAGTGGGAGTCAGGGGAAGCCCTGGTGTCATCAGGAGTACTGGGGAGTCAGGGTTGCCCTCCCCAGTACAGAATAGGTGTAGCAGCAAACACTTCACCCAGCCATGTGGCTGCTGCCCCAACCCCTAGCAGCGGCAACCCGCCCACTCACAAACCCTGGCAGCAGCAGCTGCCAGCCCACCATGCCAGCCCAACCCCCAGTGGCAGCAACCCTCCTGACAGCCACGGGGCTGTAAACCCCAATTGTAGCAACCCCCCCACCAGGCAGCCCCGACCCCCAGCGGCAGCAACCCACCTGCTCACCATGCGGCCCTAACCCTCAGTGGGAGCAGCCCCCCGCCCTCCCCCCCCCCCATGCAGCCACAGCTGCAGCCCCAGTAGCAGCTCAAGCAGCCCTGGCCACCAGAGCGGCCATCCGAGCAGCAGTCCCTCAATGCAGACTGGGGGCCAGGACTGTCCCCATCCCCACCTGCCGCATGGCCCTGGCCGTGGGAGCAGCCACATCACTCACCTTCCAGGTCCAGCAGAAAGGTGAGTGCTGCTGCGCATCCCTGCAAAGCAGGTGGGTGGCCTTAACATTTTTTGTGCACACCGTGCAGGTGCACTCCTTAGAGGGAACACTGACTGATACTGAGATCGACTGTTAGAGACACCGCTGAGCTAATCTATCTGTTTGATCTTGTATTTCACTTTGATGCTGGGAATACCTTTTTCTGACATTAAGAAGAGCTCTGTTTTGCTCAAAAGCTTGTCCCTCATCCACAGAATTTGGTGCAATGAAAAATATTACCTTGCCACCTTGTGTCTCTAATGTCCTGGCATTCACACTGCTGCCACATCACTACATACCCATTAGAATATGCTATTTCCTGTCAAACCCATTTGCTTTTCCCTTCAGTGATCTGTGAGAAGAAAAGCTAAAATTCTTCCACCAGTTTGTTGCTACTAGAAGTGGGTGAATTACTGATAATTCAGGTTTTTTTCTGAGCATGTTCAGAACTTGTGAGCAAATTGGAAAATCTGGTGTGTGTGTGTGTGTGTGTGTGTGTGTGTGTGTGTGTTGTGTGTGTGTGTGTGTGTGTGGAAAATCGTGTGTGTGTGTGTGTGTGTGTGTGTGTGTGTGTGTGTGTGTTCCCCACGTAAAATATTTAGCTCAATGTTTTGATCATGGTTATAGATTCTTCTTTGAGTGATTCCTCATGTCCATTCCATGTGGGTGTGCGGCATGCTGCCTGCACAGATTGTCAGAAGATTCTTCCCTCAGCAGTACCTGTTGGGCCAGCAGGGGAGCCCCCTGGATTAGTGATACTGTTTCAGTGCATATGTACTCCTGCTGCCCTCTATCCCCTCAGTTCCTTCTTACCACCCCTGATGGTCATTGGAACATGCTTCACTTGCTTAGCAAGTGCACCTTAGCAGGTCTCGTTTGTTCTAGTTTGTGTTCTTCCTGTTCTTGATCAGTTTAATTCAGTTTTAGTGTTCAATAGCAAGCAGTCATTAGTGATAGTTGTAGTGTAAGTAGACTAGTGGCACCTTAAAGACTAACAAAACATGTAGATGGTATCATGAGCTTTCGTGGGTGCAACTAAATTTCAGAAATAAGTTTTCTTCTTCATGTGCTTGCTCATGTCCATTCCAGTTAAGTGTGTGCACACCGTGTGCATGGATTGCCGGAGAGTTTTCCCTTAGTGGTACCTGTCAGGCCAGCTGGGGAGCCCCCTGGAGTGGCGCTGCTATGTTGGTGCACATATATCTCCACTGGCCCTACACCCCCTCAGTTCCTTCTTACCGCCCGTGACGGTCATTGGAGCTCCCTTATTGCTTGCCTGCAAGCCTGATCTTAGCAATATTTGTAGCCTTCTAAGTAGTTAACACCCTGTAATGGACTTCTATATTGATTTGTTATTAGAAGGGAATGGAGACACACACTTTGCCAGTAGATTTCATAGCTCCTTGATGTACAGCAAAGGAATGTTGATTCAGTAATCGGTTCAATTTCACATTCTGTAGGGAAGTGCTCCCCTCTGCCATTTCCGACCCTAGTTCCACTAGGCTTCTCTCACCACTCTGCATCTCTTCTTTTCCCTCCCTGGCATGTCTCGGACAACTCTCTATTTGAGTTAGGGGGATTCCTTCTTTCCATGCTTCTTTTCACTGCCTGGATGCTACTTAGGAAGCACTGAGAGTAGAGGCGAGACAGTCTCCCAGCACTCAGTTCCTATGCATGTGTTGTTGCTCCTGCCCAATCTAAAGCAGCCATTATTAGCAGAAGTCCAGTTGGACTTGTAGCCCTGGACGGAGCATTCTTTAGTTCTGTAGGAATGGTTCATATGGAATTAAGTCAGCACATAGGAGTTGTGAGGGAATGGAGCGTAACCAGTGTTGATGGAGTTTTCTAAGTAATTAACTGTTGAATTCTTCAAGTCTGTACAAACTGATTTTTTTTAAAGAGGCTCAGAAGTTGACCAAATTTGAGTATTTTTTTCATAGGAAACGCAACAGACAATCTCATGGCAACAGGATGACTCCTTGCCAAATTTCAAGTCCATATTCTAAAATGAGCAGTCAATAAAGATGCTTAACGAAACAGTTGTAAGAATTTTTTTACATTGGCAAAACAACACATTTTTCTTTAACTTTGTTCTTAGAAATAGTTGTACCATCTTAGCTGACACATTCCAAAAATTCAGCTAGAGGGAGACACTTGGTGTGGAAAATTTCAGCCCAAGGAGTTTGTTTGGAAAAGTTTCATAATATCCTATTTTCAGCTGCTTATTAAGAAAAGTGTTGAGGTACTTCCACTATAGGCAGTATTACTTTCCCATAATACCCTTCGTTAAACAATGTTGTAAGGGAAGAAGATAGCTAGGAGAAAAAAACAAACTCCACAGATGAATGGTTACAACCTAAACATTATAGTGTTCTGCAAATGCTTGAAAACAAAATAGACAATAGAGGATGAAACTGTTCAGTCTGTCTTTGTGATCAAAGATGGATGAAATGCAACACGGAAAAAAATCCCCTAAATGATGAAAAATAAATTAATCTCCAAATTATGTTTTATTTATCCATCGTTTGAATATTACCCATATCTTAAAAAACAGCCACTTCCTTGCCTATATATAAATTTAAATCTGATTATGTGTATTTAACTCATTAACCTGTGTCCACTTTAACTTATTAACCAGTCTGTAGCACTGACCATGGGGTTTCAAACACATCTTCTTACTTGAAACTGTTCCCCAAGTGCTATGGGTAATGTTTTTCTTGCTCATATAGGCAATGATCCAAGTCCAAACTTTTTTAACAAAGTGTGGTTGACCCTAATAAGATCAACCATGGTTTCTTACAACAGATGTGGAACAAAACCAATCCTATCTATGTCAACAGTGCAACCTGTTTCAGCATTGGCTGTAAGCGGTGGTAGAAAGAAATCATGTTTGACACCAGATATAAAACCCAGCTGATTAAGTTCTGGAACAGTTCTAGATATGAAATATTTCTTTTGCTCTTTCCAAACTATATTTTGCTCTAGTGAAAGGTGCCAGAATATCATCCCCAGAAAACTGAAGTCCTTTCTTTAACACTGGAACCACTAGAAAATGGGCAGCAGCAATGGCAGTGCTACAGTATGGGCATGACATCCTGACCACTTCTGTTTCCAAGTGAATGCAATCAACCCCCTTGGAATTGTTGATCCTTACTAGGGATGTAAAATCCCCTTTATTTAGTTAACTGGTTAAATGTTAAGGTTAATCACTTAACTGATTAAACAAGGCCGTAGGGGTGGTGTTTCAGCCCTCTGGGCTGGAGTGGCCCCCACGCCATGGGCAAAGGCTGCTCCAGCCCAGCTGCTTTCAGTCTCTTGCTGGGTTGTTGGCTCCTAGCCTGCATGGGCCCAGAAGTGGCAGTGGGCTTAGGGAGGGGTGCTGGTTCCTGGCCCATCATGGGATCGAGGGCTGGGAGTTGGCAGCCTTGTGCAAGGCAAAAGGGAGCCAGCGGGTTTCCCCTCCATTAACACTTCTGTCTGCCCCCTGTCCCACTGCGCATCTGCTGAATCCCAGCCTGCATGGGCTGGGAGCCAGCAGCCCTGTGGGGCTGGAGCAGTTTTGTTGTAAGTGGTAAAATGTAATTTATTTTTAGCATGTTTATGCTTTCCAAGAAACAATAAAAATAGATGCTTAATGGAAAGGAACTAGAAACCAGGTCTGTTCATAGATATTTATCAAGTAGACAGCCCCACATAGCTCTGTTCTTTTGGGTGCATTGCTCCTTTAGCACTGTACTAGAGCACACAACCTATTGCATGTGTTCTCTTGTCTGGTGTGACCTACCTTGTCATTCATGTGTGAGCCCAGAACCCTCTTAACTTTTCAGTAATAAGTGCCCCAATCCAGGTGTTCATACTGTAAATGGAGTGTCTTGCAAATGGAATGCTTTGCAGTGACTGGCAGCCCAGTTAACTGCTGAGCTCCAGAGAAAGTTATTCATTCAAATGTATGAAATATCCCTAGCCAGAAAAGCCTCCTGTACCCCCAAATGTGTCTTCTCCATCAAGCTCAATATGAAGTCCTCCTCCAGATGAGCTGCATTGGTTACTGAAGTGTGTTTTTTGCCCCCAAAACCATAAGGCCAGCTGATGACTAGTCTTCTTGTGCTAAAGCTCAGGATGAGTTTTGGTATATTCTTGGGAGTAGAGAGAAACAGCTGCCATTATGATGTAGCCAAGAGGAAATTTGCTGATGTATAAATATGGATAGGGCAATAAAGCATTCAGACAAAACAAAACACTGTGATATTAAGACACAAAACTTCTGACTGAATGTAGCATTCAATTTCCTGTTATGTCATTTTTTTATAAGCCATGCTGAAATTCTTATGTAGCAGCCATGCCCATAAGCAATGTCATCATCATTTTCTAAAATTGGAAATGACAAATTACCTTTTTAAACTTATACTAGGTGAATTAAAACAAATTAAGTTTTAATTTCTTTCGGTTTGTTCTTGGAGAGTTTAAATCATCTGTAAAGGAAATGTAGCTCCATTTGGGAGAGAGATTTTTAAAAATTATACTATGTTCAATTCACAAAAAAGGCTGTTTATCTAGACTTTCTGCTTTAAATGTAGGCTATTTCAGAAGTCTCTCTTTGAATACTTTCTTGGTGTATTTGTGTGTCCTATTTAATGTTAATTCACTAGTTTGCCTTCTTGATTCTTTCAACCTATTACCAGTCATGTACATAGCAGAAAAGACCCTTGGCCAGTTAACTTAGACCAGGAGTTAGTAGCTTTTGGCATACAGCACATCAGGATAATCTGGCAGGCTGAAAAACATTTTGTTTACATTGGCCATCTGCAGGCATGACTTCCCCACAGCTCCCAGTAGCTACAGTTCACTGTTCCTGGCCAATGGGAGCTATGGAAAGCATGTTCCTGTGATCCCTTCACCTGCAGGCACCATCCCCACAGCTACTGAGAGCTGCAGGGTGCCATGCTCATGGAAGGTCAACATAAACAAAATGTCTCTCAGCCTGCCAGTGGATTACCCTGATGGGCTGCATGTCAAAGATTGCCAATTACTGACTTGGACTTTTAATGAATGAGGCTGCTGGCTTTTCTTCCCACCGCTCTCATGTCAATTTTGTTTATTCTCTATCAGTGCTAGGAGTTATTTGTTTAAACTTCATGTACCGAGGTCCAGGAAGAACATTTTTACTTGTGTTCTAATGGTAATTGTCAATGTTGTTGCTTTGCTGCTGCTAAGCAATGGTTTAAATACTAATATAAGGCAGACCCAGTATAATCATTTTTCCTTCCATCTCATGAAAGCTTGCTCGAAGCTGCACTATTGCTGTTATTCACTGGTTTTAGTTTAGTTCAATTTTTCTGGATATACTTTTTAGTTTAGTTCAACTTTTCTGGACATACTTTTTAGACTAGACAACCTCATTTGATTCTCTTAATTCTTGTTAAGAAACGTGCTGGTGAGATGAAGGCAGCAGAAAACAGGGTATTTCTGTCAGTGTCTTCGTGACTAGGGCCAATCTAAAATTAATGAAAATATGCCCTTTTATAGTAACTTCAGATAAGAGAAAACCAACCACACAGTTTATTGTTGTTTGGCAGGTTTGGTCATGAAGAACAAAATAAAAAAGGTTTATATATTTTTTTAAAAGCAAAAGTAGCTTTGGTTTCCAGTTTCCATACTGAATCCAGGTATAGATTTGTTGAGGGCATTAGGTAGAGAAAAGGGAAATATTGGACTCAACAGATCAGAGCAGTGGTGGGCAATAATTTTTGATGGGGTGCCACTCTAAGATTTTGGAAAGTGGTCAAGGGCCGCACTCTTCCATGACATTAATAGAGATGCGGGGTCTGGAATGGAGGTTGGGTGCAGAAGGGAGCTTTGGGTAAGGGACTGGGGTGCAGAAGGGAGAGTGGAGTCTGGGAGGGAGTTGGGATAAAGCAGGCAGTTGTGACCTATAGCAGGGGACTGGAGAGCAGGGGTTTGGGATGTGACCTAGGGTAGGAGGGGATTGTGATCTGGGGCAGGAGATTGGGGTGCCAGGCCTGGGAGGGGGTATGGGCGTAAGAGGGGGGACAGAAGTTTTGGGTATATTGAGTGGGGGGGCAGAGAGTTGGGACAGGAAAGGGGTGGGGTGCCAGAAGCAGGCTGTGACCAAGAGACTTATTTGTGAGCTCCCAAACTTGCCTGCCTGCCTGCAGAGCTTAACATGTTTCCCAGCCAGCCAGCCTGCTTGCCTAGCCATGTGCTTCATGAACAACTGAGCCTAGGAGAGGGGGCGTGATTCTTCTTAGCTGCCTGTTGTTCTAACAAGCAGCTCGTATTGGCTGGTTTCTGCCAGAAACCGGCCAATGGGAATGTGCTGGGGCTCCTAAAACTTCCCCCCTCCCCTCCAGTATCAAAACAGAAACAGAGCCCTGCAGCTGCATTTCTGCACGGTGTGCAGGGCAGGCAGGGAAGCCTACCTGGGGCTCCCCGCTGCCTCCGCGGGCCCGATGTGGCCCGCGAGCCATATTTTGCCTAAGCCTGCATCAGAGCAATTACTGAGTGATCCATTCCCTGTCATCTAGTACCACTTTTGGCAATCAGAAGTTTAGGGTTATCCAAATTGGGAATCTGTATCCCTAATCATCTTGGCTAGTAGCCATCGATGTGTCTCTCCTCCAGGAACTTATATAAGATCCAGTCTACACTGTTAATTTATACTGATATAGCTACATAGCTCAGAGGTATGAAAAATCATGGCCCTGTGAACGAACAATGCAGTTATACTGACCTAAACCATGATGTATACACCACTATGTCAATAGCTACCACCTCTTGCAGAAGTAGATTACCTATGCTGATGGGAGGAGCCCTCCCTTCCACACAGTGGTATCTTCACTGAAGCACTACAGCAGTGCAGCAGCAGTGTTTTAAATATAGACCTGTCCTCATTCTTGTTTTAGTATGCTGCTTATCTGTTTCAAGAACTTATGTAAGTCTTTTTTCTGTGGATTATGTACTACCATGTAAAAGGCCAGAAGTGGTACAAACACTGTGGGTAAAAGCTGATTGTTATTTAGGAACCTATGAGTGAAATTCTAGTCCTACTGAATTTATTAGCCTTTACAGCATCCCCTAGCAATGAAAATTCCACAGGTTTCCTGTGTGTTGAGTGAGGAAGTACTTCCTAATGTTTGTTTCAGATCTGCTGATTATTAGTTTTATTGGGTGATCCCTCATCCTTGTATTACAGAAGAGGTAAATAACACTTCCCTATTCACTTTCTCCATACTATTCATGATTTAATAGATCTTTATCATATCCGCTTCTGACATCTCTTTTCTAATCTGAACAGTCCCAGTCTTTTAAATCTCTCCTCACATGGAAGCTATTCCATACCTATAATAATTTTTGTTGTCCTTCTCTGTACCTTTTCCAATTCTAATGTATCTTTTTTGAGATAGGAAAACCAGAACTGCACACAATATTCAAGATGTGGGTACATCCTGAATTTATTGAGTGGCATTATGATGTTTTCTGTCCTCTTATCTGTCCCTTTCCTAAAAGTTCCAAAGAAATTTTTAGCTTTTTGACTGCTGCCACACATTGAACAGATGTTCTTCTTTGAGAGACATCTCTGGGGGTGCTCCATAGTACGTGTAAGTGTGCCCCAGTGCCACAGATTGGATTTTTGATAGCAGTACATTGGAGGCCATGCATGCACGGTGCACACGGGCCCTCCCGACACCATCGCACATGCGCAGCCACCCTCCCTTCAGTTCCTTCAGCACCACAAGAAGAGAATATATAAGATAAAGCACACTTTATACTGTCCCTGGCTTCAGACGGCGCTCCGCAGTGCTCTCGATCCTCTTTAGTTCTAGAGACAGTTAGATAGTTTAGTTTACTCCAAGATATTCTCCCTAATAGTTATTAGAAACAGAAAAAAAAACAAAAAACGCTGCTCGCCTCAGCCAGCTTCTCTGGCCAGTTGTGAAGATCACCACGAGATGGGTTCACCCAGCTTTAAACACTGCACAGACTGCAACAAAGCTATGCCGGCCTCAGACGGGCATGATAAATGTGTTAAGTGCCTCAGACATACCCACTCTCAATGGGACTGTCCACACTGCGCCAAACTGAAGGTGCACACACGGAGAGACAGAGACCTCCTTTTAAAAATTATTCTTACTGACAAGGACAAACATCCTTCCTCAGACCCAGGCTCCAGGTGGACCAACAAGGATAAAGGGGATAAACCACTTAAATCCCCAAAGAAATGGGCCACCTCACTTCCTCAAAACCTGCGCTCGCCGAAATGGCACTCAATGGAAAGACAGTCAGCTAATCCCTGTAAGTCACGCCTCCGTATTTATGACAAGCCGGGCACCTCAAGTGAGGCCAGAGCTCACTATAAAAGTGCCACACAGGGTGCCCAACCAGAGGCTACAGGCCATATTGTGCCTGCCTCACAAAGCTCGGCACCGAGCATGGCGCCGACCAGAACTGTGTCAAACACAGCGGCACCACACGTGGTTGCCATGGCACCGCAGCAGCTGATAGGGCAGTTGCACGGCACCGCTCCTTCGCTGCCCATAACAGCTCACGCTGCGTGCTCTGCTTCTGTAGTTCTGCAGGTGCCCTTATCTCTTATGACAGTGGCAGCTTCACACTCCTATTATCACCTATCGAAATCACAGAGACCTTGCAATCGCTTCAATCTTTAACTCCCCATTTTTAATCAATGACAAACCATCTTATTTACCACTATCCAACTATACACCATTGCCTCCCGTATTATCAGCTGACAGGGGTGAGGACCCAGGGTTTTTCTCACCACAGCTATCCCCAGAAGCATGAGGACAGTCATTTCGTTTTGATGTACCCGACTACACCAGAGCAGCCATGGCCCCTTAGACACCATATCCATGGATACCACCACCAATGCCCTAACCACCCCAATGGCAATTTTGGAGCCCATTGTCTCAGCACCACAAGAAGAGAACATATAAGACAAAGCACACTGCAAAAGCATTTTCTCCCCTAACCCAGTCCACTCAAGTGAGGAGGGGACGAAATGACATTGACGAACAACCATTCTCCGAACTTGGGTACAGAGCATTACTTGACACAAACTCACCATCTGGGACAGACGAGGCTATCATGCCACCGCCCTCAGCAATCACTGAGGATTTCTCCTCTTTTCAGAACCTGTTTAAGTGAGTTGCAACTGATTTGAACATTCCCATGGAGGAAGTACAGGACATGCAACACAAACTCACAAATATCCTTAAGGCAACGCCGTCTTCAAAAATTGCCTTGCCAATTAACTCGGCCATATTGGAACTAGTGAAAACTCTGTGGCAAACCCCTGCCTCAATCCCTCCCACCTGTAAAAAAGCAGACTCCACCTAAGGGCTCAGAATTTCTGTTCACTGATCCACCACCAAACTCATTTGTAGTGGATGCAGCTCAGCAGAGAAATTAGCAACAAAAGGACAATACACAAGGACAATAAGAAACTTGACACACTTGGAAAGAAAGTGTACACATGAGTCACGCTGCAATGAGAGTAGACAACTACGCCACACTCTTCAGTAAATATGATTTCAATAATTATGCAAAGCTTAACGCCTTTATTGATGATATACCAGTGTAGTGAGTAAGCATGGCCGCCCGCTGACCCGGAAGGGGAAGCCCTCCATAAGACCCCTTGTTGGGCGGGCCAGAGCCACCCAGCCCCTCCCACAGGAAGTGGAAGGGCGGGGCTGGAACTGTAAGAGCAGGCTTTGAGAGCTCAGTAAGAACCCAGCGGGCGAGCAGGCCAGACATTCTCCCTGGCCTCCCCAGGAGGGAGGCCCAACGGCCACAGCCCCGGATTACTGGATAGGGCCCCCAGGACCCTGGAGATGAACCAACACCACTCCGAACCCCACCAGGGACCGAGGGGACCAGAGCCCACACCAGGCCCCAGAGCCTGGGCTGCATCGCCAGGACCAGGGAGGGATCCAGACCTCGAACCCCTGGACCGGTGCCGGTGCTCCTGGAGGACCCCAAGAAGCAGCAGTCATGCCAGGTAGGCCCACGGGGAATTAGGAAATGGCCTAGGGAAAGCAGACCCTGCGCTGGCTGATGAGATGGAGGTTGGGTGGGCAGTGCGTTGTGGCCTGGATCCCCGCTGACTGAGTGGCCACCTGTGCTGCCACTGCTAGGGACCTGGGCTGGGACACAGTGGAGTGGGCGGGCCTGCGTCCCCCCCGATACCCCTTGACATGGGAATGGCAGGTTCCCCTTGTTGGGGGAAAAAAACCCTGTGCTTGTTGGCTCTCTGCCAAAGTTAGGAGAGCTGACACACGACTCAGCCTGCAGACAGGCCTGAGCCTCAAACTGTCATAGACTTCTTTGTTTGCTGCCCCGCCCTGACCCAAGGCCATGGCAGCTGAACTATTATAGACGTCTTTTGTTTGTTTGCTGCCCCACCCTTACCCAAGGCTGTGGCATTGAAACTGTATAACCACCTAGCTGTTTGTCTCCTGTCCTGACCCAAGAACGAGAAATTCCTAGTACTCCTTGCCCGTGTAGGGAGTCAGCATGGCTGCCCACTGACCGGACAATAAAAAGGAGCAATTCAGAGCAATCATCACAGAGGGTCAAGCAATATCACGCACAGCCCTTCAGGCTGCCCTAGATGCAGCTGACACGGCTAAGAGAACAGCAGCCACGACAGTTGCCATGAGATGGGCCTCCTGGTTTAATTCATCCGCCTTCCCTCAAGAAATCCAGCTGTCAGTGGGAGACCTGCTGTTTGAGGGAGAAAAGCTCTTCTCATGGAAAACCAGCGAGGTCTTCCACTCAATGAAAGACTCCAGGGCAACCTTATGTTCTCTTAGCATTCAGATATCTGTAACAAGAAGGCAATACAGATACCAACCGTACAAGAAGCCAAGATACCCGCAACCCACATATCATTATCAAAGGCAAGACCATTTGCCATACCAGCAATGTGGCTCTGGTAGACAACAGCGTTGGCGGCCCCAGACTAATACCTCCAACTGCCCACCCCAACCTAATAAGCAAATTTGAGCCATCCATCGAGAGACTGAAAATCATGCTACCTCCTCCAGAGCTCCCAAATACTAGCAAACCTTTCACTTACAGTCTGCTGCCATTTCTTGAAAATGGTACACCATCACATCCGACAAGTGGGTGATACGGACAATTTCTTTCGGATACACCACTCCTTTTCTCTCTCTTCCCCCCACCCCATCTGCCCACCCCATCCTTCTTTAGGGACCCCCCTCACGAGATTATACTGCAACAAAAGCTGGATCACCTGCTATAGTTAGGAGCCATAGAACCAGTTCTGCCAGAGTTTTACAGGACTGGCTTTTACTCCTATTACTTCCTCACTCAGAAAAAAAAATGGCAGTTGGTGCCCAAGTCTTGATTTGAGGGCCCTAAACAAATTTGTCAAAAGGCAAACATTTAAAATGATTACACTAGCCACCATTTTCCCTGCTCTGGAGCTCGGCAACTGGTTTTCATCTCTCAACCTACAAGACACATTTTCACGTGTCCATACGACCTGCTCATGGATGCTTTCTTCCTTTTACCCTAGGTTCACACTATTACTGATATACAGTCCTACCCTTCGGACTCTACACGGTGCCAAGGGTTTTCTCCAAGGTGTGAGCAGTGGTCACGGCTCACCTCAGGAAACGTGGCATCACCATTTACCCGTACTTTGATGACTGCCTCATCAAGGCAAGAACCAGGCATGATTCCTACAGCTGTACCTATCTGGTACAACTGTGCTTCCAATCAGGACTTTTGATAAACGAGAGCAAATCAGTGCTCACACCCACTCAGTCCATACAATTCATCAGGGCCCACCTCGACTCCACCACAGCCCGGGCCTCCCTACCTCCTGACAGGTTCCTCAGGATCAGCCATTTATCTCATTCACTCTGCGTGATGCCAATTGTCATAGCTCACAACTTTCTACAACTCTTGGGTCATAGGGCGTCTTGCAACCCTGTGGTCCCCAATGCCCGCCTGTTCATGAGATGTATTCAGGGATGGCTCAGATTTGCCTACAAACCCATCCTGCACCCGATGACCAAAGCGCTGGCAGTCCCAGACGTAGTAAAGAGATCACTACTATGGTGGAGAAAACCGCACACCCTATGCAGGGGCATACCTTTTCAAACCCCAGAACCCACAGTGGTTATCACCACAGATACCTCTCTCATCAGCTGGGGAGTGCATATGAGAGAACTTACAACTCAGGGCCTATGGACTCCAGCAGAAAGGACACTGCACATGAATGTCCTCAAACTCATTGCTGTATGGCTGGCATGCCAGTACTTCCTTCCTCACATTACTGGAACGCATGTCAGAATATATATGGACAATATGGCCTGTATGCATCTCCATAAGTGCATGCCACCTTCCCGGTGCCCTAAACACAACAGTGGATGCCCTCAGCAGAGCCCTACCCTGAGACCATGGGTGGAAAATTGACAGTGCAGTCCTGACGAACATATTTGCACACTTGGAACAACCCCACATAGATCTATTTTCCACCAAAGCAAACACGAAATGCCCACTGTACCGCTCCAGGGCAGGTGTGGGGAATTATTATTTTGGAGATGTTCTCATCATGAAATGGGACGCGCTCTTGCCTTATGTGTTCCCCCCCTTTTCCCTTTCTCAACAAAGTGCTCATAAAGATATGGAGGGACAAAGCAAGAGAGATCCTAATAGCATCTTGCTGGCCCCGACAAGCCTGGATTCTCCTCCTGAACAGAATGTTCTGACATCGCCCAATCACCCTCCCACACAGCCCAAGCATACTATCCCAACCAGGAACTGAGACTCCTCACCCTCAGTTTCCTACTCTTCACCTCCAATGGTTCACGGGCATAGAACTGCAATGTTCACAACACAGCTGGGCCCTTACCACAAGAAAGACATATAAACAAGTGATCTTGCTTTGCACATTGGGTGGCCTCCCACAATATATCACCGCAGGATGCCCCTCTGTTTACAATCCTCAATTACCTACTTCACCTCAAGCAATCACAACTTTCCCTGAGCTCAATCAGAGTTCATCTTGCAGCAATAACAACCTTCCACATGTCAGTTGCTGATAACTAAGCACTTCCTAAAAGGCCTACAGGCCCTATATTCTGACATTAACGCTCCTCAGGAACCATGGGATCTACACTTGGTACTGACAGTTGTCACAAAACCTCCATTTGAACCCATGGCCACGTGTTCCTTCCTCCACCTAACCCTAAAAACAGCACTCCTAGTGTCAATAACGTCAGTGTGTAGCATAGGATGCACCCCAAGTACGGACAAACCCCAAGATTTTACCAAAGGTGCACTCCCTCTTTCACCTTAACCAAACAGTATACTCACCTGTATTCTTCCCAAAGCCTCATGCCAACACCTTTGAGGCACAGATGCATACCCTCAATGTCTGAAGGGTGCTCTCCTGTTACATCCATAGAACAAAATCTTTCAGATTGTCTCCACGACTCTTCATTTCCATTGCAGAACGCAACAAGGGAAGTCACATATCATCGCAAAGATTATCCCATTGGATTTCTGACTGCATTGCCAGGTGCTACTCACTCAATCATCTACCACCACCTATCTCAATCTGGGCACACTTTACTAGAATGGTCGCCACCCATAGGGACACTTATCTTGAAGAATGTCAGTTGCAGCAAGATGAGTAATCTTTTTTCAGAAAACTATCCATGATGATGACACAATATTTCTTATTTTAACAGCAAATCATTGTTATGTATAATTGAGATTGTTTTCCAATTTGTATTACTTTACACTTATCAACATTGAATTTCATGTCATTTTGTTGCCTAGCCACCCAGTTTTGTAAAATCCCTTTGAAACTCTCACAGTCAGCTTTGGACTTATTTATCTTGACTACTTTAGTACCATGTGCAAACTTTGCCACCTGTTTACCCCCTTTTTCTGATCATTTATGAATATGTTGAACAGCTTAGGTCCCAGTACAGATCCCATTAACCTCTTTCCACTGTGAAAACTGACTGTTCTTACCCATTATTTCCTATCTTTTGACCAATTTATTGATTCATGAGAAGACTTCCTTCTCCCAGGACCGCTTACTTTGTGTCTGTGCCTCTAGTGTATGATCTTGTAATAGGCATTCTAGAAATTTAAGTACATTATATCAAGTGGATCAGCCTTATCCACAAGCTTATTGACAACCTCAAAGAACACTAATAGATTAATGAGGCATGGTTTCCCTTCACAAAAGCCCTGCTGTCAGTTTCCCAGCATTGTGTGTTAATCTTCCTTCATCTCTGACAACTCAGGTTTTTACTATAGTTTCTGCCAGTTTACCTGGCTCTGAAGTTAAGATTACCAGCCTGTAATTGATGGGATTGCCTCTGGAGCCTTTTAAAAAAATCAGCATTACATTAGCTACCCTCTAGTTATGTCATGCAGAGGCTGATTAAGTAATAGGTTATATACCACAGTTAGTAGTTCTTGAGTTTCATATCTGAGTTCCCTCAGAATTCTTGGATGTATTCCAATTCCATCTTGTCTTGGTGACTTATTACTGTTTAATTTATCAATTTGTTCCAAAACCACATGTACTGATATTTCAGTGTGGGACAACTCAAATCTGTTCTCTAACTTCCCACAAGTTGCCCTGTCAATGTTCTGCAGCATTGTGTTAAAGGATGAAAGAGTAGTTCACTCTATACGCTCATCCATTTGTAGACTTTTCTATTGTCATGACCAGTAAAATGCTCGTTGTAATCTTGACTTGTCTGTGCACTGCCACATGGATTTAGATAACGAACTCATTGCATGTAGACCACTGAATAGTCTACAGAGTGACACATTTTTGCTGTTATTAATCTGAATTGATTTTGAACCAGATGCTTACCACCTTACCAATTAGTTGTCTGAGATATATTGTGTTCTACTAATGTGCTAATCAGAAACTGTAGATTAAAAAGATATTAAGAACTGTACTAGCTAATTGCTTCTGTTTACTGTTTTGTTGCTAATTGTTTTAACACTAATGTTTAATTTTAAAACTCTGAGATGAATGTGGCTGTTACGTCAAATTTTAAGGTAACTCCACAAGTGTAAATGGAGGTGTTTCTATCTGCAGACTCAGTTCAGAGGCTTAACTTCACATCCAAAAGCTCTAGAAGTCCTAGGGCTCTTTTATGTAAGGTTACGAATGTAAAGTTACGAGGATTTCCAAAGAGGTGTTGCGTTTTCAACTTAGAGCCAACTTCATGAGAACTGAGTGCTCCTTACCTCTAAAGTACTCAATGTTTTACAGATTTGGGCGCTCAGTTTTTTGTTTTCAAAAAAAGAAGTATGAATTGTTTCAGGAAGAATTAGAACCACCAGAGAAGTGCTGGTGCTCTAGTACTGAGTGCAGTCTAACTTCTGGACTATAAAATGATAGATAAGGAATATACTGGGAATACCTATTCAGGGATCGTGCAATATTCAAGCTATGGACAAATTGGTAAGTACAGGAGGCCCCCGCTTTACGACGGCCTGATTTACAACCCCCCGCACTTATGACCTTTTCCATAAGTGTGGAAAGGGCCAAAATACCCCGACTTACGTCCTCAGCCCTGTATTTATGACGGCGTACAACGCCTGTCATAAATGCGGGCTTGAGTTACAATGCCCCTGACTTGTGACACTATCCCCGGAGCTGATCGCGTCACAAGTTGCAGGCAGCCTGTTATAAAAATATCTTTACACTTCTCTACTACCATCCTTTTGAATGTTGTGGAGCACTTTGCAAATACTACCAAATTAAGTTTCTCAAAAACCTTATCAGATAGGTAAATATGATTCCCAATTTAGAGAAAATTGAAGCAGAGGTATTTCCTCAGGACCACACAGTTTAACCTGTAGTAGAGCATTGTTTAAAACCCAGATTCCTTGATGTATTGAATCTGACTTTTCTTGTTTTTCTCAGGTTAAGTCTGTCACTTTTTTTTTTTTTTTACACAAAATTAGGGTGTGTTTTTTTTTTCCCCTGTTGTAGTAAATGCTAAACAAGTCTGTTGAGCCATATGATAAACACACATCATAAGCTCCAATTTGCTTGCATAAAAGATTGTTTTAAATGTATTAAAATTCAGTTAGAGTGCTTTCTTTACACCTTTACCGTTGTGGGGTGAGAATACAATCGCTTAAATGATCATATTATTAGGAGAAATATGAGAGCACCATTACTTTCCTTAACTTGCCTGTGGCAGCGTATGCACTCCCCGTCACTGGGGTGGCCTACTTTCGGGGTGTAGACGCTGCCTCCTCGGCCAAAAGACTGCACCAATCTCCGGGTAACCCCGAGTCCATAAGCGACCTGGCTCGCTGGGTGGTGTGGCCCAATGGCCAGAGTCAATATATATATATATATATATATATATAGCCCTCAGTTCAGGGTAGTATGCCTTACTGGTTAGAGTCAATAAATGATAGCCTCAGTCCAGGGCAGTATGGCCTACTGGCCGGGGTTAACGAATAGCCCTCAGTTCTGGGCAATATAGCTCAATAACCAGGGTCAGTGCAGTTGGGGCTAGCACCCCAGTAGGGGAACCCAGGCGCACCCTGCTCCACCAGGTCCCAACTCAGGGCCCTGTGAGTAGCAGCACTGTCTGCCACTCCCTCGGGGGGGTATCCAGCTGAAACACACTGAGGATACCTGGGCGGGAGAGGCTACTCCTGCACTGTACCTGGGTTACTTCCTACTGCTTTGTTTGAATCAGTGTCCCACGTGGTACGTGGGTCCTCCGACAGCTGCTTCTCCCTGGGATTTTGCGGTGTTTGTGTTTTGGCTGTCTCCTGGGTCTCCAGTCTCGCCGCCGAGGTGGCTGGCTGCAGCAGTTCAGGAGCTCTGGCAGGAGGTCCTTCTCCTTCACTGGTCAGCCCAGACTGAGCTACTCTGCTGCCTTTTATACTGTTCCAGCACTTCAAGAATGCCCAGTCTGGGTAAAGGGGCGGGACTTTCTCTGCACACAGAGTCTTAACTCCCCCCCCCCCCGCCTTCACTGCGGGGCATGCACTCCCCATCACATTGCCCTTGATCTTTCATCTTAAACCTTCTATTTAGTTATCTAGGATCCCATCTTGTTCTCTTGAACACTTGTTATTGCTTGCTTCAGTGACTTTTTTTGGGGGGGGGGGGAATATATCTGCACTTTGGTCCTCTGTAAAATACTATTATGTCTAAAGTCTTCTGAACTATACCATGCGAGTGTTTCTGCAATAATGAAGAGATGGTTTGGGTTACATTTGAATAGTAACTTCAGTTAAGTTATTGCAAAACAGACTTTATTTCAGTAAGAATAATTTTAAGCTGGATCTTATTACTTGAGAGAATACAAGAAAGTGGAATTTGGATTTAGATTTTGCTTTTTTTAAAGGTACATAATTTGTTTTACAAATGATCAGGATGGATTCTCCATCACTTACAATTTTCAAATCAAGTTTGGATATTTTTTAACAATATCTGCTTTAGGAATTATTTTGGAGGGGAAGTTCTATGGCCTGTGTTATACAGGAGATCAGACTAGATCAGCAGTTTAGTAACAATTGATTTCCACCCCTTTTTTGTACTTCTTTACACTCCCTTCTCCACAAGTACATCTACTGCCATCCAGGTCTGAAAGCAGAGGGGCGAGCAATGGCTGCTGGCAGGTGCCAGTGCTGAAGGCAGTGCTGTGCCAGCAGCAGATCATAAGTAAGGGTAGTAAAGTGAAAAGTGATATTCATCATCATCACTTTTCACTGCAGTTTTATTTCCCCATTGCCAGCTTTACTTCTGCACTGCTGGTGCCACCCTGCAGCCAGAGCCCCACAACTCTAGGAGAGGGATTTTGTGGGAAATAGAGGTGAGAAGGAGAGCATGAGCCTAGACTACCTCCCACTGAGGGGTAGGAGAGGAAGGAGAGGCCAATCTTAGGTGGGATGGTGAGACTCTGACTTCTTTTTATTCCTTCCTTCCTTGTGTACATGGCCCTTCTGCATGAGATCTAGCTACCCGGAGCTGACAGCAATATCTCTTTAAAAAAACAAAAATAAAAAAACCCTGCACTCATACACAGCTTGTGCCTCCCTTGACACTTTATTGTGCTATCCTTGAAAGGCCTGCCTCATAGGTTAAGAACTGCTGGACTAGAAAATCATAATTGTCCCTTCCAGCCTTGGATTTTATGACTTAAGTTAAATATTCAGAGGGCTGCCCTGAGTGTAGTACTATAATGATACTAATAAATTACCATTCAGAATGTTAAATGCGGTATCAGTAATTCATGATAACTCACTGTTACTAGCTATTGTGAGAACTGGCATTTTACTTAAGTCTCAGTCTCTGGACACAAGTGATTATATGAGATTCTCAACTTCCATTTAAAAAAAAAAGTTTCTTTCCTTTATGGTTGTGGAGAGAAGCTTGAAAATGTGACCCAAGAGCACCTAAAATCCAGAAAGCAAATGGAAAAAGCCTCAAACTTGAAAAACAACTAAAAACTCTCATTATCTGGGTCTTGAGTCATGATTTTTGAATGTTTAGGATTGAAAGTGTTGATATTATGTACTGTCCATCACAATTGCATGAAAAGTAATGCACTCTAGTAAATCACAGCCTTTTTTGACCCCACTGTGTTCCAGTAGCCTCATATTGCTGTTTACACATCTGATAAGTTGGGGGCACAGAGCTGTCTTTCCAAACTTTGTTGACCCACAAAAACAGCAGCAAGCTTGGTGTCTGCCTCTAAAGAGGATAGTTTTTTCTGCCAGGCTCATGCTCATTATCCTCTTCTGCCATCTTATTTTATTTGAATCTGCATTCTATCAATGGAAACTTACAGCAATCTTTTTAAAAAATAGTAAGTGCACTTGACTATAATACATGTGATTGCATGGTCACCAGGCACACTGATGTGAACTCTAGATGTTAATGAAATTGATGCTGAACTAATTATGGATATGTTACTATTTTTGCATACTTGTTTGTACATGTTTCTAAGCAAGTTTCTTTCCCTTCTCCTTGTTCCACAAAGAGAAAATTCAGTTTTGCTGTTTCTTTCTTCCATAAATTAGAGGTAATTCTAACTTGAGATTATATGATGGATTTTTGCCTCTGCCTTGATGTTTAAGATGTCTATTTGTAAATGATGATTAGTAAATGTAGGCCACTACTGTCAACAGCATTCTGATCTATTATCTAGTATCCTTGCATGTAAGTATACCATGTCTTTTGATGTAACAGTGCCACCCAGCACTTTCTCTACTTTATTACAGCTTTGCAACAGGTTGAGAATAGTCTTACCAATATACAGGAATAGTATTTTCTATCCAGTATGTCTCAACCATAGTATTATGCAATAGGAAATATCCTTGAATTAACCTTCGTTGGAGATACCCAAAGATTTGTTATACCCTAATTTGTCTAGGATTGTCTTATTGAGGGTGATTTGCTGAATAATAAAAATTGCCAATATATTTTAAAGTATCAAAATAAAGGGTCTCCCTAACATTTGTAAATGATTATAAAGCCAGAAGGTAATAAATATGGACCAACATTCTTCATACAGCACTAGTAACACCTTTGGAATTAAAAAGTTTAAGATTTAGCAGTTATCTGTAATCTGATGAGTTTAGCTATTTTGATAGTTACAATTGGATCTAAATATGTATCTCACAAATATCAGTAGGACAAGTCTTTTATCTATCATTAAACTGTCACCCATAATCACGCTTCTCAGGCAAAAGCCTATATGAAAAAAAGTATGCTCTTAAAGCCAACCAACTGCCTTTCCTGGAGCAGTGGGAAGAAATTCCAAATCAGAAGATTTTTCAGAGAAAATGCCCTGTCAACAACCCCAATATGTATACTCAAATCCCTAGGCTAGCTCAACTGCCAGCATTGGACGCTGAGAAAGAGGCAAACACTCAAGCAACTAGTATGCAATCTATGCAAGGCTTCACACAACAAACACCATACATTTCTGCAACCCAGCATCTGTCACAGATTTGGACATCTGGGTTGTTCTTTCTGCATCTTACAGGAGCAAATCAACATTCTGGTAAAGCATGATCACATCAGGCCCCTCTGCTCCTGTAGACTTCCAGATTCTCTGCCTTTGCAGCAGCAGACAAAGGTGGCTTCTTTTGTACCTGCCCTTGTTCCTTCTTTTTTAACTTCTTTTTCCCTAGTTTTTTGGGCAGTGAAGAGCAGTGTTCTTCCTCCTCAGTCTTCCGCCTCCTTCCTGGATAATCCTTTGGGAGTTTAACTCTCTCTCAGTCCCTGCTGCAGCATCTCCTTGCCAGGTCCTCTTTCCAAGCATGGCAGAGCAGCCAAAAAAGCAGTAGGTCAAATTCAAATGGTGTTCTTTTTGTTAGGCAGTCTTCCCAGTGCAGAGTAGGTAGAGGTTCCAAAAAGGAAAAACATGACCACTTGATTCAAGCTACCCTCGCAGAACAAAGAAAAAAGACCTGTGGGACCATAAGTCTCCAATACCCCAAGTCTCAAATTGGTCCTTACTGTCCTTGAGAAAGAAGTAGGGTTTTTAATCAGACTCTTCCCTCCCAAATTGGCCAAGAAGGCTCTCAGAACAAGTCCACACCTTACAGGGGAAATGACAACCAGTAAAAGAAGATTCTGAGACAGACCTCTCAAGCAGTCTCCCGGCCCAAAGGAAGGCAAGCTTCTAGGCTCCCAAAGCATTCCACAGAGGTTAATTTTTTAAAATACTACAAATAGACAGAAAAAGCACAAAAATCCAAGTGATATGAATCGTCCGATTCCTTTTCTTTCTTCAGCTCCTTATCTTCATAAAGTAATGTGTTCGCTGTTTCCCAGAGAGAGCTGTTTGAGAATTATCCAGCAAGACAGAGACACATTCTGAAGCCCATAGCATATCAAATGACCAGTTAAAAGAGGAAATGGCCCTGATCAGAGTATGTTTTTAAATTACAAACAGGTATGTATTACATTAATTTATAAACTCACTGGCTGCCAGACCCACCCCTGGGGACTATAGAATAGTGGAGTAAGGGATAAGAATCCATGAGGTTAATCGACTGTTCAATTAACTGATATTTAACATCCCTATTATGTACTGAGATAGCATCAGTGCCAGAAATAGAATCATTAAGTTCTATTTAACTACTAGAAAATAATCTAGTTTCCTGTGGACGAATGCTCGTTTTTCAAAATATCACAAGAAATTAATTGGAATTTATAGTTGTTGGTCATATTTTTTGTAATTAGTAAGGCCTTTCATTTTCTAAGTAAAGCCTTCTCTTTACTTAATTTCCCATGTTCTAAATACTGTATATTCCAGGGCAAACACATCTAAACCTAGTGTACTCTAGATGCAGTACATCAGCACAACTTTGGCTTTGCAGCGTGTCTGGTGAAGACACTCTGTGTCAATGGGATAGAGCTTTTCTACTTCTGTGAGAGGTTGTAGGTGTGTCAGTGGGAGAAGCTCTCCTGACAACATAGAGCTAATGCTTACGTCAGTGTAATTTTCATTGCTTGGGGGGTGGCTTATTCTCACTTCTGAGTGGCATGAGCCATACCAAAGTAAGGTCAATATAGACCTGGCCTAAAAATGTAGCTAGTGTCCCATCTAAAAAAGATGTATTGGATTTGGAAAAGGTATAGAAAGGGCAACAAAAATTATTAGGGTAAGGAACAGCTTCCATGTGAGGAGGGATAAAAAGACAGATTTTTCAGTTTGAAAAAAGAAAAGACTAAAGGGTAGGGAGATATGTTAGAGGTGTATAAAATCATGAATGATGTGGACAAAATGAATAAGGAAGGTTTTTTTTCCCTCCTTCACTAATGTAACACAAAAAGGTCACCTAATGAAATGCATAGGTAGCAGTTTTAAAACAAACAAAATACATTATTTCTTTGTAGTCATTTGTGGAACTCTTTGCTAGGGGATGGTGGAAAGTCCCAAACCATAATAGGGTTCCAGTAAGAACAGGATAAGCTTAAGGATAAGTCCATCAATGTCTATAATCCAGGATGGGGAGGCATAGTGTCTCTTTCCTCTGTTTGCCAAAAGCTGGGAATGGCTGACAGGGTCTGGATGACTTGATGATTACCTCTTTTGTTCATTCTTTCTGAAGCATCTGGCATTGGCCACGTTTGGAAGACAGGATACTGGGCTAAATGGACCATTAGTGTGACCCAGTATGGCCATTCCGATGTTCTTATATAGAACCCTGATGAGCCCAGGAGTCCTGACTGTGTGCCTCTCTCTCCCCACAGAGTTAGTAACAAAGTAAGGATATACATGAAAATTTTAAGGCTAACCAGTATCCCTTAAGTGACTTGCCACGGGATGTCAGAACATGTTAGTATAAAAGCTGAGTGGGTCTAATATTTACTTAATTTTCTTTCTTTTATATAAGAATTTGATACAGTGCTCCTGTCAGCTAATTGCTAAATTATCTGCCAAAAAACTAGTTTTCAAGTACCTTAGTACTTCCTGGAAAGAGGTCACATGTATGTGGGAGGGCAGACGGGGTCGGTTCCCTGTATCCCCTTATTTGCTGTTTGGCTTGTTCTGAGAGTGCTCAATAACACTGCTGAAGCCGCTGTCCTCAATTTGCTCCCCTCCATGCCCTCATTCTGCCCCCCCATTACCATTGCATGCACGGGTTGCCCCGCCATCTGAGATGGCAATCCCGTCTGTGGGTTTTAACAGTGGAGAAAGTGAGAAAAGGATATTAAAGACAGAGCTGGACAAGATGAGGATGGGGAAAAATTTGATGGAGAGAGGCAGGAGTTTAAATAAAGGAACGCTCAGGAGGGAAGAAGGCAGGAAGGGGACGTGCAGGGCAACAGAAAGCAGTGTTGCAGAAACTGGGTAAGTGGATATAGGATGGAGAGGTCACTTAGCTTATAGCAACATCACTGGACAGAAGAGCCCGCCCTCTTTTCTGAATCCATGTGGCCCAAAGCACTCTGGACAAACCAAGGGCCTCAGATCCTAAGCCTAAGAATACTCTGGAGTGGTAAGGAAACTGAGGCAGGGACATGCATTTAGTGTTTATTTTTGTATGACCTCTACTATTCTGTGCTTTGCATGATTAGGTATAAAAGAACCTAAAGGTATTTGATACACAAAGTGTGTGTGTTTGTTGGCTCATTCACACCTTCTGTGTGTCCCTGACAAGAGTTAAACTGTACTAGAGGCTTCGCTCATTTTTGGTGGAGTTCTGAGGGGTGTATGATCAAGTAACTGAGATATCTTGGGGGTCAGAGGCCTAAGACAGAAGAGACAGGAGCCCCCTTTCAAAGAGGTGATACTAGACTTAGAATCAATGCCTAGGAAATGTGCCATAGGGGCCAAGGGAGGAACCAGTGCTATAGCCTGCTGTGGACCTAGAAGTTAACACTCCCTAGAAATCCAGAGCACAGAAATTTGGATTCTGGTTTCAGCAGTCCTACTGGGTGGTCAGAAAGGAGCTTCCTAGCATCTATGGCACTGTACATAAAGAAAAAGGAGATGCATATGTATATTACATTTACCTGTTTCTGTGTTACTTCTGTTTTTCCCCAAAAAACTGATTAGTTGGTTTTCATAGGAGGTAGATATAAAATAGGCTGGCATGAAAGATGTAAAACTTTTAAGGTCTTTGAAGGATTATATTGAAAGTACAGTACATTCTGGTTCTTGAACAAAAGATGAATTCCTTTTTTGAGGAATCCAAACAATAAATGTTGTCCTTTTCTATCCTCAGATTGTGAGTTTAAACTCCTCCTTTTCTGTTTGTCTGTTATGGTTACATGTGCTGCTACAAGTTAATGCCAACAAAGCCAGTTGGTGTAGAAGATTGGTTTCAAGAGACTGGCAAAACTAAGAATTGTTGTTCTCTAAAAACATACTTTTAGTCTGTAAAGCGTAAAACTCCTTAAATGTTAAACATGCAACTGAATTGTATATGACAGAATCTAATATGCTGCTATATTTTATGTTAAACTTTGGAGATTTTGTGGTGAGTGGGGGGCGGGGGGTAAAGGGTTATTTTTCTGGCATGATTGCCCTACTCTTCAGCATATGTGTGTTATATTCCTTTGCATTGATGGGAATGCTATTGGCTCAGCCTCAAATAATTATTGAATACTGAATTATTTCTTTCCTCAGAGTTGTCACTACTTACAATGATGAACACTAGGGGGGGAAAGTTAATTAAAATCTCTGAAAGAGAGCCAAGGAAACCTTTAAAGATAGTCAGTACAAGATGGGCAGTGTTAATACAACAATTTGTTAATGGAGTAGGCAGCTGTAATCAGTATTAAAAATTACTTGAGGCTTTTTATGTTTAGCAAAGCTACTAATTAAAGAGAGCAACGACCTGTGAGATTGGCCATGAAAACCATTAGCCATCTGAATATTATGCCAAAGAAAACATTAGCTTTGGTAGTTTCTTCCAGCTGTATCTTTCATTCACACATTGGAAATTGTTTCACTTTTATTCGGTTTCTCTGAACACCAGTTGCACATTTTTTAATTCTTAATGCTCAAATGAAAAATGATTTTTTAATTCTCGTTAATAAGGAAGGATTAATGCAGCACAAATCTCAATCCTTCTTTATATTCATTCATGAGCTGTTACAATTTGGAAAGCTATTATGAATTTGTCTGGCCTCAGGAGCAGCTCATCTACTTTTTTTTCTTATTACTATTTATTTGCATTGTAATTATGCTTAGGCACCCTAACATAGTCCCTGCATCAAATACCTTTCTCCCTATACCATAAGCTATGTGACAGGTAGCTGTGTAACACAGTAGGGTAAGATGAGAGGACAGGAATGAATATAATCAGAATACAAGGCTCCTTATACAGTTCGGAGGCCTTCTGGATTCTTTGTTTCTTAATAACTGAAAAATCAAATACAGAAAGAAATCCTGTTACACAATGTACTATATAAAGGACTATCCATTGAGATAGCATCAGATATCACTTTAGACATCAGATTAATTCACTTTAACAGAAAATAAATTACTGAGAGAGTTTACAGGAATTTTAAAGGAGTTTAGATCAATGTTGTGGAACGCCTAGATTATTTTTATGTTAATTAAGCAACACAAACACACAAAGTAGGTGAGACGTTGTTTCCCTATTTTGCACATTGTAGGGTTGTCAAACACACAAGGCCATATAGTGAGGTAAGGGCAGATTCTAATCTCTTAACAATGCAGTGCTATTTCTAGATCTGTCCTAATTTATGAGCCTTATTTACATCAGAGCAGTGTTTCTCAACCAGTGGTACGAGTACCCTTAAGGGTACTCGAGAGAAGTCTGGGAGGTACGTCAACACAACTGAAATTTGGAGAAAGCTGAATTTTTGTTCTAAGTATTACAGTGCTTTATTATTTTTGTACTTTTTACATCCAAAAATTTCATCACCCGCCTAGCTACAATTAAGTTGTTTAAACAAATGTGTTGCAGCGGTAGAAAAAAATGGTGTGTGTCTGAAAACTGGTACTGGGGGTACTTATAATTCTGTTTTTAAAAAAGGGGTACTTTATTTTTTAAAAAAAGATTGAAAAACACTGCACAAGAGAAACTTGCTATTCTAATGTCTCCAGGGGATAGCCGTTTTTGTCTGTAACTAACAAAATCTTAAAAAATAACAATGGTCCTATAGCACCTTAGAGACTAACCAAAAATATATAGATAGTATTGTGTGCTTTCGTGGGCACAACCCACTTCTTCATATGACATATTATTTGTCATCTGAAGAAGTGGGTTGTGCCCATAAAAACTCACAATACTATCTATATATTTTTGGTTGACCTATAAGGTGCTACGGGATCATTGTTGTCTTTCAAGGTTTTATCATTATCATTATTATTCTAATAACAATGTGTTCTTACTAGGTCCCTTGTAAAACACTGTATATCTGCACTGCAGAAGTATTCTACATCAGCAATTAGCAACCTAGACTAATTAATGGGATGCATGAGTGGCCCTCCTTCATTTTAGTGGACCACAAGATTGTCAAAACCAAGACAGTCTCCTGAGACAAAGTAGTTTTGTTAACTGCACTTGCATACTTAGATTTGAAGGGTGTACAGACTGATCTATAGCAATACTTTGATGGGATGCAGAGGGAACTCACAGCCAATGTTGTATCATCAGTCAGCATGCACCTCACTTCATGTGCCCTTGTTTTATGTGAGTACCACTTTAGTAATACTGCTGGGGGGGAGGAGGAACTCTGCAGGCAGAAACCAGCCGAATCTGGCAACTCTGCATGTGGGCAACAGTAAACAAAATGTGTCATGGGTCCACACGCAGAAGTCTGATGTGCCTTATGTGCCCCCTGGGTCATAGGATGTCCATCACTGCTAAATGGTTAACCTGTATGCCAAGCACTGTTTGGATTAGACCTGTTTGGAGCAAATCCTAATATTATTTCATTCTCAACCATTTCAGTGCCAGTGTTGATTATTGTTGGCATAATAGTTCAGACTGTTCAAACTCTGTTGCTTTCCTACACTGTATCTGTGGCCTTTCAAAGTCTCCCAGAACCACTGCAAGAACTCTGGTACAGATACTCAGAGGGCATTGCTAGAGAACAGCACTATTAGCAAAACTGCAGTGGCACAGAATGTGTATGGGTATGTCTACACTAGCTTGTTAGTTCGAGCTAGGTAGGGTAATGAGGGCAAGCGGAGTTGCAAATGAAGCCCGGGATTTAAATATCCCGGGCTTCGTTTGCATGTTCCCGGGCGCCGCCATTTTTAAATCCCCCTTAGTCCGAACTCCGTGCCCGCGGCTACACGCGGCACGGACTAGGTAGTTCGAATTAAAGATCCTAATTCGAACTACAGTTACTCCTCGTGGAATGAGGAGTAACGGTAGTTCGAATTAGGATCTTTAATTCGAATTACCTAGTCCGTGCCGCGTGTAGCCGCGGGCACGGAGTTCGGACTAAGGGGGATTTAAAAATGGCGGCGCCCGGGAACATGCAAACGAAGCCCGGGATATTTAAATCCCGGGCTTCATTTGCAACTCCGCTTGCCCTCATTACCCTACCTAGCTCGAACTAACGAGCTAGTGTAGCCGTACCCTATGGCTGGTGTGGACTTTCTAAACTGTGTTTAAACTGGCGTGTCACACTGGTTCAAGTAGGAATGGCCTAGTTCTTCTTTGAGGAGTGTCCCTGTGGGTGCTCCATGTTAGATGTTTTGGCACCCTATGATTGTGATTGGAGATTTGTGATAGCAAATCTGGTTGGACCATGCACATGCCATACCCATATCATGCCACTCTGAATGGTTACATAGTGGTGCACAGCCACCTAGTTCCTTCTCTACCACCTATGGCTTGAATCGAAACATTCAGCACTGCCCTCCCTTACCTCAGAGAAGATTTAAAGTCGTTAGTTCATAGTGTAGTTAATTTACCTAAATATTGTCTGTCTTAAATTTCTTAAATTTATTTTTTTCCTTTGCCTTCCCTGCCTACCTCTGCCTTTCTGGCAGCCGTACAATCTTTGCCTCAACAGGTTTTGCCACTGTTTTTTTCCTCTAAGAGACCAACTCCCTCAGGCATTCATGTCTCATCTGGCTTAAAGGCTGCCTGACTTATGGAATATCCATGCTGGAGAAATTTTTCAGACCAGTGTTTGACCCTTAATGGCAAACCGTAACATTTGCTGTACTTCAACATTGGCTGTTAAGGAACTCACTCTTAGAAAGGCTACCAAGTAGCATGCATAGACATTCCCACACTGAGAATCACCTGAATTAAAGTGACCTCCTGCTGAAAAATCTGCCCCAGTACCATTGGCACTGAGAGTGTCAAACTGTGAGGTACTTGGAACACCTGGTACTAAGAGTTCCCGACAAGCTAAAGACCCTCCGCTGGTGGGCTTTAATAGAGATTCACACAGCAAAGTGAAACCTTCCTGCTCAGGATCAGTGGTGCTGAAGATTTCTGCACCAGGCTATACAATCTATTCATAAATGATCTGGAGAAAGGGGTAATCAGTGAAGTGGCAAAATTTGCAGATGATACAAAATTGCTAAAGATAGACTATCAGGAGCTTCAAAAGGATTGCGCAAAACTGGGTAAGTGGACAGCAAAATGGTAGATGAAATTTAATGACTATAAATGCAAAGTAGTGCATATTGGAAAACATAATCCCAATTATACATATAGAATGATGGGGTCTAAATTAACTGTAACAACTTGAGAGAGATCGTGGAGTTATTATTGATAGTCCTCTGAAAACATCCACTCAATATGCAGCAGCACTAAAAAAAAATGTTGGGAATCACAGAAAATATATTGTTTCTATATAAATCCATGGTACATCTGCATCTTGAATACTGTGCAGATGTCATCATCTCATCTCAAAAAAGATATATTGGAATTGGAAAAGATTCAGAAAAGGTCAACAAGACTGATTAAGATTATGGAATGGCTGCCATATGAGAAGAGGTTAATAAGAATGGGATATGAAAGGTCTATAAAATCATAACTGGTGTGGAGAAATAAGGACAAGTTATTTACTCCTTCCCAAAACACAGGAACCAAATGAAATTGATAGGCAGCAGGTTTAAACCAAACCAAAGAAATTATTTCTCCATAGTCAATTGCTTGCCAAAAGATGTTGCGTGGGCTAGGACTACTGCTTGCTTATCAGCCCCTTTCCCTCATCTCCAGTGACGAAGAAGAGGACAAGGATACAGTAGTATGTACTCCTCATGATTTCTCACCAAAGCCATCACTAATCACCTGCAAATATTCAAAGATAGTATACTCACCCCTGAACACCCTCACTTACCATTCCCACCTAACTGGGCTATGTATAGTGCCTAAAACTGCCCTTTGTCTAGACTGCTGAGGTCCAGATGAGCCCAGTACCTTTCACCTTCTGTCCTGGCAGAAAAGGAAGACACCAAGACACCTGAGGATACGGCTAAACATGACACTCAGCCACCTACTCACCTCTAATTTTTGTCACAAGATGAAACCATAATAACACAATCCTTCCTTAGTTGTGGAGGCAGTTAATCAAAGAGGGCAACAACACTAGTCCCAAATGACCCCATACCTTAAGGATTGTAAAAGGCTAGACTTTTTGGGCAAAAAGCCTATTCATCAACTATGCTTCAGTTCCACGAATCTAAATATTCTGCTCTGCTGGCTAAATAGATATGTTCTCTGTTCTTCAAAATAGCAACCTTTATTGAAAATCTGCCAAAAAGAATAGTACAAAGCAAGTATTTCTGAAGGGTCTTTCATTGCCAGGACAGCCCTCTAGCCTTCCCTTAATTCTGCAGACATGGCAGCATGATTCAGTGCCACATCTGTTGTGGCATCCTGACTCCATCTCTCTGGATTCCCAAGGGAGGTCCAGACAATGGTTGAGAACTTACCCTTTGAAGGATAGAAATTATTTGCAGACAAAACCAATGTCTGACACACAGGACTTGATGGTCTTGAAAACCCCTGGCATTTATGTACCTTCTAACAAAAATAAACAGAGCAGGCTTTATAAAAGAGATTCTGATTTGTGCCATACTCCCAGCCACAAAGACAGTATGACCCAACAGTATAAACTAAAACAAAACATATGTTGGCAGAACCAAGATCAACCTTCAGCATCTCAACCATCCACCCCCAGACAATCATTTTGAAGATATGGTCTAGAGCATGAAACAGTCACACACCCTGATTCTGGAACCAGAAATGGTCATCCCCCATCTGTTCGGAAACCGCCTGTCATCATATTACCCTGTCTGGACCAGCATCATGACAGACCAAATGGGTTTTAGAGATTATCCAAAAGAGCTACTCCATCTCCTTTATGCCTATCCCACTTATACAGCCATCTTCCGCATCCCTCTTCAGGGACCCTCTTGTGAGCAAATGTTAACAATAGCAAATAAACCACCTCATACAATTAGGTTCCATGGAACTTGTATCATCACAACATGAGGGGATGGGGGAGGTTTTTATTCCCACTCCTTTCTAAATCAGAAAAAGACTGGCAGGTAGAGGCCATCCTGGATTTATGAAAAGTAATTCTGGGATTAGAGAAAGGAGCTTGGTTCTCAGCCTCAATCTCCAGGATGTTTATTTCAGCAGTCTCACAGAACCAGCAATGCTATCCCAACAATGCTTTCTCACCCTGTTCAATGTACTTTGATGAAGTGTGATCCAAGACTGCTGGTCCTGGGCAGAGTCCAGCCTGCACATAAACTTATTAGAGCTCAGGGCACTCCAAAATGCACGTGAGTACAGTAGACTTCCGATAATCCGATAATTTGGGACCTGGGTGGTGCCGGATTATCGGATATGCTGGACTATCAGGAGGTACTATAAGCTGGTTATATACATATATACACATACATACACTATATACTGTATACAAAGTTTTTTTTAACCCTTTTTATTGTAGCACAAGCACTGTCCAGCGTGTCACAATGCCAGTGGCAGACTGACTCTGTCCTGTCTGGTTTCGCTCGGTTCAGCTGCTGCCATTGCTGCCTTGTGACTAATTTTTTGCCAAAGCTCACTCACTAGGCTCTTGCCATTTTGATGCCGGACTATCTGGAGTGCTATGCAATTGGATGCTGGACTATTGGAGTTTTACTGTACTTTCTCCCTTTAATCAGTAACAATACCATTAAGATCTTTATGGACATTATAGTATGCATGTTCTATATAAATCACCAAGGAGGAGTGTGATCATACTCCCTAAGTACAGAGGCAGTCACCTTTGAAATTGGTAAATCATCAACAGCATAAAGATGTCAGTGCCCTATCTGCCAGCATTTCAGCAGATCTATTAAGCAGGGACTTTTCATGTACCCACAAGTGTGCAATGGATCTTAGAATTCTCAAATCCATATTCAAATTGTGGGGGGCTCCCCACCGTAGGTCTGTTTGCAACAACTCAGAATGCCAACTGCCCACAATATAGCTCCTACGCATGATTGGAACCCTGCTCCCTAGGCAAAGCTTTCCTAATAAAATGGGAGGCCTGGCTGATGTATGAATTTCTCTTGACTCCTCTTATAAGCTGAGTTGTTCAAAAGATGAGGCAAAGCAAATCCAGGGTCATTCTCATTACATCCACATGGCCCTGACAAATGTGGTTCCCATACTTGCACCAACTTCAAACTCTTTCCTTCGTGCATGTCCATCACCCTATCCTCACAGTGCTTCACCTCAAGGCCTTGTTACTCCTTGGCTAACAGGATTAGAGAAGGATTATACTGAGGAAGTAAAAGGCTATTACTGAACAGTTGGACACTAAATAAAAGAAAGACCTATTCTACACCTGGTGCCAATGCAAAAATATCAGCCTTGCTATAGAGACTCCTTGATTACATACCTGGGACTTTAAAAATCAGGACTATCCACAAGAGTACAATTGGCTGCCATCACCTCTTTCCATGACAAGGTGGACAGATTCATGATATTTACTCACCCAACTATTAAACACTTCATTAAATACCTAGAAAACACTTGTCCCACATTAGGAAACCCTACACCCATACAGGACCTCAACTTTGCTCTCCATGGGCTCATGGGGAAACCATTTGAATGCCTTGCAATTTGGTCTTTCTTGCATTTCTCTGTGAAAGTGGCTTTCCTCATTGTCATCACATCTGCAAGATGGGTGGAGGAATTAGGTGCCCTAATGGTACACCCATCTTATCTAACATTCTTCAAGGATAATGTATCCTATGACCACATCCTAAGTTCATACCAAAGATCACTTCCTCTTTTCATTTAAATCAACCATATACTTATCAGTATTTTTCCTGAAATTACAGCTGATGGGAGGGAGGCCTCACTCCACATGCTATATGTTCACAGAACATTAGTTTTCTATGTAGAACAAAAACATCCAGAAAACCACCTATTTTTCTGGAAATCACCTATTTCTCCTATCTGTTATGGAGACTATTTGTCTCCATAACAGAACACTTGAGAGGTCAAATCATCTCCAAACAGAGAATGTCGAAATGAACATTTGGATTTATAAATAACAATCTGCAGCCCTCACTGGGAGTTCACACATATTTCACCAGAGCATTAGTAGTATCCATGGCCTATCCCCTAACATTTGCTAAGCATCTCCCTGGCTTATCAACCCATGCTTTCACTAAACACTATGTTTTAGAACAACTGGCAGCAGCAGATTCTCAGTTTGGACTTCCAGTGTTATCCATCATCAGTAGACCAACTCTTCTCCCTTTCTCTCAGGGGCACTGCTCAGCAGTCACCTAAAGTGGAGCAACCCACAGGGACAATCCTGGAACAAGAGGAGGTTGTCCCTGTAGGTGTTTCACTACCTTCCTCTTCCCTTCTACTTTGGAATTTCACACCAGTTCTGATTTAGAAAAGGACCTGGGGGATGGGTGTCTGTGCATCACTATGAGATTGCTTCAGCATGTGTGCGGCTCGACCAGGCACTGCTATTACAAATCTCTGATTGCAAGTGTGGGGTGCCAAGACATAGGGCAACCATCTCTAAGAACCTCAGTTAGTATAAAAGGCAAGTAACCTTCTCTAGTGTGGACATGGCCTTAATATCAGAATGACAGTGTATAATTGGCATAACATATGATTCAACTCTTTTCTGTAGAGTTAAACAGGATGGCTAATTGCTAGCTGTGAGAAACTAGTTTATTCAGCTGCTTGGAAATACCAGGACAAATGCTCTTCCAACATGATGGAAAAAAACTGCTTGGCTGCCTTGGGAACCTAAGGAACTTTTCAGTAACTGCTTAGAAAATATGTAGATACTTATCAAAGTCACAATTCAAAACTGCAGAGATACAATGTATATCTGAAGCCCAAATGATGAGACCTGAAGTAACCTTAATGACCTACAGTAATTTGTGATCAAATCAAAATTAAAATCGATATGATTGGGGATTCAGTTAGGTGTTTCTTAATAAAATAGTTTGTGCCAAGTACTTGCATAAAATATAGTTTTCTTATTTTCCTTACATTGGGGAAATGAAAGGGCCCTTTTACTAATTTGAAGTTCCTGAGCTCTGTTTTAGTCAGAGTCAAGAGCTCATCTCTGTATTGGTTCAGTGGAAACTGTTTCTATTCTCTGATTGTGCCAATGGTATCAGGAAGGTGTAGGAGCTAACAGAATTTCTTGTTTGTAATAGCATGATGTGTAAGAAGACTGTGGTTCCCTGTGTTGATGAGTCCTGGGGAAAGCTTACAGAGCAGCTGCTCACATTGACTGATTCTAGCTAGTACTACGAGTCCTTTACTTTTTTTTTTTTTGAGAACTGAAATCACAGAATTGTTATATATTAATAATACATAAAACAGATACACAGCTCACATATACTATATAAATATGTTCAAAGCACTGTATGAACAATAATTAAATCTGATTACCCCTTATGAAGTAGGTAATTAAGTACTTTCCATTTTATACATGGAAAAGCTGAGATACAGAACCAATTCAATCCGTAACTCCATTATTTTTAATGTAGTTATATCAAGACCAGTAAAGTTAAGAGGCCAAAGTCATATAATCTGAGGCAGAGGCCGGGGTAGCGCTCAAAAAGAAATAATAATAAATACCAAGAATCAAACTCCATATTGAACACCATCATTGAATAAAGAGAATGGGCAGGGATTCCTCAATATGATCTTAGAGTGCTATCAATTTTTAAATTGCTATTTTTTGAGATAAATGCTTAAAATTAATACTTACAAAATTTTGATTGCCATGCTTTGGGTACAGTTTCATACTACTCTATGCTCATATATGTTGGAATATTAATGGAGTATCTAGTGAATATAAACCTGGAATGCTGCTGTTTTACCTGGAAAGGATGTCAGTCTGACACTGTTCACCAACAGTGATTTCACTGAAAATAGAAACTCAAGAAAAGGAAAAGCAATCACTCTAAATAATTGTGCAGTTGTTTTTCACATACAGGATATATGATAGGGTATAAAAACATCATGTATTGGATAGGATGGAATTTCTCTGCAGACTGCCAGTTATTTCAGTGTCAGAAACAAGCCACAATGTTTTAAATTTTAACCTGTATATTTTTTGCAGTGACTTCCGATCAGGGAAATCTAAGTCACTGTGATACATCTAGCATACACAGTTGTGCACCAGTGGGTGGCAGCAGACTGAGACATAAGCTTTGATTATATAGTTAGTTACATTAGTTAAGCTCTGTTTGAAGGCAATATATTGGGTGTCGGTCCAACATACTTTTTTTAACAAATGTTAAAATATAAATAAGATATTATCTCTTATTTTTCCACATGGTCTCCTGAATTTACTATTCATTCTGGTTGATGCGTTAATTTAAAAAAACAGCTGAAACTTGTGTCATTAGAATAGTTTGGGCTTAAGCAGGGGTTCATTATAATGTTTGCTTTTTATTAGACCAATAAAAGAGAAAAAGAAAATGTGTTAACAAATGTTTTATTTTTAAAAATCAAATTAGTTGCCCATTCTTTTAACTCTTACCAATTAGAGATGTAAGCAACTAGTCAACTATCCGATAAGCAAATACTTATCGGGTAGTCAACTCGACTAGTCGCTTCCCCCTCCCCCCCCACTTGCTGCCTCTATCAGAGAGAGGCAGCAAGTGGGAGGAGCAGGAGCCAGTGCTGGGGGCAACCGGTAAAGCCAATTTCCCCCAGCACTGTCTCTGCGGGGAGCAGGAGAGGCAGAGGCACAGCGGGAAACGGCGCGAGCGGGGACTGCTTCAGTTGCCGCTCGCACCGGTTCCTACTGCGGGTGCTTCTGCTTTTGAAATGTACAAACCCTGTCTGCAGGGATTCTAACAGGGAACTAGCCATCCCCCACGGACAGGAGCTATTGCTGCCAAGCATCCCCTGTTTGTGGCAGCCAGTCCTGGCTGCTATGATCGGGGCTGGTGCTGGAGCAGCCCCTGTTCACGTTGGCCAGGGTTGGCTGCAGGCAGGGGCTACTCAGGCAGCAGCCCCAGCCACTGCCAGCCCTGGCTGCTGTGAACAGGGGCTGCTGGATTCAACATGAGCAGCGGCTCTTACTACATTTAAAATGCAGAGCTGCAGCGCGGGTGGCTTCAGAGACGGCATGAGTCAGGATTGCTCAGTTCCAGCTCAAGTCAGCTCCACTGTGGCTCTGCAGAGGCACTTATTGACTAATCGTATAGTTGATACAAATTAGCCAGATAATTGCATTTTAACATCCTTATGCCCGATGTGGGTCCTTTTCTGAACGTTAATTTTATACTGAGGGGAGAATAAAAGATGCCCTCATAATGGCTTTCCACTAGTGCAAACTCTCCTTGAAAAGCAATGAACTGATGTAGTTTTCACAGTTCATGAGTGTTACAGTTGGATCATAGGCAGATGGATCTAGTGGTCAGAACCCAAGACCACAGTTCATAGACTCCTAGGGCTGGAAGAGACCTCAGGAGGTCATCAAGTCCAGCCCCTTGCCCAAAGCAGGACCAATCCCAACTAAATCATCCCAGCTAGGGCTTTGTCAAGCCGTGAATTAAACACCTTTAGGGATGGAGATTCCACCACTTCCCTAGGTAACTCATTCCAGTACTTCAGCTGACAGGAGTCAAGAGTCAGTTGGGTCAGGCTATAAGGAGATAAGCAGGAGACAAACTTGAGATTAGAAGCAGGCCACAGGAGCCAAGTCAGACTGAGTCATGATACCAGGGGGTCAGAGGCAGGGGATAAACTAGAGGTGAGGAACCACAAGCCACATAGTCCAAAGCAGAATAGGGTCCAGTTGTTTTAACAAATTACCATTGCTGGCTTAAGTATGGGCTAGCAGACCAATCAACTGCTCTGGGACTCTGCCAATTAGGACCTTGGGGTGGTGTCTCAATTGGGGCTGGACTTTGTGTGTCCTAGGTAAATAGTTGTCAGCAGGCTGCCAGCTGGAAGGTTGCAGGATGGCACCTCCCCTCAATCTTAAGGTTGTGGATTTGAAGCCCATGGGTCAGGACCTCTCTTCTCCTCTCCTCCTTCCCTGGCTCCTATGGAAGTCCCAAACCAGGGCATGAGCATGAACATGTTCAACTAGCTCCCAAGTCCATTCCTCTAGGCCATAATCCTCCTAGCCAATTAGTATAATAATTTCACCCTCTTGTTCTTGGAATCAGTACTTTGCGAGCAATATATTCCTCTTGATCTTGTACTTGCAATAGGGGCCTGGGAGGGAAGTGATTAGGTTGTGTGGGCATCCAGGGCTTTATAAAGGAGTGAGTCAGTGACCAGGGAGCTTACAAACAGGGGCTGTTAACAGGGAGTTTGGAGAGGGAGTTAGGAAGGGGAGTGGGAAGGGGTTGAGATACACTCGCCATTCTTTAAACTCTTTTCACTACACTCCTTCCCTTCAAGGAGGTATTTAATAACAACTGAGGAATATCTCAGAAGGAAGGCAGGTATGGATGGTGATAGGTCTGCTGTTACCTGCACAGCATGTGCCATGTTTGTCTTCCTCCCAGAAGAAAGAAGGGATTTCATCTGCACTGAGTGCAAGCTGGTCACCATTTTGGAAGGAAAAAATTAGAGGACTTGAGGCCCAAGTATCGACCCTACGTTCTATCAGAGAGGATGAAGACTTCCTTGATAGAAGGCAGTGTTTAATCCTGCAGACACAGCAGGCTGAAGAGCCAGTCAGGGCAGTACAGGACAAGAAAGAAAACTGGCAGCATGTAACCTCTAGAAGGAGAAGAAGGCCATCTCAGGTATCCCCCATTCCTGTAGAGGTAAGTAACCGCTATCAGGCTCTCTCCACAGGCACTGAGGTGGAGAACGCTTTGGCAGGGACCTCTCAGGGAAGAAATCAGAAGGGAATACCATCTATCGGAAGGCATGGGATGCATAGTCCTAGGGATGGGGGTTCCACGACCACCACCCCAAAAGAAGATGGGTGGTGGTGGTCGGGGACTCCCTCCGAAGAGGGACTGAGTCATCCATCTGCCGTCCAGACCTGCAATCTCGAGAAGTGTGCTGCTTACCAGGAGCCTGTATTCAGGATGTGACCGAGAGTCTTCCAAAAGTGATTAAACCTTCGGATACCTTCCTCTTCCTGCTTCTCCATGTAGGAACTAATGATACGGCCAAGAATGACCTTGAGCGGGTCACAGCAGATTATGTCGCGCTGGGAAGAAGGATCAAGGAATTTGAAGTGCAAGCCGTGTTCTCATCCATCCTTCTGGTTGAAGGAAAAGGTCCGGGTAGGGATCGTCGAATTGAGGAAGTAAATGCGTGGTTGGGAAGGTGGTGTCGGAGAGAGGGCTTTGGTTTCTTCAACCATTGGACTCTATTCCGGGCACAAGGATTGTTAGGAAGAGATGGGATCCACCTCACCAAGAGAGGAAAGAGCATCTTTGCGGGCATGCTTGCAAACTTGGGGTATGTCTCAACTACATGTCTCTGTCGACGGAGCCATGTAAACTAGTTTACCTGGCATAGGCAAAGAAGTGGGGATTTAAATAATCCCCGATTCATTAAAATAAACATGGCCGCCGTGCAGTACCGACGATCAGCTGATCCGGTACAGCGCGGCAGTCTAGACGCGCATCTGTCGGCTGGGGAAGCCGTTGCTGAACGATCCCTTATGCCTCGTGAAATGAGGTTTTCAGGATTGGTCGGCAAAGGCTTCCCCAGCCGACAGATCCGCGTCTAGACTGCTGCACTGTGCCGGATCAGCTGATCGTTGGCACGGCATGGCGGCCATGTTTATTTTAATGAAGCGGGGATTATTTAAATCCCCGCTTCTTTGCCTATACCGGGTGAACTAGTTTACATGGCTCCATCGACGGAGCCGTGTAGTCTCGACATACCCCTAGTGAGGAGGGCTTTAAACTAGGTTCGTTGGGGGACGGTGACCAAAGCCCTGAGGTGAGTGAGGAAGTCGGACACCGGGAAGAATCACAAGGATCAACGAGGAACAAAGGAGGATCCCTGATTCGGATGGAGATCAACTGGTTATCTAAGGTGTTCGTACACAAATGCGAAAAGCCTGGGAAACAAACAGGAAGAATTAGAAGCCCTGGCCTAGTCGAAGAACTGTGATTTGATTGGAATAACGGAGACTTGGTGGGATGATTCGCATGACTGGAGCACTGTCATGGAAGGGTATAAACTGTTCAGGAAGAACAGGCGGGGGAGAAAAGGAGGAGTTGCATTGTATGTAAGAGAGCAGTATGATTGCTTGGAGCTCCAATATTTAGAAGGAGAAAAGCCTGTTGAGAGTCTATGGGTTAAGTTTAGAGGTGGAAGTAACAGGGATGGTTGGTGGTGTCTGCTATAGACCACTGGATCAGGTGGATGAGGTAGACGAGGCTTTCTTTGGACAACTGAGAGAAGCTTCCAGATCTCAGGCCTTGGTTCTCATGGGGGACTTTAATCACCCTAACATCTGTTGGGAGACCAATACAGCAGTACACAGACAATCCAGGAAGTTTTTGGAGAATGTTGGTGATAACTTCTTGGTACAAGTGCTGAAGGAACCGACCAGGGGCCATGTGCAGCTTGACCTGCTGCTCACAACCAGGGAGGAACTAGTAGGGGAAGTAGAGGTGGGTGACAACCTGGGAAGCAGTGATCATTAGGTGGCAGATTTCAGGATCCTGACCAAAGGAAGAAAGGAGAGTACCAAAATACACATCCTGGACTTCAGAAAAGCAGACTTTGACTCCCTCAGAGAACTGATGGGCAGTATTCCCTGGGATGCTTACATGAAGGGGAAAGGAGTCCAGGAGAGCTGGCAGTATTTTAAAGAAGCCTTATTAAAGGCACAGGAAGAAACCATCCCGATGCACAGCAAGAAAAGCAAATATGGTAGGCAACCAGACTGGCTTACCGAGGACATCCTTGGTGAGCTTAAACACAAAAAGGAAGCTTATAAGAAGTGGAAACTTGGACAGATGACTAGGGAGGAGTATAAATATATTTCTCTAGAATGCAGGGGAGTTATCAGGAAGGCGAAAGCGCAGTTGGAATTGCAGCTAACAAGGGATGTGAAGGATAACAAGAAAGGTTTCTACAGGCATGTTAGCAATAAGAGGGTCATCAGAGAGGGTGTGGGGCCCTTACTGGGAGGTAACCTAGTGACAGATGACGTGGGAAGAGCTGAAGTACTCAATGCTTTCTTTGCCTCTGTCTTCACGGACAAGGTCAATTCCAGACAAATGCACTAGGCAACGCAGTATGGGAAGGAGGTGGACAGCCCTTGGTGGGGAAAGAACAAGTTAAGAACTATTTAGAAAAGCTAAACATACACAAATCCATGGGCCCGGATTTAATGCATCCGAGGGTACTGAGGGAGTTGCCAAATGTCATTGCGGAGTCTTTGGCCATTATCTTTGAAAACTAATGGAGATCGGGAGAGATCCCGGATGATTGGAAAAAGGCAAATGTAGTGCCCATCTTTAAAAAGGGGAAGGACAATCCAGGGAACTGCAGACCGGTCAGCCTTACCTCAGTCCCTGGAAAAATCATGGATCCTCAAGGAATCCATTTTGAAGCACTTGGAAGAGGGGAAAGTGATCAGGAATAGTCAGCATGGATTCACAAAGGGCAAGTCATGCCTGACCAATGTGATGAGCTTCTATGAGGAGGCAACTGTCTCTGTGGATATGGGAAAGTCGGTGGATGTGATATACCTTGACTTTAGCAAAGCTTGTGATACGGTCTCCCACAATATTCTTGCCAGCAAGGTAAGGGAATATGGATTGGACTGTAAGATGCATAGAAAGCTGGCTAGACTGTCGGGCCCAAAGGGTAGTGATCAACGGCTCGATGTCAGGTTGGCGGTCGGTTTCTAGCAGAGTGCCCCAAGGATCTGTTCTTGGACCAGTTTTGTTCAATATGTTTATTAATGACCTAGATGAGGGGATGGATTGTACCCTCAGCAAGTTCACAGATGACACTAAGCTAGGGGGAAAGGTAGATATGCTGGAGGAGGGATAGGGTCCAGAGGACCTGGACAGATTAGAGGATTGGGCCAAAAGAAATCTGATGAGGTTCAACAAGGACAAGTGTAGAGTCCTGTACTTGGGACGGAAGAATCCCAAACATTGTTCCAGGCTGGGGACTGAATGGCTAAGTAGCAGTTCAGCAGAAAAGGACCTGGGGATTACAGTGGATGAGAAGCTGGATATGAGTTAACAGTGTGCCCTTATAGCCAAGAAGATTAATGGCATATTAGGGTGCATTAGGAGGAGCATTGCCAGCAGATCCAGAGAAGTGATTATTCCCCTTTATTCGGCTCTGGTGAGGCCACATCTGGAGTATTATGTCCAGTTCTGGGCCCCGCACTATAGAAAGGATGTGGATGCATTGAAGAGGGTCCAGCGAAGGGCAGCCAAAATGATTAGGGGGCTGGAGCACAGGACCTATGAGGAGAGACTGAAGGATTTGGGTTTGCTTTGTCTGCAGAACAGAAGAGTGAGGGGGGATTTGATAGCAGCCTTCAGCTTCCTGAAGGCAGGTTCCAAAGAGGATGGAGAAAGGCTATTCACAGTAGTGACGGATGGCAGAACAAGGAGCAATGGTCTCAAGTTACAGTGAGAGAGGTCTAGGTTGGATATTAGCAAAAAACTATTTCACTAGGAGGGTGGTGAAGCACTGGAATGGGATACCTAGGGAGGTGGTGGAATCTCCATCCCTAGAGATTTTTAAGTCTCAGCTTGACAAAGCCCTGGCTGGGTTGATTTAGTTGGGATTGGTCCTGCCTTGAGCAGGGGGCTGGACTTGATGACCTCCTGAGGTCTCTTCCAGCTCTATTATTCTATGATTAGGTTGTGTGGGCAGATGTGGGGTTTTAGAAGTGAGATATGGAATATGGGTAGACTCTGAGGGTGCACCTACACTGCACCCATAGCTCGAAATAAGCTATGCAATTTGAGCTATGCAAATTGCATGTTATTTTGAATCAATTTCAAAATAGCTTATTTCAAAATTTGGCGCTGTCTACACAGCTATTCTGAAATGTCCCTTACTCCTCATGGAATGAGGTTTATAAGGACTTCGGAATAGCAATCCCATTATATTTTGAAATAACGGGCATGCTCAAAAGATGTGGAATAGCTATTTCTGGAAATCTCTAGTTTCCCAAAATAGTGCTGCAGTGTAGACGTAGCCTAAGGGATCCAGAGAGCTGGAGCTTGAAGGCAACTGGATTAATTTGTTGCAAAATCTGATACAGGCCAAGATACCAGTATTATAGTTTCTGAGAGGATGTGGGGGTGATCTGTAGAAAGCTGCACCTTTTGTTCTATGGAGTACATGGGACCTTGTTACCTATGCTTATCTTCCTCCTTTTTGTAGCCCTCTTTTCCTTTCTCAAGGTGGTCCTTTGCCTCCTCTGTAATGTGATGGATGCATTGCACTGGGTCCGAGGCCAATGGTTTGGGAGATATGGTAGTTATGGGTGAAACTGGGGATAGTATCTCTAGTTGACCAAAAAAGGGGCTGTGGCCTGTGGATTCATATTTCTGCATTATTATGCCAGAATTCAGCATCTGATAATTAGGAAGACCATTTGTCCTAGTGATGGTTGGTGTAGTATTGGAAGTATTGCTCTAGAATTTGGTTGATTCTTTCCATGTTGCAATTGGACTGAAGGTGGGCAGAGGACAGGTAAAAATGCACTACTAATAAACACAGGGTTTCATGCCAGAAGAGGGTAATAAACTGGACCCCTGGTCAGAGGTGACGACATACAGGAGGCCAAGAAGATTGACTACATTGTTTATCCAGAGCCACGCAGCTTCCTCTACAGGCAGTGAAACATCCAGTAAATATACTGGGCCATTTTTAGAAAAGTGATCCAGAACTGTCAAAATGGTCATGAAACTACTGGATCCTGGTAGTTCCCCCACAGGGTCTAAAGAAATGTCCTGCAGGTCTAATTCTGGAAGTTGAGAGCTTGGAAGAGATCACAGGGTTTTTGGAATGGCATCTTAATATGCCAGTAGATCCACACATCTGGCAAGAAGTAGCAAATGTCTTTATTGTGGGGCACTTAAGGGACTACCAGAAGTATCAGGATATTAATTGTTAGATTTTATATTACCTCAAGTGTCCTGTCACTGAGAAGTTGTCACAGCTAAAGAAACTCCACTCCTGCAAGTCCTGGTGAAAAATAGATGCAGTCCTTTATTAATGTGATCCCATCCTGGATGATGTGTAGTTCTTGATCAATAATTCCATCTTGTTGGATGGAATTTCAATCACAGAGTCAGAGCAGATGAGCAATGAGCAGGTCCAGGCAGTAGATTGTTTTGAGGAAATTTATGGGACTTGAGAATGTCGATTGGTTTTGGACTGGGAGCTTGTGGGTCGGAGGCATACTTTTTGGGACAAGGCCTCAGCCTTGCCATTTCTAGTTCCAGGGCAGTAGGTTAAGTTAAAGTTGAACTAGGAAAAGAATTGGGCCCACTCAAGATGTTGTTCATTTAGGGCAGGGGTGGGGAACCTAAGGCTTAGGGGGGGATGCAGCCCCCGAAACTTGCCTGAAGCCCACCCCTAATTTAGGGCCTTGGTCCTGCACAGGTACTCCATGTTCTTCTGATCAGTAAATACTTGGACGTGATGCTGTGCCCCTTCCAAATAGTATTGCCACCCTTTGAAAGTGGTCTTAATTGCCATGATTGTTTCTCCAAGATCTTATAGTTTCACTTTGCAGGGGTAAGCTTCCTTGAGTTGTAGGTGATGGAGTGTAGTATTTGCTTGGATCTGTGCCTCCAGGAAAGAACTGTCCCAATTGCTGTGCTAGAGGTGTCAGTTTCCAAATGAACATTTGCATCATGTCTGGATGTGCCAAATCAGGGCAGTAATAAAGACAAACATTAACTGCTCAATGTGTGACGGGGCTTGGGCAACCAGTAGAAGTGAGTGTTTTTCTGGAGTAAGACAGTGAAGGACTTGGTTTGTTTAGAGAAAATTGAAATGAATCTCCAATAAAAGTTTGCAAAGCCTGAAAAAATTGTAGGATTCACACATTGTAGGGGCCTGCCCAATCACAGTCAGTCTGGTTCTCCTACAAATCCATCTTGATTCCTTCTGGGACAGGATGAAATCCAGGAACTTGGTGGGGATCTGACTGAATGCGCACTTCTCAAGTATAGTATAGAGATCATGTTATCATAATCTCTCCAAGACTGTGCAGATGTGAGAGGCATGTTGGTTTAGACCGTCTGAGAAGATCAATATGTTGTGTTAGTATACCACTATACACTGGTCATTTAGACCTTGTAGCATATTACTAATGAAGTTCTGGAATGTTACCAGGGTGTTAGTCAATCTGAATGGCCTTTAGTCTGCAGTGGGTCTGAAATATAGTCTTCTATTTGTTCCCCATACAGATACGGGTGAGACTGGAAATACCCTGGAGATTCAGTTTAGTAAATATACAGGCAGACTCCACAAGGTCCAGCAATTCAGGGATTAGGTGTACTGGGTAACAGTTTCAGATTATTATCTAGTTTAGGGCACGGTAATTAGCACTTAGGCTAAGGCTGCCATTCTTCTTTTTTACAAAAAGGACTGGGGAACCAGCTGGTGACGTTAATTTCTGAATGAACCTGAGTTAGGTTCTCTTCCTGCAACCCAGTCAGTTCTGACTTTGACATTTCATATATCTGCCCAAGTAGCATCTTCGCTATTGGCTGTAGTTCTGTGGTACAGTTATAGTCCCGATATAGGGGGAAGCTTTCTGCAGTTTTCTCAAAGACATCAGTATAGTCACAGTAATTGAGGGGTAGTCCACAGTTCCCTCAGTAGGTGTTTCATTGTGGGCAACTAAACCTACTTGAACATTCTTGGGTCTGGATGCAGCACTTACTGGTCCCTGGCCTTGCCATTGGCAGAATTCTAGTAGGAAAGTGACTTTCTTATTTGTGTCAATGAGTGAGGGTATCATGAAGGATTAGCCCAGAAAAGTCAATGATCAGGAGAAAATGCACAGAATGGATCGAGTCAAATTGTAAAATTTCTCTGTATCCTTGAATAACTGCCTCTAGGGGAACAGTCTTCTCCACAACTGAGTCCAAAAACATCAATAGTTTCATCTTGTTTGGCATGACCCTGTGTCAAATAGGAATCTGTAGGACCTGGGCTGTAGTTGCAGACATGAAATTATTCACTGCTCCCTAATCAATGAGGAGGGCAATCTGTCAAAGGTCCCCTGATAGCTGAAAATCAGAATCTGCTGTATGGGGTTCAGAGTGAATCTCAGAGAGTACTTGAGAATGGGGAAATGCTTTTCTTTCATGGATCAGATCTCTTCCCCCTTCTGTGCCTGGACCAGCTTGTTTCCTAAAGCTCATCACTGTTCATACAGTGCAGACTGAGATGGCATAGCCAGGTTTGCTGCAGTAAGAGCATAGATGGTACTAACTGCACCAATGAGCAAGATCAGCTAGTGTAGGTTTGACAGGTGAGACAGAGAAGGTGAGTGAGGTACATGGTATATGGTTAGGAGGCCTAATGGGAACCTCTTTTTTCCTCTCTTCATTCCCTCAGTTAATCATGTATGCAGATGTAAGATCCTGCAGGGTTATCTGGGTCCACAGGCATATCTACATAAGCCAATTTGACTTTGGTTCTGCAAGCCCCATCAAAACTGATACAGTTGTGCTGCCTCATTCCACTCTCTGCCTCTCTGAAATGGCAGAATTGTGCTTCCCTGCGTTTTCCCCTGAATGAGTCTCCTAAAGATGACCTCAGCTGTGCAAGCCATGCAAGTAATTGAAGATGGTAGATACTGACTGGAGAAATACTTCCCAGTTCAACAGCAGTGGGCTTTGACCTTCCAGCAGTGGAGAAGCCTAATCTAATGTATTTTCTCTCAGCAGACTGATTGTCAAGGCGATTCAGGGATTAGGCGTAGTCAGTAGCAGTTTCAGATTATTATCTAGTCATAATCTAGATAATAAATTATCTAATATTGGACTAGTCATAGGCATAGATTTTGGGATGCATCAGAAACAGAATGCAGCACTGGTTCATGAAGCCCTGGAACCCTACTCGTAGTTCCTGTTGAACTGTTTGGGGCAAGATGCTGCAGGGTGTTCTTGGCACTGAGCTGCTTTGCTTCTCCAGCCACCAGTTTTCCCCAGTCAGCTGCACAACTTGGGCTAACAGTGTTTGATTATCCTCCTCGATGCAGCAGGCCCATTTGGGTGAATCTGATGCTTAAGGTGGCTGTGGTGGTGCTTACAGGGTCCGTCATTTTCAAACCTGGCATGGTCCCCAAATAGTTATTGTGTTCTAATCAAGTCGTTGTGGCCTTGTCATAGGTAGAGAGACTAGTGACCAGAGTCAACAGTTACAAGATAGGAGTCAACAGTTATCTGAGTCATGGTTCAGGGAGATCAGAAGCAGAAGATAGACTGGAAATCAGAGCCACAAGTCAGTAACTATAGTCATGATACCAAAGAGTCAGAGGCAGGAGACAAGCTGGAGGTAAGTAACCTAAGTCAGAAATCAGGAATCAAGCTGGGCTGGGATGCCAGAAAGTCCAGTCAAGGGATGGGGGCGAATAGGTGCACAGTCCAAATCAGGGTGGAGTCCAGTTATTTTGACAGCCTCCTGCTGCTGCCATAAGTAGGTCTAGTGGGCCAATCAGCTGCTCTAAGACTCTGCCAAGATGAACTTAGAACAGAGCCTCAAACGGGTTGTGCTGCATGGATCCTAGGTAAATGGCTATCAACAAGCTACCTGGTAGAGGTTTGGAGTGTGGCTGCTCTTGCGAAACTCTGTGGAGCCAATTTTGAGACCCATAGGTCATAACAATGAGAGTTCTGACAATAGCACTTGTTTAATTATTAGATTACATTAGGCCTTGAAAATAAGTGTCACCAGACTGAGGATTGCTGGTACACCCAGAAGGGGGAGAGAACAGTGTGGTGGGTACTGCCTGCCGGAGGGCAGTGTCCTGACGCGGACACTGCACTCCAAGGGAATGACACAGGTCGAGACTCATGGTGGAGGCAGCAGAGTGGAGAGAGAACCTAGACACCACCTGCAGAAGGCTCAAAAGGATTGGCTGAGACCTAATTCCCAGACTGACTAGTAGGAGGCACTCCAGTGGTGAGCCGTACTCCATTACGCACCTTAAAGACCTTGGAGCTACACATCTCCAGCCTGACCTGGAAAAAATTCTGCCACCAGCATCCTCCTGGTCCAGGGAACCAGATATGCCAAAAGCCCCCAGCCAAGAAAAACAAGGGCTATAAGCAGCAGCTGAGTCAGCTGACATCCTCTGCCAAGTCAGGTTCAACCTGCTCCAAGCAGGGAGCCAAGAAATCATTTTGAGAGCCCACCTAAGGGTGACATACCAGACTTCCCTGTGGATCCAGTTTCCCTTCCATTTGGCAACTGCCTCTCTCACTCTCTCATCCCAGGTGTGAGCTGGGAATCAGCTGATTCCCAGCTCGTGCCTGGTCCCTGCCTCCTATGCCCCCCACAGAGACGGTGCTGGGGGGAAACGGCTCCTGCTCCTCCCCTTGCTGCCTCTGATAGACACACTGGAGGTAAGCCATGCAGCAAGGGGCTCTGATAGAGGCAGCAAGGTGGGGGGGGAGGAAGCGACTAGTTAAGGGACTAGTCGACTAGTCGCTTACATCCCTATCTCAGTGACAGCTGATCAAAGGCAGCTTTAAGACCCTAGGCTGACACAACATAGTGGGCCTTCTAGACAACTGCCAGTCCCTGGGGCTCCTAGTCAATGACAAAAAATTCATTCTAGTGCCAATTCAAAGGACAGAGTTTGTCAGGGTAGAATTCAACTCCACCAGTGCAAGTGCATTTCTGCCCCACATGGATTCCAAGCCCTGGCAAGCCTTATCACAGAGGTACGCAAGTTTCCCTTAACTATAGCTAGGGTTTTCTTGTACTCATTGACACACATGGTTGCATGTCCATACATAGTCTTCTGTGCTATACTCTATAGGCCTGGGAGGGATAGCTCAGTGGTTTGAGCATTTGCCTGCTAAACCTAGGGTTGTGAGCTCAATCCTTGAGAGGACCAGTTAGGGATCTGGGGCAAATCTGTCAGGGATGGTGCTTGGCCCTGCTGTGAGGGCAGGGGACTGGACTTGATGACCTCTCAGGACCCTTTCTAGTTCTGTCAGATAGGTATATCTCCATATGTGGCCACTCCAGCTATGGCTGATATTTGCTTACTCCCAATCCCAGAATCATCTGGGTAACATTGTCATGATTCCCTCCAACAGTACTTGTTTCCCTATAGTGGTGGAATTTTTTAGAGAAAGTCATGGCAGGATTCCCATTCAACACCCCGGCTACCTCTCTTGAACTTGTATTGGACATCTCAGATCTTGGCTGAGGCACAGACTTCAGAAATCTCCAAACCCAATGATTGTGGGCCCCATGAAGATACATTGTTGCTTATAAACACCAATGAACTGAGTGGTTCATCTGACCTGTAGGGTCTTCCTGCTTCATACCTTGTGTCAGGTGGTATAAGTCCTCATGGACCACGTGGTCTTGATGTTCTATATCAACAGGAAAGGAGGGGGTGTACCCATTGGTTCTTTGGCAGGAAACACTCCATCTTCTGCATCAGCCACAATAGCCACCTGGAGCTGGATCACCTCCTGGGAGATGACAATGCCCTAGCAGATCACCTTAGCAAGACTTCTTTTCTTACCATGAGTGGTCAGTCCATCCAGAGGTAGCCAGCGCAATCTTCCAGAGATGACAGTTTCTCCTAGTGTACCTGTTCACCACCAGGCAAAACAGAAAGTACCTCTGGTATTGATCATGGCAGGGATTGAGTAAAGGCTCTTTCTCTGATACCTTTCTCCTGTTGTGGTCTGAGGGTCTGCTGTATGCATTCTTGCCAATCCTTTTTATCAGTGGGATCTTGGTACAGATAAAATGGGACAAAGCTCAGGTTATCATGACTGCTCCCATGTGGCCTTGCCAGTACTGGTTTGGTACACTCATGAACATAGCACTGTTCTCTCCCTGGCACCTTTGTAACCATCCAGACTTGTTGTCTCAGAACTATGAACAGTTCCAGCTTCCCAAACTCACATCTCTGCGCCTCTTGGCATGGATGCTCCATGGCTGAGCATGAAGGAATGTACCTGCTCAGAGGTCCAGCAGGTCTTTCTAGGAAGCAGAAAGCCATCTACAAGGCTGATTTACCAAGCAAAGTGGACAAGGTTTTTTCATTGGGCATCGGATTGTGGTATCTCTCCCATGTGCTCTCTAGTGCAATCCATTCTTGACTACTATCGCTCAGGAACCAGGGTCTGGCTCATTCCTACAGTAGAATGCCTCTTGCTGCTATCTCTCCTTTTCATAATCTGATCTAGAGGCAGACAGTGTTCTCTCATGACATGATGGTGAGATTACTGTGGGACCTCGTGCGGCTCTATTCACAGATACGAGACCCTGTTCCATGGTGGGACCTCAGCTTGGTCCTCTCTAGGCTCCCCAGGTTGTTCTTCAAACCACTTGGACCCTGCTTCCTTTCCTACTTGTCCTGGAAAGTTGTGTTTCTGGTGGCAGTGACATCAGTGAAGTGTGTCTCAGAGATCAGAGTTCTGCCCTCAAAGCTGCCATACATTCTCTTCTAAAGGGGTGGGGAACCTTTTTATCGCACGCACGCACGCACGCACACACACACACCCCTGGCCCCTAAATGAGGAGAAAAAAATAATAAAAATCTCCTCACAGATGTGGTCCCCAACTGAGAAACGGGGAAAAAAGGCAGGGCTTACCCCCAGGTCTATATTAAACTTTTGGAGATCTGGAGTTAGATTTTGTGGGCCCCCTAGGCTCTGAGGTGGAGCCAACAATGAGAGGTTCAGTGTTCAGGAGGGGGCTACTGGGAAGCAGGCTGGGAGTGAGCGTACAGGGTCTGAGCAGACATAGGATGCAGGAGTGGGCTGGGGTAGGGTGGCATGAACTGCTCAGGGAGGTAGAGTGCAGAAGTGGGGTAGGGGTTGGGGGCCTTTGCAGGAGGGACAGTGCAGGAGCAGGGGGTCTGGGTGGGAGAGAAGGTGCAGGAGGAGTTTGGGTGTGAGGAGGAAGGGTCTGGGCGGGAAGGAGGGTGCAGGATTGGGCTGGGGTAGGAGTGTGGGATGTGGGCGGGACGGGCAGGGGACTGGGGTGCCTACCTGGTGCAGTTCCAGGGGAGAGGCTCACACGTGTCTTTGCACAGCTCTGCCGCTGCAGGGGTTTGGACAGCAGCTGTGTCTGTGTCACTTTATCAGGGCTCCATTCTGTAACAAAGGAGAGATGACTTAAGTCACTTCAGATACTGATCTCAGGACTTTAATTTCAGGGGTAGGATAAACTTGTCTCTTTTTTTTTTTTCTGGCAGTTCTCTCAGAAATTCTATTTGAACAGTCTAAAGCACCCCTAGAAATTTCTCCCCTCTAGTGAGACACTTAGAATCATAGGGTTAGAAGAGACCTCAGGTGGTCATCGAGTCCAACCCCCTGCCCAAAGCAGGACCAATCCCAACTAAATCATTCCAGCCAGGGCTTTGTCAAGCCGGGACTTAAAAACCTCTAGGGATGGAGAGTCTACCACCTCCCTAGGTAACCCATTCCAGTGCTACACCACCCTCCTAATGAAATAGTTTTCCTAATGTCCAATGTAGACCTCCCCCACTGCAGCTTGACACCATTGCTCCTTGTTTTGTCATCTGTCACTACTGAGAACAGCCTCTCTCCATCCCCCTTGGAACGTTCCCCTCCCCTTCAGGAAGTTAAAGGCCTCTATGAAATTCCCCTCTCACTCTTCTGTAGACTAAATAAGCCCAAATCCCTCAGCCTCTCCTTGTAAATCATGTGATCCAGCCCCCTAAAGAGAGTCCTCCCAGATTCATGCAGTGATTTTATGTTCTTTGATTGGTCTGTCCCTTCTTCTGAATCTTTTTCAACAGAGCATTCCAAGGGGTCATCATGGTTTGAGGTGAGTGATGGCCACCAGAAAGGCTTTTTTCTATGTTCCTTTGCATTCAGTGTAAAAGTAGTATGTAGCAAGGATCAATTACTGTTATACCTATTCTCTCCTGGAATATGATTCCTTATAACTATCGAGTAACAGTAGCACAGGGGGAAATTGAGAAATTTGTACCATGTGTAATGCTAAATACTGTAGACGCTGTAAGAAAAATAAGATTATCAAGGAAAGCTTTTTTACATAAAAGAAAAATTAAAATAGCTCTCACTATAGATGCTTTTGGTTCCTTGTTGCCCACTGAACTGTGCCATTGCATAAATGGACTCTTTCTCCCATTAAGTCTGCAGAGGTGCTTTTGGACATCTGACAGTCCTTGCTTGAGTGATATCCTGGAGTAGTTGTTCAACTTAAGACTCCACTCATGCTTTCCCACGAGGCTGTTGTGGCAGTTGATGTTCTCTCATACCAACACACTTCAGTATATTGGAGCACATCTTGGTTTAAAGACTGTCTCTGATTTTGTTGGGATACTCTTTCTGTTTGATGCCAAAGTGTGAACTAAGTGGAGTTTTTTGTCAGTTACAGTAGTTAGAAAGAAAAATAAGTTCAGAGCAGTCATTTCTGTGTTTCTTTGGGACTTTGTTAGCTCACCCTCCAAGGTTTCCCAGATAGAACTCTAACTCTGAATGTCACAAACTATATCTTGACTTCACTTCACAAACCATGTGAGTGAAACCAAGAGTAGTGAAACTCTTGTAACAAATCCTGTGTAGAGCTGAAATAGGCAAGTGTACAAGCAACATGAACTGTCAGGTATATTTTTGATTGTCAGTACATATGTGAATATAAAAAGTAGGGGTGTCATAGTACGTACACTGCAAAAGAGTGAGTTCTCATCTGGTAAGTACTTTTTCCTGTCAGGCACTGATCTTTTATGGAGCTTACCTTTTTCATGAGCAATTTTTTTCTCTCCTTCATGGTGAAAGGTGATAATTTTTGTGACTGTGGTTAAGACTGCAGTTCTAATAAGTCTCCTTTACTTCACGATGTAACTTGGTCATAAATATTCACTCTAGAGTGAACAAATGACATGTAATTGAATGTCTTTGATCTCTTTCCTATTTTTAATCAGCATTCAGAAAATATATTTTTGGTCATTTCTGATATACATGTTAAACAAAATTTAGAGGTAAATGTACCTTTTTGTCTGAATTGCACTATCTCATTCACTTGCTTCTTGAGTCAAATTGCTTCTTATAGCTAGTTTTTAATCATTTGGCAGCATTGATAAATTTCAGGTTATCAGGGCACATTTTTATTTGATTTTATATGAAATCCCAACATCTTTTTTGCAGGTTTTCTTTATCAGGGGCTAATGTTTCAAACTAGTAACTTGTTCATATACAGTGAGCTTAATAACAAGTTAAATCATTTCTCATTGTCTTAATAAATTTTGTTTCTGTCTTACAGATCTACTGGAGAGGACTTTCAGGCGAGAGGAAGAAATGGAAATTCTACAGGTATCTCTATTAATTAGACTGAATAAACTTTGTTTTTTATAACCTTCCTCCTTAATGCCTGCTTCCTAAATCCAGATAGAGAAACCCGGAAACCAAATAAGGACTGCTAGCCAAAAAGACCATCCTGCTAGTTTGCTTCCTGCTAGCCAATAGCTGGATTCATAATAGAGCAGACTTAACTGGCTAGTAGTCGTCTATGTGGTGGCTGTACTTCTGCTTATCTATTCTACTCATGATATTACAACTACTTCTGAAATTAGACCCAATTACTCTCGTGTTCTATAGGCAGCATATACAATTCATTGAGTGCTTTCCCTTCGGAGGTTGAGCCACGCTGTACTGATTTTGTCTTAGTTGGCAGTTGTCTGTTCATAGCATGTTTCACACTTCTAAACGCATGCACATACACAAGGACAATGCAAATGCACGCGGAAATTTATGAAAATACTACTCCATTTTTTTTGTTGGGAAAGCAAATTCCATTACTTGGAAAAGTTAGTTAAAAGACCAGATGTTTTAGAAGAAAGTTATAATGCTGTGCACACACATGTAATGTGGTGCGTGTGTGTGCGTGTTTACATTGGTTCGTTATGTTGATTCATCTTCTTGGAATATATTTGTTTTTCCCCATAACATTAAGTAATATGTCCAATTTAGATGCAATTTTCATCCCAGCTCACTTTGTAAATCTGTGTGTCACTACTGCATGTGCATGTATGTTCTGGCAGCAGTTTCTAGTGGAATTCAAATAAATGAAGCACTAGAGGGTGGTTGAATCTTCTATGTCAAAACCCTTGGTAGATGTACAGAATTCAATGTCATCCAGAATCAAAGTGCTTAACTTTATTAGCACTTATTAAATTAGTCTTCAAATCACCTACTCTTTATCCTTAGATTCAGCACTGGAATACTATTTAAGCATACTCTAACAGTCACAGTTGGCATTCATTCCTTTGAATTCAAAAGGAACAGGAAGGCAAGAAATAAACCAATATGACTAAATGGTGAGGTTCAAGACTCATTTATTCAAGCAAAGCAAGTAACTTCCAGAAAATGTAAATCAAGCCCATATGAAAATAAAAAGCAAAAAATACAGCAGGCAACATGGAGTATGGAAGTTATAGAGCTAAAATAAAATTTGAAGAACAAATAGACATAAATATAAAAAATCAAATAAGACATTATTAACTGTCAGAAGCAGGAAGATTGTGAAAGAAGCTCTAGGTCTGCTGCATTAAAAGGGAGTAAAAGGATTAATTAAGAAGGATAAGGCTATTGTGGAGAAGCTAAATGGCTTATCTGCATACATTTTTCCTATGACTTAGGCAAGTCCTTTTGGATTGCAAAGATTGGGTACAGTCAGAGAGTAAGATGTCAAAATAACTAGTACAGGACCAAATGGATAAATTAAGAAGCAACGTGTTACCAGGCCCAAATAGTACACTTGGGTTCTGAAAGAATGTAAGAATTAAATGACTTGGCTGCAAAATTAACCTTTGACTCTTGGGGTTTACTAAATTCTACACTTTTTGTTGTTAACTTTATTCACATTTCACCTGTCCTAAAGCTTGTACCCAGTCAATATGGGGATAGTTGAAAATACCCTATTATTGATTTTTCTGTTTTTATAGAGTCTTTAATTTCCGGGAGAATTTCACAATCAGCATCTTGATCAGGTGATTGCTGGTGTGTGTCTACTGCTATATTCTTATAATTCAAGCACAGAATTTCTATCCATTGAGATTGTATGGCACAGTTGGATTCATTTAAGATTTTTACTATATTTAATTCTGTGCTTTCCTTCACATAGAGCACCACTTCCCTATCAGCATTACCTATTCTGTCATTCCAATATATTTTGTACCCTGGTATTACCATGTCCCATTGATGGCCATCATTCCACCACGTTTCTGTGATGTCTATTATATCAATATCCTCATTAATACCAAGCACTCAGGTTCACCCATCTTAGAATTTTGACTTCTAGTGTTTGTATACAAACTATAGTGGACCCTTCCCTCCAGTGGGGAGGGAGGCCACTCTTCATCAATGTATTGGGCAGTAACTCCTTGGCTCAGGTCGTACTGGTGGGCTGAAACTTAAGCATTTTATAGTTCAGTGAACATCTAACAGAGGTAAACAAGCAATAACAGTCTGCTGCTCTTGTCCCCATCCTCAGATGGGGCTGAATATTGAGTAGTTTTTAGTTCACAGCCCCTAAGGTGGGGTTGGCAGTAATTAAGTCTAAGGCTTTGGCCCTTTGAGTGTGGCACAGCAAAGACAGGCAGTAGCCTTAGGCTCCTGGCTAAGGCAGCCAGTGAATGCGCACAGTCTGGGGTTGTAGCTCTTTGGTCGGGGTTGAATAGGGAACAGGCTTTAGCCTAAGCCTCCTAGCTAAGGCAGCCAGCACACACAGAATTCAGAGCGCATGTAGGGATGACCACCCATAGGGGGCAGCACCAACCAGGTCTGCTTTTCCAGCTTGATGGACAATAGAAGTACGCAGGCCTCAGACCCCCCCCCCCCCAACTCTGCTGCATCCCAATCCAGGGCTCTAACAGCAGTGTAGTCGTCTGCCTCGCATTGACCTAAACACAGACAGCAACATAGCTGGACTGTTGTCAGCTGCCAGTGGGTTACCTCCTATCTCTCTGGGACTTGGTACCTATGGAATCCACAGGTCCTCTGGCTTCTCTGTGTACACAGCAAACAGCAGTCTTGTCAAGTCTCCTTCTGGATCCTTTTTTTCCATGGACTGGGTACCAAAGAGCACAGATTCATCTCCTGGGTGCCACAGTAGGTTGGAGGCACCCATCTTCTTCCTTGGCTCTTGCCCAACTCAGCTGCAGAGCCCTCCCTTTATACTTCCTGTCCCACTGAGTACTTTTGGCAAGGAGGCGGGGTAGATTTGGCTCCACCCACTGGGGAGTGTAGTAGTCCCTCACTCTCCAGTCTGGAGGGAGGCCATACTGCCTCGCAAGACAAGTCCTTATAAAATCTGTCACTTTTTAGCTGTCTATCATGATGTTATGTAACTGAGTTGAACTTTTTTCATTTGACTCTTTTTTTCTTAAGTTCCTGTCTGTATTTTATCAGCTTCCATCCTCCTCTTCTTACGAGGATACATAGAATTCCCATTAATAGAGCCTCCCCTAAGAGATATCTCTGTCCAAACGATGTGTTTCTTTGCACCTGATGTCTTTCCTCCAGCCCTTAGTTTAAAAATTCCTCTACCAACCTTTTTAATTGTAAACACTAGCAATTTGGTTCTGTTTTGGTTTAGGTGGTGCCCACCCTTCCTGTATAGATTCCTCCTTTCCCAAAAGAATCCCAAGATCCTAATAAATCTAAACCCCTCCTCCCTATACTATTGCCTCATCCACTCATTGAGACCAAGCAGTTCTTCCTCTCTAACTGGGTGTGCATGTGGAATTGGAGGCATTGCACCATGGAGGTCCTGAACTTCAATCTCTTACCTAGCAGCCTAAATTTGGCTTCCAGGGCCTCTCTCTTATCATTTCCAATGTCACTGGTACCTTTAAAACACAACCATACAATTATTAAACTCTTCATTGAAGCTTGGCATTCTTGTTCATTTTGTATTACATTTTTTATAACTAGTGTTTTGTTTCTTGCATCTACAATATTTGTCTATTCTCCTTAATAGTGCTATTGTTTTTATTACAAATGTTTTGTACAGTAGTGTAGTCCAATTTCCTAACACATTAATGAACTAGTCAAATAGGTAAATCCTTCCTCCAATCCCTTCAAAGCAATTGGGGCACTGAAAAATTACATGAGGGGAGCATTTCTTATTTCAGTATAGCAACATGAGTGCAAATGGATCCTTAGAGTTGCTTTTACTTCTCAGACACATCAAGGCAATGAAAACTTCCTACAGAATCTTGGAGTCTGATCTTGATTTACAATATTTATCTTTGCAAATGAGTGCACTGGTTTGGGGTTATATTGCCACCTAATTGTTAAAGAAGCCAAGACATTGGTGGTACTCAGCAATTGTTTACTAAATGTCTGGAAAATCTATTCATGTTTTTAAAAGGTTTGTTAATACTTTGTGCTAGTGGAGATCTTTGTTCTAACTTTAATTGATATAGCAACATCACTTTTAAAATACATATTTTTCCCATAAACATAAAACAATATAGAAATGTACAAAAAGAGCAGGTTGGACAAAGCACTTTGTGTTGTGAAAACAATTTTCCTCCTCTTCCTTTTCCTACTGGGCTAGGATCCAACCTCTAATGTGAGGCTTAGCTCAAGCTACCAGCATTTTTTTATCCACTCTGAACAATTTACTTGTGTAGAGACCATAAAGAATTAACCCTTAATTACATATAGGAAAGCTACCATAGAGTCTAAGAATTCAGGTTCTAGTTTCCAGGTTTCAGTCTAGCTTTGTAGCTCCATTTGCAGGAACTGGCACATTACATTCAATTATTACTAAGCCAGGCAAGATAACAAGTTGACCTTGTTTAAAAAAAATGAAGAAAGAAACATTCATTTCTTGTCTTTGTCTGAGAATGAAGTTTTAAAATCTTGTTTTATTTCACCTTGCTATAAAAATGAGGACCATAAGCTTTAGGGATGGGGCAAATATTCAGACTGATTAGCTAACTGAATGTATGAGCTTATTATATTCTTCCCACTAGTAAAGAGTTGGAAGTATTGCAGATGCAATGGTCTTAGTTTTTTGAGAGATGGACACAAGACACATTGTTCTCAGCATCCTTTCATAACCATCCAAGGTACAGTAACATTATGACAGCTTTTGGAGAACTGACGGGAATAAGAGTCATGTAGGCAGTGTTCAGAGAGGCTGAAACTTAGAGGAAAAAAAGCTGGGTAAAAACTTCATGATTTGATTTGAATAGTTTACATGGAAGCTCACTAGACTTGGGCTCTGGATTATGAAGAAGAGCAAGTTCCATAGATGGGGTTAATTCTATCTGGCCTTAGAAAGTTTTACTTTAGGATCTAATCCTCTAATCTGTAATTTTAATTGGATATGTTATTTATTTCCTTTTTTAGACTCTGGGATAGAGTTGGCTTGTGATGTTAAATAGTTGCTCTAGTTACACACAGAAGACCTGACTGTTCTTTAGTGATGGGTGGAGTGATTCCCATATAGTAAATAATTGTTGAAGTGCTCATGGATCCTTTGTAATTATACATGCTATGTCATCACTAACAAGGTTGTAACCATCTACAAGTGTATAAAAGGTATAGACAGAGAGAAAGGAGCAAAATTTATGGAAGGTGGTGTAAGGGATCAGAATGAAGAATATTTGAATGATATTAATAAAAAATAAATGTAAACAGCATTTTAGGAAAAAATTCTAAACACTGAAATCTAAGAGACAGTGAAAGAGTCTGACAAGGCTGATGGTAGGTTCCCCTGTTAATTGTCATTTAAAATTAAACTAGACAAAGTTATGGGACACATACCAAGGGAATAAACTTTAATTGGCTTGAAGGATCTCTTAATATCCAATTTTGATTAAGATGAAAATTTAACTTTAGGGTGAAACTTATACCTAGACTGGAAGCTCATCATTTCGCCACAGGGTCAAATAGAGCCAACTAGATCCACATTTCTCAATTTACTGTGCCAGGAGATCTCAGGAGACTTGAGAGCTGAGGATAGTAAAACAAATTTCCACTTTAAATTTTAGTGGTGGTTAAATTTTATCACTCTATTTTACCTGAAGTTTATAACTAATTTTGAACTTAAATTTATTACAAATAAAACCTGAAAATAGGATGCCCTGAGAACAATGTGTCCTGCTAATAGTACTGAAGTTCAATAACTGAATCATCTTCTGTGAAAGCCTCAAAGAAAAGCCCAATTTGAATTGCTCTTTGACTTATCAGAATAACAAGAGTTAGATAGCAGTAGAAAATGTTTCTCTGGATAGTGACAGAATGTCTTTAGTAAATGATAAATTACAGGGTTCCCCTGCTGTTTAGGGGAAATAATAAAACTATATTCTGTTAAAATACAGATTGCTCCATATCTGAAAAATGATTTTTTTAAGCTAAACGCTTACTTGGAGGATTTGTACAGTTGTACTAATATTTACACACAGAACCAGCCTTGTATTTCAGGAACTCACCTGTATCTCCAGGTATTGTCATATGCCCGTTTGAAGGCTGTTGAACTATATATACTGTTTGTTGATGCTGTTTAATACTGATAGGCTGTGTCTAGACTGGCGCGCTCTTGCGCCAGAGCTATGCAAATGAGGCTCAGCGTGGAATATCGCCGAGCCTCATTTGCATAACTAATGAGCCGCCATTTTTGCGGAAGAGGCTCTTGCGCAAGACGGAGCTGTCTACACTGCCCCGTCTTGCGCAAGAAAAACCCTCTTGCTCAAAGCCATTATGCTGATTATTTTCAGGCATAATGGCTTTGCGCAAGAGGGATTTTCTTGCGCAAGACGGGACAGTGTAGACAGCTCCGTCTTGCGCAAGAGCCTCTTCCGCAAAAATGGCGGCTCATTAGTTATGCAAATGAGGCTCGGCGATATTCCACGCTGAGCCTCATTTGCATAGCTCTGGTGCAAGATCGCACCAGTCTAGACACAGCCCTAGAGTGTTATCCATTTTTAAGACTCAATTCAGCAAAACACTCATGAGTTATGACCCTATGCATTTAGTGCCCCATACAATCAATGGCACAACTGACTTCAACTGACAGTGTGTCACATTGATAGTTATTTATTATTTATCTTAAAGTAGCATCGATAGCCCCCTGCTGAGATTGGGTTTCTGTTGTACTAGACACCTTACAAAGAATAAGTGTCAGTAACAGCTCCAGATTCTTTGCAATCTAAATAGATAGAACAACAGAAGGGAGGAGAAATAAAGTAAAGAAGACTTGCTCAAGGTTACATAGCAAGTTAGTGGCAGAGCTAGAAATAATGGATTCCGGGTCTCCTGACTACCAGTACTTTATTCACTAACCCGCACTTCCTTACTCTCATAATCGGAATCCCATTGAATTCTGTGGAACAGCACAAAGGTAGCTGGATCATTCCTATGGCTAGATGTGATGCAAAAAGAGACAACAGATAAGGGGTTAACCAGGGAACAGGTTTACACAAAATAAAACTGTGGTATTATTTGTGTTTATAGTCTGTGCATAGAAATAATTCCACTGGGTGATATTTCCTTATTTAAAATTTTAATAATATTTTAAAATTCTGTTGGTATTAATTTGGGAGAGGAGTATGGGTCAGCCCTGGATAGAAGATCAAAAGATGAAAGTTGGAATGTGCAGCATGGAAGTATAGACAACAAATGTCATACATAAATTATCTACAAAAGCAAATACAGGTCCTCCCTGAGTTATGAACATCTGAGTTACAAACATCCACATATACAAATGCACTGACTTGGGCAGGCCCCAGCCCCTGTGGGCTCTGTGCTCAACCCAGGTTGAAATGTGTAGTATGAGCATGGGTCAAAGGACTTCAGAGGAGCAGGGAACAGCCACCTAGGTGGTAGGCAGAAAGAGGCTTGAACCGCTGCTTCTCTCCAGCTGCACAGCTGCCCCCTGCTCTTCTGAAGTCCTCCAGACTCTGCTCGCACTGCTCATGTTCTTCTGGTGAGTATGGGGGGACAGCTGGGGATGGGGCTGAATGCAGAAGCCAATGCAGAGTGTTAGGTGGGGGGTCTGCAGCCCAGGGCTGTGGGCTAAGGAGGGCCCCTCAAAAAATATCTCCAGGCCACCAAAAGAGCAGGTCCCCTTAGGCCAGGGACGTGGGCTGCAGCCACTAAAATCTCTTTCGTGATGTGTTCCTGCCCAACCACCCCCTGCCACTGCAGGCTCTGTGTTGGCTCCTGCAATTGTGGCCCTGCTTGGTGGGGAGAGAACATGGGTCTGCATTCTGCCATTTCCCCTCACTCCAAGGCTGGAGCTACAGGCACTGGAAAGCTCCTCCATTTCCCTCACCTGAAGGCTCAGCCACTGCAACTCCCATTGGCCAGGAATCAATAACAATAAGAGCTAGTAGGTGTTCGATGAAAGCAAAGAAACATGGAATCACCCTAATAGTCTCATATCAAAGTGTTCTTGAAAGGCTGTTTGTCCCTTCACTACGCAAGCTAGGAGAAAGTTAACACTGCACTCCTCTTAATTCAGAATGCAGAAGTCCCTCTGCCTGCTTCCTGTGAGGCCAGTTGTTGTGAGATGAGCACGTCACAGTGTCCTTGAAAAGGGAGGCACTTGCCCCACATCTGTGCCCCAATCATTGAGCATTTCTTCACTGAATATAAGGCTGACTAGTCAGCATTATTTCTCTTGGGCTCTTCCTCCACATGGATGAACCCAATCTTAAAGGTGGATGGTCTTAGCTTAGAACATCCAGCGACAAGAGAGGACTGTGCATCACGGTTCCAGAAATCACTTTACAGATATGGAGGAAGGAAGTCTAGGGAAGCCCGGGGATTTTATATGAATGATGCTACCCCAAGTGGAAGTTTCATGATGTGGAGGAGTATTCCCCATAGATCTCAAAAAAGAAATGGATTTTAGTGAACCTTGACTTCTGCTCATCCTGCTGTGGTCAGGCGTACATGAGGAGGTAAACACCATCCCATTGTCAAAACAATTTGCAAGAATCTCAGGGTGTGTCTAGACTACATCCCCCTGTCGGCAGAGGGATGTAAATGAACCACTTCGAAAGTGCAAATGAAGCCGGGATTTAAATATCCCGTGCTTCATTTGCATAATCACATAATGGCGCTCTTTCAAAAAAGCACTATTTCGAAAGAGCGCCATTACGTGATTATGCAAATGAAGCACGAGATATTAAATCCCGGCTTCATTTGCTCTTTCGAAGTGCTTCATTTACATCCCTCTGCTGACAGAGGGATGTAGTCTAGACGTAGCCTCAGTGAGTTGAAACTAAGAGGCTTTTTTTCAATCTTGAGCCAAGTACTTGCCATGTTGGGAGTGACTTGCTCTCAAGTACTTAACCGTGAGAATTAGAAAATAACCAATATGCCTACTGTAAATACAAATAGTTACACTTACATTGTAGAGGAGTAAACATAAAAAAAGGCCAGCAACTGAAAAGTACGAAGAATAGCGGAAACAGTCTGCAGTGTTTTTATAGTCATGTTAGTCTCAGAATATTAGACACACAAAGTTGGATGGGGAAATATTTTTTAATGGACCAGCCTCTATTTGGTGAACATTATGGGCTTTAGAGCTATACAGAGCTTTTCTTCAGTTATTCAGGAAAACTAGCCCAGTTTTGTTGGGGTCATCCCATTAAATTTTTGCCTGTTAGGTTGGATTTGTTCCTCTAGGAAGGGAAAGTATTCTTTGTGTTTGAACTATGTCTCACATGATGGGGTCAAAAGTAGGGATGTTTATTTTGGTAAATGTGTAACCGCTGAAATTTTCAGTGTTTACATGTGGAGCTGCTGAGGCAGGAGCGGGCAGGGTGGTGTGTAACCATTAAAGTTAACCAATGAGCCCAGGCTCATTGGTTAAGTGAAGACACATTTACACTATCACATCCCTAGTCAAAATGTTGTTGTTCATAATAATTTCCTTAGTAGATGAAGTGAATCTTTGCAGCCACATCTCACTATTTGAACCTAAGAAGCAGATCAGAGAATTGCCTAGCTCTTCCAGTGCTTGCTCATGTTGATTCCATGCATGTGAGCATGCAACAGTGCCGGAGATTTTTTTCCCCTAATGGTATCTGTAGGGCTGGTTCTAGTGATCCTTGCAGGCCTGGCTCATATGTTGTAGAAGGGGCACCCTCCCCCCCCACACACACACACCCCTTGCCCATGCCAATAAGTAATCCCCACTCCAGCTGCCTAAAGTGCCTGGGGAATGCTCACTTCAGGGACAAATGCAGAATATGCCGAGGCTTCAGACCATACACCCAGAAAGTCAGGGATCTTAGACTGAAAGTCCTGCCAAGGGAAGCTGAACTGAGACCAGCCTTCAAGCTAAATCAGACTCTGCACCAACCTCATCGGCTTCAGTGCATAGTGCCCCTCTAACATCATGCCCTCTTTGGCACCATTCTACATCCCCAATGCCAAGGAAATGGCAAAAGCACTCCATGCAAGGATACCCAAGGGAGACTAGAGGGACATTGCAAACAAGGTGCAGCCCATGTCAGGTCATTCGCCCTCCTCACAGAGGCATGTAGCTACAGAGATCATACCACCCACCCTGTCTAACCAAACCCAGGACCCACCCCATACATCAGGGAGCAGCTGTAGCACAGTGCACTTCAGCGTGTCCTCCACACCAGAAGCTTTCCAGATAGCAAGGGACCTTATGGTCCTGCTGGTACCATCCATATCCCATGACTGCCTGCCCATCTTCATAGAACTGCTGAAAGCATGGTTTCAGTCACCATGCTGATCTCTGGCGTCAAGATATTGGTCACCAACACCCCAGCACCAGACACATACCTGAGGCTGGTCTCCTGAGCCCCAATGCCAATCACTGGAGTTGCAGCACCATCTCTAGCCTCCCGTAGCCAGTCTCTTGGACAAAGGTATAGATTTGCAGGTCCATAGCACTGCTCCCTGCCTCCCAAACTATCAAGAGGCCTGGCAATGGTTCTGCCTTCACCATCATACAAAGAATCCTCATCAGTCTCCCAGAGGGATTTGGTTCCTCCTCAAAAGAGGTGCTGTCACCCAGCATATGCAATGGATGTTGGTGCCAAACCATGTATGGTGGTTTCTGCTGTTAATGAGTGGAATTGACAAGGACAGACATGTGCCACCCCAACAAATAAAAGGGCTAAATGCGTGGACCTTTTTGGTAGGAAGGTTTATACTAATGCTAGTCTCGCAGTAATTACCAGTTGGCACAGCAATGTTTCTTACAGGGGGAAAGAAACAAAGCAGCTCTTCCAAGGAACCTTCAGCAGAGGAATGTAGAGTATCTCCAAGAAAGTTTCACAGAGATTTCTATACAGGATTCTAGGGAGAGCCCACTGTTCATTAATAAACTTTTCCCCGGGCACTACTGCATAGTTGCATAAGGGAATGAGAAGGAGATGCAAACAGTACCTAGAGTTGTTATTTTCTATCCCTTCTCCCACTTGTCCTATGTAGCAAAATAAAAGATACTTCTATCTCAAGTCATGGTGGAGTACTGAAGCAAAATGAGTACTCCCTTCTCCTGCTACAGGTATGGCTAGATACCTCTAGAGTCAAAAAGTGGTTCTGGCTCACCATACCACTGGACAACTCTGCCTCCTATCCCATATCTTTCTCCAACTCAGCTTCCTTGTCCACCACTTAATATTCTGGACTCTGTTGGCCACTGCCTCCTGTTCCTCAAAGTATCCATGGGGCTCTTGGTGGTGAAAGTAGGCTTTCCACTGAGAGTGACATTCAGTTCCTTGTAGAAGCAGAAGTATGGTCTTTGGCTCCATACTAATGTGACAGTTGGCCTCCCTTGCTTTCTAGCATACCCAACTCTGTTTCTTGATTTGAGCATGACATTGCTACGTGTCCCTTTCATGCCCCTTCTCCATGCTATCAGCCACCTGCTTGTAGGTATCAAAGTTCCTACAGCTGCGACTATACTACCCCATCTCCCCGCAGATCCACGAGATACAACAATTCTGATATACTCTAGGCAAGACCGTGTTTGCTGCAGAAAGCCACCATGGTTAGCTGGGAAGATGCTATGAGAGCTCTCCACACTGAGCAAACAGGAAGTGGAATTTCAAAAAATCCCAAGGCTTTAAAGCTGAAGGAGTACATACCTGTGCACCTGGCTGCAGGGCAGTGGAGTTGAAATTGCTGATCAAAGCAATTATGTTGGGCATTGAGGGAAATTTAGTACAGGTCACTTAGGGCAATATATGCAAGCACAGTGTGTACAAACACTGTGTCATCCTCACTTTGTCACAAAAAACTCCTTGCCTCTCATTGAGGTGGTTTTATTATGTCAGTGTAACAGGAGAGTTAAATTGGTGGGAGGAGCATTGTAGTGTGTACACCTCTACTGTTTTGTCAATGAAAGCTGACTTTTGTTGACAAAACTGTAAAGGATAGACAAGGCCTTACAGAAGTTGTCATTTGAATTGCCACTCGCCACTATCTTTGTCTTTATTATATCTGCAAATATTCTTTTTGTGTTCCTAGTCAGATGTGGTTCATGGATATGAGAGCTCTTGAACAAGTCTTAGGGCTTGTAACTATCAGTGCAACTTCATGGAGGAGTTGGGCATTTCAAAGTGTCAGTCTCTTCTGGATCTTTTACACAGCTTCAAGAGAGAGAAAAATAGTCTAAAAAATAGGAAAATGTAATTCTAAAACCACAAAAATTGACAGACATTGGCAGATACTCTGATTTTTTTAAAATTGCTAGATTTCAAGTTTACTGTGTTTCTCTATTCTGTTTGTCTTCTTTACAGTGCATATGGTTTCAATGTCAGCCAGTCTTACTGATATCCATTTTTAATGGCAGGGAGTCAGCTATAATTTTCGCACAGTTGTATTGTAATACTGTTTGCTGGATCTCCTATATGTCAATGTGCACACTCTTTTGTGCCAGTTTTCTTTTTCCTAGTTTCTTGAATTTGTTTATCCCATTTCTCCCTCTCCAGTCCTCTATGAGCAATTCCGGCATGGTTTGCATATTTTTAATACCAAATGTCAACTGATGTTTCCAACCCATATTTTCTTGGATTTTTCACTTTCATTTGATAAAGCTGTTTTTACTGGAATATGTTGTCTATTTTTCTTTCTGCCCCTTGAAGATGGCAAAAGGAGCTATGCTTGTGGTTTAAGGCAACCTGCTGATGAAAGTAAATATATGTTAGTACAGTAATGAAGGATGCAACTACTATGCAATGCTGATGCAAGCTAACTTAATTCCCACCCCCACATCATGTAGAGGATGTATTTCAAATGTTTTCAGTGATGATGACAGAGGGATATAGTGCTTTGATCCCACAGAAAGATTAAATACGTTCATTTTACTATTGTTTGATAACATCAGTGACAACCGACATCTGGTCTTAAACACTGATTTGCTAATTGGTTCAGCTGCTCAGCCAATATGAATAGCCATTCTTATTAGGTTTCCTGATACAATAATGAAAAAGTCTTGATGAGCCCTTTCTGCTCAATGCCATCCCAACATAAAAAAGAAATCACTTTGCTATCAACGCATACAGCAAGATTTGCATCTGGCTCCTTGTCTCTTACTTTAAGACAAATGAGCAATATTGCTGTTCTTACAAATACTGATGGCAATTCAGTCTTGTCTATGCATTTTTGGGTATGTCTACACTGCAGTTAAAAACGTGCAGCTGGCTCCCGCCAGCTGACTCCGTCTTCTGGTGCATGGGCTAAGGAGCTGTCCAACTGCTGTGTAGATGTTTTGGCTGGGGCTCCAACCTGAGCTTTGATACCCTTCCACCTTGCAGGGTCTTAGAACCCCAACTCTACTCCAAGCCCAAACATTTACACTGCAGTTAAACAGTCCCATAACCTGAGTCCCACAAGCTCAAGTCTGCTGGCACAGGCCAGCCATTGGTTTTTAATTGCAGTATAGATGTACCCTCTGGGGTTTGGCCATGCCTTTTCCACCCTTACGCTAGACTCTTTGGCTCTAGCAGTGTAAAGAAAGTGGCAGTTTCCTGTGCCTGCTTTATATATTGCCATCACAGCTTTTAAACCTTATTTTGGGACACTAAAAAGCAAAATCTTTCTACCTCCTCCTTCTACATATGCATGCCCACATTCTTTCCTTTCTTCTTGGGGACAAAATTTCTGGAGCCTTTTACCCAACAGGGACCAGTCAGCCAAACACCTGGCAGTGTCACACTGCCTTCCCTCATCATTGAACATGACATGTTTAATCCCTCTGCCAGCAAACAGTCTCTCACACCAGCTGAGACACTTCTCAATGGATCAGGTTTCTTCAGCACATAAGGCTTAGCAGGGTGGACCATCTTTACCCTTCAGGTTATTACTGGAGTAAACCCCCGAAGGCTCCTGGTGCAATCTATCCCAAAGGAAAAAAACTCCAGATTCCCTTCCAATGTTCTTAAGTGGATAACAGTCTCTTGGCAAGAACGCATCTCATGCCTCAGTATTTAAAATATGTCGTCAGAGTGGACTCATCCAAACCCAGTAGGTGGTTTTTATGCTCCTTAAAGCAGCATCTCTATCCAAATCAATATTCTCTCATTGGAATCTGGCCACAGCACTACAAGCCTTTTTAAGATTTTGTCACTGGTATTTTTTGTAAAAGTCTGACAGATCTGGGGCAATACACAAAATTTCATGGAAACCTGCAACCTGTCTGATTTTTACTAAAAGTACCCAGAGAGGAGATAACAGTGGAAGCTTCCAGTGTGGGCTGACTGCCAGCTGATGCTCCAGCCCTAGGAACTGATCCGTTCCTTGTCTGCTTCTCTGGTCCTAGGGACTGACCACTGCTACTAATGCCAAAGATGTCACTGAGGTCCATTAAAGTAATGGAATCAATGACAGAATCATATCCTTATTCATGACCTACCTGGTTAAACTAAGGATATACAGCTCCCTGTATCTTCTTTCCATAAAAATATGCTTCTTGGTCACAATCACATTGGCAAAGAGAGTCTAAGAAATCTCTTCTTTTACTAATAATTAGTTCTTGTACAGTAAATTTTCCAGAAAGATGAGGTATTTCACAATCATTCATACCTATGGTTAACTCTTCCTTTTGTAAATCATAGGAGGTGAAATTCTTACTTTTTTTAGCTCCTCTGCTTGTCTTAGACCGGAGGAGAGGTCAAAGTCCCAAAAAGGATATCATCTGGTTTCTGTTCTTAGCTGTGCCATATGTGCCTTATATAACTGTTGTTACATCATTTAAACTGCCACTTTCCAAGTTACACATCTGAAAAACTGATCCATGCACATTATCTGTAGGATAAGGGGATACTTTAATTGAAATACAGGAGGAAGAATCATTTTTAACAAATATTGAGATTTCTTTTCTGTTTTTGAAATACAATCGTGGTTCATTCTTTCAGCTTTAATTTCATGGGCCTGAAACCATCCAAACACCACATAGTTAGGATCAAGTGCTACAGCATTTAAGCATAGTTAGCTGCAGATAATCAGATTCCAGACAGCATCAGACTCCACCCAGTATGTCACATGACTGCCTCGTGGACAGAGAGTGCATCCCTGACCACTCTGCCACCTGATCATCAATTAACACTTTTAGAAAGCACAACATCTTGAATTTCATTCCTCTGAGAATAAATTGTTCAGGAGGAAAGTGCTTCTAGCAGTAGTCCTAAAATAGATCAATTCTACCAATTTTAGGAATAGAAACATATTTTCTTTCTGTCTTGCACTTTAGTTGGAAATGTAAAAGGAAGACTAATTTTTAACAAACACTGAGGTTTTTTTTCTTTTTTTGAAAGACTGTCCTGGCTGATTCCAAGGCCAGTAATGAAAATATTTGTGTGTGTGCATGTGTGTTTGTGTGTGTTTATTAGCAGCTTCATTTGACAGAGAACTATGTCTAGCGTAACAATGTTGAAGGTAATGATGTTCTAAATGGTGTTGTGTAATGCAATTTAGGTGAATGGATACAGTGAAAAACTAAACACTTTGCCAACATTTCCAAAAGGAACCATTTTAAAATCTTTTATTCTCAAAAGTAGTCAATTTCTTAAACATTATTAGAATACTTTCAGTTTTCAATGAGACTTAATCCTAAACATTTGAAAGCTTAAAGTTTTTCAGGAGGACTGTGTTTTTAATCTTAACTGTAAAAATGACCTGCAATCCATAATAAAATACATGTGCAGAGCCAGGAGTAGAATCCCTGTACTTTGGTTCCAAAAATAAGCCTCTACCAATTGAGCTAAGGGGAACTATCTAATACCTATAAAAATACACATATGTTCTTCCAAAGCTGTAGCAAATCAGAAGAGGGTAATATAAAAATACAGTACCTGTTCCTGATCCTACTTCAATCAATTGCAAAAAAACAACAAACCCTTCCATTGATGTCAATGTGTATAAGATTGGGGACAAAAATAATCACAAATATGCCTCAAACCTCTAATTAGCACTAAGTGCAATGTATGTTCTGTCTAGGTTGTCTCATCCAAAGTTACAGATTTCTTTTTGCCTAAAATCGTTAAGATACAGCCTTTTCCATCCATCCACACAGCAAAAGCTCCATGCTGTCGTCATCTTCTTTTTTCAGTTACTGCAACATCTTTTTTGTGTCCTGCCTCCAATCAGCCAATGATGCCTGCCTGTATTGCCCACTTGTTAAATATTTGGAAAAGTACATTCATGCTTTTTCTTATGCAGCCCCTTCATGCTTGTAAATATCCACAAAAGCTAGCTCATTATCCTCCTTCAAACTCTCCTTTCTGTAACTCAGTCAGACTTTGGAATCTATTACAGGAGTCATGTGTGGTTCTGTAGCCTCCAGTGACAAGGAGGTCAGACTAGATGATCATGATGGTTCTGTCTGACCTTATTTAGCACCTGTGAGTCTATGGTCCCTACAAAAATTTGACAGTAGTTATGCTGCTGGTGTGATTGAACCACTATTATCCTGACCAATACTGTTGGATTGTTTCCATGTATTCCTACAGTTATCTGTATCCATCTGTCTCTGGTCTTATACTTAGATTGCAAATTCTTTGGCCTAGGGACTGTGTTTATACAGTGCCTACTTCAGTGAGATCCTTGTCCATGGCTCCCCCTTATAGATTCTATGAGCATACAAATAATAAATATAGCCAGCACAAGAGGTTTTCTAGTCCCTAATCAATCCCCAGAGCAACAAACGTAAATAAGATTTGGGGCAATCTGATGTGGTAAGGCAACTTTCAGTATAACTTTTTTAATATTCTTGAGCAAATTTGAGCAAACAATGATATTTGTGGCCAGATTGTCCACATCAAATGATGTTTTTGATCAGATGTCAGCTGATCAGGGGATCAGTAGTTGTGTATGTCTCTTTGTAGGGATAATCTCCTCCCCACAATGAGATCTAGATGAGTCCATTGGCCTTCACCATTCAGAAAGGGGATGGATCACAGAATGTATTTCTTAACATCTAAAGCAGGGTTTCCCAACCTATGCATTGGGACCCAAATATGGGTCGCCATTACATTTCAAAAGGGTCTCCAAGTTGTCTCCCCAGGTGGCTCTGCCCCTCCACTTCCCCCCGTTTTTGAATTGCCTTGGGTCACCAAATCTTCCTGAATTGTCAAAATGGGTCCCCATCTGGAAAAGGTTGGGAACCGCTGATCTAAAGCATCTTAGAGAACCACACTGATCAGAACTCAAGGGGAGATTTAATGTTTATCTCAAGAACTTGCCTTACTACTGGCGAGGTAGACAGTTCCAGCCAAATTAGAGTGATTTTTATATGAAAAGTCAGAAGAAATTTTCTCCTCAAAAAGGAATATTCAAATCATTAACTTTTAACTATTTAGCACGTAGTGCAAATCTGCTCACCAAGACATTACAGATAGAAGTTGTATGCTGCCTTAACAATGGAAAAGCTGCTATTTATTTCAGTATAATAAACACTGAAATGTGACAAAATGAATAAATTATCTATTAATTAATTAACTATTAATTTAATGACACCTAACAACATTTTCTCTCCTTCACTGTAACTATGGAATAAAAGTCCATCTGCTAAGACAGCATTGCCAAAGCCAAGATATACTGATTTCCCATTTCACTTCATTTTGGTGAGTGGCAGTAGTATTGGGGGTAAAAATAATTTTTAAAAAATGTATTCTGTAACCTGGAATTCCTGCAGGAGATCTATGAGGACAAAGGTTCAAGAAAATTATATCTGATTAACTGCCATATGTTTCCAGTTTCTCCTTTACTGGTTTGGCAGGTTCCACACACTGTCCTGGGCTAGTAGATATTCTGTGAACAACTTCAACCAGTAAAGTTATAACCTCATATTCTACTAGTTTCAACAGCCACTAACAGCTCTGACAAAGTGGGTTTTTTCCCACAAAAACTTATGCCCAAATAAATCTGTTAGTTTTTAAGGTGCCGCAGGACTCCTCGTTGTTTTTGCAGATACAGACTAGCATGGCTATCCTTCTGATACTTGTCAGCAGCTCCAGTAAACTTTTATAAACCCTATCGGTATGAGTTGCGTGGGAGGGACTGGCCATAGGCTGTGCACATCTGGGAGTGTTCCACACCCCCCAGCTGTTGCAAAGGGAAAAGGAGCTTCTTGGCTCGGGTCTCCTCTAGAAACTTTTGCCAATAAAATAACACTGAAAAGTGATGTAATTATTTGGGACATATTTATAACAGCCAAAAAGTCATTTTTGCTATTACAGCTTATTTCACCAGTACAAACTGCCTCCACTAAAAGGTTTTCCAGTTCAGAATTACTGGTATAGCCATACCAGCAAACCCTTTTTAATGTAGACCTCGACTTGTTTTCTCTCCCCACAGCCTTCTGGCAAGTTGTGACATGAGATTAAGAAAGTTTATATGATAAGTCCCAATAGTACATGAAGAGAAGGGGAAGAGACAGCAGACTACTTTTAAACAACTTGTGTAGAATGCCTACAGATTTTCTGTTTGATTTTAATTATAGGCCTCTTTCTATATTCTTCAGTTGCTTAGTGTTCGACTACTAGAAGATTCACCTGGCATTGCTCAGGTCCTAAAATAAGGGTTGTTGTTTTTTTCATTTAAATCATTGTTCTGGGGTAGAGCTGGAGATGCGGGGTTTAGTATGAAGGCTGTCTTGGGAAGAGAAGACAAACCCAACCCTCTCTCACCACAATACCTTGGAGCCACATGAGAAACAGCTGTCCTTGGCTGCTGCAGCGGGCATAGCTGGGGAAGTGTGCATGTCCCCTGGCTGAGGGACAAACAGATCCACAAACAGACAAACTCTCTTAAAATATAGTAGATAGCTGTCCCTTTCTTCACTCCTGCTCCCTGCTGGCCCAATGGGATTATACTTCTCCTGATCCCCATCTCTGGCCCCTTGCTTGTCCCCTTGTGGTCATTCTACACTATAACTCTCTCCTACCAGACCTCCCCCCACTTTACATTTTATGAGAAACAATCAAATTCCAGCACATCCCATTGTCTTGGCACAACTAAACCCTTATCTTGTTTTAAGTTATAAGAGGCAGCTGCATACCAAATTCGGTGATACTAGCTCTTACTGTTTAAAAGGAGTTCTTGAACAAATGGACTCATGGAAGGGCAGACAGACAGATGCACACATTTCTAAAATACATAGTAAGATTTTTATGATATCTATATTTGGGTTTTCTTTTTTCTGTCTTTTAGGGTTTTATTTTTAATTTTAACAAAATTATACTAGTTAATCTATCAAGAGGAAATAGTATTAATGTATTTTGACTTTTGTATTTTATTTTATAAAGCAATGCCTAACATAGATGCTAATATGATATAAACAGTGAAAAATAATCAAATCACAGTAACGAAGACATCTCTGTTCAACATAAAGCAATGGTCAAAAAAGCAAACAGAATGCGAGGATGCATGAGAAACATAGTGTAGAGAGTACTGAAAATATAATAATGCCATTATATGAAATCAGAGATATACTCTCATTTGGAATTTTGTGTTCTGGTACCCCATGTAAGAGAAATGCAATGTGGTGAGATCTGAGGTTATGAAAATGATTTGAATGTGTGGAGAAATGGACAATTAAGAGTTTGGAATAAATGCAACAATTCATCTTCGAGAAGAGAGGAATAAGCAAGAACACTATAGATATAGTGAATGGTGCAAATAATGTAGGTAGGAGCTTTTGCAATTTCATATGATGCAAGAACAAGACGACATTTATATTGTTAAAAATATTCAAAGTCATGATAGTAAGTACTTCAAAAATATTGCAAGTGATATAATCTCTCCTACTTCAGGGCAGAAGCCAGTCTCTAATGGGGGATAAGAAGAAACCTTCCTTATGTGCAATTTCTTTCATAACTTTTTTTTCCCAGACTTTCTTATGCCTTTCACTGAAGCAACTGCTACAGAAAGAATACTGAACAGGCTAGCAGCCTGATCAAGTACGGCAACTCTAGTGTTCCTATGTAATAAAGTTTTGTACAAAATTATGTACGTGGTAGTACCAGAAAAGACATAATGAAGCCCTTTCATTACAATCACTTGTTTTTTTTATTTGTTCTCTTTACATACTAATCTAAGTACTCTGCTTTATTTGCAGGAACGTATCATGGCCTTAGAAACAGTAAGTTTATCTTGTTTCTTTTCAAACCAGTTCTAGTTCTTAAACAGATTTTTGTATAATCTCAAAAGGGAGAAGGTCTAGAATGTGTGAGAGCAATTTTCCAAATGCTAACCCAAGTTTCAAGTGGTTTTTGTTTGCCAGTTGACAAAAATGAACCAAAAAATAAGTGAAATTATCAGTTAACGGTATGTTGACATGCAGTCATTTAATGGAAACATGTTGGTAAAGCTTAGCATACTTTAAAGATAAGAACTCTATAAGTGCTAATTAGACAGACTTTACCATTTATTGAATTTGGTTAATTTGCTTACCTTTAATTTAAAATATACATTGCTCTCTCTTTACTAGTAATTCTGCTTTTGGATGAAGAAAGTCAGCAAGTAAATTACATTTCATACTCCTGGGGGAATTCTGCGACAAAAAATTAAAATTCTACACACATTTCAAAATAACCCTATATATAATCATGCCTGTTTCAATCATTTTGGTAATTTACTTCAAAATATTTGTCAGCAACTATGTCTGTAACAATACAGATACAAAATTGTTTTCCTGAAAGTAGAGAGTTTAAATAATCCCCATAATGATCCAGTTTCTGTTTTTCTTTCCCTTTCTGCCCCCCAGAGCCCAGTCTGGGAGCCAGACACCCATACCACCTCCACCCAGAGGCCATTCATGGAGCACTCTAGACACCTGAATTCCCTACCTTCTAGCCCAGACACTCACACCACTTACAGTCTCTGCCCACCTCAGCCATATCCTAGCTATGGGGCACCCCTTGAAAATCCATCTAAATTTGGCTGTTATAAGCCTTTGAAAAATTATATTTCTTACCTGGTCAGTAAAGACTTGATAGAGCTTCGCAGCTAAATTCTCCAAAAACTCCATCCGGACAAATATTTTATAGCAATGCTGCCTAATCAAAAAGATCCAATAACAAAGGATGCATCTACATTGCAGAGAACAATCGAAGCTGCCTCTGTCGATCTTCCAGGGTTCGAATTAGCAGGTCTAGTTAAGACAGCTAATTCGAACTGAAGGGGACACTCTGGTCAATGCCTGTAGTCTTGCTTCCACGAGGAGTAAGGGAAGTCAAAGGGAGTGTGTTCTCCCTTTGACTTCCTGCATCTCCCTTCAACTTCCTGCAGTGTGGACAGCACCTAAAGTCGAGTTGAGGTACTTCGACTTCAGCTAAGCAGTGAGCTAGCATGGGTCTTATTTCAACCTTGTCCCATAGTGTAGACATACCCAAACCAAATAATGTTCCAGTTTATTCCAGATAAACCCATGATAACAGTTTAATATATTCTTATAATCAACCACATATGTGGAAAAATACTTTTTTCATGTTAATCAATAGTCACAATTGTTTGTGCCTCCTTCTAATCAGATAAATACATCCTCTACTTATGTGCCTGTCAGAGGTCTTTACTTCTATACTGGGTACCATTTGAGACCAATCTCTTAATTATTCACTATCCTTAACTTTAAAAAAGTCATTCAAACATGATTTAAAAATCAAGCAGTAATTTATCAATTAATAAATTTCCTCACATCAGCCATTTTATCTTGTTTCACCATAAAATATCTGCATGCTAAAATGTACTGTTGCATACATAATAGTGTAGGTCAAATGATTTAGTGCTTTCTTAAGCAAAATTATCATTGAAAAGCTATAGGATTTGGCCCAATGTTATCTTTGTACTATTAGTACTATTAGTCTGACTTAAATGAAAGACCAGAAAATTCTGTTTGAAATTAACTGTGTCCTTAATTTACCCCATTGGGCCAATATGTTACATCTCCTTTGATGCATCAGGGGGTAGCCGAGTTAGTCTGTACAGGTAAACTGAAAAAACAACAAATAGTCTGATACCATCTACATGTTTTGTTAGTCTATAAAGTGCTATCATGAGCTTTCGTGGGCACAGCCCACTTCTTCAGATGACTGTCTATAAAGTGCTATCAAACTATTTGTTGTTTTCTCAAACTCCTTTGGTGTCTGCTATAGCTTGCTGTTGTCACGCTCATCAATAAAAAACACAGGAGTTAAGAAAAAAGTTATTCTAAATTCTTACTTCTTTTTAGCTTGGCTCAGATGCCTAGTAAATGTTTCTGCTCTCCTTTACAGTGGTATAAATATAGAGTAACTCTGTAGACTCATACCAGTATCATTGACTCGTTCTGAATTGTATGTAATATTTTTATACATGAACTTCTTTTTTAAGAATTAATGTTTTTTTGATGTAAATCTTATTGCATGTCCATGAAAGATAGGGTTTAAGCATCTGTAAAGCAAATTTCTTCATGGTGCCTTGAACAGACTCAGTAGCTCAAGAAATCCCCCACTCTTCTCCAGCAGCAGGAGCAGAGTGGAATCAGTTCTCTGCTTGATCTCCCCTTCTAGCAGTAATGCTGGAAGGGGGACAAGGATCACAGTGCATCAGAGAAGGATCTTGCAACTGTCTCTAACCCCTACAATTCACCCTCCTGCCTGTTTCTGAGCTGTCATTTTGTGTGTCATTGAGCGTACAGGAATTCTTTAATCTAAGAGTTAACAACTGCCTCCCTTTTTGGTTTACTAACGTCATGCCAGAACTGTTCTCACATCAAAGACTTTGTAGTGCTTCTGGGACTAGGCAGTCTTTTGAAGTTATTAAAATGACATGGGAGTGGAACTCAAAGCACCTCCACCCTGCCTGCCTCACCCCTTCCTTTCCTTTAATCAGTTAACCAGTATGCCACTTCCTCTGGCCAGTGATAGGACATTTGCCCAAGATTGCCTGCTGCCTTCCTCTCTTCTCATGCCCCACACCTATTGGTGAGCAGCTGCTACAGCTACCAACGGCAGAAGCATTCCCAGTTACATTTCTATAGTTTGGGCTCCCACCTGCCTCTTTCCTCCAGGCCCTTACCTTCCTCTCCAGCTATTTATTTACATTCCTTACTACTGTCTTCTATTCTTATCTGGTGACTGCTCTTGCCCAAATACACTGCTGGTTCTCTAGCATCTTCTATACCTCTTTCCTTGCCCTTCAGTTTGCTACTAACCTATACCCCTCTATAGTTTTTACCGAATTGCATTTTGCTGCTCTTCCTCCTTTTGTTGCTCAGGGACACTCTTTTGCCTCCAGCACTTTCCAATGACCCTACGTCCCCATTATCACTTATTTCCCGTCCCTTACGCCATTGCTGCATTAAAAAAAAAAGATTGATAAGGTTAGCGTAACACATGTATAAGTATCCGTCAAAACAGTTCTGATCACTAGTTTACAGTATACATAAATAGGGTCGCAAAATAATATTTTTATATTCAGATTTGCCCTTATTCTAGAGTAGTATGTTATTAGTTTTCTGTTCTTAAAATACAGATCCATTTCTGTATTTTAAAATTATATTAGTCAGCTGATATTTGTAATGGATAACGTTAATATGCTTTTGAGACCTTGAAAGCCAAATACGTGGCCCCCAGCATAATCTGAGAAAAATAGGGTTTTACCATGCATGTAATAAAAAAAGTTTGAAGACAGTAGTGATGTAAAATGCTGTTTAAAATTTTAACCAGCCTGCTATGTCACACTGTGCCACACGCTGGGGGAGGCAGTGCAGGAGAGTGGGAGGTGTGACACAGTGTAACCAACTCCCCTCTGCGGGGGACGGCCAGTCAGGTCAAGCCTCCTCTTCTTCCTCGCCAGATGAGGTGATGACTTCCCCTCTGGTGGTGCTCTCAGACAACTTGAGGACCCACTAGTACCTCCTGAGGAAGGTGGCAAACAGCTTGGGCCTCCAAGCAGAGGAGGTTCAGAAGACCTCAGGCTTCTTATTCGGCGACCTGGAGTAGGTGGGGCCTGCCAGATTGGCTTTACCACTACATGAGGTGGTAGCCAAGATGAGCAAAACCTTGTGGCAGACCTCCTCATCTATTTCGCCGATAGGGAAGCAGGCAGAAAGGAAGTACTTTGTCCCTGACAAGGACCATGAGTACCTGTATATCCACCCACTTCCTAATTCCCTAGTGGTAGAATTGGTAAATAACAGGGAACACCAGGGCCAGACCGCCCCTTCTCCAAAGAATAAAGCCTCCAAATCGATTGGACTGGTTTGGTCGGAAACTTGATTCTTCAGATAGCTTCCAACTCACAACTCAGGGTGGTGAATCACCAGGCTCTGTTTGCCCGCTATGAGGTAAACACATGGCAGGCAATGGCAAAGTTTGAGACCTCTCTCCCAGAAGGGCTATGGAAAGCGTTCAAGGCCCTGGCGGAGAAAGGTTCTTCTGTGGCTATGGCAGCTCTGCAGGCGGCTTCAGACTTAGCAGATTCAGCAGCTCACTTCATGGCATCAGCCATTTCCAAGGGGTGGGTAGGTTGGCTCTCAGGCCTCTCTCCAGAGGTGCAGAACTCCTTCCAGGATTTCCCCTTTGACATGGGTGCCCTGTTTGCAGATCAAACAGACAATAAATTACACCAGCTTAAGGACTCCTACACTACCTTAAAGATCCTGGGCTTGTATGTCCCCAGGATGGAGAGGAAAAAATGCAAGTCTCACTCCTCTCATTCAAGGAACACTATCCTCAGCAGGATACAGCCTACTCCTGCCTGAAGCCTTTCAAGAAAAAGCAGGGCCTCTTACTACTTTCCCTTCACATCAGAAATGTTTGCTTTTCTGCCATTAATATTCTCTCTCTGGGTCCATGTCTACTCTAGGAAACTATTTTGAAATTACTATATTCGACTTAACTCCCAATTGAACAAAATCGAAATAGCATGTCTTCTCTACAGGGAAGTATTGAAATTAGTTGGAATTATTTCGAAATAGCATGTCCACACTGATTGGAGCCTGCCTCAGACTTAGAGCCCCAGGAAGCACTCTGGGGAAGGCACCAGGAGGGTGGATACTTCCTGTGACTGCTTGGTCAGGTAAGCTGTAATGCGTGCTTTCAGGGGCTCCTCTCTACAGCCACATCTCACAAGCCACTTCTCCACTGATTCCCTCTTTAAGAGACACAAAAGGGACACGGTGTGCTCTGGTTGCCCTTGCAGACACCATAGCACTCACACCATGGTGCCAGAGCTGCAGCAAAGCAGTGCTAGGCTCACTGGTCTTGTGCTGCGCCTCATGGTGCAGTACTTCCAGACTGCCTGTTTGTTGCTCCAGCAGGATGAGGACCAGGACCTGCAGGATGAGGACCAGGACCTACAGTATGAACCCCAGCGTGGACTGCAGGCCTTGCTCACCCAGGTCCCTGACGCTCCTGCTGCTGCGCATGCCCCTCAATCCCCTGAACACCACAGAACTCTTGCAGCAGAAGATGAGCTTGGACTGGTTTGACCACATTGTCCTGCAGGGATGGTACGACTAGCAATGGCTGCAGAAGTTCTGCATGCGGGAGGCCACCTTCCTCAAGCTCTGTGGGTGGCTCATCCCTGCCCTCAGGCAACAGGACACCTTCAGGAGACCTGCCACCCCCATACAGAATCATGTGGCCATCGCCCTGTAGAAGCTCACCACACTGGACAGCTATGGATCCGTCGTGAACCAGTTCAGTGGGCGGATGATCCACAGTCGAAGCCGTGCTCCTGCAGGTAGCAAAGGCCATCAACCAGGTGCTGCTATGGAGAGCCATCGCTCTGGAGAATGTGGACAGCATCATCGGTGGCTTTACCACCATGGGCTTCCCTAACTGTGGGGTGGCGGGCATAGACAACACACACATCCCCCATCCTGGCTCCCGACCACTGGGCCTTGGACTACATCAACAGAAAGGGGTACTTCTCCATGGTGTTGCATGTCCTTGTGGATCGCAAGGGATGCTTCAACAACATTAGTGTCGGCTGGTCGGGAAGGGTGCCCACATTTTCTGGAACTCCTGCCTGTCCCGAAAGATGGACACCAACGCTTTTTTCCCCAACCACACTGTCAGATTTGGGAAGGTGGACATGCCCATCATCCTCCTGAGTGAGGCAGCCTATCTCTTGCTCCCTGGCTCATGAAGCCCTACATGGGCAGCCTGGACCCCACCCAGGAGCACTTCAACATCAGGCTGAACAGGTGCTGCATGGTGATGGAATGTGCATTCAGCTGTTTAAAGGGGAGGTTCAGTATTCTCCTCACCTGTCAGGACCTCAGTGAGCACAATATCCCCTTTGTGGTGGTGGCCTGTTGTATGCTCCACAACCTATATGAGAGCAAGGGGGAGACTTTTCTGCCAGATTGAGAGACAGAGGGACACAAGCACCATCAGGAGAGCAAATCGAGGTGTTGTGCACATCAGGGAGGTCTTATGAGAGAGTTTCATGCAAGGCCAGTTGTGAGACTCTCCCCTGTGCCTCTCCACAAGGTGTCCCTGCATTCTCTCTGTGTGCCTTTCCTTCCCCATCCCTCCCTTCCCTGCTCTCCCTTCCATCCTTCCTCCCTCCCCTGCAGAACAAATAATAAAGACATGTTTGTTGAAAAACCAGGACTGTTTATTTGGGGGGACATGCAACAGGGGAAGAAATGTGAAAAGGGCTGGGAGTGGCCCCTGCCCCATGGTGGTCAGGAGGCTTCAGCAGTACCGAGAGGTACCACTGCCCCATGTTCTGGAGCCCTGGCAGCCCCTGGGGAGGTTAGAAGGGGAAGCCATGTGGGGACAGAGAGGCGGCTGGAAGCTTGCTCCATACACGATGCTATGCGCTCCATCACCAAGGTGAGGGAGGAGCACCTAGCATCATGCTGGCTCACCAGCTGGTCCCAGGCTGCCTTTCTCTGCTCACTGTCAGACCAGTGCTCTTCCCAGTCAGCAGCCTGCTCCTGGCGCTCTTCATCCTGGCTGGCCAGGCCAGGAGCCTGTGGGTAGGAGGGGGCTACAGGGTGGCTTCGGTTCCTACCATGTCCTGCACATGCCAGGTCTAGCACTAGCAGCATCCTGCAGAGAAAGAACTTCTATCCCTGCCTACTGGAGGAGTGGGGCGGGTGTTGGAGTAGGTGTATGGAAGCAGCAGATGCCACTTGCCAGAGAGAGTACTTCTGGGGTCCTCTCCCCTTCCTCCCCCTGGCAGGTTCCCATGCACAGGATCGGTCTCCCCTGCATTGCTGCACTTAACTGGGAGTGAATGCTGACTGAGTACGGGCATGACCTTGTGCCGTATGTGGTACCGCTGTGTGGTTCCATGACCCCAGACTCCTCAGTGGTGGCTTGTCAGAGGAAGGTGTCCCACCACAGAGGCTGGAATAAGATAGGCCTGTTCAGGAACCTTATGAGAGAGACCAAGAGGTTCCTGTGTGATGGGGCTGAGTGCTCTGGACTGGCACTCCATGTGCACCCATGTCTGCAGGCTGTTGTGCGATCCCCACGTGAGAGAGGAGTGTGCAGCCCCTCACAGCCTGTTGCCTGCCTCCACATGTAGATAGGGAAAGTTATAGTCATCTGAAGTGCCTTCCCTGGGTTCATCCGAAGCCTGGGAGACATCCTGGGGCAGGGGGACTGGCTCTAGGGTAAGGAGCAAGTCCTGGCTTGCAGACGTGGTCGCATGACTGGTCTCCTCCATGTCATCGTCATCCTCTGCAAGCCTGCCCTTCTGGGGGCTGATGCCGGGTGTGTCCTGGCCAGACTCCATAACGACAGGGGACATTACTATCCCTCCTCCCCCAGCTGATCATAATAGCAGCAGGTGTGTGGTGCTACCCGAGAGCATCCGCTCTGCTCCCTGGCCTTGTGGTATATCTGCCAGAGCGCTATTATTTTCATCCGCACTGGTCGAGTGTTCAGGTGTGGCCTTTGTCGGCCAGGCTGGCGGCGATCCAGCCATTGACCTCTGCATTTCTCTTTCTGGTGCAGAAATCCTGGAAGTTGGTCTTCTCCCCGCCCAGACCTTGATGAGGTCCAGGCTCTCCATGTCAGTCCAGGCCAGAGCTCTCCTGAGTCCCTAGGCAGTGGCAGCCAAGGGAACAGCAGGAGTGCTGGCAGCCGTGGGAAGCTCTGAGGGAGTATTAGGGTCACTCATGCCTCCCTCGGTTGCTGCTGTGTCGTCCGGGGCGCGCTCACCTCACCATGTGGCACAAGCCTTTCTGCTGCGAGGAGTTTTAAGCTCCGCAGAAGAAGAGGAGCAGTGGAGATGCCAGGTGTGGCCAGAGTTTCCAGAGTTCAGAGCTGCCAGAGTTCAGAGCTGCAGCTGTGAGAGGCCTCTGGAGGCAAGTTATCAAATTAGCAGTACTGGAGCATCCTCACTAACCCTATTTTAAAATAACTATTTCAAAATTAGTTTTATTCCCCCAGGAAAGCAGAAGTACAAATTTCAAAATAACCAGCCTGTTATTTCGAAATAATGGGCTTGGTAGTGTGGATGCTCCACTTAAATTTGACCCAAGGGGGGTTATTTGGCTGAAAAACTGCCACCTTTCCTGAACTCCTTTATTTCTTAGATTTTCTTCCCATGGCACCTAAAATACCAGTTCTGAGTTTGTTCAAATTTGCTTTTTTTTTTTTAAGTCCACTGTCTTCCTGCTGCTGCCTCGTTCCTTCCTTTTGTTAGAATCATTAAATTTACCATTTTATGATAATTTTCACCTAAATTTTCTTCATCCTACAGATTCACAACCAAATCTTCCCTGTTAATCAGCATCAAGTCTAAAATGGCTGCCTCCCTGGTTACTTTCCCTATTTTCTGAAACAAAATGTGCTCAATATATTCCAAGAACATATGGGACATTGTGTACTTTGCTGTTTTACTTTTCCAGTAGATGGCTGGACAGTTAGTCTGTTCCCCTTTACTAACAGGTGTTATGTTTTGGATACTTCTCTTATTTGTTCTAAAAGTGCTTAATAACCTCTGTCCCCTAATTTGGTGGTCTGTCATGGACACCTACAGTTTTTCCTTCAGCAGAGACTTTCTCCTTGTCGGCCTCTCACTTTTTCTGGACCTGAGAACAAGAGTATTTATTTGTGATACCTCCTTTATTTTTATCCTGCCTGCCCTTCTTGAAGAATCTGTAGCACTCTAGACCAGTATTCCAGTCATAAGCTTATCCCACCAAGTGTCTGTTATGTCAAGTAAGTCATAATTTAGTTTAAGTATGAATACTTCCCGGTTTCCAGACTTTTTTCCAGTACTTTTTGCATTTGTGTATAGACATCTAAGATGTTGAGCAGATTATTACACTGTTTTCCTCATGTTGCTCCTAGGACCTGAATGTAATTTTTCATTCTCCTCCCACTCTCCCTCACTCTCGCATACACCACCTAGCCCTCCATTAAGGTCAACATTTTTTATGTCTGTTTGTGGACTTTTGTCATCTGTGCTCTTTGAACCCGTTGCTGGACTTTTTATGGAAAAGAGGTTACTAATGAAGGTGGATCTGCCTGAGGAAGGGTTAAACTTTATTAAGTCAGTCAGTGTTCAGAGGTCAGAATGACAGCTTCATGTTTGTTTGCTGGTAAGTAATCATCCTGCTTTCCTAACTATCTGGCTTAATGATGTGCTTTATAGTCTTGCTCAGAATGTTATCAGTACATAGTGCATTCTCCAGGTAAAAAGTTGTCCTTTGATATTGTGAAGATAGTATGAGCTTGTTCTACAAATTGTAAGGGACTGAAACCTACTGCAAGATTTTAATATACAAAAATGTTCTTGGTTTCCTTCCAAAGAGAGTGGAAATCTACAAATCTTCAGTGTCAGGCACTAGATTTTTTTCTAGATACCATCTTTCATTTTAGAGACCAACCAAAAATGTTGATATACAATGGTCATTAGTGAGGCAGTTTATTGGGCATGGCATATACTACACTACTTCTTAAAGGAGATGCTCTGTATTCAGTTCATAGGATTTTCTAAAGAAAACTTTCTTGGTATGGGAAATGTTCTGCACATTTCCATGTACGGGAGTCAAATATGCCCATGAAATTTGTAAGTAGGCCATTCATGTGTTTGTTTAAGCATGTTATTTTAAGCGACCATCCCAAAGACACTTGGAAATACTTGTTAACACTAGTCTGTGTGTCAAGTCAGGCTCTTTCCACACATGCTGGTCCCCTGAATTATTCTTGCTTGCTCTGAAAATAATTATTTCTGTAAGTATTTCCATTGAATGAAGTGGGCATTGGATCATACCTTAGTAATGTTAAACTAAGCTTTCCAATTGTGTAGTCCATAGACCACTACTGGGTCCACAGAGCATAAGCTAGTGAATTATAGAGAGCTGGTTGGCCAATATAGTGCAACAACCCTTCAAGTCCAGCTGCTATTTTGCATTAAAACAGTTCAAAATGCCTGAAATAATTGCTAATATTATTTTCCATGTAAACAATTCCTGTAGTTACCACAGGGATGTTATGTGATCATGAATGTGAGGGGAGGTGGTCCATGCAATTGCAAATAGGAGAGCAAGTGTCCATGAGGCAATATCTTAATTATAAAGTGGTCCACCCCGTGCTAAACATCTGGTGTCTAGATTAAACATTCAGGTTTTTTGGCATGTCTGGTTTTCTCATTCAGATCCCCATGTTAACAAAGATCTATTGTTTTTCATGTGCACGAATACAGTTTTTGCGTAATAAAAATTCCAAGTCATTTAAGCCTCAGTGAAAACAATCTGTTGTGACAAATGTCAGTTGAATTCATTCATTGTGTAACTTCACTATTAATTTAGACTCTTTGTGATCTGAAGCAATGGGAAAATTGCAAAAACACATCATATATTAAAATACCACTTACCTGGCATATTTTATATTGGGTGTATGATCCAGACAAGTTCCATAGTGGATCTGAAACATTGTCATCTTTTGGCCAGCTTAGGCATTTGATCTGGCACTCTACAATTTTAGGAGTCTTAAAATGTAAAGAAAAAGATACATGTGTATATTAGATGCCTTTTGCTATTTGGGTTTTTTAGCATGCAACTTTACATTCAGTTCATTAAAAAAAAATTTGTGGGTCACCTTTAACATTATGTCTTCTGGCTGAGTTGTAAGTAACTGCCTGCTGAAATACATGGTGTCACTTAAAATTATGGATACATTTAATCTTTTTTATGGCTAGTCTTTGGGGATTAACTAACTAGTATTTAAGTCATCTCTAATGTAAAAATATTCTTAACTCTACTGACTGACCACTTGTTTTACCTGTCTCAGGAAAGAAAGTAGTAAATGACAGTCAGCAAATATTTTGGGAGGTGAAGGGAGAGTTGTCTCTGTGTATTCAGTTTATTAACTATTAAGCCAAACTTTAGGTGGAATATACGCAAACCTGATTTGATTTATTTTTGTGTTTATCACTGTGGCTTTCAGACTGGAAATAAAATAGAGTGTCTGATTTTGATTTAGATCTGTCCCTGGGGATAGCACACAGCTGCCTATCACTGAGGATACATCAGTATAGGAGGATTAACTGTTCACATGCATTTTAAACATCAAAGTGTTTATATGAAGTCATGGAAAATGAGTAATTTGTTTTACCATTCTCTGTCTGAACACAATGCCTCTTAAAAAGTAAATAATCTTTTATTTTAAAAACAGAAAAGATTGATATCATTCACTGCATGTAACAGTGTGCTTTTAAGTAAATTAACATTGATACGGCTTCTGGAGTACAATTGGAGTTCTTCCCATTTATCTGTACATCAGTGCACTGTATCAGTACCCTTTGTTCCCTGTTAAATAATGAGCAGACAGACATGATTGCTCTTCTAAGGATTACGCGTATGCATTATGGCACATTGTTGGGTTTTGGTAAATAATTTCCCTGTGTGTCAGGTGTTTGCACCAATATGTGCTTGGGTCACCGCCCAGGAGAAATTCAGATACTGCCTAGTTGATTGGCAGAGTGTCCACAGCTAGCAGCACATGCTTCTATTGGTGGTGCACATCTGCACATGCCTTGGTGCATATAATGAAATTTATTCTGCACATAGATAGAAAATATTAGAGGGAACATCGGTTTCCACCACTCTTTTTAGCATTTTGTTCTGTATGACTAAACCCTAAACACTTTTAATAGAGAAGAGTGTAGTTATTAATGATATAAATGTGGCACTTCATCCATATAATGGAGGTTACCATGCATGTTATTAAACTACAGGTCAGCTAAAAGCTCAGCCTTCTTTTCTTCTTTCCCTCCCTCTTTGACTTGTTTTTTGTGCTGCCTCCCTCTTTCTTGCAATTCTCCTCCCCGTCTTTTGTTTATATTCCTGTTCTATTCTCCCCCATCCCCAAAATGTCTTTATATGATCTTGAGAGACAGAGGTGTCTTCTGTGCCTCAAAATGAGATAGAGAGTGTACAAGTTATCCTAGACAACTTAGATAATAAATTAATCTGTAGAATTTAAGCTTCTTTTTACATTAATTTATATGTAAATTAAATGCTATCTTGAGGGCTTTTCTTGGTGTTAGTGGGATAGTTTAGCTGGGGTTGGTCCTGCTTAAAGCAGGGGGTTGAATTAGATGACCTCTTGAAGTCACTTCCCACCCTAATCTTCTATGATCAGGGCTGGATTAAGGCATAGGTAATGTAGGCACGTGCTTAGGGTCTCATCTCCTGGCATCACAAGATAAAATGCAAATCTCAGTTTTCACTTTTTTAAAAAGCATCAACCTTTGCGGATGCAAAATAAAGCTTAAAAGTGATAAAAGAAGTATACCTGAGGCTACGTCTAGAGTACATCCTTCTGTCGGCAGAGGGATGTAAATGAAGCACTTCGAAAGTGCAAATGAAGCCGGGATTTAAATATCCCATGTTTCATTTGCATGATCACGTAATGGCGCTCTTTCGAAAAAGCGCTATTTTGAAATTGAAACCACAGTCTAGATGCCCCATTTTCGAAAGAACTGCGTCTATGCAATGATTATGCAAATGAAGCGTGGGATATTTAAATCCTGGCTTCATATGCACTTTCGAAGTGCTTCATTTACATCCCTCTGCTCACAGAGGGATGTAGTCTAGACGTAGCCTGAGTCTGCAAATAATCTGAAACATGAACTTCCCTTTCTAAAATTTACTGCTACTCCAGAAAGGTGCAGGATCATGACATAGGCCTGGTGGAAAGGGAGCACCATGTGAACTGTGCCAAGGCCCCCCCAGGGAGCTTTAATTCATCATTCCTCCCTCCCCTCCCCCCCCCAATGAAAGTTAAATCTCAAATGAAAACTGCCCTGCTGATTGGAAGTCTAATACTTCAAGAAAAGAGAAGTTAACCTATACAGTACATTAAAGAAAATTTTGTTTTGGCTGTGAACCAAGAAAACAAAAGATGTTTAATTTGGGGGTTTGTTTTGCTTTGTTCAAAGTCAGAAGCTTTACAGTCCCTTTCATGTGATGGAATGTCCCTGAAAGGTATTGTTCATCTAAGATGACTGCTAAGCAGCAAGGGTCTGATGTTTTGTTTCACACACAGTTAACTTTTCTACTCATGAAAGCTGGCAGATAGATGACTGGTGAGAATCTGCTATCTCTTTCAGATATCCCTGAACCTTTCAAACCAACATACAAACCAGGACCATAAACTGCTCTGGGAAGAAGTAGCAAACCATGCAATTCATCGTAAATTAATGGAGTGGAAAATCAAGGCTTTGATGAACATAAGGCCACTGTAAATGAAGCATGCAATATGAATGAGTAGTTTCCTTATGGGAGAGGAGCAATTGTAGGCAGTTTAATGAGAGGGTTGTTTAAAGATTGATAGATACTTCTTGGCAATTTTAACCTTAGACAGAAACGTAGAGTGAGACCCTATTTGAAAAGCTTGATTTAGGTATTTTACAGGTATAAAAACAGTTCTACCTTAAAAATCTATGGAAAGCACTTAATCAGCATGTGACCACCATATCATTGTTTACATAGTGGAGGTATAGAGAAAACCCCAAGTGAGTGTGCTGTAGGGATGTAATAGTGTAGTCAACTAATCGATAAGCAACAGCTTATAGTTAATGCTATAGACTACACACATTCTCCTCCCCCCGCCAGTAAATGTTTAGCAGGCTGGCCAGCAGCCGGGTCTGGGACCTACCCCTGCAGTGGCTCTGCATTTCAAGTGTATTAGGAGCCAGGCGGGAAGGCAGCCCAGCTCAGTCCTGGCTTGCGTTGGGTCTAGGACCTACCCTATTGCAGCTCTGCCTTTAAAGTGTATTAGGAGCCAGGTGGGCAGGCAGCCCAGCTCAGTTCCAACTCGCGCCGGGTCCAGGAGCTCAGACTACCCTCTCCACCCTCCCCAGACAGGGGCTGCTGTCACTCTGCACGTGGGGTGACAGGCAGCCAGTCCACATTGAGAGCTGGTTTTTAAACTGGCTCCCCTTGCAGACCAGCTCCTGCCTAGCATTCCGTGCTGCTGCCTCTGTATCAGAGGCAGCAGCATGCGGGAATCCTCAGGAGTAGGGCTGGAGGGAACTGCCTGCCAGCCTCATCCCTGGGTACTATAGAATAATCGAGTAACTGATAAAAATTCATGAAGTTAATCGGCTATTCAATTAACCAATATTTAACATTCCTGGTATGCTGTTAATTTTATTTTGGCATATTATACATTTAAGCAGTATAGAACAAGATGTGGCATAGCAGGAAGTAATTTCTTTATTTCTTCAACATGTTTTTATTAACATGAAACTTGAAGGTAAATCAATAATTTGACTATGAAAGTTTCAATAAGATTTGATAAATTAAATTACACAACATTCATCTGAAAATAAGAAAAATATTATCTAGTTTTGTCTTTCCTTAGATAAACCTTTCAAAACAATCAAAATGTATCAGTCAATTTCAAAATCTACTCACCGTTCCTATTTTGATAAAGAAATGTTTCACTTTTTATCAAAAATATTTCTTACTTTGTATTTGAATTTTGCAAGACCAACTTTTATTAGCCAACTAATCAAAGATTAGAATCAGGGCTTCAATACAGCCAGAACTGTCAGGGATGGAGCTCTGGTAGATATTTTTAAACTCTTCCCCCCCCACCCACCCCCAATGAATTTTGATGGCATGTTGGGAGGGGATATCACTGGGAAATATTCTGAAGGAATTTAAGCCCTGATCAGAATGATGAATATACTCTTAACTTTCTTTTTCATCTCTTTGGTATTATCTCTTCTAAACAATTTGTTATAAGTTTTTGATCTCACAGTTCAACACTTTTCTTTGTACTGCATGTTCTCAAATTCTTCCAGCTTCAAGAAGTGACTCACTTATCTGAGGGCATTTTTCCTTGTATAAGTTTTTTCCATATCTGTACCCTAGTACATTTAGAACTATATTTTGAAACTCAGGCAAAATATTGCAACAGTAATATCAGGAGAAAAGACAAAATCCACAGTTTTAATTTAAAATGTATCAGATTTCCTTTGAGGAATTCAATAAAATTGATTTTAGCAGTTACTTAGAGTTCTTGCTGGAACAAGTGTATGTGCATCTTCAACTGCATCTTCATCCATGTTCCCTCCTGCAGCTTAATTCAGAGGTCTAGAAGTGACAGAGACAGAAGAGGGAGTATTTCACTTTTATTTGACATGTTCAGTTGCAACAAGCATGTTTTTTGCAAATGTTTGGACCACTTTCAGCAAATTTGTTATACAACTTTATTGAAACAGCTCCCTAGTGATTTTTATAGAACTGCATTTGCCTTCAGTCACTGCAGACCAAAAAGCTACATGTACCATAACCCTACTTCACCATGGAGAATTATATTTCTAGCTCCTTTTCTATTTTTTGTCTACTTCTAAGGTATAAGTTATATCTAGTCTTGTTTAGAGATAAGCTTAAATCCTATAAAAAATTAAATGAATAAACAGCTTAAGATCCCAAATCATTAACAGGTTATTTGCAGATTGCTTTGTGATTTGACAGCAAGATAACAATGTTTTTAGCATAAAATATGTAGATCCAATGTGTGAATGAAAATACCCTCTGCCGTTCCCATTTATTGACATGAGTAAAAGCAAATGCTGAATGTGTAAAGCCAAAATTTGGAGATTAAAAACAAGATTGACCAGTCCTTTCTCTACTAGGTATGTTAAAAATCATTTAATGCAGTAACCATGTAACCACTAAAAATTCTTAGTGGTTACACGTGGTGCGGGCTGTGCAGTATAAAGCTTAGCTTTATATTGCTGAGCCTGCAGCAAAGCCTCCCCAGGAGTAGAGCCAGTAGCCCTTGCATGCCCGACTCTTGGGAAGGAGGCTTCACTGCCCTGTCACAGCAAAGTCACCTCCCAGGAACTGGCTGCGTTTAATTGATCCCATTAACCGATAAGCATCAACTTATCGGTTAAACAATTAATAAGTTGAACTCTAACATCCCTATTCTCTAGTCTGAACTCATACTTAGTCTTCCCCAGACAGTGTTCCCCAAATTTTCTCTGCCAAACCATTGGAAGAGGGGCAGGATAAGATAGAGTACAACAGCAGTTTAATGCTAATATTTTAATTGGAAAAAGAATGTAAAGATGGCACTCACATTACATTAAGAGGGAAAAGTGATAAGCTTGTAACACCTTATGTGTATTAAAAATATATAGTATTAATATAGTTTATTTTTCCTGATATTTTGTAGCTTTTTAAGAGTCCACAGTATTTTTGAAAGTCTACACCTAGACTTGAAAAAATGTTTTTAATTAACCAGTTTATCTGGATTGATGATGTAAACATTTATGTGCCTCACTTGGAAAAAAAACAAAAACTTTTTCAGATCCATAATAGTTATATACCTGAACCATAGAGCACCTGCATATAACACATGTTATGTCTTTATTGCACTGATAAAGGACTGCTATAGAAACTGCAGTCATTTGACACCTTTATTTGTGCCAGAAAGAAGGGTTGTGGTTTTAAAATAATTTGCTATGATGTCCAAATACTATAGAGCACATCACAGGTATTGTATAATCCTATAATATCTGAAATCTTAAGTGCCCCTGCCATTGATTCTAATTAAACTGAAGAGTAATGGGAACAGAAGGTTCTTTGGTTTATGTCCTTTAGCTAATTTAGTTTTTGACTAAAGTACTGCTTAAGAGTCTGATCTCATCAGATGTAGCACAATATTTGTGAGATGCTTAAGGTTCTCAATCCTTCATAAGACTGGATACTTATTTTTGTATATAAAGCATCTTTCTTATAGCCTGTACCCACAGATGCTTTAGATGAAGACAACTAAAAGATTAACAAAAATAATAGTAGAGAGAGAAAAAAATTGAGATTTACAGGCATGAGGAAAAGAGAAATTTTCAGTAGAGAACTAAAAATGAGTCTTTGATGGATTTGGAGCTGCCTTATAAATTCTGTCCTGACTAAGTTATTGACTTGTTTACTGTGTGCATATATTAAGTTAATTCAATTGTACATTTGTCAGGGAATGCACACAGGAAAGGTCCTGATATTATATTTCCCTGCAAACACTTCAGGGACAGTGCAAAAGCTATTCACTGTGCCCCATCTCTGAACCACCATGGAACTCATCAAACTGTTTTGTGACTATCAGGGCATTAAAAAAAAAAAAAAAAACCTGAGAAGAAATCATAAAGACTCTATAGATATAATAGGAAACACTCACTCAAGGGGACAGACAAAATTGAGCTAAGGTGAACCTAGACTCCAGAGGTTGGAGATTCTACAGTGAAGTAAGCTTACCTAATATTTAGGGTTGTTGATTAATTGCAGTTAACTCCTGCAATTAACAAAAAAATAACTGATTTTAAAAAATCATGATTAAGCACATTGTAAAATAATAGAGTACCAGTTGCATTTTATTAAATATTTTGGATGCTTTTCTACATTTTCAAATATATTTCTTTTACTACAAAATAAAAAGTGTACAGTACTCATTTTATATTATTTTATTACAAATATTTGCACTGTAAAATGATAAACAGAAGAAACAGTATTTTTCTATTCACCTTATACAAGTATAGGAAGCAATCTCTTGATTGTGAAAGGGCAACGTCCAAATGTAGATTTTTTTTGTTACATAACTGCTCTCAAAAACAAAACAATGTAAAATTTTAGTGCCTACAAGTCCACTCAGTCCTACATCTTGTTCAGCCAATTGCTAAGACAAACAAGTTTGTTTGCTTTTATGGGAGATACTGCTTCCAGCTTCATGTTACAATATCACCTGAAAGTGAGAACAGGCATTCTCATGGCACTGTTGTAGCCAGCATTGCAAGGTATTTATGTGCCAGTTATGCCAAATGTTAGTATGCCCTGTGACAGAACAGGGGTGATACAGCAGGTTAAAGAGCTTGGTGGAAGGGGAAAGAGGCAGCTCTTGCGGAGAGAGTCAACAATCCTGGCTAATTAGGGGCAGCTGAGACAGGACGGCTGCAAAATCAATTAAGGCCCAGGTGAAAATAATTGGGACTGCCTGGAGGCCTATTTAAGAACTCTCCTTGTGGGTGAGGGGAGAGAGAGCTGAGAAGGAGTTTGGAGAGCTGTGAAAGAGCGTGGAGAGAATTGAGAAGGAGGTTGGAGAACTGAGAGAGAGTTTGGAGAGCTGTGAAGGAGTTTTGGAGAGTGGAGGAGGAGTTTGGAGAGAGAAAGACACTGGAGGAGCCAAGAGAGCAGCATCAACCTTGTTAAAGACTACAGGGAGACAACAAATCTCAAACCAAGGCGAGTGAGCCATATACTGTGACTCCTAGACTGTGGGACAGTGGGCTGAACAGGGGTCAGGAGCCCAGGAGTGGGACTGACCCTGCCACGTGGTGTCAGGGGTAGGATATTTCGCTGCAATGAGACCTTGCAGCAGACCCACCCAAGACAGACTAGGCCACCCAAGTAAGATGGGAGAAAAAACAAAATGGAGGATGTAGTAAAGGCCCTCATACAAGCCACTGCAGCACAGCAAGAAGCTATCCCGGCTCAGATGGCTGCCCAGCAGGAGTCAGTACGACTACAGCAGGAAACTAACCAGCTGTTGATGAGCCAGGCTGCCCAGGATCGAGCCACCTTGCAGGAAATAATAATGCAGATGAAGGCTCTGACCACTCAGGTGCATGGCTCAGATGGAGCATGGTCCCTGCGGGCCAGCAGTTTCCTCCGGAAAATGACAAAGGAGGACGATGTGGAGGTGTACCTCCTGGCATTTGAGAGGACAGCCCTGCGGGAAGGTTGGCCCTGAGCCCAGTGGGCCAGCATCCTGACTCCATTTCTGTGTGGTGAGGCCCAGAAGGCCTATTTCGACATGCTGGAGGAGGCCGCCACTGAGTATACCCAGCTGAAGGCTGAGATCCTTGCCAGGTCGGGAGTAACCACTGCTATCAGAGCTCAAAGGTTCCATGAGTGGCAATATGGGGAGAGCAGAGCACCAAGGGCACAACTGTTTGACCTGATCCACTTGGCCCAAAAATGGTTGCAGCCGGAGACCTACAGCCCGGAGAAGATTGTGGAAATTATTTTCCTGGACCAGTTTATGAGGGGCCTACCACCCAATCTACGAGCCTGGGTCAGCCAGAATGAACCCTCCTCATATGATGACATGGTAGCCCTCATAGAAAGACAATTAACAACTAAAGGACTCTTGCAACCCCTCAGCAAAGAAGTCCGGAGAGACAAGAGAATTGGACTAGCCCCAAAGGCCCGTGGCTCTGAACCCTCAAGTAAGACTTGGCCGGGGAAGAGGGAGACAGAAGAGTGGCCAGAGGCCATAAAGGGACTTGGGGACCGGGGGCAGGAAGGTCAAGGGGTAAAATCCAGTAGCCCAAGAAATAGGGGGATGCCCCGGGCAGGGTATCGATGCTACGCATGCGGGGAGATTGGGCATATAGCGGCACACTGTCCAAACATAACAGAACCCATGCAGTGTGACCTAGGAGACCTGGGAGGCCCCTGCAATCTCATAAATTTGGCAGGCATAGCAATGGCCTCCCATCTATACACCCGACCCGTTAAGATGAATGGAATAGAGACCACGGCCTTGGTGGACTCAGGGAGCGCTGTCACATTGGTCTCTGGGCAGCTAACGGAACCAGACCAGCTGACCCATACCAAGCGCACAGGGATCTCCTGTGTCCATGGAGATGTCAATTATTACCCTGTTGTCCCTGTACAAATAGAGATCCAGAGGAATGTCACAATGGTTGCAGTGGGGGTAGATCCGAGGCTCCCATACCCAGTTGTGATTGGGCGGGACTTCCCTGGCTTTAGTGACCTGCTCCCTACAACTGAGGGAAAGGAAGAGAGCCCCCTCCCAAGTTTTCACGAATTTTCCCAGGACCTATTTTCTGAGCCTGGGAAACCCCGGAAATCAAAGCGGGAAAGGAGGGCAGCCAAGAAACTGGGTACTCGAATTCTGACCCAGAACCTAAGGCAGGCCCTGGCCGGGGGGGAAACTGAGCCAACTGATAATGAAGCACTGAGAGAGGTAAACGAGCCTGAGGCTGGGATGGAAGAGACCGAAGGTTCCCCAGAGCCCAGGAAGGTAGGGCCCTCGCTTGAAGATTTTAGACAGGACCAGGCCAATGACCCGCTGTATCAAAACATTCGTAAAGAGGTAGTTGAAATAAATGGGATCCCCGTAAAAGGAAGGCTCAAGGGCCCTAGACCCTATTACATTATCAAGGGGGATTTACTGTACCGAGTGTTGCCAGGCCCAGGACAGGAGGTGGAACAGCTCTTGGTGCCTCAGAATCACCATCGAGCCATGCTGGACCTAGCACACAGTCATTTATTTGGGGGTCACCTAGGAGTTGAGAAGACCCTAGATCGGATTTTACGAAGGTTCTACTGGCCCGGGGTATATATGGAGGTTCAGCAGTATTGTGCCTCTTGCCCCAAATGTCAGCTTCATGGGCCCCAGCCACACTTGAGAGCCCCACTGATACCCCTACCTATTATTGAGGTCCCTTTTGAACGCATCGCTATGGACCTAGTGGGCCCATTAGAAAAGTCAGCCCGAGGACACTGGAACATATTAGTGGTCCTCGACTATGCCACCCGATATCCTGAGGCAGTACCCTGGAGAAATACCCATTCTAAGACAATAACAAGGGAGTTAGTTCAAATCTTCTCGAGGGTGGGGATACCCAAGGAGATCCTAACCGATCAGGGTACTCCCTTTGTGTCTAAGTTAATGAAGGACCTGTGTGCACTACTCCACATACAGGCTCTGAGGACATCAGTATACCACCCGCAGACGGATGGCCTCGTCGAGCAGTTCAACCGCACCCTTAAGGACATGATCCGGAAGGTAGTGAGTCAGGACAGGAAAGATTGGGATGACCTACTCCCATACCTCATGTTTGCCATTCGAGAAGTACCACAGGCGTCCACAGGTTTTTCCCCATTTGAACTGCTATATGGGCGAAACCCCTGGGGCCTTCTAGACCTTGCCAAAGAGACCTGGGAGGAGCAGACAAACCACGGACGCAATATTGTAGAGCATGTCCTGCAGATGAAGGACAGGATCGCGCGGATAACCCCCATTGTAAGAGAGTACCTAGAAAAAGCCCAGCAGGCCCAGCAAACCTACTACAACCGTCGGATGACGGTCCGGAAATTCCAGGTGGGCAATCGGGTAGTGGTGCTGGTCCCGACAGCGGAGAGCAAGCTCCTTGCCAGGTGGCAGGGTCCCTATGAAGTGGTTGAGGTCATAGGGGAGGTAGATTATAAGGTACGGCAGCCGGGTCGCTGGAAACTGGAACAAATCTACCATGTTAACCTGCTCAAACCATGGCGAGACAGAGAGGTGGAGCTGGCTGCCCTGGGGGCAGCAATACTGAATGAAAGCCAACAGGGACAGGTGGGGATCTCCCCAGAATTAACCCCAGGCCAGAGGGCAGAGGTTCTTGCAATGCTGAAGCGACACTCAGATGTGTTCTCAACAGAGCCTGGCCAGACCGCTGAAGTCGAGCACCATATAGTCACGGACCCAGGCGTAAGAGTGAAAGTCAGGCCCTACTGAATCCCAGAAGCAAAGCGAAAGGAGGTACAAAAAGAAGTAAGGAAAATGCTAGAACTAGGCATCATGAAGGAATCCCACAGCCAATGGTCCAGCCCCATTGTCTTAGTCCCTAAACCTGATGGCAGCCTCCGTTTTTGCAATGATTTCCGGAAGTTGAATGAGGTGTCAAAGTTTGATGCATACCCCATGCCGCGAATAGATGAGCTCATTGATCAGCTGGGAAAGGCTCAGTTTTTGTCCACCCTCAACCTGACCAAGGGGTACTGGCAAATTCCGTTGGACAGGGAAGCCAGAGAGAAGACAGCCTTTGCCACCCCCGAGGGCCTATATCAGTACACCGTCCTCCCGTTTGGATTACATGGAGCCCCTGCAACTTTCCAGCGACTTATGGACAAGCTACTGCGCCCTCACCATACATATGCGGCTGCTTATCTTGATGATGTCATCATCCACACCTCGGACTGGGACACACATTTAGAGAAGGTGGCAGCTGTACTGGACACCTTAAGGGAAGCTGGCCTAATCGCAAACCCGGCAAAATGTACAATAGGACTAGCAGAGGCCAAATACCAGGGGTACATAATAGGGAGAGGCTTAGTGAAACCCCAATTGAATAAAGTGGCTGCAATACAGAACTGGCCCCGGCCTGTATGTAAGAAACAGGTCCGGGCATTCTTGGGACTAGTGGGGTATTACCAGAGGTTTATCCCCCAATTTGCTTCATGTCCCCTGACAGACTTAACGAGAGCCCGAGGCCCGGATGTGGTGAAATGGACCCCAGCAGCAGACGACGCATTCAACGACTTAAAATCAGCCCTGTGCAGTGACCCAGTGCTCATAGCCCCAGATTTTGAGAGAGAGTTCATACTACAGACCGACGCCTCGGAAGTCGGATTAGGTGCGGTATTGTCCCAAACGGTTGGAGAAGAAGAGCATCCTGTACTATACCTAAGTCGGAAGCTCCTCCCAAGGGAACGAAACTATGCTATCGTGGAGAAGGAGTGCCTAGCAGTAAAGTGGGCCGTGGAGAGCCTACAATACTACCTGCTCGAAAGACAGTTCATCCTCGTCACAGACCATGCGCCCCTACAATGGATGCACCAGAATAAAGACAGGAATGCGAAAGTAACACGGTGGTTCCTGTCCCTGCAACCATTCCACTTCCAAGTGAAACATAGGGCTGGAGCCAAGCACGGCAACGCCGACGGCTTATCGAGGGTGCACTGCCTGCTGTCCCAAGTAGCCCAACCCCATAGTGTTGAGCAGGGGAGGGGGATATGTGACAGAGCCGGGGTGATACAGCAGGTTAAAGAGCTTGGTGGAAGGGGAAAGAGGCAGCTCTTTCAGAGAGAGTCAACAATCCTGGTTAGGGGCAGCTGAGACAGTATGGCTGCAAAATCAATTAAGGCCCAGGTGAAACTAATTGGGACTGCCTGGAGGCCTATTTAAGAACTCTCCTTGTGAGTGAGGGGAGAGAGAGCTGAGAAGGAGTTTGGAGAGCTGTGAAAGAGTGTGGAGAGAATTGAGAAGGAGGTTGGAGAACTGAGAGAGAGTTTGGAGAGCTGTGAAGGAGTTTTGGAGAGTGGAGGAGGAGTTTGGAGAGAGAAAGACACCGGAGGAGCCAAGAGAGCAGCATCGACCTTGTTAAAGACTACAGGGAGACAACAAATCTCAAACCAAGGCGAGTGAGCATATACTGTGACTCCTAGACTGTGGGACAGTGGGCTGAACAGGGGTCAGGGGCCCAGGAGTGGGACTGATCCTGCCACAGCCCCTTCATGCTTCGGCCACCATTCCAGAAGATAGGCTTCCATGATGAAGATGCTAATTTAAAAAATGTGTTAATTAACTCTGTGACTAAACTCCTTGGGGGTGAATTGTATGTCTCCTGTTCTGTTTTACCCACATTCAGCTATATATTTCATGTTATACCAATCTCAGGTGATGACTGAGCACATGTTCATTTTCAGAACACTTTCACAGCAGATTTGACAAAACACAAAAAAGGTACCTGTGTGAGATTTCTACAGCACTCAGTCCAAGATTTAAGAGTCTGAAGTGCCGTCCAAAATCTGAGAGGCACGAGAAGTGGCGCGTGCTTTCAGAAATGTTGAGCACTGCTCCAGTGTGGAAACTACATTACCTGAATCAAAGGGGAAGTCGTGTTAGTCTGGATCTGCAAAAGCGACAAGGAGTCCTGTGGCACCTTATAGACTAACAGATGTATTGGAGCATAAGCTTTCGTGGGCAAAGATCCATTTCGTCAGATGCAAGTGGGTCTTTGCCCATGAAAGCTTATGCTCCAATACATCTGTTAGTCTGTAAGGTGCCACAGGACTCCTTGTCGCTTTTACATTACCTGAACCATCAAAAAAAGAAAGTTAGCTTTCTTCTGGTGGCATCTGATTCAGGTTATGAAAAAGAACATACATCAGTCCACTCTGCTTTGGATCATTATTGATTAAACCCCATTATCAGCATGGACATATTATGGTAGTTGAAGCATGAAGGAACATAAGAAACTTTAGCCCATGTGGCACATAAATATCTTGCGACACCAGCTATGACAGTGCCTTGCCCACACCTGTTCTCACTTTCAGATGACTTTGTGAACAAAAAATGGGCAGCATTACCTCCTGCAAATTGTAACCAAGCTTGTTTGTCTGAGTGACTGGCTGAACAAGAAGTAAGACTGAATGGAATTGTAGACTAAGATTTACATTGCTTTATTTTGGAATGCAAGTTTTTTTACAATATGTAAGTTCGACTTTCATCATAAAGAGATTGCACTACAGTGCTTGTATTAGGTGAATTTAAAAATACTATTTCTTTTTTTACAGTGCAAATACTTTAATCAAAGATATATGAAATGAGCATTGTATGCTTTGTATTCTGTCTTGTAATTGAAATCAATATATTTAAAACGTAGATAACATCAAAAATTATTATATAAATGGTATTTTATTATTGTTTAACAGTGTGATTAACTGCAACTATTTTTTAAATTGTTCAATTAACCATGATTTATTTTTTAAACACTTGACAACCATACCAGTATTATAGATATGATGGACATATATGTAGATTCTTTCTTGTTTTGAAAACCTCCTTTCTTATTTTGCCTCCTGTTAAGATTAAATAGTATTTTGTTTTAAGAATGCTATTTGGCATCACTGTATTCACTTCTGGTCACAAACTTCCAAAAGGAAGAACTACAGATACCTGAACCCCGTCAGATGTGTTGAGGTAAGTGTGGTTAGTTATATTGTAATCTAGAATCCAGTGTAAGAAAGAATTGCAGGAAGAGTAATGGCATGAGATTAAATACCTGGATCACTGTGATTTCCACTGCAAGTCCACATGTGCTTTAAGCATTAAACTGGATTCTTTTCAACAGCAGTGTCCATTAGGGCCATGCATGCACCCAGTTACTATTTGTGCTCCGGTGCCTTCATTACACTGAGACCGACACAGCTAGTGTTTGACTGCTATTCCTACTGATTTTCTAACTTTCCCTTTCTCAACTAATTTACCTTCATCTTTCTTATACAGTTTTATTTAATTTTGATGTTCCATAAAAAAAAGAAATGAAATCCTTCCTAGCCATCCCCCAATACCCTTACAAAGGGGTGAGTCACTTCATATCAACATGACTCACTAAATCACTGGTGGGCAACATGCACTGGGGTTCTACCTGTGGCCCACACAGCCTCTGTCTCTCCCTTCTTCTTATGCCTGTCACATACTGGGGCACTGGAGCCCCACAGTTCCTACTACTTCCCCTACCTCCCAGCACCTTCAGAGCACCATGAATGCCATTCACGCTCAAGGAGGGAGGGTGAGGAGTGGGGACACAGCATGAATCAGCAGGTTCATGGTGCTCTGAAGGTGCTGGGAGGTAGGGGAAGGAGAAGGAAGTGTGGGGTTCCAGAGCCCCAGTGCACGAGAGGCATGGGGGAAGAGGGCAGACAGGGGAGGTGCACGGGCTTCAGGTGAAAGGGCCACAGGTTGCCCGCCACTGGCATCATGCAGACCACTGAGATGGAAGCCCATTCATGTGACCCACTCGCTAGTCTTGGTTGCCTATCACTGCACTAAATCGTTGGAGTTTAAGCTTTGCCTGTCATATAATAGACTCATCCCCTTCACTGATGAATGCAGCCATTGCCTCTTCTTCCTGAGAGTATGAGTATAAAATGACCACAAATAAATTAAGACAGGAAATTATAAGAAGATATCTATCATCAGAGAAGTGAGGTTCTGGAACAGCCTTCTAATAAGGTTAATGGGGGCAAATACTCTGATTAGTTGTAAGATGGAACTTGATAAATTCATTATTGGGATTATATTACGGGGTTGCCTGTCCTGTATATCCTATAATAGGATACTCTCTGAAGACCCAGAAGATCCCTTCCTGTCTTCTGTTTCTCAAATCATATCCTAGATAGGTATTTGGTCATTTTCCTCAAGGACCTGTAAGGTCAGGGTCATGCATCTGAAGTTACATCTGGTTGAACAATGCATTCATGTCATTTCAGAGTCTGAGGCAATGACAACCACCTGAGCAGAACGAAGAGAGAGCATTGCCCAACACTCTTGAGTAGGCACCACACAGTAGGATCAGGCAGTGAAAGATGGGCAACAAAGAAGATGCTTTTGAAATTGGCACCAACAACCTTAAAATCACAGCTGATAGCTACATCCTTGTTATAGAAGGGCATCGTTGAGAAACAATCCTACAAATGCATAAACACACCTTCAGACTCTACATGAGAAACTCCCACTAGGAGGACATAAATCATTACTCCTCCAAGGACAGAACCACCAAGAATGGAGTAGCAATGGTATTAGAGTCCATAACCAAAATGATGAAAATCCTAAGGTATGCCCCTGGCAGAAGTACCTGTATCTCCTGTCCCTAAGGGTACGTCTAGACTACATGCCTCTGGCGACAGAGGCATGTAGATTAGGCTACCCGGCATAGGAAAATGAAGCAGCGATTTAAATAATCGCCGCTTCATTTAAATTTAAATGGCTGCCGCGCTGAGCCAATCAGCTGTTTGTCGGCTCAGCGCAGTAGTCTGGACGCTCCGCGGTCGACATTAAAGGCATTTGTCGACCTCCCAGGTAAACCTCATCCCAGGAGGCATACCTGGGAGGTCGACAAATGCCTTTGATGTTGACTGCGGAGCATCCAGACTACCGCGCTGAGCTGACAAACAGCTGATCGGCTCAGCACAGCAGCCATTTAAATTTAAATGAAGCGGCGATTATTTAAATCGCCACTTCATTTTCCTATGCCGGGTAGTCTAATCTACATGCCTCTGTCGCCAGAGGCATGTAGTCTAAACGTACCCTCAGTGGCAACTAGTACTGGATCTAGTGCAGATGATGCATTTCCTCACAGCACTGTCTTTCAGAGAGCTACTTATCCTCACCCTCACCATTTTACTCTTTGTCAGTGGCATTGAGCAGAGATGCTTCTCTCTTGCCTTCAGAGAGTGACACTTGGAATAGTATTGATGGTTCCTTGCCAAGAGTTCTGCCCCAAGCTAGATCAGAGTGGGAGTTGGCCAGATCCTTAAAGCATGCCATTTTGTCCATTCCCATCTCACTGGGACCATCATGGTAAATGAGCCAGAGCAGAGATCTCTCCCTCATGTATCTAGAAAAAGGAAAAGATTCAACAGCTTTGTTGGCCAGATCTCTAGCAACAGAGTCTAATGCTGCCTTACAGTAAATGGGGTTAATGGAAGGTCAACAGTGATCCCCAGCTTCACCCAAAGAGCTGTTGTCTTCATCACCTGATGAGGCAGTGGCATCAGTCCCTACCCTGCTGGTTGATGATCTCACAGTCTTCCATGAGTTTTTATCCTATGTAGAAGAGACCCTAAACATCAATAGAGTTACCCAAGAGAAGTCCACAAACTGCTTGCTATTCTCAGCTGCACTACTTTAGCCAGAATTGCTCTTTCCATCAATGAGGGCATACTGGAGCCAGCTAAGACATTGTGGCAAACCCTGGCCAGTCTTCTTCCCATCTCTGAATGCCTGGAAAAGGGTTACCAAGTGACTTCAAAAGGCTTCAAACACCTTTACCCCAAACACGGAGTCCTTACTAGTATCTGTGGTCTAGCAGAAATCCAAGTCTTTATAAGATACTCCTAAGGACACAGACTCAAATCAGACCTGTTTGGGCACAAAGCATACTCCTTGACTTCTCTTCATCTCCAGGTGGTGAACTACAAGTCTTGTACATAAAATACAACTTCCTTGTATGTGAATGACCACTTCCTTCCTGATAAAGTTCCCACCTTAGTTAACGGGAGGAGTTTAAAAAGATTAAATAGTTGCAAACATGGCACTGCAAACAGCCATGAATGCATGTGGCATAGCTATGAGGTTGATGGCCACAGATGACATGATGAGATGGATGTTTGGCTGCTACTGTCAGTGAAACCCAAGAGGAACTAGCTGGGACAGGTCGTGACCTCCTCAGGACTATTATCAGATGTGCTGAGACACCACAGAACTTGCTTTTTCTGTCAGCCTGGGCACCCAGTAAACCTGTCTTGCTGAGCCCAGTTCTCCAGCCTGCTTTACACAGAGACAGGAACAGGGCACACACTGTAAGCAGTTCAGTGTAAGACCTTTTCCCAGCACTCAAGTACACAGCCCCTTTGGGAGATGAACTCTGGATAAATCTGTCTTATGCTGTATAGAGCTCTTTACAGTACAAACTCATGAAATGTGTCCTCTTTCTCAATGTAAAGAAAGCTATGCACAGATTCTTGCCTTCCCTGAGTAACAATTATTTACACTGTGTTTAGTAAAGTGATTTTTTTAAAGAATTTTAAAAGATAGCACACAGAACAAAGTAGGTCACTAAGCAAAATAAAATGAAACATGCTAACTAAGCTTAATACACTAGAGAAACTAGTTACATGTAACATCTCACTCTAAACGTTTTTCTAATAATCTTTACAGAGTAGACATCTTTCCAAATTGGGCTGAGTTCCTTCCCCCAGTTCAGTCTTAGTTGTTTCCAACAGTCATTTTGGGTGAGGTAGCCAGAGAGAAATGATGACCTGGGTTATCTTGCTCCCCACCCTTAAATAAGTTTTGCAAAAGATGGGAATCCTTTATGTTCAGTCTACACTTTTCCTTTGCTCTTGAAATAAAATATGAAGTTTAAGGTGTATTCTAGCATTAGGTGACATGGTCACATGTCTCTGCAAGGCCCCTGTCTCAGTGCTTCACAAACTGGCTCACATGCCAACAGAAAGGATAAGCTCCATTGTCTCTTGCTAATGGGCCTTCACACCCCTGAAGTGTGTAAGTAGTAGGTGTGACCCAAAGCTGCAAACATGCAGTTACAGACACACAGTTCAATATTCCTGACTTGATCTACAAGAATGATACGTGCATACAAATGGGATAATCATATTCAGTAGATTACTACTTTTCAGTAATATCTCAAATGAAGTATTTTGTATAAAGCATATTCCAATTATGTCCTATTCATATTCCCAAGCATATTCCCCTAAAGAATATGGAATGCCCTGTCAAATAAGTCAGCACTGAGTTCCTGCCTTTTGAGGTCAAAGAACCAGTCAGGTGCTCCAGTCACTGAAAGACTATGTTAAGGTCCATAGGGATTTACACTCTAGCTTACACCAGAGATCTTGTAAGTATCAGCCCCATCAGAGACAATGGACATTCTCATACTCTATGGGCCTATAATCGGAATGTTAGCCTCATGAAAGATCTCTGTACTCTAGGACAGTGTTTCCAGTGTTGAGAAACACATTAACTGGCTGTGGGAAATGGTGGCCCAGCCCATACCGCTTCCTGTGGCTCTCATTGGCTGCAAAGGACCAGTGGCCAGTTAATGTGTTTCTCAAAGTGATTCTGTGGAACACTTTCAGAAACACTGCTCTAGGAGACAGCCATGATTTTCTCTTTCTTACCTGACACATCACAGAGGCCACTGCTTTGATAAGAGTGTTTGGAGTCATACCTGTGTTGATCTAAACCCTCTCTTTACCCTCAAAAGCCATGTGGTCCCTTTCCACTGAGTTTGGTCCACTGTTACGTCAGACACATGGGTCAGAGACATCAGCAAGAATGCAATGCTATTCATTTCCACAGTTTATATACTACCCACCTCCTTTCCTCTTTCCTCTTCAGGTCCCTTTTGTGACACTTAGCTGTTCAACCCAGATAAGAGGAGGTTGTGTCACCATCTGCCCTGCAATTCTGGATGTCTTAAATGATATGCAGATTTGGCTCACAGCCCTGACACTAACAGCCAGCATGGAGGTCAAATCCTGGCTTCCCCCACTCAGTTACTTTTTACAATCCCAACAGCCTCCAGTCCCAAATTTCCTCAGAACCATCTGCCCTGGAATGTCCAACTCTTTTGCTGAACACTTATAGAAGTTAAGTTCACTGCTCCCTTAAAGAGAGAACACTTACTGATTTATTACCTTAACAAGAGTTAACAGTCTGTTTTAATCAAAGCACTACATTGATTTATAGGAAAAAGTAAAGCATGTTTATTAAACAAAAGGTTATAGATTTAAGTGATAGCTAGTATAAGGAATAAAGACAAAGAATTAAGATAAAAATTAAAAATATATCTTCTAAGATTAAAACTTAAGTTAATGAGCTAAAATCTTTGTTCAAGATGATTTTCCAACTTACTAAAACTTTTCCAGCATGACTGGTTGTTCCTTATAGGATCCACCCTTATAGAATCAGAGTGCTTGGTTCTTTGTCCCCTAAAGAAATGGATGCCAAAAATGCTTTCTGTCCTTGTTTATATCTTCCCAAAATCATTGACCCTGCTTGAAGAGGCAGGAGGGCTTCCTAGAGGTACACTCTTCATCCCCACTCAAGTTTATTATTTGATCATTTTTCCCCAACTTGCTTTCCTGATGGTTTTCTTTACCTTGGCTGTAAATGTGCCTTCATTATCTCTGACTGATGACGAGGCTGGTCAGACAAGTAAATATGCATTCCTATGTCTAGGACAGACTGGGATTATGTATTCCTTGTTGATCATAATTCTAGCACATGGATCACGCAAGAATATTATGGATCAGTGATTTATTATTTTTAATGATATGTTACATGCCACTTTTGGGGTATATATATCATGACAACAATGTGCTAAGTGCAGTGAATATGTTAGGTCTGACAAGAGTCTCTGACATGAAGTAGTGAACATAGTGGGTCTCTGTTTCACGCCTTCACACAACAGCCTATTAGTTACAGAAATGGTGCCATTGCTTTATCTAGACACCTTAGAATTATTATGGCAGTACACCAGAAGAGGCTTCTACTCCTGATACTTCTTCATCCCATCCTCAAACGTCAAAGCAAATACCTATTTTTACTCAGGTTCAAAATGGTAACACTTCTGCCATTCCATCTCTCTAGGGTCAGGACTGATTATTGGCTGTCAACTTACAAGCAACATCTTTCCACATTCACTTGGCCCCCGGGAAGTACTTGAGATTCATATAGGGGCCAAATCATTATAAGTACAAGGTACTGCCATTTGGATTCTCCAAGGCAAGAAGAGTCTTTACAAAATGTCTAGTCGTGGTGACACCCTGCTTGATAAGACAGGACATTTATCTTTATCTCGAGGATTGACAGATCAGCTATAAATCCTAGCAGAGCCTGTGTAATGGAGACAACAGATTTTCAAGAAAGTCCTAGTGACACCTCATGTCCTCACAGAGTTGACATCATGGTTAGGACCAAAACATAAGAAGATAGGTACTATTCTCATCCGCATGCCCTACCAAGACTTTAATCACAGGCACAAGACGGACAGGCTAGGGAGCCCATCTGAATGAGTTACAGATGCACGGGACCTGGCTCTTGAAAATTGTTCACATAACACAGGTCTTTACATAAATGTCCTGTAACTTAGAGCCATCAGGCTAGTTTGGTATGTAATTTCTTACCTGTCCTACCAGATTCCACAGTGCAAACTCTGATGGTGAACATCTCTGTGATGTGCTATATAAACCATCAAGGAGACACCTGCTCGTCATCCCTCTGTTTGGAGTTTGTTAAACGCTGTGTATGCCACCCATACAGGATATGGAGATATATAGAACCCACTTTTCAGATGAGCTGGAGTGAAAATAACAGGAACCGAGAATTTATAACAGAAAAAGAAGGCAGAAAAAAAGGTACCTGTCAATTGTTGTACCGGTGATAATGAGGCTAACTGAGTGGACTGGAAGTGTCTCATACTTAGCTTTTGATGTAAATGAGGTGTTAAATATAGGGAAGGCTGGCATTATAATATAACATCCAGTTAATGTCTTTGTTCAAGCCCAGGGAAACAGTGTCAGATTTGCATATAAATATCAATTCTGCACTCACTCTCTGTAAATGGCTTGTGAAATACCTTTGTAGAACAATGGCTACATTTAAATCCATTAATGAGTGCCCAGGCAGGTTAAAATGTTCCCCTACAGGTTTATGTGTGTTACCATTTCTGATGTCTTACTTGTGTCCATTTATCCTTTGTCATAGAGATTGTCCAGTTTGCCAAACACATGTCAGAGGGGCATTGCTGACAATTTATGGCATATATCACATTAGAGGAAGTGCAGTTATATTAGTCTCTGATGTTGTGGCATATGTGGTTAGGTCCTGTGATGGTGTTGCTTGTATAGATTAAGGATGTAAGTGACTAGTCGACTATCTCATAAGCATATGCTTGAGTTCCAGTGGCCCTGTGCTCCCCACATGCTTTACTTTTGAAATGTACAAGAGCTCCCTGATGTTGGTGATATGGTGGAATATGGTGTTGGTGAGCTATCTGGCAGCCTTCTGTTCATAATTTGTCCTCTACATGATGACAGCACCCCATTTGTCAGCCTCTTTGATTTTGAGGCTGTGAACGGTGTTGCATTCCTTATGGCTGAAGTTATATGTCACATGATGTTTGTTCACAATGTCAGCCTGTACGTTTGTGGAAGCAATCAGTGTAGAAGTCCAGTTTCTCATTACAACCATCAGGAGGGGTCCACATCTTCCTCTTGTGGGGTTGGTACAGAGAATCCTGAGGGTCAATGCGATTTTCAGTGGTGTGTTGGAAATACTCCTTCAGACAGGCAGAGAAAATAGGCTTCCAGGTCACCACAGAACTGAGTCATGTATGGGAACTGGGGCAGAAAGAGAGTCCCTGAGATAAGAAAAACTTAAAAAACAACAAATAGACTAGTAGCACCTTAAAGACTAACAAAACATGTAGATGGTATCATGAGCTTTCGTGGGCGCAACCCACTTCTTCAGATGACTGGAGTATTAGAAGTCCAGATCCAAGAATAAACAAGGGATGGGGGAGGAGGGAAAGGGGGAAAAAGGAGAAAAAAGGAAGGGGAAAGAAAAAAAAGAGAGAGAGATGGTTCAAATAGTTACAAGAGGCTGATAAGAACAAATCTCCTGAGAGAGAAAGGACTCTTCTGCCAAGCTAAAAGTGTGGTTGGATACATTGACAATGTTGTCAGGTGAATTGAGGGTTCCGAAGTTGTTGAACATGTAGGAGTTTAGATAATTTATTGTCCTTTTTCTTCTGTAAGGAAATGAAGTGAGCATTGTAAGTGGCTTTGTTTTTTGTGAACTCCAGACACAAGGAAGTTTGTGTGGAAGCTTAGTTTTTTATGAAACATTCTAGTGTTGAGAGCTCCATCTTGATTTTCTTCTGTTTGTTGTATAGGATACTGATTAGGTGGTTCCTCAGTTTCTTTGAGAGCATGTGGCACAATCTATCACTGTAGTCTGTGGGGTATGTAGATTGTAGTTGCTGATCCCCCATTTGGCTGACACCAATACACAAAGAATTAGCAGAAGACACCTTGTTTTCTTGAGGGAGGGCTGTTGCTAACATGCTTTATATGACATAGGCAGATGAACATCCTGGATTTACTTCCAGATTTTTTTAATTGAGCAAAAACTAATAATTTTGTAAATTTGGGACTGTTATTAGACCAAGAAACTGATTTCTTATGCAAGTTTTGGATCATGCACCACAACTTTTTTTTATTTATTATTTACAGTTTCACAAAGAGAAACAGTTTTTTCAAAAAGATGAGACAGGCCTGCTTTCCTTTAGTATAGGGATAGGGAAACTTTTTTTGGTTTGGGGGGTGCTGACCCACAGAAAAATCCGCTGAGAGCCACGCACAAGTCACAAGTGAGCTTTTGTGTGCTCCATCCCATCAGCGAGGGCTGGAGTGCTAGCACCAGCTTCCCAATGCTAGAGGGGCGGGGAGTCCTGAGAACCAGGGGCTGGCTCCAGGCAAGCCAGGGACTGCATCGGCCCCTAGGCCTTAGATTCCTGACTCTTGCTTTAGATTACTGCTTTGTTTAATCTGTTTATCTATACTGTTCAGAAACTTGCATTTTTGATGTTTTCATCTTCACATTACCATAAGGTATGGTATTACTGAGGTTTTTAATTCTCTGGGACAGGAACTGTTGTTTCAGGTGTACAGGGCTTAGCATGTGGATGGGAAAAAGGCGGCTTGGTGACCAGTTCTGGCCCATGGCCACCCCATCGGCACCCTTATTACACAGCATCTGCCACTTTAAAGCCTGGCTCTCCATTCTCTGCACACTAAGGAGAGATGGAGAGGCTTCACACTCTATCCCCACCCCCTAGCAAAATCCCTTAGCTCCCATTGGCCAGTTTTCAGCCGGTGGGCACTGAGAAATTTTGCTGGAGGCAGGGGCAGTGAGTGAAGCTTCCTCCCTCCCTCACTCCCCCTTTATGTGCTGGCACAGAGCCACATGGAACAGCCGGCCCAGCAGACAGGCATGGAGCCTGTCTCAGATTCATGCAGGGCTGCTGGCTGGGAGCTGCCTAAGTAAGCGCCTCCCAGCCAGAGCCTGCCTCTGACATTCCACTTCCACTCTCCCCCCAACTTCTTGCCCCAGATCACCAACCCTCCCACCCCCACCACAAACCCCAGCTCACCATCCAAACACTCTGTATCCCCTCTCCCCACCTCCTCCAGGTCACAACTCCCTCCCGACACTGCACTCTCTTCTACACCCTTCCCCCAAGCCAGAATCCTCTCCTGCACCCATAACCCCCTCCTTTATCCAAACTCTCTCTCAGATTCCACACCCTCTCCTGCACCCCAGTTCTCTATCCCAAGCTCCCTTCTACACCCCACCCACCATTCCAGACCCCACACTCCCTCCATAAAAGTTCAGGCCTTGACCACTTACCAAAATTTTGGAGTTGCCCCCCCCCCCATTAAAAATTATTGCCCATCCCACTCTTAGCAAAATGGGGATCCCTCTTGGCACTATTGCAGGCAAATAAAAATAGTTTTCTGGATTGCCATTGGAGTATCTGTTCCATTACTCGTTTGTCATTACAGACCCTTTTATCTCTGTTTAGGTGATTGAGATTTGACTCTAGCTACGTTGTTAAGAACTGCACATTTTGCTATATTTTCTCCATCTAAAAAGGGAGTCTGATATAGATTGATTTTTTGGGGGAATAAAGAAGGCTTGTAAAGCCACATTAAGTCTCTGGCCAAAGACGTGTATATTTCCTGCTCTAATACTGACCATGCAACATTTTTTCATTCGTTATTTTGCTTCCTTAATATTTTGGGGTAACCTTTTATCTGATACAGATTGCAGCCTTCTGGTGCAGACTGCATTAAACATGTAATGGTCTTGCTTACAGCTATCCACTTGTTTCCCTCTTGTACTCTGTTAAAATTAAAGGTATCCTTGTCACTCTCTAAAATTTGGTCTTGGACCTAGTAAGGATGGTCTTGCTGTCTGATGAGTTGAACTCTCCAGGACAATCAGTAAAAGTTCTTTATTTGAAGGTCTTTAGCTAATTTGAACAGATTTCAGAGCATGTCATTTGACTAATTAATTTTGTGAGACTTGTGGGTTTTTGCTTAGTTTTAGTTTGTATTTCAGCTTGTAGAAGCAGCAGTAAGGTTCATGGTTCTCAGGAACTAGATTAACAGAGTGGGATGCAGAGGACTGTAATTTATACCTCGATGTGCCAGTGAGGCCTCCTATGTCTTATTCACTCAAAAAAAGAAAAAAAAGGATGTTGCTTCTAGGTGCCTTTTGGTAATAGAAGAATAGCCTTTGAACAGCTCTAGAGGAACTTGGTCAATAGGAATGCCGAGGAGATGCTCAGTATTAGTGCATCTGCCATGTAAGTTAGCCACATACTTTCCCTGGATCTTACCTCCCACTTATTTTCAGTTATGCTCAACTTGCTATCAGTTGGATTTGTGCCTTTGGCATAGGTATAAAATTCTCCACATGTAACTTGCTATTGATTCACTACCCAAAACTTCCTAAAATCTTTAGTAGATATATTTCTAATATAAAATGTTGAGTATTTATACACACATTCTTTGGATAATTCTTAACTCTAAATGTTTTTATTTATGAAAATTGACTGTGATTCATTCCTCTTTGGGGGGATGTGTGCTCATACACACATACTTCTGTTGCAGATTTACAAATTAATATTTTTGTTAAATCCACTTCACTCCTATAATTACAATGCAAGGAAATTGTAGGTTCTTTATGGTATTCTTAATATCACTATGCTAGGGCTGTGACAGTTTGGGACCCATGGGCTGCCAACTGAGGTACTTAAGATACCACTGAGCCCACCTTCTCTACCAGCTTGGGTCCCCTTTTACTTGCTCTTTCTGAGCCAGGCTCTCAAGTCTCCTTTAGCAAAATACATAGACAAGGCCAGGACCAGCAACAAATATAGACACCAAAATTATCTCTGGGAGGATTCAGTGTAAGGAATTTACTACAGCACCCAGATGTTTATGGCCCCTTGTGGTTCAAACCCAAAATTATATGACATTCACCTCCTTTCTCAGTGTGAAGGAAGGTATGCACAGCCTATTGCACCCACTCCCCCCATTAGAAATTACATAAACGGGCTGTTTTTTAAACCAGAAATATGTTTGTTAACTATGAAAAGGTGTATTTTAAGTAGACAAAGAGGTAGCAAGCAGAACAACGCAAATTACAAAGAAAATAATACACAGTATGCAATCTAAACTATATTCATTAAAAAACTGCAGGGAAGGAGAGGACAGGAGCAGAAGAGCCATCCAATTGTTTACAGCAGAGGCGAGGGAGGAACAAGCTCAGGCTTTTGAGGGGAAGGGCAGAGAGCTCTGCCTGCTTTTTGAATCAAGTCTGATTTACTGCTGTACTCTAGGAGGTGGGCAAGTGGTGAAGTCAGCCAATTGTAGGGGGATTTCTCCAATTTCCACAAAAAATGTGCAACCCTAAGCAATGTAGTTCATTTCTAGGAAATTTTATTTTCTCAGGCTGCACCCCTGGAGCCCTTTAAGAGCTACACAAAGTTAAAACTCTCATCCAAATTCTTATCTCATATCTCAGTCACAGCAAGGTCCTTTTATTGTCCTGCTCATACCCAATCAGAATGCCTCTACAGAGATCATTTTCCTAGCATGTTGTTTTAACCTCATCACTGTTCTCTTTGTTTCCCTCTGCTGCCTCCCTCCTCTGTCACATCAAGCAAGCTAATTGTTTCCATTTTCAAGACACATCCCTGGCCTGCCTATCATCTCTCATTCAGTGTTAAAAAATTGATTCATACCTCATTTGGTCTATGATACCAGTCTCCATTGCAGGCTTGTTAAATTTTTAAATAAGATCTTTCGTGATTTCTCCATGTGACATCTTGTGCTTAACAGGAGCTTCCTATAAACCTCTGTAAAATTACTTCAATATCTTCCTTCAAAACCCTCCTTTAAAACTCTCCTTTGCTAGGATGTCTATAAAAAACCTGTACAATTATTCAGCAGTTGGAATTTGGGAACCTGAGACCAGAGTCTATCTTGCTGGTCAATACCATGTTTCTTTGCATTCCCCCATTTGTCAGTATTTATCTATTGTCTCGTGCCTTAAAATCCTCCTTTAATGTCTTTGGGCCAAGGACTTTTCTTGTTCTGTTTGTACAGCATCTAATACAGTGGGATCTGGGTCCATGGCTCCTAAAGGCAGTGGTGGTGATGGTAATGGTGATGATTATATGAAAAATTATAAATGATATCCATTGTGAATAAGAATCACTGCAGTCAAGAAACTGATGACAATTCTTTGAGTGCTCATGGATATGAGTATAATTTGTTGACAATTGCATTATTGTTGTCATTTTTAGTTGTAAGTAACCATTATTTTTAACTGAGTAGTTTAATGGCACATGCATGTGTTGTTTCGAATTGCAAAATAGGGTTGAGAACATTTATAAAAATGTTTATAACTCTGTTTTTCTTGTGCTCTATTCTTCAGAGTACTCGAGTGGCCTTGGACCATTTAGAGTCTGTTCCTGAGAAGCTGAGCCTTTTGGAAGATTTCAAAGAATTTGGAGTGAGAAAATTTTCACTTCTCAGTATTTCTGAATTGAATAATTGACAACTTCCTGATGTGCTAAGAGAAATCTATTATCTAGAGGACATACAATGAAATCTAAACTACAATATCCCAATTTTAACTCATAGTAATAGTGGGCTTTATTTCCTTCTCTTGGGAAATTAGTTGAAAATCATGAAATTAGTTTAGCCTTATACCAATAAAAAATGCTGGAATACTGTATTATAAATCTTTCAGTTTAGGCAAGCCAAGACAACTGAGTAAACTATTTTAAGTGCTGTTGCTATAGACTTTACTGATCTGTTCAAAATATGTTGGTGTGATAGCTTTTTTATTGGTGATTATAATTTCTGTGTGAATAATTAGAACGAAGCAGGTTACTTGTAATTTTTTTAAAGACAGTACATCCTACAGATTCTGCAGCAGTGCTGCTGACAAGTACTGCTAAATGCCTAGGCCCTATATTAGTAAGCCTCTGAAAATTGCATAGTGAACATGAAAGTTGTTTGAGTGTAAGGTTCATTTACTATGTTAAATAGATACATCCTCATATATTGGGATGGGGTGGAGGAATCAAGCACAAAGTTCAGTAACCTAAATTGATAATCACTATCATATCACCTTGAACACCGAATGCTATCATTACTTTCTATAAAGGTATACGCCAGTGTTTAGGAGGGCAATTCTTATCTGTATAGCACTTTCTTTGGGGCTACGTCTACACTACGAGGTTTTTTTGGCAGAAAATATGCTAATGAGTGCCTCATTGGCATGACTCATGTCATCATTAGCATATTTTCTGCTGTTTCTTTTTGTGCAAGGGGATTTTGCGCCTAGGCATAAGGATCTATTGCAAAACAGGGGTTTTGCGCAAAAAGGAAACATCCACACTGCTTCTTTTTGCGCAAAAACCCCTTGTGCAAAAAGAAACGGCAGAAAATATGCTATTGATGTTGCGAGTAATGCTAATGAGTCCCTTGTTAGCATATTTTCTGCCGAAAAAACTCGTAGACATAGTCTGGAAGGCTACAATATGTGGTACAGATCTTCCACATTCTGTTTGACAGTACCACGGTTCAAGAATGACTTGAGTCACAAGGCCCCAAATCAGCAAAGCTCTTAAGCATGTGCATAAGTTGCATAGAAGCTGATGAGCTTTGCAGAATTAAGTCCCAGTGGAATGAATGAAGTGGGACTTCATTCGACTATTTGCTGCTTTGTGCTATTAGTTTTTCCTGTGTAGTGGTGTATTAACAGACAGATAGTTGTGCATGATGAAATGAGATACATTAGTAGTACAGAACAATGCAATTTACTGGCCAAATCCTGCTTGCGGTCCTCAGACAAGTAGTCCCATTGATTTTTAACAAGACCACTCTTGTGAGAAAGTTAAGCAGAATTTCACTTTACGTACTTCGCTTCACTTTTTTAATCTCAGACAAAACATTTCCTAAAGCATTTTACAGAGTTAAATCATAGCACAAAAGGGAGAGAGAAGAAAGTTTATACATTATGGGTATGTCTAGACTACATGGCTCTGTCAATGGAGCCATCTAAACTAGTTTACCCAGCATAGGCAAAGAAGCTGGGATTTAAATAATCCCTGCTTCATTAAAATAAACATGGCTGCCACGCTGTGCCGACGATCAGCTGATCCAGCACAGCACGGCAGTCTAGACGCGGATCTGTTGGCTAGGGAAGCCTTTGCCGACCGATCCCTTATGCCTCGTGAAACGAGGTTTACAGGATCGGTTGGCAAAGGCTTCCCCAGCTGACAGATCCGCGTCTAGACTGCCGCGCTGTGCCAGATCAGCTGATCATCGGCACAGCGCGGCAGCCATGTTTATTTTAATGAAGCGGGGATTATTTAAATCCCCGCTTCTTTGCTTATGCCGGGTAAACTAGTTTACATGGCTCCGTTAACGGAGCCATGTTGTCTAGACACGCCCTATATTTGAAGGTTGAAGAGGGTTCGATAATTGATTAGCTAGCTGTAAAGATAGAGAGGCTGAGTGGAGCTCTAATGTTTACATCAGGGGCCAGGAGCTGCTGACTCACAGAAAAATCAGTGGGGGGGGGGCACTGCACACAAGTAACAAGCAAAAAAAATGCAAACCCAAACCCTCATATTGACATGGACCCCAAATGAAAAGGAGAAAGACACTCCCCATTCTCCTTGTACATTTTAGCCTTGGGGGGCCCAGCCTAGTACATTTTGTGTGCTCCAGCCCTGCGGTAGAGTGGTGGGGGGGGCTGAAGTGCCAGCATAAGCTCCCCAATGCTGGGGGGAGCCCTGAGCCTCGGGGGCCAGATCCAGGCAAGTCGGGGGCTGCATCTAGCACAACTTGGAAGCACTACACACCTTTATGGTACTGTAAGAATAATAATGGGTTAAATCAGAGAATCATAGCACACGAGAACTGGAAGCGACCTTGAGAAGTCATTGAGTTCAGTCCCCTGCCCTCATGGCAGGACGAAGCACTATCTAGAATAGATCATCCCTGACAGGTCTCTGTCTAACCTGCTCTGAAATATCTCCAGGGATGGAGAGTCCATGGCCTCCCTAGGCAATTTATTCTAGTGTTTAATCACCCTGATAGTTAGGCAATTTTTCCTAATATCCAACCTAAACCTCCCTTGCTGCAATTTAAGCCCACTGATTCTTGTCCTGTCATCAGAGTTATTCTCCCTCCTCCTTATAACTCTCTTTTAGTCACTTGAAAACCACTATCATGTCCCCTCTCAGTCTTCTCTTTTCTAAACTAAACAAGCCCAGTTCTTTCAGTGTTCCCTCACAGGTCATGTTTTCTAGGCCTTTAATCATTTTTGTTCCTCTTCTCTGGATCTTCTCCAATTTCTCCACATCTTTCTTGAAATGTGGTGCCCAGAGCTGGACACAATACTCCAGTTGAGGCCTCCCTCAGATTTTACTAAATTACTTGATGATTTCAATAAGAATTTTGCTTGTGTAAGGACTTCAGGATTTCAAATAATAATAACACTTACTTTCATACTTAACCATCATCAGTAATAGATCACTTTGAACACTGCAATCAAATCCATTCATACCAGTTTTTAAAATATCTTTCTAACAGATTTAGAGGAGTGAAAATTGCTGATATTTGCAGCAAATCTGCCTGTATTGTTTCTCGACATGGTTTCTCACCTAATACATAAGAAGCATGTGTTTGGGGTTAGGTTTTTTTGTTTTGTTTTACAGCATAGCTGTCAAATAAAGATATATGGCTGTCTTGACTCATAGGGACTTATAGATAGTGTTAAGAGAGAGACTGTCAAGGCTGATATGCCTACAATTAAATCTTTTGGGGCTTAGTGGCTAAATTGCTATGCTTTCATTCTTTTACATTCATGACAGCCACATAAAATTAGGAAATTCTGTTCTGAAAACCTGTTGTTACTGGAAAATTGGAGACCCAATAACTCAATCAAACTTTTAAATCTGAATTGTTTAAAACATCTATAATGAAAATGCACATAAATTTGCATTCATTTTTATATATAATCTTTCAGACTGAGAGATCCACAAGCACTTCACAAATGACGTGTATTGGGGACACTGTATACTGGTCTTTAGAACACAAGGCTATGAGTTAGGAGACTTTGGGACTGATTCAGACCTCATCTTGGTTTTAAATTGATGTATGTCCATTGTCTTCAATGGAGCGCTGATAAAAGCTGGGTAAATAACTGATTTTTTGGTTCATTGGCAATTCCCCTGCCTGATGTGAAAAAGGAATTTAAACTTGGGTTTCACATATTTCAAGAGAGCACTCTAGCCACTGAACTATGGAACGTTCTGATCTTTTTCAGGCTCTCCTGTCAAAAGTTCTTCCACTTGAATTAATAATTAACTAGACATTGGAGTAGGGGCTTGAAGTTGGGTCTTTTATAACCTAGGTGAGTATCCTAACCACAGAGCTATAGAGTAAGCTCACATTTTTTCCTCTGGACCATTGACTATTTATTGTCATTCATAGTAGCAATTAATAGTATTTCACAATTTGTTTATAAAAGTGGAATACCTTTGGGGGGAGAGAGTGAGAGACCCATACCAGAATATTCCATAATCTAATGGTTAGGACAGTCTCCTGCAACTTGGGGCTACTCTATTTAAAGTTCCTTCTCTACCTCAGGTGGAGGAGAGAACTGGACCCGGATACACCAGCTGACTGTACTAATCATTGAGCTAAAAATTGAGAGGAGGTGTACCATCAACACCACAAACACCACCTCCTTTTGTAGTTTTGTGAAGGGCACCGTAAGTCCCAAACATACTTGGCAAATTCAAATCAAATTTGCAAATAGTTTCCATTTGAACAAAACTGTATTTTTTTGGCGAATAGGCTATTTGCTCTGAATATTTTACCCAACTCTAGTTCCAATATACCTCCGCATAAGTGAGTCCAGCATCACACTCCTGAGCTCTAATCCTGGCAATGTGATTTTGGGCAAGAAATTGCACCTCTTTGTGCCTCACTTTCCTTCCATGTTAAATGGAGCTGATACCACCTCACACTCACAGAGGAGTTGGAGTGTCTGAGCAATTAGTATTTGTGAAGAACTGTGAGATTACCAATAGGAAAGCATTTATTCTGATTATTGTACTTACTCACATGAGCGCTGAAATGTAGCCAGTGCTGGAGTGGGGAAGCAAACCCTTCTGCATAAAAGGTGTGGAGGGAGAATTTTAGGGAGTCACCTGGGCAGACGTTTCAGAGAAGTGAAATGAGTTGGGTAATGGCCACATAAAACAGACAGAACCTCCATTTTTAAGGTCTTTTCTGAAGAGCTTCTACCCAGTAAATAAACTTGGTGGCACTCATGTGACTGCCAGCTTTGAAAATTAAACCTGTGATATGAAGTTGAGTTCTTTTGACTTGTATAATCATCATCATCAGTGCTGAGGGTCCTGATATTTACATTGAGCTAATAAATCTTTTGGTGAAATGTGTGCCCAATTAGACCCCAACTTACTCTCCAGTAGCTGTGTTGAGTCTATAAAGCCACCCATAAGTAATGGTGGGGGAAAAATGCTTTTAGTCAGTAAACTATGTAGAGAAAATATATGGTGAAATAAATAAGGACTCAAAAGATCTGATTTCATTCCCTGCTCTATCACAGACCTCTTGTGTAATTGTGGGCAAATCCATGTAATCTCTGTTCATTTCAGTTCTCCATTGGTAAAATGAGGAGAGCATTACTTAATTTCTTCTTCACTTTGTCTGCCTTGTCTGTTTAGATCAGTGATGTGCAACCTAGGCTAGTGAGTGTCCCACATGAGTAGCCTTCCTTTGTCTCAGTGGGTCTCAAGATTGTCATAACCAAAATGGTCTCCCAGGATAAGGTAGTTTGCTAATTGCTTGCGTACCTAACATTTGTGGGGTGTGCAATGCTGCACTTTGATTGGATGCAAAGGGTTCTCAAAGTCAATGGTTGTTGTGTGTAATCAGCACGTACGTCACTTCACATGCCCTTACTTTTCATGCATGTCACTTTAGTAGTACCAGTAGGAAAACACTATATAGATGAAAATCAGTGGAATCTGGCAACCCTGTGCATGAGCAACATTAAACAAAAATGTCTCACGGACCACACACAGAAACCTGATGGGCCACGGGTTGCCCACCACTAATTTATATTTTAAGATATTCAAGGATGGGACTGTCTCTATCTATGGCTTTTATAGAGTTCCTAGCACAGTAAGGCCATTAGCTTTGATGCGGCTGTATAGTCATTCAAATTATAAATAGTTATAATATCATAATTAAGGCTATGAGTTAATCATGGGTGATTTTAGTAAAAATCACAGTCAGTAAACCAAAATTCATGGCCTGTGATCTGTGCATGACTTATACTCATGACTAAATCTTAGCGGTGAGGAAGGGATACTGATGATGGTTGGGGGAGTGGCAGCAGCACCAGCTGCGGGGGGGCCACTGAGCAGCAGCTGCTCTGGCTGCCTAGGTAGTCCCCTGGGCCAGCCATACCAGCTGCTACTTGGGGCGGCCTAAGCAGCAGCAGCTGGTATGTCTAGCCATGGGGGCCATTCCAGTGGGACTGGTACAGCTGGCTGCAGATCCCTTCCAGCATCTCGGGTCAGCCACACTGGCCACTGCAGAGGTAATGGAAAATCAGGAATGTGTGACTTACACAACCTCTGTGACAGATATGGAGTGCTAATCATCATAATCTTACTCTGTTGAGTAAGATCATGACATTTTTGTGTAACCATTTTTCTGACCACAAATGTCGAAGCTTATTTTCTCAAGCCAATATACCAAGAAAGCTCACATATTTTAATAAGAGTGCATTTTCTAAGCCAGAGAAGTACTCTCAAAAGGACATTTCTGCTGTACTACAACTTTTTCAGATCCTACAAGCTAAGTAGTGTCAGTCCTCAGTCGTATTTGAACGGAGACCTCCAAAAACACCAAAATACTGTAGAAAATGGTGGTGAGGAGTTAGTATATGGAATACTTTCTTCCAAGTCAGTCTGCCGTGGATTGCAGATATATAATATAGATCTGCAACTCAGGGTTCAGTTCAAATCCTGGCTTTTCGATCAGGCATATCTCTAGTTCTATATGTCTATATAACCCTGTATGAAAGCTTGTCACTTGGTACAATCTGAAGTACAAAAAATATTATTTATTAAACGTGAGTTCTGTTGTGTTTCCTAATTAGTATACCAGGTATGTGGTCATTATCATGTAAATGCTTGAAAATTGTGTCTTTTCTGAATGTTTTCCTACATTAAGCCACAGTAACTGCCTGCCCACAGTATTACAGAGAGCTAGATTTTTATCCCTTTGCTGTGAAGGTAGGTGTGGATTTGAGACACTATTAGTATTTCAGTTTGAACAGATATATTTAAAAATGATGCTTCCATATTATAGGAAATAATTTCTCTTTTAGATCCTGGTAAGTGCAGCAGAGTCCTGGAATATTACAGGACACTGCCAGTAATTTTCACTTTGCTGTAGCATGAAAAAGTTAAGCACTTCAACACTGTTTTTCTCCTTCCAGCAGTAACATTATTGTCCCACAAATGTCAGTGGGAGAGTGGATTTGGGAAAAAGGAAGTACTTCTGTGTGAAATTATGATTCACAGCTTCTGTTGCACCCCACTACACTGACTCTTTTAGGTCGTGTATTGGCTAACTTATCATATGTGTCTGTGTTCCAATTTATTTTCATTCCAAGGCTTTGTAAACTAGTTCCTGTGATGGGTTTGGTTACAGAGACCCCTTATATCTGTCACTTGCTGTGCTAAAATACCACTGAGTCCACCTACCTGCCCTTTGGGCCATCTCACTACCCTGTCCAGACCCTTCGGTTTCCTCCAACATGGACGCAGAGCTAGGGTCATAGCCCTTTGCAGTATACTACAGACACTGAGATCAGATCAGCTTTTTGGGAAGGCTCAAGTAAAGAGACTTGCCTCAGCACCCAAATGTAAGCCTTAATGGGACTTGAACTCCAGATAAATCTGTCATACTCTGTATAAAATCTTACACAAAGGTAAACTTATGTTCACCCTCTTTCTCAGTGTAAAGAGAGATATGCACAGACTCCTTGCCCCTCCAGGTAACAATTACTTGCACAGTAATTGTTTATTAATAAACAAAAGTGCTTTTATTAAGTATAACAGGTAATTTTTAAATGATCATAACAGATAGCAGACAGACCAATATAGGTTAGTAAATAAAATAAAACAGAGCATGCAAGCTAAGCGTAATACACTAAGAAACTGGTTACATGGAATATCTTGCTCTCAATTTTTCTGATAAGCTTCTTTCACAGACTGGACAGCAACCTAGTCTGGGTTTGATGCTTCCCCCTGTTCAGTCTTAGATGTTTCTAGAAGTCATCTTGGGTGGTTAGCAGAGGTAGCCAGAAGCCCCTGTTGTTTGACTTCCCACCTTTATGTAGATTTTGCCAAAGGTGGGGATCTTTTGTGTTCCATTTAAACTTTTTCACACTTTTCAGTGAAAAAGTATGGCATCCAAGATGAGTTCCACCATCAGGTGACATGGCCACATGTCTTGGTAGAACTAACCATAGCCCTTCCTCCCTTGCTTACAGGAAAAAAACTCAATTTACAATTAATTGTTTACATTAATGGCCCTCACTTAGCATGACTACTTTAATAACACATGTTTGTACTCCATATTTCTAGCTTCAAATACAGGAATAATAGGTGCACACAAATATAATATACGCATTCAGCAGATTATAACTTTTCCAGTGATATCTTATAACAAGGGTGAGCAATAAGTGGCCAGCGGGCGAGACATGGTTCCCCAGGCTTAGTTCCTGGCAGGCTGTCAGAAGCTTTATTTACCTGCATATTCGTGGGTATGGCTATTCTCAACTCCTGTTGGCTGCAGTTCACCCTTCCTGACCAATGGGAGCTGTGAGAAGTGCCACAGGCCAGGCCACTACATCTTCACAGGCAGGCTTGCAAACCTCATGAGGAGACTTTAAACTAGGTTTTTCGGGGGATGTTGACCTAAGCCCTGAGGTAAGTGGGGAGTGGGATACTGGGAAGAAATATAAGGAGGAAGATGCAACAGAGGAGGACCTCGATTCATACTGAGAAAGTTGTGCACTCGATTATCATAAGTGTCTGTACACGAACGCAAGAAACCTGGGAAACAAGCAGGAAGAATTGGAAGTCCTGGCATAGCCAAAGAACTATGATGTGACTGGAATAACTGAGACTTGGTGGGACTACTCACATGACTGGAGCACTGTCGTGGAAGGGTATAAACTGTTCAGGAAGGACAGGCAGGGGAGAAAACGTAGAGGAGCTGCACTGTATGTAAGAAAGCAGTATGATTGCTCAGATCTCCAGTATAAAATGAGAGAAAAACCTATTTGTGAGAGTCTTTGGGTTAAGATTAGAGGTGGGAGCAACAAGGGTGATGCCCTGGTGGTTGCTTGGTATAGACCACAAGATCAGGTGGATGAGGTAGACAAGACTTTCTTCAGACAACTAACAGAATTATTAGGGGTCTGGAGCACATTACTCATGAGGAGAGGCTGAGAAATTAGGGCTAATTTAGTCTACAGAAGAGAAGAGTGAAGGGGGATTTGATAGCAGCCTTTAACTAACTGAAGAGGGGTTCCAAAGGGAGACTGTTCTCAGTGGTGATAGATGACAGAATGAGGAGCAATGATCTCAAGTTGCAGTGGGGGAGGTCTAGCTTGGATATTAGGAAAAACTATTTCACTAAGGGAGTGGTGTAGCACTGGAATGGGTTACCTAGGGAGGTGATGGAATCTCCATCCCTAGAGGTTTCTAAGTCCCAGCTTGACAAAGCCTTGTCTGGGATGATTTAGTTGGGATTGGTCCTGATTTTAGCAGTGGGTTTGACTAGATGACCTCTGAGATCCAACCCTGTGATTCTATGGTTTGCTGGATTGGCTGAGGAGTCCTCTTCCTCCGAATACTCTAAAATGGATGACTACAATTATAAACACCTATCCTCTTTTTGGAACTTCTCTTCTATATATGCTTGGTGTGAAAGTTTTTCCATTATAAGGACAGTCCATATTTTACTGTACCATAATTGCCTAAAAGGAGATGTCACATTTTCAAATAAGTCTAATAGTGAAAAATAAATTATTTTCTTGCTCCATATAAAATATAGATTCATTACTGGAGCATGAAGTAAGCAGATATGGGGTTATTTAGGAAGCTGGCATTTTGCCATAAAGTGCATCTCGTTAATAATGTCTTCTCCACAACCACCATATGTGTAAGTATGTTCTCCTTTCCCCCTTATCCTCTCCAACAGAGCTCCTCCCTAGTAGCAAATATGATGGATCATAATTGGAGTCATATGCAATCAGTACAGTAATTTATTTTAAAAAAATCTTTGAGTTACACAAAGGAAGCTTGTATCTAAATATACCTCTTACCTAATTTTGTTTCCCGCCCCCATGGAAGAAATAAACTGAATTCTATTATATGGTTTAGGGTTTTTTGAGGGCAAGACGGGGCAGGAGTTGTGAAAAATCACTGATTAATCAGTATTAATTAGCAAGTAGAAAAGCCTTTTATTTTTTAATTTGATTGTTTTGATCTTAACATCAGGGTTCTATAGAAGCCTCTTATGCTTTCATCACCAGCAAGGTAACAGGGTCTCTATATTTCTAGCCTTAAAAGCCAATATTTAATCAGCCCTTGCTGTTCTGAATTTCTAGTAGTGATATTCTTATTTAGCTACTCTTTCACCTTACAAAAACAGTCAGAACTTTATGTATTTCCAGGAATCTCATCGTCAAAGGGAGATAATTGAAGAGAGATACACCAAGTACAAGGAAATCGTGGGCTCTCTACAGCAGCAACTGGAGGATTCAAAGCGCAGAATCAAAAACTTCAAAGTATGTCCGTTTCCTCTCTTGTTTTGTTCCATCTTGCATTCAGTCACTAGCAGATGCACATTTCATGGAGATTAGCTCAAGTTGCAGGCATTGACTAAAATCCTATATGAGCAATGTTTCTGCTTTACTTGTCAGGCCTCGCCTGCCAAGTGTGCAGCCACATGGGCCCCAGCTCTGTCAGCATTTATTCCCTAGAAACACACTCATTGCACTTTTTCTATTTGCTTTCCTTCTAGTCTTCTAACTTACAAGGTAAATTTAGAGACCTAATTTTCCCCATTTCCCCAAGTGAAAAGTACCCTGATCCCCTTTCTCAGCTACCAAGCTTATCTACTTTCAGCAATGTGCTCTTTCATCATGTCACTTCTCACTGGTTACACTGCTAGTAGCAGCTTACTTTAACTGGAAATTGGGAATTTCATGTGGCACAATGTGGCAGGGCAATTCTGCCCCAGTCAAGGAGGAGTTAAAGGACTTATGAATCTTTTAAGGGTTGGCCATTGAAAAGGGGGATCCAGGCTCAGGCTGGTGGCATCCAGTAAAAAAACTACAGCACAGCACAGAGTTCTCTGGTCCCAGGCAGCAGGCTGCCTACTGGAAAAACTGCTTGAGAGCAGCACTCACACTGAGCCCTGTGATTGGAAAAAAGGGACTAGTTTTTCCTTTGGGAAGCCCTAGGATTCAGCCTTGGTTGCATGGACATGCAAGGGATAAGGAGCCCAGTTCTTCCTTCCAAGGGCTGTTGGCTTTTACCCTGAATGAGGCTGCAAGGACCTAGCCCTTTGATGGACCTAGCCCATAGGCATCTTTTATCTTTTTCTTTTGGATTATTTTAGACTTGATCAGAAGAGGGCAGGCTCCCTAAGAGCTGTATGTCCAAAGAACAGAATCCAAATTACTGTCATGCCACCCACCAGAGAAGGGTATCCAAGACACCCCAAGGGGCAGCTAGAGAGATACAACTTATCACACACAGGCATCAGATGATGGAAAAAAACCAACTCAAACTAAAGGTCCTTACCAATATTCTCACAAAACAACAGAAACAAAGTGAAACTCGCTCTCTTTTAACTATTTTGCAGACCACAAACTATAGTCAAATTGCCCAAGACTCCAAGCTACATTCAAGGATTTAGCTGTATGCAAGGGACGTTGTTTTGTTATGGGGTAGTTTTAAGTATGTAATATCTACAGATTCTGAGCTCATAAGCATGGAATTTTTTAGCTATATCATTTGACAGAGAAATCAGAGGTGTTCTGGGCATTGTCTTCCGTGGGGTTGCTGTAGTAAAAAGACCATGATTTCTCTGATATGTCCAAGCTATGCTTTGGTAAAGAAGGACTAACAGGAAGTGTGCAAGGCACCATCTATTTCAGATCAAGTGCTGGAGTTAACCTTCAACTTCCTCCACTTCTCTGGCCCAGCATTCCCACCCCTCCACAACCCAGCAGTTGCCATCAGTGGTTACCAGATTTGGAAACCCTGCAAAATGCTGACTGGCAGCAAGACCTGTATCAGCTGAGAGTGTAATGAAATGTTATACCAAGCTCACTGGTCTAGTTTGATCTGAACTTAAGGCTGATTCGAAAATAATATTTTTCTCTTTCTTAAGACAACAGGAACATTTCATGGGTTCCCTTTAGTCAGGCCTAATTGACGTTTTGCACAATATGCAGTCTGCTGTCATAGCTGTTGCAAATACAATGGTATGTTCAAAAGCAGGTAACAGGAGGGTACTAAGCTGATTTCAGTGATCAGCCTGGCTTTTAGTTCAAGAAATCCCTGTTTATTGCTTGTGTTTCTTACTATGCACTGGAATTGTCTTATCTGCCTCAAATACACTATTGTTTTACTTCTTTATGTTATTGTGACACTTTGTCATTAGCTGTTCTAGCACTCAGTGTTATGGAAGAGACAAAGAAATCTAGAGGGATCAAATGTCCTGCTTGCTGACTGTTTCAATTCAGACTTCATATACAGTGCAGTACTCTGATTGTATAAGTAGCCAAGTATTTGGTAAGTGATAAGGAAGTGTATATTACAAGGGAGTTTTATAAAGAACGTCTGTGGTGTTCAGTAGCCTTATATCAACGTTTTTACATACAGCTTCTTGCCTGAGTTAGCCTCCCACCTCCTGTATGACCTTCTTCAACCAGTCTTCATAGAACACATTAATCTCAGAAAAGGCACTATTCAGTCTCACTTCTGGACCTGATTATTTTATTTTAAGTAACAAAAATAAATACAAACACAAACCAGAAACAAAGAGCATGATCACTCTCTGCAGTTGGCTCCTCTCCTCACCTTCCTCCCATACTCTGGAATGTCATCTGTTGGATTTATGCTTATGAGTAGCTATGAAAAAACCCTATTGCTTAGAAGAGGAGGACAAGTTATAAGTACTATCTGGACAGATAATAATATCAGATTTCTTGGAATGGGGGAGGCAGGGAGTGAGCTGAGTTAAGCAGAGAACTGAGCTTCAAAACGAAAACAAAATCATGAAGGGTGTGGAAAAGGGTGTAACAGAAGCTGACATCTCTACAAATGGAGAGGTTTGTTGCAATGTAAAGATTGCAGGTGAAGTATGTGTGCCACATACTGCTTGTTTAATAGATCTGTTTTAAGATTGGATTTTTGGAGAGAGCGAAGGTGAAGGATGCATTATAGTTCCATATTCGGGGGGGGGTGTGAATGCTTTTTTTTTCTTTTTTTTCTTGTAAAGGTTATTATTGTAGAATGTTTATTCTAGGTACCAAGTCCCTCATTGACACACAAGGGGATTAATGTGTGTAATTCCCTTTTGTATTAATAGGAGCAAATCCCCTGTACATTAATGGGACAAAAGCTTCCTTTTAGTCTCTAAATTAATACAGGGGGAGGAGAGGTGTTTCCAAAGTGTAATACTACCAAGAATGATACATTGCAGAATGCTTTTAAAGTAAATTTCCTGATGTTGCTTGTGAGAAAATTGAGTAGCAAAGTATAGTATTCCATGAAGCAATACATTTGAGTGTTATAATCCCTTCTCATTTGAAGAAACAGGGTTATTTAGAAACTAAGCCAAGCTGTTAATTTTGTTTTTGAGAGCAATAAATCTAAAGACTCCTTGCTTCAACATTAAAACAGATTTCTAGGTATTTTTTGGTTAAATTGCAGTTTAAATTTCTACTCTAGCGTCTGTATCAAGTATCTCCTCTCAACAAAGTAATATGCTGGATGCACATAGCCAAATGTTCTTTACTGTATAAAGAACAACAGTGTGAGGGTTTACTTTATTTTAAAATTGGGAGGAAAAATGGAAAAGTAGTTTCAGGTTTTGACAGGTGAATTGACAAACCTATATTTCAGAAGAAAAAGTTTTGGATTTAGTTAGTGGGAGGGGAAAATTTGAGTTTTGCAGTTATTAGATTTCTTGTTGGAACAAGCTGATGTGGATCAGTGTTAAGTAGTGTCATCAGAGCATGCATGTACTGTCCTTCTGTTTCGTTCTGGAGTCTAGATGTGATTACACAGGAAAGGAACCATGCCACATTTATATAGTTTGTTATAGTTGCAAGAAGCCATCAAGCTCCCTGGGCAAAGCAGGGAAATCAACTTTTTTCCGGTAGTTCTGAATATTGAAAAGGGAAAGAAATTTGGAACAAAATCATATATAAACTTAACTACGTGTTTATGTTCTAGGAACTGAAATCAAAGTTTATCAGTTTAATGCTAAAAAAATACCATCTCTGTGTAGAACCAAACCTGAGGCTGTTTTTAATCTCAGTAAATAAGGAACCATATAACTTAAGTAATGCACATTTTTCACAGAGAGCATGTTCATTGCCTTTCTCAGGATGAGAAAATGGATGCTGATGTTTCCAACATACAAGTGGCAGCTCTCTCCTCCAACTGGCGGACTAAAACCAGCTTTATGTCCAGCTCACTGCTTTCAGATTCAGGCTGTAAGTATTGTTATTTAACAGGAAAAACTCCACAAAACAATTGAGTATTCTCCTCTTTTAAGACTATTTTAATGGAATGACACAGAGTTCCCTTTGAAATCATCATAGGAATCTTGCTGGCTTTTAGCTTCAGGCACTGAATGTATTGCTTTACCTAGTTAGTGTTTACTATGTCACACTGTGATTTTTTTTTTCCATTGGAAAATACTGCATTTCTCAGATTTCATTTCTCACTGGAAAATACTGCATTTCTCACATTTCTCAGGGATGCATGGCAATCCCGTCTGACAACAAAAATTACTGCATGGTCCCAGGACAGCGGACTGAAGCCTTAACCCACCTAGGCCCTGCTGCGCAAGGTGGTGCCCCCCAAAGTCCAAGCCCCACAGCTTAGGGGTAGTGTTCCCTCTAATTTTTCTCACCCTTGAGTGGAACAAATTTTGTTATGTGCGCCAATATGGAGGTGATGTATGAAACGCCACTTTCATATTGGTGCACATCACAAAATTAATGTGGCAGGGGTGAGGCCAAGGGGTTCTGAGTGTGGGAGAGGACTCAGGCCTGGGGCACAGAGTTAGGGATCAAGGGTGTAATGGCTCTGGCTTGGCATGTGGTCTCTGGGGTGGGGTTGGGATGAAGGGTCCAGGGCTGGGACAGAGGGTTGGACTGCAGTGATGTGAGGCCTTCAGCTGGAGGTGCAGGCTATACGGTAGGAATGGATTCAGGGAAGGTTGGGGTGAAAGAGGATGCTCCAGGGCTACTGCAAGGAGAGAGGACTCCCCCATTTGTGTCTCTTTGCAGCAGCACTTGGATTGAGGGGGAAGGGCACCTCTCCCCGCTGTGGTAGCTTTGGGTCTGGGGCCACAGGATAGGTGCCCCTCCCCCAACCCCTGCAGGTTCCAGCTCAGGCTTGGTTGGAGCTGAGAGAGGGCTGCCGTGACAGGGACTCTGGGCCTGGGCCACCCAAAACCTGGTTGTGGCAGGCTGGAAGCCTGGCTGGGTTGGGGTTGAGGGAGAAGTGGCCCTCCCTTGGCTACAGTAGGTTCCTGGGCAGGGTTCTTGAGCTCCTGCATGCAGCTAAATAGACAACTGTGCAGCCACGCAGATTACAGGGAACTTTGATCAGGGAAGGGGGGGCGGAGCAGCGTGCCTTTAACCCTGTTGCCCCGGGCAGTGGGGCTTGGGCTTTGACTCCAGGCCCTAGCACATCTAAGCCAACCCTATTAAAATGGGATCGTGACCCACATTTTAAGAACCCCTGGTCTGGATGATTACGATGGTCCCTTCTGACTTCAAAGTCTATGAGGTAAATGGCCCAGATAATATCTTTTAAATACGAGCAAGTGGAGCTATCTGAAGCTATTGTTCCCTTTCCTGCACATATGCAAATAACTCCAGCCTGAATTAATCTCTTACAATCCTATGGAAAAAACACAATACAAATAAATATTGTATATAATACAGGTTGAACCTCTCTAATCCAGCACCTTGGGAACCTGACTGGGGCCAAACCAGAGAATTTGCCAAACCACGGAAGGTCAATATTGTCTAGCAGCATCACCAACACTTCCACTGCTTACTGGGCTCTTAGAAGACATTTAGGGGGTAAATTAGAGCTTAATAACAGTACAGAACACTGAGAGCCAGGACTGGTGGCTGAAAACAAACTTTATGGGACTGAGGGGAAATTTGACCGCACCCATGATAAGTGAATATCTGGCTAACTAAAATCATGCCAGACCACGGATGTTGCCAGAGCAGAGAGTGCTGGACTAGAGAGTTCAACCTGTTAGTCATAAAATATTACAGGCATCCCCATGTCCTTCGCACAGAGTAGAGATAGTCTCTGTGAATGGCATTTGATAGGAGTTTATTAGCCAAGTAATTTTTACCTACTTCAGCAGTTGTGGTTCCAAGAAACAATTTTGGTGAGTAAACAAATAGATGTGCCAATCCCTTATTCTTCCTCTTTGGCCCTAAACAGGGCTTCTTGCAGACTAATATACATGTGATATTTTGGTTGGAACCCTTCATTAAAATATTGGCAGACTAGAAGTTGCCAGAGCTTGAATGAGGATTACAGGCAGGCAGAAAGTGATGAGGGGATGGTAATAATTTTATATTCCATCTCTCCATGTGTGAGATGGGGTTAAGACAGCTACACAGAGAAGGAACTGGATTGCATCCCTGTCTGTTACCTGACAAAGGGCCTTGAAAAAAAATGGGCCATCACTGATCCTGTAAAGTGGTAATTAGTGCTTCCCTTTTATATTGATTTCATAGTGTATGGGATTATCATCCTCCTTTCATCATCCTTCTTCAGTTACAATCATTGGTTAGGAATCTTTGACAATCACCTCTTACTTTAGTATCAATCAGATGAAACACTTTAAACCCTATAACACACTTCTGTGAAACCCTAATGAAAATCTACCAAATTATTCTGTCTCAGTCTGCTGGTTCAATGCATCTGAGCTCATATATGTATACAGCACAAGGAATCTCACCACAGAATCAGAGATTTTTTTTTTTTGGTGGAAATCCTGACACAGTCTTGTGGTACAATTTAGTATCCATCTCTGACATTTTCTGACCTACTCTCTCTCTTCCCATGATGCAATGCAAGCAAAAGAAATTTCCTTTCATTTTTTTAAAGAATTGGACATCTAATTTATTTATTCTCATATCCATCTACAACATTTAGATGCTTCACAATAGTACTGAAAAGAAACAATCATTAAATACAAAAATGAAATTCTGCCTAATTAGTTACTCTCACCATCTGATAGTAATCTCTAATGTTGGAGATTGCTGTGCTTTAAAATGGTAATCCAACATTTACAAATAGAATTTAAGAGACTGCAAAATAAAAATTTTTTCTAATGTCTTTCAATTGAGGATATCAAAGTGTTTTTTATAAGCATTAATCAATGTAACCTCACAATACCATTCTGAAATAGGTAATTATGGTTCAGATTCATGAATAAGCTGAATTCTAGAACGGTTAAATGACTTGTTTAAGGCCATATATGAGTCAATGGCAGACTTGGAAAAGGCATTTAAGGCATCTGCTTCTGGTTTATCCATTAGACAGTGTCTTTACCTGCACCACAAGCCCATGTATGCAATCAGAGCCAAGCGAATAAAAGGGAAATTTCACATATGCCGAATTGTGACTCAGTCTGAGCATGTTCATTTGTTCTTCTCTGTCCTTGTTCTTCCTCTGAGGTTTTGCTGGCCTGAAAGTCAGGGAAAGGTTCCTTTAGTTGTGAAAAATACAGGTTTTGAAATGCAAAAAAGGTTCTTCACATCAGAAGTGTTTCCTGAAAACAAACTATATACGTAGTTTTTATTTTGGGGAATAAGGTTGATAGGAAGTAAGGAGAGAATTGGGGTGAGAGAGCGCCAATGATTTTCAAACAGATGAATGATCACTATATTTGAACAGTATTGAGGAGGAGGAGGAGGAGGAGGAGGAGGAGGTAAAGGGGAATAGGGATGTTCAAACTAGGAATGTCAAAATGCGAAACATTTACTAATCGAGTAGTTGATAGATTTTTTTATTGACTACTGAATTAGTCAATAAGGGTAGGTAGTTCCAGCATGTAGTCTGGCTCGTGCGGATTCATAGCATAACCTCCCCAGCTGCCGCTCTGCATTTTACAGCACAGGGAAGTCTTTTATGGAAAGACCCACAGAGCAGGGACTGACCCTGTCTCTCTCTGTCCGGCTTTCCTGTGCAGTAAAATGGAAAGCAGGAGCTGGGAGGGGAGAGGGTTGTATCCTAAGTGATAAGAGACCTGCGGAGCAGGGACTGACCCAGCATCTCTGTGTGCCTGCTTCTCTATGCTGTTAAATGCAGAGTGGCAGCTGGGGGGATGTGACTAGTCAATAGAGCTAACGGATAAGCTCCTGCTTACCAGTTAGTTGACTAGTTGCTAATATCCCTAGTTCAAACAGCAGAAATGTCCATTTTATGGTTTGTGTTACATATCCAGAGTATGGAGAAAAGTATCTGCAACATAGCCACACGTGGAGTATATAGGGATCATTGCCCAAGGACAAATCTGACTTTTTGACACAGCTTGCTTACATAACATAAGTTGCTCATATTATGCCTAACAATTTGACTTTTGTCATTTAAAATGCGTGGTTCTGGAAGGGTTTAAAAGATGAAGTGAGAGCCATAAGAGTTTTTGAGCACGATCTTATGAGATTCCAAGTGCTGCTAACTTCTTATTTACCAGCCAAGAAATATATACAGGAAAGTTACAAAGATAAAGAAATGCCATTATTTCAGCATTGTCATTCAAAATTCATAGAATCATAGGATCTTAGGATTGGAAGAGACCTCAGGAGGTCACGGAGTCCAGCCCAAATTCCTCTTGCTAGTCCCAATTACTTTTCAGATGTTATGAAATTGACATTATGTGTTTACATGTAATTAACAATGCTTGATAGTCATGCTAAATTGTCTAATTAAAACATACTGGATTACAGTTAACAGATTAAGTGCTTTTTAAACAAATTAATAGAAAAATCTTTAAAATATTAAGTCAATAAGCCAATTCGTATATGGACATAAATATTACAGATAAAAGCATTTTAAAACAGAGGTTTGAGTTCAGGATAGATTTCCCAGAGTCAGTGGCCGATTCAAACTAAAATGTCGGGGTATTGTGGTTAATGCTATAGTATAGCTGCACTTCGAGCATCTGGTTTTTACTCTGAGATACTAAGCTCCCTTTAGTTTAGAGACTAAAATAATTGTTGCAGGGATTTGAATCTATTCCATTAGAAGGTAACTGTAAGACAGTGAAACTGTGACATTATCTTACTTCTTGTTGCCAGAAGAGGAAATCAGGTACATAGGAATTGTTTGAAAAGTAACTGGGTCTCATGTAACTAATCAGTTATGGACATAGAGAACCTAGGGAAAAATAATTTTCCATTAACAAAGAATTTTGTTGACAGAAAAAATATCAATTTACTAAACAATGTAGATGAATATGTATTCTGAGAATGTCATGGATTAAACTTTCATATGAGATACACCATATTATTGGTTTAATATTTTCAAATTAAATGGTGATATTATCAATTTAGATTGATATAAGCAAGTCATGGTATTGGCTGCTGCTGGCCATTGGCTTCCTTCTGTGGCGCTTGCTGCCCCCTGTCATTCTACAGTATAACTCTCTCTTCTTCGAGTAGTGTCCCCGTGGATGCTCCACTGTAGCTGTCAGGTCATCCTGGCACCACAGACAGGGTTTTCACAAGCAGTGGTCAGCCGGACTGTGCATGCATGACATGCGCCTCACGCCATTTGCACCTTTTGATCTCTCGCACAGTCCAGCTCCCAGTCAGTTCCTTCTTCACCGCCCCAGGTCGCAGACGGAGCAAGACCTCTCTCCTCAACAACTCTAGTCAGAGAAGAAAATTTCATTTTACATTAATTTCTGTACATAGTTCAGTCAGATTCTTATTGTTAGTTCTAGCATAGCTATAGTTACTTCGTTTAAAAAAAACAATTTCTCTTCTGAGTTAAAGGTTAAAAAAAAGGAAGAGATAACAGCACTATATAAATCAAAAAGAAAAGTAAGCTAAAGTGTGCTTCTCTACTATCAAGTCAGCAGTGACCGGCTCCTTGGCTGTGCAAGATTCGCCGGGGTTTAAAAAGTGCATCACATGTCAAGAGCCTATGCCGGCCTCCAACGGTCACTCAGACTGTATTAAATGTCTGGGTGAATCTCATGTGTCTCAAAAGTGCACCTACTGCACAAAACTGACAGTGAGAGCGCAGTGTGATAGGGAAATGAGGCTCAAGATGTTCTTGTTTGATAAGGCCCTGCAGCCCTCAGATTCTGACTCATCAAGGAGAGAAAAACGGAGAGCTTCCCCTCCTACAGCTGCTCCCGCTCATAAAAGCGCTTCACCAGCACGCTCTTTACCACCGGCCTCCACAGGCAGTATAAAAACTGGAGAGAAGCTGGGAACATCTGGCACCATGAAACCGCACCTTAACACAGCCTCAGAGCCAAAAACTTGGCGTGCAAGATCTGCGGCACCGGTAGCTACGGCATCAGTAAGATGATCGGCACTGCCAACCTTGGCACCGTGGGAGGCGTCACCATCTTCCTCTTCAACAACCCAAATGGCACTGGGCCAATCAGTGCAGCCATCAGCACCGACCCATATACTACAGGCACCGGCACAGAGTACAGTGCAAACCTCGGCACCGAATATGGTGCAGGCATCAGCACCAGCGCAAGTGTGCAGACCCTGGCACCGACACATTCAGCACCGATAGTGCGATATGAGTCGAAACGTTCGGCACTAGAAGACAATGGTACCACCTCGGCACCGAGAAGGGCTACTCATAAATCCCACAGAGCACGGGATCCGAGTTCAGAACCACTCGCTTTTTCACCTGCTCCATCACCATCACCTACACTTTGACAACCATATCAGAGATATACCTCCTTATCACCTCCCCCATCCTCGAGGGGTTCTTTTAGGTCACTGCATTCTCCAGCTCTTTCTCCTCATACTACCACTTGAATGCAGGCTGTGTGTCGGTTCTCCACAATATCACTCTCCCGACAGATGGGAATACCGACACCATAGCCACTCACATTCCTACGGATATGCCTCTCATTAGTCACCACGATAGTACCATCGAAGGCAAGGGTACCATGCATCCTGCTGCCGGAAACACCCGCCCACATGACAATACTCATCTTCTCCCCCACCTCACAGTCAGGACCCTATAATGTCATCTTCCATACCCTAGCCAGTGCACCAGCTTTTGGAGCCTGAGTACGGACAGATTTCCGAGGTGTAGGAACAACAGCCAGACATCTCACCGACAGACCAATCTTCCTCATCTCCGGACGAGGCAGTTATCCCTGGGGATCAATCACCACCGGATGATCTCAAACAATTTCAGGGGCTTTTTAAGAGGGTGGCCACCAGCCAAGAAATACAGCTCACTGAGGTCAAAAAGAAACAACATCATCATCTTAAAAATCTTCAGCCCTACCAGCACGCGAATATAACCGCCCTATAGATGAGGCTATTATGGAGGCTGCTGACGAGATATGGCAGACCCCAGCATCAATAACCCCAACTAACAAACAGGCAGATAAAAAGTACTTCATCCCGTCCAAAGGCACAGACTTGCTTTTTTCCCCACCCGCAACTAAATTCTTTAGTGGTGGATGCAACTCAGCAGAGATCAAAACTTCTGCCATATAAGAATAATTCCGCAGATAAGGAGAGCAAACACCTTGACATCTTCGGGCGTAAGCTATACTCATCATCGACCCTGCTCCTCAGAATAGCTAATTATGCCACATAACTCTCCAGCCATAATTTCGATAATAATACTAAACTCACTTCTCTCATAGAACATTTACCAGATTTGAGAAGACCGATATTGAAAGCAATTGTACAAGAAGGGTATGTCTCATCAAGAACCTCTCTCCAGATAGCCTTGGACATAGCCAACACAGCAGCACATGCCACGGCAACTTCTGTGGTCATGAGAAGAGCTCCAAACTGCTATAGTCCCTCGGGAACTGCAGACAAAAGTTGAAGACCTCCCCTTTGATAAAGAAAAATTGTTCTCACGGAAGACAGACCAAGTCTCTAGTAAGGATTCAAGAACCACCCTTTGTACCTTGGGTATGTACACCGCACCGTACCGACGCAGACATTACATATCATACCAACGACACCAAGATTTTTCATATCCCAGATAGCAGCAGAGGGGATTTGATCAATCCAGACCAAGACGGCATCCACAGAAGCAGAGACCCCAACCAAATAACTGTACCCCAACCACCACATAGGCAAACAGCAGGATTGACTTCCAGGTCGAGGGCTTGCAACATTTTACCGTGTTCAGCCACCATACTCAGTCTACTCCAATCTTCCATCATCGCCTGAAACCATATTACTTACCATCGCTGGGCTGCCATCACATCAGATCGCTGGGTCCTAAAGATTGTGTCGTCAGGCTACACCATACCTTTCCTGACACTACCTCCCTCTTCCCCCACCATCCCTGTCCCTCTTCAGGGACCCTTCTCATGAGGATCTACTCAGAACAGAGGTCCTTCACCTTTTAGATATCAGGGCAGTAGAGAAGGTGCCAGAAGAGTTCAAGGGCAGGGGATTCTAGTCCCACTACTTTCTTACAACAAAAGAGACAGGTGGATGGAGACCTATTCTAGACCTTCACAAGCTGAATCAATACCTACGAAAGCAATGCTTCAAGATGGTGACCCTAGCTTCCATCATTACAGCATTAGAACAAGGGGGCTAGTTCGCAGCCTTCGACCTGCAAGACGCCTACTTTCATATTACTATACATCCAGCACACAGATGGTTCCTATGCTTCGTGGTCAGATTGGACCACTGTCAGTACCGTGTCCTACCCTTCGGCCTGTCATCGGTGCCCAGAGTGTTCTCCAAGACACTCACTGTCATAGCGGCATACTTATGTCACCAAAGAGTTATGATTTATCCCTGTTTAGACGACTATCTAATAAAAGGGCCATCGGAGACAGATACACTATACATGATATCCATAACCAGACACATGTTCAAATTCCTAGGCCTTGTTCTCAACAAAGAGAAGTCAATGCTTCTGCCGACAAAAACCTTAGACTTCATTGGAGCCTATCTAGATTCAACCACAGCAAGGGCGTACCTACCAAGGCAATGATTCCAAGCAATCCAAGACCTTGTTTTTACCATCACAAACAGCCCCAGAGTTTCAATACTTACCTGTCTTCAACTCACGGGGCATATGGCAGCTACAACGTACGTGGTTGCTCATGCGAGGCTCCACTTTCGTTGCCTTCAACTTTGGCTAGCTTCCATCTATTCTCACAGGAAGCGGGACATACGCAGATGGGTGTCATCATCTGCCGACGTCATAACGTCTCTGAAGTGGTGGACCGAGCCGAGCAATTTATTGGCAGGCATCCCATTCCATCGAGACCAACCTACCACACAGATAACTACCTATGCTTCCCTCATGGGATGGGGCACTCATCTGGGAGACATCCGTTCAAGGTCTTTGGATGACCAAGGAATCTACCTTACACATCAACTTACTGGAACTCAGGGCAGTTGCAAATGCATACAAACATTTCCTGCTGCACATCCGAAGTACCACAGTGAGGATACTTACCGACAACATCTCCACAATGTATTACATAAACCATCAAGGGGGCGCTTTCTGTGCACCAAGGCAATTCAACTGTGGAACTGGTGCATCCGCAATGCGGTTACCTTAACAGCTTCCTACTTACCAGGAGCCAACAACATGTTAGCGGACTCGCTCAGCAGACATTTTGCACCAGACCATGAATGGGAGATCCACCCACATGTCCTCCAACTGATTTTCGATCGTTGGGGTTGCCCACTGATAGACCTTTTTGCCTCATATGAGAACGCGAAATGCCAGCATTGTTCCAGGTCTGGCATAGGTCAAGGATCTCTAAGGGACGCCTTTCTCATCCACTGGGGGGGGACTCTTATATGCTTTTTCCTTTACACCACTCATCCCCAGGGTTCTCGAGAAGATCAACAGAGATGGCACAGCAGTGATTCTCATAGTCCCATTTTGGGCACAGCAAATATGGTTTCCTTGCCTTTATTGGATATCTCCTCACTCACCTTATCACTTTCCCATGCATCCCAATCTCCTAACTCAGCACAACGGGACTCTAATTCACCCTCAACCCCACACAGTATGATTGACAGCCTGGTTTATAATTGATTCCAAGAACACAAACTCCAATGTTCAGAGGAAGTGAGAAATGTTTTATTACATAGTAAAAAGCAGTCCACTCGATCCACTTACCTGCAGAAGTGGTGCAGATTCTTATCCTTATGCACCACTAGGAAGCTGGATCCACGTACTGCACCTTTGTACGCTATCTTGGACTACATCCTACAATTAAAAGAAACAGGGTTAGTTCTAGCGTCTGTGAAAGTACATCTAGCAGCTATCACCACATTCCACACCTCAGTGGATGGTTATTCAGTATTTATACATTCTACCACACATAGGTTCCTCAAGGGTCTCTCCAACTTATATCCTCCGCAAAGATTACCACCACCTGTGTGGAACTTGGAGCTAGTTTTGGACACACTAACTCGTGCCCCCTTTGAGCCTATAGCAACCGCTCCACTTACAATGATGATGCTTAAAATTACATTTCTGCTAGACATTACTTCTGCTCACATTGTTGGAGAGATAGCAGCCTTGATGGGGGTCCCACCATACACCATCTTCAGCAATGATAAAGTCACGTTGCGTCCACACCCATCCTTCCTTCCGAAGGCCTGCTCAGACTTCCATATAAACGAGCCAGTCGTACTCCCATCTTTCTACCCCAAGCCACACGGGAGTGCTCACAAGACCATCCTTCATTCACTAGATGTAAGGAGATTGCTTTCATTCTAGTTGGAAAGAACTCGGAACTTTCACAAGACGGACTAATTTCACTAGCGGAACATAGCAAAGGTCAACCTATCTCATTGCAACGAGTTTCAAACCTTATTGTTACCTGCATTAAAAAGTGCAATGCTATATGCAACAAACCATTACCGGACACACTAGCAGCCCATTCTACCAGGGCTGTAGCAACCTCTACAGCCTTCCTTAGCGGGGTTCCTCTAAAAGACATTTGTAGAGCAGTGACGTGGTTCACTAACAATACTTTCATGAAGCATTATGCAGTCTCTCATAAACTAACCACTGACATTGCTGTAGCAGCTGCAGTGCTGTCGACTGTGGATATGAAGTGACTCCGTTACCCGCCTTGCTTATATTAGAGTACTGCTACGCTGTCCCCTACAGTGGAGCACCCACGGGGACACTACTCGAAGAAGAGAAAGTTACTCACCTTGGTGCAGTAACGATGGTTCTTCGAGATGTGTGTCCCCATGGGTGCTCCACTACCCACCCTCTTTTCCACTCCGGAGTCTCTTGTTATATCTTTCAGACACCAGGGCAGAATCGAGGAACTGGTGGGAGCTGGATCGCGAGAGAGATCAAAAGGCGCGAATGGCATGAGGCACGTGCCGTGCAAGTGTGGTTTCTCTTGCCTATTCTGTAGAAGTCTTTTAGTTGGATTTTTTAAGGCTCCATATATGGAGGAAAATTTTACAATCTTTTTGTGTTGTTTTTTTTTTGCTAGTTGCTTCTGAAGGAATACACAATATTTATTCACATTTTTAGGGGTTTTTTTTAATTCCTCAGTGTGCTGATTGCTTACCCTCTTAATAGCAGCTGTTACTGTGCTGGTCTTTACCTTTGTCAAGAAAATGAGTTTTCTCGAAAATCATTAGTATCACTTTCCAATCTTACTGTGTCACTTGGAGTACACCTACACAGCAATGTTATTTAAAAAAAAAACTGACGTTATTCTGAAATAACATCATCCGTGTCTATACTACAAGCAGTTACTTCTACATCAGTGGTCCCCAACCTTTTTGTGGCCAATAGCACATTCATGTTTTCAGAAGAATATGGCGGGCACCAACAATTTTTCAAGGCTTGTTTTGTATTTGTACATTAAATAATATGAAAACCATCATATTTAATATTACATAATATATGAATCCATAAGATAAAAAAGGTAATTTTACATGTAAAAGGTGTTAATTAAATTATTCGGCAATTACTCTTTCAACTTCCTTCAACAATTCACCATCTTGAAAGGGTTTTTTCTTCCTTGCGAGCAGATGAGCAATTTTAAAGGAAGCAATAGTAGCACTTTTAGACTTTACCATTTGTCTAGTGAAAACAGATTGCTGGGCAGATAGGTTTGATTTGAGTTGATTAATTTTCTTCTTTCTCAACTCAGATTTAAGTGGATGGCTAATGTCAAAAGACCCATGATTAGTTTGGAAATGGCGTTCGTCGTTATGTTTTTTCGGCGCTGCAACAGTACCACTGCACAATAAGCAAATACATTTCCCTTTATTGTCAATAAAACAATAGGATTCTTCCCACTCTGCGTTGAAATAATGCATACATTGTCTTTTATTTGAACCACTCATTTTGGGGCAAAATGTTACCTCTCCCTCCTCCTGTTTGACCGCCCAGCTCTTTCTTTTCACTGCCTCCCTCCTTCCTCCTATGCACTTCCCCGGCCATTTTTAAATCCCCCGCCACCCATCCCAGTCCCAGTGACGTCACCCCCATCGTTCCTCAGTGCCCCGCTCCCTTTTGGGTAGCTCCGTCGCCGGCGCTGTTGCACGCCGTCTGCCATCTTTCTCCCCTGCTTCTTGCGCTCCCCGGCGCTTTAAAGCTGTGCGCCAGACTCCTGGCGCGCGAACAGCCAGCACACAACTGGTACCTGACCCCTCGCGCCGCAAGCAGCGTGGTAGCAGGGAGTCCAGAGTGCAGGGCGGCAATGCCCCGTCACAAGCGGCGATACACGAGTGATGAGAGGTTGTCAGTAGGCAGGCGCACATAAATGCCCCGGCGGGCGCCATGGCACCCGCGGGCACTGCATTGGGGACCATGGTTCTACATAATGTCGAAATAATGTTGAGCTGGAGGGCTTCTAACTCTGACTCATGTAACCCTTGTTTTATGAGGAGTAGGGGTAGTCATAGGAACAGTACTCTTCCTCAGACTTCCTGCTGTGTAGACAGCACTAAAAGCCAAAAATAAGCTATTTCAACTTAAGCTATACAATTGACGTAGCTGAAGTTGCATAGCTTATTTCGACTTTAGCCCTGCAGTGCAGACGTGCCCTTAGATGGGGAGCCTAGCTCTTCTTGCCATCCCCATTGAAAGGCAGGTAAGTAAACCAGCCATTTGAATCATCGCATTGGCATATGGCCTGGAGTATACTCCATGTATTTTTAATTTCAAGCAGTGATATCTATCAGTAACACTTTACGGCTTTGACAGTTATATCTGATCTTTTTCTGAGCCCCAAGGTCTTTAATAAAATCAGCAATGAGTTGCTTTTATTTTGTCATTCATTGCCTATGGCTAATTTATCTCCTTGCTTGTTCAAAAACAGAAGACTGGACTTTATTTTTGCTCTGTCACTCCCAGTAGCTATATGTTCTAGACCTTATGTTATATTTTTCACCCTATATTCTGATGAAAGGTTCCAGATTAACAAAGTGGGAATGGAGGTCTTCTACACAACAAAAAAAGTATAGCCAGTAGCACTACAAGTTTCCTCATGTTTCCTTGCCAGTATGGTTCAGCTCTGGCTTGAAAAGATGATTGCAGGGAGGAGAGGAGACACTTTTGATGTAATTTAGAAAGAAAGGAGACTCTGGAATTAAACCTTGATCCATGTAAAACTTTTAGAAGAAGAGAATAAATGATAAAACTGTAATCTCTGTATTTATAGATATATTTAGTATGGAGATGCCAATTACAGCAGTCAATGAAAGGGATAGCTATTAGTCATCATGTCTAGTCTTCATTTTTTTTATAATTTCTACAGTTACAATATCTTTTCCGTAACCAGCTATTTTATAGAGTACTAGTTTTGCTTACTATACCTATGTTCTTAAAAAGGAAGAGGTTTAACTGAGAGCATAATTTAGACAAGAAAGCAATCATTAGATACATGGTTTGCACTCCATATTATTTTAAGCTGCAATCAAAAAAAAGTTAGTCCAAAAATATCAGCTGCTGGATGTTATCTACAGAATAATCCTCAGAAATTGCTTTTCTCATGGCCACTGTGTTTTATGCAGTTTTATATAACTAAGTTTCTAACAACTGCAGATGCTTTGCATTAGTTCTGTAAATTGATTCCTGTCCTTATGTTTGTACAGTTTATCATTTCAAGGTTTTGACCTGGACTATTTCCCAGAAGCCATATTCCTTCTCGACTCTATACTCTTGACTGGTGTCTCTATCCCGAGCTGTCATATCCTAAGCTTTCAGAGAGAGGAAAATAGTGGTTAGTCTTCCTGATCTCATTAAACTGGAATCACAGCACTCTATTACCCCTTATCTTTGCTGAAATGTAGCACACCTATGCTGCCATGGTATATAGTAGGGATGAACTAACCAATGGCAAAATAAGTACATCTCAACCATTGTCCTTCCCACTATAGTGCTGGCTTTCTCTTTGCCTCTAATCACAGGCCATACCTAGTTTAAGCAATGCCTGACAGTAGTGATTTGTTTGCATCATAGTTTTAAGGGGGATGTAAAAGAATAAAGTGGGGGCTTTGCCTGTTTCAATGGAGAGTTCTCAAAATAAGGGAGAGCATAGCAGAAAGCACAAGAGCATATGTGGGGAAAGTGTGCAAGCTGTTATCAAGGCAGATGTTATGAACAGAGCAAAGTCAGGGATGACGTTGCAGTAAAAGATTAGATTTGAAAGACATATTGGGATTAAATAGTGAAATGCCTTATATGGTATTTGGGGAGGAGAGGCTGAGAGACAGTGGGGTGCAAAGGGGCTGTGAAGTGGTTTAAACAATGGACCAGAAAGATGTGCCTAGAGACGTTTTAAAGGAACATCTCCAGCACAGTGTGCTAGCTGTTAACATTTGTATTTTAGTTTCTATATTTAAGCCCTGGCTGGGATGATTTAGTTGGGGTTGGTCCTGCTTTGGGCAGGGGGCCGGACTCGATGACCTCCTGAGGTCTCTTCCAGCCCTATGAGTCTATGATTCTAAGTTATAGGTGTCTAATCCTTTTTTTAAATCTTTGGTGAACTTTTTGCCTCGATATTCTATGGCAACAAATTCCACAGGTTAATTACATATGGATTAAAAGAGTATTTCTTTTATGTGTTTTCAAATTTATTGCTTCTGATTTTATCAGGAGCCTTTCAGTTCTTGTTTTACTAGAAAGATAAACAGGAACTGTCTACTGTTACATCTGTATAAGTCTATTACCTGTTCCTTTGCTACTGGCTAACAGCTGGTAGCGAAAATAATGTGTATTGCAAATCCCTGCTTTTAAGACCTTCTCTGTTCTATGGAAGAAACACACCTGAAACTTTCCATTAAGCTGTCTTTATAAGTTAGATGGTAGGGGGAAAGCATAGCCTTTTTCCATTGTAAAAGAAAAAAATACCAATTTTTTTCAACCTGACAACTCAAAAGTGGTTGAGCTCTGAAATACGGAGTGTCAAAGAACATTTTGAAAATTGCGTAGTGGGGACAGGTCTATGCCACTAACTTCTGCCTATAGAGCTGTGTCACTCACAGGTGTAAAGAGGTGTTATCCCTCAGAAAATCTGTGCCAGCAGAAACCCCTAGCGTAGATACAGCAATACTGCAAAAGTGCTCATTTGTCAGTATAACTTGCTGTGCTCAGATGTGGTAGAATAAAAACTATACTGGTAAGAATATAATAAAAAAGGACTTTAGAGCTTTTTTGGTTTTGTTTATTAACAGGAAGTGATAGACTCAGATGGATTTTAGGGAGCACCAATGTTCAGACACTAAGAATTTTCTACAGTTAAAAACCTGAACATTAGAGGAGAACACACAGCGAGTGGTGAAACACACAGTGAAAAACTGCATAGACCATCTCACTCGGTTTGTAAGAAAGTGCACTTCCAGTACTGTTCATGCAAACACAGAAAATCTCTCTGGCACTACATACTTGCAAAGTTGATGTCGTTTTCTACAAACTCAGGACATGTCTCTACCAGGAACACTTTAAAATTATAGGTATATGATACTAGCAAAGTGCTTCTAGAGTAGACACAGCTTTTTATACTTATACCAGGAAACATTAATAAATGCTGACCATATATCTATTATTTTCCCATTTTCTTTCTTTTGCTCACTGTGGTAGGCAGAATGGTTTACATATTTCCCATGTTAGTGGGAAATATGGAAGAATTGTCATTTTAACTGGTTGCACGCTATTAATTTATTTTATTTATATTATAGTTGCACCAAAAGAGCCAAACAATCAAACACAGTGATATAGACTCTGTCCCAAAGAGTTTATTGTCTAAATAGACAAGAAAAGACAAAGAGTGGAATAAAGGAAATGGTATTATCCCCTTTTGGGCAACTGACATGAAGTTTAAGGGTGAAATTCTGGCCCCATTAAAGTCAACGGGACTAAGTGACTTCCAAAGTCACCCTGGAAGTATGTTGCAGAGCTCAGTTGAACCCTGATTTACTAAGTCCAATGCCTTAACCACTAGACCATCTCTCTCACCTACACAGTGAAATTAGCTTTAATGTAAAGAGACTAGAGAGACAAAACCCTGCATGTGGTGAGCATTAGATAAATGGTCAGTTTTCAGAATAGAGAGAGGTAAATAATGGTATCCCTCATTGGTCTGTATTGTGACAAGTGCTATTCAACATATTCATAAATCATGTGGAAAAAGGGGTAAACAGCAGGGTAGCAAAATTTGCAGTCAGTACAAAATAAGATGGTTGAAGAATTACAGAGGAATCTCACAAAACTTAGTGACTAAGCAACTTTTAAAATGGCAGGTGAAAATCAGTCTGGATAAATGCAAAGCAATGCACATGGGGAAACAATCTCCACTATACACACAAAATGAGCTGTTGCCCCCCAAGAAGATCTAAGAGTCATTATAGATACTTCTCTGAAAACATCCGCTCACTGTGCAGCAGTCAAAAAAAAATGTTAGGAACCATTAAGAAAGGAGAGAGAAAATACCATAAAGCTACTATATAAATCCAGGTTATGCCCACAACTTAAATACTGCACACAGTTCTGGGTACCCCATCTCAAAAAATATATATTGGAATTGGAAAAGGTGCAGAGAAGGGCTACAAAAATGATTAGGGGTAAGGAACAGTTCCCGTATAAGAAGAGATTTAAAAGAGTGGGACTTTTAACCTTGGAAAAGAGATGACTATGAGAGGATATGATAGAAGTCTGTAAAATATATGACTGGGGTAAAGAAAGTGAATAAGGAAGCGTTATTTACTCCTTCACATAACACAAGAATCAGGGTTCATCCAATAAAATTAATAGGTAGTAGGTTTAAAGCAAGCCCCTCTTCCCCCCCCCCCCTCAAAAAAGAGAATGGCTTCTTGAAATTACAGATGAAAATACACTTAGGGATCCTTTTATTTGGAATCTGGTGTTTGAGGTTTTTGGCTGAACTCAGGGCACATAAGTCAGAGCAATCAGAGTTGATAGCGGTGCATAAGGCTTCAGGTAGTGAAGTTCCCAGATCTGCCTTGATTCTAATAATATGGCTGAGGCTTTCCAGGAAAAAAAAAGCACCTCAATTATCAGGAGGCTTGTGATCAAATCAGGAGAATTGGCATCACTGATATCTAATCAGTTTCACAAATAAGTTAATAGTTTCACACCCAATACTATGGATGGGACAGCTCTGCACACACTTCCCCCAGACAACAGGGACATGTTGGCAGCAGCATGGAGCTAGTAGCCAGAAGCCACTCTCGCTCCATTGTGCTGCTAGTGGTGGCCCCCAGAAGGTTTTTAATTGCCTGGGGACAGCAGGCAGGGCCAGGAGATGTGCCCAGGAAGGGAGTGAATGCACGGAGACACATACACCCCAAAGCCCTGCCAGATGTGGGGGTGCCTACAAGCCCACAAGGAGGACTTGAGGACTAGCACTGTCCCTAAAATAAATTGAATTTGAGACCTCTGCCCTGGCTTCTCATTGCACAACAAGGGACGGATCACTCAATGGTTGTCTGTTCTGTTCATTCCCTCTGAAGCACCTGGCATTGAACAGTCAGAAGACAAGTTACTGGTATACATGGACCATTGGCATGACCCAGTGTAGCTGTTTTATGTTCTTAGATCTTATGGGAGGATCTTCACAGGTGTTATCTTTTTATTTTTCCCTCACAGCTGCAAAAATGACATTGGAAAAATGTGTTTAATTTTACCAGCAGGCTCTCTGTAATAGCTTTTCTCTTTATTTCCCCCAAAAAATTGCATTCTGAATGAGGCATTTCTAGTTTTCTTGGGAGATGAGTAGAGCTACATCTGTATCCACAAAAATGAGCTGTGGATATCTGCATTCATGTCCTCAGATGCGGATACCCACTGATATAAAGCGTATCTCCACAAATTTGTAAGATTCTAGATCCAACATTTGTATCCACATCTGCAAAAATGAGACTCGGATATCCACATGCACATCTGTGGATGTCGGTACTCACGGATATCTGTGGATTTGCAGGGCTCTAGAGATGAGCAGTGTAAATGTTTAGGAAATAAATAGTACCGTGACTGAAAAATTAGTGAAAAATGTCCTTTTTGTATTTCCCATCAATCTGTCACAGCTTCACACTAAGAGGTGGTTGTATTTCTATCCAGAACAGCCCTTAGGTTTTCAAAATTATCATTACTCCTTTGGATTGCCTAGCACTATGGGGCCTCTTAATTTTATATTCTGCAACAGGAGTCACAGCACATGTTTGTTGCTCTTTTGCTAACAAAGTGAATGCATTGTGGCATACTTATCTATTATTTTTCATCTGTAAAGTCTTACAAACAACAAAGCCTCATAACCTTGCTGCGAGGTAAGTAGTGTTATCCCCATTATTTGATGTGTACCGAGTAGCAGTTAACTTATGATCAGCTCCAGTAGCAGAGTCAGATTTAGAATTCAAGAGTTCTTGTTTTCAGTCGTGTGCTCAGATTACTAGACTGTGTTTCTCGAATATGGTCTGTGGAAATTTTCCAGATTTACTTGGGTGTCAAAAAGGAAAAAGTGCACATTCAGAAAGGAAACTTGTGGCAAATGATGGTTTCACACTTAGAAAGCTAACACTATATAATTCTTAAGAGAATTCCACTTTCTTTGGTGCAGAAAAATGATAATTTGAGGTTTTAGTAAGGGCTAAGGAGTCAAGATAGTGATTTTGCTCCCTGTGGGAGCTGCTAAGTTATTGGTAAAAAGTATACTATGCATATGTATAACAAATTGCCAGAAAGGCCCAGATATCTGACATTTCATGATGTACATGTGAACAGTACAAGAATGGCATTTTGTAGAAATAGAAGCCTAATGTCTGATTCATAACTTGGTGCCTCTACCTCTCATCAAGTCCTTTCTACCAATTAGTGTTCTTTTTTACAATGGATGATTACAAGATGCTGCATCTAGTTCATATTTATTTTAGGGCTTTGTGCCATATAATGCACTCAGACTAAGTTTGTGGAAGTACCCAGAACCATGGATTTAAAAAAATTACACATACACGCCTAAAGTGCATATGTATTAATCTGGTGTCATAAAAACACAGGGCCCAACACAATTTGCTCCTGAAGGATATTCCACTGAAAAGCATATTGGGGGGGTCGGGGGGGGGGGAGTTCTGGTTTTTTTCACTTATTAAAAAAACTACAAAATTTAATCCAAAGTGTAAATATAACATAATGATTTATAATTACAATTCTTAAATGTCAAGTAAAGTAGAAGTTAAGGCTTCCTCTGTGTAACAATAGCTCACTCAGACAGGTTAATTATAGATAGACTTTAAAAGTCTGTTTTTCTTGACCAATAAAGCACTTATATTACTCTGTGTTTATAAATAATCTCAGAGGGGTAACCGTGTTAGTCTGCAACTTCAAAAACAACGAGTGGTCCTGTGGCACCTTAGATACTAACCAATATAAATATATAGAATCATGAGCTTTCATGGGCAAAACCCACTTCATCAGGTGAATTGGAGTGGAAATAACAAAAAACAAGATAAATATGCATCTGAAGAAGAAGTGCCTGTCAATTGTAGGACCCATGTTAATATGATCTATGCCATCAGGTGCCAGCAGTGCCCCTCTGCCATGTATATTGGCCCATCTGGACAGTCTCTTCGACAGTGCTTCTTAAACTTTTTAAGACCCAGGAACACCAAACAATTTTTTTTTATGAGGAACACCAAGGATTTTTTGCTGAGCTCTCCTCCCCCCCCCCCCCAAAAAAAAGCTTGCCCCTTGAACACCAGACGACACTTTTACTGACAACAACAATATTCAGTCACTGCCCTATGAAGCCTTCTAGACTTCTGCCTTTTTGATAGGGAAATGTAATTTACTCTGTTTACTCATATTGGTGGAAATTATAAATTCAATACCTTATCAAGCACGGGTTAATGTCAAGCAGCTGACTGACAGCAGCCATAGCAGCCACGCCAGTATTTGGGGCACTGAGGGCCTTACCCCGTCCCCCCAATTGACAGTGGGTCCCTTACTGCTTAATGTTTTGTCCTTCAGTAGTTCTAGCCCCTGGCTCTGTTGTTTTTGACACAGAATACTGAAGGGAAGGGCCTTGTCTGTGCGAGAGGGTGGAAGGTGCTGGCCCCCCCTCAGCTGTCCTGGGTAACAAGAGAAGGCTAAAGACAGCGGTGCAAAGACCCGGTTGGGGTGGCAGCTTTAGGGCAGTTCTCTCCCCTGGCAGACAGGATCCCCAGACCAGCAATGGAGACAGCCAATCAGAGCCGGCCCTGCTGCTGGCCCTGCAACGCTCCTCTCCTCTGACAAGGGGTTCAACCGAGGCGTGGAGCTTTCCCAGGCAGTTGCAAGCTGGGCGCAGAAGCATGTGAGGAGCGCGGGTAGCCCCGCCTCATTTCCTGCCGCATCATCTCTTGCTCGCCTCTTCCACCCTTTGCGCAGAAGCACAGGAGGAGGAATGTGGGTAGCCCCGCCTCATTTCCAGCCACGTCACCATTCACTCACCTCTTCGCACCACCTGCTGCATCTCAGCAGCTCTCACGGCCGGTTTTTTTCTTCAGATGGCCGCGGCACACCTGTGAGTTCTCCGTGGAACACAGTTTAAGAAACAAGGCTCTACGACAAAGGATAAATGGACACAAATCAGACATTAGAAATGGTAACACACATAAACCCGTAGGGGAACATTTCAACCTGCCTAGGCACTCAATCATGTATTTAAAAGTAGTCATTCTTCTATAAGGAATTTCACTAACCAATTACAGAGAAAGTCTGCAGAACTGGAATTTATCTTCAGATTTGACACCCTTATGCTGGGCCTAAACAAAGACATTAATTAGTTGGCACATCACAAAGCCAATTTTTCCTGCCATTAACATATGCATTTCCACATAAAAAGCTAGGTATGGAATATATCTAGACCATTTAATTAGCCTCATTAACATGGGTTATACAACTGACGGATACTACTTCTGGGGGAGGAGGTGTGTGTGTGTGTGTGTGTGTGTGTATATATATATATATATATATATATAATATATAAAGGAGAATGTTTGTATGTTTGTGCGCTAATGACTTGGGCACTATAAGAGCTACCGCAACCAAATTTTGCATGGGGTAACCTTTTCTTCGGGAGAAGGTTTGAAGGTACTTTTGGCAGTGCGGGGAGAAGCGGCTTCCTGGGGGAAGCGGCGGGGACAGTCACTCACTAAGGCTGGCGACAGAGGTGCGAGGGGAGAGGCGGCGCTCCGAGCAGCAGCTGCTCCACTCGCCTCTACCAGGCCATTCCACTGCGCAGGCACCTCCGGGGTGGGGGAGCCCCCTCTTCCCTCCCACCCGTGATGCCACTCAGCCCAGGCCCCTCCCCTCCGGCAGCAGCCGAGGGTTGCCAAGTGGCGGGCTGGAGCTTGTGGCCACCACTATGGGGCAGTTGTGGGTGCAGCGGGGCGAGCCCAGCGGGGAGGCAGCGGCGGCGGCACTGGGAGTGGCCCGGGCTCCGGTGCAGCTTCCTGGTTGTGTGGCAGGGAGCCCAGCACCTGCTCGGCGCGGTCTGTGGGAGAGGGGAGCCCCCAGCACGGCCCCATGGTGCAGCAGGTAGAGGTGCGAAAGTTTCGGGGCGGGCAGCGGGGTCGTTGCTCCCCGCGGCACTTGCAGCCTTGGGTGCAAGCTGGGCCACCCCACCCACCCTAGGTCTCATGCTCGCCCCCTCCTGCCCGCCCCTCACACAGAGGCACCCCCAGCAGGACCCCACCACCCGCCCTGAGCAATGCCGGGTAACTCCAGCTTGTGTGTGTGTGTGTGTATATAAAAAACTTGGTTTCCGTTATTTCCACTCCAGTTCATCTGATGAAATGGGGTTTGCCCATGAAAGTTCATGATTCTATATATTTATTTTGGTTAGTCTCTAAGGTACCACAAGACCACTCATTTTTTATGCTGATAAATATATACCATAATATGCTGCAGTACGACCACCATCATCACTTGTATTTTTTTATTTTAAAGTTTTAAATTTGTAACCAAAACATTGTATTTATCATAGCTTTTTGCATGTAATAGTATATTGGGCAAGCACATACAAATTCTGCCTGTGAAGAACAGCACAACAGTGAAATCACTGTAATACAATATAATTCAGCTAAATTGACCAATGTCAAACTTATGGTTGCTGCCACTAGCAAATCTATATATACTACTAGCTCTCTGAAGTGATTAATTACTGATAGTATTTCTGTGCAGATGGTTGATTGTTCCCTCCCATTCCTTTTTTCTTTCCTTTCCAGCATTTATGAGAAGAACTGTTCCTTTTGATTTAAATACAAGCAAGGAAGATCCCATTAGTATGACTGTCAACGAAGTGAAGTCTCAAGCGGAAAAAGAGAAGCACTGGAGCAGCTAAAAAAAAATGCAAAAACACAACAACTTTCCTTGCTAGAGATTCAGTTCTGCTCCATTATTTTAAAACAATAATTCTGACTGCAATCAAGCACAGCTGCACTTACAGGAGTGATGCAGCATCAGTAACTCATCAATTGCCAAACATTGACTGAAAGTTCATCATAGATATTTCAGGGCAGTGAGCCTATTGAAACCTGAAGATTATGGTATGTACCACATCTGCCAAGAGATTTTATGGCACAGAGCTTTGTCCCATTTGCATTTCATTCTATGGTTCCCCTGACTGAAGAACTAGTACACGAACTTTTATCAAAAGCAAAATTACAAGTATAAGGAAATTTGGTTGACGCTTAAATTTAGGTGTCAACCTTGAAACAATTACTAGAAATTGCTTTCGGTGTAATATTTAAGAGGCTTTATAATATAGCAAAAAGTATACATGATTTTAGATATGTCCATTTATAAAAGACATGTGACAGGTCATTAACTATTAGAAAATGATCCAATCAGCAAAGTTTAAAATCGGAACTACATTTTTCTTCAAAGTTGGAGGGAATTTCAGTCATAGTTTGGTGCAGCCTCTCTCTACTGTCGAGTATTGAGAATTATTTCTAAAATATAATATCTTATAATCCGAGAGTATGTCAAGAAGGTATTGCTATCTAATGGTTAGAGCAAGAGAAGGGCAGTCAGAAGACTTAGGTTCTCAATTCTTCCCTTAAGTCACTCAGTAACTTTTTGCAAGTAACTTAACCTGTCTGTGCCTCAGTTCCATCATCTTCAAAATGACTTGATGATAGGGATTTTTGCTAAGCACTTTGAAAGCCTTTGATGAAAGGTGATGCTATATAAGGAGCATGAAATATTGTTAATTTTTAAAAGAAACTTCTCATAACCACTTATTCTTTTTATTGTATATTAAGTATGTTGAATTTTCACCTTAATTTTAAAATGTTACTGATTATTTATAATTCTGAGTGTTCTTGCTGTTGAGGATCCCATTTAATTCAAATCTGATACATTTCCTAGCTTACACAAGTCTCCAACTAACCACTATTGTAGCATCTTCCACTGTCTCAAGAACCTTCAATATTTGCACTAGTCCTGGTTCAGGTCATGCCTATCTTTACTATTCCAGGCTGAGTCACCAGTTAAGTGCCTTAAAAGGCGAATATACTGGCCAAACACACCAGTGAATATCAGAGTGATATGAATGGCGTTGTAATGGTTCATTTATGTCAGACTATTCTTGCATATAGAGCCCTCTCCCTAGCTGAAAGTCTGGCTCTTTTATTAGCACTGTCAGTAGAGATTGAAACCTTTAGTACCAGTTTCCAAGCCATTGTGTGCCAACTAAGGAATAGGCAGTGCTTTTAAGGAATTTACTGCAGATAGATTCTGCTCACAACTGGGATAGTGGGGAGTCTGTTGGAGCAAGCCCCTTACACTCAGCATTGTTCCAAGTACACCTTATTGCTGAGTGCATTAACATAAATAGACTACAGAAAGGGAGATGAGGAGATACACTCAATTATTGTTTAGCATTAATTTCATGTACGCACTGTAAAACAGTTACTATTTCTTATGTCTCATAAAATATTGGCTTATACTTTTTGAAGATTTTCTCTTTGCCTTCTAGATTGCATAGTGTATGCTGGAGTAGTGCTGGCACTAACCCTTTACAGACTCCTGGCACATTTTCGGTCTCAGAAAGCCAGAAAAGCATAACAGGGTCATACATCTCTTCCAGTCCAAATGACTGTGTCAGAGCCAGAACAAAAAACAGCACACACACAAAAAAAAGCCCTACTAGTGAAAATAAAGTTAATGAAAACTTATTTCTGTCATAGAGTAGGAAGGGGGGCGAACATCATGAAATATGGGATTCACTCAGTCCATAATTGCCCTAAACTAAACCTACTGTAAATGTATCCAGCATTTATAATATATTTTAATTAGATCCGGTCACAGCTGAAAATTGATATTTAAAACACATCAGACAGTTTGCATGGTGAAATGTTGGAAAATCAGAATATGTGATATTCACAACTTCCGAGCTTATGGTGTATACAGATAATGGTTAAAGGAAATATAGGACAGTCAATTTAAATTTAAAAAAAAAAAAAACCTTTCTTTTGCCACACAGTAAATTGTTGTCCTAAAATATATTATATTGCAAGGATATCTTTTTAAAGAGAACCCACTACAGTTTTAATTCCTAGATCGATAGATGTGTGTCAATCCCCTTTTACTGAATCTGGAACAACTTCCATGATAAATGCCTATTTGTAAGTGGGGTAGGCTGAAATCTGGCAATTGAGAGCCTCCATTCAGGGGCAAAAATATTATTTTTGTAAATATAAAAATCACTTTGCTTCTCCTAAGGAATGTAAAAAAAGCTGGATATTCATTGCCTCTGGCTCTCTTGGCTTATATTTATTATTTCTTACTTGTGATTACTAAATGTAGCTTAGTTAGTTTTAATAATTTTTTTTACATTCTCTGACCTACTATGTTTAAGCAGTCTAAACTCCAAAACATGCTTTTCACAATGCTCTGCAAATAGGTTCACACAGTAGAATGAAACTGACTATTGGGTCAATAATACTGGCTTTCAAACTCCTTAAATATGTTGACTGTTTACAAATTGGGCCATGTGATATCTTCTTTGAGGCAATTTATTTCCTTTTGTAGTTTACCAAGAGGGCTGAGAGAGAGAAATTAAACCGCAAAAAAAAAAAAAAAAAATTAAAAGAACTTTCTAATGGGTTGGTGTAAGCTTTCCAAACCCAGGAAATTCTTTCCTAAACTTACCCTCTTGGCACTGCAACCCAGATAATGTATACCATCAGTTTGAATTCTGCCTTAGATAAGAGGATCAGATTGCCTACAATACCTCAGTGTTATGTAATGAATTATTTTCCTTCCTAATTAGAGTTCAAGTCCCTTTCCTGACATTATCTGAAAATGTCCTTTTGTGGTTTAATAAATTATATTTTTTCATCTTGGCAAAAACAGTATTCCTCCTGACCAGCTTCTGATTCTAAAATTGAAAATTAGGGTGTTCATTAGAAACATTTTATGCATTCAGTATCCTAACATTACTCCTTTCATTATAGATCTCTGTATATTTAATTTATTAATGGCCTAATCCAGTGAGAGCTTTCAATATGCTAGAAATGTGGGATATGGCCCAGAGATTGAATTTCTTCTTATACACAGCGTCTCTGAAAGTCAGGCCACTTGGTAGGTGCCTAACTTCAAGCACACAGTATGGAAGTTTTGGCCCTGAAGACTATGGTCCAAATTCTTAGTGCATCTTAACATAGCTATAAATGGAAGTGCATCAACCCCCTATGTTCATTATCCCTAAAGCCACTAAGCATTTTCAGTTGAATTACTTCAGTTTTACCTTGTCCCTCAGTTCTCTGGAGCTGCTTCATCTGGAACCTTATACATTTTCAACCTTTGGCAGCCATGTAACCCAGTGATACCTGCTTAGTGATAACCTTTCTGCTACCGGAATGGGGAAGACTCCTAGTACTTCTATACATAAAAGCTTTACCTATTGGATGTAATCACTAATGCGTGAATGCAGCTGATTTTTATCAAATGAGGTTCTTCTAGAAACAAAAAAGAAAAATATTACATCTAGGCACAGAACACAAGGTCCTCCTCATGTGGAATGGAGACTAGAGAGGCAGGGATATGTCGTCACATGAAGAATCAATTTAACTTTTTTTCTCCTCATGGAAATAAGAGGTTTCAACAGTACAGTGCTGAAGTTTTGTGCATTCCTTCATCACCCACATCTTCTCTACTACTTTCAGCTTTCCTTCAAAACAAATGTAATGCATTAGAATACCCAAGCACTGAGAAAAAGGTCATCTTTTTTTCCCCTAAAGTCCTCTTGGGTGGGAGAGTGTTTGTTCCCACATCCCATGTTTTTCTTGTAGACATATTTCCACAATATGGCCTCTTAAATGACCCTGCACTGTTGTGTGTTTCTCTGGGAAAAAACTGATTTTTCTGGATGAAAATGATAGTATTTTGGCGCAGCAGCATATGCAGGTATTTTTATAACAATGATCTTCTTTATGCCTAAAAATTCCTAAAGGAAAAAAATGAAGACATTCTCATATCTGTAGCTCTTGCAAGAATGTAACCATAGACTTAAATTGCCTGTTTTGTGTCCTCTGCTTTGTGTGTTGTAAACAAAAGAGTTAAATCTCTCCCCATTTCTACAGAACTCTGACCCCCTGGTCTACAGATCCATCATCTATAGTATTAGTAACCTTATCCCTTCTCTTTTGGGCCCTGTTCTGCCCCCACAGGTGTGATTCCCAATGAAGTCAATCGGAGCTGCACCCATGGCAGATACAAAATGAATATTATAATGCAAGAACAAAATCCCGTGTCTTAGTCTAGTGGAGATGGTGATATTGATGATGTGATAAAAAAACAGTTTAGAACCAAGGTTGATGTGGGAGAGAAGGCCCCCCTTCAGAAAATAGCTGTGCCATCTTACCTGAGAATCTAACCATAATGAATCTCCAGGTGCTGCATATTTTTGATATTGTGTTTACCTATTGTAAGCATTTAAACAGATCAGTAATTTAATAAATTAAGACCATGGATTAACAATGAATCTTCAGAACACTTTAATTCAAAATCTCTATAGTGATTTGAACAGTTATGTCCTATGAGAACACTTTCATGCAACTGCTGTGGGCAGAACTTTACTGCATTATAATGTGTAGGTGTAAATCAAATCTTAAAACTTAGCAAAATGTGTATCATAGTTAGAAATACAGCAGAAGCAATGTATAATTTGGTGAACTTGGTCTTTCAAAATCTGGAACCCAGTTCCTTTGAGAAGGTTGGCAGCAAAAATGAAAGGGGGGGAGTAATTGCTACTGTGGTTAAAATATAGAGACATCCACAATATATCATCTGTATTAGCAACAATAACCAGTCATATTTCTAAAGCTTAAAGTTGCAAACCTGCCATGCCCCAGCCTGCAAGAATGAAACTCTGGTTATTGTGTTTGATTGTTTTGGTATTTTATTTTTCTTTTTTTTCTTACTTGGCAGATGTAAAATTTTAAATGTCACGTACACATACCTTGAGGAAATATGCGGTGATTGGGATTTCAATATAACAAATATAAAGCAAACCCACTAGCACATTGTGCTTTCATAGACTAAGATGTCTTGACGCCTATACTGCAGATTATTCCTAAGGCAAATCATTTTAGATCTACCTTTTAATATAATCAAGAGAAGTGAGTGGAGGACAATGTATCTTTATCAAGTGAAGTTTTCTATGTCATGTCAGCACAGATATTTTACTGAAATAAAATGCAAAATGTGGCCCGAAGCAAAATAGGTTTCAACTGTTTGAGCGGCTACTAAAATTTTAAGTCAAGGTTAAAATTAAAAATCAAAGACCAATTCTCCTATGATTTGCTAGCAAAGGAGGAAAGATTAGGCTCATTAATGACGCTCAATATGAAACTCCCTCTTCAGGGCGTTTGTATCTTTTGTAAAGAAATTCCTGCCCTTATTTTTAATGAAGGACTTGGCTGGGGAGCAAACAGAAACTATACAAAAATATTCACCTTTGCTGGCACTTATTGTATCTCTCTGCACTACAGCTGTTGTTACTGTTGAAGGTATTTGTATTTTGAAGTAGTGTAGTGGCTGTAGGATCAGCCAGTTGCCAAGATAAGATAATATCCTACTGTCCTCAGTGTGATTTTACTGCAAGACCAAATAAAGGAAAAAAGGAAATCCACTCATCATTCTCTTTTGTGTGATGAACAGATCTTAGTGAAATTAGAAAAAGGTGTATAGCAGGCCAACTTTTCCCAAAGTGCTCAGTAACCAACATATCCTGTTTTCAACAACAATACTGATTATTTTTGAAAGTCTGGCTACTTCATTTCAGCTTAATAAGAACTATTAAGTGCTAAGTTCTTCTGAAAATCTGGTCTTTCATGTGTTTAAATATTGTTTGAAAATAACTCACTAAGGATCAAACCTTGTCATCCTCACCCAGGCAAAACACGTATTAAAGCCATTAGGTTGAACTGGAGCTTTGTCTAAGAACTATGAGATTTTAACCCTCTCTCTGTACCTTGGAGTTGTTTTGATCTCAAGCTGGTTTTCCAATTTGTTACCTATGTGACATTTGAATATCAAGAGAAAACATTGAGATGTTCCTCTATCACCAGATGATTTAGCTCATGGGATCAATTTCAACAGTTGATTTGCCTGTAGGGTGGTGGTAGCATAAAATGGTACAATTTCTTATCATTTCTTTTTCTGAGGATTTTGAAACTCCAGCTTGCTAAAATAAAAGCCACATTGTAAAAGGACTAACATCAAATCATGTGCGAGTTAACTTTAAAAATCATAGTCAGGGCAATAATAACTACATCTTAAGGTGGTGTTTATCCACATTTGCTAGGTGTTAGAATTTTTCCCCCAATCATGAGTGGACTCAGTGCAATCAGTGCTGAGGACAGTACATAAGTCTTGTCTGGAAAATAAAGGATGCAGTCTGTTTACTTAAGAGAACTGCACCCCTGTTGCTTTGTTCAAAGTCCTGAAAGCTAATTTTTGAATATCTGTCAGTTTCAGATTACCATCTCTAGAGCATTTGCTGACAACTAAAATGTTGCTGAAAAGTTCTGATACTTTCTAAACACAGTCCCAATGTCAGTTTGCAAATTTGAGTTTTGATGTTGCTATTAAACAAGCATTAAATTGGGATTTGAGCCAAGTTTCTGTGTTCTGGCATTGAGCCTCTCACGTGTTCCACCAGTGTCCCAAAAGATGTCTTTTGCCTTCCTGCAAAAACATGTTTTTTAATTAAAAACCATAAAGACTGGGTAAGCTTTGCAGATGGCCCGTAGAACTGTTTGCCTCTTTATGCGACCAGTATGCTGTACAGAGCAAAATGGGTGCATCATTTTTAATGAGGCTTTTGCTGCCAGGGGCAACCCTGGCAACACAACCTAATTCAAACAGCTGCAGACTTAAAAACATCAGGTGGTTGACAAAGTTTGTTCATTCTATGTTTTGTCTGATAGAGTAGCCAATAAAGCCAGTGTGTACAGTGCATTTGATTTTTTTCTTTTTTCAGCTGGAGGCAACTTTAGTGAAGTCATCAGACTATAACAAGAAAAGCCAGTGAGCAAAAGAGAGTGCAGTGGGCTACGTAGGTGCATAGCAATCGTGATGTTCACCATTGGCAAAATATGCACCTGTTTTTTGAGAGAGTTTTTTGTATGTCCAAGTACGAGCTTTTAGCTAGGCCATCAGCAGACAAAGTATATTAATAAATATAGCCAATAAAGGTTATTTAGCTCCATATCAGGTTATCAAAACACCTTCTTTGGCTGGTAACAAAATCCTTTTCTCACTCAGTTCGATCAAGTCTCAGATGTAAGTATGACAAATCATCTCCTAGAAAAGTCAGGCAATACTTTCCTCATTGTTCCTGTGTTCAAGTAATTTCCTAATCCCCTCTTGAGTTGCTGTCTTTTGTAAATCATCTTACGTTGTGTCTTTACAACAATACTGTATGCCATTTCTCAAACTTTTGAAATCTTCAGGGAAACGAAACTGGTCACTCTTCATGTTATATTAAATGCTCACTTGTCTTAATTTATACCTCTTTACAACCCATGCACTTTGGAAAATTTTGATCTACATGGTGGTAGTTAGTCTATTTAGGGCTGGATCCTGTGATTCCTCTATGAAGAAATTCCATTGATGACCGTGTGTTTTCTGTGCATGGAAGACTTGCAAGAATGGACTCTGTACATTTTCTATGACTTATCAGATGCCCAAATTTCAGCCTTACCATTATAAGATTTTATGGCTTAAGGGTTTTAAAAAAAATTATTATAGGCTGGAGGAAGACAGAGAAAACATATATAAGCAACATTTATGCTCTAGGTAATGTTGCAGGATAGTTTGTATTCTATATTTCAGTTTCCTTAAACATTCAGAAAACTTCCATGATTAAGTGCTGCAAAAAGTTTGAGTACTTGAGCAAAATCCATTTAGCCATTTTTGAGTTCATGACCAGTGAAGCAATACTTTTTTCTAAAAAATTAAATACCACTCTGGCCAGTTCCATTTTAAGGTTAATTAAGAAGTGGCTACATTTTAAAAACTTACGCCCTCAGTTTTGAGCTGAAATCCTGGCCCCGTTGAAGTCAATGGTAAATTTCCACTACATTTCAGTGGGGCCAAGATTTCACACTTGATATGTAATTAGCCTTAATGAAAAATTTATGCTGTCTGTTTGGGGAAGAAAACTTCTTTTGAACATGTGGATTGAGCATGGACAGCACAAAATATGTGCAGTTATAAACAGCACACTTGAGACCTGATTCTGCAAGGGGCTTACTGTAATCTGAGAGGTACCAACTGACTTCAGTGCGAGTTTTGGAGACTTGCTGTCTTAAAATAAATAACCATCTCTTTACCACATCAGTCCCCTAAAGCTGGACAAGTCGCAGTCATGTATGGCTAGTTAAAAGTGCGCTTGCTAAATTAAAGAATGTACAAATATAGTTCATAAAACTAATTGCTGTATGAGATTTTTTTTACCTTCTGATTTGTTTTTAATTAATAAGAAAAGAACCCTTAAGCTAAAAGCACAAAACCTTAGTGTTGAATCAGACATAATCTTATGCACTTAAAGCAGGAAATTACAAAAATCAAGGTTGGTGTAGCAATATTATATATTTATAGCAGTGCACTTATTGCTCTAGATTATTCAGTTCATTAGGGCCAGTTTGCATTGCTTATGTAGTGTAAAAGCACTACAAAAAATTCAGAGAAGACAAGTAAAGAACTCCCCTTCTGCATGGAACTGATGTTATCAGAGGTAGAATATATGGAGCTATACCTATCTCATAGAGCTGGAAGGGACCTTGAGAAGTCATCAAGTCCAGTCCTCTGCTCTCATGGCAGGACCAAGTACCATCCCTGACAGATTTGCCCTAGATCCCTAAATGGTCCTCTCAAGGGCTGCACTCTCAATTCTGGGTTTAACAGGCCAATGCGCAAACCACTGAGCTAGCCCTCCCTTCCAGGATATGGGCCACTACTTCCTAAACCACTACCTCCCTTAGTCCCCAGCATAAGTGGAATCATCTTGACAGAATGAATTTAAACTATGCTTGGTTCTCCACTAGCATAAAGTCCCTGAAAGGACCTTATTTCTGTGATGTATGTTAGGGTTCCCCTTTTGCTGTTCTAACCTGAACTAAGACTGAGTTGCCTTTTATCAAAGGGTATGTCTAGACTACATGGCTCCGGCGATGGAGCCATGTAAACTAGTTTACCCAGCATAGGCAAAGAAGCAGGGATTTAAATAATCCCCGCTTCATTAAAATAAACATGGTCGCCGTGCTGTGCTGACGATCAGCTGATCCGGCACAGTGCAGCAGTCTAGATGCGGATCTGTTGACTGGGGAAGCCTTTGCCGACTGATCCCTTATGTGCTTACAGGATCGGTCAGCAAAGGCTTCCCCAGCCGACAGATCCGCGTCTAGACTGTCGCGCTGTGCCAGATCAGCTGATTGTCAGCACAGCGCGGCGGCCATGTTTATTTTAATGAAGCAGGGATTATTTAAATCCCTGCTTCTTTGCCTATGCCGGGTAAACTAGTTTACATGGCTCCGTCGACGGAGCCATGTAGTCTAGACATACCCAAGGTGCTTCCATGTCCGCTACAACTGAATTTAGCTCTCCATGGATAATATGAGGCCACTGTGTAGAACTTTCCGTTCCCGTTTCCATCATAAATATGTTTATCCTCCCTCCTAGGATTTTTATGAAGATTAATTAGATGATGATTGCAAAGCACTAGGGATATACAAATTGCCATAGAGGTATTAACGTGTCTATATCATAAAATAAATAGGACATGCAAGCAGCACAGCCAAGTTAACATTCATGAAGAAACCTTCACTCTGTAGTCTGCTTTACATGATAGTGGTTCATTTTATAATTTTTCAGGTTGTCTTAAACAATATTTAACATGTAAATTTTGTATGTTGATAGATACTTTTATCTCTTTTAGTCACTCGTGCATGAACACGAACACACAAGCACTCTTATTTTTATGTTTCAAAGAAAATATTATGCTTTGAAGTTTGAAGAACAGCTAGCCAAAAACTCAAAAAGTAATAGAAAATTGTTTTTTAAGTACATCAGAAGCAGGAAGCCTGCTTACAACCAATTGGGCCCAGGGACAATAGAGATGCTAAAGGAGCACTCAGAGATGATAAAGTCATTGTGGAGAAGCTAAATGAATTCTTTGCTTCGGTCTTCAAAGTTGAGGATATTGGAGAGATTCCCAAACCTGAGCTATTCTTTTTAGGTGACAAATCTGAGGAATTGTCCCAGATTGAGGTGTCACTAGAGGATGTTTATGAACAAATTGATAAAACTTAACAGTAACAAGTCACCAGGACCAGATGGCATTTACTCAAGAATTCTTAAAGAACTCAAATGTGAAATTGCGAAATTATTAACTGTGGTTTGTAACCTATCCTTTAAATCAGCTTCTGTACCGAATGATTGGAAGATAGCTAACATGACACCAATATTTAAAAAGGGCTCTAGAGGTGATCCTGGCAATTACAGACCGGTATGTCTAACATCAGTACCGGGCAAATTAGTTGAAACTATATAGTAAGGAATAAAACTGTCGGACACATGGATGAATAAAATTTCTTGGAGGAAAGTCAACATGATTTCTGTAAAGGGAAATCATGCCTTACTAATCTGCTAGAATTCTTTGAGGGGTCAACAAGCATGTGAACAAGGGAGATCTAGTGGATACAATATACTTAGATTTCCAGAAAGCCTTTGACAAGGTCCCTCACCAAAGGCTCTTAAGTAAAGTAAGTTGTCATGGGATAAGAGGGGAGGTCCTTTCATGAATTGATAACTGGTTAAAAGACAGGAAACAAAGGGTAGGAATAAATGGTAAGTTTTCAGAGTGGAGAGAGGTAATTAGTGGTGTCCCCCAAGAATCTGTCCTGAGACCCATCCTATTCAACTTATTTATAAATTATCTAGAGAAGGGGGTAAACAGTGAAGTGGCAAAATTTGCAGATGATACCAAACTGCTCAGGATAGTTAAGGCCAAAGCAGACTGTGAAGAGCTTCAAAAACATTTCACCAAACTAAGTGATTGGGCAACAAAATGTCAAATATCAGAGGGGTAGCCGTGTTAGTCTGGATCTGCAAAAGCGACAAGGAGTCCTGTGGCACCTTACAGACTAACAGATGTATTGGAGCATAAGCTTTCATGGGCAAAGACCCACTTCGTCGTGCATCGACGAAAGCTTATGCTCCAATACATCTGTTAGTCTATAAGGTGATAAAATGTCAAATGAAATTTAATGTCGATAAATGTAAAGTAATCCACATTGGAAAAAATAATCCCAATTATACATACAATATGATGGGGACTAATTCAGCTACAGCTACTCAAGAGAGAGATTTTGGAGTCATTGTGGATAGTTCTCTGAAAACATCCACTCAATGTGCAGTGGCAGTCAAAAAAGCAAATAGAATGTTAGGAATCATTAAAAAGAGATAGAGAATAAAACAGAAAATATCTTATTGCCTCTATATAAAACCCTGGTACGCCCACATCTTGAATACTGCATACTGATATGGTTGCCTCATCTCAAAAAAAGATATAATGGCATTGGAAAAGGTTCGGGAAAGGACAACAAAAATGATTAGGGGTTTGGAACGGGTCCCATATCAAGAGAGATTAAAAAGACTTGGATTTTTCAGCTTAGAAAAGAGGAGACTAAGCAGGGATATGATAGAGGTCTATAAAATCATGACTGGTATGGAAAAAGTGAATAAGGAAAAGTGATTTACTTATTTCCACAATATAAGAACTAAGGGTCACCAAATGAAATTAATAGGCAGCAGGTTTAAAACAAACAAAAGGAAGTTTTTCTTCACTCAGCACAAAGTCAATCTCTGGAACTCCTTGCCAGAGGATGTGGTGAAGGCTAGGACTTTAACAGGGTTCAAAAAAGAGCTAGATAGATTCATGAAGGTTAGGTCCATCAATGGCTATTAGCCAGGTTGGATAGGAATGGCGTCCCAAGCCTCTGTTTCTCTGGAAATGGGTGACAGGGAAGGGATCACGTGAGGATTACCAGTTGTGTTCCCTCCCTCTGGGACATCTGGTATTGGCCACTGTTGGCAGACAGAATACTGGGATAGATGGACCATTGGTCTGACCCAATATGGCCATTCTTATGTTTTCCTTTTCTTTGGGAGAGAAGTCCTAACAGCATTAAAATCAATAGTTTTTCCCCATTGCTGTAGATGGAACTGCGATTTCATCATAGTTTAAAAGAAAAAAAGGCTATTCTAAATGTTCCCTAAACACAAATTTATGTAGGGTTTTTGTTGGCTCTATGTTTTTGCAAGACCATAAATATCTTTCATACTCATGGGCAAATATATATGTATTTTAAAAAAACATGGTTTCATCTCTATATTTTCATGACAGACCATAATGGCTCAGAATAATTCAAAGTTACCTAACTTTGCCACGTAGGCTGTGTTTTGAAAATACAATAACTGGATATTTACACAGTATGGTTTCATTATGGGCCATTGTTAGCCCTTAATCCTATTTTTTTCAAAAGATTAAAAAGAAACTTAAAACACACAATCAAACCCACTGTACGTTTACATATCATTAATACAAACCAACAAAAGTCAGGAAGTTTAGACATATAACTACCCTGGCTTTGTTCCCTCTCTTCTATGATGCTATTATATGGCTCTCTAAATAATGCATCCCTACTACAGCAGGGGGTGGAGGATGGATTTCAATTGCAAAAATGTACTCAAGGAAATGGGGGGGGAGGGTTTCTAAAAGAAATCCTGCGTTTCATACTGTAGAGTTTTCTGTTACATGATGGTTTGTGCAACAAAATTGATATGTGTTTGCACACGTATGCTAATTTACAAGTTGTCACAATCCTAATTACTATCCTAGATCTAAATGAAACAAAAGAAATGACTATGCAGCACTTTAAAGACTAACAAGATAGTTTATTAGGTGATGAGCTTTCATGGGCCATCACCTAATAAACCATCTTGTTATTCTTTAAAGTGCTGCATAGTCCTGTCTTTTGTTTCAGCAAGATCAGACTAACGCGGCTACATCTCTATTACTGTTCTAGCTCTAAATGCTTACACATTGATGCGATTATACGTTGAAGAGGATATTAACTAGTTAAGATAACCGTATAATGAGATTCTCTTGTGATTTATCTTATTTTGTCAACAGTCACCCAACTTCTGTAATGAGACTCTTTCTTGCCTTGTTTGTCAATTGATGGTTTTATTCCAAAATAGTCTCATAGGATATTTTCCCACTAGATGCTATCTTCAGATAATGTTCTTGTAGGGCTGCCATTAAAATTTGTGTAATTAAATCACTGCAGTAGATAAATTAACCCTCACTCCTCTTATCTTCCTGTAAGTCAACAGTTAAAACTTTTAAGAATTGTATCTTTTCTCTTTCAAGGAAAAAAGGATTTGCTAGGGAAGTGGCACAAACTCGGTGGTGTGGATATTCTTAAGCATGGATCCTTTCCAATCTGTGAAGTTTGTCAGTCACATTGGGCCTGATTCCAGTCTCACAACTCTTTTTCCAAGGTGTATCTTCATTGGCTTTAATTAAGGTATATCTGATTTATACCAGAATGAGACCAGAATCAGACTTGCTGTTACCTTACACCAAGGGCTTGTCTATACTACAAAGAAGATCGACCGTTCAGAGGTCGATCTTCTAGTGTTCGATTTAGCATGTCTATTGTAGACCCCCAAATCAAACACTGAGGGCAGCCCCCGCCAGCGTTGTTACTCCTCATTCTGTGAGGAGTAAGGGAAATCAATGAGAGTGTATGTTCCCATCAGCCTCCCACAGTGTAGATACCGAGGTGGCTCAGCTTAAGCTATGTCGAATCCAGCTATGCATTTTGTGTTGCTAGATGGCGTAACTTAAGCTGACCTGCCTGGTCTAGTGTAGACCAGGCCTAAGTGAAATATTTGAACCCAGGCTGAATACAATTATGATCATTACAACAGGAACTTTAAGTTAGAAATTTTTTGAAATCTCTAGTATCATACCCCTATATATGTTGATGCAAATTAAATGTCTGTCTAAAGTCCACTGAAGTCTGTGGGAGTCTTTTTATTAATTAAAGTAGGATTTGGATCTGGCCCTAAGTGAAATGCCTGTGCTTTCACTTAATGCCAACATTTATGACTCTTCGCAATAGTCAAAATGTGGAGATCTTTAATATATGATAACTAATGAGGCAGTAACAAAAATGTCAATTTTTATCATTTTTGCTGACTATGGATCTTGTACATCAAAGCACTGAGTGCCCTCAACTCCTCTAGTAATCAGTGTGAGTTGGAAGTGTGCCTCACAATTCAGGAAGTGCCTAATACCTTGCAGGATCAAAGCCATCAGCTTTTTATTCTTCAACTTCATGTAACACAAAACTTGAAGAGAATTTTTGTAAGTTAGAAAATTAAATATTTTTTCAAATAAGGCTTGATATTGTATATACTATATACATGATTTTAACAAATACTTCTGTCATACTTTTGTAACGAGTTGTGATATCTTTAAAGTTCATATATGTTTAGACCAATTGATTTGCTTAAGCTTTGTATGAAATCTTTATGCATCTGATATGGATTTATATTAACTGTTTTGCATTTTGTTTTTTATATCTTGCCACTGAAAACAAAAATATGCCTTTTGGTGGTCTTGTGTTTAATTTTTAAAACGTTTATTTGAAGTGGTTTTAAATCTGTTAAATATTCAGTTGTGGTGTGTGTCTTGATAAAGTTATAAGTCTTAAACAGGTTTCTTCAAAAAGTGTTTATAGCCATTTATTTAAGTAAAAATGTGTTTGCATTATTAATGGAGGAAGAATGGAATATTTTCCCATTGCAGCACATTATGTAATGCCTCAACCTGTGACCAAATCAGTGCAAGCAGATCCTTACTCTTGCTGTGAGTCCCACTAAAAGCAGTAGAGGCTCTACAAGCTTGTGCTTTTGCAGGTCAGACTGCAGGCTCAGGGCTTTTGTGTGTACAGTCACTTAACCTTGCACATAGTCCTTAAAGATGATATGGAAACAAGTGTATAGTTTATGTAAACGTGGAAAACTCCACTGAAATCAATGGGAGGTGTGCACATTTAAACCTGTAGATAGTTTGGCACGTGTAAAAGTTCTAATAATTCTAAAATATATCGTTGTTGAAAAGTCACATAAAAGCAGAGACCTTTCAAATAGAAGCACATCCTTGTGTTATATTCTGGGGGAAAAAATTATCATACATAGAATCATAGAATACTAGGACTGGAAGGGACCTCGAGAGGTCATCGAGTCCAGTCCCCCGCCCTCATGGCAGGACCAAATACTGTCTAGACCATCCCTGATAGACATTATCTAACCTACTCTTAAATATCTCCAGAGATGGAGATTCCACAACCTCCCTGGGCTTTTTTCATGCTTCATTTGCATAATCTCTTTCGATCCGTTTTTTTGCAAAAACAAGCACTGTGGACGTTTCCTTTTTGCTCAGAAAAACATGTAGCAATGCAATACAAAGAAACTTGCACATCTGAGTTCTTGTGGAAAACTACCCAGACTCTGTTTTGATAATGCCATGAGAATTCTTCACTGAAAACCCATAATTATACCACTAACTCTGTTGTCATGTATTACCATGGTTTTCTGTTAAGCTTGACATTTTCTATGACCTTTTTATATAACCCTATGACAACACAGTCATCTCATGAAAGTGCCTCATACATGACACTGTCTCTGCCTATATATGGTCTGTCATTAGCATCAGAGAGCTGAAGTCAGTTCTAGTCCCACCATTATAATTCATGGATGTCATGCAGAAATGATGACCAAGAAAGTTTAAAACAGCTGGTACTTTGTTCAGTGCCTGTGGCCTGCATCACCCAAGACTATGATCCTTTTATATCTCACAAGCTAAACAGCATCGACCTGGATCACTGTGGCTACATCTACACTACGGGTTTTGCTGGAAGAGGCAATGCAAATGAAGCACAGATTAGCATTTTCTCGTGCTTCATTTGCATAATCTCTTCCGATCCGTTTTTTTGCAAAAACAAGCAGTGTGGACGTTTCCTTTTTGCTCAAAAAACCCTTTTTGCATAAGATCCTTATACCTCCTTTTTTGAGGCATAAGGATCTTGCGCAAAAACCCCTTTTTGCGCAAAAATGAAACGTCCACTCTGCTTGTTTTTGCGCAAAAACCCCTTGCGCAAAAACAGATTGGAAGAGATTATGCAAATGAAGCATGAGAAAATGCTAATCCGTGCTTCATTTGCATTGCCTCTTCTGGCAAAATCCATAGTGTAGACGTAGCCTGTTTGGATAAGAAGATAAGCAAGGGGAATACATAGGATTTGCTAGACTGAACCAATGGCAACAGTACAGAGGACAAAGCTTCACAGTGAATGTTTTCTTGCTGTGGATAGATACTGTTTTACAGAAATATACTTCAGACATGAAACTTCCTGGATTAAAAATGAAGTTCTTTAAACCTGCAGTCTGATAGAGCACACTAAATGAAAATTTCATCTCTTAACAAGACTTAAGAATTGACCTTTGGTCATTGACCTTTGGTGGCACTCTTGATGCAGCAGTATTGCAGTGTCTACTGTGGAAGAGCTTGTGTTGGCCGGGGGGGTACACATCTGGCAGTGCATGATCAGAGACTTCCCACAAATATAGCTAGGAATCTCTGCCAAAGCAGCAGCAGTCGTTGAATAGAATGAGTTCTGTTAGGATTTACATGAAGCGGTTGTTAGAGGGAAAAGTGCTATGTGTACCTCAGAGCTTATGATATAATTATATTATTGCTGCAAGTCCACACACTTTTCCCTATTTGTGTAATGCAAATAAGTAATTATCTGTGGCAGTACATCATGAACTCATTTGTGTTTATTTTATAAGATAATGAAGAACCCTTCAGTGATCACAGGTTTTTTGTAATGATTTTCCCTGAGGTAAGTTTGCAGTTGGTAAGGTGTGAGTACAAACATGTTTTCTAGTGGTTCGAAGAAAAAGGAAAAAAAAATCCAAGCAGATTATCATTTTCAAAATCTTTCCACTGCGGAAGGTCAGATTTCTTGTACAAATTTTTTTGGGGGGTTATATAATTTATGTTGGCTGGTATTTTCATAGTGCAATGGAGCAGAGAAGTTTTAGCTCAAAGATTTTGTTTGCCATTGCCAGATTTTTAAAGAGGCAGAAATAAAAATGCTGAAGTGTTTTGATGTGCGTATGTATAGTGTATCATTAAAACAAGATGCTAGACTTTCATATGATGCTTTTGTCAACTTATTTACATCGACTGTTTAGTTTCAACTGGTGTCAAATGCACATGTGTAAGCAATGTATTAAAATATTCCTTGGTTCCCTTGTAGGATACCAATATATGTTAAAAGTAGAGAAATTATGAAATTTTTTTTAAATTGTTCAAAGGCCAGTACTTGGCTGCAATCTCAGACCCTCTTTAGGGAAAGATAATGAATGTTGCTGATAGCTAGATCTAATTTATGAAGAGCTAAAAGGAAACAGACATGAGAAAATGTAATGAAGAATCCTAGGACAAGCAATACATAGACCTAGTAGAACACAGAGTAGATGCCTTTAAAAAGACATTATTTGTCAGCTGTCACCACAGATCTCTCCTATTTTAATTACAGGATAAATCTGTGCTAAGCTCAAAAACCACTCAGTTGTAAGGTTGGCAAATGCAAACTTTGAGGTGAACACAAATTACAGAAACTGGTCCAATAGTCTGGAAGAACTGTTTCCCCTGCCTCAGAATCCAAAGGAATTCATAATGAAAGCATTTACACATTTACAAAATTCATCTATTTCCTGCCTTTTCAACAAGGCAGGAAGATGCAAACATTCACACTTACTTAATTTGCCAATTGCCGGTTGAACAGGGTTTTGGTGGCAGTTTCTTGTCCAGCCGAGCCCATGGGTGCTTTAATGTGGATTTTGTTTTCACCAGTAATGGACTGCCACTTTGTTGGTAATCAAATGGATTGCATCTGGTCTTCCAAAGTCATGGGATCTTCATTTGTGTCTATTGGTAAAAACTTAAAAACGGTAAGTGGTCCTGTAGCACCTTAGAGACTAACAAACACATATATATATATATATTGTCAGTCTCTCTAAGGTGCTACAGGACCACTTGTTTTTAAAGGTTTTTTGTAAGTTACAGACTAACACAGCTACCCCTCTGTGTCTATTGATAGTATCCCAAGGGTCTCTAAACTCGTTGTAATTCTTCTGAGATTCAAGAGAAAGGTATTCTAAGGGGACTAATAATTCCTCTCTGTGTTTATCAACTGCATTTTCTGAGATGATGACAACATTGTACTCTAACAACCAAAATAAATTGCTGCAGTGAACAGATGTGCAATGAGCTGTCATAAAAATTCACTCCGCTGTTTTAACTTAAGCTTTATGGCACACTCGTGGGGGTTAGAAGACAACTTCCTTCAGTGATAAAAATATTACATAACTACTGTTTCTCTTCTCTTTCCTCTTTGTAGGTATTTGGATAAACTCCTTCCAGATACAGGAGACTAAACAGACAATCAGTCTATAGCAATTTAGCAGCTCTTATATTACTGTTAATGTCACAGATTTTAACATATAAAGCCTGAAGTCTTAACTGACTCACTGTGTGACCTCAGGCAGTACACGCAGAGCTGCGCATGTTACACCTTCACAGCACTGTACAATCAAACTAATTAACCCTCCCAACTTTCTGGAAGGTAGTTCAGAATTATCATCTCCTTTTCATATATGGAAACTGAGGCTGAGAGAGACTCACTTTCAAAAGTGTTCACTAACTGGCTGCCTTCACTTTTGATTGCTGAATTTGAGACACCTCTGGTCTGATTTTTCAGAGACGCTTAGCACTCACTCCCGAAGTCAAAGTGCTCTGAAAATCAGGCCCTATGTGTTCCATTGTGCACCTTGAACCAGAGACCAGCTTTGAAAATATGGTCCTAAGTGCATTGCCTGAGGCCCCAAAGTGAGCCAGTGATAGAAATAGGATTAGAACTCATGGAGCTATGAGTTTTTCTTTTTTGAAATAAACAGAGTTATCCTTAGACCCTTGGTGTCCAACACACTAGTCACTAGCTACTTGTAGCTATTTGGCCAGTTGAGTGTCACTAGTTCAGAAGTGGTTGAACACCCTGGCTCAGTCCCTTATATTCCAGAAAAGAGAGTCAATTCATGTTCCTATAGTCTGATAAAAATACACCAGGAAATGTGGTTTTCATCCACACCCCAGTAGTGTCTATGTTACAAAAAGCCATCACTTTAATTGGCATCTTTGTCATCAATCTTAGTGGTGAAGCAAAGGAGATGTGAATTACCTTAGTCACCTCCAAAAATAGTCTCTCCAAGTTATAACTGAGACATGTTGGCAGATTGGTGTGGAGAACTTCGCATTGCCACTACCCAGACTACTTCCCCACATAATTAAAAAGGTCAGTTCTATAGAGTTGTCAATATTTTTTGTTTTGAAAATGTTAAGGATTTCAGAAAATTCTTCATGAGGCAAAAATATCACTGATATGCTTAGCCAGATTTTTGAGTGTTGTAAATTGGCATTTCTCCATTGAAGTGTGTGAAACTAAGAGGATTTGCTTCATTGGCAGATCTGGTCCAACATTAGTTTGGAGTTTTAACACCTTTCAGACCAGCAATGTTTGGTTTTTTACAGTAATTGCAAAAAAACCCAGCTGATTCTCTATCATTGATCATAGACCATAGTAGTATTGAATAATATATGCAAAATAAGAAGTTACTAAAACTTTGGACTTAGAGCAACTTTGGTTTTGTTTTATTAATAGAATTTGGTCATTTAATTTCTCAATTGTAATTCTTTTTAAAGTAGCAGGTGACCATGAGGAATTTCTTCAGTGGTTTGTTTATGTTATTATGACAAAACATACCGAGTGTTGCTCGGGTCCTTAGGGACAGAAAGTGTGAGAGTATCAGAGTCAGGGCAGGAGGTGTGGGGGGGTACAGGAATCAGGGCAGGGGCTTGGGGATGTGACTGCCTCAGGGCAGGAAGCTGGAGGTGTGGGGGTGCAGAAGTCAGGGTTGGGGGTTGAGGGGCTCAGGGCAGTGGGTGGGGTGCAGGAGTCAAAGCAAGGAGGGTGGGAGGATCAGGACGCGGTGGGTTACAGGAGTCATAGCAGGGAGCGGGGGGCTCAGGGCAAAGGGTGGAAGCACAGGAGTCAGGGTAGAGGGTTGGGAGGTAGGGAGTTCAGGGGCCAAGGGGAGCTCAGGGCAACCGGTAACTGTCCCCAGGGCCAGTCCAGGGCAGCGGGGGCTGCATGACCGATCCACTGGCTACGGCCCAGAGTGGCAGAGGCCACACAGTCTACCTGCCGGCTTCTCCCTGTGGGCAGCAAGGGTGCATGGCCTGCAGCTGACTTCTCCCAGGGCTAGCCCAGGAGCAGCGGGAGGCATATGGCCCAGCCAGTGGCTGCTCCCCAGGGGCAGCCCAGAGCAGCGCAGCTCAGCCAGTAGCTGCTTCTTGAAGTGGCCTGGTTGGTGCAGCCGGCGGCTGCTCCCAGGGAGTGCACTGACTGGCCAGCAGCTGCTCCCTGGGCAGCAGTTGTTCCCCAGGGTAGGCCAGGGCAGTGGAGAGCTGCTGACCAACAGCTGCTCCCTGGTGCTAAGGTACTTGCTGCCCCCTGTGGTCATTCATGAGTATAACTGTCCCTCCTATCACACCTCTCCCTTTCCAGTTGATGAGAAACAAGTTATGATAGGAGGAAGCTGCATACCAAATCTGGTGATCCTAGCTCTTACCGTTTTAGAGCTTTGAACAAACAGACTCACAGATGGACAGACAGACAGATGCACAAACTCTCCAAAATATATCATAGATATTGTATGCCACTGCAGTGGTCCTCATTAAATCATGTTTGTGTATTTATTTGACAGGATTTGCTTACTGCAATAGGGTAGCATTGCTTACATTCCTGCAGGACTGTCATGGAAGGAAAAACTTATCTAGATTCTGTACTCTTATACCTATAGACATATTTCAAGCAGGTTTGTCTGACTAGTGCTGGCCATTTCTATAGTAGAATGTGAGATTTATTCTGGTCTCCCTCCAGCCTAAAGCATCTACTTCATTGTCTGATTCTGAGAGAACCATATGTGCAACCAACACATGTGATCATGATTTCTAGAGCAAGCAGTTGATTTTTGCTGTCATTACTGACCCCAGGTTCCAGCATGCTGCTAGCTGTATCTGTGCTGCAGAGAGTTGTGTGGGTGATGCAGTAGGAGTTGCTCTTCTCTCAAGTCAGAGCCAGCAATGCCCCGGAATATTGCTAGGAGGCAGTGTGCCAGAAAGAGTGATGCAGGTGACTCGGTGGGGATTGCTCTGCCATTTGAATCAGTGTCTTGAATGAGACATAAAAAACACATTTTCAGTGCTCAATTTGTTTACTATTTGTGTTTTTTGTACATCTTATTAAGTCTTAATATGTTTATTATATATTTTATTTCTGTGTTGCATGCCAAGTACTATGAGATGGGGTGAAAAGTACTTAATACTAGTTATGTTATTTATAATCTATAAGATTCATGAATATAACAACTGGCATTTTACATACTGAGTCATCTCACTGAGTGAGTACACATACAAAACCTTGTATTATTCATCTTGCTTCCATAGTTCCCCCAGTTAGGATGCAGTAGTTAGTTGGCTCTTATGTTTCCTATGAAGCAGGCAAACAATGGAATCCCCATTTTACAAATGTGGAAACAAATAAAAAATTAAGTGACTTGACAAAAGTAATGCTGAGTCAATGGCTAAACCAGGAAGAGAACCGAGGGGATCTTTATCTCAGTGCCCTTGCTGTAACCACAAGACTCACTATCTACAATGTAATTTATGTAAGATACTATGACAAAGCTTCTGTGAAAACTCAGTGATCCTGCATTTCCTTGTGGATTTTGCTTGCAGAGGCTCACAGCAGCCCACAATTTTAGGCACCATGCCTAGGGCTTTAGTTTGCTGTTTGTTGAGCTCTTTTCATGATTGGTCAGCATATAGTAAAACAGAGAATAAACTCCATAATCCTTTTCCCTGAGTCCAAATAGAGATGTGGGTGATGGGGCCACCCTCTAAGTTCCAGCCCAGGGCCCTGTCATGAATCCTGCTATAAGACAACTCCAGGACACCTGGGCTACTTCCCCACACCTTCCTTTTCTCTGGTTTGTCCCCCTAGTATTCAGTTGTTGTCTCCTTTCCTCCTACTCCCAGTGGCACCCTCCTCTGTCCTCTCAGCTACACATGTGCCCCAAACTGTTTGTTTGTTTGTTTTTGTTTGTTTTTCAGGTCCTTGTAGGGGTGGGGAACAAATCAGAGGATATTTTGGCAAAAATTGGGGGTTAACAATCTATGGTAGCCACTTCACTTACTTCAGGCTCTTCTTTTTCCAGTTCCTCTGCTGGGAGTGGAACTTCAAACCTTGGGAAGTCCCTTCCTATGAGCACTGGGTAGGGAAGTTGCCATTACCCCAGTAATATTCTCCTGGATTTCAATCAGTACTGACACAGTGCGGTAATAACAAACTACCCCATGGACACGCATGACCCCTGTATGTTTTGCCTGGAACAACTGGCTATGCTTCACCAGCTTCCCTAAACTGAGTGTGATGGCAATACCTTAATCTATCAGTGCTGTCGGTTCTACTCCATTTAACTTTACTGGAAGGTTAATGTGAACCCCACAAGCAGCATCAGAGAGGATGTGTTCTCCCAGTCTCCCATATTGCATTGCATGGATTTCTCTGTACTGGGACACTGCACATCTATATGCCCCCATTCTTCACAAGCATATAATCTGTAGGAAGCCCTAGGCATTCCCCAGTCTCTCGGATTAATGTGTCTGACTTCCAGAACTCCTTCACCTTCACTGATCTGAGCTCTTGTCACCTCTGATAAGTCCTCCACTCCCCTCTTCTCCCACCAGGACTTCCCTGATGGTTCAGGTACTGGAACCCGGGAGACTGGTGCTGTTGATTTAACATGGGGGACTTTCCCCCTAATCAGTCAGGTCAATTCTCTTGCAGCCCTCTGTCTCTCCACTAGTCCAACAACCTTGTCATAGGTAGCTGGTTCATTCTGGCTCACTCAAGTGTGAAGGTCTGGTGGTAGCCCCGTCATGTAACATTCAATAATCAGTGCCTCTAGTGTTTCTTCAGAGCTATGGGCCCCAGGACATAACTGCCTCCAGGCAAGATGGATGAGTTTATATAATTGAGAACACAGAGGTTTGTTCTCCTCATATCTCCATTCATGATACCGCTGGGCCCACACTGTGGCTGTCACTCCTGCTCGGGCTAAGATTTCTGCCTTCAGCTGAAGGTAGTCTGCTACCGTTTCAGCAGGCAGGTTCTGGGCTCCTCCACACAGGAATGGGTCAAGAAGATGGGCCCAATGGTCCTAGGCCAGTTCTCATGTTCTGCAACCCTCTCAAAGGCGAGCAGGTAGGCTTCCACATCATCCTCCATACTCATCTTGGATAAAAAATGCGTCGCTTTCCACCCATTGGCTATCTCAGTTCCTGGAGTTAGGGTTTTCATTTGGGCCACGATTTCCCATAGGATGGCTCGATCTTGGGATGCCTGATTCATCAACAATTGATTGGCCTCCTATACTACAGCCTCACTGCCTCCTGTTGAACATTCACCTGGGCTCGGGTAGCCTCCTGCTGTGCTATTGTGGCTTGCACTACTGCTTGTACTACTGCATCCATTTTGATGAGAAAATACCCACAACCTACGCCACTTTTTTTTTTCTTTTGGGAGGTTTGTTATTTTGGGGGGGGGGTTGGTTTTTGTTTTTGTTTTTTTTGGTGAAGCTTTTTTTCCCCTTTCTTCCACTGCGCTGTGCACTGATCCCACTCCTGACACCAGTTGTGATAAAGCTCCTATGAAAACTCAGTGGGCCCTGTGCTTCCTGGCAGATTTTGCTTGCCGCAGATGCTCACAGCAGCCCACAGTTTTAGGCACCATGCCTAGGGCTTTAGTTGGTTGTTTGTTGAGCTCTTTTCATCACTGGCCAGCATATGGTAAAACAGAGAATAAACTCCACAGTCCTTTTCCCTGAGTGAAAATGGGGAGGTAGGTGTTGGGGGCGGAACCCAGGCCCACCCTCTATTCCGGGTTCTAGCCCAGGACCCTGTAATAGTAGTTGACTGTGTGAATCCCTGACACCTGCTATAAGACAGCTCCAAGACCCCGAGGCTACTTCCCCATACCTTCTCCAGCACCTTCCTTTTCTCCAGTTCATCCTAGTGTTCAGTTGTTGTCTCCTTTCCTCCTACTCCCAGCGGCACCCTCCTCCATCCTCTCAGCTATACACACGCCTCAACTGTAGGCAAAGCTTCTTTTATAGCCAGTCTGAAGTGGTTTTCTTAATTACCCCCAGGAGCCTAGCCTTCTGTTCTGACCCCATCAAAACACGTATAGCCAAATTATTTCAGAGAACTAAAAAACACTATAACATGTTGCCTTTGATAATGGTCGAAAAGGCATGAAAGAATGTAAGTGCTATATGTTTCACTATAAAAACTAAAAGCTTCATTTATTCCATATTATGAGGGGGAAAAAAACCTCTGAAGAAAGGGCTTTGTCCATTGAAAGCTTTGCCTCACTGATTCTGAGTCCCATGCGTGAGCACTGGGAAAGCACAACAGTACCAAACCCAGAGGAGATCTGGACATGTGGCAGGAGGTAGTGAGCCAGCACATGCCAAGCTTTGAAAGGAAACGTGAAAGTCAGGGGGAGGAAAAATACTTCAAAAGCCAGGAGTCAAATGACTGGTCACAGCTGTCAGGAAATATCAGCCCTGCTCCCAATCTTCTTTGCTATTTCAGGAAAGAAAATAAATCTAAAGAATTTTATATTAATTTTATAAAAACATGCAAGGGAAGTTGAGCATGCCAGTGTCTACCTCGTATCTAATGTCTCACATAAATTGCCTGCTGCCCTTGCAAAGAGCTCCCATGAACGCCTGTCATGTGAACTGCAGTCCCCCAAGGCTTTGGGATTATTCTACTTTAGTGCCATAACACTCTGTTCCTGTTGCTTTAAACCTGATTAATGAATCGGAAGTTGGGTTGATTAGCACTTCAGGTATCGGCTCAGAATTAATTCTCGTAATAGCTTTCACAAATCCTCTTGCTGTCCTCTCTCCTATTTCCTCAGGAGGGGAAGGGGAAAGTAGTCAAACTTTGGGAAGGCTTTGTGAGTTTTAGTAACCCTGTAAGCCAGGTGCATAGCATGCCACCAGTGCTAATAAGGTCTGAGGAAGGGAAAACTGGAACAAGTCAGTCCTCCAGATGAATCCTCCTGGCCAGTACAGGGCAAGTTCAGTAGCAGCTGAGCCATGCCAAGCTGGCTATGTGCTTCTTTCACTTTCCAACTAGGGCAATGTTCTCACCTTCTTGCTCTATTCTATAAGAAAGAGAGAGGAAACACCAGGATCTGCTTAAGTGAGAGCAAAAACCTTGTGTCTCCTGTTTTGTGCTGCCTGGTTCTAACTTCCTGTGTGTCCCATTATGTTGGTATGAGTTCATACTGCAGTCCAAACCACAGCACTGGGATGGGAATTTGTAACCTCCAATGACTGGAAAGGACCAACACACTCACTGTGAGCTGGAATGAAATAAGCATGCACATGCTCAGTTTTGCCCTGTGGTTCTCAGGTTCATCTACCTGAACAAAGCAAAAGCAAATTAAAACTACAGGACAGCTGATCTACAATGTGAGGAAAAGGTCTAGGCTATTAATCAACATGGGGTTAATGGCGCATTCAGGCGCTAACTCCCACAATACCACTGAGTCAAGCAGTGTTAAATTCTTGATTCTGCCAGAGAAAAGAAACAATAGTAAAAGGAGTGAAGGAAGGAAGGAGAGCTCTATGCTCCTGCCTGACAGAATCATAAAGTGTAGCATTATTGTGGATTGCTGTTCAGCCAATGTATCCTCAGAGGCAACAGTGATCTGCCCCTTTACTTGCCTGTGAATTTACAACTAACGGAATCTGGAACAGAGTTACTCTCTTTGGACTGGAGCGTGAGATCTTCCCCTTTGTTCCCTTGCTTATTCTGCTGTGTGATGCAAAAGGACTTGTTTATGGTGCAAACCATATGTTGGCAAATTAAATTGTTGAAAAAGGGAGTGTCACATAGACTATCATGAATAGTTTCTAATAGCAGTAGACACCGTCTTAAGTTATGCACCTAATACAACAAAAGAGGTTTAAATGCAGCATGTACTACTGCCACTATATTCTCTTAGGTGAGGGGAGTGAGTGATTTTGGCATCATATATATAGTAGCCCAATGTCTGTGACTCTGTAACGCTGTAGCGTTATGAGTCACCTCTGGGGGGCACTGTTGCCTCGCGCTGTGGCGCTCAGCTGAGTTCTGCGCCGCTCAGACGGGCCGCCGCGGGGGAGCAAGCAGCGCAAGCAGTCATTTGGGCCCCGAGACTGCCCGGCTGAGCGGCGCAGAACTCAGCAGAGCGCCATGGCGCGAGGCGAAGGGGGGTGGGGCGGTGACGTACACGGCCAGGGGGTGGGGCCTGGACAAGTGTGCATCCCCGATGGAGACAGAGGAGAGTGGAGAGAGAGTGAGACGCAGGAGGGGGAGAAGAGAAAGAGAGAGACAGAGCGAAGAGAGAGTGAGAGGCAGGAGGAGGAGGAGAGAGAGAGAGAGAGAGAGAGAGACGGAGCGAGAGACCGGAGGCTCAGGAGAGAAGACCGACGTGGAGGAGAGACCTGAAAATCCCATCTTATGACGGGCTAATTGGCTAGTACTAATAGAGTATGTCTGAGAGAGGTAGCTGCGTTAGTCTGTATCTGCAAAAACAACAAGGAGTCTTAGGACACCTTAGACACTAATCAATTTATTAGGGGTTAAGCTCTCGTGGGGAAAACCCACTTCATCAGATGAATTGGAGTGGAAGTTACACTGGCAGCTTGCTGTCACAACTGTCACAGATTAATCCTGCTGTAATCAGTACTGTGGTTGTTGTTATTGGAAATAAATGGACATGAAAAGGGAAATTTCTTAACACTATATATGATCTCCGTAATAGGTAGGACATTGGTGTGCAGAAATATACTGGACTGAGACCAGTGACCTATTAACCACCTTACAATGGGTCAGATTTATACCACATCCTTAGGGCAAAAGTGTTAATTCATTCTAAGGCCTGGTGCTAACAACAGGAGCTAACATTTATTGTATGCATTTATGCTAAGAACCAGACCAAAAGTATCATTGAGTGCTGGCTCAAAGTCCTAGTCAGGAGACGGCTGGGGATTATAGGAAAGTATCTAAATACCAATCCCCAAAAGTCTGTAGTTCAAAGGGGGAAAACCCTAAATATTTGTTGTTTTAAGAAGTTTTTTTAATGGTCATGTGCTTGGGTATCCTGCAGCAGTTCCCCTCCATGTTATGAAGTGGTCTTTAACACCTAAGTGTCTGTCATGGAGTAGGCTGTTAGTTTCACAAGGCCATTGTTTCAGTCATGGCTTGAAATACTGCAACAAAGCCTTGGCCTTTTGAACATTTTAAGTTGCAAGTTAGTCTTTCCGAGGCAATTTATCTAACAGGCCAACATAATCAAATTACATGGGATTCTAAGTACATCCCACAGTTCAGTCTCACATCTTAATTAGGACTTTTAAGAAACAATTGCCTTCCTGCTTCAAACAATTTCACTAACCATCCATAGAAACTGATCAATGAAGGATCCATATAAACCACCCAAAACTTTATCACATATCCTGGCCAGAGAGACCATAATGGCAGGATACAATTTATTCTGTTTTTAAAAAGTAACATCAAACACATAAGAGTGTCTCTGATATTTCCAGATGTGATCTTTGTGCAGCATAAGATCTTACTTGTCCACTTCTTACATTTTTTTGAAAAAGTCTTATAAAGACATTCATTCATAAATGTACCATAACCTAATCTGGTTGCACAACAATGAGAGTGATTTAGGAGAGTCATAATGATTAAATCATCTTTCCCAACTGTTTCCAGCTGAAATTTATTTTCCATGGGACACTGTAAATGGAGAAGTTATAAAGCTGCACCCTGGCATTTTCTATATAAATAAATTGTGCTAAGTCTTTCCAAACGGATTGTTATATTTGAGTAAGTGGGGAGAAATATCCCATCTTAGGCTACGTCTAGACTGCAGGCTTCTTTCGGAAGAAGCTTTTCTGGAAGAAATCTTCCGGAAAAACTTCTTTAGAAAGAGAGCGTCTATGCAGCAAATGCACATTAAAAAAAGCGATCTGCTTTTTCAGAAGATAGCATCCACATTGATTGGATGCTATCTCTCATATAAGACTACGTGGAACCAGTACAGGAAAGGCATTAGGTCTCCAGATGCTTATGAGTGCTATTGCCTAAGTCTAGCTGAGACATGCACTTAAAGGGACCCTCCTGGACAGCCACTTCTCTGCTTCTGCTGTGTGTGCTTGCCTGCCTCTCCAAGGGACAGCAAAGCTCTTGCAGTCTGTGCTCTGGTTGCCCAGCTTTTTTGGACGCCACAGCATTCTTCTTGCCATGGAGCCGGAGTTGCCCCTGGCCATGTGATGGCCCCACACTGCCATGCTGCAGTTTCTGCAGGCTGCCTTCCTGGCCCTGCACAAGCTCGACAGGGAGCTCATTCTTGAGACCTTCTCCCTGTGTGTGGAAGCAAGACCCTTACAACCGCACACCACAATGGAGAAAAGGTTCTGGAGGCAGGATACCAGTTCTGACTGGTGAGACTGGCTGTTTATGGAGTGGTGGGACAACCAGCAGTGGCTCCAAAACTTCCGCATGCGGAAGGCCACCTTTTTGGAGCTGTGTGCCTGGCTTGCCCCTGCCCTCAACGACGCGACACCCAGCTGTGGCCAAACACCCCCCTGGAGAAATGGGTCACCATCACCATATGGAAGCTCACCACCCCAGACAGATACCGGTCAGTGGGTAACCAGTTCAGCATGGAGAAGTCCACCATCGGGGCCCTCCTCATGGAGGTGAGGCACTCTCGGGCTGCAGTCCCTGCAGCCGGGAGGGAGTTCTGGAAAAGGGGGACCCTAGGGAAAGCGGGGTGGGGAGAAAGGGGGTCTGGGGCTGGAGGGGAAGCCCCGTCTCCGGGGGGTTGTGCCATCCCATCCTCATACAGCCCTGCTGGGGGGGGGGGCAGCCTCATAGGGGGTGGCTCCTGGGTTGTTTGTGGGGGGGAGGGAAGAGGGGCAGTCACCTCCCAAGGGCTCAGGCACTCCTGCTGTACAAATAACATTTATTCTGCATGTGAATGGAAAAATTAAAGGGAACATTGATAGGCAGTGACACATTTCTGGAGTTTGACTCATAATTCAGAGGTGTAATGTACTGCATAAGATACGGCACCTTGAGAATAACTGTCAACTGTCCATCTTGTTTGACAATTGTTTAGCCAGAGCATGCTTCCTGGCCTGCCTCTGATCCTATAATTCACTGAGCCAGTACACTGTCAATATAGTTGCTCTAATCTATACTCCTGTTCTCTGTATTGAGAGCAGAGAGGCCGACAACCTCACCAGGCCCCTGGGCAAGGCGGCGGGGAGGGCCCTGCTTCGCGCCTCTGAAAGGGACGGAACCTTGGGCAGAAGGGGCAGGGCTTGGGCTAGGCCACCTGGACAGAGCCGTGCCTCCCCCAGGCTGCCCAAAGCATGCCACACAGTGCTCCAGCAGCGATTTACAGAGCCTGGGGCTCTGGCATGTTACAAGGATGAAATGGCATATACAGTCATGACAGTGCCAACATATATTTCACAGAGAACAAAAATACAGAATAGGCCTTGGTCAGGCATGCTTTAGAAACTTGGAGAACGGTGCTAGTGGAATGAAGGAGACAAAATCCAGGTTGCAGGGGATTGAAGAGATAAAGAAGTTGCAACAATAAATAATTTATTCAGAGTGAATTTATGTTCAAAGAGGAGGAAGCAAATGGGTCATCAGTGCTTGGAGAACCAAATAGGGTCAAGGGAGAGGTCTTCTGGGAGAGAAGGAGAGATACTTAAAAAGTACTTTGAGCTCAAAAAAAGAGAGAAAGGCACCTGAAGGAGAGGAAGGATGGTGGGAGGTCTGAGATAAAATAGTCAGGTTATGGAGTGAGATGAAGACTTGAGATAGTAGATTTGATAATTAAGTTTTGGGAGAGAAACAGCAGCACAGAGTGAGTCAGACAGCGCCATCTTTGCTTTTGAATATCCTTCACCCGTAGAAATACAGGGAAACAGCCTGAGGGCTTATAAAGACATACAGCAGATTAGAGATGTGAAAGTTGTTGGGGGGGGGGAGTAAATTTGTTTAGTCAGGTAGCTGGTGCAGGGGAAAACAAGCTTGTACTACTGTCCCTTTCTTTGGGGATATGCAGTTTTTTAGTCCAACTGGCAGAAAAGAAAACAGAGCCAAAGTTGAAAGTTAGGAGGATAGAGCTCCAGCAAGAAGGGTAAAGATATGAAGTGCTGAGAAAGGAGAAGAGATATGGAGAAACTGGAATCAGAGTGAAGTTAGAGAGAGCCAATAGCAAGAAAGTAGTCATGGAAGGTTAATGAACTGAAGATCATGAGAGGCAGGGAGAGTGAACAATGCTACAGAAGAGAAGATGGTAAATGAGTAAAGAATATTTAGAGGTAAAAGACAGCAGGAGAAAAAGGAAAAAGTGCACCTTCATATTAATATCTACAGCAAGAATGTGACAGAGATAGGGGATATAGGATTTGGTGCACTATAGCGGCCAAAGAAGAGGAGAAGAGGCAACGGAGTCTGGGGTTGGATCCAGGATCAAGGTGGAGTGAGAAATAAATGAGAGAGGAAAGCATTGGTCAGAGGTGGTGGAAAGAGGAGATCAAAGGAGACAACAGTTAAGAGCAACTTAGAGGAAAGCCAGACAGAGCAGATCTCAAAGCAGAATGCTGTGAAAGAGACAGGAAAGAAGGGCTAAAAGTAACAAGAAGGGAAGGGAGGCACCAAATGCAGTCTTGTTTTCTTGAATGGATCGGCCAGAAGATAGTGGGGTTTTGATGCAAGCAGATAGAGAAACCCAGATATAAAGAAATCATGAACAACTCTTAGTTTATTGGAGTAGGAGGAGCAAGTTCCAGTGGGATCAGACATAAAAGTTGCCTCCAGAAAATTAAAACGGCACTGGCATGTAGTAGCAAATTATCACCTACTCTCATACCATCAACATAACCCAGTATTTCCCAAATTTACTCCCAGGGAAACAAAATTCATGCATAAATGCCATGGGTCTCTTAGCAACTTACTCCCTCAATACAATGAGTGCAATTTTTGTTCATGAAATGGTGCATGTTCAGTAATACTCAAGAAAGAACAGATAAGGCTGGTCCAGATCCTCATGTTCAATGGAGGTGCACCAATTTGCACCATTGAGGATGTGGCCCGAGAGTCACTAGAGAGAAAAGGACCTGCAGATGTTGCATATTATTTTGGTTTTATTTTTATGTTTACTTTGACAGTGCCAAATACCCTCAGAAGTGTTGGCAGTTTAGTCTAACAGTGGACATTTGTGCAGCAATGAACAAACGGAGCAAGATGGAGAGGACAGTACGTTATGTTCAGATATGATTAAACAGAAAGGGCTGCCAAGCTGAGCAAATGTTAGTTTTCCAGATGAATGAACAAAACTTGACATGCTTGAATCAAGTTATTAGCCAGTACTAAAGGTTGCACCTTTGGGTAACTGCTTTATTAAGGTAGTTTTGTTGGTTGTTATTTTTAATTCCCACCACTTCTATTGCTCAGCTGCAGGATGATTAAATGAGATTGGGGAGGGAGTTAAGAGAAGTCCTGACAAGTCTGGATAGAAGCTTCAGTGAGTAGCCAAGTTAGTCTGTACAGGATAAACTTAAAAAACAACTTTATAGACTAACAAAACACGTAGATGGTACCATCTACGTGTTTTGTTAGTCTATAAAGTGCTACCAGACCATTTGTTGTGGTTTTTTTTTTAAGTTTATTTGGATAGAATTTGGTTTCAGCAAAACCTCTACTTCAGCAGCCAAACAACTAGAAGAAACACTCAACCTAACAGCCCTCTGCAACCTGACAGGAAGTGTGATTTTAAGGTGTCACACATAGTCTTAAGGGAGCTGGGTCCAATTCCTGGCTGTCATACATGAACTTTGGGTGAAATCCTAGCCTCATTCAAGTCAATTGCAAATGTCCCATTGACTTCAGAGGGACCAGGAGTTCTCACTGGACTAGTCACTTAAGAGTCTGTGTGCCTCAGGTCAGACTTCCTAGTTCTCACTCTGTCATATTGGTTGAGTTGGTAAGCTCTTTGGAACAGAGACTCTCACAACATGTATGTAATAGCATCCTCCAGTGAAACTGGGCCCTGACCTCACTATTGCAATAACCCAAAACCCTATTATAGGAATAGAAACTGAGAATAATATTTCTTCCTGTCCTTTGATACAAACTTAGGGATGGACCTGAGCTACAAAATTTAGAGCTTGGTTCAGATTTTGACAACCTCAAAGCTGTGGGCTCTTGTATCTGGTGTTTTGGCTTGGCTCTCCTCTCATTCATACACAGAGTAGTTCAGACTTGACTGTACATTTGCAAATAGTTTATTATTGCTATTCCACTTTACATAGCACCATGCCTTACAGTTCAACAGGAAAGCTATTTCTCTTCTCCAAAGAGCTTAAATCTAAACAGAGGTGGTGAAGTGGATAGTTTATTAGGGATGAATGACCTAATTTGGGTAACATTTGTGTTTTGGGGAGATCTATGAATCTTCTTTAGTAGAAATCACATTAAAGCAATTACACTTTGGCATGCAAGCTATAAACTGAAATACCTATAGGTACTATTATTCCTACTGAACATGTATTTTGTGATTGTGCCTCGAGACCAACCAAATTGGGGCACCATTGTATGAGGTGCTGTATAAACACAAAAATGATCTATCCCAAAAGGCTGCTAGTCTAAAAGACAAAGCATAACAGATACATGAGACTAAAAAGTGGTTCAGTGGATGGGGAAACAACAGAAAATGGTATTTTAAGACAGACTAGCAATGCATGCAGTTTTGTGGCCAAACGGTAATCAGAACTTATCACCTGTCTAGCTGTTGTCAGATTGTGGTTTTATATATTTGCTACTAAAAGACTTACCTGGCTTTGTTTGGCTCCTTAATCAATTAATTTTTGTTTTTTTGGAAAGTGAAGTGAAAATGTACAGGCTTCATTTGAGTCATTGCTCTGGGGTGGGGCTGGGGACGAGGGGTTCAGTAAGCACACTGCCCCTGGGAGAGAGGCCTACCCCAGCCCTCTCTCACCACAGCAGTTTGGGGCCTGGTGAGAAGAGCCTCTCCATGGTCACTGCAGCTCCAGTGGGCACAGCCTGGGGAGGGATGCATGTCCCCCAACTAGGGTAGGTCCAGGTTCATCTGCTCCCTGCGCTCCCCAGCCAGAGTGAGGAATACAGCAAACTGTGCATTTCCCTTCCTCCTCTGATGAAGGGGAACAGCCAGAAATATTCCTGCACAAATTGTAGGGGGGAAGGAGCTTCAGCACCCTCTACCCTTCCTAAAGGGAGGTGGGAGGCTTAAGGATGGAACAGTCACAAACGGACAGCCCCTTTTACCGACCTGGTGATTCTTTTCTGTATGGTTTTACAGAAGCAATCCCATTCCAGGCACATCCCATTTTCCTGGCACAATGAAACCTGTACCTTGCTTGTAATGATAAGAAAGACTTACTCTGTGTTGCCCAGGTGCTTGAGGGCAAGGGGCTTGCAATGTGGGAGATGCAGGAGTCTGAGCAGGGCTTTGGGGATATAGGGGGCAGGAGGCTAGGGCAGTGAAGGGGGGGTGCAAGAGTGAGGGTTGGGGGATGAGAAGGGGCTCAAGGTGGTGATCCCATTCAGCATGGCTTTCTCTCCCTCCCCCCCCCCCCCCGGCCACCAGGGCCCTTCTCTCCCCACAGCCTGTCCAGCCGCCAGGGGCCTTTTCTCTCCACGCCTCCAGCGGTGCAGCCAAGGGCCAGGGGACGGGAAGGGTTTGGGACAGGAGGGCCATTTATCCAGTCTGGTGGCAGGCAAGATTGTGAGCCCCAGCCCTGCTGCTCACTCTCTTGGTGGTGCAGGTGCCCCCAGTGGCCCCTAGCTCTCCCCTGCAGGCTTACTGTCCCCAGAGGCCACTCACAGTATTGTGCCTCTCCTCTCTGTGCCTCTCTCTTTCCATGTTATGGAAAACAATCCCATTCCTGGCATTTCCCATTTTCCTGGCACAACCAAACCCTGACCTTGTTTTAAGACATGATAAGAGGAAGCTGCATACCAAATTTGGTGGCCCTAGCTCTTACAAATAGACTCACTGATGGACAGACATACATTTCTAAAATATAGAGACAGATGACAAAGGTGAGTTTTGAGGAGGGACTTGAGGTTATTACTATGCGCAATAATAAAGGTGCCCATCAAAGGAACAACTGGGCACACTGCACTGCACATGGTTTAGATTAAGAGCAAAGATCACCTCCAAATTATAGGGAACAATATGCTCTGTGACCCCCTGCAACATTTGAAAAGAGAAAAGTTAAGATAACTCAGCCAGCCAGTAAAATAGCAGGGGCTTTGTGTCCTACAGTTAGCCTGTACAAAGAGATCCATTTTAACACATGGCCCAGTTTGTGCTCAGACATACCGTGTATCCACTAATAATTTGCTCCAGCAGCCAAGGTCTGCTACTGAGAATGGCTAGCTCCCAGCTCCATGTGCTTAGAGACTGCAATAGATACCTCTTGTGAACTGAGAAAATAAATAAAGATTGACCTGAACCTTCACTCCTGACTTTGACTCACTTGAACTTTGGATTGAAGTAAGTTCAATTAACTTCTTAAAACAATAAAGTTTCATTTTCACATGCGTCTGCACTTCATGGTCCAGCCAGGATTGGAACTAGAAGCTCTAAGATTCCGTGAGAAAGGCTTTTCTGCTGATTTTTTAACCTCAACAGAAGCAGGAAGTACTAGAAATCTCCTTGAAAGATTTCCAGCTCAGTTTTGCTGGTTTGGATGAAAATACGAAATTCTGAGTTGGGGATTTCAGTAAACATCCAATCTTCTGAGATGTGTATTGCTAGCAATTAAGGAATTAATATTATTATATAAACTATTCTAAAATATCATTTGAAATAGACACCAACTTATTCTGAATTTTCCAGGAACATACATACATGGTGCTTAAGAGTAAAACTTTGGTGTAGCTTTTCCAGCATGAGTTCTACCCCTGAACTTAAACAACATGGATCTGATTATCCATTGTTTTGCAGTGGAACATGTAAATGAAAACACAACAAGAATCAGGCTCCATAGATCAAAATTACACAGGATCTTATGTCTGATTTAATGCTTTCCTCTCATGCTGGGATCTAAAAGAACTGTGGTTTTGATCGTCTGTTTTATCCCATATCAGAGATGCCCTCCTGGATGGGGTTGGTGGCTGGCTCAGGAGATTACAAATGAATAACAGAAACCCTTTTTATTTTTAGACTGAACTTGGCTTCACTGTTACCATCCTAAATGTATTAGTATATGATGAATGTTTGGCTAATGTTAAATGTGTTGATGGCCTTTATCCATTTCCTAGGGGATGCATTTTATTTATTTGTGTTTTCATTTTGAGCTGTTTTGCAGAAACTCCAAATCAAAGGGTTGGAGTCTAGACTTCAGTGCTTAGGAGTGATAAAAAAAAAAAAACCTCCTCCAAAACACACAAGGGCTTCTCTTGTTGTGTCCTACTTTGCCTAATCAACAGTCAGCCCACAATAAAACTCCTCCCACCCATGCCCACTTTCAGATGCTACAGCAAATGCCCACTCAAAGAGGGGGCAATGCAGCAGGCCCAAAAAGTTTACAGCTTTCACCCTATTTTGGACTATGTGACAGGGAGCATTCTAAAGGAAACTGGGCCTCAATGAAAGTGCTCTGCCAGAAGCCCCCTCTTCTTCATACCAATGGAGGTGGAGCTCAAACATAGTATGTTACGTAAGAGGGTCTCAGACCATTAGAGCTTCATAGGTCTAGGAAATCAGAGGCATGCAGATAATGTGAGGGTTGTCTTGCTACAGACTTTTCCACAATCTTAACAAATCTTGGAAGAGTAGAAATTGTGAACATCATAAGATGCCTGCATGATTATAACTATGCCAGACTTGGCAACTAATGGCATTCTTTTTTTTTTTTCAAGTCAGGATCGTGGATTATGGGAAAAGCTTACTTTGCCACGTCCCATGCTGAACTTGTTCTGAGGGAGTACTTCAGCAATACAATTTATCTTAAGATGGGAGGAGGAGGTAGTATCATTAATGGTCAAACAGGGACATTGAAGAAACCAGACTTTCTAGACATATCCAGTCCTTTCCACAGTGACGTGAATGTGCGATGGTCATGTTCTGCTGAAGAAGTGGGCATCCCAGGGGCTGGAAGTGAAGCAGATGGAATTTCATGACTTAACACAGGTGTCTTGGCTAAATATTTTCTAAGATGCATGAGGTTGGTCTCTGCCTTTTGGTTGTTCTTTTGGGTGGTGGACTTGATACAAATCTACAATGCAGTTTGTGTGTACTATACCTGAGGGCACTGCTAAGTGATGTGTAAAGTACAGATCCACAAACACACCAACTCAAACCACAATTTTTGCTTCCTCACTTAGAAATGGAAATCAGGAGTTGAAATAGCATTCGCCAAATCCCCAGTCACTGGGCCTGGGCCTGGTTATGAAAAATTTGTTTGATCAACTTTGTTTACACTTACTAACGGAAACAAATGTGTACCATTACTGAATTTTCAACCATACTTATCTGCTTTCATTGTTGAAGAACTCAGTCATTTGGGAGATAAACAGTTGTCTTCTCTGCTTAAGTTTCAGCCCATGTTGCACTCTGATGTTTTACAACTTCTGGGAGTGTGTTGAGCTGTGATGTATGAGTTAGATCCAGGTCTCTCCTGGCTGGTGAAAATGAACAGGGAGCTATTGGACCCATTGTTTGGAGGTTATTTTTAACACCTCTCATCCAGAGAACAAGGTTTCCAATGTGTAAGCAATTGTTAGGCTCTTGCTCAAAAAAAGACACTTCTTGATACTGGCAAACTCTCCAATTAACACTGTTCTGAAGCTTCTGTCCCTATAGGTCATGAATGAGAAGGGTATAGTGGGATAGCTCCAGGAACACCTGTATCCCTTTGGTCTCTCCGACACAATCAACTGGTTTAGATCAGGTATGTGCCACAGGATTGGCTCCTCCAGGGAGTCAGCTGCACAATCTAAGTATGACAGGCTCCACTTGAAGGGAATGAGCCAACCCAGGTCCAGATTGTTAGCTGCCTAAGTAGGTAGAAGCATGCAGTATTGTAGCCATGTTGGCCCCAGGATATTAGAGCAACAAGGTGGGTGAGGTATTACCTTTTACACAACCAATTTCTGTTGGTGAGAGGGACAAGTGTTCGACCTACACAGAGCTCTTCTTTAGGTAGCTAGAAGGCAGTTAAGTAAGGAGAGCCTAGGCCTACTAAAAGGCTTAAACATGCTCAGATGAAAACTTCTGAGGCGAAAAGTAGTTCTAGAAGAGGGGAGCCCACAAAGCTTTCTGCGCTAGAAGGCCTGGGAGTGATCCTAAGCTAATGGATAGACTGCTGAGTTGTCCAGGTGGCAGACAAACTTTCGCCTTACAGCAGAAGGAGCTGCTGCTGGAACCTCGAGACTTGCATGGGGATTTTTAAGTTTTATTTGGGCTCCAAGGAAGGAGCCTTTAGATGCTTGTACATTGTGGTGCTTTCAGAAGGCTTTATTAATGGGAGATACACCATTATAGTTGACCACACTGCTTTTGTAACTTCATTGTTATCTCGTTAAGAAGGTAAAACTTAGGCAGGCCTCAGCAGAGCCACACTCAGCAACAAGGAGTCCTGGGTAGGTGCTGCTGCCCCTTCTGTTACAGACACTGTGCAGGATATGTTGACTGGTGAACTGTCAGCTGCCTTCAACACCATTGACCACAAGATGGCATTGGCCCACCTACAGACCCTCAAATACTGTGATTAGTCTCTCTCCTGAATAACTCCATGCTTTCCTTGTGAGCATTCCCAAATGGTAGTACTGAGTACACCTATCCCAGATGGGGATAGGTGATTCCATATTTATGATGTGCACAAAAATTGTCTCCTGTCTGGTTCTCTCCCTCACCTTTCATATGCCACTTACCCTCCTAGCCTGTCAACTGTGTGAAGCAATGAGCATGTGTCTGTATATGTTGGGTATTACTTTAACATAAATGATAAATATTAACAAATCTGTAACTTTTAAATTATCTTTATTCATACCTCTACATCAGATGGTTAAGCACATTTAAATATACAAATAATAAAACAAGATGAAGAAAGGTCTGCTGGGTCTTTTCACTCAAAAACTGAGTCACTTGCTAATATAGCCAGTCAGACTCTGGTTGATTAATTCACTTTGAGCTTCCTTGCTTTCACCTATACCCAAGCAGACAGACACTATCAAAGTTTTCTATAAATATGTCAAGGAAACTGTATGAGTGCTATCTGTAGCTGGTTTAATAAATAATAATAACTGACATTCATAATAGCAGCTGAAGAGCCAACAGCCTTCTACAAACTGGATATAATACTAACTGATTCACCATCAACTCCTTTCCCCTACTAAAATGCAGCCACCTCTGGGATTAAAGACATCAGTCATTTTCAAGCACACAGCAACATCCTACAGCAGTGCAGAATAGGATATGAAGACTCAGTAACCCATTGAAACTGCAGGGATGCAGAATGGAATGGTCTTGATTGGGATTAGTCATGATTCCACTCTGACACTCCTCTATTATTTGCATTATGGTAGCACTGAGAGATCCCTAAGGCACAGTACATACATACAGTGAGAGACCCAAAGAATTTACATTCTAAACCAACTGACCAGGAGAATAGAAGTGGTATCATCTGAATTTTACGGATGGGAAACAGAGGGGCAGAGAGGCTGTGGCTCGCCCGGAGGGACAATAGAAGCGTGGGCAGAACTGGAAATTGAACATAGCTCATGTGAGCCGCAGATTTGGTCCACACTGCTGCTTAAGTTGATGTATGTTATGTTGATTGGGGGGAGGGTATATGAAAAAAATCAACCCCTGAGCAACATAGCTTATAGCAATCTAAAATAGTATGGCATGTGTACATCATGCTGTGTTGGCAGGAGATGCTTTCCCAATGTCTTAGGATCTGGATCTGAGGGAGATGGAGTACTGCAGTCAACAGGAGCACTGTCTCCCATTGACTTATCGTGTCATCACCAGACCCACAAATTGATGTTGCTGCATCAATTGCAGCAGCGCAGATTTAGCGGGACAGCATAGACAAGCCCCCAGTCTGGTGCCTTAGCCATGAGACTGCCTATCTCTCTCATTCTTATGAAAAACATCGTATCCAGGAAAGCTCAAAGCATCTCATCAGCAAGTCAGAATTTTCATTAGCACCATGTCCTCCTGGAAGTAAAGCATGGTTGAAACAGGGAGATGAGGGCAATGCTAATGGCCTTGAAATGGCATTTTGTGAAGTCCTTTTCAACCATTGTGGTGTTGAGAGACGGCAGGGTTAAACGGGGGAAAGGGTTAGAGTTCCCATTGCAATGTGAAGAACGAAAGTGGTATGAATAGGCGTGTGTGACAGACACAGCACTGTGTTTTTCCAGTTGAATATTTTCAAGGAGACAGACTGTGTCACTTTTGTCCTCATGAAGATTCCATGCTGCCAGATCCAAGTAGTAGTAGAGAGTTAGGAGAGGGAATTATAATGGGTTGTGAGAAGAGATGCTCACCTGTCCTAGTTAACCGTGGGCAGTGGGTAAACCTAGGGCTGGGGAAGGCAACCCCCAGACCCACTTCTTCCATTTGAGGCCCTGTCCCCCTGAGGGAGCCAAGCCACCCCCCACCTCAGGGGCAGGTCTCTAACTTCCCCTAGCTCCTGCAAGCCACCCCACACTGCAGGGGCAGGTCTCCAGCCCCCTGTGTGAGCCTCCCAAGCTCCAGAGCACAGGGAGGGCACGTGGTGCACAGCCCCACCCTCCCCAGCCCCAGAGCACAGGGAGGGTGGGTGGTGCACAGCTCCAGCCTCTCTGCCCTGGTGCACAGAGAGGGTGGACAGTATGTGATCCCAGCCTCAGTGTGACTGAAGCTTGGGGCCAGCCCGGAAGCCACGCTGAAGCAGGGGGTGGACTGTGGGTGAGGCCACGCCTGGCAGTTTGGGAAGGCAATGCCTTCCCCTGCCTCTTATGCCTGTCACCCATGCCAGCCATGTGCAATCTTTGTGAGCACTGTTTGAAGAAAACTCAAAAAAACAAGCAAATAAAAACTGTTTAACCTAAAGCATTACAGTGTCTCTTACAGACTTATTGAGCACATGAGACTGCCTTATCTCCTAGTTAAAACAGGACTCCCGGGTTCTGTTCCTAGCTCTCTCCAGATTAGCTGTGCTACCTTGGATAAGTTAGTTCGCATTTCCATATCTCAGTCTACCCATCTGTTGAACCAGGCATAGTATTATCTACCTCATAAGTGGTTCATGTTCTTCAATTAATGTTTATAACATGCTTTGAGAGCCTCAGATCAAAGGTCTTATAGACATGACAAGTATTTATATTTAGTATGTTCTGTGTGTGTATTTAGTTTCCTTCTTTTTAAGATACAGAGCTAACTGAGGGTCATACTTATATTTGACCTTTCTGGTCTATTTCTGACAGTAACATGCAAACCACTAAGTAAATGTTAAATTCATACTGGTTACATAAATTTGTGTTCTGTGTTTCTGAGAAACATTCAGTGATATCCCACGTTTTGTAAACACTGGATGGCATTCATCTGTTTTTGTGTTAAATCATATATTTTAATGAAAACACATTTTACATACATTGGCTATTAAAAATCTGTGAACATATGAAAAAGTTAAGTGATAGCACTTTCATTCATTTTCTGAGCTACTCTCTGTGTGCTCGAGCCTTTGTGGATTTTTGATACAGCACAAAGAACACATAGTCACCCCCAGATCCCAGTCATGCTCTGTGTATGTGGTGAGTTCTATGAAACTTAGAAATTCCAGCTTCTCCCAGATAAAAATAAAAGACCTTCAACTTTTTGAATAGCCAGAAGCTGAATCTGTTTTAAATTCATTCTAGATAATGTTTTAAAAAAAATAAAAAATCTATACTACCTGGAAGCCAGTGCAAAGGTTTGGAAGAGCAGAAGAGATAAGATAAGTTTCTTCTGTGTGAAGCTCTTTCACCTTTGTGGAGTTTCGCTTATATCATGCATGTCCAATGTAAAGGGTAACAACAGCAGCTGATGTAATGTTCTGAATGGGTGAAGTGGCTTCCCTTCTCCACTCCTATTTCACGTGGCAGCCTAATGTACTCTGCTGTCCAGTGTGCCAGAGATCACACAGCTATGATTCTAAAGTGAAAAAAAATAAGTATTATATTCCAGCTGCTCTAGAAACAGAAGACCAGAACAGTTGCATGTCCATACCACTAGTAGAAGTCCGGGACATAACCCCCATGATTTCATATTGCTCAACTGGCCAATGCAATATGATAGTGTTTTTCTTTCTTGGACATCTAGTGCAGACTCTTGCTGGCTCGACAGACCATTGTTCTGTTATGATGTGGAAATTCCTATGAGAAGACATAGCAGTAGTGATGAAATAAGGGAACATGTTGAATAGATATCTAACCTAGCACCTGTGACTTGGAAGGGATTTTGCTGTTTGATTTTTGGATAAGCTTCCAACAGAAAAGACTAATATTTAATATTGTCTGTCATTATTTATCAGGAAAAAGTGTTACATCACCTGTATTTTGCTTCCAGATGCTTAAAAAAGCTCAGCAGTTTACCCTGAAACCTGAGTGCTGTCCAAATGTTAAAATAAGTCTCTCACAGCACTGTTAATTCTAGAAGGCCATGCCCGATGGGACAAGAACCAAGGCACCCAGTGCCCTACATTATGACTTTCTGCTGGCTAGCAGTTCTGAGCAAAGGTTACATAATCTTTGTTCTGTGGCACCACAGGGGAGCTGAGTATAAGCTAGGTTGGTCAGTGATGAGGAGGCAAGAGATCTGAAAGGGGAAAACAAAACAGAGTGAAAATAATGGATATGATGATTGAACAACACTTCATCAGCCAAACTTCATAAAGCCTCCCCTAAACTTTTGATGCTAAGACTATAGAGAAGGATCCTTATTGGATGGTGATGAGAAAAGTGTACCGTGTGCTGCAGAAGAACAATGCTGCATAGTATTAAGCATTAGCATATTGGTGCTCATACACACACATAATGAGTTATTAACTTCATTCTACAGAGAGGAAATTGAGTCACAGGAAAGTGGAACGATTTCTTTGAAGTAACACACAGTAAGTGGCAGAGCTGGGAATGGAACTAGGAAATTCCTGTCAGCAAATTCAGTGCTCAGTGCCCCAAGAACAACTATCTGCCTGGCACTCACACTGACTGCACTGGAAAACAGAAAGAAACATATATTGAAACACGACGGATTCTGTTTGCGTGAAGGGGCAGGGAGAAAGTAGGCAGGAAACACTCCCTTTTTTGGTAAGAGTATTTCCTTCTTGTTTGGGTGACTGATCCACTTAGTGAACTTAACCCACTCAAGAGACAGAGCTGCTGTACCATAGAGACACCCCAGGTGGCATGTGTGTACCAATAGACTGCATAGGGAGAGGGAGAGGGATTTCTGCATGATAAAAAATTTCTCCAAGATGAAGGCACTGAGATGGTGCCCTCAGAAGAGTGGTGCATGTTAACGGAATGTGTTGTGGGAATTTATTTTAACCTTTTCTGGTTTTCCTCTTCCTCCGCCAAAGAGAGCATATTGTTAAGTTCTTTCCAGCTTTACTTTCTTAGTAACCTTTTTACAGTGGACATACAAATGAAAAGAATCTGTTTACAGTGATGATAGGAAACCTGTTAAGTCTCTTTTCTGTCAATGAATGAGGATTTCTGAAAGCAGTTCCCATCAATACTCATGAAAAATCATACTAGTCCAATCTATGTGAGGTAGATCTTCAGCTCCTATTACCATAGTAGCTTGACACCAAACGCTGAATATGTAAAATGTATAACAGCCTGTGATGGGGCATCTCAGCCCCACACGGTAATACAGACTGTGGGCCGGGCCCAGCTGGCTGAGAGCCCCTCCCCCATGGCCCTGCTGGGCATGCTCACAGGCAGGCCTGAGTATAAAAGGCCCTGAGGCAGCTCACTCGGGGTGGACTGCAGAAAGGGAAGGACCTGCAGAGAGTGCTCCAGAGTTAAAGGAGCAGGTGCCGCCCAACCCGCCACAGCCCCAGCAGCAACCCCTGCTGCAGCAACAGCCACGGCCCAGGAGGCAGCCTGGAGGTACGGCGACAGGGAGATGCGTGGGGTGGTAGGAAGTAGCCCAAGGTGGGGAATTGACCCCCAAGTGCTCAGCATATTGTGGTGGGATTCTCTGTTGAGCAAGCAGTGGACTGAGCCACTGCCAACAGGGCCCTGGGCTGGGATCCAGTAAAGTGGAAGGGCCCAGGTCCACCTACTCCCCCTCTGCAGTGCGCCTAGGCAGAGGTAATTTCTCTTATGCCTGTGGACTAGGGCTCAGGGCCGTAGTTACCCCACGAGAGGGGAGTGCAACAAGGACTAACCTCAGGGCCGTATTTACCCCGATAGAGGGGGGTGCTAGAAAGATTTGGCCGCAGGGCCATATTAACCTCAATAGAGGGGACTGGTATTTGGAACTCTGGCGGCCAGGCTGTATACATCCTGGTAAAGGAGAACTGAAACTTGGACTCTGGACATTGGACCATATGGACGCTGATAAGCAGGCCCGTGGGGGAGGCTTTGAGCATGGGATCCCACTCGAGGGGAGTGCACCCCTCGACACAGCCCAAGAAAGAACCCCTTCATTTTCCAAATGTAATCTACTGAAGAGAAAATGGATGTCTTCAGAAACATAGGTTGTTTTCTTTTTTTTAAGGCTCTTTCTGCTTAGCAAAGACACTTTGAGGTCATTGGATGAAAGGTGTTAGAAAAAGGATGGTTTGTTATTTTGGTACTTACACACCCCAATCACGAGTGCATCAGGAATCCAGATACTATGGTAATGGGGCAACATAAGTACTTTGGTTAGAAATGCATTGATAGATAGATAAGCAGACATCCGTATGGCTATTGTTCAAGTTAGATTTAAGGATCCTTAGGACACTTTGTTAGGAAGAGAATAATTACTGGTGTCCTAGCTAATGTTGTTCTCCTCCCACTAAGAAACCATTTAGCATCCCAAATTACTGAGTTACTATGACGCTCATCATGGCTGCAGTTTTGTGATCCTGCCATTACTAACTCATTTTGGAAAGTGCTTTTTGATAGCTTGGAAAAGAAAAATGAAATTCAAAACCTATGTCTATTCTGCAGCCGATGCTCAAGCAGAGAAAATGAATGCAGAGTGTTCTCACACAGGACACTCTGAACTGTGCTCTGTTATAATGCCATCCAGGCTTCTGAAGTTAAGAAAGAAAGATCCTGATAATGATCAAGGCCCCATTCTGCTAGATTCTGTACAAACAGATAGCTCCTTCCTATAGAACTTACAATCTAATTTGAAAGAAAAGACAAGACTATGCATCACTTTAAAGACTAACAAGATGGTTTATTAGGTGATGAGCTTTCGTGGGCCAGACCCACTTCCTCACATCAATTTGTGGAAGAAAATTGGCACAACCATATATACCAAAGTGATACAATCAAAAAAAAGTGAACACATATAAAATTGACAAATCAAATTTTAGAACAGAGTGGGGGTAAGTGGGGAAGGTTAGTGTCTCTGAGGTAATGACATTTGGGGTGATAATTGGGGAAGCTATCTTTGTAATGGGTGAGATAATTAGCATCTTTGTTGAGACCCATACATAAAGTGTCACATTAAAGCATGAATGACAGTTCTGAGGCTTCTCTTTGAAGTCTGGAATTAAAATGTCTTTGAAGCAATATGCATGTTTTAAGGTCATTGAGAGAATGGTCAGTCTGGTTAAAATGGCAAGCAACAGTTTTCTCTCTGTGAGAGAGCCTGATGTCTGTTTTATGTGCATTGATTCTTTGGCGAAGTGTCTGAGAAGTTTGTCCAAGATACATAGCAGATGGACACTTTAGGCACATGATGGCATAAATTATATTTCTGGATGAACAGGAATATGTGTTCTTGATCTTGTAAGTGGCATGGTTAGGTCCAATAATGGTGTCAGCAGAGTAAATATGTGGACAAAGCTGGCACTGGGGTTTGTTGCAAGGGAAAGTTCCAGGGTTCGTATTAGTGTGGTATGTCCTGTAGTTGTTGGTAAGAATCATCCTGAGGTTAGGTGGTTGTCTTTAGGAGACTATGGGTCTGTCTCCCAGAGCCTCTCGGAGGGTAGTATCCTGTTCCAGTATAGGTTGTAGTTTATTGATTGCGTTGAATGGGTTTAAGTTGGGGGCTATAGGTGATGACAAGTGGTGTTCTATTGTTCATTTTCTTGGGTCTGTCTTGAAGTAGATGGTTTCTGGGTATTACTACAGGATACTACCCTCCAAGAGGGTATATAAGGTATATATGGTCGTGCCAATTTTCTTCCATAAATTGATGTGAGGAAGTGGGTCTGGCCCACGAAAGCTCATCACCTAATAAACCATCTTGTTCGTCTTTAAAGTGCTGCATAGTCCTGTCTTTTGTTTCAGCTAGACCAGACTAACATGGCTGTATCTCTATCACTAATTTGAAAGAAGACACTGTGAATGTATTAACTGGCAGGAAGAAAGCAGGAGGAGAGAACAAGTGTAACAATAATATCATCACTAAGTGTCATAAGATGTGCTCATCCTGATGGATTCAAACATAAAAGTAGTTCATAGCTAGAGCATCTCTCTCAAGGCTGGATGGCTAAGTAAGTTGGTAATGGACTAATGGAGTCTCTCTCACCAAGTCTGCCAGTTGGCAATGGTCGAAAGTTACCACCATCTGACTGCTGGTCAGTGGCCTTTGCAAAATGAATTGATGATCTCACTCCAGTTCCTAGAGGACAGATGTCCATAGTCCAAGAAGAACATGATAGTTTGCACCTTGGTTGGCAACATAGGCAGCAAGCCAGCAAATGGAAAACCACCGAGTGATCCACTCACCCACAGAAAACAAGAATTACTCCATTTGATCAGACCATCCAGTATCCTGTTTCAGACCATGGCCGGCACCAGAGACTTGACAAGAAAATGCATAAAAAACCCAAACAACAAAACCAAACTCATCATGAACCTTCAACTCATAAATGAAGTTTCCATCTAACCTTTGCCAGTTAGTGGTTGAGTTGTACTCTGAAATGTGAAGGTCTATATCATTTATACAGTAGATAAGAAATTACACAGTTCATTTTGATCCTTTCCAAACATGGAGACATTTCTCCCAGGGCAGGCCTGGGACATTGGTTGTCAAAACCATAGGGAAAGCTTATGCACAATTTCCTGTGCTATATTTGTTCCGTGGATAAATAAAGGCTTCACTTTCCAAGGCTGATACCTTTCACTAGCACTACATTTATTTTAAACCATCCCCAGCCCTTGCTTTTTAAGGGCTTGCCTATACATAAGGGTTGAACTAGATAAAGTCAAATTTAATCCAGTTTGATGTTTGCAAACACATTACACTATCCATTATAGCACACTGACTCCACATTTATCACAAACTCTGGAGTCTTCTGCAATAATGAAATAACAAATGAGTTAGTCTGCTATATTGTTCATGGGCATGCAGAACTGCTGTGCTGTCCCACATTGCTTTCCAGGCAGCCATTACTGACCTGTCTGTTCAACTGTGTGCCTCCCCTACACTAGTTTCAAGTTGACCAGGCACCCCCTCCACCATTTAAAAGTTGGCATGGAGCTAGATTTTGCTCATTTGCTCTTGGATTCAAGTATATCGCAATTACTATGTTATTACTTAAGAACCCCTACTACATGCCTTAAGCAGCCTCTTGGAGCCATGCTGAGATTCGGGATCTCATTGCCATCTGGGGAGAAATGTCAATGTAGGAAGCTCTTGTGGCCAGCCACTGGAATAGAGATCTTTGTGTCGATGTTGCTCATAATGGATCATAACAGAGATGCAAACCAGTGCAGGGTAAAAACCAAACAGCTCCCGATGACCTCTATTAAAAGGAGTGATGCCAGGAAAAAAGTTGGGCAGGAGTCATGTAAAAGGTCCATGTTTTGAAGAGCTGTATGAGAATTTGCACAGCTACATGACCACTGAACTCAGGAAGGCAGCAGACTCTGCTACCTGGTCTCTCTCTCCACCCCCCACCAGCACCCCACAAGTCTGACCAAAAAGACTCTTCAGGGGAGGTCAGCGAAGAGCTCTCCCCAGAAAGTCAGGATCGTTTTAGGACTCTGGACCCTGATGCCATCCAAGCAGAAGGTGAGCCCAATTTCAGTCCTGGAACAACTGACCGTGATTCCCAAGTAGCAAATCCAGTCTGGGACTGAGGATACAGATCTCATGGAGGGACCCTCAGCAGGTAATTTCTCAGTATGTTGTGCTGCTAGGTGGCTGTGATTTAGAGCAGTGGTGCTATAACAGAGGGGCCAGAAGGCCATAACCCGTCCCTCCCAACCCACTTTTAAAAGTGAAAGGACTATGCCAATCCACTTTTCAACTAGCTATAAGGGTGAATGACAGGGTCACAGCCATAGTTCAGTCAACAGTGCCCCCCCCCCACACACACACACTTTTAAGCAGCTTTCACCACTCTTGATCTAGAAGCTTCTCCAAGACCCTGGTCTGCCCTCCAACCCTGGACCATGTTATCTGTTCCTCTCTCCCTCCATGGAGGTTTCCAAAATGGTGGCTGCTATTGCTGGGCAATCAGCTTCTGGCTAATGCTAAAACCATGGCTATAGATTGGTTTTAGGCCCATGCCACAGGCCAAACAGCTCACGCCAAGCCCATTTGCTAGCTTAAAATGGTGGACAGCAGCTGCCACTTCTCTCCCCTTCTCCCCACCCATTAGATTTTAATAATGTAGACATAATTTCACACAAAATGCTATAGTTTATAGTGGCAGTGATGGTAGGAAAAGACATTGGATTGGTATTCTCAGTTTACCTGAGGAAGACCTGGACATTGCATGCTGTAAAACTACTATGACCGGAGCTCCCCACTTCAATAGAAAAGCCTGTAGAGTGCCACAGTACTAAAGCTTTACTGTAGGGACTGCAAAGCTTGCTCAGAGGCTTACACAGGTGTAACGGTAGTGCCCTCTGGGCCAAGATGAGTCTGCTTGGCAGGCAGCTCCAGCCAAGACACAGCAGGGAAGCTCCTTTCTGCCCTAAGGGCACCAGTTCCACCCCTGCAGTAAACACATAGACACACAGTGGACTAGTACAATGAATATAGGAAAGGGAACAGGGGGGAAACAGGGTTACATCCAACACAAGGCCCCACAGGCCCAATGGTAACACAGTAGGAAATGGTAAATACCAAACAGCACTTCAAGGATCACAGTTCAGGAACCCTGGGCAGACTTAGTCTGGCAAGTGAGTCTTAAGTGTTGTTGGTTATCGGTGCCTGTGAACCTTCCCCCAACTCCTCCAGTGCCCTCTTCTGCAGTTCTCTGTAAACTCACACAGAGTGACACCCTCCCCAGTGAACTAGCTAACAGCCTCCCTCCTTATTCCTAATGCAAGGTCACAAACCCAAGTACTCACCACCCCATAAAGTGCTGGGTAGCAGAGATACTGCTCCAGCTCTCATTCCCCATGGCATAGTGCTCCTCCTGGCTCCGGTTCTGGGTGTCTCTGGTCAGATGATCTGACTCTCTCAGGCTTCCGGCAGGGTCTTGGCTGCTTCACTGTGTGAGGGCCTGCTTGCCCTCATGTTTAGAGCTCCAGACACACTCCATGTTGCTCTCCTTCTCTCCATGCCCCCAGTGCTTCCTCTTCCTGCAACCATCAGCACTTCCTCTGCCTCAGCATAAAGTTTTAAAGGGTTTATACTTACTAAACCCATGGTGGGGTTACATTGGTAACAGGAAATGTGGAACTCTATCTTTTTTCTCTGCAATTTCACCATCTCTGCAGGTCAAGAAAAATCTGAGACCAAGAAATTGTCTGGAATAATTATGTGGTTTCCCCCCTGGTTTAGATCACAACTTCTTTCCACTCCTGCGGCACTTCTGAGTGGCCTGTCTTAAGCTACGACTATACTACAATCCTCTTGCAGAAGAGGAAATGCAAATGGAGCGCTCATTTGCATATGTCACACTCTCATTTACATTTCTTCTTCCTTTCCCTTTTGCGCAAGAGGCTTTTGTGCAAAAGAGTTCTGGGTAGACGACGCCTTTTTGTGCAAAAACCCCCTTTTGTGCAAGAGCTGTTCTTCCTCAAAAAATGTGCAAAAAAGGAAAGGAAGAGGAAATGCAAATGAGAGCATGACATATGCAAATGAGCGCTCCATTTGCATTTCCTCTTCCGCAAGAGGATTGTAGTTTAGATGTAGCCTTAGTGAATAACTTAAGTGTCTCTCACTGCTCTACCCTTTGTCTTTTGGAATAAGGCCATTCTGTGCCTGCAAGTCATGTGGTCTCAGTGCAACTTCATCCAAAGTCAGGAAAGCCTAAAGGAGATTATCCATTCACCCCCAGATGCTCCTCCCTCCCCTAGAAACTTCCCCCTTCTAGCGCCTCTCCACCCTTTCTCGCCCCTGTCAATCGCCCTTAGGGATGGTAAAAAAGTGTGAGGGCCATGGCCCCCTAAGCTCCACGTTCCTGCACTCCTGTTCCCAACTTGAGGCCTGCACAACTGCCCAAAGCATCTAAAGCACTGCGGCCAAACAACATATAAAAAATCTCAGTATTTACCATGTTTTAGTTTCTCCCAAGATTGGCAAGAATCTCAGGAAGGCAGAGTCAGAAATTAGAAACATAAGAAATGTTACCACAGCCTCTCTAGAATATGAACAATAACCACTTGTGATTTTTTTTTTTAATACTCCCATAGCCAGAGCATGTTCACTAGCCAGACCCTCAAGGAGAAGGCCTTTACCAAAAGCTGAGATGCTGATCAAACTGACAAAGGCAAGAAGATGCAGAGGCTACTACTGGAGGTAATACAGAGAGAAAATGATGTGCCACAGCATATGTTGCTGTTAGGGCATTAGGCACTGCAGTGTTGTAAACTCAGACCCAGCCATGTTGTGCATCCCTTAGACAAAACAACACACCAAAACCACCAGCAACTTCTCCCTACTGCGCCCCTGCAACAGTGTTCCTAGAGGCCATTCCTTTCACAGGGGAGGGCCTAGCTCAGGGTACTGAGAACGGTGGCATCTGAGAGCCCAGAATTCTTGAGCCCTCTAGCACTCATAGTAACTTTGAGCCTCGCCATTCAACACCCAAAGATTCATAAACAGAAAGAGACAGAAGTAAGATACTTGCCTGTGACTTTAAACCCCCTGTGACTTTAAACCCTTCACTGCAATGTACTGTTACACTTTGATGTTTTGTTTGACTATTGTTTTAATTAAATGCTGCTTTGTAGTTGTTAGACAATTGTTTAATGTATCTTTTCATAATTAAAAAACTGTTTCATTATACATGTAAAGGTTTATTTTTGCTTGTTACAAAATAGATTGTTTAATAAAAACAGTGAGAAATTCATGTATTAGAAGTCAACACATTTCACATCCGATTCTATATAGCTAATAAGGTTTTACAAAATATCTATGCAAAGCCATGAAGTAAAATCAGGATTGCAACAATGTTGCGCCTCCACCACCCCTCAATAACACTGAAAAACTCACTATCCATCCTGCACACACACCTCCACAAGTTAACAGCTAGACATAAAGTTGCATAGATTCAGGCCTGAGACTCAAACTAGGAGCAATGGGTATTCCTGACACTATTGCCGCAGCTGTTTCTGTTTTGTATTGGACACCGTGCTGGTCACTCAATCTGATGAACAAGTCTCTGCATCTCAGCCTCCCATGATTCTTAAACATTTCTCTGCTACTTTGCTAAATACAATACGCTGTTACACATTTTTCTGCCGGTTCAACCTATTCCACATATAGCACCACCTTCCTTTTAAATGGCTAAATTTCCATTCTGTAACTACTGAAGTGGTAAACAGTTCCTTTCCTTCTGTCCAAGCAGCTTATGACTGGTTTCTTGAACTGGGTAAGCAGAGAAGAAGCCACATCTCTCAGGATAACTGAAGCAATGTGCACACCATTAATCTCAATTGCATTCCTGAGGTCAAAGGCTATGTCTACACTCGCGGCTTCTTGTGCGAGAAATATGCAAATGAGGCTAAGCATGGAATATCGCCGAGCCTCATTTGCATACCTAATGAGCCACCATTTTTGCAGAAGAGGCTCTTGCCCCAGAAGGAGCTGTCTACACTGCCCCTTCTTGAGCAAGAAAAACCCTCTTGCGCAATGCCGTTATTCCTGAAAATAATCAGTGTAACAGCATTGTGCAAGAGGGTTTTTCTTGTGCAGGAAGGGGCAGTGTAGACAGCTCCTTCTGGTTCAAGAGCCTTTTCTGCAAAAATGGTGGCTCATTAGGTATGCAAATGAGGCTCGGCGATATTCCACGCTTAGCCTCATTTGCATATTTCTCGTGCAAGAAGCCGTGAGTGTAGACATAGCCAAACAGTCCTTTCTCCCAGGGCCGGCCCGAGCCATTTTGGCACCCCGGGCCCTGGGCGGGCGGCGCTGCCCCGGGCGCATGGCGCGTGTGCAAGCCTACCCCTGGGACGCGTGGGCGGGTGCACGGCGCATGCGCTGCCCGGCCACTGCCGCTGGCGCACAGCCCGGGACTGCCCGGGAGGGCCACGCCTAGCTGTGCAGGGCCCCGCGGCCCCGGGGGAAAGGGCACTGTGGCGGTTAATGCGGCCCCCGCCCTGGGTGGCCACTGTAGCCCACCAGGAGCCAGGCATGTGGTGCCTGATGGCAGCTATAAGAGACGCCACGCGCCCCTTACAGCTTCCATCAGGTGCCCCCCATCGGTTGGCGCCCCGGGCAGCTGCCCAGCTCGCCCACCCCTTAGTCCAGCCCTGCTTTCTCCATCAGGTAAATATAGGTTGTACCTTCTTTACCCAGGACTCCCTGGTCCAGCAATATCCGTGGTCCAGCATGGACCACGGATATTCCTGGACCACAGAGCCCAGGAAGAGGGAGCTCTGGTGACCAGGTAGGCACACTGTCAGGGACACCAACAACTCAGCTGGGAGCCCAGAGTGGGTGGGCGAGAGGACAGACAGCATGGTGGGTAGTTCTGGTCCCAGTGGAGCTCCCTGGCCTCAGCTGTGGACCTTTGGCTCCGGCCAGGGAGCTCTGGCCCCATCCCTGGCTGTGGATCTCCAGCCACTTTCTGGCTTCAGCAGCTGGGGAACTCCAGCCCCAGCAGCAGCCTGGGAGCTCTGTCCTGGGCTGCAGAGCTCCTTCCCCATCCCTCTGCCTGGCTCCAGAGCTCCAGTGGACTGGAGCAGCAGCGGGGGCAGGCTGGAGCCCTAGCCTGGTGGCTGCATGGCCACAAGAGGAGGGACCTTCCCTGATCCAGGAAATCCCCTCGTCCGGGACCACTCAGGTACTGGACCAGTGAGGTCAAACCTGTATAGCTGAGTTCCAAAAGATCCTAGTGTCTTGGACACTCCAGGCTACCCAGTATTTATTTCTGTGAACATGCCATGGTGGTCAGCCCTTTGAGTACACTGGAGAAATAATTCTTTCTAGTTTTAAATTCTGGTTATAAACCCCACCTGATAGGGTGGGGCTGGGGAGGGGAAATAAATAGGCAAATAGGTAAAGCCCTGCGTATCCACAGGGATATGCACTTTATATCCACGTGCATCCACAGCCACAGATATGAATGCAGATATCCGCAACTCATTTTTGTGGATGCAGATTTTATATCTGCATAGGGCTGTACAAAAAGGTCCCATCAATTGTCCCACAGTTGTAAGAGAAACTCATGCATTCAAAGTCATCAACCTCCTGCTCATTACCAAGCTTTAAAACACAGTGCAAGAATACCTTTTCCATGGCATCCCACACCTGCATAGCAATGGTCCCAATGGTCCTCCCCCTGTTGAATTCATTGGCTACAGAGCAGTGACATTTGGGGGTAATCAGCTTCCAGATGGCACGGGCAACCTGCTTGTCCATAGGGATAGGGCATTGCCTGTTGGTATTGTGGCAAGGGCCCCTCTTTTCCTGGCCAGCATTTCGGCCAGCGGCCTTCTCCCTTTGCCAGGGGTTGGCTTTGCAGCTGGCTGCTGGGGTAAGGAGTCCAGCCACTTCTAGGACTCCATCGACTGCTTTTTCTAGCACTATAACCGCTGGCATTACCTATGACTTTCACTACCACCTTCTAACTGGGGAAGCTTTTCAAGGGCCTCTGGCAAGCCTGTCGTGTCTGCTTGGACCTGCTTCTAATTGTCCTGCCCCAATTAGCAGGCCTTTTACCCTTTTGGGGCTGCTTTTCCCCCCAGAGGTAGCAGTCCTCTGGCCTGACCTTGTCCCAGTATGCTGCTGCTGCAGTTCTAGAGCTAGTTTGGGATATATATTCACCGCCTGGAAATTCTCTCATCCTTGGTGCTCATCCCAGGTGTTCAGAATGACTGTTTCCTATCATGATTCCCCAAGTACAGAATCATGCTGCATGGTGTGAAGCTGCTTCAGGATCTGGTTCTGTATTACTAGTGGTTCAGTGTCATCTTCTTTCACGTCTCAGATCCTCTGCTGCTGAAGTTCCTGCTGCTGCTGGAGGAGGAACTGCTTCATAGTGTGGTGGGCAAAGTCCAAAGTTGAATTCATCCAGCTTTGAGAGCTGACATATAGCCCAAGCAGCCTCAGTATATTTATGGTTGCTGGCATAATTGGGTCCATGCTGGCCCAAAGCAATTTGAAAATGGTACTAGCCTACCCAGAAAGGAAGTATGTGACAGAAATAGATGAAACATGGTTTAAAAAAAAAAAGTGAACTTACCTGGCTTCTACTATTCATTCCATAATACACAGTGAGAAAAATCCCAGAATGCTCAACCGTGAAGCCAAGGAGCATGGGGCACCATCCCAGAAAGCTGCTTAACACAGAAAGCCAGTGCTGTGTGAACACTGATGTACATTGAAGGAAAGCACATTTCTGTGTGCATGCTATTAGCATGGCCTGTGTGCTGCATGTTACACTGCTCTACAGCCAAAATGCTTCTGAAATAAATGTAGTCAAACTTTACTAATTCTGGGTCACTGAGAATGAAAATGATGCTTAAAATTGTTGATTGGCTCTAGTTTTCATGATATGCTATTGGGTCAGTATATACGACCCTTGACTTGGGAATGGCGGAGGATAAGTGAGTTATAAAGGGAAGGGATCTCAATTTAAACCAGAAATGACTAAAATACATCTTTGACTGGATCTATGAATAAATCTATGACTGGGTTTGGACAGTACTTGCTTTTTAGGCAAAACAATGAATGATGCAATCTGAAGCTGGTATTGCATCATACATGATATGAATTGCATCATGTAATTCCTGGAAGTCATGGATGATGCAATCATAACGAAGCTTACATCACTCTGCTGAACAAATTGCCCTATATCAGCTCTAGAAATCATACAGTGTCGTGCTCTCTTATTTGTCAGTGTTTGATTTTGCAAAGGGACACATTTCTGTTTAGCCAAAGTGAGCAGAGATGCCTCGTACTTGTGTGAACAGTGCAGATAACTTCTGCTATGTTTGTGGTGAAGTGACTTTTGCATCACAAAAGTGCAGTATAACCACTATTGTTAAGAAAGCCTATCACCTTTATTTTGGCTGCAAAATTGGAGATCAGGACAAGAGGTGGGCCCCACACATATGCTGCAACACTTGTGCAACAAATCTTCGCCAGTGGTTGAACAGGAAAAGGAAATCTATGCCTTTTGCAGTGCCGATGATTTGGAGAGAGCCAACAGATCATACCAGCAATTGTTACTTCTGCATGGTGCCTCCAGTTGGGAAAGGTGTGTCAAAGAAGAAAAAGTGGACTGTGCATTATGCAAACATTCCATCAGCTATACGCCCAGTACCCCACGGAGAAGGACTGCCGGTTCCTGATGCACCAGAATCATTCTCACTTGAGTCAGACGAGGAAGAGGAAGTGGATGAAACTTCTGGTCCTGAACCATCAATGTCACAGGACCCACATTTTCTCGCATCCTCCTCCTCTGAACCACACCTCATAACACAAGGTGAACTGAATGACCTTGTCAGGGATTTGGAACTACCCAAGAGTAAGGCAGATCTGTTGGGCTCCAGACTACAGCAGTGGAATCTCCTGGCAGGTGATGTTAGGGTTTCCATGTTCCGTGACTGTCAAAAGGATCTTGTCCCATTCTTCTTCATGGAAGGTGATCTTGTAGCCTGCAACAACATCGATGGTGTGATGGCAGCCCTCAACATCGTTCATGATCCAGATGAGTGGAGACTGTTCATTGATTCATCCAAGATGAATCTTAAAGCTGTTTTGCTGCATAATGGCAATGTTTTGCCATCAATTCCAGTTGGTCATGCAGTCCATATGAAGGAAACCTATGACAACATGAAACAACTTTTGAGGTGCATAAACTATGACCAACATCAGTGGCAGCTTTGTGGCGATTTGAAGGTTGTTGCTCTCTTGCTTGGTCTGAGGACTGGATACACAAAGTACTGCTGTTTTCTCTGTGAATGGGATAGTCGTGCAAGAGATTCCCACTACATCAAGATAGATTGATCACTCCGACAGTCATTGGAGCCTGGGAGGAAAAGTGTTCAGCATCCACCACTTGTTGAATCAAGGAAGATTTTGTTACCACCCTTACACATCAAGCTGGGTCTGATGAAGAACTTTGTCAAGGCCATGGACAAAACACAAGCAGCTTTCAAGTACCTCCGTGGAAAATTTCCAAGGTTAAGTGAAAACTAAGATAAAGGAAGGTGTCTTTGTTGGTCCTCAGATTCGTGAACTTCTTCAAGATGATGCATTTGACCATGCACTGCGTGGCAAGGAAAAGACAGCATGGAAAGCCTTCCAGTTAATGGCAATAAATTTTCTCGGAAACAACAAGGCAGACAACTACAGGTTGTTGGTGGAAAAAGCCTTGGTTGCTACATGTCACTAAAGATACATTTTTTGCCCTCTCATCTAGATTTTTTTCCACCGAACTGTGGAGCAGTGAGCAACGAGCACGGCGAGCGATTTCACCAGGACATTGCAACAATGGAGAAACGCTATCAGGGCAAATGGAGCCCATCAATGCTTGCAGACTATTGCTGGACAGTGACAAGAGATGCTCCATTTAATGAATACAAGAGACAAGCCAAGAAGTGCTGAGTAGACACTGAATAGGACTAAACTATGTACATGATAGTTTTTTGCCTTTTGTTTCATAATAAATTTTATTTATATAACCCTTTTGCTGATTTTTAAAGTGTTACATAAACAGGACAGGTGAAATATTATCATGTAAAGCAACCATAAACACATGAAAAGACCTAGGTTTACAATTTATGATTAAAACTCTACTATCTACACAATATCCATAGACGTAAAATGTAAAAACTTAAATATCTTGGAAACAGTAGCCAATCAGTTGTTTTAATTGTCATATTTGAATTCAGCACATCAAAATACATAATAAATAGCACATTTTATCTCTGAAGCAGACGACTTCTAAAAAATTGTAGACCAGTGTTATCTGACATGCATCGAAAAGTTGTAAATTAAACTCACTATGTTAACAAGCCCTAAAATGCACATAGCAGATAACGAGGAAAGTGTTATGAAACAGAACTTGGAAAAATCATCTATGAGTTGGTCTCACACCCTCTGGCACTACAACTGAGTGCTGTTAATCATTTCAAGGTGTCTTTATCTTATTATCACTCCTCAGCTCAGTATTACATACAAGCTGTTAGACCACAGCCTTTATTTCTTGGTAGGAAGAAAGAAATGCTTTTAAAAAAATTATAGTGGTGAAACTGGAAGTCCTGATGCACCAGAGCTATGTTACAGTTATGATATGAAATATGAAGCACTCACCGGAGTATTCCTTTTCTCTCTCAGTCCCCTCTTTTATAAAGACTAGGGCCTAGGCCAACTCGGATTACTGATTGTATTTAAGTAGAAATGTCATGAAACCTGAATCCATTTATCTGCCTACGTAGTTACATGGTCCATATGACTGAGGTACGTGCTGGTTATCTGGGAATCCCTAGGCTTCAAGATCCTTCACAATATTGGTGCTCCCTGCTCATTCACTCTTGTCCCTTACTGGAATTATCTGACTGTGGTTTTTCCCTGCTACTATCCACATGTTAATAACTTTCTTTGGGCCACATCCAAAACTCATTGAAGTATGTGGGAAGGCTTTGGTAGTTTTAACAGGCCTTGGATCATACCCTGAGATGGCAAACTCTTTCTGTTTGCATAGTACCTCTCCCAGTGGGGCCCAGTTTTAGCTGGGGCCTTGGATGGTTCTGTAATACTAACATTAAATACCATGAATAATTTATGCAGGATATAGGTCAGCTCACAATTTTCTCTGTTCTTTGTTTTTTTTTTTAAATTGACTCAAATGAATTCATACTGCACTAGGTTCAAAAAGACAGATTTTATTTTATAGTCTATTAAGAGCTGTAACTCTAAGGCAGACAAGTAAATATCTGAAGTCGAGAATATCCCAAAGCTAAGTTCCTCTTGTTACCTCAGTCATTCTGCACATCTTGGGCATGATTTACACTGACACTAAAGCTACTTTACACCACACTGGCAGTGTAAAGAGGCCCTAGTGTTGAGGTATATTGCATTTTCTCACTTTCAGGCCCAGTTATCCAGCTAGAGTGCTGCAAGGTAGTCTTTCTGTAAAAGAAAATTAGGACCTTGATTAATTTATGGCACAAATCAGTAGCAAGTGTTATATTCATTAAAATTTACAAAGAACAGGGGAAACTGGAATTTAAAAAAATACAATCTATTAATGTGTAATGTATCTAATACTGAAATATAAATCTTTAGATTGAGTCCTGATTTTTTTGGGAGGGGGAGTAATTTCACAGATGTAGGCTCCTACTCTGCAAACATTTGTGCATAGAAGTTTGCAGGCTCATCACTTTAAAGCTGTATTCACATTAGATATTGCATTTATTTTTCCTAGATTTTTGTTTTTAAAGAACATGGAGAGAGAGAAAAATATCTCAGGGTATGTCTACACTGCCACCCTAGTTCGAACTAGGGTGGCTAATGTAGGCATTCGAACTTGCAAATGAAGCCCGGGATTTAAATATCCCGGGCTTTATTTGCATGTTCCCGGACGCCGCCATTTTTAAATGCCCCGTAGTTCGAACTCCCTGCCCGCGGCTACACGCGGCACGGACTAGGTAGTTCGAATTAGGAGCTTTAATTCGAACTACCTAGTCCGTGCCGCATGTAGCCGCGGGCAGGGAGTTCGAACTACGGGGCATTTAAAAATGGCGGCGTCCGGGAACATGCAAATAAAGCCCGGGATATTTAAATCCCGGGCTTCATTTGCAAGTTCGAATGCCTACATTAGCCACCCTAGTTTGAACTAGGGTGGCAGTGTAGACATACCCTCAGTGCTTCCAAAGCACATTAGGCCTACGGGCTAAACACAAAGCCCATTGCAGTCACCAAAAGATTCCCTTTGACTTCTATGAGTTTTAGATCAGAAACTAGTTGTATATCAGCAAGCTGTGATAGACGTTTTTAAGCCACCTGGACACTGCGAAATAGTTGCAGCAGCACATGGTTAAGGAAAACATACTTAACAAAGGGTGCCTTAACTCAGCTGTCAATAGGGTGACCAGACATCTCATTTTTAAAGGGACAGTCCCATATAGAAACCATCCTGTACGTGTCCTGACTTTTCTTTAAAATGGGCAAATTGTTCCATATTTTCTGTCTTTCTCTCCCCCATCTTTACTGATAGGTCCTGCTGCAGGCCAGATCCCTGCTTGCCAGATGCCCATTGGGTTGCCAGATGGTTGAAACAAAAATACCGAACACCCCCCGCCCCCAAAAAACAGGAAAAAATTCTGTTGAAGGGGAAAAAAAGGGGAGGGAGACCAAAGTTGTTGAGCAAAAAAAAAAAAAGACTCCAAGGACTTATTAAGCCAAAAAAAATTAAAATAAAACAGCATGTCCCCTTTAAGAGTGAGTTCAGGGATAGGAACGGGGCAGCGGTTGAGCACTAAAACCCAGGGGAAAGCATTGCTTCCCCTAGGTCCTTTGGCCAGCAGCCATTTTGTGCCGGCAGCCTTGGGGAACCAGGTAAGCATGGGGGCTGGGGTCGGGAGGCTGGGGGTGTTGGGCAAGGACAGGCACTGAGTGTTTGTAGTGTTGCCAGGTGCCCGGCATTTTTGCCTCCTGGCCGGGGAAAAATTCAGAAAATACCGGACATTTTAGGTGTCCGGTATTGTCTGAATTTTTTTACCGGACAGGAGCTGAAAATACTGGACTGTCTGGGTGAATACCGGACATGTGGCAACCCTATCACCAGTGGGGAGCGGGGAGTCCAGTGACCAACAAGGCACATGTGCAAGGTTGGGGGGAGGGCAAATATGCAGCCCCAGAGTCAGCCACTCCTCCTTCTGTTCCTTCAGTTCAGCCCCCACTGCATGCTGGCTCTCAGCCAGCAGAGTCCCTTCCCCTGACTGATTTTCAGCCAACACTGGCTGTGTGCTTGGTGAGTGCAGTGGTTGGTGAATGCAGGCAGAAGCTAGGCAGCGGCCGGTTATGTGTCACCTCTGTTGCCCACCCTTCAGCTAAGCTCTGGAGAGGTGGGGAAGGCTTTACTGCAGGCACATAGCACACTCGTCACCCAAAGCCCTGTCCCCTAGGCACCTTCCCGTGCTGAGCCACCTCTCTGGCCAGGTTCACTGAAGTAAGGGTCTTTGGGCTCTGTTGCACAGTGGTTCCTTAGGGCTTAAATCCTTCCTGCCTGTGCTGGAGCCAGGGGGCAGGTTATGTTAGTTGCAAACAGCAGCCTGGAGGTGTTAGTGCCTTTGGAAACTGAGCAGTCAGGAAGGGACAAGCTTCTCCCAGCCAGATGGGGGCAGGGCAGAGGGAGGGAGAGAAAAGCTCAGCAAAGGCCTGGGCCAGGTTGTCCCTTACCCTCATCTCCTCTTCAGCAGCTGGAAGCAGCTCCTGTCCCTTTACTCCTGCACAGTGCTGAAAGATCGGTGCTGGCCACATTCTGGTGTAAACCCTGGCATAAATTTCAGGGGGATGTGACCCTGCATGCCCTGCCCCCCACACGTTGCCTCAGGAAGTTGCAGTGCCATGTGCAGGAGAGGCAGATAAACCCAGGGGCCCAGCCAGGTATGGAGGGTGGTGAACACTGGACAAGAATGGTTGAGTGGGTTGGTCACCCTGCCCCCGGTGTGAGAGAGGTGTACAGAAGTGCGCGTGTGACACCTCTCCCCATGTGGGGGGACAGAGGTGTGTATGTCACCCTTCCCCCATGTGACCCCTAAAGACTTAAAGAAAAGAGATAAATAAAAAGAATCCAATTATGCAATATTTTTTAACAGGGTCTCAGTCAGCTTGATGTTAAGTTGAATGTTTGAAAGATTGATTGTTATTGAACTCACTTGAATAAGAATAGTTTTACCTGGTGTTCTTTAATCTGCAAAGGGAAATATGGTCACCCTAGCTGTCAATAATAACAAACATGCTAAACTGAGGAAGTTCTCAACTCCAGACATCCTTAAACAGCCATAAGTCAGGCAAACTAATTGCAGGAAAGTGTTAAGAAAGAAATGCATCAGACAAAACCTAATGGGGATTCTTTAAAGCCCATGTGTGAAAATCCCACAGTCTGGCATAATTTAATAATATTGAACTGATTTTCTTCAAACTTGAATTGTTTTCCCATCCTCAGTGAGGCTATAAAGTAAGTGAAGTTTAACATTTCTTCCTTCAGGCATTATGGTTTAGTTAGGCACGCACAAAATTTCCTTTGGAACATATGACTTTTTTCCATTCTCACATTTATTATTTATTTGTTTGCCGACTGCCAGCATTATACTCATCACTTTATAAGATGTGTCTTGGTTCCATTGAAGTCAATGGAAGCTTTGTCACTGATTTCAAAAGGTCCGGGATTTTACCCTTGCCTGAAGAACTTAGAATCTAAGTAACTCTCACAAAATGGTTTTTACCTATTTTGTTTAAATTAAAACAGAACCAAAAACAAGTCCTCTCCCCCTATTCACCTCCCTGCTAAAGCCAAGCTTGGGAAATTACAGCCCTAAAGGAATTTCTCTGGCAAAGATATGATCTATTGGAAAAGGGGATTGCAATGGAAACCACATCTCAGCTTTTCCTATAACATTCACCACCAGCAGCAGAGTGAATTTGATTGTCCAGTACAGTTATAATAATTTTGTAGCACTGCTGTCACTCAGTGCTTCCTTAAACCAGGAAAACCCAGCCATTGGAAAATTCTGCCCTCATCACAGAAAAAGTAGTGTAGAACCACTGTTGGAAATTCTACTCCTCCCTCTTTTCTAGCCATCAGTGCAGGAAACATACTTCATCACACTCTAGTAATTCCAGACTTCAGAGAACCCGGTTGAGGTTATTGGTAGCAGGTGTAAACAGCCTACAGGCTGCTCTAATATCTTCCAGGGATAGGCCTGGACCCCAAATCTATCTATATGCTTTTGCTCCCATCCCTCTTCTGGAGATGGCCATGTATTTTTTTTCCTTGCACATGTTTTCACATGGACACAAAGTTTGTGTTGCAAGTGAGGGAACTCAACTAGAAGTCATGCTCATTTGCTGCAATGAACGATACAGATGGAATAGGAAATGATTTATTCCCCCTCTCCACCTCCACCCAAGATTAAATGTACTTAAAGCTAGATTTACACTTGGGGTATGTCTAGACTACATGGCTCCGTCGACGGAGCCATGTAAACTAGTTTACCCGGCATAATCCCCGCTTCATTAAAATAAACATGGCCGCTGCTCTGTGCCGACGATCAGCTGATCCGGCACAGCGTGGTAGTCTAGATGTGGATCGGTCGGCTGGGGAAGCCTTTGCCGACTGATCCCTTATGCCTCGTGAATCCGCATCTAGACTTCCGCACTGTGCCAGATCAGCTGATCATCGGCACAGCGTGGCAGCCATGTTTATTTTAATGAAGCGGGGGTTATTTAAATCCCCGCTTCTTTGCCTATGTCGGGTAAACTAGTTTACATGGCTCTGTCGAAGCCATGTAGTCTAGACATACCCTTGGAGCTAGGGGTGTGATTCCCAGCTTGCACAGACACACTCACATTAGGTCTCATGTTATCATGCTAAAAATAGTAGTATAACCACAGTAGCATGGGCAGCAGCAGCACATGACAGCATGGGCTGGTCACCCCAAGTACAAACCTACCCAGACCCCAGGCTTGGGGAAGTTAGCCCATGTCGTCAGTTGCTGTATCTACACTACCGTTTTTAGCAGGGGTGTCTACATGAGCTGGGAATCTCCAACCTTGATCTTCAGGTATAGACATAGCCCAAAGGAGCCTGTCATCTTCACTCACTAATCATCAGCCTATACTTGTGTTATTTAATGTGGTTTGGTTGGTATAGGTGAATTAGACAGTAGACACTGAAGTTAAGTGGGATTCATTTAGGACCTTACTTGCAGTTAATCTAGCTAGGTATGTGCTGTAACTTGTGATGTCTGGATCCCATGCCCATAATTAAGAAAAGCAACTTTTCATGTCAGAGGATCACACTTTCTGTTCCTCACAGATAATTTCTTAGCAAGGTTTTTGTCACTTATGCATTACTAGCCATTCTGTAGTCACTGTAGTCTCCATCAATAGCAACATCTCTGTTGATCACAATTATTGAGGTGAGTCATGGATAGAGAGAGGTGTGGTTAGACACTGGTAAAAGCCAGCTAGACCTCTAAGTATCAGCACCAAGAAGCTGAAGTGGATCTTACAGAGGGGCTGGTGTGGAACATGGATTGTTGTTGTATACACTTTCATTGATTTGTTTTTCATTCCTTAGTAGGGGAGAACTGCTGAAGATGCACAGCAGCCTTTGAGGGCTAGCCCAAGTAGTCTCTTCTTACAGTTGTTCAGTGGTAATAGATTATGTCCCTTTCTCATAATCCACATCTATAGGCTAATGAGGCAATTTTCCAATTTTTGTGCAGCTAGTTCAGGGTATTAAGACATAGCAGCATCTCTGTTTTTTCAGTTACACTTTCCTCTTTGCCTCCCCTTCATGACGGAGCTTGCAGCACCCCCAAGTAATTCTAAACCTTCTGGCTGAGAGTCCCATGGAAAAAATTCCAAGAACATAGTTGCACCTTTTAAATAATGTTCTGGGAAAAAAAATGTTGCTGACAAGTTCTTAGCTAAGGTTACATTGACCTTGTTGTAATAACAAAGAGAAATACATCATAATGTTATATATTATGAGTGTCAGCAATATTGTGATGATAATGTCTTGATGTAAGTACAGGACTGTACTTGTGGCCCATAGTTTTTACACGGGAACTTGGTGTGTGAAGATTCTCACAATATCCTCCAGTGTCTGCCAGCGAATTTCTTGACATCACTGAAAACACTGAGCCCATTGAAATTCAGTTTGGCTTGGAAAACAGGGGAACTGAGTTTGGGAACTTACTTTAAAATAGAGATTTTATGTATCTGTGGCTCTATTACTGAGTGTGAGTGAAAAAGGAATAATTTAGCTGTCAAGCCCCATTGTAACCTCCTTGCCCTAACCTGTGTCAAATCAATGGGACATAAACATAAAGTGTTTTGCTGTATTGGGGCCAAGGTTGAAATTGCTTAGCATACAAGTGTCTTATGGGAGAAAAGAGGCCTTGGGACCCAGGAGGCATGGGTTCTAAGACATCTCTGCCACAAACTCACTATGAGAATCTTATTAATGTTGATGTGGTTCAGTAATCCAGTCTGTAAAAATAGGTAATCATACCTTCCTCACAAGGAGGATGTGAGTAGAACAGATAATAATATCAAATACTTTATAAGAAATGTGGTGTTTCAAAAAAGCCAAAAAATGCATGGCTCTTGAAATGCATTTTTAGTAAAAATTTTCAAGATAGAGTAAAATCTTTTTGAGTTTGATATTTTTTATAACCAAAACCTCAAAATTTTTGCTGAAAATGTTCAGATGTTTCTGTAAAAAAAAAAAAAAAAAAAAAAAAAGAGAGAGTTTTTACCCTATGGAACATTTTTGTAAAAATGTTTTTTTGATAAAGTGTTTTAATTAAAAAGTTTCAATCAATTTTAGTTTGAGGATCAACTCATTGTCTACAAAATGCTTTGAGAATCTCAGATGGAAGGTATGTATGAGTTCAAAATCATCTTTTCATTTTATTTTGTTCTTGTATATAGGAAGCCTTAACATTTTCTTCTAATGATATTTTTGAAATTACAGTTTAAAAATGACTTTAGTGCTGCTGAAAGAGTTAGACATTTAGATTGACCACTAAGGAGACTTGAAGGCTTGATTTTATCCACTGAAAGATCCAGGATACACCATTGGCAACAGAAAAGCAATGAATCTCAGTTCCTGTCAATGGGCCTTATCCCTGATCTAGTTTGTTCTTGGCTTCTCAACTATGACTGTGAATTCTGATGGTGGTTTTCATGCCTCAAATGCCTGTCTACAGGTCTCAACATGAAACCCAAAAACATGTTACATCCAGATTTCCAAACAGCTATTGTATGGGTACAACTTATAGTCAATTCCAGGCCACTTTTAAACTGGCACCCTAAAGGTGAAAGGCACTATACTTTATTTCCAGTTCCCTGAACCTTCACCTTTAACTCTGCTTTATCTAGTACAAGATGAACCTCTCTAGTGCAGCATTCTTGGGACCTGACCAATGCCGAAACAGAGAATTTACCAAAACATGGGACCTCAATATAGTTTACCAGCATTACTGACACTTCTATGGCTTACTGGGTTCTTAGAAGATATTTAGGGCATGTCTACACTAGGAAATGATTTCAAAATAACTAAATTTGAAATAATAACTCCCAAAATAACTATTTCAAAATAAGCTTATTCCCCAAGGAAAGCAGGAGTACAGATTTTAAAATAACCAGACCATTATTTCGAAATAATGGGCTTGGTAATGTGGACAATCTGCTTATTATTTCAAAAAAGGGGGGTTATTTTGAAATAACTCCCTAGTGCAGACCAGGGCTTAGGGGTAAATGAGAGCTAAATATCAGCACAGAACACTGAGAGCCAGGACTGGTGGCTGTAAACAAACTTTATGGAACTTCAGGAAACTTGGCCACACCCATGATAAGTGAATATCTAACTAACAAAAATTGTGCTGGAACACAGATTTTGCCAGACTAGAGAGGTTCAATCTGTATTGTTCACTTTTGAGTCAAGAAAGCTATTCCCTCCTGACACTCAAGGAGATCACTGTACCATTTTTACTGCTGCTGATAGTGTATGCCATCCCAAAGAATGGAAAGAATTAACTAAATTACTGCACAAAACTTGCTTTATTTCTTACTGGCTAAAAGTTCATTGCCCTTGAGGTTGGTATTTTTTCTTTTCTTTTTTTTCTTCCTTGTGGCGTGTGAGCTATTGAGCTGCTGTTACAACGTGTGAGGACAGCAAGATGCAAATCCTGAATGCTGTGTAGATTTGCAGGCTTGCTCCACTAAACAGGCAACAATGGCTGTACTGTAAGTGGGTTAACTAGAACTTGGCAACGGGCTATCCGAGGAAGGTTGTACGCTCCCCTTCCCTCCCCCTGCCCTTCCAAAGTGATCTTTTAATTGTGGAGCTCGGGCACCCACATGAGCCACCTTTTAAATATATATGAAATAATTTAAATTGGTCTAATGGAGCTAAAACCATGCTACAATCACAGATATGTTTTATACACTTTTAAAATCTTTTATAAAATCCTCTTATAAATGATACCTCACATAACAAGCACAAAAACCCCCCACAAAATACAAGCACAAGGATGAGCTTATCGTGGGCCTATTTCCCCCCAAAATATGTGTATAAATACTTCATACTGCATTATCTCATTAACCCTTTATAGGTTATCATCAAAGATTGTCGTATTAATAACAGGCACATTTGGTAATAACAGACAAATTGAGTATTTTCAGAGACTTGTAGGGATCGCTACATCTTTTGTGTCACTCCTGTAACAGAAAGAGGGCAGGAAGATGCACCCAGATCTCCCCAACGGAGTGTCCCCCCTTATATGTGAAAATCCCCAGTAGGCACAAAAGCAGCATAGTGTTCTTCAGTCACTTATTCCTGCAACCCAAAGTGTAAGGGACATGTCAGGAGAGGGCTGCATGGAGTATGCTGCGCTCCCGCGATCCCCAACTGGTAGGCGACTTCTTAGGGACTATAATGAGCTGTCACAGATTACAAGTAGTCCTGAGGTTGCTCTAATCAGACCTGGCACCAGCAAACCAGGATAAGAACAAGGGAGCTCCACTGGCTTCTTTGTCAGCCTTCACCAGTTGTATCCAGTGGAAACAGGCACAACTAAGGATGAGGGCATGGGTCTGGATAGCTTCTTTTCTGTGACTAGATTTTGGGAAAGTTCTTTCTTCCATTACAGGAATTTTCTTCTGAGACTTAAAAAAGGAATCAAAGAAAACTAGATCTGCTACTATAATGCTTCTGTAGTGTGGGTAAATGTTCTAAGCAGCAGTTCTGCATCTTCATCTCTGAGCCCAAGTTCATCTTCCTAGCATCTGTGTGTACTCAGGGATGATTCTTCTGGGTCAAGGTTGAGACACCTGTGTGGGCTTATCCGATGAGGAAATGCCATTTCTCTGTATAAGCAGGCCTTCAGAACTGACCTAATGATTCTTGGAGTCTTTCTTTAGAACACCTGATATCGATGATATGACACCCACAGTAGCTGCAACCATAGAACATTCAACATGTTTCCTACTGTTTCTTGGGTTGAGTGATTGCCAGAGGATATGCAGATCAACTCATACCTCCCTTATGGAGTCTTACACAAGGTTAGCTTTGAGCTTTGACTCCTTTATCTGCCAATCCCCAGATTTCCCATCCGTTAGACTGTGTCAGCCAATTTGCTAATTGCATAATCAGATATAGGTATTTGGAAATGTTGATTGCCTTGTCTTGTGGACTTAGAGCTTTGTTCCTCAAATTCATGTGTTTTCTCCTATCACCATGGAGTATACCAGCTCTGTAGGATTATTCACTTTGACAATTACCCCTAAAATTTCTAATCTCAAGATGTCTTTGCCCAATTGGTTTTGGAGCATCAATAAGATTTTTTGGGGGTTGAGGGTTTGTTTGGTTTTTTGTGTGTGTGGTGTTATGTGCTTTACTAGCTAGAAAATATGAATTATGGTATCAATATATACAAAAGGGTGACTGCAAAATGTAATTCATATCAATTTAAGGCATCTAGGCATACTATGCAAATGAAATGTCAGCAGCGAATTAAATCGAGAGATTCTAGTATGCAAATTGGGTGTTTTGTCTATAAGGACCTTGGAGATCTCTCCACAACCGTGGCACAGAGTTTGGACAACTCACTTCACCTTCTGTGCACCTTATTTGATCCCTCTGGACAATGAGAATAGTGATACTTATCCATGTCACAAGGATTTTTTGTGGCTAAATTGTACTTTGAATTAAATGTGCTAAAGAAGTGCTAAATATTAGACAAAAGAAGGGCAGAGGTGGTGGGAGATTTCACAGGAGAAAAGACACCATTGAGAATGTGTGGACACACATTAGGGATAACTAAATAGCTGGTGAGAACCACATTCCTTTTCCTGTTCATGTATGCAGAGCACTGGTCACATCTTCCAGAGAAGAAAAGCTGCCAACAACTGCAACATTTAATCATTCATTGAATGTGTTTGCTGGACGTCTGAATGAACTTCCAGCTGTGATATCTGTGGCTTAACCTTGGTCCGTGTTGATGTGCCTGATGAAGAGCACCATTGTCCAAAATGGTTTCATTTTTATTATGGTTAGGCCAATAAAAGAGATCACACCTTCAACTAATTATTTCAAAATTATTTAAAAAAATATTTTGAAGTTGATGTAGTATGAAGGATTGACATAGAGATATTTGGACAGTGTTTAAAAACATATTGGACACCAGGAATGCAATATATAAGTTGAGTCTTGGTTTCAGGAGCTACTAGAGACTCCCCAGACAGAGAATAAATGAGGAATAGGTTATTTATGTGCAAACCTGTACATACACATCTTAACAGTACTTGATTATATGATAAGTCACTCATGTTTAGACCCCATTTTACCACAGTAACACACAAACCTGCTGTTATCTAGTCTTTAAATAGCTGCTGCGAAAACTGAGAGGGTATAGAATTCTTACGCATGTAGCAGAAATTAATCCTATATTGACATATAAACATTTAAAAAACCCACGTGGGACTCAAATTCATTCAGCTCTCAACACACTAACACTGTACTAGTTGCCTGATTCTTCTGAAGTACTGGATCCTCCCGTTAATGTTTTTAGAAAGGTTCAGATGGGTTGTGGCCTCTTTATAGCCATGCCATCTTCCTCTGATGCTTGTGCTTGAACTGCTCAAGCCAGCCCCGTTAGTCTGTGCATCAAAAAAGGCTTTACCAATATTAATGAGTTAAGTTCATCCACAGCCCCTCTGAAACAGTACAGTATTGTTGCCACCATGTTGCTGAGAGAGAAACTGAGGCACCAGGAAGCAAATGGCTTGCTGAAGTTCATACAGGACATCCATGACACAGCCAGAATCTCCTTTTGTCCATTCCTTGAGCTTTAACCAAAAGACCCAAACTTATCTTCCCGGTATTACTGCTAATGAAAAGTTTGATTGGGAAGTTTTCTCATTCCCTTGGATCGGGCTCTGAAATACATTGCTATAATTGCCAATTTGGTAATAAGGTGAAGCAGCTATTTCATGCCAGCAATAATCTGACAGGATAGGGCTAGACTGACCATAAAAGTCCAGGCTTAATTGCTGTGAGTACTGGCATGGTTGCAAGTGCTTTCCCTGATTGGACATTCCCAGGAAAGCTGACTCCAGCAGGACTGAATTACTCTTAATAATTGAACAAAAGATACCATGTGGCACAAGGGAGATCGGAGTTTGGGCAGTGAGTGTTTCAGGGCCATTGATTAGGAGCCAGAATGTTGGAAGTCCTAGGTGAGACACAAAAACAGCTGGGCAAAGGGCTTGTACATAGTCTTCAATGTTCATTTCCAAATGATGCACTTCCTCTGGGAGACTTTGGGGCCGTCTTTTCCTTTTTTTTGAGGAAGACGAGCAGTACTTCTGCACATGTTTGGTAAAGTCCATATATAGAAAGCCAGCAGAGCTTTAGGATTTCTCTGAAGCTTTCAAACAACAGGCTTATAGGGTGCATACACCTTGTACTGTGTCTCCCCACAGGGATGAATTTCACTTAGCTTAAATAAAATGAGCTAAGGAGGAATAGCCAGTGTCATTTGTTTTTCTTCTAAAGGAAACAGCTACTCTAAAGTCTCAAAACTTACTGATACTTTTTCAGACAAGAACATACTCTTGACATTTCTGTCCACTTCTAAAACTCTAGTTCGAACATCCACATTATGACTATCATTTGTTACTTGGATTGCAGTAGTGCCCAGGAGCCCACGTCATGCGTCAGGATCCCATTGTAGTTGGTGCTGGACAAATTCAGAACAAAAAGACAGCCCCTGCCCCAAAGCTGGTTATATAATTAAGAGAGTGCTAGACTTTTGTTATTGACTGAATCCAAGAAAAATGAACATTTGGATGAGGACAGCTTGTGTGATTCAGATGATGTTGTTGAACTCTCTCCTTTCTGATTTTGAATGACGTTAGTTTTTATTGAGACTGATACTGTATTATAACTGCTTCCCATCAGCTGAATTCCCCATTAATGAGAATCTTGCTTAATAGAGCCAAATTCAACACTTGTGTAACTCCAGGGATGAATTTGGTTCATTCTACTATAGGCAAATAGTTGTACATGTACTTTTAATGAGGTTTCTTCTTCTAGCTTTAGTTTTTGCTTGACCTTTCTTCTTGGACTCTGCTTTATTATTCTCATGTTATAATTTCATGTTCAAGTAATCCTTCCAAAAAATACTCCTCCTCTCTAGATTTGTTGGTTTTGACTTTGCAAAACAAGGAATTCATATAGTGAGGTTTTGTCATTCTATTCATAGTTGTTGTACTAATAAGTGCTGATTATTTCATTAACTAATCAATAAAAGGTTATATTTAGTGCCTATATCTAGATTGTCATAGAATCAAACGAAAAAAAAATCTCACTAGTAATATAATACAACAGCTTTCTTTATGCCTAAAGCATACAGAGAAATACAGCTGAAGTTTTGGCCTGGGGCCTTTGTCAGGGCTTGTAATTTTGTTCCTCCTTTGCCTCACCACTCACCAGTGCAGTACTGTCAAACTTTTGATTTTAATACTAACACCTTAATTACCAGCAGCTGTACCAACATTTAACAAATGCAGTATTGCTTCTCCAGTTAGGAACTATCCCTTGTGTACCAAAGTGTTCATTTTTAACTTTGCATTTGTGTTAAAAAAAGTTAAATAAACTAATGACAAGATTGTAACATGCCACATTGCTGGAATCTTGCTGCAAGATACTCCTGTCTTTTTTAAATAAAATCGTCAGCTTCTACAGTGTTGCCAGAGAGGAGAAAGAAGGATCTCTATCTAATGTTCCTTCAGAGGATGATACCTTTAGGAGTATGTTATCTTCCCCACTCATCACTGTCCTGGGCTTGAGCACAATTTCTTGAGACAGATGGGGTTGTATTAATTTCTTCCAGGACTTAATTTGGTTCTTACAGGGAACTTGGCCCTTCTTGTGGAAAGCCAGTTGTGATACATATTAACCTACCCCAAAGTGCTGCAGTTTGTGTGGTGTGTTATGTGATGTAACTGTGCTGCCTTTGTTTTTTGCATACCGCACCTATACTTTTCAAAGGATTCTGCCTGTCTGGTGGGATTGCAGCCATTGTGTTCCCAGAGTTGATTCTGACTGTCACAGAACTGATACGCACTGTGTTCTTCCCTGGAGATTTTACTTTTGTGTGCTTTTGTTGTTTTCCTGATCTGGCACAAAAGGTTCTTTAAGACTAAACTAAATGGTGCAGCTGAGAGAGATCAGTGCCTCATTTTCTATTTGGCACTTCTTGCCTAGTCTGTTTTGTGATTTCCATTCCCTCTCCTCACTGAAATGTACAGCACAGTCCTCAACCCTGTAATTTGCCATTATGATTTGCAATCCACATATTTTTAACTTTCTGTTTATGGAATGAATGTTTGTCATAGCATACAGACTCCACTGAGCAGAGAGAGCTACGGTACAGAAACAACACACGCAGGAGAGTAAATATTCCATCTCCAAATATACAAATCCCTGGAGAAACATAATCCAAAAACAGTTATATGGTTTACAAATGCCCTTAGAGCAAGCCCCTACATGCAGAACCCTTTCTATACTCAGGAAAGGGCTCAGTAAGAGAAAGTTGCTCCCATATGCCATTATATATGTTTAGGGCTGGCTCTTTACAACTACTATTTCAGAAAATCAAAAGCCCATGACCAAAAGGCTCTTCAAGCAGAGGCAAGGTGCATTATAAAGAGGAGACTCTGTGTGTGTGTGCGTGTGTGCATGCGTGCATGCGCGCGCGCGCACGCATGTGTGCACACAGAACAGTGAAGACTGGTTGGTATCCTTTCCAAAAATCCTACCAAGCATGATTGCTTTAGTGAGGAACCACTCCCTGCCTTCTCCCACACACCCCGCCCATAAGGGAATCAAGTAATACTTTTGAAACAGGAGACTAAATTCAGATGTATTTGAAACAGGAGACTAAATATAAGATGGCATAAGTTAGGCTCCCAGGTAGTCAGCTACAAACACTACCTTCCACTCACCAATATGTAGAGAGTTTAAATTAGTTATCTTACATGCAGAAGAGCTAAGAGATGGTGCACATTAAAGCAGGGCTCCGGTTACTTTAACCTAATACCATCTTGCTTTGGCCTGCGAGTTACCCCTTTTACTACAGTTTTTCTCCTTTTGCCTCTTAGGGTATGTCTGACACTGAATTTAGACATCTGTGGCTGGCCCATGCCACCTGACTTAGATTCAGGGACCCGGGGCTAAGGAGCTGTTTCATTGTTGTATAGATATCTGGACTTGGGCTGCAGCCCAAGATCTTGGATCGTCCCACCTCACAGGGTTCTAGAGCCTGGGCTCCAGCCTAAACATCTACATTTCCAGGGCCAGCCCCCAACATTTTGGCACCTGAGGCGGGGAGCTCAAATGATGCCCCCATGCCCCCTCGCTTGGGCCAAAACTTTGAAAGGTCTCAATTCTGCCTTCTTCCTGTTCTACTCCTCTCATGGTACTGCTCTGCTACCTACCCCAATAAAGGAGAACTAACAACTTAAAATGCCTTGTTCAAAAATTGTAAGTAACACTTAACTTTCAAACGCCTGAACAGCAAATGTAACTTTTCTTGTCTGCATAGTAAACACTGGCATTTTTATCTGTTTGAATAATCAAAGTGGTGCTTTCCGTGCCTTCTTGGTTGCAAAGATTTGAACTGTTTTCTGAAGGTCCACAGTCTGGGCCAGCTCATGCTCTATTGAGATGGTTGCAAGGCTGACCAGCCTCTCCTGTGTCATTGTGGAGCGTAGATGTGTTTTATTAACTTCGGCTTGGAGAAGCTGCGTTCTCCACTGGCAAATGTTACAGGAAGTGTTAGAAGTATGCGCAGAGCAACAAAAGCATTTGGAAAGAGGGTGGTCATCTTATTTGTGTATATATATTCCAGAACAGCGTTTGGAGTTGACCCTGCTAAAATGTATCTTGAAAGGGCTTTCAGTTCATCACCTAAATCATTCGAATCAATATTGCTCATGTCATCATGTGTCAACACTGTCTCTAGTGCCCTGCATTGCTGGTGTAGGTATTCTTCAGGTATAGTGAGGAGTTTTGGAATATCATGCAACATCCCAAATACACTGCTGTGTTCCTTGAGCTGCATGAAACGTTCTTCAGCTGATTGTATTGCCCAATCTAGCACCCGGTTAAAGAATTCAACTTTGAATTGTTATTTGGGGTCTCTTATGGGATTATCCCATGCCTCGTAATCAAAATGTCTTCTTCTTCAGTGACTTTTGTATTCTTGAATGGGTGGGAAAATAGCTTCAGTGTGAAGTTCCTCTGACAACTTCTGTGCACTCTTCAGAACGTTTTGAATTCCCTCATCTGACTGGTAAGACTGTAGGTATGACTTTGCTTTGTCCAGTTGTTCCATTGCTCCAGATATATCAAGGTGAATACCTTGGAGTCTCTTGCTTACAACATTTATTTCAAACTGTATGTCATGCCACAACACTAAGCCACACAGAAATGTGAAGTTATGTATGTTTCTGGTGATTCCATTTCCCTCTGCCACTGTTCTCCCACGAACTTTCCCATCGTGTGGCACTCAGTGGTTTCAGTGTCAGAGAAGATGTTCCCAGATGTTGCTTCAAAGTTTGCCATCAATGAGTTGATGCAGAGAAAAATACATAGATGCTCTGAATTACATTAAAAAATTCAGCAGCCTCACTAGAAGCTGATGCTGCATCACTGACCACCAAGTTCGATGAATGAGAACTGCATGGGACAAAAAAAGCACGAGGGTTTAACTCTCAGATCTGTATCTGCACTCCTATGTTCTTTCCTCTCATGTTGGCACCATTATCGTAGCCCTGAACTCTCATGTCAGCTATCGCAATTCCTGTATCTTCCAGCTTTTTAAGAAGCACATTTGTCAGACCAGCTCCTGTAGTATCATCAATGTCAATAAATTCTAGAAAATGCTCTCTGACAGTCACCATTGCAGAGACATTTTCACTGGGTTCTGTTCTTGTTACAAAACGCACCATTAAAGTCATTTGTTCTGTATGGCTGATGTCAAGTGTGCAGTCCAGAATAACAGAGTAATATCTTGCTGACTTCAGATCTGCCACAATCTTCTGTTTCACTTTTGTTGCCAGTAACTGTATGATCTCCTTTTGAATTGTTTTTCCGAAGTAGTGGTGTGTGTACATTTCTTGGGTGGTGACTCTTCTTAGTTGCTCCTGGAGGACAGCATCAAACTCAGCCATCAGCTCCACAGTTTTAAGGAAGCTGATCTGAAGTGCCACGCAGTGCTAGGTTTCGGGTAGCAAGCATTCTCACAATGGCAATAAGCCTTTTCAGAACATTTTGCCAGTAAAGAGACTCTGATGCAGTCTTCTCTTGATGCTGATCATCTATGGTGGCCTTTAACCTTAGTCTCATCTCAAGCTCTTTCCACCTGTGAAATGCTCTCTGGTGATTTGCTGCCTTCTCATGGCATGCCAGATTTCTAGCCAGATTTTTCCAGTCCTTTGTTCCTGTAGAACCCAATGTGGCTGGAACATTAGACTGGAAGAGTTTGCAACAAAAACAGTGTGCAGCATTCTGGGTTTTTGAGTGCATAAGCCATGGCCTCTCCACTTTGTCACCATTGGGGATTTCACGCCAGTAATGTGTTGGATGGAAACTTCTATTTTCATTTTCTCTGGGGAACATGAAGTTTTTCACTTGCTGTGGCCCATGCAGTACAAGGAAGTCCCTCAGGCTACTGCTCAAGTGGGTTCACAGTCCTGGATCATCTAGACTTAAGGAACTAAACTCAGCATCAGCTGTTTCTTGCGCCTCCACCACACTCTTCTCTGATCTACACTTTTCTTCAGGAATGTACATGGTTACATCTATGTGAGATGGAGATATGGAAGCTGCAGTAGCTGCCAGGTCACCTGCATTCTGACTAACTGGAAGATCGGGCATCTCCTCACCACTCACGTCCTCACTGGGGCTGGAAGGCTCACCGTGATCATTTGTGTCTAGGTATCTCAGGAGAGCTACTTCCTGCTTAGATAGAAAACCTTCCTTTGCTTTCTTTCTTTTTCTGAATGCTGCCCCAGAGGGGCGTTTTCTTCTTTCACTCATGACTGCTATTCTGTGCTGGCTATAGTGGCTCTCAACACTCAGTTGAAGGGAACAAATAAGCAGGCTGGTAGCAGGGCCTGAGTGAGGGAAGATATCAGTGTCTTAAGGGGCTAACTGGCTCCTACTACTTCAGTTGACTGCCTGTTCTCCTCAAGTGGGTTCAGGGAAGCAGCAGGAAACAGGAAGCTCCCAGAGAAGCTGGTATCAATCAGTCCAGGCTCTTGGGAGTGCTAGAGAGGTACATAAGAGGTTCCTCCTCCTCTCTCTCCCTCCAGCTCCTCTGACCTTTTCTCCTGCCTGCCTGTTATGTCTGTTGTGCCCTCCTTCCTCCAGCACAGCACTCCACCATCTCTGTGCATCTAGAGCAGAGAGAATACATATGCACCAGCAGCAGACACAATTTTCTACGCTGTGGGTCCCAGTGGCACCCCCCTCCCCCGCACACACACAGTCTGGCCCCTTATCCCAATGCTGCAAGTCTGAGTCAACTGGCACAGGCCAGCCACCGGTGTCTTAATTGCAGTGGAGACGTACACTTAGTTAGACTCCCTCACAATGTGTAATGTTAGAATAAGTTACAGATCAACCAGTAAACTTGAGTGTAAGCCAGGCTTGTATCTTGTTTTGTGTTTTGGACATGATGAAGAGGGCAGGAGGAGGTGTAAGTTACATCAGTTTATATTCTTTCTAGACTCACTTCAAATTTCCTCCAGATATGGACATCTGTTAAACATCTTGGGCAAAATTCTGCTCTCCAGTGTAAATCCAGAGTATTTCAACTGAATCCAGTAGAATTACTGCGGATTTACACTAGTGTAACAACGGGCAAAGTTTGGCCACTATGCAGAGAAAGTGTCATGTGAATGAGTTCATACCGTCATTTGTATTTGGTAATTCCCATGTTAGTTCATTGTATATGCTGCTCTGTGTTTGCCAGGCATAACTTCTCTTAGGTATTTCCTTTTGTGAAGTCTTTTGGCCATTTGCTATTAGTATGAGATTCTTAGTACCAATGTTGCTTAAGTGTAATTTTTTTTCACAGTGATTCATCACTGTATTTTATTTTTACTCTCTATTTCTCTAAGTCTGGAAATAGCTGTAGTCACTCTGTGCTGTGTATGCCTCTGTTTGATGCACCTAGATATCCTTGCTGTAACATGCTTACAAACGAAATAATGCTGTATTTCAGAGGGGGTATCAATACCTTTTTATTATAGGCCTTTGTTTAAATTACTGTGAACTCTAGAGTTCAGGGTCACTAGTTAGATAACACAGACAAGTACTTTAATGTAACATTTGCCTGGTGCTGGTGGGTATGGATTGTACAATTTCATGTTTACAGCTATAAAAACAGGAGATCTCAAATGCTATGCCATCTGATCCCACTTTTTTACTGGAGCAAATGAGGCAGGTCCCACTTCCATGTGTACTAGACGAGACCCAAATATCAATGATTAATGCAAGACTACAGCGTATACAGGAGGAATAGCCTGTCCTTGGTATGTGTCAATGTCAGGGATGAATCTGGCACAACCTAGGGACTTAAATAGGACAAATGGAGCACACAGGACTACTTATTGTGAGCTGCTGGGGGTCAGTGAGAATGTGGTGCCTTGGTAGTTTGGTTGGGGGTGGGGATCCTGCAGCTGTATCACCCATTCTGTGCCTATTTTCCATGACTTCCCTTTAGATGCCCATCACTCCAGCTTCTATTGAACCCCTCTTCTTTCCCATCATGGACCTTCCCCCCATTCTTACTCTACATCTCCCTGCGAGCAAGCCCCTGAGGTACCAGGTGCTGATGCCTCCTCTTCCCTAGTGGCTCCCCTTGGGCTTGGTATCATCCAGGTAGCACTGAGAGCAGAATAGGTCAGAGCATAACAGCAACACCCCCCCAGAGGAGTCACAGCAGTGCAGCCCTGCTGAATGTATGAGAGAGACTGGAACAAGGACAGGAACCCAACAGAAAAGCCCACACAGTCATGTGAATATTTTTTATTCCAAGACTAAATAAATCAGGCCCCACCCAGACAGTGTCCAGGCCTTCACCAGTGGGGCCAGGTCCCATGCTCCCGCAGGCCTGGCTTGAGGTATATGTATAGAGCAACATTTCCTGCAGAGAGTTTTTTTGGCTGGTGACATTTGTCTTTATCCAAATAAAAATGGAATCTCTTCCTACGCTGTGCAATCTCTGGTTAGGTTCGGGCTGTTAGTTCACAATGAGGTGATGTTACATATCAACATCTGTTTCTACTGCCTCGGTTGCCAGAATCTTATGTGTCTTGCTCTGTGTATAACTTTTCCTTTCTCTCTGCCTTGCTCCTGGTTCCACTCCCCACCCTTCCCTTCTCATGTCTTTTGTCTTTTTTGCATTCCTCTCCTCTCTTTCTTTCATGCTCTCTCTCTCTCTCTCCCTCTCTCTCTCTCTCCCCCTTGTCATGAAGTGGAGTTTGTGCAGTGTATTACCTTTGCTGGTCTGGGAGGGGACCTCTGTGATTTTGTGTTGACTTTGTCAGAGTACAAGAGTTTCAATGGGCTCCAAAGTAAATGAGTTTGAATGTTTGAGCAGAAAATGTGGCTTTAAATGTGTGCCTGGTAGAAATGTGTCAGGGGAGCACGGTTTAGATGCAATCAGTAAGAATATTGGCTATGAAAACATTAACTTCACGTCGAGAATGAATAAAGCCATAGTATGAAAAATTAGCAAACCAAATTCAGGTGGGAGACTGTGGATAGCAGAGACCTTTTCTCCTGTATTATCTGTTTTAATCGAACCTTTAAGTTAATTTTTATTTCCAGTAGTCCTCTTCCTTGGAAAATGCTGAGCTTGCAAAGGACCTCATTGTGAAATGAACTTTAATTTCAGCTATTATTTTATTGATCTGCCCCCGAGGCATACATCTCCCAAGTTAAAGATATCATTCAGACTACAAGTGTACAGTGTGTGATTTTAAACTAGCTTTTAAAAACGTTCTATGGCAAATTTGGAACTGACACAAGATAATAGAATTTAGCTGTGATGCTTGGAATACTTTCCCCAGACCTAAAGAAGAGCTCTGTGTGGCTTGAAACTTGTCTCTTCACCAACAGAAGTTGGACCAATAAAAGATATAATCTCACTCTAGATAACACTTACCTACCCTAGGTGGTTTTTTTAATATAGGTCATTTCAAGGAGGGGCTGAATTTAAGAGCAAAATCACTATGCAGAGTGGGGATGTAATTGACTAGACAACTATCCAATAAGCAAAAGCTTATTGGATAGCCAACACACTAGTCGACTAGTTGCTTCTCCCCCCGCCCCCTTGCTGACTCTATCACAAAGAGGCAGCAAGGTGGGGGGGGGGAAGAGCAGTGGGTGGTGAGGGGAGCCAGCTTAAAAGCCGTCTCCCCCTAGCTCCAGCTCCGTGGGAGGGGGCAGAGGTGCAGCGTTGGCATTCCAGCTTTGAAATGTACAAGAGCCCTCGCTGAGACTCTTGTGCATTTAAAAGAGGAAGTGCCGCAAGGAGCCTAGGATACTCAGAGTCCCCCGCTGGGGCTCTTGTGCATTTAAAAGATGGAATGTCACGTGGAGCCCGGGGCCAGCAGGGTATCTCCTGCTCACCCTGGGCTCTATGTGGCATTTCAATCTTTGAAATGTGTAAGAGCCCCCGCTGGTACTCTGAGTATTGGAGTACATAACAAAATTCATTCTCCTTGAGGGGAAAAATTAGAGGGAATATTGCACAGTCTCGTTGATGGCCTATACTCCCAGGCTGTGTCTACACTGGCACGATCTCGTGCAAAAGCGACCGCTCTTGCGCAAAAACTTGCTGCCTGTCTACACTGGCCGCGTGTTCTTGCACAAGTAAACTGACGTTCTAATGTATAAAATCAGGGCTTCTTGTGCAAGAATTCTGATGCTCCCACTCAGTAATAAGCCCTCTTGCGCAAGAGCTCTTCCAGAAGAGGCCAGTGTAGACAGGCAACATGAATTTCTTGCGCAAGAAAGCCCTATGGTTAAAATGGCCATCAGAGCTTTCTTGCGCAAGAAAGCGTCTACACTGGCATGGATGCTCTTGCGCAAAAGCACATGCCAGTGTAAACGCTCTCTTCTGGAAGAGTTTTTGCAGAAGAACTCTTCTGCAAAAGAGTTTTTGCATGAGAACGCGCCAGTGTAGACGTAGCCCCATAGGAGCTAAGGCAAAGAAGAAGAAGAAGATTGCACAGTCCCAATCAGATCAGAACCCCAGATAAATCCATATTAATTTGTATAAAGTTCATACAGAGTGAGCCCATAACTTATTTGCCCCCCTTATCAATGAAAGACAAGAGATGCACAGCTGTTGTCCCCTCCCTAGGTAACAATTATTACACTGGGTTTATTAGTAAACAAAAGTGATTTTAGTAAGCATAAAAAGTAGGACTGAAAGTGATTGCAAGTGATAGCAGACAGATCACAATAAATTACTAAGCAAAATAAAACAAAACATGTCTGCTAAGCCTAATACACTAAGAGAACTTGTTACAAATCAGAATTTTTCACCCTAGCTTTTATTTCAGGTAAAGTTCTTCTCAGGCCAGCGATGACCTTTCTGACCTGGGTCCAACAGCTCTCTCCATCTCTGTTGTTACCGTCCTTTTATTTCCAGCTGTTTTCATGTATCCTCTCAGGGAGGGAGGGATTCTGTAAAGCCCGCTGGTGACAATCATTGTTTTCTTCCCTTGCCTTATGTAGGATTTCCCTAGGGCAGGAAGTCTTTATTTGATTCCCTAACACTTCTGTGGAAAAGTTCAAAATTCAAGATGGATTCCAACATCAGGTAGCATGGACACATGTCTTTGTAGGATGTCTGCAGGGAGACATTCTCCCCAACTCAATTGTCCCTTGCTAACATGCTCTTAGCTCTGTGGTTGGCTTCTTCATTATTGTTCCTGGTGGGCTGGAAATAGGCATTTCTCCACATGAATACATTGATAATAAATATACAGTCAATATTCCTATTTTCAAATACACAAATGGTGCATGCATACAAATAGATTACAACTTTTTAAATGATATGGTACATGAAGAATTTTATAGAGCATATTTGAGTGGTCATATTCATAGGCATATTTCCATAAAGAATATGGGGTGTAACATCAAACAGAGCAGTTCTAATTGACCCACACATCTGTTTACCATTCAGGTGGTTTTTTAAACACTTTTCCTGGATACAAGTTTTTTTTCTGCTCATCTTTTTCTTCCTCTTGTAGTGAAGTCATGGACTGCCAGTTCGTGGTATCAGTTGTTTCTATAGCATCTGCTTGTGAGTCCATAAATATAGATTCATGACTTTGTTGCAGAATGAAGCAGAAGAGAGAACTCTCTTATTTGAACCTCAGATACCTTTCCCAACTGTAAGGGGAAGCAAGACAAGAACAATACACTAGTCAATTGATTGTAGCTAATTATCCCCCCAACGCTGGGATTGTCCCTTTCACTGTGTTTTTTATAGCACAGAGCAAAATAAGGACCTGATTTTGAGTGAGACCTTTGGTTCCTATCATTAGATAAATGTTTAATATTAATAAATACACTGTAGGGCACAATCTTGCACTGATAGTAAAATAGATTGGATAGAACCTGGTAAGTTCTTTCCAGCTCAGGTTACTATGATTCAAAGACAGAAACACTTTTTAGGGAGATATGGGGTACATTAGATTGGATAAAAGCAGTGTTTTTTTTGGGACGGTACGTCCCGGAATGGCGTACCGTCACCTATTTTCCCAGCACACAGTAAAGGAATGTCATTTCCCCTGTGTGTACCAGCACCTGTTTTCCTGGGGTGGCTCATCTCCTGAAGGAAGCCTGCTCGGGATGCAAGGGTTTTTTTTTCCAGCTCCTAGAGCAGTGTTCCGACTCTTAAAGGCGCTACAACTGCCACAGCTTTTTTTTTTGCTCAACAAGCTTGAGCTTGGAGCACTGGCACCTTTTTTTTTCTTTCAAAAAAAAATCACTGGATAAAAGTATTCAGAAAGCACGGGCTGAGGCAAGGAACAATGCAGGTGCTGTCTTATAAGTGGGCTAGGAAGAATTAGGGCATGTCTACACTACAGAGTTATTTTGAAATAACTGATATTATTTCAAAATAACAAGGTGAGCGTCCACATGGCAAGCACATTATTTCAAAATAATTTCAAAATAATGGGCTTGCTATAACAAAATAATAACCCCTCATTCTACGAGGAATAACACCTATTTGGAAATTGCTATTTCAAAATAGGGTGTGTGTGTGTGGATGCTCAGCTGTGCTTTTGAAATAATTGGCCTCCAGGGCTTCTCACAGATGCGCTGGTGGCCACTCTTTCCGCACCCCTCAAAACTCCATCGTTTCCCTTCTCCTTCAGGGATTAAGATTCAGGCAGAAGGGCATCCTGCTCTGCCTTTCCTGCTTGCATGGCAGACCCCACCACTCCTTCCAAGCCCCACCACGGCTGCAAGCACACCAGCAACCTCCTCTGAAGTCCCTGGCAGAAACAAAAGAAGGTACCTTTGTGGACTGGTGTAGAGACCCTGGATATCAGAGGTCTGGGGAGAGGACTCTAATCTCCAGGATCTTCATACCAGGCACAGGAATGCAGATGTCTACAGCTGGATGACCACGAGCCTGGCCCAGAAAGGGCACACTGCACCAGGTGCACATGAAAATTAAGGAACTGCATCAGGCCTACACCACGGCCAGGGAACAAAGTTCCTACTCTGGAGTGGCACCCCAGACCTGCTACTATTATGAACACCTGGATGTCATCCTGGGAGGAAAGCCAGTCACCTCCCCGTCCCCGTTGTGGACTCCAGCCTGAACATGCCCATTGTCAGTTTCCAGGGGGGCAGGGCTGTGGACCAGGATGAGTAAGAGAAGCAGGCCAGCCTGGACACCATGCCCACCAGCCAGGAAGCTGTCATCAGCAGGATTTGACAAACAGTGGCGAAACCTACTCACCAGCCCCGCACTGCGCATGCGCATGCGCAAGACCTGCATTACGCATGCGTGCGCCGCCGGTGAACAGGGTGACCGGCTGAAAGCTATTCCCCACGGGTGAGTAGATTCAGTGATTTGTCGAGCCCTGGTCATCAGGCTGGAGCCGGTACCCCTCTCCCAGGATGTCTCCCAGGGCTTGGACAAGGCTGGGGAAGGCACTTCTGGTGAGTTCCATAACTTTCCGTATACACACGTGGGGCAGGCAGTGGGCTGTGAGGGGCTGCATGCTCCTCGCTCGGCCTGGAGATCGCACAACAGCCTTTGCACATGGGTGCACATGGAGTGGCAGGCCAGAGCACTTAGCCTTCTGAGGCTGTCACACAGGAACCACTGCTCCTTCTCACAAAGTTCCTGGAGAGGTCTGCCTTAATCCCGACTCTGGCGGGATACCCCCCCATGACAAGCCATCACTAAGGAGGCTGGGGTCATGGAACCACACAGCAGTGCCGCACACAGCACAGGCTCTCGCCCACATTCTCAGGCAGCATCTGCTCCCAGTCAAGCACGGTGAGGTGGAGGACAGCGATCCCCTGCATGGGAATCTGCCAGGGGGAGGAAAAAGAGGGGACCCCAATACCACCCTCCCCAGCAAGCGGCCTCTGCCACTCACACACACCTCCCCCAACACCCTCCCCCCTCCTCCAGCGTGCAGGGATAGAAGTTCTCTCTCTGCGGGACACCGTCAGTGCCAGACCCAACATGTGCACAGTACAGAGGGAAGGTGAGCTGCCCTGTCCCCCTCTCCCGCCTGCAGGATCCTGTCCTGGCCAGCACCTTCCCATGTCTGCTTGTGCCAAGATGTGGGGGTAGTGAGGCTCCCCTGGGACATCTATTTCCCTGCAGGAAAGTGCCCGCTGTCTAGGCAACAGATGGCCTTGCTCGAAGCACATTGTCATCATCTGGACCTTCGGTGTCGGCTCAGAGATTAGAGCTGGGCTTCATGCACAGTGTCTCCTGAGATGACTGCCCTTGTAACTTTTCTTCACACCTGGGCCAACTGAGAGCATGGCGCATCCAGCACCTCCTATGCCATTCTCCCAACCCCATGAGACCTGCAGGTGAAGGCGCCTCCACGAGAATCTGGTGCGGGAACATCAGTGTAGATGCTCTATTTCGATATAATTCTGTGCTATTTCGATGGGGATTTGTAGTGTGGACACGCTATTTTGAAATAGTTATTTCGGGAGTTATTATTTTAAAATAGCTTATTTCAAAACAAGTGTATAGTGTAGACATAGTCTTACAGTCTGGTCCACTGGCAATTTGTGAGGGTCTCATGTAGGTACATTGTTAAATAAATGGCTTTTACCTGCATAGCTAGAACTGTAAAGAACATGATTTTAAAATAGAAAGTAGGTGTCCAGCCCTTTTTCTTATGAAGAGCCTTGAAAACTTAACTGATAGAAGCTGATTCCTAAGGTTGATCCTACGGGAGCACTGAGATAAGACATAAAGCTGAGGCAATAAAGAAGAAAATGGCTGTTCTGCTTGATGTGAGGAGGCAAGTGCAGGCAATATATGGCACGACCCTGAGAATGGGCCCCTTAGTAAAATACTGGTGGCAGCCAGGAGCTCAGCACTGCAGTGAACAATAATCCTAATTTTAACATACTAAGGAGTAAGGCAAAGAGGTCTACACCACTCTGACGCTCACCTCTGCTTTAAGCCTCATTGCATCTTGGGGGCCCTGGTGACTTCTGCTCTCCAAGGCAGAATGAAACTGTGAAATAACACAGGTTTCTCACTAGAGATCAAGCATAAGCCCTGATTTAGGAAGGGCAGTACAAGAGCAAAGGGGTAAATTACATGGAAAATGTAGACAATTTTAAAAGCATCTGGGGATGTTTCAAAGGCAGTAGGTTTTTCAGAGGAGAGATGTGACTGGAAGCAGACCCCAAAATGGAACCTGTGTGTGCTGACCACTAAGGAAAATTCCAGTGGCACTAGTCCAGTATGCAAGATGCTCGAACATCTGCGGACCAGTAGTATCATGGCACCTTTAGAGACCAATACATGGGGGCTACATCTATACTGCCCTGTTTTGCGCAAGAAATATGCAAATCAGGTGAAGTGTGGAATATCACCCTGCCTCATTTGCATAATTAATGAGCAGCTGCTTTTTGCGCAAGAAGCTTTTGCGCAAAAACCCTCTCTTGTGCAAGAGCCATTCTTCCACTTTTTTTCAGGAAGAACGGCTCTTGTGCAAGAGGTGGTTTTTGCGCAAAAAGGAGCTGTGTAGATGCCTCCTTTTTGTGCAAAAGCCTCTTGCGCAAAAAGCAGCTGCTTATTAATTATGCAAATGAGGCACGGCGATATTCCAGGCTTTGCCTCATTTGCATATTTCTTGCGCAAAACAGTGCAGTATAGACATAGCCCCTGGGTGTAGCAAGGGTGGTGGTAAAGCAGTATAGGTGGTAAAGAAGTCAGCAGGCAAATCACGCATCTGCATACCCAAAGCCACTGAACCAGTCATTGAAAAGATGCCACTATCCATTGGCCACCATTGATGACATTGTTCCAGAACTTTCCAAAGCCAGAATCTTTACAGTCTGTGATGTGAAGATCAGGTTTTGGCACATAAGCCTGGGTAAAAAGTCCAACATGTAGACAACTGTTACCTTTGCAACATCATTTGATCACTACAAATGACTGTCCATGCCAGTAGATATATGCCCAGAACAAGAGATTAAGACTTGGCCAAGCTTTGGAAGGAATATTTGTTGTGAAAATAATTGTGCTTTATATGAAAATGTTTGTAAAATAGAGAGAGCTATAATATTCAATAGAACTGGAGTAAGAGGGTCCATGGGACTGGAGGGACTATTATTGATGGGACAGCTGTGGAACACAAAATGTGGGGAGCAAGGGTAATGGAACCTTCCCAAACATGGGGGTGAGCAGGAACCCTATCCCCTCCCCTCCCATCTGAAACCAGAGTGAGCTGGGAGCCATGGACCCTCCACCTGCCCAGTGTAGGGGGCCAAAATTAGTTCCCAGCCCATGTCCCTGCCCTATGGGCCAGGTCCCCACAGCTCAGGTCCCCACAGCTGCCCAGCTGCCCACATGGCTCTTGGCAACCCAGCTCCAGCAGGGAATGGGGCTGTGGAGCTGCAGCCCACCCACGGTAAGTAAGAGCTGCGCAGTCAGACAGAAGTGAGGAGTCTTGACATGGACATTCCACCTTCCTTGGATGAGATCGGAGGGTTGGAAATGGGCTGGGGGGCTACTCTCAGCCCTCCCAACATGGGCAGGTGGAGGGTCCCCAGTGCAGTGCCCCACACTGCCAAGGCTCTCTGTGTAGCTCCAGCTACCAACCTGGCTGGGGAACTGGGGCTTCAGGAGATGAAGAGGGATTGGAGGATTGTTGTGTAAAGTGGATGAGCCCAACTCAGCCACTTTTAAAAAAATGGGAGGGCTATGGACCCCTGACTCTTCCAGTTCCGGCTCCCTTGGTGGGGAGTTAGTCTGGAAGCAACTGAGCCATATGGACAGAGCAACTTACAAGCTTTAATAAAGTTTCAATTTTTTGTCTTAAATAGCATTCAGCTTTCCCATTTCTGGAGTGAAACAAGAATCACCTCACTGATTTTCCTCGTGGGCCTTGTACAGTGTGGTAAGAATGGCGGGCAGAAATCAGTTATGTGCTGGGGACAGAACATAGGAGCACATTTTACAGGCTTGTGTGAGGACACAGAGATTGCTCTGTTTGTGAAAACTTTCATACCTCTCTCAGGCTGGGACTTCAGCAGGATGATAGCTGCTTTACTTGGGGAGATGCATATGTGGCTACCTTGAAATTTGTGAGTATCTGTGATCAAGTGATTGGAAGGAGGAATCATTTCTAAGTGCTGGTGTGATTGAGGGTGCTGGCGAAGCAGTTCTGCTCTCACAAAGCCTAGAAATGCCGAGTCTTGCTATTCAAGGGGTTGTAAAAGGAAAACTGTTTATTGTGTAAATGGCAGTGCTGGCAATCTGAGTTGTACTTTTATTAACATATGTGCACCTGCTACTGACTGGAAACCTATTGCATTTAAAAAACTGCTTGCGGGTGCTTTTTTGAGCATCTTAAACTGGTGTTTATGTGATTTCTTTCTTTCTTTCTTTCTTTCTTTTTAAGCAGCAGGAGATTTTAATCATGCTGCAGATTTCACACTTGACAGAAATTACAAAACATCCCGTTTTCAGTCAGTTAAAGAGCTAGAAATGCAATTTGGCTAAGCTGGCCTAGTTTTAAAGGAGGGATTACCATCCAACTCAATGACAGAGGCACACTGGATCAAGGCAAACCAAGATCATTCAAATCAATTCAAATCAGTAGGGGAACTGGAACTGATTTTTAGATCTCACCTCATCATTCTAATCAGATCAATACCAAGGCCCAGTACAACAATGGTGATCCAGGCTTCTGGAGGAGTTAGAAAATAAATTGCCTTCACCTTCATATTCTTCTCTGTGGAAGTATTTTGTTTCATTACTGTTAAATTTACCTCCCGCCATTTTCATAGCATGATCCCTTGTTCTCATACTACAGAACAATGTAAAAAGGAGAGATCGATGTGTTTTAGCTTTATCCTTTTAATTTGAAGTATATTAGAATTGTATACATGAAACTCACATTGAAAGTTCCATGTGATTCACATTCATGCTTTCTCTCTTAGACTGTGAAACCCAGTCCATTTACTGAGACACGTATTTCCGATTGGCCTTAGGCCATTATATGATCTAAACAGGAGCTGCTACTTTTAGCTCTGGCTAAGTGATGTTAAGACATGTTGAGGATGAACTCATCGGTTTTTGAGGAGTTCAGACATATCTCACACCTAATGCAGCATTTGTGGCATGTTCTCTGGCTATTCTGCTTTAGATACCAGCCAGACTGCTGGAAAACAACTATGGGGGAAAAGCAAAATCAGTGTGCAAACAATAGTAAAAATACTATAAAATATTCCTTGTCACCAGGACTTGTGGGAACAATATGCTAAATGAAAACTCTCCCGCTTCCCCCTCCCCCCCTTCATTGCCACGGCCTCACATTCTTGGCTTTTTACCTTCTTCCAGGCCATCCTCTTGAATCTGGAACAGCTGCCCATTTCCAAGTGACACATGCCCTCCCTCTTCAAACTTCTTTTCTGAAGCGACCTGTATTGGTGCCTTCCCCCTCAACATTTCCCCCTTGTGTCTGAACAGGCTAGAAGTGTGTTTAGCTTTCAAGGTTTGGGGGAGGGTGCCAGGGCTCTTGTTGCTATATTTGCAGACAGTCAAAGCAAAGTAGCCTAGTATAGGGTAGCTGGGGATACTGGACAAGGAGTCAGATGACCTGAGATCTAGTCTTAGCTCAGCTGTTGACTCACTGTGTTTGATCATCAGTGAATCACTATGTCTGATTTTCTCCCTTCATGAAATGGGAATAATTTATGCTTACCCACCTTTATACATTGATTGGAGATTTACAGGGTGGAATGAATATGTAAGCTCTGGCTTCAGCAAGAGTTAAATGAAGCACAATTAGGGGGAAAAGTATTTTAAAGGCATCTAATAAAAACTGTAGTTTGACGCTCCAGAACCATGCACTCACTTGGTGTAAATTGTCATTGCTCCACTGAAGTCAACAGCTGAGGATCTGGCTTACTATTTATAGAGTCCACTTATTACTGCATTAAACAAGGACCACCAATGGACGATAATGCCGACAGCCACTGCCCGGAAGCATCATAGCTGATTATTGGTCAAGTGTTGCCCCGCCTCAGAGCAATAATTTTTCTAGAAGCAACCCTGGCTCCATTCACCAGATGATAACTATGATGCTGAGATAATGAAAGCCTGGCTGCAGTCAGAACTCTGTCATCTTTGCAGAGTCCTAAACCCTTTTTAATAGTGCTTCAGGACTGGCTGCAATAACAGATTTAAAGATGTCTTAATCCTTCTATGTAATTGGTTAAGCATCTCTGTTGGTGACAGACATTATAATTAAATTATTCATTGCACTGAGAATTGTATCATCTGGAACCAGATGTTACTTCCTTGAGATTTGCTATTGTGTCTTTCTCTGAACTAAATTCAGTAACTGTCAAATTTGATCAGCCTGTAAATAGGGGCCCTATTATATATTAAAATATATCAGAATACATCCTAGGTTCTGCTAAGCACCTGTAAAAGGTTCCCTAAATGAGACTTTATCAGCCCTGATACAGCTGACATTTTTCCCTTTCTCCATATTGCTCTTGGATTTTTCTACACCATTACTCATCCAACAGGCAAATATTCAATTGATGTGAATGCGTGTGAGGAAATGAGAGAGAGTTAGACAGTGATGAGTAAAGGCTATGGGGCTCTCCAATGCTTAATTTGTGCCAGGGCTTGTCAGGGCTGAGCCCCAGCAGCTGGGAGTTCATAGCCCTGGCACCTGTGGGCTTGCTACATCGATTATGAATGTAAAAAACATAGCTTGAGCCTCAGCATTTCTTTCTTTCCAAATGAAGCATTGGGGCTCTCCCCCTTTATCACTGAATTTTGCAGAATGATGTGTAGATAAATTAGAGGGAATGTGATCCTGAAGAGACTAAATACTTTTCTCTGACACAGTTGGAGTTATGCAATGTCAACAGGGTATGTGAAAATTATTATTACTACTATATATTCATCCTTAATTTAGTGTATCCACATAAGAAACTATATATACTCCACAGCTCTGCAGAGTGCTTTGCAGTGGTGGGGTCTAGTATGCCTTCAATTGCATACCCAGAATTCCTCTTGATTTCAATGGGAGTCTTAAGTTTAAGAATTCAAGAGCAGAGATACTGGTAAGGTATGTGCTTTCCTGCAAAGAGCTTCCAATCTTTGCAGGAAAGCACATACTTGTCTTCCAAACTTGATTCAGGATGACATTTCAAGGGGAAAAGTGAGTGTGAGTTATTGTTATATGCACAAAATGTCACCCATTCTTCAAATCCCTTTTTAAAACATTTCTTCCCAGCAATCTTTCAAGTACGAGCTCTCTAAGAGCAAGGATGTCTCTTAAGTAAGAGCAATATGCAATATACGCAGCCACATACGGCACTATGAAATTTAGGGCACCAAATTGCCCCACATTCCATGGTGCCCTAGGCAGCTGCATGCTGTGTAGAGGTGGCACTGGCTCTGCCTTCACTTCACCCCTCCCCCAATCCCATCCCTGAGCGAGGAAGCCCAGGGGCAAGTGATGGGGCCTAGTGCCAGCAATAAGGGTCAGACTTGTCCCTGCACTCACCAGTGGTGGCAGAGGTGGAAGGGGGAGGGCAGTGACCTAGCCCCAGTCTCTCACACTACTTCACTCTGCCAGCTCCCAGCCGTGTCACTCCCGTTCCTGCCACTGGTGAGTGTTGGGGGTGGTTCCACCCTTCCCCCACATCCCCTTCCAGAGTGACACAGCTGGGAGCCGGGGTAGCAGAGCACTCTCAGGCCAGGTCGCTCCACTTCCCGCAGTCACCGGTGAGCATGGGGGTGGCTCCAAACCCTGCTGCTTTCCTGCCTTGCTCCTACCTCCAAAGCTCCTTCCCCCAAAGCCCTGAGCACAGCCCCCTTCTGTAGTCGGGCCACTTCTCCCCTGTGGAGGGGCAAGTCCCCCATTGGAGGGGGCATGTGTGACACCAAAATTTCTAGAGGTGGCCCTGGCTAAGAGATCTATGTTACTTCACATTTGAGTCCTTACAATCCATAGTGTGTGTCTGAAGCATGTTGTCTGATTTAATTACACAGTGCCTGAGGAAGGGGCTTTGTTTATGAAGGATGCTCTGTAGTTACATAACAGTAATTAGCTCATTAATATCCCAAGTAAGATAAATGTATAGGTTCCTGAAACTACTTGCAACTGCTAATGGTAGCCACAAGGGCAGCGTTCAATCTGTCTAAGAGTCATTTTCTAAAAGGAATGGAATTATGACTCAAGCCCCCACCAAAAGCTGCAACTCTTCTTCTGTCTCTGGGAAATAACCCCCCGGGCACCTCTGCAGATTGTTCTCACTCGCAAGCACTCAGGAGTCCTTGGGAACAACCAACTGCCCCTCCCCCCTGCTCAAGTGTCTTTTATGGGGGGGGGCAAGGGAAACAAGAAAAGCAGCAATTAAGTATATGCACTTACACCTATTTTTGCATTGACTGGGTGTTGCTTAGTTTATTGTATCAGGTGCTTGGCTAACCCTATGATTCCAAGTGTTAATTGCATGGATTAGGTCCAGAGCCATTAATTACAAAGCAGTCCCCATCTACTGACAATCCAGTTAGACTTAGCGGTAGTTCTGTCAGGAATGGCTCTTCCCCACCTGTTTGCTCCTGTCTAGAGAACTTCATGCTACAGTTGGTGTATTCTTCTCACAAATGGTGGTGGTGGGATACAAGGCCCTGTCCCCTCTGTAGCCACACCCTATCCTTCCTCTTCCCTTAAGACCTCACACCCCAGCCAAGCTGGAAGCCAGAGCTGGGCTAGGGAACCTGGGTTTCCTCTATATGACTAGATAGAGGGTAATGTTCCCTGTAAACTGAATGCTTGTGTGGCCACTCAGGAGAGATTCTAATGCTGCCCAGCTGATTAGCAGAGTGACCTCAGGTAGGTTTTTTTCTTTCTACTGGTGGTGCACATTTGCACATGGTGTAGTTTGCACAAATGTATTCCACACATGAATGGAAAAAAATCCACTCACGGCTGAAAAAGATGAGAGAGAACATTGGTGGAGGGTCTCAATAGCAGCCACTGGGCAGTGTCCCCACCCTTTGGGTCCCCTGCCCAGGGCAGGTAGATGGCTTGTGGCTCTCCACAGCTGACCATGCAGCTTTTACTTTGACTTGGCTGTGGCTTCTGGCCTGGCTGGGAGGAGGGGCCTTGTGGGTCTAAGAGCCATGGTCAACTCATGATAAGGTTCACCAAGGCATCTGCGGGAGCCACAGACTCTCCATCTGCCTGTGGTGGGGATGTGTTCTAGGGGCTGCTCTTGGGCTGCCCCATCTGGGCTGGTGGAGAGTCTGGCAGCTCCCCATAGCTGTCTGGACTCTCTGGACCAAGCTCCATCTTCATGCCCAACTGGGTGGCAGGGTTTTTGGGGCTGACATTGTGTGAAAAGTGGAAGGGGATGGCCCTTTGGGCCTCCCTGTCCCAGCACTCTTCGTTCACCCTATTAGATCTTATTGTGATGTGCAAATAGTTGGTCTAGGTCTGTGACATTGCCTCTGCAACTGCTGCTCTGCTCAGGCCCTGTTGCATAGGTTATCTGTGGTGTCACCATTTCCTTTGGTGCTGTGAAGCCAATTCTGCACCGCTTTAATGAGTCCAGGCATTAAAGTGTATTTATGCCACTTTGGGGCTGGTTAGATTTTGCTGTGAAGCCAGCTTTACTCTGCTTTGCTGCTGCTACTTCGACCTGCTCCAATCCTGCAGAATCTCCAGGTGGTGTTCCAAGAGCAAAAAAGGGCTGTTGGACAGAGTTCGGATCTCTGAACAGAACCTTTTACTCTCTGTTCTATTGAACTTGAATCCCATTCCCCAATGGGTGACCCATTTACTGCAAGGCGTATCTGGCACATTTCCTAGGCCCTGGCATGGGTATGGACATAGTAACATTTATTAATTATTATTGGCATAATTATAGTACCTAGGAGGTTTGGACCAGGACCCTGTTGTGCTAGATCAGTGTTTCTTAAACTTTTTAAGATGGAGGAACACCAAACAATACTTTTTTTTTTATGGGGAACACTAAGGTGTTGTTTTTTTTTGTTGAGAGAAGAAAAAAAAAGCAGAGGCTGAGGAAAAGTTATTGAGCAAAAAAAAAAAAGAAAAATAAAAAATGGGGTCAGGGGAAAGTTATTGAGCCCTTTAAGGGTGGCCATTTTGAACTCTGTTGTTCTCTGCGGCACACCTCCGACTGTCTTGCGGCACACCGGTGTGCCGCAAAACACAGTTTAAGAAACACTGTGCTAGACGCTGTAGAAAGATCATTCCTTCCTCAAATAGCTTACAATGTAACTATAAGACAAGATAGTATAGATCAGTGTTTCTCAACTAGTGGTACGAGTACCCTTAGGAGTACTCGAAAGAAGTCTGGGGGGGGGGGTATGTCAACACAACTGAAATTTGGAGAACTGAATTTTTGTTTTAAGTTTTAGAGCACTTTATTATTTTTGTACTTTTTACACCCAAAAATTTCATCGCCCACCCAGCTATGATTAAGTTGTTTAAACAAATGTGTTGCAATGTTAGAAAAAAAATTGTGTGTCTGAAAACTTTAGGTACCGGGGGTACTTATAATATTTTTTAAAGGAGCACTTAATAGAAAAAGGTTGAGAAACACTGGTATAGATGGATACAGACAGATAGCTGGAGAGTCTAAAGAAACTGAGACAATAACTTATGTAAATAAGGCTGGCCAGAGCTGACTTTTTCTTCCTTTCTCCTAAAAGTGATGCAGGGAATTCTGTCTAAGTGCAGGTTTATACCAGTAGGAATATTTTGGTTGGGGTGTGATTTTTTTTTTTTTAACTGAAAATCTTACACCAATAAAAACCTGAGTGTGGACAGAGTTATACAAGTATAAAGGTGTCTTACACAGGGATAGCTTATCCTGCTTCTCAAATAAGCTGTACTGGTTCAATTAAAGCAGCAAAACTGGGTGTGGATTGGTGTGGAGACAGTAAATAAGGAAGTACTATTTACTCCCTGTGACAGAGTTGGCGGTCTCCGCACTCCCAGCCTGGCGGCTCCGCGCGGCGAGGTGAGCCAGGGGGATGCTGGGGGCAGCAGCGCCAGGGCCGTGGGCATTGTAGATGCGGCCTGGGATGCCCTGCCGGAGGGAGAAGCTGCTGGGAAAATGGCGCCGCAGCCAGACGCTGGCGCAGGCACCGCAGCGGCTATAAGTCCCCTCTAGAGGCCCCACCTCCTGGAGCAAGGAGTGGGGGTCAGGGAGGGGATGTGGGCACACCCAGGGGGCGGAGCAACCCTGGGGCTGCCAGGTTTAAAACTGGCCAAACCCCGGTCAGGGGAGAGGGGGGAGCCCGGGGAGGGACCGGGCTCAGAGGGACTGGGCGTAACCGCGGAGAAGGGTCCGGCGGAAGGCGCGTTCGGGGTGTGACGCGCTAGTCGGTGAGTTTAAGGAGGTGAGTAGGAAGGAGCCCAGGGCAGGGCTTCTGGCCCGTGGGTCAGTGCATTTTGGGCGGCATCCCCACTGACCGCAGGAAGCAGAGAGAATGCTATCTCCCCTTCCTTAGGGCCCTGGGCTGGGACCCGGAGGTGAGGGCAGGCCCGGGTCCCCCTACTCCCCGCCCAGAGGCGAGGGGCCTTGGGGCGATTATAGAGGCGTGAGGGGTGGTGCATCCGCTAATTTAAAGTGAGAGCGCGGCTTACACATTAAAGACATTGGACTCATCCCTGACAAGTGTGTAATTGACTGAAGGGAGGTGGGGCGAAAGGGGCCCTGAGCACCAAAGAGGGGCCGAGACTCTCCAACACTCCCTTTCATAACACAAGAAATTACTAGGGAGAAGGTTTAAGTCAACAAAAGGAAGTATTTCTTCACACAATGCACAGTCAATCTGTTGAGTCTCTGTTTCCCAGAAGCTGGGAATGGGCAACAGGGGATGGATCAGCATTTAGCATTGGCCAGTGTCAGAAAACAGGGTACTAAGCCAGTTGGACTTTTGGTTTGACCGTATATTTTCAGATACACAAGGCAGGCCTTTTAGTTTTGGGGCTTATTACAGTAATACTGATTACTTATCTCAGTAAGGGTGTGTCTACACTGCAGTGTTTTTCCAGAAAAGCGGCCATTTTTCCGGAAAAGCATCTGTTTTCCTGGAAAAACAATACTTGCATCCACACTGCCATTGAGTTCTTTTGACAGAAAGTTGAAAGAATGGAGGAGTTTTTCCAATGGTGGTAAACCTCTTTCTACGAGGAAGAAGCCTTTTTCCAAAAAAGCTTTTACAGAAAAAGGCATGTGTGGACGTGGAAGTGGGGTTTTTTTCAAAAGAAGACGCCTCCAGGAAATAACACAGATGCCTTGGTGGCCACTCCATCCATACTAATCACAACTTAAATACGAGATAGTATCCACATTAATTGGACACTATATTTCGAAAAAGCACGTCACTTTTTCGTTGCACGTTTGCTGTGTAGATGCTCTCTTTCGAAATAACCTTTTCTGGAAAATCTCTTCTGGAAAAAATTCTCCCAAAAGAAGCTTGCAGTCCAGACATAGCCTAAGCCAGTTGCAGACCTGGAATTAGAACTCAGGAAAGCCTGATTCTAGGCTTAGCTCACTAGACCATTTTACTTCCCTTTGTGTATGCCTTCACTGAAAATGCAAATGTGCTTTGCTGTTCTTGTACATATACCCAGACTCACTTTACTCTAGCTAGCTCATTAAAACAGCAGTGAAGACTTGATGATACAGGCTTTAGCAGGGGCTGGAAACATGAATACATACCCAGGGTCCTGGATGGGCTTGTATAGTCCACACTGAAGCCCAGGCTGTCATTCTTCACTGCTAATTTTAACACGCTTAGCTAGCTAGATTAGAACAAGCAATCCATCCCCTGAATGCCTTGCCTACCCAAGCTGTAAAGCACAGCTCTGTACCCCTTTAAATGAATAAATTACTGCTGCAGAAAGAGAATGCCCTGCAGAACTGGTGGCCCATGGACCACTATTTGAGATGTGCTGTTTTAAAGCACCTACTCTATTGAATTATCTCTTTGAACTAAGCCCTTAAACTTCCATGGAGTTTTATAACAATGTTTATAGCCACATGAACCTCTGTCAAATGCATCTGGAGCCCATCAAAATGCTTCCCTAATGAACTATATAATGGTAACCCAAGAACGAGATTTAAAAATATACACATATTTTGGGCAATTTCTTTGATGGAATGCCAGAGTCCTGAGGACTGGAAAGTGACAAACATTACACATTATTCATAAAGTGGCCACAGGACTCAGTAAGTCATTATAAAACATGCATCATCCACTACGAAGGAAATAGTATCAGCAATGTTGCACAATTTAATGGAGGTTGAAGGAGCGGGGCTGAAAGGAAGGGGCATTTCTGCAATGTGTAATTTGATTAAAGAGAACAAGTTTAATGGATGTTTGACATGGGGAGGTGGTGTTCAAATGAATTCTTCTGAATTCTTTGTGGATTTGGGGCCTCATCCTATTCCCATTGAAGTTAAGGGGAATTTTGTCATTTATCTCAATAGGGCCAGATCTGAGCTCATTGTCTATTACTTATGGGAGACAAATAGGGCATGGTTACTGGTAGTTTAGATGGCAGATGGAAAGGTATGGGTTGTGTTTCTGGTTTCTTGCTTTTTACTACATTTATACCTGCTAGTGCCTCAGGAAAGGAGTGAAAACTGGCTCCATGGAAGTTGATAGTATCCCCTATTTTTGTAGGCTTGTGGGTCACGCATAAACATTTTGCCCCCCAGATAAAAGCTGGAAGGGAAAGGCTGCTTGACTGTTGTTGAAATGCTTTGGTGCATGGTGAACTGCATAGTTTCTGTGCTATGTGAGATTGTAATGACATTAATTACAGTGCAGAATTTCCCCCGCCTTTAACATCTGCATTTCCACATCAAAAGCTAGGTACCGGTCATATCCAGCCCACTTAATTAGTCTCATTAACATGGATCCTACAATTGATAGGTACTTCTTCTGCTGTTATATTTATCTCTTGGCTTCTGTTATTTCCACTCTAATTCATCTGATGAAGTGGGTTTTACCCACGAAAGCTCATATGTGTTGGTTAGCCTATAGAGTGCCACAGGACTACTCATTGTTATTAGTTATGATGCAGGCATTCCATTGAAATATCAGATATGTTAGGTACAGGTGCCACCGTTCTTGGAGGCAAATTTGCCTCATACATCAGGTACTTTAGGCAGCAGTGAAAAAGTGCAGTTACACCCATGTAAAGGAAAACATAAAATACATGACCGTGCTGGGAGTAGAACCCAAGTAAGCTCTGTCTAAGTCTGGTTTATCAGCACTTTTATTTAACACTTCTTTCAGCAAATATAGTGCTAGCAAAAGTCCTAGTTTGAAAGTCCAGGTGTGTGTCCCTAAAACATGTATAGCATCAATAGAAGCTCTGCTAGATTTCCCATGGGCCTATTGACATTGTGCCCCAACTGTGGTCAGGCACGCCTGCCCTTAGGTATGCCACTGGCCGCCTTCTATCACTAAAGGATGTTTTTTTCCAAACATAATTTAATTTTTTTGTCTGTTCTAATATGCAGTCCAGAAACTGTGAATTGAACTATTGCATTTAAGTTGTTGAGGGATGCATCATAATATAATTACTGGGGGTATAAAACAGGAAAAAGAACAATGATAATATAATCTTTGGTATGTGGGCATTTGGAAGGATTCGCGGCCAGACATGGCCAAAGTAAATTAGCCTGGCACGAGGAAAAAAGAAAAAAAGGGGGGTATACACTATAACCATATAAGATATTATAATATACTCAGAAGGGAAGTTCTGAGTGGAGAAAATGTCAGAATCCATTAATATGGTACATAGCTGTGGAAAGAGAAGGCTAACAGTATATAGAGGTGCAGCAACAGAGAAGAGGAAAGCACAAATTACATAGGGTGACACTAGTCTAGCGTATGACGCTGGTAGATGTGTTGTCTCCTGATCATTACATTCATGACTGGTTCACATTTTAAAAAAACAGGACTAATGATAGATGAGTTTGTCAAACACTTTGGAAAGAAGTGCCAGGATAGGGAGGCCTATAGCAATATAAAAGGCGGCGGGGGGGTGGGGCGCGGGGAGAGTGGAACATGAGGCAGGCTTGGTGTGCAAATGACCTTTTCCATCTGTTAATTTTTTTATCCTTCTAAATAATTACAGGGTGGGATGAGTACTAGAATGCCTGCTTCCATCCCCAGACAAACAAACAAACAAAGCAGTCCTGCTAGCAGTCCCCAGGCTTAACCTGGGTGCATCTGGGATGAGCTGTAAAAGCAAAGTCCCGACTGCTTGTAAGCAGCAATGTTTTCAGGGCACTTTTTTTTGAGTGTTGTGTCATGTCATGTGTGCTGGGACACACCCAGTGTGGATAATGACATTCTGCCAACCTGAAAATTCAATATGGTTTCATTTTGATACAATATTCCTCTCCTGTCCCAAACCCTTGATCAGTGTTGCTATGTGATGTTAAATAGCTGCCAGGCTCCACCCTAAAGGTGGCTGAATTGTAGTAGGGGTTGAAAAGATTTTCTTAGATAGTGGAACTTTTATTGATACCTAACAGAGAGAACACAATATGAAGGATGAGGCTCCTGAAATATAAATTTTGTCTATAGTTAATGAGCTCCATAAAACTCTTGGCAGTCCTTTGGCTTAAAAAATCCTGTATAAATCTCAGGTTATTGTGATGGTTTTATTATTTGTTTTACATTGATGACAACTAAAATCTTGGCATAAAAGCTGTGCCTTCACTGAAGTTTGTAGCAAAACTCCCTGGACATAAATGGCTCCAGGATTTCATTCTACTGCTTGATCTTAAGCTCATTGAAGTCAGCCAAGCCCGTATTAATTTCCTTCTTTCTACAAGTTGTGAGTTGGTTTTTTTTGTTTGTTTGTTTTTTTTGGGGAAGGGCCTTCTAAAGAGAAACCATTATATTATGTTAACCAGTTCGTCATAGCTTCTGAGATAAGCATAGGTTCGGATTAAATCATAAGCAATTAGGGCCTGTACCTAGGTTCCCAGCTGCTGAGACATATGAAGCCACGATTTCTGAAAAAACAAAATAACCAAACAGCAGCAGTAAATTCCTGGCCCTCCTGTTTGGACAGAAAAGCTTGAAATGTGACTGTAGTGTAACTGATGCAGCAGCATCTACCTGAAAGTAGGATTGTGCTGGGGGCAGAAGAAGTGCATGAAGCATCTCCTACTTCCCCTGGACTCACAACTGTTCAAACAGCCCCGCAGCAGCTTTTCTCAGCAGCATGTGGGGGGCAGGCAGGGCATATGCTTGAGGCTCCCCGCTGTGTCCGCGGGCTAGATCCAGCCTGCAGAGGGTATTTTGCCCAGGGCCTGGCCTAGGCAAAGCTAATCAGTTCTCTTCATAATAAAGTGTCAGTGTTGTTACACAATTTTACTGAATTGACACAAGGAAATAAGTAGATAAGCATAAGTATTTTTTATGCTTTGGCAGCATTATCAGCACTTTCACTGCTTGTTAGTCTCTTAGAAGATGTTTAGGGTACGTCTAGACTGCAGACTTCTTTTGAAAGAAGCTTTTTCAGAAAAGATTTTCTGAAAAAACTTCTTTCGAAAGAGAGCGTCCACACAGCACAAATGCATCAAAAAAGCGATCTGCTTTTTTGAAAGAGAGCGTCCATACTGATTCGATGCTCTCTCGCATAAAAGGCTACCCGGAACCACTTCAGGCAAGGCATTAGGTCAGCAGTTGCTTCTGGGTGCTGTGGCCTAAGGCTATCTGGGACACGTGCTTAAAGGGACCCCCTGGACAGTCGTTTCTCAGGTTCTGCTGCATGCTTACCTACCTCTGCGAGGGACAACAAAGCTCTAGCTGTGTGTGCTCCGGTTGCCCAGTTGTGTTGGACATCACAATATTTAAAAAAAATTGTTTTTTTTGCTAAGGAGCCAGAGCTGCCCCATGGCATGCGATGGCACCACACAGCCATGCTGCAGGTTCTGCAGCACTTCGTGCAGACCATCTTGATGATCCTGCCCCAGCTCAACTCAGAGCTTACCTGTGAGTCCCTCTGCCTGGGTGCGGGAGCAATGCCCTTGCACCCGCACCCCACAGTCGAGAGACGATTCTGGAGGTTGGACACCAGTTCCGACTGGTGGGACCGGCTGGTGATGGAGCAGTGTGACGACCAGCAGTGGCTCAACTACTTCTGCATGCGGAAGGCCACATTCTTGGAGCTGTGTGCCTGGCTCGCCCCTTCCCTCCGGAGACGCAACACCCACTCGCGGCCTGCCATCCCCCTGGAGAAGCAGGTCGCTATTGCCATCTGGAAGCTCACCACCCCTGACAGCTAGTGATCGGTGGGCCACCAATTCGGCATGGGGAAGTCCACCATTGGGGTCCTCCTCATGGAGGTAAGGCACTCACGGGCTGCAGTCCCTGCGGGGGGATGGGAGTCCTGGGAAAGGGGTGTGGTGGGTGGAGTGGGGGTGGGGGGAAGCCCCATCCCTAGGGGTTTGTGCCATCCCGCCCTCACACAGCCCTGCTGCTGGGTGGGCGGCCTCATAGGGGGTGGCTGCTGGGGTGTTTGGGGGGGAAGAGGGGGAACAGGATCACATCTGTTGGGGGGCAGAGGGAGGGGACATGAGCATGGCATTGGGAGTGGGAGTGGGAGTGGGGAGGGCTAGAGTGGGCACAGGAGCCAGGTGTGCCATCACTTCCCGGATGGTGGCACACGTTTTTGCCCTGCCGCACAAGCTGGTCCCACATGCGGTTGTGCAACTCGGAGTCATCGTGGACCTTTTGGGCCAGGGTTTGCTGCACGTTGTGCAGGACGGCCACGTGCTCCCTCATGAGGTCCTCATGGACCCTCCAGCACTTGTAGCTCCCCCAGCTTCGGGCGGCTGCCTGTGATGGCGTGGATCGCCCCATAGCGACGGCTGGTCCAACTGTGGAGGAAAAGAGGAAGAGGCAGTCAGTCATCTATGCAGACATTGTCCCTGGGTCTGTGCCCTGCTCGGTGAGCAGCTGTCCTTGGAGCAGGGGACGGTGATGTCCCGAGAGCAAGGTCATGTGTGGCCTGCACAACAGGCCCTGCCTCACAGGGGCCCTGAGGTGCCCAAGGGACCATGCTGCCCGATTTCCCCTCCCCCATCCCCATGGACAAGCAGGACAGGGAAGTGTCCGGCCATAGTGGGATCCCATGTGTCGGAGAGGGGCCTGGATCCTGCATTGTTTCCTCCTTGCCCCACAGCTCGAGAAGGCACAGGATCTCTGCCCTGGACCAGCCCGGTGTTTGGTGCCTCTGTGTGGTCCTTGGAGCCCTAGGGCAGCTCTCTGTGTGGGCCAGGAGTGTCTCGGGGGGCTTGTGGCTGTGCCATGGGTCAGCAGGCCTTTAGCAGTCAGAGCTGTGCGGTCAGGGTGCTGCCATAAGGATAGTCCAGGGTGCCTGCAGCTTTAAGAGCTGGCAGGAGACAGGAACTATAGAGCTGTGATTAGTTTGGAAGGAGTGTCTACCAGGGCACCTGTGTTTTTTCCTGGAGGCCTCTTCTTTCAAAAAAACTCCCTCTTCTGCATCCACACGCACCCTTTTCCAAAAGAGCTCTTTCGGAAAAGGCGTTCTTCCTCGTAGAATGAGGCTTACCAATGTCAGAAAAACCCCTCTATTCTTTCGATTTTCTTTCGAAAGAACACAATTGTAGTGTGGACGTAAGTGAAGGTTGGTTGGTTTTTTTTCTGAAAAACAGCCATTTTTCTGAAAACACCCTGCTGTCTAGATGTACCCTTAGAGATAATTTAGACCTAAATAACAGCACAGAACCTTGAGAAACTGGAAAACTTGGCCAAACCCATGATAAGTAGACATCTGAGTGACTAAAATCATGCCAGACCACATATGTTGCCAGACCAGAGTGCCAGACTTGAGGGATTCAGCCTGTAGTGGGCCCAGAGCGGTTAAATACTTGTGACCGGCCTACTCAGCTGACTTGGACTCATAGGGCTGCACAGTTGTGTGTAGACGTTTGAGCTCTGGGACTCTGCAATGCAAGAATTTCCTAGAGTCCAAATCCATCCCAAACCCAAACATCTGAATAACATTGTTAGCACCATGAGCCAGAGTCAGCTGACCTGGATCATCCGTGTCCTTTTACTCTAGTGTAGATATGTGGCTGGAGTGTAGAAAGGCTTTGGAGCTGAAATTCAGTCCTTAGCCAAGCAGGCTGTGTGCTCCTTTCCTTGCAGCTACAGTTCCTGCTGGCTGGAATGCAAGCTACAATCCCACACCACATAATGCACAGGTTGCTAGGGCCACTCTGGCTCCACATAAATGTGGATCTGCAGCTCCTTCCCCAACCCTACCTTGGGGCAATTCCATTGTGGGTTTTCACACTAGCCTGCTTGGTCAGGCACTGAGGCCCCTTCCATGTTATTTAGCAGGTGTAGCTGCTTCTCTTGTAGTTTCCTTTACTCACTCATTCCCTATGAAGGCCATAAATGTCACAGAGAGCTTTGCATTAGCTCTCTGCACTGCACGTGAATTTTGCCCTAAGAGCAGCAGTCCTGTATTTCCTTTTTATTGTTTTGAATTTTCCCTGTAGTGAATGCAATTCTAACTCTAATTCCTTCCATATCTCACTGTTTGGAAATTGGATGTCAGATCAAATGATTTTTGTATTAAACTCAGAGATCTTACTTGACAAGAGTTCCAGAAAACACGCTTTGAAATCCTCCTTCTGAGGACTCAGAAATTTTGAGCCACTTAACATCAAGTCAAGAAGTGATTCTGAATTAAGATTTCCAATTTTGTGATGACTAGCCCAGGAGGGTTCCTGCTTTTGAAATACAGATAGAGCAACTACTGGGATTTTCTTTAGGAACTGTAAAATCCAAGGTGACAGTCTGAAATTAGGTGTCATACTCATTGATGTTGCCAAAGAGAGGCCACTTAGGGTCTCGTGCCAGTAAAACAGAAATGCTTTTTTTCTGGTTTAAGGTCTGTGTGATACAATTTGTTACATGAACAGATTTACTGAAATATATATCTTGATTCTTCATAGTGTGACTTTGATTTTGTTTAATGTCTATGTTTCAATAATGCTCAAAGACCCCAATCACAATCCATAGCTCATCAAGCTAGCTGTGTATAAATACACAAAGATGAAAACCTGGCTTCACTGATGTCAATGCCCAAATTTCCATTGACTTCACGGGGGTCAAGATATCACCCACAGCTCTTGTCCTAAAGAGCTTACCCATTCAGTCAAGGAAAGCACAAGACACTCAGCATTTTGCACAACTGGGTCCAGATTTAATATAATTAATAAATAGGTATCCATATAAATGGTTTAATAATCCCTACTTTCTTTTCTGACTCAAAAAAATTCTGTGTGAAATTTTAGGCTTGTAATAATACCTTTCATTTATATAAATTTATCTTTTTAACTATAGATCTTAAGTCATATTAATAATTGGGTAAGAATCATTATCCTCAATTTACATAGAAAATAAGTGAGGCACTGAGGCTACATCTACACTGCCTCTTTTTTGCGGAAGAGGCAATGCAAATGAAGCGCTCATTAGCAACTTCTCGTGTTTCATTTGCTTATTCTCTTCCGATGCTTTTTGTGCAAGAGGTTTTTGTGCAAAAACAAGCAGTGTAGACGGATCCATTTTTCGCAAAAAACCCTTTTGCGCAAGATCCCTTATGCCTCAAAAAAAGAGGTATACAGACTTTGCACAAAAGGGTTTTTTTGCGCAAAATGAATCCATCTACACTGCTTGTTTTTGCACAAAAATCTCTCGTGCAAAAAGCCTCAGGCAGAGAATATGCAAATGAAGCACGAGAAGTTGCTAATGAGCGCTTAATTAGTATACTCTGTGCCGGCAAAAGAGGCAGTGTAGATGTAGCCTGAGAGTTTAAGTCACTTCCCCACAGTCACACAACAAATCTACAGGAGAAATGGGACTAGAACCCACATCTTATTCACAATCCTGTGCTATAGTTTTCCTTGTAAAGCACCTACCATATATTGCCAGTTTTTGAAGATGTCATTTGATGTGTGACTGTATAAAGTCAGCAACTAACATTGTATCTATAATATTCTGTGCATAGAACTATTGCAATAGAAATCTTCACCTGTACAAGCAATGTGTATGTTAGTGAGAGCAATGCAGCAATGGATGAATTTTGTATGATTTGGAGTGCCCAAAATGGACCTAAAACACAAATTTTAGATCTGGAGCCAAACACCCTCCGTGTTGAGGAGGATTAGAGGCTTGGGCCCCATCTCGAATATCCCCTCTTGCCCTTCTCAGATTTTTAGATCTGTGATCCCTCTATACTTAATGTTAAAAGATTTATGTGAATGGCTTGCATTATAATGTTTTTACTGAGGGAAGCCACAAGTGTTTTGAGAGGAAGGGCACACTTTATAAATATCTAAAGTTACTTTGTTTTATAATTACCCATACCTCCTGTGTCTGGAAAACCCGTGAGAACAATCTATTGAATGAGGTTTCCAATGCTTCCTGCCAAAATACCACAAAGGCATCATTTCTCATGGTATTTTTTCAATTCTGTTTCCAGTCTCATCTGTAATCCAGAAATGCAGAGACAGCATAGAAATGGAAAATAGTTGGAAAAAGCAAGAGTTTCACCCAACAGCCCAGAACCTTCAAAATAAATCAGTGCTTGTTCAGTTCTCGAAAAGCACAAAGTTTTGGTGCGTTTTGATTTTCTTTCCTCTCTAAAGCACACTTCATTATGTCTCACAATGATTAAGTCTCAGTTTGACATTTTAAATAAGCAACAGTTTTTCTTCTTGGAGATTCAGCTTAAAGTAGGTCCCATCAGAAAGATGGCAATAAAAATAGCAGTAATTATTGTCTCACAGTGACTCCAGAGAAAATGTTCTCACTTGACTTCCTTCTTTTGCAGCCTCACCAAGATAAAGGTTCAGCAGGCCAAATTCTGTCCTTACTTATACCTGTACAACTTCAGGTAGTCAGGTTTTGAGTTAGGCCTTGTCTACACTGGCATGGTTTGTCGCCAAAACCTGTCTTTTGGTGATAAAACCATAGAGTATTTACACTGCAATGTGATTTTTGTTGGGAAAAACACCTCGTTTTGGTGACAAAAAACTTCCACCTCATCTTTTCCCCTCTTCGTTGTCAACAAAAAGCCAGTGTGGACTCTGTTGGTTTTGTTGGGGGAACTGGTTTCCACCAGTATCCCATAACACCAGTGGCAAGAAGACTGATGCTGCAGAGGGAGGGCTGCTGTGCTGCTTTGATAGTCTTCAGCACAGAAAGCTCACAGTGCTACAAAGGAATCCCAAGAAGTACAGGGATCAACTTTACTTTCCCACAGGACTGCACGGTAGGATGCTCACCCACATTGTTAGCACCCTGTCATAGAGCAAAGCAATGTGGACGTGAAATGTCAACAATGGGAGACAGGAAAAACTGGTTTGACCAGTTTTCACTTTTGGCAACTTTTGTATGTCAGCTGCACTTTTGTTGCCAAACCTTTCCAATGTAGACCTAGTCTTAGTCTAAACTCCTCTGAGAACTTATTCCATAGACATTCCGGACTATTATTCCAGGAAAGCACAGCTGTCTATGTGAGTCATGGACATGCAGCTGCTGATGAAGCTGAGTCCTGACCCACTGATGACTTTGAAGATCAAAACCAAATAACTATGGAAGCAGATTGGGAGCCAACAAATGGTTTGTGACACAGTGAGGTACAATAATAGAGGCTGGTGGCACAGAATGCATTGTGGGAAGATTATTGTTCGACAACAAGGGGTGACGTTTCCCTTCGTGGGTGAAGGCAGGAGGAGCTATATTTTACTACCGATGCCTTCAGGACATGTAGATTTTTGGGTATGTCTGCCCTGGAACCGGAAAACATAACTCTGAAACAAAGTTACCTATGCTAATTCTAATCAAGATAGAATGCTAAAAATAGAATTATAGCCATAGAGGTACAAGTGGGAGGAGGGGCTAGCTGTCCTTAGTTCATACCTGTAGTTTTAGATGGGGTTGTATTTGGGGGGGTAGCATCTCCCAGTTCTCATGCCACCATGGTTACATTTCCATTTTTTGGAATGCTACCTCAATCACAGCTAGTGTAGGTATGTCTGCTCAAATTGGAATGTACATATTCCAGATCACTGTAAGCATACACACCATTACAAGTTGAACAGGATCCCAAGGCTTTATATCACTTTGCATAGGGGGTAGATATCTTCACTGGAAATGAAGGTAGAGTGTCAGCTAGTTCTTCCAAGGATTTCCCCCTTTTAACTAGCATCACTTCAGCCTTGTCTTGGTTGACTTTGAGCCAGCTGCTGTTCTCCTTCAGGCATTGTGCCATGCTTGTTATGGCCAGCATGCAGGAGGCACTGAGGGTGAGCAGGCTGGGACACACTCAGGAGAGGAGGCAGAACTGGGCAGGAAGGGCCAAGGTGGGGTTGGAGAAGGGGCAGAAAGAGGTAGGCTGTGGGTAGGGGGCTTGAGGGAATGGGTCGAGTGCGGGCAGGGCCCAGGTGGAGTGAGGGGTTGAGCACCCCCAGGGACTGGAGGAAGCCAGTTCCTGTGGTTTCAGTTGCATCTGTGGAAAATGAGATGGAGAAGAGGGTGTCATCGTGAGTTACTGGCAGCAGACTCTGTGGAGTCTCGCCACCTCTTCAATAAACCTCATGCAGAAATTGAAGGGGAAATTGACAGGGTCCATCCCTGTCGGAATTTGCAATTGAGGGCTTGCAGAGAAGAGGAACAATTGGCTCCTGTTGTATAAAAATGCTTACAGCTGTTGTAATCCTGTGCCCTCTATTTCACTTATGTCATTTAAATATATATAGTTCCCATAATGTCTCTATCACAAATAATTTGTAAGAGAAGACCTCAGTGGCTAGGGCATATGTAAAGAATGATCATAACTGACTACCAATTATGGCTCTCAGTTGGATGCCAGAAAATCCAACAAGAAAGAGGGGTAGGCCTAGTATGACTTGGAAATATACAATGAGCAAGGACATGGAGAATTTTAATTTGAAATAGGAGGACTTAGGTCACATGGCAGCTGATAAGCATGCATGGAGAATCTGGGTAGCCCAATGCACTGAAAAGCAAGGGATGGACTAAGATCTGAGGCCTAAAGTGTAGGGAAAAAGTTGCATGAACATGAGGGACTTCAATTTGAGTGACACATATTGGAAGTCTCATGCTGCCAGTACTGAAACATACTGGGATTTCTAAATATTATAGAGTAAAATTTCCTAACTCAAAATATGCTGCATCCAACATAGAGGAATTATATACTAACCTTGTCTTGATAGAAGAAGAGGAACTGATCACAGAATTAAAAATTAATAGTACTGTAGACACAAGTGATCATGATTTGATCACATTTATAATGTGCTAACAGAATAAGCTCCAGACTAGCAATTTATTTACTTTGTCCTTTCAAAGGCCCAATTTCAGAAAGCTGAAAACAGTTGAGAGTCAAATCACCGAGGAAGAAGAAATGAATCAGAAAAATGTTAATGATATTTTAGTAATTGTTTAAGAACACTTTATTGGTGCCTCAAAAGCCACAATCAAGGAAAAAGGTCATATTGGATAAAAAAAACTGGCCAGGTGTAGAAGGAAATTGACCAGATTTATAAAAAAGATATAACAAATCAAAGAAAGGGGAAGTTGATAGTAATGAATATAAATCAGAAGCTAGGAAATGTAGGAAATTGATAAGGAAAGCCAAGGGACACAAAGAACTCTATGGTCAGCACAGTTAGGGACAATAAGAAGAAGTTTTAAAAGCGTATTAGGAACAAAAAGAATCCTAACAATAGTACTGGATCATTACTGGATGTAAATGGTAGAATAATCAGTAATAATAACATAAGCTCCAGTATGATGCTGTGGCCACAAGGGCTAATCCAATCCTTGGATACATAAGCAGGTGGATTTTGGGTAAGAGTAGAGAGGCTATTTTACTTTGTATTTGGCACTGGTATTTGGACTGTTGCTGGAAGGCTGTGTCCAGTTCTAGTGTCTTCAGCTGAAGAAGAATTTTGATAAATTGGGGAAGATTCTGAGAAGAGACACGAGAATGATAAAAGCGTTAGAAAACATGCCTTCCAGTGATCATATCAAGGAGCTCAGTCTCTCTCTCTTAACAAAGAGAAGGTCAAGGGGTAACATGATTACATGGAGAACAAATATTTAATAATAGGCTCTTAAATCTTGCAGGGAAGGATGTAACATGATCCTTCAACTGGAAATTGAACCTAAACACATTCAGACGGGAAATAAGCTCTAAAGTTTTAAGAGTGAGAGTAATTAACCACTAGAACAACTTAGCAAAGGTTGTGGTGGAGTCTCCATTCTGACAATTTTTAAAGCAAGGTTGGATGCCGTGCTAAGAGAGATACTCTAGGAATAATTTTGGAAATTCTGTGGTCTGTGTTACTCAGGAGATCAGACTAGATGATCACAATGGTCTCTTCTGGCAATCAAATTTATGGAATGACCTCCAGTCCCTTGTGACTCACTTAGTCAAATACTCCATAGGGGTTAAAAAGTCCTTGTCATTGACATCTTTTACTGACACTATGGCTGCCTCCATACTGTGATCTGGTCTGAAGCCTGACTGTAAATCCATCAAGATGATGGCAAATGTCTCATGTGGGTAGCTGTCTGTCACTACCTTTTCAGATTTTTGCCTAAGAATGGGGAGTTGGAGATTAGCTGTAATAGGAGTGTTTTTCTGCATCCAGGAAAGATGACTTCTTTGAAAGAGGCATTAATAAATTCCACTAGCAAGAGGCACAGTGGGTCATTGTTCTTTGAGTTCCACCAACCCAAAGGTGGATAGTTCTCTCTTGGCTCAGATGTGTCTCAATGGTTCTACAGCTCTCAGGCAAAGAGACAAACCTACCTATCAATCTATGGTCCAAATGGAATGGAGATACTGGCATAGCAGTGCAAGAAATGGCTGTCTTTCCATACCTCCTTAAGACCAAATCTTTGTATGGTCAATGGAACTAATAAGAATAATATGTGCAAATGTAAAATAAGATGCTTTCTCTTTTTTGAAAGGAAGGCTGTTGAAGTAGGATGGAGAATTAATTTGTCCCATGGAGTTTAATGGGGGTATTAGCAGCAGCATTGGACAAAACTCAAACTGTTCAGGGTCAGCTCCACATTATAGCTCGGATACATTTTCAAACTCTTTGAACTACCTTAAAATTGAAAAATGAGGCTTTTGGCATGTGGCCAAAAATACAACAAGAAGAGCATTTCTTGTGATATTTTGATAGTTTTGCTTTGATCCCAGCTGGAATCAAGAAATGCAGAGGAAATTGCAAACATGAGCAGTAGTGATAACATTTAGCATTTATAAAGTGCCTTAGATACTAAGATTTCAAAGTGCTTTACAAACATTAATGGCTTGTGGTTTAAATTAGTAAGGTAAAATGCCTCAGGCTATGTCTACACTACAGAGTTTTTTCAGAAAAAACTTCACTTACATCCATACTGAAATCACGTTCTTTTGGAAAAAAATAGAAAGAACAGAGGGGTTTTTCCGACATTGGAAAACCTCTTTCTATGAGGAAGAAGTCATTTTCTGAAAGAGCTCTTTCAGAAAAAGGCGTGTGTGGACGGGGAAGAGGGAGTTCTTTCGAAAGAAGAGGAAAGAGGAAAAGCACAGGTGCCCTGGTGGCCCATCCATAGTAATCACAGCTTAAATGCAAGATAGTGTCCATTCAGAGTGGACGCTATCTTTCGCAAAAGCAGATTGCTTTTTCAATGCACTTTGGCAGTGTGACACACTCTTCTGGAAAAGCTTCTTCTGAAAGAAGCCTGCAGTCTCCGTTACATGTTCATTGCTTCAGGTCAAGTGGTGAGGAGTGAGGAGATAGAGGTATTAATTTTGTTAGGGCTGGAATTGATAAACCAAAGGTGCAACTGCCTGCAAGACTGAAAAGATCTTTAATCAAACCAGTCCAATCCCATTTTGTGGTATCACTGAACATCAAGCAGTGAACAGCTAGAATTTTTTAAATTAAGCCAGCAGAGTAAACCTGACTCACTTGGAGCTTTTCAGAGAAGAGAGTGTTACCCAGGGTTCTTTCAACCCAAACCTCTTGGTAACTTTTACTCTCTGGGAGGTGGTGTCAGGAAATAATTCAGGGGAGACACAGTTGTCCGACCGATAGATGGATGGTACAAACAGGACAACACAGGAGTGCTTTCACTTAAAGCTAAACTTTACTTAGTCTCAAGCACTTACACAAGTCCACAACAGGTTAGTAAAACAACCCCACCCTCGATAATTACCGAAGTTGAGTGTGGCTCTCGAGTGACACCGAGCAGGCTTCCAATGGCCAGTCTTCCGTCTGCTGGTGGGGACGAAGATGCGTCCAGATGTGAAGAGTCCTCAAGGAGTCCTTGAGGCATCCCTCCAAGTGTTCCCAAAATTGTCCCCCCTAACTCAAACTTTCCTTCCCTATTTATCCATTAGTATTACAATAACATGTCACTCAAAAACTTGTTAGGGAAGCACTTTTTAAAGGTTAGGCAAGAGGTTTTCTTCTGATCATCACTTTCACCAGATGCGTTTTTTCTTTTTCAGAGACTTCATGCTCGGGGGCCCTGACGGATATATGTCTCAGGGCATTTAGACAAACTTCCTGTTTTTCTAAATGTATAGCTCAGTGATTTCACTAGAGATTTGGGCCTCAGGAAGGACACGGGGTCAAGCTGCCCTCTCTGTGGCACCCAAACTCTCCTTCTTCCCCCTCCCTGACTTGGTCATGCTGTCTAGGCCTATTTTGGGCTGTTAGCTTAGGTGGTTAAAGTTCAAACAGCAAGCAATAGCGGTTCAGGCACATTACTGCATTTGCCGAAATCTCCCTGTACAAGAGAAGAATGAGAAATCTGCCCTGTCTCCTCCTGTCCTGTTCCATCCAACATGATCTATCATGGCTGAGATTTTCCAAGCCAAGCAGAGGATTAGGACACACAACTCCCATTCATTTAAATGACAGTTGCGAGGCTCAATCCCTTATTTAGCTTTGTCGATCTCAACTAAGGCTTCTAAATTTGAGATCCAAACACAAAATGACTTGAATTCTCATTTGTTTTTTATTGACTAAGGAAAAGTATCAGTTTTATCACTTACTAGAGGTGGGTTGTTCTGGAATTATATGGCATGGCTTGTCTTTATTGTTAAAAAATTAATACATACTAGAAACTTCACGAAGAACTTAGATGTATGCACTTCTGTTCAGAACCAATGAAAGAGACCACTGAATGTATCTGTATCTTGATCCATATTTATATACTATGTGGGCCCAGCACTTGACATTATGGACTACAAACAAATTAGTTAATTATCGAAGTCTCACACCCATGAAGAATGGCCATTGTTTTCACATTTGCCACTTAGGCTATATGAGAGAACGCTGTGTTGGTCCTGTGCATAGAATAACTGTGGAACCTCCAATGTTACTAAGTGGGAACTGTATTTTTATTATTATTCGCTACTTCTATTGTGGTAGCACCCAGAGGAGCTAATCATATTTGGAGTCCTATTGCATTAGGTGCAGTAAAAATGCATAAGAGGAAACAGTACATGCCTTTAAAATATTACAGGCTAAAATGACAAACAGAGTGAGTTCATGGTCATCTAACTGTTAATCACTGTACCTTTGCCCAGTAAAAGCAAACAACATTCACATAACAGTTGTAAATCTGTGAAACACAAATGTACGCTGAACAAATTTCACTTAGTGTGAAACACGAATGGTGCAATACACCCATTAAAATTTCACAGCTTACCATGGAATCTGTTATGCAATGCAACAAAGAATAGAAATACTCCAGTGAGGACAAGAAAAAAATTCCTTTAGCACACACAACACAAATTCTACAGGATACATGAAAAACAAGTTGTGTGTGAGGGCTCAGAACATAAATAAAATATCCTGATAGTTTAAACTTGAAATGACACAAATGTCTCAATTATTGTATTTGTGTTTGTTTTTCATTGGCTTTCTATGCCTCGGGGATCCATTTATTATGCTGAAATAATGTGAGAGCTCATCTTTCAAATGGATTATCACATCCGACTGGAAATACTATGGAAGGACTCAGTCTCATCTGTTATGGGGCCAATAAGAAAGCACTTTAAAAGCTTCTGAAAAACAGAAATGCAAATAGAAAGGAATACAACCACATGAAATACAAATACTGTATCCTGTGCTTTCCTGTAATGTGTACAATACAAACTCAGGACGGACCACAAAATTCAGGAGTAGGAGTGAATTCAGCTCTCTCTCTCTCTCTCTCTCACACACACACACACTTTCTCTCTCTCTCTCTCTGCAATGAATGACATAAACAATTCATGAAGATCTATGCCCAGCTTGAAATTATGCCACATCTACACTTTGGTGTCCCATGGTAGTGCATAAAGGGGCCCAAGCTTTTCTAGCCTCCTCCTCTCTGCACTTCCTTTACTATAGGTGCTCTTTTGTGGGTGTAGCCAGGTGTCTGGCTGGCTGAGTTTCTAATTCTACTACCTGACTCTCTTATCCCAAAATTACTCATTGACTTCACCCAGGAGAAGAGAAGCAAGATGACTTCTGATGGAGAAGAGCCTTGGTGGGGTGAAACAGAGATTAAGCAGTCCTAAGGGAAGGGAGGAGTTATGGGATTTTGAGAAAAAGAATAAAGAACTAAGGGGGGAGGTGTATGAAAAGAAAAGCTGGCTAAGAAACAGAAGAGAGGCTTACTATTGTTATTTATTGTTAATTGCTGTCAGCCGCTTCCAAATTCTGGCAGTCAAGAGGCTAGTGACTCCCAGAATAGAGAGAAGAGAAAAAAAATGGTGCTAGAGAAAGATGAAGGATGTGAAGTTGGGGGGGGAAGACATGACAGAGTCCAAGAATTTAGCAAGATTCAAAAAAGGATTAGATTAAAGCTATCAATTAATTGCAGTCAACTTATGCAATTAACTCAAAAAATTGTGAACAAAAAAATCATGATTAATCACAGTTTTCATTCCACTGTTAAACAACAAAATACCAATTGAAATGTATTAGATATTTTGGATGTTTTTCTACATTTTAAAATATAACTATTTTAATTACAACACAATACCAAATGTACAGTGCTCACTTTATTTTATTTTTATTACAAATATTTGCACTATAAAAATGACAAACAAAATAAATAGCGTTTTCAAATCATCTGCTATAAGTACCATAGTGTGGTCTCATTATCATGAATGCGCAACATAGAAATGTAGATTTTTTAAAAAAATTTCATAACTGCACTCAAAAACAAGCCAATGTAAAACTGTAGAGCCTACAAGTCCACTTAGTTCAACTTCTTGTTCAGCTAATTTATTCTAAGACAAACAAGTTTGTTTACATTTACAGGCAATAATGGAAGCATCAGCAGCATGGAAGCATGACCTCTGGAACAGAGGATGAATTATGAAGAGGCATAAATATCTTGTGATGCCTGCTACCACCATGCCATGCAAACACCCATTCTCATGTTCAGGTGACATTGTAAAGAAGAAGTGGGCAGCATTATTGACTACAATGTAAGCAAACTTGTTTTTCTGAGCAATTGGCTGAACAAGAAGTAGGACTGACGGGATTTGTAGGCTCTAAAGTTTTTCATTTTAAATGCAATTTTTTGTATATAACTCTATATTTGTAAGTTCAACTTTGAAGATAAAGTGATCACACTACAATAATTACATTAGGTAAATTGAAAAGTACTATTTCTTTTTTAAGAGTGCAAATATTTTAATAAAAATAAAGTGAGCACTGTACATTTTGTATTCTGCACACGACACTTCTTCCTATCTAAATAAAAGTTTGATGTTTTGCTCTGACAGTTTTGTAACCTCATCAGAAGCTTTGAAATCATTTATCAGTAAAGCTCTGAGTCACTATTTTTTCATGCCCTTTTGTTCTTTCTTTCTGCAACAAATTACAAAAGGTTAAAATTACCTCCCTGCCATCCTGTTCCTACTTTGGACAATTAAAGATTTCAATCAAAGGCAGAATCAACACAACACCTCTAGCTCAAAGGTGACTGAATTTCTGAATTGCTCAAAGTATTCCTTACAAATAATAATTCTGACAAATCTCACCTCTTATTGTTTCACAGACCATGCAAGAACCTAGTCTGATTTTCTTTGATTGTATTCATTATTCATAAGTACTCACTAAATAGTTTGGATGAAGAAAATCTCATAGTATAGGTGACTTGCAAACTGTGGCTCACTTTGACTATTCATTACTTATTTCTGTTGGATGGTTAGCCATAGAACTCACATGGTATTGTTCACATTCTCTGACTGGGTGATTGACATACTTAAAAATAGAGTTCTTCAGACTCTGGACATAAATATGTGTGCTTAAAAGTATGAAAAATGTGGGACTTGGAAACACTTTCACAAATACTTGTCAATTATCCCAATTTTAGAGAAGGACAAATAATTTGATTCATGAGTCATGGCCTACCTAACTCAGTTCTGTTATCTGTTTAACTACTAGATCATTTTCAGTGTGTATAGATTTTGATGTGCTTTAGGATCCTTTGAGAAGACAGGTGCTATAACAATGTAAAGTAACTTTATTACTGGTTCTGTTTTAGAAAGTGGGCCACAGCATGTATTAGCCTGTTATGGGATAGAAAGGTGTTAGAACCTAGACTCTTTGCAAAGTGAAGTATTCTAAGTTGCTTGTCTGTCAACACTAAGAACTATGAAATACATTAACAGACATGTAGCCGGGTTAGTCTGGTCTAGCTGAAACAAAAGACAGGACTATGCAGCACTTTAAAGACTAACAAGATGGTTATCTGATTTGTCTATTTTATATGTGTTCTTTGTTTGTTTGTTTGTTTGTATCCCTTTGGTATACATGGTCATGCTAATTTTCTTCCACAATTTGATCTGAGGAAGTGGGTCTGACCCACGAAAGCTCATCACCTAATAAACCATCTTATTAGTCTTTAAAGTGCTGCATAGTCCTGTCTTTTGTTTCATGAAATACATTGGTACTGTCTGGCCGAATAAAGAGCGCATGCTAGCGTATAATATCACAGTTGGGCATTAACTGATCACTAACTGGGATCAGGAAGAAACATTGCTCCCTCCTATGTCTTAGAATTTCCAGTTAGGTGCATTATGAAGCATTTTACAGCATCCTTGTAAGTACTCACTGCTTGACACTGCAAGAGATATAATCCCAGATAACGGCTGATAATCTGTTGGTCTGGTCTGTCTTGGAAACTCCAGTGTCCCAAGCTGTTATATGTATTTTGTTTTTCTAGTTTTCACGTAATGCTCCCTCCTTGATATCATAGAACCCTAGGGCTGGAAGAGACCTCAGGAGTCATTGAGTCCAACCCCGTCCAAAGAGGAGCAACCCCAACTAAATCATCCCATCCAGGGTTTTGTCCAGCCGAGACTTAAAAACCTCTAGGGATGGAGATTCCACCCCCTCTCTAGGTAACCCATTCCAATTAGAATTCATTAGTTTGGTGCTCAGGAAGGACTGGGTGAAAACTGAGCAAGAACCTCAGGTTTTGGCTCAACATTGCTGCTGGCAAGGATGGTATGAGAAACAGGCATATGGATAAATGTGCGTGTTTTGAATTACCAGACTGTTTTCTTCTGCCCCCTGCAGGTGAGCTTGGCTGTTAACTTCTCCCATGTTGTTTTCTAGGGTGTGATGGTGGGTATGGGCCAGAAAGACAGCTACATAGGGTATGAGGCTCAAAGCAAGAGAGGAATCCTTACTTTCAAGTACCCCATTGAATATGGTATCATCACCAAATGGGATGACATGGAGAAGGTAGGGCAGGGAGCTCTTGTTCTTTGGATTCAATCAGAAAATAAACTTTTCTTCAATGTTATTTTTCAAGTGTTTTTAATTATTTGCATTTAATAATTCCACTCCTCTGGGGAGCTGAATAGAAAAACCAGTGGGCCAGTCCAGGTTCATCTTGATTTATTTTAATTTTCCTTTCCTAATTTCAAAATGTCACTCCCCAGAGATTGCATTTCAAGTTTCCCTTCTGTTCCTGCTCTCATGGGATGAGTTTCATAGTCCCCTCTAGGGAGTCTGGCTCATTAGCGGAAGCTGTAGTATAGCAGCTCACACTTTTAGCTCTGGCTCTTCACAGTGTGTTGGCCACTTGACACTTGCATGAATTTTTTTATATATTTGACATGGCTTACAAACTCTCTATATTCTTTGTTTGCTGCCGCTTTCCCTTCCACTTTCCTACATTTTCTCTTCCTTTGAGCATTACTCTCCAAATATCTTTCAGCTGCCATTCCTCTGGCTCCTCCCCTTTCTCAGACTTTGGTGCCTACAACCTCCCAATTTCCTGCCTTCCCCTTTGCACTTCACCTGTTGTTCTCTTATGATTCTGGCCAAGTCAACCACCTCCTTTCTGTTGTATTTCTGCCCTGCCTTCCACTCTTCTGCATTAAGCCATTCTTCACCTCCTTGCTTTCATAGCTCTACGTTATTGGGCTCCTGCCTTCATCTATCCTATACCCTCCCCAAGGGTGGGGAACCTAAGGCTTGGGGGCCAGATGCAGCCCCCAGCTTGCCTGGATCTGGCCCCTGAGGATCAGGGCTACCCCTCCACCATTGGGGAGACCATGCTGGTGCTCCAGCCTCCTGCCTTCTCCCCGTGGGGCTGAAGTACACAAAATTTACTAGCTTGGCCCCCCCCTCGGCTCTGGTGTGCGAGGAGAATGTGGCGAGTGTCTTTCTTTTTCTCAGTCAGGGGCCATGTCAGTGAGGGTTTGGTTTTTTTCCCCCTGCTTCTCACTTGTGTGTGGCCCTGACTAATTTTTCTGTGGGTCAGCAACCCCAGACCCAAAAAAGGTCCCCCATCCCTGCCTTAAGCTTTTAACATCCTTACTTTTTGGCTGTTCTATCAGCTTACCCTAGTCACTGCCAGGTTTATCTACCATGCTTTTATGTCCCATTTTGGTCAGGACAGTCCCCTTTTTAAACCGTGTCCTGGGCATCCCAATTTTTTTGAAAAAACTGGACATTTGTCCCACTTGTCTAGTTTTGCCAAAAAAAGTGGAGCATGCCCTCAGTTGGTGCCCGGAGGAATGCTGTGTGGGTAGAGAGTGAGTGTCTCAGGCAAGAGGCTTGGGCCAGTCCTATGCATGGCAGGTGGCTCAGGTGAGTCCTTCACAGTGTCCCATTTTTCCCTTTAGGAAATATGATTGCCCTAATGTTGTCCTATACATTTGGAGCAGCCCTAGGCAGCATGCCAAGTCTTTCTCTAAGCAGAGGCCAGCTTCCCTTTGCTCTTACAAAGTCCTTCTAAAATGCTATCTCTTCCAGGTAGCATTCCATCTGTAATCACCACATGCCACTGTGTGTTTGTTCTGCACTTATTGCTCTGTATTGTACCTGCTCATGCTTCTGTACAGCAAACCCTTTGGATGAGGAATTCTACTCTGCTTGGCTCTCTGTCTCTATTGTGAAATCCTTTGTATATTTATAGAACTCTCTAAATGACAGAAATGCTGGTAAAGATCTCAGACAGAGGTGGAGATGATCCTAGGAAGAGAGTGAATAAAGTAGCTCTTCTCTGAGTGTTGATTCAGATTGAAATGATTAAGCTGTTGGTATGAGGCATGTTAAAAAAATGCCCTGTAAACGTATTTGAAGCACCTCTGTTTGCCAGCGTGAGTAAGTGCACTTGCCGAGACAGGTTGGATCCAGGATTTCATGGGGTTTTTCTAAGAATTGCAGGCTTGCCTGCTGTGCAGCTGGAATACTTGCCAACAATGGATCAGAGTGTCATGAAAGTTTAAACTGCTATTCTCTGCCTTCTTCGCCCTCCCCTGCCCCCACCTCCAACTATTTTCTCATAGCCTGGTATTCGTGGAAATACTAGAACAAAGATTACAGATATCTGGAATTTCAGCCAAGAAGAAATGCTGCCAATAAATTTTACCTGGAAAAAATGCTTTTAAAGAAAAAAGATAAGGAGTAATCTTTGTTTTAATCCAGTATTGCACAAATTAATTAGCTGCTGTGAAGCATAATTATTTGACATGATATATCAATCTGGGAGCTGTCTCTAGGTACAATACAAAACAGATCAAGCCTTTTCTTGTTTCGGGGAGTTTCCTGAACTTGGCCTGGAGTTGCATTAAAGAGTTAGACTGCTGTGGTCAGTGGCAAGTTTGGGTCCAGGCCCTGAGAGGGATCAGAGGTGAGCTAACCTGGGGCAAAGGAAAAGAGAGAGGGCTCTGGAAAGAAGGCATAGTTGAGTCTGAGTGTGCATGTGCGTGTGTGTGTGTGGGTCTGTCTGTCTATGTGGCTATGTCTAGACTACACGGAAGATTCGAAAAGCTGCGTAAACCTCATTTTTTGAGGAAAAGCAGCTTTTCGAAAGGGGGGAGGTTGCCGAAAAAAAGGTGTCTAGACTACTTTCTATGCAGAATTTGCATATCCTCTTTCGAATCTTCCGCGAAGTCTAGACAAGCCCTGTGCGTGTGTGGGTGCGTCTACGTTGCAGGGCTTAGTTCAATTTGCGTAGCTTATTTCGAGTTATGCCAATTGCGTATCTTATTTCAAACTAGCTTATTTTGAAATAGGGAGTGTCTACACAGCACTTATTTCGAAATAGAACACTCTTCCTCCAACTTCCCTTACTCCTCGTACAATGGTGGTTACAGGAGTCAGAGTAAGAAGTCCTCCAGCTTGACAGTATTTTTTACACTATTTCGATATAACTGCCTGATGTGTAGACACGGACTAAGTTATTTCGTAATAGAGCTAGTTATTTCGAAATAATGTTACAGTGTAGATGTACCGTGTGTGTGTGTGTGTGTGTGTGTGTGTGTGAAATTTTATATATGTATATGTCTTGGATGACCTTCAGAAATTTCATAGAAGACTTTCATCCCTTAACCTACTTCCAAAAATCTGGATTAAACAAATGTTATCACTTACACTTTAGGGTTACACTTTAAACCCTTCCTTCCCTTTCACTCCAAAATAATTGGTACCTTTGTTTGGTTCTGTTTCCACTTACTTGGATACCTTCCATCCTGTACTTCTAGCATGACCCACTTCCATGAGAGACTTTCGTCCAGTGACTTGAGTTTTCTTCCCCATACCGAGGCTGTAGGGTCAACGCAGGCCTTATGGGGTCAAAGAGAAAACGGTAACAGGAACTGATGAGAGAGAGACTAGTTGGGACTAGCTGTTTTAGCAAGAACTAGTAGTCATTCTCTGTCCTACCTCTGATTATGTGCCATTTTAGGCACATCACCCCAATTCTTTGCACCTGTTTCTCCATCTGCAAATGGGGAATGATGATGGTGTTTGGTGTTTGGTTCTTTGTAAAATACATTAAGCCCCAAACTATTTTGTAGACTTTCCCATAGCCTGGAAGAGCTTACTGCAGTGGGTTGAGAATGTTGCCTCCTTTGTAAGTGGTTAGCCAGTATTTGGTGCATTGCTGGGTTATTTCTGTTAGGAAGAGAAATTGATGGTGGAGTCAGGTATGTCTTTGGTGGAACCCTGTTTTGTTTACAAAGAATGTACACAAATTCCTGCTTCCCGGAACACAGTATGAACAAACAAAACCAAGCAGATTCCCTTCTCATAATTTCCAAGCCTGATTCTCCAGCAAATCCTGTATCTCAAGGAGGTGTCCCTCTCTCAGGGCCACCCTCACACTTCTCTCACTCTATGCTCTCTTTCTGTTACTTTCTGCTGTTACACACACGGCTGCTACTAATTAATCCCTCTCCCCTGCAACCAGTTCCAGAGAATTACGTCCAGCATGCAGTTGCCAACTTTGATGTTTTGTTTGGGTGGGAGCATATGTAGCTTCTTATGTCTGTGCTGCGTGTCCTTACCACAAGTGATGGTGGTAGTGGAAAATGAAGTACACCAAGGGTAGGTATTCCAGTCTGCCCCCTACCACTGTCCAGCGCAATGCCTGGTAGAATATTTTCAGTGTTTTATGTGATAGCAGCCATTTGCCAAGGGACATCTTGAAACTAAGCATCAAGTTCCCAAAATGGCATTTTCCCCATACCACATTTTTTTGTTGGTTTTAAAACTCCTAGAGTCCTGCATACCACTTGTAGGTCTCGCCATCATTCTGGCAGAAGCAAGGATGCTGTAGAGTTCAATTAATTTCAAATTATTCTAGTGCAATTGTGGAATTTTAGTGAGTATTACAACAACTGGTTGTGCAAAGAGGAAGAGAAGATGTTTGATGACAATGACTGGAAGTGAATAAAAATGTCAGGTTGCTGCTGGCATTCATCAAATAGTTCCACATGATGGACTGGTGCTTCTGCATGTGAGAAAATGAGCACTGCATTGAGGGATGGCTAGTAAAGCAGATTGGAAGAGAGAAGCAGTGGCTGCAGAACTTTTGGGTGTGAAAAGCCACGTTCCTGTATCTGTGTGTCAAGCTCACCCCAGCTTTTCATCTGAGGGATACCAGAATGAAAGTGAAGAAAGGAGTGGCAATCATGTTCTCCCTGCAATGCCAGATTGCCTTTTGGATTAGTGGGCAATCAGTTTGGATCTGGAAAATCTACAGTAGGAACTAGGCTGTTAAGCATATCCTGTTGCACGGGACTATGACTCTTAGCAATGTGCTCGGAAATAGTAGATGGATCTGAAGCAATGGGGTTTCTGAACTGTGGTGGGATGATGGTTCATGCATCTCTGCTCTGGAACCACCCCACCATGCCACTGGGCATATAAACAGAGTGAGGTATTTTTCCGTGGTTATGCAAATGGATCACAGAGATGTTCCACTGACATCAGGTGCATGACTCTCACATCTTCAGAACACAGGACTGTTCGGAAAACTGCAAGCATGGATATTCTTTCCCAGTTGGTAGATCAACACTGGTGATGTTGAAATGCCAGTAGCGATTCTGGGGCTCCCAGCCCATACCTTGTTTTTCTGGCTCATGAAGCCAAACACCAGCCATTTTAACAGCATTAAGAAAGGGTACATGTGCAGGCTCAGGAGGTGCAGAATGATTGGTTGTGATTTTGGTAGTAGATTAAAAGGTTGCTGGCAATGTTTACTGACTAGATTGGGTCTCAGTGAGCCAGACAGTGCCATGATAATTGGTGCATGTTGTGTTCTACATGTCAATAAGGTGAAGTGATAAAGGCTACTGGGATGTTAGAGGTGTGTGGTGGACCGATCAGCCGATGAATTTGAAAAACTGGACACATGGGCTATTAGAAGAGCCAACTGTGGAGGCCTTGGCCTGATGGAGGCTTTAAAAGAACATCTTAACAGTCAGCAATAGTGGTGTTGTACAATTCTTTTTGAGCTAGTGTGCCTTTGAGTGTACAGTGTTTACATATGGGTGAGGTATTGACTCTAGCTATTAATTCTGCAAAGTTTCATTTAGGCTTTGTATAAAAATTATACCCTGAGTTTCAAAAAATTAACTTTATTGTGTGCAAAGAAACTGGACACAAAGGTTAAGTACAAATATCCAGGATACACAAGTTAAAAACATTTTTGTAGTGTGGTAAGAGGGTTACCCACATTTAAACAATTACATGCATGTTTACATGGTGGCTGATCCTGTGACTTTCACAGGTGTAGTCATGGTTCTCCTGTGGTGTGCAGTGATAGGAGTAAGTGTTCATGCCATGCTGCTGCCTGGTGTGTTGGCATGGGGGGTTAGGGAGCAGCGGCCATTGAGTTTTCTATGGATTAGGAAGACTACTGTGTCCAGCTCTTTGGGCACGTGAATCAGTAATGTTCTGCAGCATCTGCATTTGTTGCTTGAGCAAAGCCCTGCAGATGTCTGTCCTCTTTGCCTCTCCTGCAACTCCCCATCCTTTAGCTCTGGTGTTGAATATCTAGTCCCACCAATCCCTGTGTTCATGGTCAATAGCTGTAGAGGACTGGAGAATCCCAGAGAACATCTCAACTCTGGTTTGCTTCTTTGCCTGATCTAAGTCAGGCATTCGGTGGGCATGGACTAGGCATCTCTCAGTGCCACAATGCTAGAAGCTGCTGATTTATAACTGAAAAATACAGCATTATATGGACAGTCCCAACTCAAAAGAAAAGAGAAGTCTCAAAATTCCCTTATATTATTGCCACTGAGTGAACAATGTGAACAATGAGAGATGCTTATCTGCAACATAAGCCATGATGAATATGGACTAGCTGGGAGGCGGGGAGAGTTACGTGAAAGTTTTAGAGCCTGGATACCCCTAAGTGAGAGTTTATGGCAAGCGCAGAGAGTATTGCCAATATATTTTCACAGGTGTAGTGGTGAATGTGACTGATGTCTCACCCTGAGAGTGACAAAAGCACCTAGAATCCAGCTGAAGCTGCCCAAGTTCATATGCCACTAGTCTGTTTACTGTTATAGTGACAACAGAACAGAGTGATATGGGACTGTCTTCTATCATGGGGGAAGAAACAAGACGGTCAGCCTTAAAAATGTTTGGGGAGGATTGCAAAGCATCTCCATGGAAGTGTTGTTGAGCTGGCTCAAGAGGTTAAAAGGAAAATCCCTGTACACATAAACAAAGTGCTCTGCATGGGGAGAATTGTCCCCCTCTACCTAGCCCAATAAGCCAAACAAAGGAAAAGCAGATGGCACCTATGCATTCTTCTTCTTGAGCACAGGACAGTGATCTGTGGTGGACTGTGTAATTTGGACTGGCACAGGAATTTTTTGAAAGTTTATTTTCTAACATTTTGCAAGTAAAGTGTTCAGTCAGATGTCAACATCTCTTTTCTTTAAATGTGCAGATGGGAGGGGCACCATTTGTAAATAAGGAAAAGGGGAAGGAGGTAGAGGAAGTTCGGCGCAATGAAAAGGCAAAGAACACTTATCAGGAATAATGCCTGTATATACTTACCTGAGCGCTCCTCACCTTCATCACCAACTCAATTGCACTTACCTGGTGAGACTGGCTTGACTCTGGCTTTGAATAGTTTTGACTTGTCACATGGTCTGAATTTCCCTCCAGACCCTCCTCCCCTATTGCCATGTACTGTCTCCATGCCAAACTCTCTGAAGTGTACACAGTCACATTCGGGATACTGTTGGGGTCCCTTGCCAAGTATGGCATGCAGGTCTGTGGGACCTTCCTTGGCCTTCTGATATGCCTGCTGAAGTTCCTTTGTTTTCGCACTGCCTTGCTGCTCATCCCTGTTATGCACCATCATTGGTGCAGTCTGCGTAAAGATCACGATATGTCTTTAGCAACTCCTTAGCTGGGCTTGCCCAACCTATTCTCTGTGAGAACAAGGAGTTCCTTGACTTCTTTCCTGCTACCAGCAGGAGCACATCTCATAGCTCTCTGTATGCATAGAGCCAGCGAGGATGAATGCTTGCAAGGTGCGCACACCAACTTGGGCAATCAGGAAAAGGCATTTCAGGGACTTTTAAAGGGGGGAGGGTAGGCTTCCAGTGTCTGTGATACTTTGGCAGTAGAGTTAAAAATTGTGACTTAGCATGACCACCGTCTGGGGGCAAGAGTATTGTGGGACAGCAGATGGAGGACTGTTGGGGTTGATACAGGCAATGCAGTATCTACACTTGCAGTAAGTTGTCTTAAGAAGATTGACTGTGGATCTCTATACTTTGGGAGAGGTGGTTCAAGTGTGTTGATATAACAGAGTGCTTACGTCAGCAGGAGACAAATTTAGGTGGAGAGACTTGCAAAATTAAGTTGTAACAATTCAACTTAGGTCATCTTAACATTGTAGTGTAGACTAGGACTTAGCTTCTGATGGGCCTTGCCATGTGGTCCATTGCTTTGGGCAATGGATATCTATTGTATCCCTTCATAAATGTATATGTAATACCTATCAGCATTAACCAGGCCTGTCTACAGATGAAAGTCCTGCTTGATAGCATCTCTTAGCACATTCCAGTATAGCAGACATACACATTGACCTGTATCTATTACCATTCTGAAACAGCTGCATGGTTTTTCTCTAATAATCCAAGTCCAGCAGGGGAAAAGGTGACAGTGTACACGTGGACACGAATATGGCAGTTGTGGTCTAATACTAATAATCGCTTTTTCATCAGATCAAAAACTGATGCAATTTGCAGCACAAGGAAAACAGTCTGTGCGCACTTACAGTTGGCACTGAAGGTACTCCACAGTGGGTTGGATTGATGGAATTTAACTAATGAACTGGAGTCAGATTTGACAGCATCATGCAACTAATGATCTGTGAATCAAAGGAAAGTGCCTGAGTAAGGGAAAAATAAAACCAGCTTATCGTTGTTAGCTTTTAATTTGTTAGTGGTGACTCCAGTGCCCTGGCTAGTAGAAACACCCTTAGATTTTTCTCATAGAAATATGATACAAGAACAGTTTATAGCAGAACAATTAAGGCAGGGCTGTGAGTAACAGTGCTAGGGGAATTGTGCAGACAGACAACCTTTCAGCTGGAATATGGGGAGAACTTTTCTATAGGTATGGGCCTGGGCAGTGAATCAGATATATCTTACTTGTTCAACACCTGAGTTCCTTACTCAGTTTTCACTCAGGGTACGTCTAGACTACACCTCTCTTTCAACAGAGAGATGCAGATTAGGCACGTTGAAATTGCTAATGAAGCAGGGATTTAAATATCCCGTGCTTCATTAGCATAAACATGGCCACCGCTTTTTTTTGGAACGGAGCTTTTTCTAAAAAAAACGGCAGTCTAGATGTAGATCTGTCGAAAATAAACCCTTTTTCGACAGATCCTGTAAACCTCATCTTTTGAAGTTTACAGGATCTGTCGAAAAAGGGTTTATTTTTGACAGATCCACGTCTAGACTGCCATTTTTTTTCGAAAAACCTCAGTTTCGAAAAAAAGCAGCGGCCATGGTTATGCTACTGAAGCGCGGGATATTTAAATCCCTGCTTCATTAGCAATTTCAACGTGCCTAATCTGCATCTCTCTGTTGACAGAGAGGTGTAGTCTAGACACAGACACAGAATGTTAATGACAGTTTTTCCAGTAAGGATTGAGAACAGGGGAAGTGAATTACTGAAATGTACAAGATTATATACAGCTGTGCAATGAAGGAAAGTGAGGATGTGAAGTAAACATTGTAAAGGCGTCTGGAATGCTTTATCAAACAGTGAGTGAGTATATGGAATTATGTGGCATTATCAGAGCACTTCTTCGACAAGCATACAGAAACCTGTACTTCCCTGCAGGTGATACTAAACTGATCAAGATAGTCAAGAACAAAGCAGACTGTGAAGAGCTTCAAAAGGATCGCACAAAACTAGATGATTGGGCAACAGAGTGGCAAATGAATTTTAATGTTGATAAATGCAAAGTTATGCACGTTAGCAAAAATAATCCCAACTATATATACAGAATGATGAGGACTAATTTAGCTATAACTACTCAAGAGAGAGACCTTGGAGTCATTGTGGATAGTTCTCTGAAAACATCCACTCAATGTGCAGCAGCAGTCAAAAAAGCAAACATAATGTTAGGAATCATTAAAAAAAGGATAGAGAATAAGACAGAGAATATCCTATTGCCTCTATATAAATCCATGGTAAGCCCACATCTTGAATACCACATGCAAACATGGTAGCCTCATCTCAAAAAGGATATCTTGGCATTGAAAAAAATTCAGAAAAGGCAACAAAAATTATTAGGGTTTGGAACAGCTGCCATATGAGGAGGGATTAATAAATCTGGGACTTTTCATTTTAGAAAAGAAGAGACTAAGGGGGGTTATGAGAGGTCTATAAAATCATGACTGGTGTGGTGAAAGTAAATAAGGAAAAGTTATTTACTTATTCCCATAACTCAAGAAGTAGGGGTCACCAAATGAAATTAATAGGTAACAGGTTTAAAACAATCAAAAGGAAGTATTTCTTCACACACTGCACAGTCAACCTGTGGAACTCCTTGCCAGAGGATGTTGTGAAGACCATGATTTTAATAGGGTGCAAAAAAGAACTAGATAAATTCATGGATGATGGAAGAGGCAGGAATGGTGTCTCTAGCCTCTGTTTGTCAGAAGCTGGGAATGAGTGACAGGGTAGGGGTCAATTGATAATTACCTATTCTGTTCGTTCCCTTTGTGGCACCTGGCATTGGCCAGTGTTGGAAGAAAGGATATTGGGCTACATGGATTTTTGGTCTGATGCAGTATGGACGTTTCTATGTTGTGTTATGTTAGCGAAGGAATAAATAATATTCCCTCATTCTGTTTTCCCACATTATTCATGATTTTCCAGACCTTTAACATATCCGCCCACCCTCTGGTCATTTCTTTTCCAAGTTGAAAAAATCCAAGTTTTGTTAATCTCTCCTCATATGGAAGCTGTTCCTTGCTTCTAATCATTTCTGTTTCTCTTTCTGTACCTTTTCCAAATCCAATTTATCTTTTCTTAGATGGGCTGACCAGATCTGCATACAGTATTTAAGATGTGGGCATACCATGACTTTATATAGAGGCAATATGATACTTTCTGTCTTATTGTCTATCTATTCCCTTCTAATGATTCCTAATATTCTGTTAGCTTTGACTGCTACTGCACATTGAGCAGATGTTTCAGGGAACTATCTACAATGATTTCAAGATCTTTCTTGAGGGGTAACAGCTATTTTATACCCCATCGTTTTTGTATGTACAGTTATTATACATACATATGCATTACTTGGCATTAATGAATTTCATCTGTCCTTGTGTTGCCCAGTCACCCAGTTTGGTGACTGGGTGGCTTTGTAACTCTTTGCAGTCAGCTTTGGACTTAGCTATTTTGAGTAATTTTGTAACATCTGCAAATTTTGCCATCTCACTGTTTACCCCTTTTTCAAGAACAGTTATGAGAAGTTTAACAGCAAGGTCCAAAGGCAGATCCTTGCAGCACACCGCTGTTTATTCCTACTCTTTATTTCCTGTGTTTTAAGTGGAGTACCTGGCAAGGTTTTCATAATGATCTAATGATCCTTCAATTACTTGAATGACAAGCCATTTGTTATGTTAATCACCCTGCCTCCCTCAGTTTATAAACAGACTCCCTGCCCCAAAGGCAAAGTGTTGTAGTTAAGAACTGCCTTTGGAGCTAGCTAATGGGCTTTAATCAGACTGCAAGAATGAAATCCAGGGGTTCAGACTTTAGAGGGGGGCTAATGACCTCTCTAATATCCCATAAATGGTACCTTTGGCAATGGTGGCCTAGGCTAAGGCAGGCTCCTTCCTGCCCCATCTCCATATAGCTCCCAGAGGTAGCTGCTAACCAGTCCCTGCAGCTCAGGAGTGGCCCAGGGAGCCTCTACGCACTGCCTGTGTACCTGCCTATGCCAATCCTGCAGCTCCTATTGGCCAGGAACCATGACCAATGGGAATGGTGGGAATGGAACCTGCAGACATGAAGGCAGCATGTGGAGCCTCCCTGGCCACCCACCATACACTTAGGAGCTTCAGAGATCTGGTGGCCACTTCCAGTAGCTGCAGTAAGTGCCACTGGGACCATATGCCCTAACTTTCTGCCCCACCCTGGATTCCCCTCCCGCACCCAAACTTCCTCCCAGCCTGGAACACCCCACGCCCCAACTCCCTTTCCCAGTCTGGAGCCCCCTCCTTCACCCCACCCCCTTCTTCTATAGCCACACCCCAAAGGCCCCACACTCAGCTGGAACCCTCTTCCCCTCCTGCACTTCAAACCCCTTGACCCAAGCCTGAAGCCCCCTCCTGCACCCTAAACCCCTCATCCCTAACCCCATCCCAGAGCCTTCACCCTCTGCACTCCAATTCCCTGTCCCAGCCCAGAACCCTCTCCCATCCCGGAACTGTCATTTCTGGCCCCATCAGAGCCCACACCCCTAGCCCAGAGCCCATCCCTCCTCTGCATCCCAACCCCCTGTGCCAGCACAGACAGAGTCCATACCCCATCCAGGGCCCCACCCTGGAGCCCTCACCTCCATTCAGAGTCCTCACTCTCCCTACCCTCGCATCCCAACTCCTTTCTCCAGCCCAGTAAAAGTGAGTGACTGAGGGTGGATGGGGGAGAATGAGTGACAGAATGAGTGACAGAAGGAGGGGAGGAGTGGATCAAGAGGGGATGGGGCCTGAGAGAAAGGGTGGGAAAGGGCAGGGCCATGGGGAAGGGTTGGGGCAGGGATATCAGGTTTGTGTGATTTAGAAAGTTGGCAACCCTATGTGGACCCCTGAAATCAGCTTCCAGGCCACTCAGAGGACCTCAGACCTCTGACTGAGAACTGCTATTTTATTGGACCAACTTGGGTTAGAGAGGGAGATAAGATTTTGAACTTACACAGCTTGTCTTCTGGTCTTGGAAACTTAATCAGAGTGTCACAGCTGAATACAAGGCAGACCAGATTGTTTAGCATAAATAGTTAACACACATTTGTCATAATACATAGCTGTTACCTACCACCTCACACTGGAATCCATACGGGGTATCATCAAACAACTGCAACACAAACTCGATAGAGACCTCAACCTAAAATAAATCTTTCCTGAACTCCTACTTCTGACCTTTGAACAACCCTCCAACGTCCATCATCAGAAGCAAGTTTCCCACAGATGAGGGCACACCAGCTCAGAGCAGCACCAGACAGAACAACAGATTGAAAACCTGTATAGGCATATCTCCACTTAAGGGGGGATGCTAATGGACCACTTGACCTTGAAGGGTGTCTTGAAATATGTGTTAACTATTCATGCAAAACTATCTGTTCTGCTTTATATTTAGCTGTGACACTATGAAGAGTCCTTTCCCAGACCTGGAGAAGAGTTCTGGTCTCTCTCAGCCACAGAAGATGGCCCAATAAATAGCCTACCCACTTTGTCTCTCTAATGTCTGGAGAGCACTATGGCCAGAACAACACTGCATACAACTATTATTATTATTGTTGTTGTTATTTTATTTATATTGTGATAGAGGCCCCCATCATACATCTGGGCCACATTCTGTTAGGCATTGAACAAACACCTATCAAAATGATCTTTGTCCAAGATCTCGTAGCAAGTCAAGGACAAAGCTGAGACTGGAAGCTTTCATGATTCTCAGTGCCCCCCACTAACCATTTGACAGTACCCCCTTCCTTACTGACTATGGCATTATCCTTGCACGATTATTTTAACCCTTTACTTCCTCTCCATACAGACATATGTTAAAACATACAAACCAGCCCAGTTTTTTACAATGAAAACTTAATGAAAGCAAATATATCAAACATTGTTTTTTTCAGGCTCTCTATGGGGAAATAATTATTCAGTGACTGGCAGGCACACCTAGGAGATCTAATCTTACAAGGTCCTGCCAGTGTCACTGGATTCTTCCATCTTTGGCTCATGGAATCCCCTGGTATGTGTGACTATAGCAGTTAAACCACATAAGTGAGACCAGTGAGACCTCTTGAAAATAATCTTTTTCTGTGGATGTGTCCATTGTGTTTGTTTTCTTCCCTCACATGTCATTGCTGAAAGTATTTGCGTAACAACAGGATTTTTGCTCCTTACGCATTCATCAGCTGCTGGCACTTGAAGTCACATTCCTTTCTATAGCACATCACACTTAGTTGCTGTGGATACCATTGTGCTGCCACAAACAGAGGATTAGAACTCACAATAGCCCTTCCTCTCCCTGGACAAGAAGTTCTACTTCTGAATGTTGCTTCAGCAGGACAGGCAAGTAGACTACTTACTGTACGAACAACACTAGCTGTAATGTTGGTTGGTGAATGGTGAGCACTATAGTAGAGCATTTCAAGTTCCTTCCACCCATTTAGCAGTGATATGAATATCTTACTCAAAAGGTGATGGATAAAGAAAAGCAGGACATGAAGTTTGGTGAGATTGAAGGAATAGCCTGCCCAAAAGATCTGGGTCTTTCACTAGGTTCCCTTCTTCTAATTTCATCCTTCTGAGCTAGAACGTAAAAACAATCTTCCTTGCGGTATTTCAGCACTTTTCCTGTCTGAAATCTGGAAGAGCAAATGATTGCAGGAAGAGAGGAAAGTGTTTGCTGAACATCTCACAACCCTGAAAAAGAAGAAAGGTCCCTTCTAATCAGAAGATAGGATTTGGGATCTAGGAAAAAGATTTTTTTTTTTAAATTTCCAAACTGCTTTGCCCATCTTCTGTACTAGGATCCAATCCATACATAAGTGCTGAGTTTTTCTGTTACACTGGAGCACTCCGTCAAGAGGTGCTGATGCTGGAGTGCTGAGCACCCATTTGGCAGCCCCCCCATTAGCCCTTTCCTCCCCCAACCCCTCTCACTCACCAGGGTCCCTACTGTTCAGCACCTCCTTCTTCGTTCCAGCACCTCCTACCTGCCACCATCAGCTGTTCTGCAGCATGCAGGAGGCACTGGGAGGGAGGGGAAGGAGCAAGATGGGGCATTCAGGGAGGGGGCAGATTGGCGTGGGAAGAGGCAGGGTGAAGGTTTAGGTGGGGTTTTGGGGGAAGGGAGGGAGTGGGGCTGGGACTTGGCAGAGCAGGAATTGAGCATCCCTGGCACATTAGAGAGTCAGCAACTTTGGTTCAACCCCTGTCCTGTCCTTACTGTGCCCCACTCCCATCCTGGTCATCTAATTGGGAGCATTTCCAAACAGCTGTGGCTGATGTAGGCTGAGCACAATGTTCCTTCTAATCCTGTGGTGGGGAACCTGTTTTGGGTTGTGGCCCACTGACTCACAGAAAAATCAGGTGGGGGGACACACACCACACAAGTAAGAAAAAAAAGGAGAAAGACACCCCCCACATTCTCCTCACACACCATTGGTGGGGCAGCAAGGGGGCTGGAGCATCAGTGTGGGCTCCCCAATGCTAGGGGGGTCCTGAGCCTCTGGGGCCGGGGCCGGGGCCAGATCCAGGCAAGCTGGGGGCCACATCTGGCCCCCAGGTCTGAGGTTCCTCACCCCTGCTCTAATCTTTGCCATCCATGTGTGGATTTTTTTCATCCATGTGCAGAATAAATAATTTATATATACTGAGGCACATGCGGATGGGCACCAGCAATAGAAAGAAAACATCTAGCTCTGGGCGCTCTGCTAATCAGCTGGGCGGCATTGGAATCTCTCCTGAGTGGACACTGAAGCACACAGCTTACAGAGAACACTGGCTAAATGCCCACTGCTTTTTCCCCTGGAGCCACAGTCATGGTACACCCATAGAATTGTTTGCTATGAATCCATCTAACTGCAGTAAGTCACAGGGCATGTCTATGCTGCACAGCTAGCCCAGCTTCTTACTGAAGTTTTAAACACTATCTATTTAAAAACACATCTCTGTTTGGAGGTGCTTTAAGGCCTGGTCAGAATCTGGGCTTCACTTTAACTCAGGTTAGTCCCACCCATGTTGCAGTGAGGACATAGGTTAAATCACTTGAGTTCTGCTAATAATCCAATTCCCTCCCCACAATTCCTGTTGAAGGATAGCGTTCTCCCACAATTGATAGAGAATGCTAGAGCACCTCAGCTTAAATAACAATAAGACATACTCTCAGATGCACCAAGACAAATGCAGAAACAGTGAGGACACAGTAAAGCACATATAGCTTTCACTGGGGATGTTCACACTCAGATGCTCAAACCTGAGGACCAATCAGACATTTAACTGTGCAGAGTAAACAGAGCTGCAGACAGATACCTGGGGCTGAACTGTATCACTAGTTCTAAGCACTTCTGAATGTTGGGAAAGTTCAGGAACATAAGAATGGCCCAAAGGTCCCATCTAGCCTGGTATTCTGTCTTCTGACTATGGCCAATGCTAGGTGTCTCCAGAGGCAATGAAAAGAAACAGGTAATCATCAAGTGATCCCACCCCTATCGCCCATTCCCAGCTTATGACAAACGGAGCCTAGGGACACCATCTCTACCCATCCTGGCTAATAGCCATTAATGGACCTAATCTCCATGAATTTATTTAGCTCTTTATAGCCTTTCGCCTTTTCTATCCTTACAATAGCATGTTGGGTACATATAGATACTGCATTGTGTTGCTATATATGGCAGCGAGAGGCTCTGTCAGGGCAAGGCAATGGAGAAAGGCTCCTTTCCTTGTTGCCCGTCCTGTACCAGAACCTTTTCCAGATGATGGAGTCTTTCACTGAGATGGGAAGAGGCTTTGGCAGAAGGGAAGCAGTATTACACTACTAAAAACAGCAGTGTGGACACGGGAGGCATTAGTTGGGTGTTCAGAGTGTAAGGTAAATATTGTAGGGAAATATTTCCTCACAAAATGCACAGTCAACCTGTTGAACACATTGCCAGGAGATGTTGTGAAGGCCAAAACTATAATGGTTCAAAAATGAAAAGTTCTTGGAGAATAGATCCTCCACTGGCTCTTAGCCAAGATGGCCAGGGATGTAATTGTGTCCCTAGGGTACCCAGAGTTTAGGATATCCCTAATGTCTGACTGTCAGAAGCTGGGAGTGGACCATGGGGAATAGATCACTCAATGATTGCCTGTTCTATTCATTCCTTCTCAAGCAACTGGCATTGACTGATGTTGGAAAACAGAATGATGGGCTAGATGGACCATTGGTCTGGTCCAGTATGGCTCTTATGTTTTTGTTGTTGTTCTGGCATGTCTCTGTTCTGCTCATCTAAACAGTGCTTCTCCATCCACACTGCTATTTATATCCATGGTAGCTACATGTGCAGTTTCTGTATTTTACACACTGCCACAAGTGTTGATTTACTCTTCATGTATCAGTTTACTTTTAATAACTTCTCTAAGCACAATAATATGTAAAACAAAGAAAGTAAAAAATCTTTATAGCTCTTTCCCCAAAGATGTATTTTTATTTTTGCTTCTGAGCATTAAAGAAATCTACAGGTCAGTGAGTGATCATATTAAAAATGTCCCATAAAACATACTTGCTAAAGGAAAGTGGAAAACACTCCCTTTTTGGTAAAATAAACCATAGGAATTATGGAAATCTTTAAAAGCAATTCAGCTTTGGAACTCAGTAAATCTTAGCTAATTCTATTCATATGGCTGATGAATTTAATACTGTTATGATTCGTTTGAGAGATGAACTTTGTTGGATTCTTTTGATGCTGGAAATAAAAATTAAATGGGTAGCGTGTTTGATTCAGAACATTGGCAATGTGCATGCCTCACTGTATTTCCCTTTGATAGATTAAAAAGCCAGAAGGATGCATATTTATTTGTAGAAATCTAACCTTTTACTCTCCGATGCATTTTAATTTTTGTAGCAAAGTAAGCATAGTAAAACTTTTGTCTCTCTCTATGTGCTCATACTGATCATGTTCAGATATGTATTACCAGATGAACATTCCATAGTGCGCGCACGTATATATTCATTTCCTCTTTCTTTTTGGATAATGGCTTATAATTAAATACATGCAGTTGAACAATAGAAACGTTGAGTTGAAACTATACTGCTATAAGGATGAGGCATGGGGGATTAAACTTCTCTGGGTAGGACAAATGGTCTAGGGCAGTGTTTCTCAACCAGTGGTATGAGTACCTTTAGGGGCACTCAAGAGAAGTCTGGGGGGGGGGGAGTATGTCAACACAACTGAAATGTGGAGAAAACTGAATTTTTGTTTTAAGTTTTACAGTGCTTTATTATTTTTGTACTTTTACACTCAAAAATTTCATCACCCGTCCGGCTACGATTAAGTTGTTTAAACAAATGTGTTGCAATGATAGAAAAAAATGCTGTGTGTCTGAAAACTGTAGGTACTGGGGGTGCTTACAATTTTTTTTTTAAAAGGGGTACTTCATAAAATAAGGTTGAGAAACACTGATCTAGGGTACTGACTACGGACTCAAGACTCGTGCGATGCTTCCCAGGATGCCCAGAGTTCTGGGGCAGCTTGCTACCATCAGCCCTTTGCATGAAGAAGTCTTGTTTGTGCCTGCTGTGGGTCAGCACCCTCGCTACAAGAAATACAAGTATTCCCTCTGGTCTTGGTAGTTCCTCTACAAGTTAGCGATTGGCACACCCCAGCCCTTGAGGCCTGTGAGGGTCTCTTTGGTGTGTTCAGCCCTGATCCTCTATCCACTTGCAGTATTTGCAGAGTCATTGGTTACACAGAAACAGTACGCCCCCAGACTGAAGTCTTTATCTCTGCTTAACACACAGCCCTTGGATGAGTTTAAAGTAAAAATTATATATAAGTTTATTTAACAAAACAGAGAGACTCAAGTAGTAGCAAGTAGAAATATTGGAAACAAATGGTTATATAGGTAATGAAATCATAACATGCATGCTAGATCCTAGACTTAATAAACTTGATAGTCTCCTGTCTTGCAGAGCAGTGCTCACCCAAAATCTTTGCAATGCTTTACAACTAGCTTGGCTGTGACCTTCGCATGCCCCCTAGGGGTATGTCTACACAGCAACATTATTTTGAAATAACGTAGTCCACATCTACACAGCAGGCAGTTATTCTGAAATAATGTCAAAATACTTTCAAGCTGGAGGACTTACTCCGACTCCTGTAACCCTCATTGTATGAGGAGTAAGGGAAGTTGGAGGAAGAATTCTCTATTTCAAAATAAGCTGTGTAGACGCTCTCAATTCCAAATTAAGCTATTTTGAAATAAGCTACGCAACTGACGTAGCTCAATTTGCGTAGCTTCTTTTGAGTTAAGCCCTGCTGGCAGGGCTGGATTTAGGGGGGGGGGGCAAGCCGGGCAGCTGCCCGGGGCACCAACCTATGGGGGGCGCCTGATGGCAGCTGTAAGGGGCGCCGCGCGGCCTTAGTGCTGCCATCAGGCACTGTGCACCCGGGGCCGGGGGCTGCGCGGCACCCCTTAGAGCTGCAATCAGGCGCCGCGTGCCCGATTGCAGCTGTAAGGTGTGCAGCGCATCGGGGGGGGCGGGGCCACGCATGTGCCGTGCGCCTGGGGGGCGGAGCCACGCATGCGTCGCACACCCGCTGCCCGGGGCACAGGAATGGCTCGAGCCGGCCCTGCCTGCTGTGTAGATGCACCCCGGGTTTCTTTGTGTTTTCCTTGTGTGTGTCTACACAGCAGGGCTTAACTCGAAATAAGCTATGCAAATTGAGCTACGTCAATCGGGTAGTTTCAAAATAACTTATTTCAAAATTGGGAGCGTCTACACAGCACTTATTTTGAAATGGAGCATTTTTCCTCCGACTTCCCTTATTCCTCGTACAATGAGGGTTACAGGAGTCGTAGTAAGAAGTCCTCCAGCTTGACAGTATTTTGACATTATTTCAAAAAACTACCTGCTGTGTAGATGCGGACTAAATTCGTTCAAAATAATGTAGCTGTATAGACATACCCTTTGTTGCTCAATATATGTTTAGTTCCACTGTTTGCCTTTATTCAGAAATAAGACATCCCTTGCTGTTTATTTCATATTGTAGATTTCCTTTCTTGTGGGTTTCACAGTTTCTTATTTTGCCTGTGGCTCAGTATGCAAATATGCATACATTATGAGGATGAGGCATACAACACACAAATGTCCAGACAGGGAGATAGGTATCTGTTACCTCCTGCCACAATGGAACATATCTGAGGTATGTCATCTACTGGTGACCTGCCTTAACACCAAGCTTCTAAGAATATAATTTCGTGTAAAGATACATAACTCCTTAAATATTTTTGATATAAACATTTACACTGATTATGTCAACCAGTGGGCTATTGACTTTGATAGAAATCTCACATGCCACCCTTTGGTGATTACATATATTTGACCCCTGGGGATTCCCACAAAACCCTATGCACCCCCTCTGCCTTCCGTCAGCCACAGATTTTTTTGCTTGATCCATACTTAGTCTCTTAATATATCCATGCCTTAGTTCCCCATCTAGAAAATGTGAATAAAATACTATTTTCTGGGTTTTAGGAGGATAAAAATTCAATTAGTGATTGTGAAATATTCAGACATCACGTGGTGAGAGCCATGTAAATACCTAGATGGACAGAAAGGAAGCCTGGATTATCTGATTGTATGCCCTGACACTTGTGTTGGTATTCAGGTAAAAAATGCAATTGCAAATGAGCATAGACATCTAAACTTCTCTTTAGCAGATTGTAACCTCTTGCTCTTTAACAGTGAGGTCACTCACAGTTCATGAAGAGTAAATATGTGTGCAAGTCTCTGCAGGATTGGGACCTTCAGGACAGGAAATGTATTTTTGTATGTGTTTGTGTTGCATCTAGCACTCTGTGGATGACTGGAGCCTCTGGTGCTATAGTAAGGGCATGTCTACACTAGGAAATTATTTCAAAATAATTTATTTTGAAATAACTCCTGAAATAATAATTTCAAAATTGTGTGTCCACACTACAGGGAAGCCTCAAAATTAGTCCGAGGCAGGATCCCTTAATGTGCATGTGCAGGGCTCGACAAACCGCTGATTCTACTCGCCCGTGGAGAGTAGATTTCAGCCGATAGCTCTGTGCACCCCATTCACCGGCGCTGCGTGCATGCGCAGTGCCGGTATAGCGCATGCGCGGTGCGGGGCTGGCGAGTAGCTCTCACTGCGGTTTGTCAAGCCCTGTGCATGTGCTACCTTGACTCAGAGCCCCATGAAACACTGGGAAATAATTACTTCGAATGACTCTGGGGAGTAGTTACTTCGAAATATCAGAAGTGGAATGTCCACACTACTGCTATTTCGAAATAACTATTTTGAAATAAGCATTATTCTTGTGGAAAGCAGGAGTTATTATTTTGAAATAACCAGCCCCTTATTTTGAAATAATGGGCTTGGTAGTGTGGACACTCTGCTCGTTATTTTGAAATAAAGGGAGTTATTTCAAAATAACTCCTTAGTGTAAACCAGGGCTCAGGGTTTAAATAATAATAAACTCCCTGTCTCAATAATATGCGCTCTTGTGTACAGGGATGTTTTGGAGCTACAGCTGGGCTTCCCTTTTAGTTATTGAAGTGGAGGGTACCTAAGTCCCTTTTTATGTAAAGCCCTTAGATCAGGGCTACTCAACTTTGGAAGCTCCAGGGGCCACAGTGATACTCACAGCACATGCCAAGGGCTACAACTTAAGTGTGGTTGCATATACATGAAAATATATACGCAAATAGTTTCTTTCACACTGACAGGCATGAATACAAAGATTAAGGCAAGACTACACAACATGCGGGCCCCATTTAACTCAGTTCTGCTGATATTCATAAAATGCAATATTTACCTGATTTCCACCCATATGACAGCACTTTTAATGAGCAATGCCAGTCCAGGAATTTAACTACTAAAACACATATCAACAGAAGACCATTATATTGACTCACCATTGTGGAGCGTGTTCCCAGTGGAGGCCTTGTTCAAAGGATCCCACCCATGGGCCGCGTGTTGAACCCCACATAAATTCAAACTGCACCGCGGGCTGCATGCGGCCCACAGGCCACATGTTGGTAGCCCTACCTTAGAGGAAAGATGGTCTTGTTGGAGTCAGAAAATCCAGATTTTATTCCTAATTGCATCAGTTTTTTTGTGTGGTCATGGACGGGTCACCATGAGTCAGACTTTCAGACCTGCAGGTGTAATGAATGCCAGCAGGCGTCATCAAACCTGTGACCTCTGGAGTTTAGTGCATGAGCCTCTACCACATGAGCTAAAAGCCAGCTGGCTGTAGAGCAGACTCATTCTCTCTGTAAGTGGCCTCTGTGCCACTACATGAGACAGTACACCACACCCATAAGGTGTGTGGGTTACACATGCTTATTATGTGTGTGTGAGAAATGGCTGCCATCTTCGTCAACTCGAGGGGAAACTCCAGAGTTAAGAGCATGAACTACCATAGCTAGAGCTAAACACCCATGGTTGTGTAAGAAAGCAAGACTTTTGTCAACTGTCCCAAAAAGGAACTTGTAATACACTCACTAATGGATTCCATGGACACTGCTGATGTACATGTGCAAAATGAGGATTGATTACTGAACATCAAGCCTTTTAATTCTTGGTGCCTTCAATATCTCTCTATGCCTTCGGTTTCCTCACCTTTAAACTTGAGATAATGATACTTCCTGGTAAGAAGTTAAAATACATTCATGTCTGTAAACCTCTTTGAGAAACACAGATGGAATACCCACTATAAGTGAAAAGTTGTATGAGTCAAATGTTGAGCGTGAAAGATAGTTGGATATGCCAGATTTATCAGAATGGCATTTTACATGCACTTTGCAACATCTCTGATTAAATTAATTTGCTGAATCAATGAACAGAAGTACCCCTTTACATCAAAAAGGAATACGATAGTGTGATGTGTTATTTTTAAACTGATGACACGGGAGTGGTAACGAGATAAAACTGGTTGGTATTTGGATATGGTGATTGGTCTTAGAGGACATTTCAGCCAATGTCATGATCATTGTGTTCTCTGCACTGCACCATTACATTTCTAAGGGGTCATCTCTCAGCAGACGGCGGCAACTCCCATTTTCTGTCTTATTTCTGCTTCAGAAAGTGAATCTCTTGAACAAAGAGATTTTTCTGTTTTTATTTCTTTATTTTCAAAACAGAAGTACATTTGTGTGAAAAATAGACAGATTCTCTTGTGTGAAAATTATTTTTCTTTATGGGAAAAACACAGCATGCCTCCTGTACTGATAGTCATGAATCCTCATTTCCTCCTTGAAAAAAATCTGAACTAAAACTTAGGGTAGTGCAAAAACATTTAGATACTTTCCCCCATACTTTATGGGGCCTGGATGTAATCTTTCTTAGGGCATATCTACACTAGGAAATTATTACAAAATAACTTATTTCGAAAAAATAACTCCTGAAATAATAATTTTGAAATAGTGTGTCCACACTATGAGGAAGCCTCGAAATTAATCTGGGGCAGGCTCCGTTAATGTGGATGCGCTACCTTGACTTAGAGTCTCAGGAAACACTGGGGAGTAATTGGTTGGAATTACTCTCGGGAGTACTTATTTCAAAATAGCGGCACTGGAGTGTCCACACTACTGCTATTTCAAAATAAGAGTTATTCCTTATGGAAAGCAATAGTTATGATTTCAAAATTACCAGACTGTTGTTTCAAATAAATGGGCTTGGTAGTGTGGATACTTGGCTTGTTATTTCAAAAAAAGGGGAGATATTTCAAAATAACTTCCCTTTTTTTGAAGGAATAGTGTAGACCAGGGCTTACTCTCATTGATGAACAATTCCTTAGAATTATTTGTAACTTGCACAAGTAACTATTTCCCCATGGGAGTAAAGGGTTTTCAGTCTGAACCATAGTTATTTTGATCTGAACAGAAATGGGGGGGAGGGACACAAATCTCTTTGGAAAGTCTATCATCATCATCATCAAATATTTGCAAGTTGTGGTACCATCTAAAAGGCTTGTTCAAGATCGGGGACTGTTTGTAGCAAAAGTTATACACAGAAAAGTAATCCCTACCCTCAACATCTTACAGTCTACATAACAAATGTGGATGCCCTTATTCACACTGAGTAACACTTATATTCTTTGAATAGCCCCACTGGAGTTCATGTGATCAATTATGCAGTGTAAATTGTTAGTGTGAGATAAGTCTATCAGAATCTTGTCCTAAGAAAAGAAAGATATACAGTTATAGACAAACAACTTCAAGATAAAATGAGGGAAGTACCTTTTTTGTTTGTTTTAACTTCAACATGTTTCCTAATTTTTGTAAGATTTCCTGACTGATGGTAAAACCATTTATTCACCCTGGTTACTCACCTGAGTAGTCTCATAGACTTCCATGGGCATGCTCACATAAGTAAGGGTTCCACATTCTGGTCTATTTTTGCTGACATAAAGAAGCATGGAAATTTCCTAGAGGCCTCCAGACTTCTGGGTACTAATTTAAACTAAACCCAAAGTCTGAACTGTTGGAGGCTTCTCTATCCCAAGAAAAACCACAGGTTTCTCAGATTACAAATGTCACTAGAATGTGCAAGTACAAGTTACAGTAAAATATGCTTCCACTATTACCAAAGATCAGTTTGGGTGTGTGGTCGTTATTTGCATGGGATTTTTGAATCATAAGCAGTGACCTTTTTGTGGCAGTGTATCTAATTATACACTGTAATAAATGAAAGAAACATACTGGGGCACGCTTCTAACATGCTAATTGAAATGTTTGAAGTAAGGAATACATATCTGAAATGGCTTTTCCATACTCTCCATCGTTTAGTCCAGAAGTGTTCAGGACATCTGTCAGCCTAAACAGCGAAAGGAGAGCATTATGCCATTCCTGAAATATTTCAGTGCCCACACATCTTCAGTTCTCATGACTCTCTTTTTGTTCAGCCATTTGTGTCAAGGATGTTAGCTATTCATCAGAGTATTGGGCAATTCTATAGAATTTTAATTCTATAGTGCCTTTCATTCAAAATCTTTCCCAAACAAACACTTTACAGAGTTAAATAATATAATTACACAGTTTAAAATATTCCAGGGTGGAGAGAAATTGGAAGAGGCAAGGGGAAAAAAAGCAGTGCTCTCAGATGAGATTGGAAAACTGATGATGAATTTATGAGGAGTAAGGATACCGGAAAGCTGTTCCAGAATCCAGAGGTGGAAGATTCTTATAACCCTAGTTGCTGAATTTATATTAAGTAGAGACTGACCCAAAATGGAACTTCCAAGTCTAAACTTCACAGAGTTTCAGAGAGAAAGGGTGAATTTTGGATTTCAGTTCCCAGATCTAAACCTGCCCTATTAAATTGATTTTGGGTTGGATCCAAAACTGGAAAAGAGTTTTCCAGTTCTTGGACAGAACTCAGGTGGTGTAAATTGGTATGCTGCATTTATTTTATGGATCTGATTTATATCAGCCAGTGATCTGACCCCTGGTTTAGACGTTGCCACAGATGGTGGAAATCTTGGGAGATCACTTGGTCCTGTGAAATTTCTGTAATTTTGGATTGCAATCTTGGAAGAACATTTTGGGAAATTTTGGTGCTGTCAAATCTGAACCTAAACTCAACTCCTGGGTTAGCCTCCTTCCCCCGCCCCCCCCCCCCCCCACACACCCAAAGTCTTAACTTTAGCCTAACTCTCATCCAGATGCAACCTCCATGTCCTCAATGCATTAGGCCCTTTCTAAAGTATAAGTAAAACATAAAAAATATTTGATCGGCAGTCTATTATTGTTGAATGATGGACAGAATAGAAATATATATGAAAAGTGAGATAAAATACATAATTACATAAAATTGAGGTGTGTGGTAAATTCCAGGTGACTATGTCATTAAAAAAACAAGTAGGAAAAAGGCCACATTGGGTTAGCATTTATTCCAGTGATAAATAAGGTCAGAACTCATGGCTCACCAGTCTACTAGAGTTCATTGAGGGCATGTGGACAGGGGGATCCAATGGATATAGTGTACTTAGATTTCCAGAAAGCCTTTGATAATGTGCCTTTGATAAGGTTCAGAAAAGGACAATACAACTCTGGAGTATGGAACGGCTTTTATATGAGGAGAGATTAATAAGAATAGGACTTTTCAACTTGGAAAAGATAAGACTAAGGGGGGTATATAGAGGTATATAAAATCATGACAAGAGTGGAGACAGTAAATAGGGAAGTGTTATATATGCCTTCTCATAACACAAGAACTAAAAGAATTACTAGGCAGCAGATTTAAAACAAATGAAAATATTTTTTTCATACAGTGCACAGTTAATCTATGGAACTACTTGTCAGAGGATGTTGTGAAGGCTAAAGCTATAACAGGTTTAAAAAAAGAATTAGATAAGTTCATGGAGGATAGGTCTATCGAGGGCTATTAGCTAGGATGTGCAGGGATGCTGTCCTTAGCTTCTATGGCTATGTCTACACAGCAGCGTTATTTAGGAATAACTGATGATATTCTGAAATAACATAGTCCACATCTACACACAAGCAGTTATTTCGACATAATGTCGAAATTATGTTGAACTGGAGGACTGCTTACTCTGACTCCTGTAACCCTCATTGTAAGAGGAGTAAGGGAAGTCAGAGGAAAAGTGCTCTATTGCGAAATAACTGCTGTGTAGACGTCCCCAAATTCGAAATAAGCTATATCTACTTGAGCTACACAATTAGCAGGGCTCGACAATTAATGTAATCTACTCGCCTGTGGCGAGTAGATTTTAGCCTGGCGCGGCTGTGCAGTGTGCGGTTCCGCGTGGCTGGCGAGCGGGGCTCGCCGCCGCTTGTCGAGCCCTGGCAATTAGCGTAGTTCAGGTTGCATAGTTTATTTTCAGTTTAGCCCTGCTGTGTAGACATACCCTGTGTATCAGAAGCTGGGAATGGGCAACAGGAAATGAATTACTTGATGATTACTTGTCCTGTTAATTCTTGCTGAGGTATCTGGCATTGGCCAATGATGGAAGACAGAATACTTGGCTAGTAGGACCTTTAGTCTGACCTACTATAGCCATTCTTATGTTCAGTACTGCCATCAATTTTTAGCATTTTCAACTGAAAGATATATACATGATCAAACTCCAAACCTCTTTAAAAAGCAAAGCAGGAAGATATAATGATAAATATCCATGCTACTCTCATCACAGAAATAAAACAGGTCACAATCATGAAGTATGGAATCAGATATATCATTGTCATGAAAGACAGTCAGAATATCATCATGCACCCCATTGCTCTTTTATACTTGAAGTTCATTTTAAAACAGTTGTAGGAACCTTTAGCCTGCAGGCCAGATGCAGTTCACCAGGATTTAACCAGATGCCTTGTTTACCTGAGAGCGTCTGCAGGTACAGCCACTCGCAGCTCCTAGTGGCCATGGTTTGTCATTGCCAGCCAGAGGGAGCTGCAGGAAGTGGTGGCCTGGCTCACGTCACTTTCTGCAGCTCTCATTGCCCAGGAACGGTGATCTGTGGCAAATGGGAGTTTTGAGTGGATGCTCAGATAAACAAAGCATCTGGCTGCCTGACAGGTGCTAACCCTGGCAAACTGTGGCTGTTCAGTGTATTGGAGGTTCCTCATCCTTGTTTTTAAGTCACACTATCTGCTTACTCAAAATATCTTCATTTATTGGCTTTGATAATATCATAGAATTGAGCTGGAAAAATACTTGATGCCAAATGAAAAAAAATTGCCAAATGAAAAAAATTATTAGGGTGTCACTGAATAGTTCTCATCTGATTTAGAAGAATATGAATTCCCAACCCTCTTGTATATTAGAATAAATGTGTAATTCCACTTTATTTGTATAACTCATGAAGGGATATAAAAGTTGTACATGAAATAGAAGAATGCTAAAGCATTTAAGAAGTTTTGGAGATGGAATAAATGTTGTCTTCAACATTAGATATAATAAATGAATAAATTTAACAGAAGAATATCATTCCAAATCTTTAGGAAATTCTAACACAAGAATGTTATATGGGTTCACATTGTTTTGCAATAGCTTAGTGCTGCTCTGTATTGTAAAACTATCTGTAATGGTAACAGACCTTAAAAGTATTTAAACCTTACTCTGTTCTTGAAGTTCAGCAGTGCTGCTTCTCGATTTATTTATGTTTGTCGATTGATTCTAGGTCTTAATCAAAGTCAAGAATTTCTGAATTAAAGGGATCAATCTTGGTTATCTTTCCATCAAAACAAAACTGCAATGTCCACAGAGCAGTAATGATAGCATCTGCTGTAAAGCAAGATAATTTTTAAAGAAACTTGATGGAGGATTAGCAGCTAGTCAGCATGGATGACTTCAGTAGAGGGAAATGGAAAGGGAAAGGTAAAATAAGATATTTTCCACCACCTTACTCTGTAGTATGTGCAGCAGCAAGTGCCAACATATCCCGTGCTTTTCATTCCTTGCTTTTCTTTGTTCTTTCATCTCTGAGGAGACATTTCAAAGACGGGAAGAAAAGGAAGAGTGAGGTCTCATCTAAGTTTAACAGGGTGCATTTATTTCATCGTTAAATGACAGAAGACCAGAACTCAGTCCTGGGATGGGCCAGTAACCTCCCCAAATATAAAGGAGAGGAAGCATTAGGATATTCAGAGTATCATATTTGGCCCAGTCAGAAAAATAGAACCCTGCAATGGATCGATAATCTCCTCACATAAAGAACAAAAGGGCAGAGACATCTTAAAGCTGCCTTTTGACAACAATCTATGAGCACACAAAATAGGAGCAGAACAACTAACAATCCCCATTATGTAGCATCTGAGGGGTTTCCTATTGGCCATTGACAGAATTCACAAAATTTAAAATTAGATATAGCCTCAACAAATGTTGAGAAGCAACATCAGAACTCGAAAAAAGTCTGAAACATCCTCCTCAAGCAGAAGGTGGGGAATGGGAAGCCACTCTGGGCCAAGGGCCTCCTCAAATATTAGCTCTCTCCCACTGGACACAGACAGATGTCTCCACAGCTGCACAATGATAATATGTTCAGGTGTGATTTAATGATATGGTTAAAGGAATGTCTTTTTTTCTTAGCACATGAGTGTTTGGCTCTAGCAAGCCAAAATCCTCCTGGTATTTTGCTTTGTTGATCTGTGCTAGCATAACTGCTGATGTTCTGTGATTGCATTGGAGATGTTATTAATATCCCCTGCAGCTTAATTTGCTATCAGGAGACTTATGTGCAAGGACAAGTTTTCTGCCCAGTTTCAACCATTTATTTTTCTGCAGCAATTGTAGACCTACTTGGAACTTGTTTCATTCCTAACAATTGTTCTTCTATAGAAAATGACATTTTTTATTACAGGGCCTAATGAAATGCCTCACACTGTAGTATGTGGGCACTGTACTGTCTAGACAAATGCATGCACTGGGATCAGTTGGTTATTCCTATATTAGCAGAGCTTCAGAACTCTTATAAAGGCTCTTACTGCTCTTGTGCTAAATTAAATGACAAGCTGTGCTCAAGAGCTCAGGTTACAACAGTATGGTGGCCTGAAAGAGACATATCGCAACAATAAACTCTAGAAAGCTTAGATTGAACAGAAAACATTCACTTCTGCCAACACCAAACATTCAAAAACCAAGTTGGTGCTAAAGATCATGGATTTGTCTAAAGATCATGAGGTTTCCGTCTAAACAGCAAGGCATTTTGAATATTTAATTTGTTTTCTTCATTTTGAGTCTTTAGGGTTCACTCAAGTATTTTCAAGTTTTCCTCTGCAATCACAAAGGCTAGTCTTTAGGGTTCACTCAAGTATTTTCAAGTTTTCCTCTGCAATCACAAAGGCTAGAAAGTTACTCTTTCTTTTAAATGAAAGCTGATATTCTCACATATTTTTCTGTCTAAGTAAGCTGGGACTTACGCAACACACCAAATATCATGAGAATTGGCACTATGTCATTGAGATTTAAAAAAACTTCAGTTAAACTTTCACCCTTAATAAAACATTTCTTTTCATGTAATTCCATGCTGGAAAGGAAGTGCTGATTAAAAAAAAAAAATTGCCACTGTAGGATGTACTTATAGAACTTCAACAGAAGTTTTCCTATTCTTTTAGATTTCTTGCTGACTTTTGCAGACTCTCCTTTTGGAGACTTTACTTCAAGCAGATTCACAACCTTTGGATGAGTTTCCTGATGGAAAATACAATACAAATTCAAAATTTTATTTCGTGCTATTCATAGGCGTGCGTAGCATATTTCATTAGTGTGTGCACCCAGGGAATTTTATTTTTTATTGGCAAACATTTATTGAAAACTCAATCATAAAGGACATGCTGTGAGCGAATGCGGGCTTTCTATACATTTCTACATTCGGCGCTTATTGCATAACACAACAATCCATACTTTAAAACTGAAAGAGCGTATCATGAGATTAAATTAAAACGCAAAGCCACTTTTTTTTGAGACATTAGGGTGTGCCTGGGCACACCCAGCACACCCCCTGCACACGCCTATGATACTATTTTGTTATTTGCTAAGTGACAGATGTGAGTTCAGTGCTGTGAAAGACACAAATTAAGACATAGTGCATGCCTCAGGATAAATAAAAAGGCACACAGGGAGACTCAAAGGACAATGACAACACAGAGTGTATGTTATAAAATGAGGTGGTGATGGCATTATATTGACAGGCATTTGCTTTTGTGTTCTTGTGCAGAAAGTCAGCTTCTAGGAGGAATTTCAGAAGATTCCAGAGGAGCTCAAGAACGTGGGTGTCTAGTGAACTATGATCAGGACATAAGGCCATGCCAAGCATAGGGTGTGGCATGAAAAAAGGAATGGGATAGAACGAGGGAAAGGTTTGAAGGGTGCAGTGCAATTGGTACTGTTAGAATGAAGAGGGTGTGTGCTGCGTGGCCAGTTAAGAGACAAGGGCAGAGATGTAGGAGAGCTAAGCTGTTTTACTAATTGAAATGGTATTTTCTACACGAAGTATTGTTGATCAGTGGGCACAGGAGAGCAGAGATCCTGACAACTATTTCTAAGGAGGCAAAGTGGTCTGAATGAAGCTTATGGAATGCCAGATGTTCTGTGTAAAATCAGAGATGGATGAGATTTCATATGTTACCTTGTCCGTCTCTGTCGTGTGTGTGTGTGTGTGTGTGTGTGTGTGTGAGAGAGAGAGAGAGAGAGAGAGAGAGAGACATACACACGGGGGAATCACTGAAGGGAATAGTTTTAATATTATACTTTTTCATAACTTCTTGACTGAAAAGCAAACGTCTGGACTTGTGCTAGCTTTTGGAACTGGAAATAAAATATTCAGGTTAGCTTTTGTCATACTCTGGCTAGGATCAAATCCAGAACTGCACCAGTGGCTTTGTATAAAGGAGATTGGTAATGATGGGGTGATCTTCACATTAGAAAGCCTGACATGATTGCAGACAGCCTGCACTAACCACGGAGTTCCGGAGCAGGCTGGCAGAGGTATAGGAAAATATTGTATCCTTGCTCTGCCCAGCTCTACTCTTCCCAGTCTGGCAATGGCTTTGGCAGTGGAAGGAGTCACGTTGAGCAGGTACTGAAGTACACAGGTTAGCCAGGCTTCACCTCAGTTCTTCAGTGGTTTAGTTGCAGAGTCCGACTCCTGTGCAATGGTAAAGCGAAGACAGGGAGGGAGGAAAACTGGTGTAGTTCTGAAATCACTTCTCTGCAGATAAAGAGTATTTGGAGGTACAGCAGGGAGGGTGGGAGCTGTAATAAAAATGGGCAACACTTTCATCAGTCTGGCAGGTCCCACCCACATTTCCAAGGCAGATCTGAATGTGGGGTTGGCCAGTAGGATGATGCAGCAAAGTCTGGACTAGTATATTGAACCTGCTCAGTGTGTGTCTTTCCAGTGCCAGCTGCACATGCAAGGCACAAGGACACTAGCACTGGGATTGGGTATTGTTTGCATTTCAGGCTAGAAATAGATCTCATGAGTTTATTTTGCTTTGTCCTTGGATTTGGCAATATTGTCTCTTGCCAAGCAAGGGGCATCATTTCAGAGCTACCGCTTTGCCTGTCTGGGCCCATCCCTGGTAAAATTCTGTGAGAGCTGATGCAATCACATAGCCCCATTTCATTTGACTTTCCACTCTCCTTCTGTGGTCTAGTATTAATACCACTTCTTGCCACCCACTAAAGAAGGAAGAGCTGTATAAAAGTATACATTATGCCTATGTTGCAAACTAATAGATTGCAACATAGGATGGACCTACATAAGATACACTTAAGCCCTAGAAGTGGGATTATATGATGTATGGTTGTGTAAAATGTTTTCAGTTAAATTAAAAAGCCTCAAAATCTGCAGATTTTGCATATTGAATTTGCTTTAAATTATCCACATATTTTTACAGATTTGGTTTAAAAGCAGGACCAGTTTTTAATAAAAATCAGGGCCCATCATCACAGAAGAATTATTGTTTTTCAAAGAAAAACCTCAACATTTTAGAAGCGTAAGCTTTAAAAATGTTGTGGGAGATGATCAAGTTTTATTCATGGAAACATGCAAAAATAGAATTTTCACATGTTTTGATGAAGAACTCTCCACTTTATGGAATTTTGTGGGAACAGTTAATATTTGCAGATGTGAAACTTCCTGAAATAAAGTAGTGAACATCTCCATGAAAAAAATTCCTGAAACATTTTTCACAATTTCCTACAGCTGTAATATAAACAGACTGATTTACATCCAGAAAACAACCATCTGCTCTTGGTTATTTTTTATGACAGACTGTGTGAAGACGAAGTGGCTTTGATTTTAGCGAAGTATAAAAACAGCAAAAGTACCTGCAACATACTTAATATCAGATAATATAAAAATGATAGAGAATTACAGACAGACTAGATATCTTCATACACAGATATGCACCCATTTCACACACATATTCAACAAGGCCCTGATCCTGCAAACACAGTTCTTCATGTGCTTAATTGGAAACTAATTCCACTGAAGTCAAGTTAAAGTTAAATGCAAGAATATGTGACCCAAACAGGACTGGTGACAGACTTCACAACTCCAGCCCCCCTGGAAGTGGTGGGTACTTGGGCAGAAGGAGCGGGTCTAGGGCTACCAGCCCTCAGCACCGCCCAAACTGTACCACGCCTCGCACAGCCAGCCCTCAGCACCACCTAGAGCTCTGGAGGCAATTTAAAGGGCCTGGGACTCTAGATGTCTTTTGAAATTGCTGGGCCCCGGGACAACTGCCTCTTCCCCCCAATTCTTGACCTGTTAGCTGCCTGGAAGCCAAATCCTGGAAACCCTTCCCAAGTGAATACTTTTTATTCATGGGAATAGTCCATGGAACTACTTATATGAGTAAGGACCACTCGTGCACAGGACTAGTTTAGACTAGGCTGTCAAACTTGTAATTCCATGGGCATCCTGTGGGCTTGAAGGCATCAGTGTATAGGGACAGGTTGAGATGTTGTGCCATTTACTGCTCATGCTCCAAAGCTATATGGCACGGATTACAAGCAGCTTAATGTGGGTTGAGATCTCTGTGATGATATCTAGAGCCTCTTGAGCTTTGCCATTTATAATGGCCTTGTTGGGACATATTGCAGATTATTCCCATCCTCCTCTTTTGGGCAGGTGTAGACACCTACCCACTAGAATCGGTGAACTTGTTTCACATGGGCTACTGAAAGTAGGTGGCAACTTTGAATTATTACTGACTGATTTGGGCTAGACATAAACACAGTGAAACCATATCCTGGTGGTTTAAGTGCCTTATCAGACCCTAGGCCCAGCTAGTCCTCATTTTCCCATTTTCACTTGGGCTCAGTTCTAATCTCTGGTTTTATCTTTCTGTCTACACTACTAAAAACTGTTGTTTCATTTCCTTTCAAATTTTCTTTTCTCTTTCCTCGTAAATACATGACCACCTTCCTTCAGGATGTCAAAAACCAAGCTGCTAAAGACATTTTCTTTGCCTGTTATTTGGGATCATGTCACACCTTCTTTGGCTGCCTTCACTGGCTTCTCTTTCCCAACTATTTCAAATTCAAGGTTCCTGTCCTCACTGTCAAGGCTCTTCACAGTTCTGCCTCTCCCTACTTTGTGGAGTAGCTGTAGCTCTTACGTACGGGTGTGGGAAAGTGGCCAGAGGGTTCAAAGAACAACACACCAGTTGATCTGCTCCTTGTCTTGTCTTGTTGCCAACATGTTCCCTGCTCTTGGCCACTCACTTGTGCACTTTTCCCACAACTGTGTATCTGACTTTTTCCATGCTGCCACTGATACACAGAATACCTTCCTTGAACAGATCCAAAAGACCACATTACTCATTCCTATTTCAAATCCCTCCTTCTGCTTACAAGAATTTGACCAACTAGTAATGCAGATGCTAAGGAGGAACTGGATATCTGATGTGCCCTGTTACATATGTTACTCCACTGAGTTCTCCTCATAAGGCAACAAGTCACAGCCCTCTTGTGAATTTCAGCTCTGTGTGAGGAGGGAGGGAGGGAAGGAGAACCTCCATCTGATTGGCTGCTTTCTCCACTGGGGAAGAGAAACCAATCAGAGCAGCTGCAGGAAGCAAGCAGAGTTCTCCTCTACCCCAGTTAGGAGCCAACACCATTGTTACAAGGGATGGGTAGAGGAGGGAGTTGAAAGAGCTCAGAAATTGAGGGTGCTCCATTCCCTCCATCTCTTCTCTCCTTTGTGCAATAGGATGGCTTTTCTGATCATCCCTTTCTCCGCACCTTCCCAGCAAAAGACCAAAAACACAATACAGTTTTTTTAATTTCAAGATTTTGGGGCCAGTATCATGATATCTGGATTTGAGTTATGATTTTTGGAATCTTTCGGCTGGGCAGTGCTGGATATCTTCCTGGGAAACATCCCCACTTGGAGCTAAGTGGGTGGTTCCCAGCTCCCACGGACATACTTGTGCTATTTTTTTTCAAGCTTGTGCATTAAAATAGCAGTATAGCCATGGTAACCCAGGTAGAAGCAGTAGCAGAATGGGCTTGTCATATTGAGTATAAACCTTTTGAACCCTGCATGTATGTAAGTGGGGTACCTAGCCCATATCACTGCTGCCTGTGGTACGGCGTGTTCATGACTATTTTTAGCTTAGTGACAACTAGTGTAAATATGTCTGTGTGAATTGGCAATCACACCTATTGCTTATACTCTTAATAATATCTTCAAGGCAGGGTGTATGTCTTCCTGTGTGTGTGGACGATACTTCTCACAATGTAGATGCTCCTATAAAGCAAATAAGTGAATATTAATGACAGTAGACAAACAAGAGAATGAATTCACTGAACTTTGGTCTCTTGCTGGAGGAAATTATAACATAAGAATGGCCATCCTGGGTCAGACCAAAGATCCATCCAGCCCAGTACCCTGTCTGCCCCGACAGTGGCCAATCCCAGGTGTCCCAGAAGGAGTGAATCAAACAGGTAATGATCAAGTGATCTCTCTCCTGCCGTCCATCTCCACCCTCTGACAAACAGGCTAGGGACACCATTCCTTACCCATACTGGCTAATAGCCATTTATGGACTTAACCTCCATGAATGTAATGTTTATAGTAATGTTCAGCCTCTTCATAATGGCACAGACAAAGAAAGGAGGTGCTAAAGGGTGAAGAAAATAAAACACTTGTGCCCTTTGTCGTGAAGATAAGGGATTGAGCTGTGGGGCAGGGAGCCACCAGAAACAGGTAAGTTCTCATGCCTGCTTAGTTACTAAGTCATTGTGTGGCTTTGGGCAAGCTGCTTCAATAAGTTTCTCTGAGTCTAATTTCTACTTCATGGTGTTGAAGTGAAGATGGATTGATTAATCATTGCTTATACAGCAATTTTTAAAGTGCTAATAAAGAATAAATATTATTTTATCTTAGGTTTATTATCTTAGCTCTGCAATATGCTTCAGTGAGTATAATAGCTTCCTATTTAGTTTTGGCACTAATAAAGTGAAAGGTAGGTGGACGTGTGGATGTGTTTTGTAGGAATTTGTTAGGGAGGAGCTGGTGTGTGAGACTTTCCCTGAGTAACTGTTGCAAATGATGGTGAGATGTTAAAACACAGAATAAAAATGCTGGTTTGGTCAGTGAAAGCAGAGCACACAATCCCCTTTAACTGGCATGACCTGTTCATAGGCATCATGTCACTGTATATTGCTCTGACCTGGACAGCGGGAGGGAGGGAGAGAAAAGTCTTTCTTAGGTCCACCATATTCTCCATTGCAACCATTTCCTTCTGGAGGAGACAGATTTGTTTTCTTGAAAGAATTAAATGCATTAAATTAAAAGAGGAAGCTGAATCATTGTAAGATTATGGTCTGAATATTCCAAATAGCACAGGGGGATTCAGCAAATAACTTTCTGTAAACATATGTCTCTAATTCAGGGGGACCTATTCAAGATAGTCACGAAGCTTGAGTGCCCCAGAATGCAGCATGCTTTGACCTCAGACATGAGCCACATTTCTCTGGGGCATGCTGCATGTTTTTAAGGGTCCAGGTAAGAGGAATCTTATTTTTTAAAATAACATTGGATTCTATTTAATGAATTACACACACCAAATCTTTCTTACTTTTCTGTTTTCAAAATCAAAGACCCTTACTTGTGTGTTTGGAAGAAACTTCTTTTTTCAACCCTAGACTCTTGTCCTCACTTAAAAAGCAAGACTTTTTGATATTTCAAGGGCTGATTGCCACAAAGGGCACTTCTATTTTGAGTTACAGAGATACGAAGTATGGGAAAAAAGAAGGTATATGCATGCCTGAGCTATCCCTCATTGCAGACCCAAGATAACTTGTGTTCTATGCTGTAACGCATGTAGCTAACATTCTATTTTCTATGTATGGGATTTTATACACGTAAGAAAGTTGTGTTCTAGAATGGAGAACTGAGGCACAGAGCAAGTGTGTAACTTGTTGAAGGTCACAAAGTGTGTTGGTGGCAGAGCTAAGAATTACATCCAGATCCCTTTGGTGCCAATACAATCACTTCTTATAACCAAAATACCATCATTCCCTTTGTCAGAGATGGAGAACAGAAACTTCATTGTCATGGAGATTTAATATTTGTACATTTTGTGTTTTTTTTCTTTAATCTAAAAAGAATTTTTTTATAGTGGAAAGTGCATAGTTTTCTCCTTATATCTGGGCACAAAACACATGCCCACATTTTAGGGCAGATCCTGAGCTGGAATAAATTGTCAAAGCTCCATTGAAATCATATGGCACTAGACTGTTTCCACTTGATGAGGATCTGCTCCCTAGATGTTTTTATGTTTGTTTGCATAAATAATTCACCTTAGCTTTGTCTGCATTTCTAAAATATATGTGCAGCTATGGCAGTGCTTTACAATGAAGCATGGCCATGGAAGAAGCATTGGGAGAGAGCTCTCCCTTAGTAAAGTGGTAGTGTACACTTAGTGCATGGATCTACAGAATGATGAAACTTGACTTTATAGGAAATCTTATTTGTGTTAAAGAATGAATTGTATGTCATCTTTAGCTTTCTGGGTGTATTTTTGTCCTTGCATTCTTTGCATTGGCTCTGATTTACATTTGGTTCCTACTGTACTTTAGTCCACCCTTTTTTCTCCTCTGCATTTTTTACCTGTGGATAATCTTGTGGTTAAGGCTAGTGTAACTTAAGAGAACAGGATTTAATTTCTGGTTTTGCCACAGATCTTCTTTATCATTTTGAGTCAATAATTTATGCTCCCTGGGCTAAATCATTGTTCACTGAAAAGTCAGTGGTAATTTTGGGTGCATAACTAAGATTCAGCCTTCTGGGCCTATGTTTCCCCATTTGTAATATGGAGATAATGTTACTTCCTTACTTCATAGGGGGTGCTGTGAGGTTCCAGCACTATACTGACAGGACCCATGTAAAAAACCTATAAATATTACTATAATACATGCATTTAAAAAAAAATCTCACCCTTACTTGTGTCACATCTTGGGCACTTGAAAGTATAGTACATCATAATAATTGTTTATAATATGGGACTTAGAAGGCTGTGCTTGTGAAATCACAAGAAGTCAGCATGAAGCCCCTATGCAGGGAAAGTATGGTGCCCTGAAGCATGTTATTTCTTTTGCTGTATTTTTCTGTCCCTGTTCACTCCTCTGCAAAAATTCTCTTAACCTTCCTGCCACCGATCAGCGCACATGCAAGTGATTTAATTAAAATGGCTTTTATCTATTATGCCGAAAACAAGGAATTACAAATATCCATTAAAATTACTGTTATTGTTCACATCAAATAGATTTCAGCATCAGACAAAAAATATACGGAGGGGAGCCATGGAGCCAGCAGAACATGGCGTATAAAATTAACAACAACAAAAATTTCAAAATGCTTTTCATCTCACAATGTAATTATTTTACCTGCCACTCAAACTATCTCTTAAGTCCTCCTTCTGTGGAACCTAAAGAATTAAATTAAATTAAAATGCAGTGAATTCAAGCTGTAGAAATGATAGTTAACCCATAAGGGAAGAGTCTATTGTTGTTATTATTATTTTATGTATAGTTTGTTATGTATTGGAGTAGCACACACAACCCCTAATCAGAATCAGGGTTCCAAGGTGCTAGGTGCTGTACACACATTGATGTTAGCAATGATGGGAAATTTCCCTGCAGTAGGCAAGGGCTCCTGCACATAACAGTAGTATGTAGATATGGATGCAAGAATCTCCCTACTCCAGTAGGGTAAAATGTTACAATACCCTTGCAAGATGTATGTTATTTCCCCCATTTTTCAGATGGGGGAAAGTGAGACACAAAGGGTATGTCTAGACTACAGGCTTTTGTCGACAGAAGTTTTGTCGACAGATATTGTCGACATAGCTTCTGTCGACAAAGAGTGTCTAGACTACATCCAGTTCTGTCGACAAAGCAAGCGGCAGTGTAGACGCAGGTATAGTTTTGTCGACAAAAGTCCACTTTTGTCTACAAAACCCTGTAGTCTAGATACACCCAAAGAGGCTAAGTTACTTACCATAGGCAATATAGGGACTAAAGATCAAGATTAAAATTCAGATCTTGTGGTGATTATTGTAGCTACACTGTGCTGCATCCCTTATAAATAGTAAATGTATTCTGTAATAATTCCTTCTCATTCACTTCTACCCTCTCCCACTGCATCAACCCTGAGACTTTCAAACCCACTTAAACAAAATATGCAGCTACAGGGGCCAACCTGTACATAAAAATATACTGTTCAGCATCTCAAACCAAACTTATGGGACCATATTATAGAGGATGACTCTATGCTTTTAAAAAAAATTAAGTGGTAAAAATATATTGTACATATATTGAATATATTTCCAATGTGCAACATCTGGCTGGTCAGCCCACAGCAGAGGCCATTCATAGTAAAGCCAACATTCCTGCACAGTGCAAGAAAACAGACAGTGCCTATTGACAGAAATTACAGCAAACATTTTCTATGGGCCTCTGTGTGCCTGTTCTTTTTGAGCAGATGGCATCAGCTTCACATTATTTCTCCATCATGCCTTTTTAAAAATTCAGTTTATCCTTGGTGTTTCGTTCACTTTTGCCAAAGAAGCTTTTTAATTTTTCATTCCTCACAATGGGATATGGAATAGTGTTGAAAGGTATTGTGGCTACCATCGCTTCCAAGCTTTGTGATGCTGGGTAAAGTACTTCATCTCTTTCTCACTGCTTCATCTTGTCTTGAAATGATATTGACTTATTAAAAACAAAACAGGAAAAGAAAACTCTCAACCCATTTAGCTCTCTGTGCTTAATTTTATGATGCGAAAAGGTTAGGTACCAACAAGACGCCTAGTTGGATTAGAAATGCCGAGTTCTAGCATGCATAGTTTTGTTTTTTGTTTATTGTGGGGTTTTTTTTGGTTTGTTTTTTAATGCCCAAGCCTGCTCTTTGAGCTCTGATTCTCATGTGTCTATTTAAAATGAAACAACAGTACAAACAGTTTTGTTTTAATTGCTCGATTCTCAAGATTGCTAGATGATGACAAGCACGCACAACTGTTTTATAGTCTAACTGAAAGTTTGAACTCCTCCTAACCTTTCATCACCATACTCTACGAGCTTAATTTTTCTTATATTTGCAATAGGGTTTCAGATTTCTATCTAGTATCTGTTAGAGCTGACTTATGACCTTGAGCTAGACATGAACTGCTTCTAGCCTATTGGGGCTAAAGCTCTGGCCACATGTTCTTATTAGTGATTGTTATTCCCTGTCATGCAGTGAGTGTTCTGAGCACTGAACAAAACATGGTGTATACAAGATCCCGTCCCTATGTGATCTTTCAATAGGATCATCTACCAATAATCCTTACACTTCTGCAGAGGCCTGTGTGTATAAGGTCTGCACTGTTAGTACACGTTGCAGGATCTGGGCCCTAGCTTGTAAACTCCTCTGGGTAGGGCCTTATTCTGTCCCACACCATACATTCTCTTGCAATGTAGGGTAAAATAAATCATTTAAAAAGTGCTTAACTTTTGGTGGTGGATTTCCTTTAATCATCCCCAGAGAGGCATTGACAAGAGGTCCCTCAAACTGGAGTCAGATGCTCAGGTGATGAGATTTAAAATACAGACGACGATAAACTTGGCAGTTGCCTCTGTTTTTTGTGGAAATTACCGCTTCTTGCCTGCTAAGCTAGTGAATGCTGTTCATGAAGATCGGTGGCTTGACCAAGGCCACAAAGTGAGACAGTCACTCGGCCCACATTAGGAACCCAGAACTTCTTGGTTTCTGGTTTTTCTTTAACAAGTGAAAAAAAAACTCTTTAAAAATAGTTTGTCTCATTTTTATTTCTCCCTTCTGTGTTACTTTTATATAGAAGACTTTTTAACCTCAAGCAAACAAAAATTCTTTGGTAGGCAATGTATATTTAGTGCACACTGCTGTGAGGATCCCTGTCTGGGTACTTGTTCATTAGTTCTAGCACAAGTGTTCAGTCTCATAGACCCAAAGACTTTAAGGGCAGAAGGGGACAGTCATGATAATTTAGTCCAGTGGTGGGCAATCTGTGGCCTGCGGGCTCTAGGTGGACTATTAGGCCACCCAGAGGCACTGGTAACCCAGAGGCACTGGTACTGGCAATCGCAGCTCCCATTGGCCGCAGATTACCATTCCTGCCGATGGGAGTGGCGGGAAGTGGTGCAGACCAGGATGCCACTTCCCACTGCTCCCATTGGCCGGGAACAGCAATCTGTGGTCAACAGAAGCTGCAATCAACAGTACCTGCGGCCATGAAGGTAAATATAGAGGTGGGGGCCCGCCAGGAGCTAACTCTGGTGGACCAGATCCAGCCCACAGGCTAGTATTTGCCCACCTTTGCTCAAGTACTTCCCTTGAGAAATTGTTTCGGCATCAGTGGAGAAGGGACGCATCCCTCATGTCATGCTCTTGAACTCACCAGAATTACACCTGGGATTAATTTGACCCAATATGTATCAAATTAAGAAAAGGATGAAGTGGGGATGGAACTCTTCATAGATGTCTGAATAGTGTAAACACTGGAGAGAAATTATTTAGGATGGAACTAGTAACAATTAGATGAAATTAGGGAAAAAAGCATCTAGTCTGAAAACCTTTGTAACAGTCAGACCTGTGGGCTCATCCCCAAGAGAAGGATAAAAGACCCATCTCATGGAACTTTAACAAATCTAGACAAACCCTGACACAAACTTGTAGAGAACAGTCCTGCACTGGCACGGACATGGACTGAAAGATCTACCAGGTCTTTGCCTTTGGAGGCAACCTTCTATGAGCCAGACATTGCAACACCAATTGACACACTTGCTATTAAAATCATGTAGCATTTGCATGTCGTTGTATCTTTCATGACATTGGTTCAACATTACTTATTTTAAATTTTCAAGCAATAAAAAACTTTGTCCTCACCCTTTACTGTTGTCAACCAGAGAAGTTCAGGTCACTGGTATTTTAGATGCTCTGAAGGGTACATGCAGGCAGCCCTGCTGTGGAGGGCATAGACAAAGGGAAATGGATTTCATGAAGCAGTGGTTAATTTGATGGTGCTTACAGGTGAACTGAAATGCTTTTCAAAGTAAATAAATAAAACTGTTCATTCAAGATCTCCAGGTATGAAGGCAATCACTGCGCAGAATTCACATGACATATTTGAACATCAGTTCTTCTTTTTTTAATTATCTGCTGAGACCTCGGTTCAAGGTTCTGTGTTTCCGTGGCTACAGTTTTTGCTCTGATGGATGCGTAAAGCTCAGAAAAGAGAGAGGGAGCAATAATGCGTGCACAGCATTTGTTGCGAGTACTCTCAGCAACTGCTTCAGGGAAAAAAGAGACAGGGACTCTGAACTCTGGTCTTAACAGGAAAGGAGCATTTCAGTTCACCTGCAAGGTAAATAGTTACCTTACACTGCAAGGCCACCCATTATTTTTCATGAGTGACTAATCAGCTTTCCAGTTCAGGCTACTCAAGTTAATTAAAATGATCATGTATAATACAGCAACTGTCTCTGCTTTTGTGCTTAATACACATGAGTGGAGTCAACTTCACTGCACACCTGTCCTTGTGGTTTGGAATTACCTGTGAAAATGGCTGCTATCTCATTGCTTCTTGGAAGTAGCACCCACAGGGAAGTCTTGCTATTTCTTGTTGGTGGCTGACAGGGACACGTGAGATTTTAGCACTGTCAAAACATGCCACATTGCTCAGTGTAGTTTGGGTGAGGTAGTCTGAAACAGCAATAACTTACCCACAGGCCTGCCGATGGGTGGGAGGAAAGGGAGGGCAAGAGAGCCCCGGGCCCTTTAGATTTGCTGCGGGAGTGTCATGTGGTACGCTCCAGAGCCCTATGCAGTTCATTCCAGCTGGCTTTGAGGGCAAGTGGGTTGCTGCCCAAACCTGCCCTTTCTGCCTGAGGCCCCACCTCTTCTGAGAGCGCAAAGCAGAGCTCCTCCTCGCCCCCCCTCCATTTCCCAGAGGCCCAGCAATCCTGTCAGCTTCCCTGCTTACCCATGGCCCAATTTATCTATCTTCTTTCATGGCCCCCATTGCTGCAATATTTGAACATCTCATATATATGAATGAATTTATTTCTTCAACACCCTGTGAAGGAGGATAGTGTTATCATCCTCATTTTAGTGATGGTGAACTAAGGCAGAATTCCCTGCAGGGGACCAGCACAGGCTGGGTTTTAGTGGTGCATAGGCTGTGAGCATGCCCTCCGCAAGGGTAGTTTTATCCACTTGAAGTGTTTTCTTGTCTTGCTCAAGGTCACACAGGAAGCTCTCCAGTTCTCAGCATTGACCACAAGACCACTTGAGGAGAAATCAGATGTCGAGCCCATATCACACTTGCCCTTAGCCAAAATGCCGAGATTAGTGATGACATGCAGGATGTAGTAAATTACATACAATGACATAAAGTAGACATAGCTACTAAAGTGGTCAGGTTTCTTCTGATTTGGCCCACATCTCCCCTGCATCTGATACTAATAAATTAATGCTAATATTTACATCCCAGTGTCTTAAGGTACTTTCATGTACTTGTGATGTAGATTAATATCATCACTATCTCTACTGTATGGATGAGAAAACTTGAGGCACATAGAAGTTGGGTAAAGTCAGCCAGCAGAGTAGTAGCAGAGCTTGAAACGGGACTCAAGCATCCTGATTTCTGTCCCACATTTTAGGTATAAGAGCATCTCCTCTCCTCTCCGTTTATCCCTACAGTGTTTTTCTTTGCTACCTTTTCTTCTCTCAGGCTATGTCTAGACTACAGGCTTCTTGCACAAGAAGCTTTTTGTGGAAGAGATCTTCCGCAAAAACTTCTTGAGCAAGAGAGCATCCACACTGCAAAAGTGCATTGAAAAAGCGATGTGCTTTTGCACAAGAGAGTGTCCAGACTTCCTGGATGCTCTCTCACAAGTAAGCAGTGATTGCTATGGATAGAATGGCCACCAGGGCACCTGTGCTTTTTCCTCTTCCCTCTTCTTGCACAAAAAACCCCTCTTGCCTGTCCACACACACCTTTTTGTGCAAGAAGTCTTTCGCAAAAAGGAGTTATTCCCCGTAGAATGAGGAATACCTACACTGGAAAAGCCCTTCTATTCTTTCGTTTTATTTGCACAAAAACGCGCTTGAGGTGTGGATGCTCTGCAAACTTTTGCGCAAAAATGGCTGGTTTTGTACAAAAACTCTGTAGTGTAGACCTAGCCTCAGTCATACTCTTTCTCCCATCTATTACTGATTCACCCTTGTCTCTTCCTTTGACTTCCTCTAGGATTTTTCCCTTTCCACAATAATCCAGGCTTCTCATTTCTCTCCTCCACTCTTTTCTCTCTAAATTTCTTTGGAATCCCTCTGTTTCTGTCTCCTTCCCTCCCTCACCCCAGGGAGAGAAAAGAGCGGTTAGTTGGGGCCAGGAAGTGAAGGAACTGATTACCTGTTCCACTCCAAGTCCTTCCCTGTGAGTTACAGTAGGGAAGAAGGAATTAGCAGGTGAAAAATTTTAAGGGGATGTGAGGAGGGAGAGGAAGAACCCTTGGCTGCCTGCTCAGAAGCCCTAGGATTAGCCTCTCATAGTGAGGAGCAGCCAAGACTAGCCTTAAGGAAAATGGCACCCAGGGTAATTTTGTAGTTTGGTGTCCCTCTCCCATCACCCATGGCCCCCAAAGGCTCCCTGGGCTCTCCCCGTCACCTTTGGGCCCCACTGCTTCACCCAGTGTTTAATTTCTATTGAAAGAGATGCCAGAGCTCAGGCCTGGCACTAAGCACTGGCAGGGTGGCTTGATATGGGCAGGTGCTGGCTGAGCACCCAGCTCTGAAAAGAACACCACTGCCAGCAGCAATACAGAAGTAAGGGTAGCATGGGATATTATGCATTGCCATCCTTACTCCTGCACTGCTACTGTGGCTTGTAATGCCTGGTGCTCAGCATGTGGCACCAGGCTTTGTGCTATCACATGGGGGCTACCTTTTGCCCATGGTCCTCCTTTAGCCCTTTGGCTAGTTCTGGCTCACCAGGGCACTGCTTCTGATTTTGGGGGATGGGAGAAAACTTTACCATGGTTCCAGGGACTACTTAGGTACCTGAAAACTCTAGAGATTTTTGAAAATAACTTAGGAATTAGCTGACAGGAGCAATGTATCTAATTATTATATAAAGAAGAAAGCATATATAAAAACTTCAATTAAAGTCATGTTCAAAATTTATATATAAATTTAGAACAATCAGGAGATAAATACAGCAAGATATTCCCAATCCCAAACCTTGAGGTATCAGATCAGAAACACGTTTGATTATTTTCCACATATCTTTAGTAAAGATAAATAATATCAGCTTACTATCTCTAACAAACACATTCTGTGTTACTATCATTGTCTACTCTAGTCAATTGTTTTCCAATAAAAACTAGGGCTGTCAAGCAATTAAAAAATTAATCACAAATCCAATTAACCATTTGATTAATCACAGTATTAATAAAAGAATACTACTGTTTAAATATTTTGGATATTGTTCTACATTTTCAAATATATTGATTTCATTTACAGCAGAGTAGAGTGGTGCTCACTTTATATTTTTGATTACTACTGTTTCTTCTGTAACAGGCTACGGAAATTTGGATACAAAATGTGACCGTCTCTGTAGAAGAGCTGTGTTCTTAAAAATTTAAAGATGCACTCCACAGAAAATGAACATATCCCAGTGCCATAGCTATATGCAACACAACTAGCATCTAAAATTGAGCTGCTGAAGTCAAGGGGAATTTTTGTCATTTACCTGAGTGGCTGCATGATGTGCCCAGATGAATTAAAGGGATCAATATTGAAGGATGAAGAGTTGAATGAAAAGGAAACGATTCAAGCATAGGGACACATTTACAACCCTTACTCATACAGGTAGCTCCATTATCTTTATTGGGGTTATGCACATGCTTAAGAATTATTTTTCTGAGTCTAGGGTGCAGGTTTGGGCACTTACACTTTTCCAAACATTAATACTTTTAGGGTCAGGGCGAGCTCCATTGAAGTAAATAGTAACTCTTCTAATGGCAAGGGGCTTATAATTTCTTCAAAGTGTCTTTAATTACGATGAATTATTTAGTGATTGTACAGTGCTTTGAAGATGCACAAAGATATGAGTGAAAAGTCATTATTATTTACTGTTACTATTAAACTTGTTTTCTTTTTATGCTTCTCGTGTAGCTGGATATAACATAAAATTGAGCGCTTTAGTGCTTGAACAGAGCGAAAATGAAGATGATGATGATAAATTATCATCATCGTCATCATCATTTACTGTGCACCAATTTTGGGTTCATTGCTAAGGATAGGCCCCTGTGACAGAGTGTACCAACTCCATACTGGCCTGGGAGGGATTAACCAGGCCTGCTTGGCTAAGAGGGCCCCTTCCACACAGTTCTGCTGGGCATGCTCTAATTGCAGGCCCAGCATAAAAGCCAGGGGAGCAGCTCTGTCAGAGCTGACCATGGAAAGGGAAGGAGCTCCTATCAGAGCCCAAGAGCAGTGGCAGCTACCGCAGCCACAGCAGCAGCAGCAGCAGCCCAGCCACAGCAGCAGCTACCGCAGCAGGTGGATGCTGGGGCAGAGACGTGCCAGCAGGGACCAGCAACCAGCCCAGAGGATGCAGGTGGGGAAGACGCCAGCCATTGGACAGGGTAGGAAGTAGCCCACAGTGGGGAGCCAGAAGGGCCCCCATGAGCTCAGCATGTTTTGGGCAGATTCCCCACTGAGCTAGTGGTGGGACACACCCTCCACTGACAGGGCTCTGGGCTGGGGCCCAGTGGAGAGGGAGGGGCTTGAGTCCCCCTATCCCATCCCATTGACCCCTCAAAAGGGGGGGCGGTGTTTCAACTACTTTACTGACTGGGCTGCTGGGCCTTACTGCCCCACTGATTGGGGTCATTACTGACTTGGCCACTGGGCCTTACTGCCCCGCTGACAGTGGCCATAGATGGGTGGAATGATTATGGGGTGGAGTAACCCAGACGGGACCTAAAAGGCTCCCCGCTCTGCCTCCCAGGGGTCTGGGCTTCCTACCCCGTGACAGCCCACTCCTATCCACACTGACTCCCATTAGTAAATATACTCATGGTAGCCCTCGGTACCTGTATTGAGTCCATAGGGACAGCTGTGGGATATGATTCCTCATTGCCCTGCATCTTGTATCATACCAGTGTACAGTGGGTATAAAATATTGCCAAACTAGAGTGATAGCCATTTATATCCATTTTGTACTGTTGTGAATGACTGCTCTAGGGGCAGGATAATGATTAATCAAGTTCGTAGTCCTGGCTCCAAAGATCTTACATTCTAAGGGTACGTCTACACACAAGCAGTTATTTAGACATACTGTCGAAATAATGTCGAGCCGGAGGACTTCTTACTCCCACTCCTGTAGCCCTCATTTTATCAGGATTATGGGAAGTCGGAAGAAGAATGCTCTGTTTTGAAATAAGTGCTGTGTAGATGTGCCCAAATTCAAAATAAGCTATTTCAACTTAAGCTACACAATTAGTGTAGCTCAAGTTTGTAGCTTATTTCGAATTTAGCCCTGCTGAATAGACGTACACTAAGAGTCCCATTCTGTAAACATGAATAACTTGACTCATGTGAGTTGTGTATGCTGACATTGAAGTATGAAGTTGACGTTACTCCTGTGTATAGATCTTTCAGGATCAGGCTATTCATCTGACATAAGAATAGGAAATTGGCTCCTGACCTGTACAAAACATTCACAACTGCATTTGAAAAATCTATAAATGTTAGGCCCTTTTGTTAGGGCAGATTAAATCTCTTGCAGGGGCCATTTTTAAAGGCTGTAATAAACAGATGTAATTTTGCAGAAATTTTGCAGATTTTAATTTATTTTTCATGAAAACAGAATTATGTTAGGACCATAGAGCAAAAACCCTTGATTTTGAGAGTATACCATTTTAATGTTCTGATGTGCAAACCATCATTTTTGAAATGAGCAAAATTTTGCAGCCATAAAATCGGCCGTGATAAAACCCTGAATATTTTCAGGGGGCAATGTTGTACTATGAAAATAAATGCTATATAGACTGATGGAGCTCTGTCCAGATAAAAACATTTGGCAGGCCCTTATTAGTTTCTGTCTTGATAATTACAGGAGAAGCTTTGTGTTCCCAGGGCTATAAGTTACACAGCAACAGGGCTACCTGTACAGTAGAACACTGTAGTTCCTGAGGTGAAGGAGGGGGTTTTATTTGTTTTTAATAAGGGATGCACAGCTACAGATTGCATATAACCTATTTATTTTAATTTCTTAAATGAATTCAGTGTTAATCCACATACTAACTTTGTACATAGTAGGGACAAGGATTCTTTTTTTTTTTTTAACCTATAACGAGACTGCATAAACCAAATCCCATAAAGCTGTGGGTTTGTGGTATCTTGGGCACTGGTTAAAAATGGCTTGCTGCCTACTTAGCACACAGTAAATAGCACAAGATATTCCATAATTAAATCTTATAACTAGCATGGCATTAATTTGTGTGTCTGCTGTATTATTATTATGGCTGTAGCTAATACTTGGTTCTTCATTAGTGCCTTCCACCTGCAGATGTTAAAAAAAGCCCTCTGTAAACCTTAATTAATTAAGCATCAAAAGATCTCAGTGAGATACATTACCACAGGTTGATAGTGTTATAGATGAGGAACTGGAGGCACAAACAGTTCAAGTGACTTGCCACAGTGAATCAGTGATAAGGGCCAGAGAAGAACCCAGGAGACCTGACCTTCAGCCTCCTCCTCTAGCCATTAGTACATGCTTCTTCTCTTCCCTCTGAGGACCTCCCTGGGGAGAAGGAAATGATGCCCATCTTGCTGAACTGCTGCTTGCTTCTTTTGAAGAAGCTCGTAACCTGAGCTTGACAGAGAAATTTTAAATGAATGTGTTGTTCAGACTTTACTAGCAGAAAATCAAAATAAATAGTTTCAGACCCCAGCTTGCTGCAGTTATTGATAGGACCTGCCAAACTGAAGCTCTAAACAAGCTGTTTTCATTGTCTATAATGACTTTATTTTCCCCAGAAGGCTTGGATATTCTTTGTCTCATAAGGTCAGGGAAGTGTCATGAGAATACCCTTTACAGAGATTCATGCAACTTTAAACTACTGAGCATAAAATAAAAAACAAAAATACTAAACCCTGAACTTCTTGTTTTAAATTTCACTTCAACACAAAAACATCAGAAATGGTGACATGCATAAACCTGTAGGGAAACATTTTAACCTGCCTGTGCACTCAATCATGGATTTAAAAGTAGCCATTGTTCTACAATGGAATTTCATCAGCCAATTACAGAGAGAGGGTGGAATTGACATTCATCTGCAAATTTGACACTGTTTCCCTGGGCTTGAACAAAGATATTAAATGGACCTTGCATTATAAAGCCAGCCTCCCCTGAATTTAACACCTCATTTTTACATCAAAAGCTAAGTATGGGACACTTCCGGCACATTTAATTAGCCTCATTAGCACTGGTCCTCCTACAATTGGCAGGTACCTTTCCCCCCTTCTTTTTCTGTTACAAAATTCTGGGTGTCTGTTATTCCTCTCAAGCTCATCTGAAGAAGTGAGTTTTGTCCATGAAAGCTCATGATACTATATATATTTTCCAGACTGTAAGGTGGCTGGAAAGCTGGCTAGATTGTTGGGCTCAACGGGTAGTGATCAGTGGCTCGATGTCTGGTTGGTGGTCCGTTTCAAGCGGAGTGCCCCAAGGATCGGTTCTAGGACCAGTTTTGTTCAACATCTTTATTAATGACCTAGATGAGGGGATGGATTGCACCCTCAGCAAGTTTGCAGATGACACGAAGCCAGGGGTGGGCAAAAGGACCTCTGCAGGCTGGATTCGGCCTGACGAGGGTTGATGTGGTCCGCGGAGGCCCTGCCGCTCCCTGCCCCCAGGCCAATTAGGTTCTGGGGGCAGGGGAGCATGTGAAGCTTCCTCCCGCCATGTGAGCAGCATGCAGTGCTTTGAAGCGCCATGTACTGTTCATAGGGCAGGAGGAGACGTCACGCGCTCCCCCACCCCCAAGCCCTGATTGGCCTGGGGGAAGGAGGAGCCTACAAAGTTTCCTCTGCCCTCCCCCTCTCCCCGCCCTGTGAGGAGCGCGTGGTGCTTCAAAGTGCTGTACGCTTGCGCAGGGCGGGAACAGGGCGAGGGAAGCTTCACACAGCTCCCCCGCCCTGAGGCCAATCAGTACTTGGGGCGGGGGAGCGTGTGACATCTCCTCCTGCCCTGCAAGCAGTGTGTGGCACTTTGAAGTGCCACATACTCCTCGCAGGGCCAGGGTAGGGGGGAGGAGGCTCTGCGCACTCCCCTCACCCCCAGGCCAATCAGGGCCTGGGGGCGGGGGAGTGTGTGATGTCTCTTCCTGTCCTGCCAGGGGCAGGGGTGCCTAGTGGGAAGGGGGGGGCAAAGGGGCTCTCCTACCCCCAGACCAATTATGGTCTAGGGGAGGGGAAGACCAGAAGCATTCTGGCCCCACCCCTTCTGGATTAGACCCCGCCCCTTCCGGGCCCCTGGCCAAAAATTATTACCCACCCCTGCACTAAGCTAGGGGGAGAGGTAGATAGGTTGGAGGACAGAGATAGGGTGTAGAGTGACCTAGACCAGTGTTTCTCAACCAGTGCCCTTAGTGGTACTCAAGAGAAGTCCGGGGGGTACGTCAACACAACTGAAATTTGGAGAAAACTGTATTTTTGTTTTAAGTTTTACAGCGCTTTATTATTTTTGTACTTTTTTCACCCAAAAATTTCATCGCCCACCAGGCTTCGATTAAGTTGTTTAAACAAATGTGTTGCAATGGTAGAAAAAATTTTTGTGTGTCTGAAAACTGGAGTTTTCTGAACTTGGGATGGAAGAATCCTAAGCATTGCTACAGGCTGGGGAACGACTGGCTAAGTAGCAGTTCATCAGAAAAGGACTTATGAATTACAGTGGATGAGAAGCTGGATATGAATCAACAGTGTGCCCTTGTAGCCAAGAAGGCTGATGGCATTATAGGGTGCATTACGAGGAGCGTTGCCAGCAGATCTAGAGAAGTTATTATTCCCCTTTATTCGGCACTAGTGAGGCCACATCTGGAGTATTGTGTCCAGTTCTGGGCCTCCCACTACAGAAAGGATGTGGACGCATTGGAGAGGGTCCAGCGGAGGGTGACCAAAATGATTAGGGGGCTGGAGCACATGACCTGCAAGGAGAGGCTGAGGGATTTGGGCTTATTTAGTCTGCAGAACAGAAGTGAGGGGGGATGTTAGAACCCTTCAACTTCCTAAAGGGAAATCCCAGAGAAGATGGAGCGAAGCTGTTCTCAGTGATGACAGATGGCAGAACAGGGAACAATGGTCTCAGGTTACAGTGGGGAGGTCTAGGGTGGATATTAGGAAAAACTATTTCATTAGGAGGGTGGTGAAGTACTGGAATGGGTTACCTAGGGTGGTGGTGGAATCTCCATCTCTAGAGGTTTTTAAGTCTTGGCTTGACAAAGCCTTGGCTGGGATGATTTAGTTGGGATTGGTCCTGCTTTGGGCAGGGGTCTGGACTCGATGACCTCCTGAGGTCTTTTCCAGCCCTAGAAGTCTATGATTCTATGATTTTTGTTAGTCTATAAGGTGCCACAGGACTACTCAATGTTTTTAAAGTTCCAGACTAACACATTCCAGTGCTTTTTTCATGGTTGGTTAGTTAATTTATGTCTTTCCCTCGGCCCCTTGCTTTATACTTTTCCTTTCCTTCCCTTTGCCCCCATCTCACACAGATCCTTAAACACTTTATCAGTTTTCCTTAATCTTTACTCAGCCAAAGCACCTGATGAAGCCAGGTAAATAAGGCCTCCAGGCCTGGTCTATTGTTTTGCTCTTAGTTTAACAGTATGCCTCTTTGAACAGGGTACAGATAGCAGAGGTGATCTTCTGGCTATAGCACTGGACCAGGACTTTGAACTAAAGTTGATGTTCAGTGGTGGTAAAATGGTGATAACAATTTCTTCCTCCCACTCTTTACTTGTCTTTTCTATATTGATTGTAAGGGTGGGGACTGTCTCTTGCTGTGTGTACAGTGGATGGCATCATGACCCTAATCTCTGCTGAGTCATTTAGCAATACTGTTAAGAGTGGAGTGTGAATGAAATCTCCAGGGCTGAACAACCCAAAAACTTGATGGACTTTCAAAAATTGACACCAGATTTCATCTGAATGTTTTAAACCTCACCCATCCTTATGATGAATTGAACAAAACCCGTGAACTCAGAACCCCCAAATTTGATCCTATACTAGACTTTGTAGCATGCCTCTATAACTGACTCACAATAGGAATATTTCACCTGAACAAGGATAAAATATTTAATAGGAATGGGAAGGTTTCCAAAGGCTTTAAACTAGGGTTGTCAAGTGATTAAAAGAATTAATTGCTATTAATTGCATGATTAAAAAAATTAATCAACAATAATAAGACACCAGCTGACCCTGGGCTCCATGTTGCATTGCCCCTTTGAAATGCTGCCATAGCATTTCAAAGGGGCAGTGCTGCGGGATCCCGTGATCAGCTGTGCGGCGCTGCCCCTTTGAAATGCCACAGCAGTGTTTCAAAGAGGCAGCTGGGGACTCCAGCTGATCCCAGGCTCTTACAGCATTGCCCCTTTAAAATGCCACAATGGCAGCGCTGCACGGAGCTTGGGGTCTGCTGGGGACTCCAGCTGATCCCAGGCTCCCACTGCGCTGCCCCATTGAAATGCCCTGGCGGAAATGCCTGCAATTAACATGCGTTAAAAAAATTAATGTGTTAATTGAGCTCTGAGTGAATCACAGGCGTTAATGCACTTTAATTGACAGCCCTACTTTAAACTTCAACACCCAGTTCCAGGGCTTTGATTCAGTCCTATGGATGAGTGATTCTGTGTGTGCTGTTTCCAGCCTCATGCTCCAGTGGGGGCATTGCTCTGGAGAAGTGATTCATCAGAGGGGGAAGGCAGACTGTGATACAACAGATGGAAGGGAATAGCTTTAATTTGTCTCCAGGACTCCATAGGACCTCTGCTTGTGGAGGCTGGCTGGGAAATGTGCTGAATCAGCATGCTTCCCAGGGGTTCTTACCCCATTCCGTCTCAAAGCAAGCGAGACTTTCTAGGCTGCACTGGCTGACTCCAAGCCCCTGTAAATGGGGACTGTTGTTGAATGACACTGCTGTCTGCTTTCATCCTGCTGGGTGTTTTATCATTGGAGACCTTCAGCCTGAGTTGTCAGTGAATCCAGTAGCAATGTTCATCAGCACTAGCTCAACTTCTTGGTTTGAGGGAAAAAGGGCTGGAGATCTCAAAGGAACAGGATTTGCTGGAACTCCCTGCTTCTGACTCAACCAGAAATACAAAGAGAAGAGCTTTTTTGTGAGTGGCAGTTCAGCATTTTTGCATCAGGTCTTAGACAAATTATAAAGGGCGGAGCTTAAAAATGACTCAGGATAGGGAGGAAGGGGATCAAAAGCTTGGATCATGTTACAGCCAGGAACACTAAGGAGACCTACACACCTTTTAAAATGCATTGAAATACACAGCTTCTCCTCTCTTGGTATTCATACCTCCAGATCAGCTGCTAGAACTGGGCCTCATCCTCCCTGATTGAATTAACCTCATTATCTCTAGCCTGATTCTGGCCTGCATATTTATACCTGCCTCTGGATATTTCCACTACATGCATCTGACGAAGTGGGTCTTTGCCCACGAAAGCTTATGCTCCAATACATCTGTTAGTCTATAAGGTGCTACAGGACTCCTTGTCGCTTTTACAGGACTGGGAGAGCTTTCCAAAAGGATGCTCCAAGGGAAAAAAGGCCAGTACTTTTCTGGGAAAATGGGGACTTCTTCTTCTAAGTAGAGATAGTTGGAGATTACAGTGCTAGTCTAGAAGCCTGCATTGAGACAAAATAAAAATTCCTTCTGCAATTCAGGACAGTTACACAGATTTTATTCAATCCTTACCCAAGCAAAATGCTTACTGATGTCATAGAAGTTGTGATGGACTGCCCCCCTCCCCACTTTATAAAATGGAGTTATGGACACAAATATGCATAATTCAAAGATACTTTGGACAAATGGCATCATGTAACCTACTAATCTTAATGTCATAATCCACTGGGTCTGTATATCTTTTTTTGGTTAATGTATTTTTCTTGGGTATAAAGTTAGACATATGGAGTATGGAATGGTTTATGGTTTTAAAAGTGCAAAGACAAGCCATCAAGGATGTTTCCCTCAAGGTCTGGTCAACTGTAAAAAGCCTCTTTTGTCTTTTAAGTCTTAGCAGGGGTTGGTCCTAGGAAGTCAGGTGACCCTCCCCCCAAAACTGGTAGGGTCTAACTAGCTGTGATTTTTCCATGTAAGGATATAATGTAGAAACAGAATTCCTGCCCAAATGTGGAATCTATAAAATAATGGGAAGCTAGCAGTTTCTTGGTCTTTGGCTGGCATAGCACTCTCAAGAAAGTGAACGAGAGATCCCAGGGAGGGAACTTACCTGGTTTGAAGGCTTAGCTGGAATAAGAACAGTTTCAGGGTGAGTTTGTAATAAGTTTGTACTGAGGTTTTAATTTCAGAATTAGCTATGCATTTTCTGTTATTTTAAATTTGCAATCTACTTTGCTCTGCCTGTTTTCACTTGCAATCTCTTAAATCCTGCTGCTTGTACTTAATAAAATCATTTTTATTTACTATCAAACTCAGTGTAAATAATTGTTACCTGGGGGAGCAATCAATGTGTACATCCTCCTTGCATTGTTAAAGCGGGCTTCCCTAAATAACTAATTTGGGGTTTTGATCCCATTTGGGGAGTGGTATCCCAGGAACCTGGGCCCACAACTGCATTTTCCTTGGACTTGAAAGTGTCTACTGCTCCTCCGTGGGTATGTGATCTCAGCTCTGAGCCTTGTCTGGGAGAGACCAGCTGAGCTGGCCCAGGAGGACCAGGTGATGAGAAACCCCAGAGAGCAAGAATGTGAGTGTCAGTGGCTTTGTCAGCACTCTGGGAAGCACCCCCAAGGAGTCTTCTGTGACTGCATCCAGTCAGAGGTGTTGTGGCTGAGAATGGACTAGGTTAGGGACATCAGAAAGGGCAACATAGAGATTCTGAATGCTGGTGATGTGGGAGAAGAAGTCTTATGTAACAGCTTGAGTAGAAAGTCAAGGGCAGAATGGATTGACGTTTACCTTTCTGCAGTGGTGCACAGGGAAGTTGGCAAGAGCCGATGTGATCATAGGGACAGTCATATGATCTGAAGGTCTAAGATCCCACCCTAGTTTCTCATGCAGGTTTCAAAAACTGGAATCAGAACCTCCATGCAGGAAGTAGTGTCTTATTGCCATGCCTATGAACCAAGCCTGTAGAGTTCTTTCACCCTCTCTTGCCATGTATTCAGAATGTTTGGCATTGATTTCCTCTAAAGTGATTTTCCCATTGTCCTTAATATAATTATAAAGAAACCTTCCTGTTTTTGTTAGAAGAAACTGACTTTTCTGTTGGGTTGGGCAAGGTGATTAGTATTGTTCCAAACTCAGATCTGACTCACCCAGGTGTGTTTTATCACCAGGTTTGTTCATTCAGTTTTATTTACTGTCTCCCTCCCCACACACACACTCCAACTGCCTGGCTTTGTTTTCATACCATGAGTATAAGGCTCATGAAGGGTGCCAGATTGATGGCTCTGAAGGGCACAGAACAGGTTTTATGAAGGAAGCAACAGTCCCAGCTCCTTCATGGCATGGGAGCATCTTATCTAATCTATTTGCCTGCCATCTCCATTGACTTCTAACTGTAATGTCAAGCAAATAGATTAGATAACAAGCTTCCATGCCTGTGATACATGAGGCAACCCATTTTATTTTTAACCTCCATCTGTCTAATGCCAAGTTTCTTGCTCCATTGTAGCCATGTTTTTCTTATGTCATCGGTTGTCCTCCTCAGTTCTGTCTTCTGCACACTGGCAGAAGGTTTCACTAGGAACATAGGGATTTTTTACATCCATACAACATAGCTAACCCTCTTTAACCCTCTTTGTTGAATCACTGTTTCTGTAATCTGCACATCGGCTTTAGTTACTCATCTCACGGGCAGTCACCAAGTATACTCCACCATTATCTCTGATGGAGTATGTAAAGTTTCATGTCATGGGCTTCTAGTATTTGTCAAGTTTCAGAAGCATATAACAATGTGGGTATTGCAATGACATTATATAACTTTATCTTGTTTCTTATGTGAATGTCCTTATTATTCCAAATACTTGCAAGTCCCAGAAGTTCCACTTGCCTTCCAAGTTATTGCTTTCACTTCCTTATGGCATTGACCATCTGCACTGACTGTGTTTCCGAGATACACAAACTTATTAATGATGTTGTCAATTCACTGTCAATCGCACACACCCCACTGTTGCTTATTACACTTTTCAACTATCATGACTTTCTTTTTCTTTTGTTTTCATTTGACTGGTTTTTCATCCTACTTTGGTGGCCCCACATTTGGCATTGATCATGGTCTTACCCATGGCATTGTTATGTGTGTTCAACAGAGAAATATTAGTTTCAAGATCTTGAAGTTTTCCTTTGTTTCACATAACTTGTATATCTTCCTTTGATGTTGCTCTTTGCAGCACATAATGGCTATGTCTACACAGCAACATTATTTCAAAATAACTAGCTTTATTTTCAATTAACTCAGTCTGCATCTACATAGCAGGCAGTTATTTCGAAATAATTTAGAAATACTGTCAAGCTGGAGGACTTCTTACTCTGATTCCTGTAACCCTCATTGTACAAGGAGTAAGGGAAGTGGGAGGAAGAGTGCTCTATTTCAAAATAAGTGCTGTGTAGACACTCCCAATTTAGAAATAAGCTATTTCAAAATAAGATACCCAATTGACGTAGCTCAGTTTGCATAGCTTATTACGATTTAAGCCCTGTTGTATAGACGCGCCCAATATATCATGATGCAAAAAAGAAGAGGTGATAATATGCATCATTGCCACACTCCAGTGATGATATCAAGCCAGTTGGTCTTTTGACTTTCTGTCTTCGTGCAGCATTTTGAAACTTCATACAGCATCTCGACCAGCAATATTGTCTTTCTAGGATGCCCATATTGTGCAAGATATTCCTTAGCCCTGGTCTACACTAGGGAGTTATTTCGGAATAACAAGCAGAATGTCCACACTACCAACCCCATTATTTCAAAATAAGGGGCTGATTATTTTGAAATAATAACTCTTGCATTTCTTGGGGAATAAGCTTATTTTGAAATAGTTATTTATGGAGTTATTATTTTGAAATATAGTATTTTGAAATAATTTCCTAGTGTAGACATACCCTTGGTGACTCTGTGAATGCAGTGGAAAGCTTTGGTGAAATCTGTGAAGTTCAAATATAATCTTCTCAGGTATGTGAGCTCTTTCACAACAAATCATCTCAGGATGTGACCTACAGAAGATATTTTCAGTCTACCTTACTTGCTCATTATGCAGTTTTTCATTTATGAACGATCAGTGGTATACTACAGAACACTTTCCTATTCCTTGATACTTATCTCACACCAACTGGCTCCTTTTCTTTGGCAATGTACTGATCATACTTTTGTTCTGGTCCTCTGGGCGCAGTTCTTTCTCCCAAATAATACACACAGTACAGGCATTACCCCATCCTCACCAACTTTAAGCATTTCAGCAGTGAGCTTATCTTGACCAGGCACTCAGTTGATTTTTAGCTGCTTAATTGCTTTCTCTGTTTGTTTATGAAATGTTCATTTTTTCACCTACTTCATATCCATTGTTTTGCAATGTAGGCTCTTCTTGACTGAGTTCTTCATTAAAATGTCCTCACCATCATATTTTTTGCTCTATTTCTGTTTTTAACAATCTTCCATCCTTCACTTTTACCATACCTTTTGTGTCTCTGCAACCAAGATGAGAATTGCATATGTAACCCAGCCCTGAGGCAGGGCTATTGCTTTCCCCTTTTTCTCCTCAGGATTATAGGTCCTGGGTTCACCTATAAGAACACTTGGTGCCTCCAGTCAAGTAAATGCTTCTGAGTGCCTGACAGAGAACCTGTCACTTGGGAAAGTATTCAGCACCCAGACTCATAAAGAGGAGTTTAAATAAGAGCAACAAACAAACAAACAAATTAATAAGCAAGCTATCACAATGCCCAGAGAAATAAAATGTAACTGGGATTTTATTAGGTGACTGGGGAACTCAGAATAGGGAACAATGGGAAGAGGGATCACGATAATAAAAGACAAAATGAACAATAAACCAACATTTACAAACAGTACGTACTACCCTGCTTCCTCCCAACACCCAACTAGACAGATAGTGAGTTTTGGCTCAGTTGTTAATATGTGGTACAGCACTGCCCCTGTGCATTTCCCATGGTTCCTGCAGTGGTCAGCTGAAAACACAATATCAAAATAAATAAACGAGCATGTTCTTACACAGTAGTCACACCAAGGATAGTAAGATTGTTGTTGGGGCTCTCTAGTCTGCATTCAGATGTGAAGTTAGATTGGCTCTAGGTAGTCTGACCTTGACTCTCCCCTCAGCCTCCTGGATTTCTGGACTCTGCTCCGATGACACTATTCAACATGCCAGAAACTCCAAAAGGGCTCAAAGTCTTCCCTGGGATAGGAATGTGGAGGGTAGAAAGGTCTTCCCTGGCTGTGTAGCTCCTTTCTCTGCTATACCCCAAGCCTAGGCAACTGAAAGTACAGTCAGCCCCCTTTTCTCTGAGTCCTGGCTCATGAGTTGTCCCAATAGTGTAGCTAGCTGGTTCTACCTTCCCCCACCCACAGACTCTAGACAAGCTAGGAAATAGGGTCTTGAATCTCTACCACCATTACTGCTGTAGGCCAGGGGTGAGCCTGCTACAGCCTGAGGGTAGTACTGCAGGAGCACCCCCTGCAAAGGGGTGACGCTTATTATCTATCAGCTTTGTGGTTTTGGGTAACCAGGGTGCAATATCCAGCCTGTCTGGCACACGAAAGACTCTCCACTCCCACCCTTTCTTGAATCCAAACCGATCAGAAGAAATTCTTACAAAAAGCAGTGAAAAGGTGGTAGAAGACACACCTAAATCCCTCCAGAAAAGGGTGATGGATTAAAGTAATTCCTCTAGCTTCATTCACATCAAAGATGGGACAATGAGGCATCTCCTCTAGCATATAGAATGGAGAACAGAGATTCCAAACCAAGAAACGCACTGAACTCTGGGACCAGAAAAGCAGGGAAGCATTGCATGATGGGGAATCCCTACTCCAGAAGCTAATGAACCCACATCTGAACACCCCCAATTCAGTAGTTATCAGACCAATTCTAGTAATAAATCCTTTACTGATATTCAAAATACTGAAGGTGCCTAACTGCATTGTGAGCTCCCTAGAAGGAACACCTCCCATAGCCAGGAATGATCTGTTCTCATTGTCTCTAGCCTGAACAAAACGATTTTGGAATACTCCCTTGACCTATCAGTTTACCCATAAGCTAATCTAGTGTTCTCCCTTGAAACAGTATTGTTTTCCTACAAAAAAAACCAAAACAAAACCCCTACTCAAGTTCAAGTAAGTGCTCTGATGCCTGGATGCAAAATCCCCATCAGTTCCATTGGGATTTCATCTTCTACTGACTGATTATGCTGGGAGCTCTGCTCTTCCTGTCTCCAGCACTCCAGACTGTCAGCTACCACCACCACCTGGGAACCCCAATCGATTCAAGCTTCATGGAGTGATGAAAACCCATCTCTCTCTCTCTCTCTTTCTCTCTCTCTCTGGGTATGTCTACACTACAAAGTTAATTCGAACTAACAGCTGTTAGTTCGAATTAACTTTCATAGGCGCTACACATGCAAACCGCTAGTTCGAACTTAATTTGAACTAGCGGAGCGCTTAATTCGAACTAGGTAAACCTCATTCTACGAGGACTAACGCTTAGTTCGAATTAAGTAGTTCGAATTAAGAGCTGTGTAGCCACTTAATTCGAACTAGTTGAAGGCTAGCTCTTCCCAGCTTGTCCTGGTGCCACTCTGGGCCAAGCCAGGGAAACTCTTCTGCCCCCTCCCGGCCCCGGAGCCCTTAAAGGGGCATGGTCTGGCTACAGTGCCCATGCCAGGTGCAAGCCTGCCAGCACCCAGCCAGCAGACCCTGCACCTGGCACGGCATGAGCCAGCCACCCGCTGCCACCGAGCCCTCTGCCTCTTCCCAGGACCAGGCTGGTGGCTCCCAGGAGCCTGCCCGGGGCCACAAGAGGTGGGCACCCGCCTGGTCTAGTGTGGAGATCATGGACCTCATCGAGGCTTGGGGGGAGACCTCCAATGTCCACGACCTCCGCACTAGGCACAGGAATGAGGCCGTGTAGGGCAGAATAGCTGCCAGACTGGCCACCAAAGGCCACATGCGAACCCAGGAGCAGGTTTGCATGAAAATCAAGTTGGTCCAGTGAGACCCCCGACCCTGAGCTTAGAACATAAGAACATAAGAACGGCCGTACTGGGTCAGACCAAAGGTCCATCTAGCCCAGTAGCCTGTCTGCCGAAAGCGGCCAACACCAGGTACCCCGGAGGGGATGGACCGAAGACAATGACCAAGCCATTTGTCTCGTGCCATCCATCTCCAGCCTTCCACAAACAGAGGCCAGGGACACCATTCCTACCCCCTGGCTAATAGCACTCCATGGACCCAACATCCATGACTTTATCTAACTTCTCTTTAAACTCTGTTCTAGTTCTCATCCTCACAGCCTCCTGTGGCAAGGAGTTCCACAGGTTGACTATCTGCTTTGTGAAGAAGAACTTTCTTTTATTAGTTTGAAGCCTGCTACCCATTCATTTCATTTGGTGTCCTCTAGTCCTTATATTATGGGAACTAATGAAGAACGTTTCTTTATTCACCCTCTCCACACCACTCGTGATTTTATATACCTCTATCATATCCCCCCTCAGTCTCCTCTTGTCTAAGTTGAAAAGTCCCAGTCTCTTTAGCCTCTCTTCATATGGGACCTGTTCCAAACCCCTAATCATTGTAGTTGCCCTTTTCTGAACCCTTTCCAAGGCCAAAATATCTTTTTTGAGGTGAGGAGACCACATCTCTACACAATACTGAAGATATGATGTACCATAGTTTTATACTTCCCCTCCTCCTTCTTCCCCTGGCTTTCCCCTTCCAGCTCCCTCCTCCCAAGTTTCCACCTCCCCTCTCCCACCTTCTCTCTTCCCCTCTCCCACCTCCTTTTCCCAGTCTCCCCAGAAGTTAATCCCCCCACCCCCAGTTTTGTTAAATAAAGAGAGTTTCTATTTTTGAACACGTGTCCTTTATTTTTTACATCAGGAAGGGGGGCTAGGGAGGGGTAAGTGGAAGGAGGTGAGGGAGGAATGGGGCACGAGCCCCTGATGGGGAGGCCTGGGGTGGCTCTGCGGGCTCCTCAGGGTGGAAGCTCTCCTGCAGGGCCTCCTGGATCCTGACAGCCCCCCGATTGACACCCCCGGATGGCAGCCTGCGGCAAGTGCAGCCGGACTGATGGCCGAGTGCTGTGATGTGCTGAGTGTGGGCACTCAGGGCACTCCAAGACAGGACTGCTTTGCTGTCCCTCATCAAGTTAGACAAGCAAGCGGGGAACCCTGAGAACTGTCTGTCCGGGGTGGGGGCTTGGGTCCCTTTAAGCACAGCCCTCGGCTAGCCTGAGGCAGCAGCTCCATACTCTAAGTCCTGGTTCCAGCCAGCCTTAACTTCGGTTCAGGGTCCACTCAATATGGACATGGTAGTTCGAATTAGCAAAATGCTAATTTGAATTAGTTTTTAGGTCTAGATGCACTAGTTCGAATTAGCTTAGTTTGAATTAACTAATTCGAATTAAGTTAGTTCGAATTAGTGCTGTAGTGTAGACATACCCTCTCTCTTTCTCTGTCTCTCTCTCTCCCCAGATATAGCCTTCTTACCCCAACTTGTGTGATTAGTTATAGTTTTCTAAATCTGACTTTTGTAATCAGATTTAAGTTAGTTTTAATATTATAAGTGATTTACTAGTTTTGCTGCCCTTGTATGGTTATTACCTGGCAATAATAATAACTTTCATGGTTAAGCTGGTTGCTTCTCTCTCCCTCTCTCTCTCCCCCTTGTGGGTGTTTTGGCTTTCCCATTCGCTCTGCAGCAACACTCTTGTACCTAAGCTAAAGATCCTGGCAGCACTCGAAAACCCTGTGGGGTTTGCTCATCATGTTGGTTACTACCAGAACAATTGTGATATGAAACAACAGAGAGGGATATGCTGAACCTGGGGCATATCAGGGTGGCTGTTTGAAAGTGCTGTTTGGCCCAGCCTGCTCAGATGTACACTATTCTGGTCTGGTGCCCATGGCATATGAGTGTGGCACCTTGGAAGTGCTGTTCGACCCATCCTGCGTGGTCCAGGGACATAGAAGGTGTCATCTTGGGAGGGCTGATTAATCTGGTCTTCTCAGACACATTCTGTTATTGTGTGTGTTTGTCTGAGTAGAGGAAGAACCCAGCCCTGGGGAACCTAAGTCCTGCAGGATAGCTCCATTGGGGGTGAACTTGCAGAAGAGAGAAATAGAGCTCCATATGAGATCACAAGTGACAGGAGGAGCACATAGGTAGAATTACGAGACCCTCTCCCACTCCACAGAGTAACCCTAATAAATGAATGTATTCCAAAGTAAAAGGAAAACCTGGTAGCATGCATCTGAGAAATGTCTTAGAGTTACTGTTAACTGATGTGTCTTTGGCTTCTCTTACTTTTTTGTCAAGCCATTCTCTTATCTTTGTGACATAACTACTTTACCTTTCTTTACATACTCCCACTATAGCTTCCATTCTTGTCATATCATCTGTGGGCTGTAATACTTTGGGTTCATTTCTGTTGTTGGGCTTAGTGTGTAGGGGCGAGGCAGTACTGGCAGCCCGTAATGTACAAGAGGTCAGACTAGATCATCTAATGGTCCCTTCTTGCGCTGAACTCTATGCTTGTGAGATACCTGTGCTCATCTCTTTTTGTTTTTTTAAGGCTTTTCTTTCCCCAATCAATTTCCATTTCATGGCTGCATACCCAGTTTTCTTTTTTTGATCCAAGTGAAATGGTGGCAGCTTAGAAGGCGAGCCCATTGCTTTTCTCTACCATAATGCATTACCCACTGCTTTTAAATCCATTTGAGACCTGGATTGTAAAATCCCTCCTGACTCCTGGCAGGCCTAACTCTAAGGACGTGGATTTGGAACTCACTTGCCAAAGTGAAGAACTTTTTATTCTCTCTGTCCAGAGGCATCCTTAATATCAGACATTTTTCTCTTATGATGTATTTAAAATACTATCTCATTTCAGTGTCTACATCATAAAATCACCCCAGCTGCCTTCTCAGAGATTGGGCCATTGAAATTCAACTCCCTTCACAGGCCAAGCTGTTTTCTGGCCAGGCGATGCTGGAGGTGCACAGGCAAGGTTGTGTGTTGGAAGCTTACATTCTTGCTGCCCATACAGTACTCAGTGCACACAAATAGAGGAGTTCAGTGCCAGGGCTGTCAAGTCAGCACCTTTCAACAGTGCCAAAATCACTGTATTTTGCTTTTTAAAATACACTTGCTTTTTAAAAATCCCTTCTCCCACAAAATCTGTTGCTTCTTCCAACCAGAATTAGGAGACATAATCAATCAGCATCTTGATAACCCTTGAGGCAAGAGGATTGGTGGATGATAAGGAGCTAAGAGGTTTTCTTTCAGTAGCAAAGAAAAACTGGGACATACCAAGAGACCAAATTCCTGCACTTATGTAAAACTTTAGTGAGGAGGTTCTGTACAGGGGCAGGGAAAGCCGAAGGGAGGCTAGGCAAATCCCTCCCCATGGTGATCTTCCTGCAGTGCCTCTCCAGAGAGGATACTTCATGCTCCCAGCTGTATGATTATTGGAGACCACATGGGGGCTAAGGCCAGAAGAACCTCAGAGTTGGTGGGCCCATGGGCCAGTCCCCAGCCCCAAAATTTCTCTCTTTATTGGTGCAGATAGAGTAGAGCGAAACAGTGCTGTGTGGCATGCAGGTAGTGTAAAGACAGCCATGAGCACAGCTGTAGCAGCAGAGCTGGGTATCTCTTGCTGTGAGGAGTTCTTGTCCTGCCTTGTGGAAAAGATAAACTAATTTTGAAGTGGTCTTGCTAAAGCTTGAAGAGTCTAAGTCAGAGCAATGTACAGAAATCAGTTCAAGTCTGTTGATAGAATTCTAGGCTCTTTCATGTTGGTGACTGTAACGGGGTGTACCAACCCTGCCCTGGATCTGTAAGGGTTAACCATTGTTACCTGGCTGAGAGAGCCCCACCTCTAGTGCCCTGCTGGGCATGCTCCAGCTGGAGGACAGATATAAAGGCCAGTGGAGCAGAGCTCAGTCTGGGTTGACCACTGTAGGGGAAGGAGGTGCTGCTGGAGTTCTGCAGTAAGAACTGTGGCTGGACTGAACCACAGGGGCCAGTCAACAGGGAACAGCCAGAGTAACCCTAGTCTGGAGGAAAGAGAGGTGGCTGTGGTGAATCTGGTAGGAAGTAGTGCAGGTTGAAGAATAGGGATGTTAAAATGTGGGTATTTAACTAATCAAGTAGTAGATAGAATTTTTATTGACTACTTAATTGGTTGATAGGCAGCCCAGCTCAGTTCCAGCTCATGCTACATCTGGGACCAAACCCTGCTGTGGCTCTGCAATTTAAAAGTCAATAGGGGCTGGGCAGCCTGCACCCTGGATCCCACTGTGTTTTCAATTGCAGAGCTGCAGTTGGGTTTTGTCTTGCATCCGGCATGAGCCAGGCTGCCTGTCCAGCTGGCAGCAGCCCCTGTGTGCAGGGGGTCCCAGGTGGGATTTGGGACTCCCCCTCCCACACACAGGGACTGCTATCATGAAGTAGCCCCTGACTGCAGGAGGTCCCTACTTCCTGCTGGGACCCCCCCAGCATATCGGGTAGTCCACTAGTCCTTTACATCACTAGTGGGGAGTTGGATTCCTGAGAGGTTGGTGTGTTTTGGGTGGATTCCCCATTGACCTAGTGGTGGGCTACCCCTCCACTGAGAGGGCCCTGGGCTGGGAGCTGGTGAAAGGGGTGGGCCCAGGTCCCCTTACTCCATCCCCATTAATCCACACAGGGGATGCTACAACTGTGATTAGTGACTCGGGCTGCTAGGTCATGTTGCCCTGCGTAAAGGGTGGTGTTATTGACTTTAGGACTGTGGCTGCTGGGCCTCCCTGCCCTGAGGGGAGGAGTGCTAATTGACTCTGGCCCAGGTGGGCAAGATATGTCTTGTGGGCTAATCCAGCCTGCAAATCCCCCTGCCAGGACTCTCAGGCACACAGCAGCCACTGTTTTAAGCAGAGGGCTGCTCTGTAGGGAGGGGGGAGCGTCATGTAATCTCCCTGCCCCTAGCCAATAGGAAACAACCAGCCAATAAGAGCTGAGTGATTGGCCTGGGAGACAGGGACAGCACAAGCCTCTCCTCCCTCCTGGAGTTGAGAGCCACACGGAGGGAACAGCCTGCAGTTTTAAGTGATCTGGGGGTTCAGCAGGCAGGGAGTCTAGTCTGCTCAGAGACTGTACCTCCTCTGCAACCCTTGACCACTTTACAAAATGTTGGAGTGGGCTCCCCTCCCCAAAAAAATTATTGCCCACCCCTGTTCTGGCCACTGGGCCTCACTACCCTGAGGGGAAGGAATGTGAATTGAGACTGGCCAGTAGGTCTCTGTAACGTAGCCTGCCTCACCTCCACAGCCACTACTCAGGGAATCAGCTCTTCAGCCCCAGAGTGCCCCCTTCTGGCTCCTGTCACACCTGCCGTTAGCTTTTCTTCTCGACCACTTTGTGTTAGGACTAATGTCCCTCCCAAACTGTGGCATCCTCCCCTCTGGGTACTGCCCTGCTGCAGTGTCCCCACACTCAGAAGTCCTCCCCCTCACAGAACCCCCAATGCCCTATGCTCACCTTGCCTCCGTGACCCACTATCCCTCATCATGAAGCCCCTTACCTCAGGGGCAAACTGCAGTCTGAAATGACCACTCCTCATTGGCAAGGGGGTGTGGATGTGCTGCCCTGACTGCCTTCCTAGTACCTCAGGCCTTACTTCAGGCCCTGCAGCTTGCCTGGCTAGATTTTCTCCAGCTCTACTCTGGGTCAGGAAGCCTCTAGCTTCCCTGGCAGCTAGGTCCCTCCTTCTCCACAGCTAGAGCAAGAATGAGTCTATCTCCACCCCTCTAGGAGCCCTTATATATACAGCCCCAGCTGTCTCCACTTGAGCTGTTGGCTCCACCACTCCAGCCCTCTCCCAGGGCTGGGTTTTAACCCTCAAAGGACCAGTGAGGAGAAGATGCCCTGTCACAGCCTTACTGCCCTGAGGGAAGGAGTGCTTACTGACACTAGCCATTGGGCCTTGTTACCCTTCAAGAAGGGGGAGGGGGTGTTATTGAGCCATAGGGACTGAGGTGCACATTGGATGGAACAGTCTTTGGGAGGCCTTAGAGGGCTAGTGCCCTACCCCGGAGGAAGACGGGTGTACCCACCCCATGACAGTGACCAAATACTATGATGATGGGAGTCACTGTAAAAAAAAAAAATCTAGATAGCTAGTTCATCCCTGTCATAGACTTCTTCCCCCACTCTGGCATGATAAATTCAGAAGTGGGGGCCTGCAAAAGTACCCCAAAACCTTATCTTTCCAGGCTTTGGTATAAAACTTCCCCCCAAAATCTTTAAAACCTAGATTTTGGGGATAAAAATCTGCTGCCACCACCCAAGTAATGATAAGAAAAATCAGGGGAGAGATCACTTGGGAAATCTCACCTCTAAAGTAAAAATGAGGACACAAAAATTAACCAATACCAGGTTAATAAAAAGAAAAGAGAAAGAACTTTTATTATCAACACAATATTCCTGTTGCAAGCATAATGACTAGATGGAAAAGTCACAAATTAATATACTCATGGGGGAAACCCCACCATGACCAAGACTTAATTACAAAGGAGAGCAAAACCCAATTTTAAAAATGCACAGACATCGGATCCCATTTCCCAAACCAAAACCAATAAAACCTAACGGATTTATCTAAACTTTATCCTACTTACAGATAGTGAAGAGTCTTTTCTTGGAGGGAGACATAGGCTATGTCTAGACTACATGGCTCCGTTGGTGGAGCCATGTAAAATAGTTTATTCGGCATAGGTAAAGAAGCGGGGATTTAAATAATCCCCGCTTCATTAAAATAAAAATGACCATCATGCTGTGCCGACGATCAGCTGATCCGGCACAGCGGGGCAGTCTAGACGTACAGGAGCGGTCGACAAAGGCTTCCTTTGTTGACCGCGGCACGTCTAGACTGCCCCGCTGTGCTGGATCAGCTGATCGTCGGCACAGCATGGCGGTCATTTTTATTTTAATGAAGCGGGGATTATTTAAATCCCTGCTTCTTGGCCTATGCCGAATAAACTATTTTACATGGCTCTGTCGATGGCGCCATGTAGTCTAGACATAGCCATAGTATCTGTCCCCTTCAATAGCTGGAGAGAAACTGCCCAGGGACAAAGGAGAGAAAACCCAAACATTCCTTTGTCCCAGTTTGAAATTCCTACCTACATTCCTATTGGCCGACTCTACCTGGCTTAGGTAAGAGACATAGTTAACCCCTTAGTCCCCAGGCTGCTGGCTAACCCTCATGATCATGACAATCCCAGTCTCTCAAATGAAGGCCCTAAAAGCAGTAAAAGGTTCTGAACATGTAAAGCAGTCCCCTGTCCTTTAAGCTGCAGAAAGCTGGTAGAGACCTCTGTCAAAGAAAGGGATCTACCAACAGCCCTGAAGCGAGTAATAATCCAGCAACCTCTCAGAGAAACCTGTATTTGAGGTCAGCTATCTCAGAAGCAATCACTCCATCTCCAACCTCTCATGCCTGGGCAAAGTTATCAAGAGTGTGGTAGGAAACAAACTCCAGAACTTAATTGTTGCAATTGCTATTGGGGTTCAAACCAAGATATGGTATGGAGATGATTTTGATGTGTGATCTTTCTGTGGCAATTAACAGAGCACAGACACCTATGCTGATACTGTTTATTCATATATAAGACCCAGTAAGGGGTGGAAAGTGCCACAGTATGTTGTCTCTGCTCATTTGTCTTAGACAAATCACTCTGTGGCATTTTTGTTTTCCCTTACTGAGGGTACGTCTACACTAGCTCCCTAGTTCGAACTAGGGAGGCTAATGAGGGTGACCGAAATTGCTAATGAAGCGCAGGATTTAAATATCCCGCGCTTGATTAGCATAATCCCGGCCGGTCACCATTTTGGAAACTGACTAGCCCGAAGTAACTGCCCGCGTCTATACGCGGCAGAGAAGCGGGATTCCGAGATAAACCCCTTAGTTCGAATTAACTGTTACTCCTCATGGAATGAGAATCCCACGCTTCATTAGCAATTTCGGTCGCCCTCATTAGCCTCCCAAGTTTGAATTAGGGGGCTAGTGTAGACGTACCCTGAGGTATCTGAGCAGCTCATAACAATCCTGTCAGGTAGGGAAGTACTGTTTACCCCCATTTTGCAGATAGAGGAATGGAAGCACAGAGACTAGATGACTTGCCTAAGGTCACGTTGGAAGTCTGTGGCAAAGCAGAATTGAACTTAAGTCTCCCACGTACTAAGCTAGTACTTCAATCAATGGCCATCTTTTTTCTCAGACTCAAATCCAAAAGATTCAAAAGGGCAATTGATCCTTTTTAATAAGTTCTTGCATGCTGACGTCTGCAAGGTTCAGGCTTTCTTCCTTTTTCAACTTGATGGGAGATCTCTAGGGGAGGTACTGAGATGCCAGAGGTCCATATTACAAATGTGTTGCTGAAGGTTACTATTTGCACAGCTGTTTCTCTGTAGATACAAGCAGTGCTAACCTCAGATGTTGCAATGCCTGAAAGAAACAAGGACGTAGGTAAATGGTGGATAACTCGGGCCCAGTCCTCAGAACACAGAGCTGAGGTTGCTAAGAAGAGGGAGATGATACTTTGAAAAGCAGTAAATAATTATTAACTGAATTAATTACAGAGGGCATTTATCCTCAGACTGTCAAGATGATGTGCAGTCTTTGAGTTCTGTTGGTCTCACAACTGCTCCTGAGAACACAGATAATCACTGTGTCAAGAAGTGCCTTCTACCATATCCTTCTAGTCAAAACCACTTCATTCAGAACAGGTGACTGTGGAGATTCACGTTTGTCACCTCCCAATTAGAGTTCTTTAACACACACTATCTGGGCTGAATGTGATGACTATCTAGAACAGCGGTTCTCACACTTTTTGGGCTCTGGAGCCCTTTACATGCGTAAAAATTTATGCAGAGCCCCAGCAGTCCACTGATTGTATGTGTTGTACTTATGCGGAGCCCCAGCGGTCCACTGATTGTATGTGTTGTACCTATCAATGTTTCCAATTTGTCAACCTCGCGGAGCCCCTGGAGATGTCAGGGGTCCGCGGAGCACAGTTTGAGAAACACTGATCTAGAAGAAGCTCCAGCTAGTACAATTTACCTTAGTCTATCTCCAAAGCAAGAAAGATCAACAAAAAACATTTCATGTCAGTTGGCTTCCTATTCAACTCCAGCTCCATTTTAGAGATCCTTAAGGAACTAGAGTCTAACTATCTTACAAACATCCTCTCCATCCGTAAACCACTGAGACAATTGCGTGGATATGTCTGAGTAATCACAGGATTCAGGGTATTCTCAGTGCATGCCCCTGGCTATGGGTATCCTTAGTGCAGAGCAACAGGAAAAGCCCAAGCCAGACGGACTTTAGAGCCATAGGTGACTGGTGCTTGCAGGGGAAGGAGGTTCAGAGAGGGCCACCCAGAGAGACAGGGAGGTAAGAGGATACTCCATTTAGAAAGTAAAATTTTGGTGGGGGCAGAGGGAGGCAGTACACCTCCTGAGTGCTACCAGGAGTCGCCTATGTTTAGATCTCTCTGCAAACCTTTTCCAGTAACGATGATTGACAATTGATCTGGCACCCCTCCAAATCTCATTTTTAATATCATTGGGCAGAATAAAGGAAGGGTCTAGACAATGGGGTCCTTCACAGACCGAATAATGTCATTTTGGATGGTGTATTTAGTAGCAAGCAGATACATTATTGCTGCTTTAAAAAGGCCTGCCACAGAGAGTTTGATATCCCTGCCCCTGGCCGCACAGCGAGTAAGTGTAAGAGCCAGGATTAGCACGCAGGAGACCCTTGTGCCTACCATTGAGCTCACATCACAAGAACATGCTGACTTGTACATGTTTGGGGATATAAAAATGCTTGTTAATAACTTGTTTTTGCAAGTTGGAGTTATAAAGCTGCATCGGTGACACTACAAGCATTTCTATGGCAACAGAGTGATGTCACCAACAGCATTTTGACTTTACGGCTGATTTCATTTGAAGGAAAAACTGAGCTTAGCCCCAGAACATTTCAGCATTTGAAACAGAAGCACAGAAAATCTCTAGTGGGCATGTTGGGGGTGGGGGTCATATGATGGTGGGAAGGAAGCTTTCACTGCTACCCATATGTCTGAGCTGTGGGTAAACAAAGTGGAGGTGCCCAGCTGATAACTTTGTCCCTGAGATGTGTAGTGATGGGGGCTTCTGTAAACACCCACGAAGGCTGATAAATTAACTCAAAAATAAATATGTAAAAGCTAATAGGAAATATTTATCTGGGGAGGCTAGAACCCTGTTAAAATAGCTCAGAGGTACCCACAAAATAAAAAAAAAAATCTGGAAAGTGGGTTTAATAGTAAAAGAAAATTAACAGTACAAGGAAAAAAAATTTCTTCAATATGGGTCTCCAATATGGGTTTTGGCTTTTAAGCCACATGTGGATCTTCCAGGACATACTGCCTTCTTTGAGAGATTTTGAACTGAAAAAGAGGTATTAACATTGGGCCATACCCTTTCCTGATATAAATGTACCCTGTTTTAACTCAGTTGCATTAAGCTGATTTAAACCAGCTGAGGATGACCCCCCTTATCTTTTTAGTGAGGTCCTTCAACTTTAGCAAAACTCATTCACCAGTATGTTCTTTTTCTTTCTCTTCTTACACATCAGCAGATGAAGTCAGTCATGGGTGTTTTCTTATGTTTCCTTAAATACCAGGAAGACAACAAAAGATACTGAAAACACTGTACACATTGTCTCAATGGGAGTGGAGGGAAATGTACAGAAATACTGCCTTTCTAGGGATGCATCAACTCACACACCTTCCTGGAAAAGACAAAAGGGCAAAAGGGGAAGAGGGTGATTCAAGAAAAAACACCAGAAAGCTGTGTTGCTGGGTCACCTTCCATGTCATATGAAAATACTTTTTCCAAAGTTTCTAAAGATCAGCCAGCAGCGTATTGAGATTTCCCTCCCCTCTTTTTTTCAGCAACAAAGCAATGTTCCGCCCTCTCTCTTTTCTCTTCAGAGAAAAAAAAAAGTTTTGAGAATTTCACTTTTCTATTCACAGCAGCCCTGGCCAAAGTAAAGCCCTCTTTTACATTGACGTCAAGATCTTTACCAAGATTAGGGTTTCATTTCTGTATTGCAGCAATTAGCCAGGGAATGTATAAAAGGCTACAGGGAAGCAAGCTAGGACTCCAGAGGGAAAGCACTTTGCACCACAGACAGAGAGAGAGCAAGAGAGAGAGAGAGAGAGAGAGAGGAGAGGGAGGCAGGGGCACATAGAGAGGAACAGAAAGTTTGTGTACAGAGACTTAAAAAAAAAAAAAGTTGCGTTGCACCTGGCAGCTCTGATGACACCGAAATCTTAGTGCTTAAACAGCTGAGAGACAATGGGACAGGAGAGGAAACTGAACAATCTCTGCTTAAATTTTGCAACTGCAGGGAAGTAGAAGCACAACTGCCTGTCTTTTTAACGGACTCAGAAGGGCTCTTGGAGAAGGGAAACGTTTTAGTTAACGTCTTGGTCTCTGAAAAAGAAGAAGCAGCTCCGAGCCGAATGAATTTCATGCTAAGTTATGCTTTTGACCAGCTTGAGTATATTTAATCATTTCTGCTGCCGTTGAGAGAAAGAGGCGGGAGGTGGAGGGAGCTGATGAGTTTTTAAAAAAATGCCTTTTATTTTATTGTATCTTATTTTTAAATGAGTGTTCAGGGCAAAAAAGGGAGCTAAAGGGAGCCGGGTGGAGAGCAGCAGCAGGGAAGATGGGTCTGTTAAGCGTGGATTTGCTGATCACGCTTCAGATCTTGCCGGTTTTTTTCTCCAATTGCCTCTTTCTTGCACTCTACGACTCTGTGATCCTCCTGAAACACATGGTGCTGCTCCTGAGTCGGTCGAAAGCGGCGCGTGGCGAGTGGCGAAGAATGCTGACCTCGGAGGGGCTGCGCTGCGTCTGGAACAGCTTCCTCCTGGACGCCTACAAGCAGGTGGGAAGGGGACCGGCGGCGGGGGGGCGGGAGACAAGGTCTGAGCGCCCTGCACGCTGGTTCCCTTTTGTGCTAGAGTTTGGTTTGGCATAAGGGGAGTGGAAAACAGCTGTTCTTCAGGAGGGCAGGGGCCTGGGATTTAACAGACCTTGAGTCTTTGTGTCCTTCTCTGCCACTGACTCTCTGTGTAATTAGGGCAAGTCACTTAATTTTCTCCTGCCTCTGTTTTTCTAGCTGTGCCACGAGGATAATGCTGATGCTTTTTGTAAAATATGTTGGGCGTGTTGGATGAAAATATTATATAAGTGCAAATATTATTAAATACCTTTGTCGCCCATTTGACCAGTGCAACATCTTCAGAAGTGATATAAAGATTAGGTCTTTAAATAATATCTCAGGGTGATCCCAATGTCCATTACATCAAAGGAGAAAAATAACGCTCTGACATATCATCATTTTTATTCAGCTAATATATTAATTTTTGTATTAGGAAGGAAAACACTGTGATTGGGTGAGTAGATTTTTTAAAAGAGCCCCCTTTACTCCTCTGACAGTAGTGAAAACAGGACATGACAAAGCTTAAAAATAAACTTGTAGCCAGCTGAGGGACAGCTGCCTGGTCTTGGGGCATGCGCAATGTGACTTGAGTGGCACATGCTCAGGATTCATCACTTGAATTTGGTCCTCTGGTGACTTTAGTTAATAATGTTAATAGCATTTACACAGCACATGCTCTTTCAAAATTCCATACAAACATTAACTGCTGAGGCTGGATAAAACCTGTGCAAGTATCTGAATCCCCACATAGTAAATTAGGAAACAGAGACATTAAGGATTTTGCTCCCAATCATACAGCAAGTAAGGGCTTGTCTATGCAAATGCTTTCTTTGCAGCAAAATGAGGTATGACTCTAATACAGCGGTTCCCAACCTTTTCCAGATGGGGACCCATTTTGACAATTCAGGAAGACTTGGTGGCCCAGGGCAATTAAAAAAATATGTGAATGGCTCCTTAAGATCCACTTGGGGAGACACTTGGCTGGGTTGATTTAGTTGGGATTGGTCCTGCCTTGGGCGGGGGGCTGGACTCGATGACCTTCTGAGATCTTTTCCAGCTCTATGGTTCTATGATTCTATGACCCTTTTGAAATGTAATGGCGACACATATTTGGGTCCCGACCTATAGGTTGGGAAACCCTGCTCTAACCTGTGCTAGCCTACTGTGCACCAAGAGTCCACGTGGCCCCTGCTGCCGTACACTAAAAGTTCCCTAGTGCTCTGTAATCTGCTCTCACTTCAAAGAGGGATAGATCAGAGTGCCCTGGGGAAGTTTTAATGTGTGGCAGGAGGGTTCAGGTGGACAGTTAGCTTGCATCAGGCTTGTGCAGAGTAAATTTACACATTGGCCTGCTGTGAAATAAGTATTCATTTAGACAAGCTCTAAGAAGCAAAGCTGGGATTAGAAACCAAAGGTCTTGCAGCCCTGTGATCAGTTTATTAGAATGTGCTGTTTTATTAAGATTTAAGAAACAGAAACCCACCTGATGGATTTAGGTTAACTCTCTCTTATATCCTCTGTGAATCATAGCTATGTATCTGCTGAAAAGTATGGTATTTTTTTCTACAATAGCATTATATATTTGCTCTTAACTTGCGCTGTAGGGATCTGCTGACAGTGATGCTTATTTACAGATTTATTTACTGCCTGTCCTGAAGCTTTAGGCACATGTAGATAATTTTCAGTATATAAAACAAATTACATTAGCTATCCCAACTGTAACCAGTCCCTTCACTCAACCCAATACAAATCAGTCAACCAACCAAACCTGCTCAAGTAAAATATAATAAGAATTCTAATCACTTCTATCACACTTTAATCTCCAACCTTCTCAGTGCCCCTGTGAAGTAGGCTGGTAAATGTTGTTATTCCTGTTTTGCTGCTCAGTGAGACACAAAGATGAACATGTGACTTGATCATGGGTACAGAGAGAACCAGTAGCAGAGCTGTGATTAGCACTCATTCATTCCTAGCTCTTAGGTTTGGGCTATGACCACTGTACCTAACATTGGGAGAAGGCTCAGACTTTGACTAGCTTCCTGAAGGTGAATGGAATTGTTCTATAAGTCTCCAACAAACCTTATAGTTTCTATAGCAAGTTATATCGACATTCAAATGATACACGTTAAAACAAAGCCGTTACATTACTTCCTTCTTTCTATATCTGCCAAGACCGGAGTTCATGATTCAGTATATCCTCATCTATTAGCGATGGCATCACTGAGTCAACTGAAGAAGTGGGTAGTTATTCACTGGTGTTGGCAAAGAAACTCCAACCTTAACTTCAGGTCTTAGAAGGTAATAAAAAGGCTTTTATTTTACCTTTAAACAGCCTAGAACCACGTCAACCATATCACAACCATATCATGTAGGGTGATATCCTGGCCCCATTGAAGTCAATGGCAAAATTCATATTGACTTCAATTGGGCAAGTATTTTAGCCCCAGTCTGATATGGGTGTGTGTGTGAATTCCTCCACAGCAATGATTCTCAGAGAAAGGTTCACAGTCCCTTCACAAAGCACCTGATTGAGTACTCACACATATTGTTGGAAAGATTTCTTTTGACTTTAGTGATGAGACCCAAAGAACACTGGAGATTTCTGACTGCTATGGATGCAGAGGTTAGTATGGGAGCCAACTTGTAGAGGAGACACAATACATTGAAGGTCAATATTAAGAGCGGAAGAAGAGTAAATTCTGAATTGCCTGCATGTGAATCCCTGGGAGTCTTCTACCACTTCTACAGGGGAGGGGAAGAAAACGCTAGTTACTTAGAAAAAACTGGTAGAGTCCACAGGAGACTAAAGAAATGTATATTTTTCCAAGTACTGAAATGAATTTTACATGTCAGATCCACTTAAATGCTGTATGCCTGAATTCAGCTGGGTAGCAAGAGTAGATGTCAATCAGATGTAACTACATGCCTAACATTAATCATGTGCTTAACTGCTTTTCTGAATCAGGGTCTTTTTCACTAGTAAAAGTACTTTGCAGTTGCATAATGCACATCAAATGAGCATCTCAGAGCATTTTATAAATACTAACACATGAAACCTCTGCAAGGTTCATAATCCCCATTTTACAGATGGGGAAACTGAGGCACAGATTGTTGAAGTAGACCAAAGCCACACAAAAAATAGTGGAAGAACTTGGAATGAAGTAATGTAAATATCCTCAAAACTCTCTCTCTCTGTGTATGTGTGTGTATATATATATATATATATATATATATATATATATATATATATATATATATATATATAATGTATGCAGAGAGTTATGCATGTTTTCCTAGTAATCATTTCACTCACCACTTCTGTGGGATAACACACAGCTATTTGTAAACAGCACACAATAACAGAACAGTTAAGAGCAGAATACAGAAATACGCTTTTTCTGGGATGAAGCTACTCTGGCTTGACTGCTAGCTGTGGTAACTTTCATAATAGTTAACTTAGTTCTAAAGAACCTCTCTTTGCAACACATCTTGTATGTGCAGCCCATAATTAGGGGTGGTGCAAAGCCATGTTTGACTCACTATGCACCCCATAGCCTTGCCCCATCATGGGAGGAGGAGGCTGTTATATAAATCATAGAGAAGGAACAGTGTAGTCACTATCAACAATTTGGCAGATGTTCAAATCAGAAACCAGAATTCAGGAAGCCGGAAGAAATACACTAATCATAGATAAAATGTACATGAGAAAACAAACAAAAACAAACAAACAAACATCAGAGAATTCTTCAGCTGTTCCTATTCTGCTGAGGGGGTGGAATGGAGGAAAATATGTAAAATGTTCCAGTGTAAGGGAATGCTGTACATTTGCTAAACAAGTAAATCAAAGTATCTATTGTTTGCCCACTGAGGATGTTAGTCTTTTATTATTGCTACTATAGATCCTCCCTGGTGATAATAGCCTAACCAAATGGCTGCATCAAGTTTCTGCCGTTGCATGTAATAATAGTTTCTAACAAGAGGACAATGGAAAAATCCCATTGCAAAGTTAGGAGTGAGTATCCCATTGGAAAGCTATGAAGGTCCCCATTCAGTAATTTATAGTTTTCATTTCTAGTCCTTGAAGATTAGCAGGAGGTAAAATCTTAAATCTATCACTTGTCCAAGACTGAATTTTGCCCATTCTGCACTTCAGTAACAGTGTAAATTTGTAGGGGTAACCTTATATTTGGATTGTGTTTTAAATGGAATTTGGTTGAAGCAGCTAAACTATTTGGAATGTCAGAAGACATTCTCCCCCCCCCCCCCACAATTCTACTGTGATTAGAATGACATGACTAGTTTGACGGATTGATAGCTATGTGTGTACAGATCTTTCCTATTTCTAAAAAGACTTGAACCAAAAGCAAGCTCTTACATGAAGTCTCCGGAATTTTGACATGTTCAGGCATTTCTGGGTTTAATAGTCGATTAAACCAGTACTATGAGTCTGATGGACACTCAGTTAAATCACCAGACATACGATCAAACCCTTGGCTTTATACTTTCTTCCCATAGAATGGGTATGCTCATTCATAGAAGCACCAGCATGCATCTCAACTTCTTCTGGAAGGGCATCACAGCTTCTAACACCACAGATTGCACAGTGGTTTTCTGCAAATTGCATAGCAATACAGTATATTTGCAAAAGTCGTATAAAGAGCAAGTGCCCCATTTCCTATTGGTCAGCTTTTCAGCATACCTCTGGGTTACTTTGAGAAGCTTTTTTGGACAGTAGAGCAAAGACCTCTTATCCTGAACCCTTATGCAATTATCATCTTTGTTTATTTTGTCCTGGAGGGTAAGGAAGTGTCTTCCTTTGAATTTCATAGTAATAAGAGGAACTTCTGCAATAAGCCCTCTGCTTAGAGGTGATATAGTCTGATGAGTCTGCCAAACAGTTTGCAAATCCCTGGCATGGGGCATGAAAGCAATTTTTCAATGCACAAGATCCCAAAAGCGATAAGTTAGGTCTGATAAAAAGCAAAGTAAAAAGACAGTACATGAGTAGGTGATGTTTTGTCCACACTCCACAAGGCTTTTCCCAGACTGTATGGCAAATATACAAATCAGATGTAACGTTCTGTTTCCAGTTTATGGTTTATGAATATGTCTCTTTTTTTTCTCCCCCATCCCTGCATTTTTCAGTCTACATGTTAAAGCAACACTAACCTTGCTCCCCCTTTCCACTGCCCACAACACTCCAGAATGAGACTCTCAGTATCAGAGCAATCAAACGAATGCAAGATTGACCGTAAGCACCAGTTATTGCTTTGAGGTGGGGAGATCCCTTTGCTTGTGGAGATGGTGAGATTTTAAGGGGAGGGGCGAGTTCACAGTTCATGATCTAGCTTGCTTTCCTCTGAAAGCAGAATCATCCACCTCCTCTTGGAACCCATAAGGCTATCTCTAAGGCTAGGTCTACACTACAGAGTTTTTGAGCAAAACCAGCCATTTTTGCTCAAAAACTCATGGAGCGTCCATACCTCAAGTGCGTTTTTGTGCAAGTAAAATGAAAGAACAGAGGGGTTTTTCCAGTGTAGATATTCCTTCTTCTATGAGGAATAACTCCTTTTTGCAAAAGAGTTCTTTCACAAAAAGGTGTGTGGGGATGGGCAAGAGAGGTTTTTTTTGCGCAAAAAGAGGCAATCGAAAAAGGCACAGGTGCCCTGGTGGCCATTCTGTAAAAAGCAATCAGAGTTTCCTTTCGAGAGAGCCTCCATGCAGTCTGGATGCTCTCTTGCGCAAGAGTGCATCACTTTTTCGATGGGCTTTTGCAGTGTGGATGCGCTCTTGCGCAAGACGTTTTTGTGGAAGATCTCTTCCGCAAAAAGCTTCTTGTGCAAGAAGCCTGTAGTATAGACATAGCCTGAGTGACTAAATAGTCAACACAGAAGTGCATGATCATAGATATGCTGGAGCCAGGGTTACTGCATGTGAGAGAAGTTCTGCTGGTTTGTTTCTTAGAACATATCTTTTGCCAGCTTTTGTGTAAGATTTCAAAAGCAGTTGGACTGAATATTATGTGGCTTGTTTGGTAGGCGTTTTCATTGTGTCAATTTTTTTCCAATAGCTTTTTCCCCCCTTTTCTGTAATACATAATAACAAAGAGAACAGAAAAGCCCCACAATGCGGATGACCAGTGAGGATAATATTGTCATCCCGTATCAATCCTGTTCCTGAGCCTGGTGAAACGAAGAGGCCCTTTGGGAACGTCAGAACTTCATCAAGACCAATTAGTGGAGATGCTGCTGCTGGAGTTTAAGCATTAATGACTGGGCTGGGTTGGTTTTTTGGCGGGGCTAACATTGGCATGGAACGAGGCACCGACCTAATTACTCCTCTGCAGGAGCAGAAAATGCCTTGTGAATGCCTACTTGGCAAGCATGTCTCATTAAAGACAAAACAGCAAACACAAGCTCTCCTCAAAGCAAAAATTAACATGATAGGTAACCCATGGCTGTGAGACTTTCTTGTGGCTGTGGGAAATGAATTGAGGTTAGCCACACCAGTGGTATCTTGGTTGCTTTTTACTCTACATGATGTCATGGAACCAGTTTTTATTTTGTCTCCAAACCTCACCTTTTTGGTTTGCAAAGAGCAGTCTGCCTATGAGAGGGACAGAGAACACCTGTGCATTGTAAGAGTGCAGTCAGACATGCTAACACACTGGGCATCAATGTGAAGTAATATGTGAAGGGCACTATACTAATGTCCAATTGAAACAATTTTATTTTTTTCCTCCAAGGCTTAGGAACCCTATACAGGGAAAGTGGTATTTGGTAGAGTTGAATGCAGAATTGGGAAAGAGGAATTTACTCAGTGAATTTAGCCACTCTTTCTCCTCACATAATATTCCTAAGCAGATGGTGGGTTTCCTCAGATTTATTGAGGAATATCAAGCTGGTCAGAAAACATTTCCTTCAGAATATTTTTCCAAGAAAAACTGGAAAAATTTGAGCAATACCTGTTGCTAAAATTTTCCTGTCTACAGATCCACTCTGTTCATTTTTCAGATTTAATCACTGATTTTCCTTTTTTGCCTTTTCTGCTCTGAGACTTGCCCTTGCATATTTGAAATCCAAACAGTAGGATTAATTATGAGTAATAACTTAATAATTCACGTGGTATTTTTCTACTTGATTAGATGAGCACACTGCCATAGAGACTCTAGTTCACTGTTCATCCTCTCACAGTGTACAGCATAGATCATCACATTGCACAATATACTTCAGCTCCTCTGAAATGTCCATCTTTGCGCATGAGAGAGCAGGTCAGTGTTACTGCTAAAGAAGGTGCTAGGTATTGGATTGGATTTTTGAGGGGTGGCTCCTCATTCACCAAATATGACTGAGACTGCCTAGTTCCAGGGTAATATTTAGTCACTAACAACTCCTTAATTTTGAGTTATGAATCCATAATCACAGTGGCTAACACCCAATAGGCTGACGCCTTTCTTCACTAATCTCCATGGAATGTTTCTTTTCTACTGTAAACTTAGAGTAAATGCTCTTTTGCTTTTCTGGGTCCATGGAGTAGAGCAGAAGTTGTCATCCATGCTCCAGCATGTCCAAAACAAGCCCGTTTCAAACTTTATTCACTTCCAAGCAGAGGTGAAAGTAAGCAGGTGTGCAGCTCTGGCAAGAGCTGGCTGAGCTGTGGCAAAAGCCAGCAGGGAGCTATTTAAAGAGCTGGCAGGGACCCAGGTTGCAATAGGACAGTACCTGTAAGAAATTGTAAGTTACTTTCACCACTGCTTCCAAGGCAATGAAGCTTGATTAAGGCCAGGATTATGTGGGTATTACTCTTCTGGTTCAAAATATTACCCTGGGCTCAATAATCACTAATAGGCACAATTATTTAGTGTTTAGCTCAGGGAACTTCATGAGTTGAGACTCTTTGGTTCTATTCCTGTCTAATCACTGAGCTATGTTTACACCACCACATTATTTTGAAATAATAATTCCTGAAATAACTATTTAGAAATAGTGTGTCCACACTATAGGGAAGCCTCAAAATTAGTCCAAGGCAGGCTCCCTTAATGTGGACCCACTGCCTGAACTTAAAGCCCCAGGAAGCACTGGAGCGTAATTACTTTGACTCTGGGGCATAGTTATTTTGAAATAACAGCTGCTGAGGGTCCACACTAACCCTATTCTGAAATAGCAATTTTGAAAGAGGCATTATTCCTCATAGAATGAGGGGTCATTATTTTGAAATAACAAGCCCGTTATTTTGAAATAATTTCAAAATAATGGGCTTGCTGTGTGGACGCTCATCTTGTCATTTTGAATATTTTGAAAATAACTCTGTAGTGTAGACGTGTCCAGAATGAACTTTGGCAAAACTGAGGTTTAGTTTACCCCTATAAAATAGATAAAATGGGGCCTATCTACCCCAGTAAGAATTCCCATAAAATCTGTTGGCTTGATGAGTGAGTCAGAGGAAAGGAAGAAGAGGTTCAATGTCAGTTACCCTTTAAAAAAGTGGAATTGAGCCATGAATGATCATGTTTGTCAGGGACAGTTACGCTTCAGATGAAGAGATTGAAGTCCCAGTACTTACAATGTGTTCATTGATGGATTTTAGCTATAATGAAACAGATTCCCCACCCCACACCCCTGCCCCATAAGCTGAGCATTCTACTTTCAATCCCTGATTCTTACTGATTCTGGCTTTTCAGGAGGCAATGCTTGGTTAATAGATTTTGAGATGATCTCTGTGGACCAAATTCAGAAGTCCTTACTGAGTTCTTAATCAACTGAAACTTCTGCTAACTTCATTTGGAGTCTAGTTTCTGAATACAGTCTAGATCAGGACCTCAAGATTTGGCCCTATGTGAATGCAATCAAAACAGCATTTATTTCTGAACAGTAGGAGATAAGAAGAGAGTGAATTTAGAAGAGAATACAAAAACAATTATATTGCTGTTATAGAACTTCATGCTAAGGATAGATGTGCAAAAGTTGCATTGACTGTACTTATTAATTACCTTTTACAGTAGTACTTTGTAATTCCATATCATCTTTCACCTGGAGAGCTCAGAGCTCCTTGTAGACTTCAGTCAGTCCTTGTGTGATACATACATATCATATTATTTATTGAAGGGGAAACTGAGGCACTGGTGGTGCAAGGACTTATCCACAATCACACAGAGTCAGAGCCAGATCTAAGGATAGGGCCATGAACATAACTACCATCTGCCTGCTTCAGCTACTAGCCACATTCTTTTTTCCTCCTGCTGTACATTGTTCTTTCTTCCTGCTGCTTTAGGCAAAACACAGCAGTGGGAGGAGATGCTGGTCTTATATAGATCGTATGCTACAAGCCAGGATGCCTGCAGCATTTTCTGTGTAGGGAACACACTGTGTTGTTTGAACAGCTGTGTTTGTTTTGTGAGAGTGAACATGAAGGACACTGTGGAAGCAAGTCACAGTAACTTATCATGTCTTTATTTGTTTTGCCATCAGGTGAAATTGGGTGGAGAAGCCCCAAACTCCAATGTAATCCACGTAGCTAATGGCAGCGGCGGCAGCAATAGCAGGAGGAAAAGTGTTGGTGGGAAATATGGAACTAAGTGCCACCTTCTGGACTTTGCCAATTCAGAGCGCCCACTGGTGGTTAACTTTGGTTCGGCCACCTGACCCCCATTCACGAGCCAGCTGTCGGCCTTCAGCAAGCTGGTGGAGGAGTTCTCAGGTGTGGCTGACTTCCTGTTGGTCTACATTGATGAGGCTCACCCATCGGATGGCTGGGCTGCCCCTGGAATCTCTTCTTTCTCATTCGAGGTGAGGAAGCACAGGAACCAGGAAGACCGATGTGCAGCCGCTCAGCAGCTCCTGGAGCGGTTTTCCTTGCCATCCCAGTGCCAAGTGGTGGCTGATTGCATGGACAACAATGCCAATGTGGCCTATGGGGTCTCCTTTGAGCGAGTATGCATTGTGCAGAGACAGAAAATTGTCTACCTAGGGGGCAAGGGCCCCTTTTTCTACAACCTCCAGGAAGTCCGGCTTTGGCTGGAGCAAAACTTCAGCAAGAGATGAAATCCAGCCTAAGCTTAGCAAAGTATGTCAAGAGCCTTGTCCCTTTGGAGTGATATAAAAGGGAAAAAACCACACACTCTTTTCCAATAGGTTCTTCTGGGCCTGTTGCAAGAGAACAGATTCAATAATAAGGTCAAATAAATTTAAGCCAGAAAAAAAAAACACCCCAACAACAATAACACATAAAAGAGAATTGTGTGAAACAATGCTACTTCTGCCTTAACAGGATAGAAAAGGCCACTGTGAAAAGTGCTGCTGCTGCGCATGAAAGGTGATGAGATGAGATGAGATTTCTTTCCATCCCTTTAACAACATGTTGGCTTTAGGATGAGAAGAAAGCATTGCTTCCTGGAAGGCAATTCTGTGGAGAGGTGACCTCATGTATTTGATCAGGGACATCTCATTTTCCGTTGAGGCTTAATGTAGGCAACTTGCCAGCAGCCTGAGGTCTGCAATTAATTTGCATAAAATGAAATGGATTATGGCTGCCTTCCTACATTGATACAAAGATATGACCCACCAGAAACTACAAGATCCACCATGCAATGCAAGCTGGCTGCGGAGATCAAGATGAAACATTGTATGTGAGATGTGGGTCTTTGTACTCTCTGAAGGCAGCTTCTCTGCATAGTGTGTGTGTGTGTGTGTGTGTGTGTGTGTGTGTGTGTGTGTGTGTGTAACACACACGCATGCACACACACACTTAGGCCTCTATATGTTCACAGTTAAATTGGCAGCATGTCACACCTTAGAACTCCATAGGCTGCATTTGGCTCTCAGGCTATACTTTTTGTGTGTGTGTGTGTGTGTGTGTGAGAGAGAGAGAGAGAGAGAGAGAGAGAGAGAGAGAGAGCGATAGCCTGGGGGGCAAGGATACAGAGGAAAGAGGCTGCATGATCCTAACAGCGAGTGAGGGAGAAATAAACTGAGATTGTGTAATAAAATGATAACTTCTCACTTTGAAAATTCAGAAAGTAGGATCATTTGTCCTCCCCACACACAGATATACACATACATAGCTTATGTCCAGGGCAACCGAAAAGATTTATTTTATGTGGAACCGAAAAGATTTATTTTATCAGTGTTGTTTTTTTCTTTCTTTCTTAAAAAGGAAGACAGAATTAGGGGCTATTTTATGTTTAGTTTTGTACAAGTAATTTATTTCTTTTGACATAGCAGGCATATTTTTGAGTGGGGAGATGTACATACCACTTTACCTCATTGGAATTGAAACCTGTCCAGTTATTACCCCGTTAAAGTGGTCATGGAGATTTTTACTGTCCGAGTTGCCTACAATTAGTTTACAGCCATATTAGTTCTTGGAAAGTTACACAGTCTTTAGACTCAGCAATTGTCATTCCATTAGTCAAGATAGCATTTTGTTTATGTTTCTTTCTTCTCAGAAGCTTTTTGGGAAAAAAAACAACCCATCACACTGGCTTTAAAATCAATCACTGCCTTAATTCTCTGACGTTAAGGATGAACTGAGTGAATTGTCAAGAACAATTGTAACAAATGGCTGGGTTTCTTAAGAATGGCTAAGGGGAATATTCTGAAGTATATTTAAAGAGACACTGTCAGCTTCGTCTATGCCTTAAGTATGTTTAGGTTTTATAAAAAATTACAGGATTTTGCAAAGCCTAACACATATGGACATGCTTCCATTGTGCTAGTACATGAGAATTGGGAAGTGAAACAGATTACAAGAGTGAACCTGACCAACCTAGTTTTACAGTCCAAGCTGAGAAACACAATATAAACAAACAGCATAAAGAGGGGGAAATTAAAGTGGAATATTAAATCTTTTACCCTGCTAATCACCTGAGATCTTAATCTAAACACAGGAAAGGACTGAAAGAAAAGAGAAATTTCTGTTTTACAGTGTCTCTTTAATCATACTTGGCATAGTTTCTTTTGTTTTGGTATGAGTCAATTCAGGTAATGCACATGGCATTTTAAAAAAGTCTCTTTTTTAAGCATAGATATGATATTTGACAGCAATGAGAGCGTGACAGCAATATGAGTGTGATTTTTCATGCATCCAGCTTCATTCTTCCCGTTAAACACACACACAAAAACTTTGGTAAAGCATCTCAGAGAAACTTTACCAAGTTTCAGAGAGCCAAGTCAGATGGGTAGAGGCAAGAGAATTGTACTCCCGTATTTCAGGATTTCAAAATCGGTCTAAGTGATTTGTGATGCGTGGGAAGAAAGGGAAGATGACATAGATTGTTGTCTTCGGGTGGGACAAAGGTATATAGTAAGAGGTAAGAAAAAAATAAAAATGGAAAATTTAGGCTGAATATCCAATGTCTGCCTTCTGGTATCTGAGCCTGACTTCTCAGACCAGTCAGTGAAGTGGTCATGACCTATCACTTGCTGTTGTAGACTATAACACATTTTTATGGCTGTGTGGGAGAGTTACCTTAAACCTATGCGCACAGAAACAGGAATTGCCTAGTGGATCAATCCACCAGTTTATCTAGTGTGGTATCCTATCTGGCAGACAGTTAATGGTTGGCTTGTGCCCTTATGATTTGTATCCTTTCAAGTGTGACTGCAGATGTCCTCATTATCCATATAAATGTCTGATCCTTTTTCGGAATGCTATGAAGGATTTGAACTGAGTTGTGTGTTGTGGCAGTGAATCTGATGATCAAAATACATCCTGCTTGTTTTTAAAAAGAATATTTTTATCAGTTTTAAACTTGTTGCCTTTGGATTTAATTGACTGTCCCCTAGGTCTTGTATTATAAAAAGGAGTAAGCAGGGACACCCAATTTTCTTTGTGTGCCATTCCTTTTTTTGTATACTTTTGATGCAAGTCTTATTTGTGTCCTTTTAAAACTAAATGGTACTAATCTTTCAGTCCCTCATTTAGGTTAATATCTCTTAACATTTCCTCTCATTTCTGGACCCTTCTCTTTTTGCTTAAGTGTACCGTTATCAGGTAGGGTGACCAGAGCTGAAAACAGTATTCCAGATGAAGATTTTCAGTGGGTGGGTGTATATAATAATATTTTCAGTGTTATTTTCTATTTAATTCTTTAGACTCTTCAGGCTATAATCCCATGTGCCTTGTAAAGCTTTCTTTCTTTCTCTTTCTTTTCTTTTTCTCTTTCTCTCTTCATTCTGGAGCTTTTATCCTCGTCTAATGCATCTAATATAACTATTGAAGCATACTTTAAGATTACAAGAAGGAGTGCGAGTTAGTAAGTCTAATACAACTTTGCATAGTTAAAGTCACAGTAATTTTGCATTGTGTTTTTTTTTTTTTATTTCCACTATTTTGTCACTCTTTTTTCTGAGGGGTGTCTTGTTATTCATAGATGAGAGTTTATTGAACAGAAAGGGGATTATAAAACTAGCTTCTCTAAATAGACAGTCCTCAAGGATCTGAACTTTCTTTCTTGGCAACATGAATTCCTGACCCTGACCAAAATGCAAAGATGCTAGCAATTTCTATGGTTATCATAACAGGGATACATTTTGTACATTCTTTTGATCCCTCCTAAAATATATATAGCCAGAATAGAAAAGAAAGTGAGTTTAGATAAAAAGATGTTTTATTTTTTATAAGTGACTGATAGAAACCTTAAATGTAATTCCTTTAATTATTTGGTGGTATACAAGAATACAATTTTTAGAAATCTTTTAAAACTTAATGAAATAATGTCACCATGAATGATACAAAGAGACACAGATAGGTAAGATTAATATCTGCAGCTATATTAGCAGGATTTTAAAAAAAGTAAAAGGCAACCAATCAGGCTTCACAATGTAATCTGATTGGTAGGTGAGTCAGGAAGGAATTTTGCCACCAACATGGCATAATTGGCATGATCATGCATAATTGGCCAGATGCATTGTGAGGTTGAGTTTGCCTTTGTCTGTATCTTTACAGAAGGCATCTGCTGGAACAGAATAACTATTGTTCATTACAGTATGGCAGTGTAGAGTCAGGTGCTGCACTTTGAAAGAAAAAATGTGTGGCTACACCTAAGGACTTTGAAAAGCTAATGGCAATTATTCTTCTGAAGGTTGTCTAGATGGAGAAATCCATAAACCTTCTTATAAATGTATCAGTGGTGCGTTTGATATCTTTATATGTTATTGGGTGTAGGATGAAGATTTTTAACACGTACATTCAGTACTATAACCAAAGCAAAAAAAAGAGGTGTCAGGTAGGGAATAATGGCCAGTTTTGTTCAACTCTACACCATGTCAGTGCATGACCCATATGCAGCAAACTACACGTCCTAATTCTGAGTTGTACAGATGGGGGATGAGGGCAAGGCAGGGGTGCTAGTGTGCTCATGAAGAATGCTAACAAAAGAGTCACTAACTCCGTTGGTGTTCAGATGTCATCACACTGGTATTTCTTTCTGCATTTTGCTCTCTCTGGGTTTGGAGGGTCTGTTTGATGTCAGTTCATTTGGTGACTGGGGGTAGAGACGTTGTTTGTGTGCATCATTGTTTATATGTCAAAAATATACTTCACAGAAGCACCAGCAAAAATGTTTTGTAATATTGGTGCTCTGTGGAATGTGTGCTTTTTTAGACTTGTTTTTTCTTGTATTTTAATAAAATCTATAGGCAAAAAGATTGTCTTCTTTGGTTTCTTTTATTTTTAAATATGTAGTGCTACAGGTCAGTGAAAATATAAATGGTCACTTTTTTGGATAGAACAGCCTATACACTAGTGTTTAGATCTTGGACTATATGGGAAAAACATAAATGTCAGAACATAAATGTCAGGATCTGTTTTCTTCTTTGTTTAATCTCCGATGAGCTCTTTCTGAGAGAGATAAAACAGAGCAATTTATAAAGATATAGGGTGATATTTAATATGCACAGTACAAGCAATATTTCAAAAAATGAGCCTGAGGCAAGCACACACAAATGTCCATATATCTTGCACATGTGTGTGCAATGTAATATGCATCCAGCACTTATGCATGCAGCTATATTTTCAAAGGGTGGCATTTAAGAGCAAAAATCTACCGCACACTAACATGAGCAAGCAAAATTCAGCACTTGATTGAGAAGCTATTCCATGAATGGAACGGCTTAAAGTGCTCAGAGACTTGCAGGATCAGGACCAACATTACATAGGGATATATTTGATTTTTAGCTTTTTCCAACTATCCATTAACATGTTTCAGCAAGTTTTAAAAATCTCAGTCAAAAGCAAATATGAAAATACACGTAGAATCAAAAAGGATAAAACAACCTGCTAAAAGAGAAAAGTAGTAACAATGTAAATCATATCTAACTGCACTCTCCTACCACATTTAGCATCTAACTGGATGTCCTGAGGACATCCACTCTACTATCCTGACTAGGGCTACATCTAGACTGGCATGATTTTCCACAAATGCTTTTAACGGAAAAGTTTTTCCGTTAAAAGCATTTGCGGAAAAGACCGTCTAGATTGGCACGGACGCTTTTGCGCAAAAGCACTTTTTGCGGAAAAGCGTCCGTGCCACTCTAGATGCGGTTATGTGCAAGAAAGCCCCAATCGTCATTTTTGCCATCGGGGCTTTTTTGCGCAAAACAGTCCTCCCCTGTCTACACTGGCCCTCTTGCGCAAATACATTTGTGCAAGAGGGCTTTTTCCCGAATGGGAGCATCATAGTATTTGCGCAAGAACACTGACGATCGTACATTAGATCGTCAGTGTTCTTGCACAAATTCAAGCGGCCAGTCTAGACAGCTGGCAAGTTTTTCCGCAAAAGCAGCTGCTTTTGTGGAAAAACTTGCCAGTCTAGACACAGCCTAGGAGTTTGGAACAACAGAAGAAGAAACTAGCCCTAGAAAACCCATCCCAGGTTTTTAAAAAGAGCTTATAAGCATTAGGATGGGACTTTGCATGCTTCTTCATAGAGCTCCCACTGCAGGCATGATTGGAAAAGCCCATAGTTGACCTACCTCATTATCAAGTCTCAGTGCTTTAATTTAATATACTTCCCCCTAACCCCGAACCTGGGGCATAAGAGTAACAAACACAATAATTGTGGAAAGACTTTAAAACATCTGATTTTTTTTCCTCACATCAGTGTAAGGGTGGTGTAACTGCTGAAGTGAATGAAGTTTTACTGGTGTAAAACAAATATATGTCCAAGGAGAAATAGGTTCCTTCTATGTATCCACTAACACAGGGGGTTCTCAAATGTCTTTGCACTGTGACCCCTTTCTGACAACAAAAATTAGTACATGACCTCAGAAAGGGGAGTCCAAGGGCTTCAGCACCAGGCAGGGGGCCTATAATCTGAGTCCCACTGCTCAGGGCTGAAGCCAAATTCTGAGCCCTGCCATCTAAAGTTGAAGCCCTTGGGCTTCAGTCTGGGCCCTAGGTAATGGGACCTGGGCAATGGGGCTGTGGCCTTAGGCCCCAGAAAGTCTAACACCAGCACCAGTGACCCCATTAAAATGGGATTACAACCCACTTTGGGGGTCTGACCCCAGTTTGAGAACAGCTGCACTAACATATACTTTTATTTATTTTTAAATAACTTATTCTTGCACGTATATGCAGGGATCTTTTGAACAATAGTTTTGTTTTCTGGGAGGGACATTATCCACTACAGACAAGAGAAAAAAGTTCTACACTACACAATAAGGCTGCGTCTAGACTGGCATGATTTTGCGCAAAAGCAGCCGCTTTTGTGCAAAATCTTGCCAGCTGTCTACACTGGCCGCTTGAATTTGCACAAGAGCACTGACATTCTTATGTAAGAAATCAGTGCTTCTTGCGCAAATACTTTGATGCTCCCGTTCGGGCAAAAGTCCTTTTGCGCAAAAGGGCCAGTGTAGACAGCTCAGATTTGTTTTGCGCAAAAGAGCCCCGATCGTGAAAATGGTGATCGGGGCTTTCTTGTGCAAAAGCGCATCTAGATTGGCACGGACACTTTTGTGCAAATACTTTTAATGGAAAAATTTTTCCGTTAAAAGTATTTGCGCAAAATCATGCCAGTCTAGACGTAGCCTAAGGGTATGTCTACACTATGGGACAAAGTCGAATTAAGATACGCAACTTCAGCTACGTTAATTGCATAGCTGAAGTCTAAGTAGCTAAACTTGGCTTTTGGTGCTGGCTACACTGTGGGAAGTCGAAGGAAAGGCACTCTTCCTTTGACTTCACTTACTCCTTGTGAAAGCAGGGTTACTAGCATCGACTGGAGCACCCTTTTCACTTTGAATTAGCTGTAATACTTAGACCACTAATTCGGACCCTTCCTCTGTAGTGTTGACATACCTTAAGAGTGAAACCTTAAGAATTTGAATATTTACAGAGCAGAATGTCAGTGGATTGACCAGTGCTCAAGAACACGTTGACAACAGACTAGAAACATGCTTCTGGCATAATAAATCTTCCCCGAGTTATAAATGTCAAGCAAAGGATCTAATTGCTAACTAAAGACTTTGATCACAGAGAAGTGATCAATTTGAGCTAAAGTCAGTATCTCCTCTCATGGTTCAATGCATTAATTGACTCACTACATTTTGCCTGTCTGTTGCTAATTTGCTAGTTACATTAATGACCCACTGACTTGCATATGTTTTAAAGAGACTAATGTGCAGCAAGACATTCTGGGAACAACTAGGCTGTGTCTACACTACAAAGAAAAGTCGGAAAAAATATGCAAATTGGCAAACTGTAATTTGCATATCTTTTTCCGCTTTTCTTCCAAAAGAGGCTTTTCCAACATTTGGCCCATCTATAAGGAGCCAAATGTTGGAAAAAAACCCTTCTTTTGGAACATCCCTTCTTCCTCATAGAATGAGGTTTACAGGGATGCCGAAAAACACATCTGCTTTTCCAATTTTTTTTTTTCAGAAAAGCAGACGCGTTCCTTGGATGTAGCAGAGCTTTTCCGGGATACCGGAGGTATCCCGGAAAAGCTCTGTAGTCTAGACATACCCCTAGTATTGGTGACTCCTGTTCAAGTTCCCAACTCCTTAAAAGGTGTTTATCATATCATTTAATTTGAAAAGCAGAAAAACCCATAATCCATTTCAGGTTATAAATACTCTCCAAGCCAATGGTGTATTTACCTTGGTTGCTGTTGAGGGGACAACAATGAAAGAAAAATAATATGTATAAATCATTCCACATGTCCTTTATCTGATGCTGTTGTTCATTTTGATGTGAGCCTTACAGGAAATTGTTGGATAATTTGAGCGTTGGGTCCATTCTCACATATATTGTGACGTGTGATTGTCTACTGAGTGAAGCCTCAATATACAGCCCACCATGGGGTAGCTGTGTTTCTAGCTGCTGAGGACTGCAAGAGGAAGAGGAAGATACATTTTAGTCTCACCCCAGAGCGCCAGAGTTAATTTTTTGCAGCCCTTGCAGCTATTTGTCAAAACTAATCTAATTGGACACAGAATATAGGGAGTCCTTGGACTTACGACAATTTGTTCCTCAGAACTGCATTGTAAGTCGAATCATTGGAAGGGGAAACCACTTTTCCCATAGGAATCACTGGTATAAAGAGAGGATTGGTTCCTGAACAAAGGCCTGATACACTATTTTCACCACAGCAACCTAGATTTTTGTACTAAATGAATTATAGATGACTAATGTTGCAACATTCAATGTATTTACTGTACACTGTATTTTGTAAACAGCATTAACAGCATTCAAATAAACATATATCCTCATATATGGTTTGCTTATACTGCCAATAACACAGGCACAGAAAGCCAGCCACATGCTAAGCCTCAGACAATCACTGTTTAATCACAGAATCATAGACTCCTAGGGCTGGAAGAGATCTCAGGTGGTCATCGAGTCCAGCCCCCGGCCCAATGCAGGACCAGTCCCAACTAAATCATCCCAGCCAGAGCTTTGTCAAGCCAAGACTAAAAAATCTCTAGGGATGGAGATTCCACTTAGGTAATCCATTCCAGTACTTCATCACCCTCCTAGTGAAATAGTTTTTCCTAATATCCAACCTAGACCTCTCCCATTGTAACTTGAGACCATTGCTCCTTGTTCTGCCATCCATCACTACTGAGAACAGCCTCTCCATCCTCTTTGGAACCTCCCTTCAGGAAGTTGAAGGCTGCAATCAAATTCCTCCTCACTCTTCTCTTCTGCAGACTAAATAAGCCCAAACCCCTCAGCCTCTCCTCGTAGGTCATGTGCTCCAGCCCCCTAATCATTTTGGTTGCCCTCCAATGGACCCTCTTCAATGTGTCCACATCCTTTCTGTTGTGGGGGTGGGGGCAGAATTGGATGCAATATGCTAGACGTGGCCTCACCAGTGCCAAATAAAGGGGAATAATAACTTCTCTGAATGTGCTGGAAGTGCTCCTCCTAATGCTCCCTAATATGCCATTAGCCTTCTTGGCTACAAGGGCACCCTGTTGACTCATATCCAGCTTCACATCCACTGTAATCCCCAGGTCCTTTTCTGCCAAACTGCTACTTAGCCAGCTGGTCCCCAGCCTGTAACAATGCTTGGGATTCTTCTGTTCCAAGTGCAGAACTGTGCACTCTTCCTTGTTGAATCTTGTCATCAGATTTCTTTTGGCCCAATCCTCTAATTTGTCTAGGTCACTCTGGATCCTATCCCTGCCCTCCAATGTATTTACCTCTCCCCCTAGCTTAGTGTCATCCGCAAACTTGCTGAGGGTGCAATCCATCCCCTCATCCAGGTCATTAATAAAGATGCTGAACAAAACCGGGCCTAGAATCAATCATTGAAGCACCCCACTTAAAACTGACCACCAACCAGACATTGAGCCGTTTATTACTCCGTGTTGGGCATGACAATTTAGCCAGCTTTCTATCCACCTTACAGTCCATTTATCCAAACCATACTTCCTTAACTTGCTGGCACAAATATTGTGGGAGACCGTATCAAAAGCTTTGCTAAAGTCAAGGTATATCACATCCACTGACTTCCTCATGTCCACAGAGCCAGTTTCCTCATCATAGAAGCTAATCATGACTTGCCCTTGGTGAATCCATGTTGATTATTCCTGATCACTTCCCCTCTTCCAAGTGCTTCAAAATGGATTCCTTGAGGCTCCCCTCCATGATTTTTCCGAGGACTGAGGTAAAGTTGACTGGTCTGTAGTTCTCTGGATTGTCCTTCTTCCCCTTTTTAAAGATGGGCACTACATTTGCCTTTTTCCAATCATCCGGGATCTCTTTAAGCTTTCTGACTCACTGAGCCCAGGGCCAGGAGCCAATTAAAAACAAGTTGCAAGCATAGCTGACAACAAACTACCCTGCTGCCTTGAAGCCAAACAAAAATGACCCCTTCCAGGTCCATACCAGATTAACCCAATCAGGAAGTGATTTCAAGCAAATTTTATGCAAATCAAACATTGTAAGGGAAAACAAGCATCATAGAGGTGAAACGGGAAGTTAATTTGAAAAACACAATAAGTGGTGTCCAACGTAAATTGGGCTTCATACGTCTGAGGATTCCCTGTAGAGGGTTTTGTTTGGAAGGAATCCAGAACTGAAATGCAGATGCACTGTGGGTTAGAGCCAGTCAAATGTCTTATGAAACAAATTTTTCTTAGTTTGAGTCAGAGATTCACTGGAGATGCAGACCGGAAATCAGCAGACTATGTTTGTAAATGAAAAGCACTTGCTTCTTGAGAAAAGATTCCTGTGGCCGATTATATGATGCAAATGACAACAGATTTGCATCAACTGATGTTTCCCTCGTGTTGTTGATGGAATGAATTGCATTACCACACTCTGGAAGTCATGAAGGCCTGGATGGTAGGGGAAAGATTCAGAACACAAAAACAAGCCATCCTTATCTGGCTAAATGCAAGTGGAAAAGAATGTATCTGGCCATTGATAATGCCTAAGAATCTAGGAGTAACTGGGGATCCAGAAGTATTGTCATATGAAAAATTTCTCTGACAAAGGGTGGGCACATGATCTCAATTGTAAGTGCACATCAACAATAATAAGCTGTGCTTTTCAGATATCTCTCTTGCTTATCAGCGGCACCTTTTTTTATAGGTGTACGGTCCTCCAGCAAAATTGGACAATTTAGTAATATTATATGATCAAGAGAGCAGCAAATTGCTCACAAAGAGCTGACGTTTCCTTGGCATTTTTAAAGGGAGGCTCCATCATATGATAAAGATCTACTATATTGTCTTGTAACCCAGAGGCACTGAGACCACTGTCAAGAGAGAGTGATGGCTGGTCTACAGCCAGGAGCCCATTGGCTTTTAGCTCATGCAATCAGGACACGTGGCTTTAGCCCCTAAGGTCACAGGTTCAATTCCTCCTGCTGACCACCAGGGTCCATCATCCTTACAAGTGAGACTCATGTGGGATGAATTCCTGGGAGGTATCAGAAGCTTGGGATGTGCTTCCTCAACTGTGGGAAACATGTAACCCAGAGGCACTGAGACCACTGACAAGGGAGAGTGAAGTCTGTTCTACAGCCTTAGCTGAGAGTGCACTGGTCTCAGGTCATAGGTTCAATCCCACCTGCCAATGACCCCTGTCAGGCAGCTTTACAGTCCAATTCTACTGAAGAATTGTCCAACTAGAAGATCAGAATAATAGAAATGATAGATATCTCATGAGTTAATTTAGTCCATCTCCCATGCTGAGGCAGCATTAAGTACCCCTAGCCTTTCCCTGAGGTATGTTTGCATAGTATGGTCTGAAGCCAGCATGTCCTGTTGAGCAGATTGGGATAAACCCTTTCATTTATTTATCCATGATAAACTCAATCAAGATCTAAAACTCATTTCACTTTGGCTGTCAAACAGCTGTCATATCATAATTTCCATGGACTATCAGTTTTTGAAATTATATATATATATATATATATATACATAAAGCATCCAGTAATTGTTTTGCTGTAAAAGGCTCAAGGGAGAGTTTCCCTAAGTACTCATGGCAGCTGGCTGGTTATGTTTCCAAGATTAGAGTTGCCAAGGCAAATAAATGAAAGGGAATACATGTACCATAAGGACCACAACATAGCCCATGTCAATGGGAAGTTGATAGGATTTGTGAGAACACAAAATGGCCCTTAGAGACTGTTGTAAACTGTTTCCCTCTTGCCTTCCTTTTTGTTTGTACAGGGAGATCACAAACTCTTGAAACACCTGAGAAGTGGTCTGTGGGCCTGGATACATCCAGGGAGTAAGAGCTTCTTTCCTTGAACCATAGATGTTCACTTGCAGGGACCATTTCAGAGCAAAACCAGCAGAAACCTTGGAGCAAAACAATTCTCTGCCAGTCTGCAAAGGAGGATGTTTCTCTTTGAGTTTTATGTTTCAATTGTTTTACTCAATTTCACATTCTCTCCCCCTACAGAGGTGAACAGGCTGCTTCAGTGATTTAAACATTTATAACTCCAGAACTATCTAATCCAGATGAACTATTTGAGCCTTTTGGGGAGGGGGGTGCTTTGTTTGAGTCCAGGTAAATAGATAAGACAAGTCATTACTGAAATCATTTTGGCCTGGATCATTACCCAGAATACCATCTGCTGGTATTTTATCAAGCCTCCTTCTACTAAAGTGCCATTAAATTGCTTCTGATGTTCACTTACGGGCAGAAGATAAATCAGCCCACTTGACAGATAAATAGGAAGCCAAGTAACTATTTTTTAATTGTCTCTACTACTAGCCAATGTTACTCATGATCTATTTAATCTCTGATAGGACTTTAATTAAATATATCCTAAATCTGATTGTCTTGTCAACAAGGGGAGTAAATAGGCTTCAACATTTGATGAGATTTTGGGTTGGCTATGGTCTGATTTTTACATTGACAGCAAATTAATAGCACGTTTATATATAAAATGTATGTGTAACCCTTCTGCCAGGTAGTGCTGGCAGCAGCCAGGGCCGGGTTCAATATCTAGGGGTTCCTTTTCATCCATCTCACACAGAACTGGCTCAAGCCCCCACCCAGTAGCCTGGGAAGTTCACACACCCCAAAGCGCCTCTGGGAGGCAATGCTTCCCCACTTGCAAGCAGAGCGTCTGAGAGTAGAAAAGAAACTTTTAATGAAAGAGGGAGAGAAGTAACATGGCATTAGCTTGGGAAAATACCACAAACTGAGTTAATGACCAAACCACGAGTAAACGTCCCAGCTCAAGCGGATTAAGCAATGTCCTTTGCCTCTTAAGCACTCAAGTCCAACAATCTAAGTGTCTCATTCACATGCCCAAACTTTCTCCATACCCCACTCACAGTTGCTGCCCTTAATCAGGACAAATCAGAGCTCAAGGGTGATTTTTAGAGCTCACCTCCCACCCTTGGCGGAAGGATAGGAGGTATCTAAGCCATTCCATTGGCCACTCGCCACCCTCCTGCGAGCCGCTCCCACCAGCCTCCCTGCTGGCCACCTGCTTCTGCCAGCCACCCCACTGGACACCTGCCACTGCTCTTACCAGCTGCCTGCCGGCTGCTCCTGCCAGCTGCCCTGCTGGCCACCTGCTCCTGCCGGCCACCCTGCTGGCCGCCTGCCAGCCGCTCCCGCTAGCCACTTGCTCCTGCCAGCCGCCTGCTCCCACGATGGGTCTGGTTCTGGGCCAAACCTAGTGATTTCAGTTCTTTGTCAGTTTCTCAGTGATTTCAGCTCTTGGCCCACCACCTAGGCTGGCCAAAAGATTCCATCTCCCACTGGAATAATATTTCAAAATAACAAAGAGACTCCTTATGGAGTCTGGTTTAGGTCTATCCTTAAAACGGGGGTGGGGGGAAAGAGGCAAGTTGAACCTGTCTTACAGCTCACACCTGGAAAGCATGTAGCCTGCTGGTTCAAGCTCCTTCCCCCCAATCCAATCCATTTGAGTCTGGAAGGGGTAGGCGTGTCCATCCGAGACTCTTTGCAATGACAGTGTCCCTCCTGCAAGCACTGGTGTCACAGCTTACAACTCCTACATCTAGGGTCAACATGGCCTGTGACCCCACAACAGCCAAATTAGTTACAATACACAAAATTCCATTCTAACAATTGACCATCCATCAGGCCTATAGCACTGACTGAACTGGATTTACATAACCACACCCCGGATTCCTTTCCCAGCCCAGCATGAGCTGTATTTACAGATCAACAGTTGAATACCTTGCAGGGCTAAACAACTGAATGAGCTTAACCACACCTAGGACTCCTCTCCCCTTTCAGCTGGCTGCATTGGAAGCAGTGGTTCAGACCCTGTTTACATCTGCGTGCTATCATGGGGTGTATCTACACCAGGCCTGGGCAAAATATGGTCTGGTGTAGACCAGCTTGCCATGCCACTGGATCCAGCCCGTGGACACTGCAGGGCCCCTCAGGCAGGCTCTCTGCTTGCTTTGTCCCACCCACATGCTGCTCAGAAACGCAGCTGTAGGGCGGTTTTTCTTTAAAAACTCTGAGTCCAGAGGAGAGGAGGGAAGTTTTAGGAGCTTCTCCCACCCCCAGCACAATCCCATTGGCTGTTTTCTGGCCAGAAACTGGTCAATGGGAGCTGCCTGAGGCAGCCACAAAGCATAAGGGGCTCCAGAGCACATGACTGCAGCCTGTGCAGGGGTGGGTAGGCAAGGAGGCTGATTCAAGAACCACTGCTGGCTGGTAAGTCTCCTGGGAAAGCCTACTTCTGGCACCCCAGACCCTCCCTTTCCCAGCCCTCTGCCCCCCCCACTCCACATACCCAAATCCTTTGCCCCCCTCCTAGACCCATATACCCTCCCAGATCTGGCACTCCAATCCCCTGCCCCAGATCATAGTCCCCTCCTGCCCTAGCTCACAATCCAATGCACTGTACCCCCTCCTGTACCTTCAGTACATTCCCCACCCTAGGTCACAATCCAATCCCCTCCATCCCAGTCCAGTGCCCCAGATCACAACTACCTTCTTCACGCAAACTCCTTCCCTTACCCCAAGTTCCCTCCTGCACCCAACCTCCATCCCAAACCCCTCACCTTCTCCATTAATATGGAAGGGTGCGGCCCAAATTCTTGGAGTGCCCCCCCCCATCAAAAATTATTGCCCTCCCTTGGTCTACACTGCACTGTAGGTCAAAATAAGATACACAATTTGAGCTACGCAAATTGCATATCTTATTTTGAAATAGCTCATTTTGTAATTTGGCGCAGTCTACACGGCACCAAATTTCAAAATAAAGTGCTATTCCAAAAGGTCCCTTACTCCTCATGGAATGAGGTTTACAGGGACGTTGGAATAGTGAGCCCAAAATAACAGGCTTGCTCTGAAGACCCGGGATACTCTGGTATCCTGAAATAGCGTTGCAGTGTACACATACCCATAGGGAGAAGGGTGGGGGGCTTATTTGTTTTAGCATAAGAAGGGTAGCTCATGAGGGAGGTGGGTGAGAGAACTCTGAAATTAAGTTAAGCAGCTCTGGCAACTTTATTGCTAACAAGAAGTTATTCACATATTGCCTGGAGGCCTGTTGTATTAATTTAGTGTGTGTGTGTTGTGAATGTAGTGAGCACCTAATCCTGCAAAACACATTTGGGAAGATCCATTTTAAGTGGGTTACTATAGCACTTGTAGGGGAATGAAAGAAAAACAGTTCAATACAATAAATGCATTTTTATTTCACAATCTTTGTATTTCATATTTTAGTAATGTTAAAAAATGTATAGCGTACCCTGAGGAAAACTCTCCTAGAGTCTCAATCATAGGTCAAACAGGATCATACTACTCAGTTTTCTCTTATAAATCTGGCAGCCTGAACCAGAGAGGAGAGGTTCATGAGTCACCCTAGAATGCAACCATCAGTGGCTCCTTCAGGGCACCATATAAATTTACCAACAAGTCCATCATGTCATTAGTGTTGCTTCAGGATTTATGTGCTGAAACACATTTTAAATGTGGTTAACCTAATTGCAGTGGCTACAGCAGAACTTTACAGTTAACACATTCATCATCCTCTTTTCAGATGGTTGTAACATTTTGCAAAATTTTCCCTTTTTTCCCTGAAAGCTTTTAGACTTAGACTCCTCCCAAAGTTGCTTTTTTCATGAAAAAAAAAAAGGGTTGGAAAATTTGGAGAAATTATGTTCAGCTCTTCCAGACTTAGGTGGAAAGAGAAAAACAGTTCCCATTTAAAAAATTAAAATCTATTCATGCTCTATGCTTTTTTAAAAAGCGGTGGGTTCAGCAAGAATCGCTTAAGTTTGAGGCTTAAATTTATATGTACATATTTGTTAATGAGGAATAGTGCTTTTTTTAAGTTTGAGGGAAAATAATTAAGGTGTCTGAAAACTCATTTCCAAGCATACTCAGTGAGCAGATGTCTATATCAGAAAACTGACCTTACTGGTGTTCTCAGCAGGAAGACCAAGGAATGAATGGACTAAGGAGAATGGCATGTTTTCTTAGCCTTGGGAGTTTGCCTGCCAAAATAAGACTGAGGCTTACTGGGGGACTGTGTTGTTAGCAGCCTGGATTTAGGGGCAGACAACCCAAGCTGGGGGATCGGGGGCACCAGGTTATGGGTGCTGTGTTTGCTGTTAGTGACAAAAGATAAAATAGACTGTCTATAGAAAAATGTTTCAGGCATCCTGTACATGGATTCCTTTTCCACCAACTTCCTAGTGTGTTCTGGATGTGAAATGGGCTTCACATCCAGTAAAAAACAAAGCATTCAAATGTTTAACAAATAGAGGGGGAGCACAAAAGACACTCCTTCCATGGGGTGCCATTTGGTCTAGGGCCAGCCCTCATCACTATTGTCCATGTTGTCTCTTTTTCTCTAGAGGATTGTCAGGGCTGTTCCCCACTCTGTCACTCTGAGTGCAGAGGGTGGGAACCCACAAAGGCTTTAAATATACCTATGCCACTACAGGCACTGGTTACAAAAACTTCCCCCAGAATCACAATACATAGATTTTGGGAGGTCGCTGCCACCACCAAGTGAATTTTATCCCTAAAACCAGGGGTGAACACTTGAACCCTCCCCCAGGGTTTCCCAAAGTCTTCTACCACAAGAGAGCTTGAAAAAAGAAAAGAGACAAAAACAAACTGCAGTTTCTAGTAGCTGACCTCTCAGTTTGAGGCATGCAGACACACACAGACAGACAGACCTCCTGTACCTTCCAGGACACAAGAATCAAATCATCCCCTTAAAAAAAGTGATTTTTCTTACAAAACAAAAGATATACTTCGTAAAGCATACTTGTTTGCTAGATGTTACAGAGCAACTAAGGAAAACAAATTAAAAACACAGAGAAAATCTCTGGGAACAATGCTTAGATGATAGTAAATGGGGAGGGGAGGCATAGATGCACACAGAGCAGTTCAAACCAAACCACAAAATAAAGAAAATTATTCTGATTGTGACTAGATTCACTTTTTACCCCTTTATTCACTTGCGATCTTCTCTTTGTTCAGTCCACTTCCATACCCTGAATTCCTTGGAAGCATGGTAATCCTGCCTGGGTTTGAGTCGTTGTATGTCTCTCACCTCCTGGTTTGATTCTCCCATACAAAGAAAGTAGGCAAGGTACCTTATACAATTCAAATTCCAGCACTCTATTTCGATTAGTTCTCCTGGCCAACACCTTTGCTAGCTACCTGAGTTTAACCCCTTAGTCACTGGGTGCTGTTACCAGATTTGCCCAATGCTCTGGGGTATGCTCATTTATTAGGGTTACTCTTATGGAGTTGGGGGAGGTTAACAATTCTATCAGTGTGCTGCTTGTGCTTACTTGTGCTCTCATATGGAGCTGAATTCTCACTGCTGCCAATTCCCCCTTCCACTGGAGCTCTCCTGCAGGAATTAGGTTCCTCAGGATGGGGTTCTTCCCAGCTTAGCAACACACACAGACACTCACACCCACTAACAGCGCACATTTGAGAGGACTGGGTATTCAGCATGCCCAAGCTGACACCTCATATGTCCCTGGACTCAGCAGGCTGGGTTTAACAGCAATGCCACACTGCACCCTCATGTGCCTTTGGACTCAATGGGCTGGATTAAACAGCACTTTAAGCTGCCATCCTCATATGCCCCCAGGTTCAGCACTTCCCTATCCCCACTTTCACACCACAATCATTCACTGGTAAACCACATGATGAGCAAACCCCACAGGATTTTAGGCACTACAGGGATCTTTAGCTTGGGTACAAGAAGCATTGTTGCAGAGCAAATGGGGAAGCCAAAACAACACACCTTGAGGAAGAGGGAGCAAAAGAGAAAGAAAGAGAGAGAAGCAACCAGCTTAACAATGAAACAATGAAAGTTATTTATTTCTGGGTAGTGTATATATATATATATAGGGAGCCAAACACACAAAACAGTTACAATATTAAATCTAAATTGAAACTGATTACAAATGTTAGGGCTAGTTAACCATTGTAGGGGTTAATTGCGGAAGAACTTTGTACGTGCAAGTTTAGGGGTGGTGAGGCCTGCATTCTTTCCCCCCTTTCCTTCTTCCCTATATCTGATGAGCCAGAAGCAAGTCTTTGGGAACATACGCCCTTTAAGATAAGCATTGTTGCCAGTATAGCAAGAACAAGTATAAGATAAGGGTAAAGGGCAAGAACACATAAACAATTCTGTTTACCCTAACATACTGATCACGTAAACAAGGCCAAAGAACAAGTAGAACTAGATCAGAACCAGATCAATAACTAACAGCTGAGCCCTACATCAGCATATAATGAGTAACCCCTGGAAATTTCCAAACTGCAAAATAAGGCAAGAGAACTGTATTTAAGGCTGCACCAAAGCACAGCAATTTGGACCTCACCGAAGGGCTTTGGGTACCGGTGCTTTGGAAACTAAGACAACTTCCCACTTCGTCCACAGCCGACTTGGGATCCCCGGCTAGCAGGAAGGGACGTAAGATAGGCTGCTTCTTTGTTATGTTGCCCTTCTAGTTAAGGGGTGCAGCTGTTAGCTGTCAGGAAATAAACTACTTGGCTATATCTACACTGGCAGCTACTTGCGCAAGAACTGTTTTGAGGAAGAGTTCTTGCGCAAAAAGTCTTCCACAAGAGTGCGTCTACACTGGCATGTGCTTTTGCGCAAGAGATGTGCTTTTGCGCAAGAGCGTCTATGGCAGTGTGGATGCTCTCTTGCGCAAGAAAGCTCTGATGGCCATTTTAGCCATAGAGGTTTCTTGTGCAAGAAGTTCATGTTGCCTGTCTACACTGCCCTCTTGTGGAAGAGCTCTTGCGCAAGAGGGCTTATTCCTCGCGGGGAGAGGAATAACTCTTCCAGAAGAAGCCCTGTTTTCCAACGCTAGACTGTAAATTTACTTGCACAAGAATGCACATGCAGTGTAGACACCCGGCAAGTTTTTGCGCAAGAACAGTTGTTCTTGTGCAAGAAGCTGCCAGTGTAGACGTAGCCCTTGTGTTTGACAGATACCTGTGTAGCGTCCTTTGTACTTTGAGAACCTAGTGTTGGACCTGAGACTTACTCTTGCCAACAACAACCATATAACAGTTTACATAGGGCAGAGTCAGGAGGCTATGCTTAGAGAGAGGTAGTTGGGGGTGGAGGGGGAGAGAGAGAGAGAGAGACCTCACCACTCTGTGGAGCTTGCAATGATCAGGGTTCCCAGATGGTGATGGAAGCTGGGGGTCCAGAGGGTAGGAGACAAGCAGAGCAGAGCCCCCAGCACGATCAGACAGGAGATGAAGTCTCAATGGAACTGATGCAATTTAAATCCAGGTATCAGAACAGTTTTTCTTGGGCAAGGGTAGGAGTTTTTATAGGGTTAGGACAATAGTTCGAAGAGAACACTGGATTTGTTTATGGGTAAACAGAGGCAAGACAATAGAGACTGATCACACCTGGTTATGGGTGATGTTCCTTCAACGAGCTCACAATGCAACTAGGCAGTTTCAGTATTTTGGATGTCAATAGGATCCATTACTAGAATTGGTCTGATAATGACTAATTTGGGTGTGAGCAGGCCTGGGTTCATTAGCATCTGGAGCAGAGATTTCCCATCAGGCAGTGCTTCTCTGCTTTCGGTATCCCATAGTTCAGTGTGGTTCCTGCTTTGGAAGAGCTGTTCTCCAGTCTGTATGCTAATGGAGATGTCTCTCTGTGCTATCTTCCATGCAGATGAGGCTGGGGTGTTTCCTTAATTCTATCACCCTTGTCTGAAACAGTTTAGGTATGTCTTCCCCTGCCTTTTCATTGCTTTGTCTTTGATTCTAGCAGAGGTCTGGGGGAGGGGGATGGTTTTCCATGAGTGTCACTCCCTGGCTCCCCAAGAGCACAGGGCTGGTAAGTAACAGTGCTGGTCAACACTCTTCCTATGCATTGCAAGGACAATTTCAGTCTTCAGAGCTAAAATCCGCTCATTATGGTAACCTCTCATTAGGACCATTTAAATTATTTCTCTTATGTCTTACTGAGGAACCAAATAAGACTCTCTTTCTTCCTTATGGTTTTCCTGCATCTCAGCTCCTCTGCTCTAACCCAGTGTGGGCAAAATACTTCTACCAGTCTTTATTTCAGGCCACACTTCACACACATTTGAATGTCAATGGTGTTTTCAGATATCAACAGACCGAAACCACATCTCCACTTGCTGTGCTGGAGATCAACTTTCTGGCACTATTGTAAAATAAAGTGGGTACTGTGTACTTTGTATTCTGTATTTTACTTTATGTAAATGTAACCCTTCTGCCAGGCCGAGTTAATAGCAGCAAGGGCTGGGTTCAGTATCTAGGGGTCTCCTCCCAACAACATAATACAACACTGGCTCGAGCCCCCACCCAGTGACCTGGGAAATCTTACACACATCCCTGGGCACCTCAAAGAGGCAATTCTTCCCCTCTCGCAAGCACAGAGCCTCGGTATAGCAGCAAATCTTTAATAACATGAGGTAACCGACATCAGCATTAAATTGGGAAAACACCACAACTTGGATTCATACACCAAACATGAGCAAAGACCCACCCCTCAGCCACGAATCACCCAAAGTCCTCAAAAGCCCAACACCCCAAGAGTCTCTTGAGTCCAGCAACCCAAAAATCACCCAAAGTCCCAAAGTCCAACACCCCAAAAGTCTCTGCCCCGGGTCAGTGCCACCCCAGGGTTCAAAAGTTCACCTGGCAGGGTTTTACCATCCCAACCTGGGTGGAATGGAGGGGGTGGGGGTTGATACACCTTACGTGGTCTGCCGATGGCTCCAATTCTCCGTAGGGTTCTGCTGCCGCCGTCAACGCAAGTCACTCCGCCACACTCCACCTGCTGTCCCGTGAGCCGCTCCAGCTGTCCCACGAACTGCCCTGCTCCGCCAGCCGTCTCAGTCCATGCCCCTGGCTGCCAGCTGGTTGTTCCTGCAGCTGCTCCACTGGTAGCCTGCTGCCACTCCTACCGCCCGCCCGCAGGTCGTCCCTGCCAGCCACTCTGCTGGCCGCCTTCGCCCACCGGTCGTTCCCGCAAACTGCTCTGCTAGCTGTCCCACGAACTGCTCTGCTAGTAGCTCAGCAGTATATAGCTTCAGGCTCCCCACAGCACACAGTGATTTCAGCTCTTTAGCAAGTTCAGCTCATAGTAGAGGAGCCTCAGTGCTAATGCACCATTGGCTCACAGTGAAGTCAGCTCAGCAGCTTGCAACTAGACTTCTAATGGAATCCAAATTAGCTCTCATATTCCATACTGAAGAGAATGCAATTGGTGGTGGTGGTGGTGGTGGTTGTTGTTGTTGTTGTTGTTAAGGCCCTCAGACAGGCCCCCCCCAGGTACAAATACTTGCCCCCAGCCTCTCTCAGCTTGACTGGGTTTGGAACCCATGCCCCTTGTCTAGCGAGTGCTACTTAGTTTATGGCGAATCCCTCTGTCATAAAACAGTTCCACTAATCCACTGTCCTTGATTCACATAACACTGCTCTACAGCCAAAATGCTTCTGAAATAAATGTAGTCAAACTTTACTAATTCTGGGTCACTGAGAACAAAAATGATGCTTAAAATTGTTGATTGGCTCTAGTTTTCAAGATATGCTATTGGGTCAGTATATACGACCCTTGACTTGGGAATGGCAGAGGATAAGTGAGTTATAAAGGGAAGGGATCTCAATTTAAACCAGAAATGACTAAAATACATCTTTGACTGGATCTATGAATAAATCTATGAATGGGTTTGGACAGTACTTGCTTTTTAGGCAAAACAATGAATGATGCAAGCTGAAGCTGGTATTGCGTCATGCATGATATGAATTGCATCATGTTATTCCTAGAAGTCATGGATGATGCAATCATAACAAAGCTTACATCACTCTGCTGAACAAATTGCCCTATATCAGCTCTAGAAATCATACAGTGTCATGCTCTCTTATTTGTCAGTGTTTGATTTTGCAAAGGGACACATTTCTGTTTAGCCAAAGTGAACAGAGATGCCTCGTACTTGTGTGAACAGTGCAGATAACTTCTGCTATGTTTGTGGTGAAGTGACTTTTGCATCACAAAAGCACAGTATAACCACTATGGTTAAGAAAGCCTATCACCTTTATTTTGGCTGCAAAATTGGAGATCAGGACAAGAGGTGGGCCCCACACATATGCTGCAACACTTGTGCAACAAATCTTTGCCAGTGGTTGAACAGGAAAAGAAAATCTATGCCTTTTGCAGTGCCAATGATTTCGAGAGAGCCAACAGGTCATACCAGCAATTGTTACTTCTGCATGGTGCCTCCAGTTGGGAAAGGTGTGTCAAAGAAGAAAAAGTGGACTGTTCATTATCCAAACATTCCATCAGCTATACGCCCAGTACCCCACGGAAAAGGACTGCCGGTTCCTGATGCACCAGAATCATTCTCACTTGAGTCAGATGAGGAAGAGGAAGTGGATGAAACTTCTGGTCCTGAACCATCAATGTCACAGGACCCACATTTTCTCCCATCCTCCTCCTCTGAACCACACCTCATAACACAAGGTGAACTGAATGACCTTGTCAGGGATTTGGAACTACCCAAGAGTAAGGCAGAGCTGTTGGGCTCCAGACTACAGCAGTGGAATCTCCTGGCAGGTGATGTTAGGGTTTCCATGTTCCGTGACCATCAAAAGGATCTTGTCCCATTCTTCTTCATGGAAGGTGCTCCATTTAATGAATAAAAGAGACAAGCCAAGAAGTGCCAAGTAGACACTGAATAGGACTAAACTATGTACATAATAGTTTTTTGCCTTTTGTTTCATAATAAATTTTATTTATATAACCCTTTTGCTGAGTTTTAAAGTGTTACATAAACAGGACAGGTGAAATATTATCATGTAAAGCAACCATAAACACATGAAAAGACCTAGGTTTACAATTTATGATTAAACCTCTACTATCTGCACAATATACATAGACGTAAAATGTAAAAACTTAAATATCTTGGAAACAGTAGCCAATCAGTTGTTTTAATTGTCATATTTGAATTCAGCCCATCAAAATACATAATAAAGAGCACATTTTATCTCTGAAGCAGACGACTTCTAAAAAATTGTAGACCAGTGTAATCAGGGTAACAACACTTTATCCCCCCTGCCTCAATAACAGAGAGACTGGGGCTCCCACAGTGGCCAAAGTGACCATTTGGTCTGCTGTGAGCACAGACTAGGCAGGGTGGGTGTGCCTATGCAAACGAGATCAGCCCCTAAGTCTTTTTGCACCACTCACCACAATTCACCACCAGATGTCAGGGTAGAGCTTATCCTGACCCTGCTTACATAAACATATTTGAAAATATAGGAAACCATTCAAAATAGTTAGAATAAATTTAAATTTGGAATCTATTATTGGAGCTAGGAAATGGAGGATGTGAACAAAATTCCTCACGCTGTAGGCATGCTCTTATTCACACTTCACTATTTAAATATCTCATAGCTTAAATGCAGTTTCAGAAAAAGAATGAATAAAGGAACATACCCTGCTGGTGCCTGAACCCATGCTTCCACATGGATAGTTAGGAGCTGTAGAAGTTGCCATCTTTTACACGAGACATAAATGGAGGTCCTGACCACTTAGAACAGTTAAAGATCCCATTGCATTTTCTGTAAGATATATGGTATTAGCTCTAGAGACCTGGGTAGATTCCAATGTTGCCTCCCCCACCCCCAAAAAAGCCCTGAAGAGCAAAGAAGGCTGCTCCAATGCTAAATCTGTAGAAGATTACCTTGAGAATTTCATGAAACTGGCGTGGTAAATTACTTCCTTCGTCTTCTCATTCCCTTTTGTGTTGCAGTGTGAATTTGCTTGTTTTTGCTACAGGAAACATAAAGGGTAAATTAAGATTTAAAAAAGTAAGGGTCTCAAGAGTGTTCATTCACTAGAAAAGTAATTTAGATGTTGCCCAGGATCAGTTGCAGCATGAAGGGATTTGCACAAAGGAAAACTGCATGAGGAATGGAGTCTACAGGGAAGCTTAAACCAGAGCAAAGTAGTAAGTAGTAGAGTCTCAAGTGGCCTCTCATTTTGGGTGCCTCAATTTCTGATTGCCCAATGCTAGAGACCGTGAGTAAAGTCCAGGCCACATTGAAGACTATGACAAATATTCTATGGATGTCAGTGGAGCCAGGATTTCACCCTTGGGGCCTGCTTTTTTCCTTATATACTGTACACCTAGATCTCCCAATGAAGTCAATAGTTGGGTTGCCAGACGGTTTCAACAAAAATACCGGACACACGTGACATTACATCACAATCTACATTACATCTTATTTAGAAAATACTGGACATTTATATTTTCTCATTTATATTTTCTCAGTTTGTTTCCTGAACAGAAAACTCAAATACTGGACTGTCCAGTTCAAAACTGGACACCTGGCAACCCTAGTCAATAGCTACTGTGGCTGGTCAGCACTTCTGAGAACCAGGCCCATATCTCTACAACTGTGCACCCACAAGGTGAAGTGCCCAAAATTAGAGGTCACTTTTGCAAATGTAGGCCTCAAACCTCTCTGTGTCTCAGTTTCCCCATCTGTTAAGTAGGAAAAATTATTAATGAATTCACAATTCACCTGTGTAGTAGGTGAATATGTTTGTAAAGAAGGTTGAGATGAGATTCTCAGATGAAAAGGACTGGAGAGAGCCTAAATGATTGTTATTAATCTGAAAAGATTTTGAGACTGCTGAGCCTTTTACAGGGGAGGAAATACCTACATGTCATTTGCAGTGCTCAGAATGAAGTCACTGACTCGGTTGTCTCCTTCTTGAAAGTGACTTCTCCAGATTTTGTAGTTTTATATTTAATAGGGAAACTGAGCCTAAGAGAGGATGAAAATAGAAAGACAGTTTCAGCAGTGAAGTCAGAAACCTTTCTCTACCACAAATAATTGGATGTCTCATTCTCTTTGACTTATGTCATCTGAGTCCTGCATTGGATTTTTGGCATCTCTCTTTTTTTTTAAATTCATTGCATTTAATTAACCTCTTGGGCAACCTCCCAAAACATTCTTAAAAAGGTGGTTAATATACATTAGTCCCTTCTATGAAGAAGAATAGCTCCTGCACTTGCACTAGATAGGATGACAATTACATGAGTTATCAGGCCTTGAGGCTTAAATAGCAGGGTCAGCTCAGGGAAAAAATAGTATCTGACATAGGATAGTTGTGGATAATTGTCCAGGCTCCTCATAGGCATTTTTCGCCATTTGCTGAAGCATTGGTTTGTATCGGCATAGGAAGATAACCATACAAAATAGATCACTGACCAGTTCTCGTGCAAACCAATTCTTATATTCCAGTGATCATGGATGGAAAAGCCCTTGCCCTAGCAACTCTTCTAGCTCATCTCCCTGAGGGCCAATGCAGGATTACTCCCTACAGCATATTCTCTAGGTTTTTTTTTTTCTAGTCCAGCGTTAAGTGATGGGACTTTCATTACTTCCTTGAGTGTTTAGTTTAGTCTCAAATTATAGTCATGTCCCGCTAGATTAAGGTCTTAAAAAACGACTCCCAAAACAGAAAAAAATGGCAATCAAAAAGGTTCTGTTCACCCATTACCAACCTTCTGAGCAGTGTGAGCTTCCTTGGTATTAATTTAAAAACACTCAACCTCCCCAGTTATCTAGGTTATCATCCAATCTCCTACTTTGCATTACCGTCCAGTTTCCCAGCCATTTGCCATAAGCTTAGACCACGCTACCTGTTGCTATTAAAAATCCTCTTATGGGGGTAGAGGAGTGATGGGGTAAATACACAAAATACAATATAGCTTTTAACAGCCCAGACATACGATCCATGTCCAGGATTTTGATTTGTTCCTTCATAAAGACAGGAGTCAGTTACTAATGTCAGATGCAGCTTTGGATTTTGGAGACTTCTAAATGAAGGAATTGGATCTAGCATTTTTGTTTGGAGCCATTTTTTTAAAGTGGGTGAAAAAAGATAAAGCTAGCTGCCATGGCATATTATCAGAGAAGGAGAGTGTAATTGTGTTAGGGATATTGTACAGCAAATGCACTTCAAGGGCTAATTCCACAAAGAAGTTTAAGTGCCTAATTGCCTCTTTTGGCCCCTAACTCCAAAATTTAGATCCACAAAATCCCTGCTCAGCTGCCATCTAACCTTGCAGTCACTTAAAGTCCCTTGGGCTACGTCTAGACTGGCATGATTTTCCGCAAATGCTTTTAACGGAAAAGTTTTCCGTTAAAAGCATTTGCGGAAAAGAGCGTCTAGATTGGCACGGATGCTTTTCTGCAAAAGCACTTTTTGTGGAAAAGCGTCTGTGCCAATCTAGACGCGCTTTTGCGCAAAAAAGCCCCAATCGCCATTTTCGCGATCAGGGCTTTTTTGCACAAAACAATACCACGTTGTCTACACTGGCCCTCTTGCGCAAAAGCGTTTGCGCAAGAGGGCTTTTGCCCGAACGGGAGCAGCATAGTATTTCCGCAAGAACACTGACAATCTTACATGAGATCGTCAGTGTTCTTGCGGAAATTCAAGCGGCCAGTGTAGACTGCTGGCAAGTTTTTCCAGAAAAGCAGCTGACTTTCTGGAAAAACTGGCCAGTCTAGACACAGCCTTGGAGTGTGTTTCTACAGGTAAAATACCTATGGCATTTACATATTCTGCCTTTGGCATGTGCACAGCTGCCAAGTCTGGATGCTATGGAGCTTGTCAGCATTTAAACCCTGGCAGAATCCTCAAGCTAGGCATTCTCCCAATTGTCTCACTGCAGGGCCCAAAATAGAGGATTGTACCACATGTCCCAGTGGTTAGAGTACTCATCAGGGGTTCACACCTCACCTGCTGTGGAGCAGTGACATGAACCAGGGTTTCCCACCATCTAAGTGAGTGCCCTGACCAGTTGGCTCTGTAATATTCTAGGGCTGAAGTTCTCTCAATCGCTGTTGAAGCTGTTACGCATTGCATGACATACTTAAACAGTTGTTGGGAGAGAGGGGTGTGAATGCCTCTAGCTCAGTAATTAGGGCACTCCCCTGGGACACCCAGCAGGCCCTGCTGCAATCAATATTTAAGCATTTTAGACAAAGTGGTGTAATTTACACAGTATGTCAGCATAGCTGCTGGGAAGTATAATTTCCAGCTTTGGTGGACACACCTATGCTAGCACTGACTGTGCTCTTTGCTAGCTTATGTGGTTTCTTGCTCAGCTTGCTGGCTTTTGTGAATCCCATTCACAAACTCTGCCCATGCATCATCTAGGCATCTGGAGCACCTAACTCAGGGGCTACGTCTACACTTGCGGTTTCTTGCGCAAGTATGGCCGTTCTTGCGCAAGAATCTGCAAAGCGTCCACACTGCCTGCCCGCTCTTGCGCAAGGAAATTTACAGTACGGCGTAGTAAGAGAGGGCTCCTTGCGCAAGAGCTACGCTCTTTTTTAGCAGGTGTAAGCCCTCTTGCGCAGGAGCTCTTGCGCAAGAGGGCAGTGTGGACGCTTGGCAGGGGTTTCTTGTGCAAGAAAGCCCTATGGCTAAAATGGCCATCAGAGCTTTCTTGCGCAAGACAGCGTCCACACTGCCATGGGAGCTCTTGCGCAAAAGCACAGCATGCACATGGCAGTGTGGACGTTTTCTTGTGCAAGACTTCTTGCACAAGAAGCCGCCAGTGTAGACATAGCCAGGTTGTAGATTCCACTAGGTGGCAGGGAATGGAAGCATTGGGCACAGCAATGCTGAGTTAAAGCATTGTTAGTTTGTGAAACTGCTGGTCAGAGCCTGCATGTAACTGCAGCTGGGTGTGTCCCTATGTGTGTGAATGCTGGAGGAAATGTAGGACTGGGAGGGGGTTTGAAGTGTCTCACAGTAGCATAGTGTGAGAGGGAGCTGAGGATAGTGGGTGAGAAGGCTCAGTGGTATGGGGAACATGTCACAAAGCACCCTTCTGCTTTTTTGTTGGTAACATCTACATTTGTGTTATAAAGAATTTATCACTTGTACTAACCTGGGCAAAGACAGTCTTTATTAGCAAAGCAGAATTGAACCTAGTTTGTATCTGTTTGGGAGACCTCAAGAAAATGCAGACTTCAGAAGGAAGTAATGGTATTAGTGATCCTAGATGGAACTGAGTTAGAGTAGGTCTTCACTGTGCACCCACACACATGTGTGCACACACATATAGAAAAGTGGTCTTTACTCACACTTGCTAGCTCAGGTTAAAACAGCAGTGAGGACATGGCAGATCAGCTTTTATTGCAGTTTAGCAGCTTGTCACCGAATGTATGCCCCCTTCTATATTTTTAATTCACACTGCTAACTCATGGTACAGAGTTGCTGGGCTTTCACTGCTGTTTTAACACGAGTTAACTCTCTCACTGCGTTAAGAACACCTTTGTTTTGTTTATTTTTTCCTGTAAAGTCATAGGCTACGTCTAGATTGGCATGATTTTCCGGAGATGCTTTTAACGGAAAACTTTTCCATTAAAAGCATTTTCGGAACAGAGCGTCTAGATTGGCACGGATGCTTTTCCGCAAAAGCACTTTTTGCGGAAAAGAGTCCCTGGCCAATCTAGACGCGCTTTTGCGCAAGAAAGCCCCGATCGCCATTTTAGCCATCGGGGCTTTTTTGCGCAAAACAATACCGCGTTGTCTACACTGGCCCTCTTGCGCAAAAGCATTTGCGCAAGAGGGCTTTTGCCCGAACAGGAGCAGCATAGTATTTCCACAAGAACACTGACCATCATACATGAGATCGTCAGTGTTCTTGCGGAAATTCAAGTGGCCAGTGTAGACAGCTGGCAAGTTTTTCCGGAAAAGCAACTGATTTTCCGGAAAAACTGGCCAGTCTAGACACAGCCATACTGTTAGCATTGAACTAATACTCTCAGCTTAATGCTAGGAGGTTGCACCTGTCACATCAGCTGAAAAACTGAGGCTCTGATGACTTGTAGTCACTAGAGAACCCTTTTAATCTATTCACATGAGTAGAAGTCCTACTAAATTCTTATTGATAGTTCCACTATGCCTCCCAAAATGCCACCTCCATTTTCAGTTGGACATACTATACCTCTTTGTCCCATCCTGAGCGATTGTGTAGTGTTGATGTGGGTTGCTAAACACCTGACACATTCTACAGCATTTTAGTGCTGGTTGAGCTCCAGAAATTGCTATCCTTGAGCCTGTTCTCCATTCATAGGCTTTTACATGAAGTATTGGGATTCATACATGGCAGTGCCAGAATTTGATGTAATTCTATTACATGTGCTTATCTGGGAGTTCATTTCAATGTCTTCAGCAGCAAATCCAATCATATTTGTGTGGAAATACTCCTGTTTCCATGGGAACTAATAGGCCCCAATTCCTGCTCCTTGCTTTTGAGAAAGAGGTCATATTATACAAGGCAGGAAATTTGAAGTTAAGGCAAGGTATTATCAGAATGGTTTTAAAAAGAGCAAACATTTCTTTGTTTTTGACCTTTAATTTTTTACTATAAATTAACTGACATGTCCAAACAGTTATTTCAACACCCAAAAGTGTCAAAACGTAACTGTGATGGGCTGTACAGACCTCACACTGATGAGGAAGGTGCCAGAAAGGCCCTGGAGGCAGGATTAGCCCCACCCTTCCCACCAGGTATGGTAGGAAGGAAACTGAAGTTGAAGGGAACAGGAGCAAGTTTACTCTAAGCAGCAGGCTGCAGGAGTGAATCCTGAAGTTGTGAGGACACTCCCAGCCAGGAGACTTGCACCTTGACCTTATGGAGAGTGCAGCGAATACCAAAGTAAGCCAAATGGACTTAGAAGCCCAGCCAGGTCGATTTCTTAAAACTCACAATGTCAGTGCTATATTGTTGGCAGCACTTTGAACTTTCTATCTCCCTTTTTGGGGTGCCCCAGGAAGTGGGGATACCCTCAAATGAGTTTGGGGTTTGTGACTTTCCTTTCAGTTTCCACCATTTGGAGAAACTTTAAAAGGCCCACAAAGTTCTGGCCCCCATGCTTAAATGGAGGCCTATGCTGAAGCCATCCAGTGCAAATAACTAAACATGATCAGGTTCTTTCACTCTCTGGGAGAAGACCTGCAGAGGACTCTGTCACAGGGACAAGTCAATAATTTTGGGGGAAAATGGTTTATGAAATGTGAAATTAATCAAAACTGCAAACAGTTTCAGTTTCATAAACTGTCATTTTCTGATGAGAAAAACGTGACGTTGAAAAATTCCCAAAACAGCTTCCAATGTCAAGCACTATTTAGATAAGAGAGCAGAGCAAGTACAAGTGTCATAGTCCTGACCCAAAAGTGGGTAAACAGTGCATTGGAAAAGCAGTTCAAATTTGGTAGAAAATCAAACTGTACTGGAAGATCTGGAGTTACACACTGGCCCAAGACCCATTGTTTGTCTTCTGAGGTTTTTTATTTGTAAGGAATATACATTTTTCAGTGTATCCCTTTCCCTATTTTTACTACATTTTTAAATAGCTCTTAAGCAAACTGGTTTATCGAGTGTTTTTTTGGGGGGAGAGAGGGGGAGAGAAGGGGGGACAGGAAATGGCACTCTTAAATCCTACATTGCTTTGACCTCCCCCCAAGAATTCCAAAACCCTTTCTATGCTATCGGACAGATTTTCAAAAGAGCTCTGCTCCCACTTAGGCACCTTATTAAGTAACCAGATTTTCCACAGAGCTCAACCCCATAATTTTAGGGGTTTTGATTAAATGAGACCAAGATCCCACCACTCCTGCTTTTGGTTTTACTTGAAGAGGTTTTGCAAAATCACAACCACTCCTAGTTTCAGCTATTGCTGTATGAAATGGAGATTAAGGCAAAAATCACAAACACTGGTCACATCCATACTTTCAGAATTGTGATAAAAGGGACCCCAGACAAACTGAGATGCAACTTCAGCAGGGCAAATAACTGATTGTTCTATAGTTGGAAAAACTTGGGTCAAACCAAAACCAAACATCTTTGGGGGTTTTGGCAGATTAAAAAAGCTGGAAAAATTTCATTGGGCCAGAAAAAGTGAGTGAGACTGACTCCAGATCCTGGTGGAGAGGGCATTCACCCGGGAGGGGAGACACTTGGATGTCACACAAAATACACAAAATGGAATAGCTTTAAAAGGAGTGGTTGAGAGCAGCACTTAACCCAGAATAGCTGCTAGCCTGGGGGTTAAGGCAAGCACCTCTCAGGAAGTGAAAACCTGTATTCAAGTCTCTGTACCAGAGTGGGGATTTGAACCTGAGTCATCTCCCTTCCAGGTAAGTACCCTAACTACTGGGTACAAAAAGGAGCACTGCTTCTTGCTTGACTTTGTGGCTGGCGCCTAACTATCCCTTGTAAGTCTAGTGCCTAACCATTTCACTGACATTTCAGAACTGACTTTCTTTTTTGTTTCAATCAGAACAAATCACTGAAATTGACACAAATTTGCAAAATGTTTTGGTGGATAGAAATCTGCATTTTTGGTAGAAAAAAAGTTTCAGCTGAAAAATTTCACCTGGGTCTGATACAACAACAACAATAATACTACAGAAAGCCAGGCCTAGACTCAGCTCCTTGCTCGACCACAGACTCAGTGTGACCTTGGGCAAATCCCTTATTCTTTCTGGGTGCTCCTATGCTGAGCTGGAAGTGTAAATTCCAGCTTGAGGAGACAGAAGCAAGCTAGATCAGATCCAGAGCTGGATTAAAGAATTGGGGACCCTGTGTACTATAGCAACTGGATTTCCCCTCACACTGGGCTTGGGAACCCCTGCGGAGGGTAATGTCCTGCTTCTGGAGGGTGGGAGGTTCCAGGGGGAGAACAAGTCCACCAACATTAACACTGCAGCCACTCCTGTTCAGCAGGACTATGCCAGCTCCCCTTGCTGGCTCTCACTACAGTATGCAGGCAGAGCACTCCACACACAATGCCCCATCCTGCCCACTTCCTGGAGTTTTGGGTATGTGTTTTGTTTCCCTGACCCCACCTCTTCCTTCAGGACATCCACCTACCCACCCACCCTGGAAGTCCTGTGCAAATGCAGTGTTGGGGCATGGACATCTTGCTTTTCTTTGAGTGTGATCCAATGTCCACTTAGCAGAGGATCTGGTCCTTTCTTGCTTCATCTATTCCCAGCTTTCTCTTCATTATTTCCAGAGCTGCAGCTCAGAGCATACTGGGATCTCCTCAAACATGCTAAGTCTTTGCTTCCCCTGGGAGGTTATTATTTCATAAATGCCCCTCTTGTGGTGCCTTGCCTTGCGGTTAGATTTTACCAAGGGGAGGGTGTGATGCTCTTATTTATTTAACAGCAAGAATTTGCTGCTAATAACCAGAATCCAATCTGCCTTCATCTTCTGATGGTTTTAATAAGTAAAGGAGAGCAATGTGTATTACTTTGATCATATGACTCATCCCCAAGTCCCAATGCTTTAAGGGTAGGTTTTATTGCATTGTGCTGTTTGCGACAAAGGAACAGCACACTCTACATTGTCTGCTTTACACTCAGGCTGGGGAGGAATTATTGGTTGCTAGATGTTATTTGTGAGTGGACTGACTATTTATTGTTTTTTAGAGGCTGAGAGAAAGGCCCAGAAATAATGGGGATTTGTGCAGCAAAATCTCAACAATGCTGCTAATCAAAAGGTGACCAGAAAAATCCTAATAGGACAAGACTGAAACAGTCTGCTTTGCAAGCTAGAGGGAAAAAATAAAACACACACACACACACACACACACACACACACAACCCCCACACTCCACAGCTGTATGAAGAAGGAAAGAGTATAAGGACAAAGTGCTAAATTCAAATTTGCCTCTTGGTTACTCTACTTCGAAGCCAGTGTAACTCTTTTGACTTCACTGGAATTACTCTGATTTGAATCTGCATGAGATCAGAATCAAGCTCCTTAGTCTAAGTCAGCATCTGATAGCACAGACCCTGGCATCAGGATCAAAATGACCATTTTAAATATAAGCTTCAGGGGGTAGCCGAGTTAGTCTGTACAGGATCAACTTAAAAAACAACAAATGGTCTGGTAGCACTTTATAGACTAACAAATCATGTAGATGGTGTCATGAGCTTTTGTGGGCACAGCCCACTTCTTCAGACGACCATTTAGTCTATAAAGTGCTACCAGACCATTTGTTGTTTTTTAAGTTTATCATTTTAGAAATAGTTGCCCATCATCTCTGGTAGCCTCACTATTCAGTAACTATGGGATGGATTGTGGGCAGCCCACACAGGAGAAGTGAGCATTCTTCTGGATACTGAGGGATAAACTGGTGCAGTGCACCCACTATTTGTACCTGACCAAATGAGTGGGGAGTAGCCAGAGCTTTACCCACAGCATTACCTAGTGTCGCTGAGAAAGCAGGAAATGTAGTATTTTGCTGTGGGGAAGGAATACACTGCAAAGGGGCTATTTCATAGTTCCTTCTCTTGGTGCTCCTGGCACAGAATGACTATGTACCACACCTCACACAAAGCAGACTGTATAAACACAGACTTGCCTGATGACATTGAGAAAGTTGAGAAGAACAGGAACTTCAAATCTCAGATTAAAAGATATGAAGGAGAAGTTGCATGGCATGCCTCTCCCCAGTATACTGCCATTGTGTGCTGTAAACTTCTGATCTGGCCTACTGTACGGGGAGATTTTGGCAAATCCAGTAATGTGCCTGAACCACTATTGCTTACTGCTTGAACTTTAGCAACCAAGCTAACAGGCCCAAAATAGGCCTAGACAGCATGACCAAGTCAGGGAGGGGGAAGAAGGAGAGTTTGGGTGCCACAAAGAGGGCAGCTTGACCCCGCGTCCTTCCTGAGGCCCAAATCTCTAGTGAAATCGCTGAGCTATACATTTAGAAAAACAGGAAGTTTGTCTACATGCCCTAAGACATATATCTGTCAGGGCCCCCGAGCATGGAGTCTCGGAAAAAGAAAAATGCATCTGGTGAAAGTGATGATCAGAAGAAAACCTCTTGCCTAACCTTTAAAAAGCGTTTCCCTAACAAGTTTTTGAGTGACATGTTATTGTAATACTAATGGATAAATAGAGAAGGAAAGTTTGAGTTAGGGGGGACAATTTTGGGAACACTTGGAGGGACGCCTCGAGGACTCCTTGAGGACTCTTCACTTCTGGACGCAGCTTCGTCCCCACCGGCAGACGGAAGACTGGCCATCGGAAGCCTGCTTGGTGTCACTCGAGAGCCACCCTCAACTTTGGTAATTATTGAGGGTGAGGGTGTTTTACTAACCTGTTGTGGATGTGTGTAAGTGCTTGAGACTAAGTAAAGTTTAGCTTTAAGTGAAAGCACTCTTGTGTTGTCCTGTTTGTACCATCCATCTATCGGTTGGACGACTGTGTCTCCCCTGAATTATTTCCTGACACCACCTCGCAGAGAGTAAAAGTTACCAAGAGGTTTGGGTTGAAAGAACCCCGGGTAACACTACCATCCTCTGTGGCCCATCAATGGGGCTTAAAATGACAGCCTTGGAAAGAACTCTAGTTGGTTAGAAGTGCTGGAAATCTGCAACAAAGGTCCTCACAAATGTCACTCCCATACTTCAGCTACCTTCAAACTCATACATTCAAGGCACTTGATCCCAGGCCCAGCCTGCAGGGTGACTGCATGTGGGACACTTCAGAGAATGCCTGTCTCTCTAATGAGGATTATTGACAGCTGTGCACATCGGAACAATGGAATGGCCAATAACAAGGGTGGAACTCATACGACTGAAGACGGGGCTTCTCTAGTAACTGGCACATACAGCTGTGGAAGTCCCTACTAAGAGAATGGAATAGGGGCCTTCATGTAGGCATAATTAACCAAAATGGTTTTCCTGCAACATGTGGCAGTAAGTATCATAAATAATAAACTGCTTATTCTAGGAGATACTTTCTAAAGCCAAAAAGTGAGCTTTTCCGGAGGTCTTCAGATAGCTGGAGATGAGTGTGATAAGAGACAGATTAAATTACTGAATATTACCCTTCTGCAAAATGGGAATAACTAGGCACAGAGTAGAGAGTTCCCCCCTGCCACCCATCTCAGAGTTAAACAGTGAATTAGTGGCAGAGATGAGAGCTGGAGTCAGGACTCCTAGTTCCAGAGCCACTAGAGAAAGAGCTGCCTCTTTAAGTAATTATTAGAGTTGATTATTTCAACTAATTGGAGCAGATGGCTATGCAATATAATACCCACCTTTTCTCTCTCTCCCTAGTACTTACCTCCAAGCCTTTCTGAATGCTCAAGGCTGGACATACTGTTTCTAGGCTGGAGTCAAGTCCTTCAAGCTCTGAATAGCCAGATGTGTGTTTGATTATTGGAGCTGCTCTCAGCCAGCTTACCGGCTCTTTAGCCTGGAGAGCCAAATCACTCTGGGACAAAGTAATTGTTCTCTATGCATGGTTTGCTACTAATTGTGGAACAGAAGAGGCCTGGAGCACCTGGTGTCTCTTCCCAGTATGCTCTTCAATAGAAAAAGATTATAAACATTGTGATACACAAACAAATAGGATGCATTTGCTATGTGCCAGTTTCTTAACCCTTGAGAGCCCACCTGTTCCTCACAATAAATATGTTACAATGGGTTAGAATGTATGTAGAAACGTCCAAGCTTCCCTTTGTGGACTACTAGTGTTCATGTTTATACAAAGCTGCGCAATAATTAATAATTGTGCCATCCCTTTGCAACAGAGAAGTAAAATTATTATTTCAATTCTACAGAGGAACATTCCCCCATGACATTCTGATAAGTGAGCTGGAGGAATGAGAGCTTGGCAGAACTACTATTAACTGAATAAACAACTGCAGACAAAGAATAACTATTAGTGGAATGATGTCAGATTGGAGGATCCACAGTGATCTTTCTGGGTCCAGAGTTGTTTAATATCTTTATTAATAAGCTGGTTGTAGGAATAGAGAGCATATTGATCAAATTTGCAAATGACACAAAGCTGGGGAACAGGAGATTGCCAACCTTTTGGTGCTAAAATTCAAAAGGATCCTGATAAAATGGAGAACTGGGCTATAGGTGGCAAAATAAAATTCAAGCAAAACAAATGTAACGTGCTATAGAAGAAAAAACAAATGCAGAATGGGAGATAGCAATGCTGTTGGCAGTCTAGTTAAGTGTCTGAGAGTTGTGGATCACAGCCTCAACGTGATTCAGCAATGTGATACTGTTGAAAAAAAAAGTAAATGCAGTTTTAAGTTGCATTAACAGAGGCCAAGCACAAAATTTCTGAGAGATGATAGTACTGCTCTATTTGGTGCTGGTTAGGCTTCAGCTGGAGTGCTGTGTCCAATGTTGGTCACCAATGTATAGAAAGTATGTAGAGAAACTGGAAAGGATCCAGAGCCAAATGACAAAGATGATCGAAGAGATGGAGTACAAACCAGATGAGCAATGGCTGAAGGACCTGGGTGGCTACGTCTAGACTGGCATGATTTTGCGCAAATACTTTTAATGGAAACGTTTTTCCGTTAAAAGTATTTGCGCAAAAGCGCATCTAGATTGGCACGGATGCTTTTGCGCAAAAGCATCCCTGGCCAATCTAGATGCGGTTTTGCGCAAGAAAGCCCCGATCGCCATTTCAGCCATCGGGGCTTTTTTGCGCAAAACAAATCTGAGCTGTCTACACTGGCCCTTTTGCGCAAAAGCTTTTGCGCAAAAGGACTTTTGCCCGAAGGGGAGCATCAAAGTATTTGCGCAAGAAGCACTGATTTCTTACATTAGAACGTCAGTGCTCTTGCGCAAATTCAAGTGGCCAGTGTAGACAGCTGGCAAGTTTTTGCGCAAAAGCGGCTGCTTTTGCGCAAAATCTTGCCAGTCTAGACGCAGCCGGTATGTTTAATTTGGAAAAGTGGAGATTAAGGGAGGACATAATAGCAGCTTTGAAAGGCTGCCAGAAAAAGATGGCGAATAGTTGTTCTCTCTTGCCACAGAGGGCAGGGCAAAAGGAAATGGGTTTAAACTGCAGTACAGCAGATTTAGATTAAATCTTGGGGGAAACTTCCTAACTATAAGAACAATAGGGAAACAGAAGAGACTGTGTAGGTAGGTTGTGGGAGCTCCTTCTCTGGATGTTTTCAAAAGGAGACTGGATAGTGATCTGTCTGTTATGGTTTAGACATAACAAATCCTGCACCTTGGCAGGAGGTTCATTTGGATGACTCTTGCAGTTCTTCTAATCCTGTGATTCCATGATTTTATGAAAAAAGGCTGAGAAGTTAATGTCATTATGTTCAAATGTCAGAGTCCAGAAGGACGGATAGACTTGCCAGCTCCTTGGTCAAGGTGGGGGAAGGGGAGAAGAGGTGGGGCTGAGGCAGCCAGTCCTCAGTACCTCCTATCACATCAGCAGTGATTTAAAGGGAGCAGGACTCCAGATGCCGTTGCTCCTGAAGTAACAGTGGTGGCAGCCAGGAGTCCAGAGACCTTTTCAATCAGTGGGCCCTTGGTCAACTGTCTCATTGTCCTGCCCATTGGTGGGCCTGTCGGTGTCCAAAGTTAGGCATCGTGCTTTCTGTTTAGGCACTTAAATGACTGATTTTTCAAAATTGCTGAGGACCAGTTTGTTTTGCCACATTTTCAAGGCTATCTTCACAAGGAAAAATCCTGGGAACTTATTTAAAAAAACCAAATAACCAACCAAATTGAGATTGTTCTTTACAACTGTAGTTCCAAGAGGACCGAGGGCTGCAGGCTTTTTACACCCCCCCCCCCCAAAACCAGCTCTGTGTAAGAACAACTTTTAGGGAGCTCACTCTTAAAGAGAGATGAGAGTTCAGATACCTTGGGTGTGACGTATTAAAGAGCTAAATCTGCCTACCTAGGCTAAGGGATCCCAAAATGGAAGGACAACAGTCAGCAAATACTTAAGTGGCAGAAAGAATTCTTTGGGATGGTGGATATGATATAAACATGAGTAAATGGAAAATCAGACAAATGTCAGGAAGTTATCCTGACTGTAAGATATAAATTTCAAGTGTAGTGGCGTAATCCCCATTGCTTAGAACATTCAAAATTCGATTAAAGAAGATACTAGAAATACAATATCTGTCTGCCATCCATCTATTCATCTCTCTCTGGTATTTTTAAGGCACTTGTCAATGTGGAATCTACATGTGCTATAGGGATCAATCCTGCATTGTAGGAAGATGCCCTGCCTGACCTAAAAGTTCATTTTCATCTATAATTTTTATGGTCTGTGAGCAAGGACAGTTCTCTTTCTCAAATATATAATGGGTGAATGCCATCAGCTCAGAGTGAGATCCTTGTTGACAAATCCTTCCTAAGATCCTCCCTTCTCTCTCTCTCTGTCAGTGTTTCTTTGTGGCCACAAAGTCAGTCAGATTCAGCTATGCCTATACTACTATCTGAGGGTCCCATGTCTCAGCGTTATATGACTAAGGAGCAAGGGGCCACCACAAGTTCTTACTCTGCCATGTCATTAAGCTCCTGGTATGTCATCGTGCATTTACAAAATTCAGCATCCTCCCTAGTGTTGCTCTGTGGCTACTTATCCAGCTGTCTCTTTTATAATGATGGAGGTTTGGATTTTATGTATTTAGTCTAATGGGGGTAATAGAGCTTCAAGAAATCTCAGTTAATATCAACACTGGGATTTTTGGTCTTCTTAAAGTTCTGGCTTCAAACATAGGACAGAAGGTAAATCTGGGCCCATTCCAGCTGTTGAGTGCCAGCAGATTTACTAGACTTGTGTAATCATTTTTCTGTTATTAAAGCTGGCGGGCAGGGCTTGGCCGTTATTAAGAATACATATATTCTCTTGACTCCCTTCCACATTGTTATTTGCTAGCAGCACATCAAGTAAATCTAGGTGACAAGGTTCCTGGAATCAGCAGGCTGCATGAGCTGAAAACAACATTAACACTTATTTCCCAAAATGACGTTGTGAAGCTTTTCTGATGGTTAGAAATCCTACAGCTTAAAATAAGAAATGGGCTCAAACAAACGGGGAGGAAAGTCAGATATAAACCTTCGAGGCTCAGGACCATTTCTGTTCAAAAGCTTTTTTAAATCAAAAATACATTCTTCCCGCCACGGTACTTTTGTGTATTTATTTTAGGCTCACAAATGCTATGTATCTCTGGTCTCCTGAAATAGCTATTCTGTATCTTTTGAGTGTGCCTGTTATTTCAAAATATAACGGGCTTGCTATTCCAACATCCCTGTAAACCTCATTCCATGAGGAGTAAGGTTCATTTTGGAATAGCAATTTATTTCGAAATAAGTGCTGTGTAGACAGTGCCAAATTTTGAAATAAGCTTTTTCAAGATAAGATCAAAATAAGATACACTGCAGATTATGTAGCATTGGGAAGAAGGATCAAGGAATTTGAAGTGCAAGTGGTGTTCTTGTCCATTCTCCCTGTTGAAGGAAAAGGTCCAGGTGGGGATTGTCGAATCGTGGAAGTAAATGCGTGGTTGCGCAGATGGTGTTGGAGAAAGGGCTTTGGTTTCTTTAACCATGGGACTCTGTTACAGGTACAAGGATTGCTAGGAAGAGATGGGATCCACCTAACTAAGAGAGGAAAGAGCATCTTCGCGGGCAGGCTTGCAAACCTAGTGAGGAGGGCTTTAAACTAGGTTCATTGGGGATGGTGACCTAAGCCCTGAGATAAATGAGAAATGGGATACCAGGAAGAAGCACAAGGAGGAAGGAGCAACAAAGAAGGACCCCCGATTCGAATGGAGAAGGTAGGGCAATCAACTAGTTATCTAAGGTGTTTGTACAGGAATGCAAGAAGCCTGGGAAACAAACAGGAAGAATTGGAAGCCCTGGCTTCTATGATTTGATTGGAATAATGGAGAGTTGGTGGGACGACTACATGACTGGAGCACTATCATGGAAGGGTATAAACTGTTCAGGAAGAACAGGCAGAGGAGAAAAGGAGGAGGAGTTGCACTGTATGTAATTTCGCAATATCTTAATTCGAAATAGTTAATTCGAAATAAGTTATTTTGAAATAACGTGTCTATACACAAAATGCAATTCGAAATAGCTGTTTGCTAAATCTAAATAGTGCGTTCACACTGATTGGACACTGAATTGCATTTAGGGCCAGCTGAAACTGGTTCCGGCAGGGCATCAGGTCAATAGTTGCTTTGTGTGGCTGCTGCCTGAGGCTATCTGAGGCTTGTGCTTAAAGGGACCCCCCTGGACAGCCGGTTCTCAGCTTTCTCTGCTTGCTTGCCTACCTCACTGAGGGACAGCAAAGCATTTTTCTCTCTGCCTGCTTGGTTGCCTTCACTCGAGACACCACAGCACTCGGCACTATGGAGCCAGAGCCGCCCCTGGGCACTCTGGTGCTTCTTTTGGATGTTTTGCTGCAAGCCTGGCGGCAAGTGCTGGAGACTGCCTGGCACCATCTGCGGCAGCCCAACCCGCAGGTCCTCTTCCGGACCTCCCTGGGGGCCATGGAGGAGCAGCACCTGTACGCCAGTGTGCCCCACTGCATCTGGCACCTGGACACCAGCATCAACTGGTGGGACCACATCGTCCTGGAGCACTGGGGAGACAAACAGTGGACCCAGAACTTCAGGATGAAGAAGAACACCTTCCTCAAGCTCTGTGAGTGGCTTGCCCCTGCTCTGCAGTGACGGGACACGCACATGAGGCCCACCATTCCCCTCCACAAGCGTGTGGCCATCGCCCTATGGAAGCTCTTCATGACGGATAGCTACCAATCCATCAGCAACCAGTGCAGCGTGGGGAAATCCACCGTCGGAGCAGTGCTCATGCAGGTATGGCAGTCTCCGGCCATTGTGCCGGGGGGGGGGGCAAGGAGTGGATGGGCTGCCCCAGGGAAAAGGGGTGCAAGTCTCCTCCATGGGAGGGTTTGTTCTGTCCCAGCCACACTTCGGACTGCACGCGGTGGCCAGAACTGGGGGGGGGGGTTGCTCCTGGGGAGTGAGGGCGCAGGGCAGTGGTGGGGAAGGAGCACTCTCACAGCCACCCTGGAACCCCAGTGACTCTTGGTGGTTTTCTGTGTCCCTCTGCAGGTGGTCAAGGCCATCAATAGAGTGCTGCTCTGCAGAGTCATCCGCCTCACCGATGTGGACGCGGTCATCGAGGGGTTTGGTGCCCTGGGCTTCCCCAACTGCGGGGGGGCAATCGACGGGAAGCACATCCCCATCCATGCCCCGGAACACCAGGCCTCCCTCTACATAAACTGGAAGGGATACTTCTCAGTCATCCTGCAGGCTGTGTCTGACCACCGGGGACAGTTCATGGACATTAATGTGGGCTGGTCCAGCAAAGCACACGACGCGCGGGTGTACCGCAACTCCTCCGTGTGCCAGAGGCTGCACACCAGGACCTTCTTCCCCAACTGCCACATCAGGGTTGGGGATGTGGACATGCCTGTCTGCCTGGTGGGGGATGCAGCCTACCCTCTACAACCGTGGCTCATGAAGACCTACACGGGACACCTCAACCCCTTCTGACAGGCCTTTAACGCCAGGCTTAGCAGGGCCCACATCGTGGTGGAGGGTGCATTCGGCCAGCTGAAGGCCCATTTTAGATGCCTCCTCACCCGCCTCGACCTCTCCGAGCGGAATATTCCTCACGCGGTGGCAGTGTGCTGTGTGCTGCACAACTTGTGTGAGCGGAAGGGGGAGGCTTTCCTGCCAGCCTGGATGGCAGAGGCCGACCACTTGGCTGGCCTGTACACACAGCCCCACACGGCTGCCAGCTGGAAGGCCCATCGGTGGGCTGTCGGGATACGGGAGACCTTGCGGGAGAGCTTCCACCCTGAGGCGCACTAAGAACCTCCCTGGTCTGCCCCACTGGAGGCTTGTGCCTCATTCCACCCTCACGACCTTCCACTAACCCCCCCTTCCCACACTCCCCTTCCTAATGTAAAATAAAAAACACATTTTTTCTTAAACAAACTGTCTTTATGTAACAAAACTGGGGGGGGGAATTAAACTCTGGGGAGACTGGGGAAAGGAGGCAGGAGAGGGGCAGGGGAAACCTGGGAGGAGGGCGCTGGAAGGGGGAAGCTAGGGGAAGAAGGGGGAGGGGAAGCTCTGGAGTGGGGGTCTCGCTGGGCCAACTTTCTCCCAGCACTGCGGATGCGGGGGCCTCGGCGTCCCCGGGGGGGATGGGGAGGAGGGTGTGGAGGGTGAGGTGGGGGGTGTGGAGATTGAGGAGGAGGTTGAGGAGGGAGAAGCGGGAGAGGGAGAAGGAGTGGGAGGAGGAGTGGGAGCTGGGGAGGCAGCAGGTGAATCCCCTGGGATGCTAACATGAAGGGGAAAGGAGTCCAGGAGAGCTGGCAGTATTTTAAAGAAGCCTTATTGAAGGCACAGAAAGAAACCATCCTAATGCGTAGCAAGAGAAGCAAACATGGTAGGAGACCTGATTGGCTTACGAGGAAATCCTTGGTGAATTTAAGCACAAAAAGGGAGCTTACAAAAAGTGGAAACTTGGACAAATGACCAGGGAGAGCTATAAATGTACAGCTCGAGAATGCCGGGGGGTTATCAGGAAGGCGAAAGCTCAATTTGAATTGCGACTGGCAAAGGATGTGAAGATAACAAGGAAGGTTTCTACAGGTATGTTAGCAAGAAGAAGGTGATCAGAGAGGGTGTGGGGCCCCTACTGGATGAAGGAGGTAACCTAGTGACAGATGATGTGGGGAAAGCTGAAGTACTCGATGCTTTCTTTGCCTCTGTCTTCACGGACAAGGTCAGTTCCCAGACTAATGCGCTAAGTGACGCAAGATGGGATGAAGATGGACAGCCCTTGGTGGGTAAAGAACAGGTTAGGAACTATTTAGAAAAGCTAAATGTACACAAATCCATAGGTCCAGACTTAATGCATCCGAGGGTGCTGAGGGAGTTGGCAAATGTCATTGAGGAGCCTTTGGCCATTATCTTTGAAAAGTCGTGGTGATCAGAGAGATCCCAGATGACTGGAAAAAGGCAAATGTAGTGCCCATCTTCAAAAAAGGGAAGAAGGACAATCCAGAGAACTATAGGCTGGTCAGTCTTACCTCGGTCCCTGGAAAAATCATGGAAGGGATCCTTAAGGAATCCATTTTGAGGCACTTGGAAGAGGGGAAAGTGATCAAGAATAGTCAGCATGGATTCACAAAGGGCAAGTCGTGCCTGACCAATCTGATTCGCTTCTATGATGAGGTAACTGGATCTGTGGACATGGGAAAGTCAGTGGATATGATATATCTTGACTTTAGCAAAGCTTTTGATACGGTCTCCCACAATATCCTTGCCAGCAAGTTAAGGGAATGTGGATTGGATAAATGGACGGTAAGATGGATAGAAAGCTGGCTAGAAGGTCGGGCCCAGCGGGTAGTGATCAATGGCTCGATGTCAGGATGGCAGTCAGTTTCGAGCAGAGTGCCCCAAGGTTCAGTTCTAGGACCGGTTTTGTTCAATATCTTTATTAATGACCCGGATGAGGGGATGGATTGCACCCTCAGCAAGTTTGCAGATGACACTAAGCTAGGGGGAGAGGTAGATACACTCGAGGGCAGAGATAGGGTCCAGAATGACTTAGACAAATTGGAGGATTGTGCCACAAGAAATCTAATGAGGTTCAACAAGGACAAGTGTAGAGTCCTGCACTTGGGACGGAAGAATCCCAAGCATTGGCCAATATAACACCAATATTTAAAAAAGGCTCTAGAGGAGATCCTGGCAATTATAGACCGATAAGTTTAACATCAGTACCAGGCAAATTAGTAGAAACACTAGTAAAGAGTAAAATTGCAAGGCACATAGAAGAGCACGAATTGTTGGGCAAAAGTCAGCATGGTTTCTGCAGAGGGAAGTCGTGTCTAACTAATCTGTTAGAATTCTTTGAAGGGGTTAATAAACATGCGGACAAGGGGCACCCAGTGGATATAATATACCTAGATTTCCAGAAAGCCTTTGACACGGTCCCACACCAAAGGCTTTTACGTAAATTAGGTGGTCATGGGATAGGAGGAAAGGTCCTTTCATGGATCAAGAATTGGTTAAAAGACAGAAAACAAAGGGTGGGAATAAATGGTAAATTTTCACAATGGAGGAGGGTAACTAGTGGTGTTCCCCAGGGGTCAGTACTGGGACCAATCTTGTTCAACTTGTTCATCAATGATCTAGAAAATGAGGTAAGCAGTGAGGTGGCCAAGTTTGCAGATGACACAAAGTTGTTCAGGACAGTCAAAAGCAAAAGGGATTGTGAAGAACTACAAAAAGATCTCAGCAAACTGAGTGATTGGGCAGCAAAATGGCAAATGAAATTTAATGTGGGTAAGTGTAAGGTAATGAATGTTGGAAAAAATAACCCAAATTACACGTACTACATGATGGGGTCAAATTTAGCTACGACAGATCAGGAAAGGGATCTTGGAGTTATAGTGGATAGTTCTATGAAGACATCCACGCAGTGTGCAGCGGCAGTTAGTAAGGCAAATAGGATGTTAGGAATTATTAAAAAAGGGATAGATAATAAGACAAAAGATATCATACTTCCCCTATATAAAACTATGGTACGCCCACATCTCGAGTACTGCGTGCAGATGTGGTCTCCTCACCTCAAAAAAGATATATTGGCATTAGAAAAGGTTCAGAAAAGGGCGACTAAGATGATTAGGGGCTTGGAAAGGGTCCCATATGGGGAGAGGCTAGAGAGACTGGGACTTTTCAGTTTGGAAAAAAGGCGATTGAGGGGCGATATGATAGAGGTATATAAAATCATGAATGGTGTGGAGAAAGTGATTATAGAAAAATGATTTACCTTTTCCCATAATACAAGAACTAGGGGACACCAAATGAAATTGATGGGTAGTAGGTTCAAAACTAATAAAAGGAAATTTTTCTTCACACAGCGCACAGTCAACCTGTGGAACTCCTTGCCCGAGGAGGCTGTGAAGGCCAGGACTCTATTAGGGTTTAAAAAAGAGCTTGATAAATTTTTGCAGGTTAGGTCCATAAATGGCTATTAGCCAGGGATAAAGTATGGTGCCCTAGCCTTCATAACAAGGGCAGGAGATGGATGGCAGGAGATAAATCACTTGATCATTGTCTTCTGTTCTCCTTCTCTGGGGCACCTGGCATTGGCCACCGTCGGCAGATGGGATGCTGGGCTCGATGGACCTTTGGTCTGACCCAGTATGGCCATTCTTATGTTCTTATGTTCTTATTGTTACAGGCTGAGGACCAACCAGCTAAGTAGTAGTTCTGCAGAAGAAGACCTGGGGATTACAGTGGATGAGAAGCTGGATATGAGTCAACAGTATGCCCTTGTAGCCAAGAAGGCTAATGGCATATTAGGTTACATTAGGAGGATCATTGCCAGCAGATCCAGAGATGTGATTATTCCCCTTTATTCAGCTCTTGTGAGGCCACATCTGGAGTATTGTGTCCAGTTCTGGGCCCCCCACTACAAAAAGGATGTGGACGCATTGGAGAGGGTCCAGCGGAGGGCAACGAAAATGATTAGGGGGCTGGAGCGTATGACCTATGAGGAGAGGCTGAGGGAGTTGGGTCTGTTTAGTCTGCAGAAGCAAAGAGTGAGGGGGGATTTGATAGCAGCCTTCAACTTCCTGAAGGGAGGTTCCCAAGAGGCTGGAGAAAGGCTGTTCTCAGTAGTGATGGATGGCAGAACAAGGAACAATGGTCTCAAGCTGCGGTGGGAGAGGTCCAGGTTGGATATTAGGAAAAACTATTTCACTAGGAGAGTGGTGAAGCACTGGAATGGGTTACCTAGGGAAGTAGTGGAGTCTCCATCTGTCAGCCGGTGGTCAGGGCAGTGAGTGCTGTGTGTGTATTATACACCTGAGACTTCAACTGCTAGGACTGGGGTCCTTTAGCAGCGGACAACCTGGAGGAGGTTGACGGGCGCCCCAAGAAGTTTACAGGGAGAGCTTATTACACCTCAGATTTTGACTGCTAGGATACACGATCCCTTCGCAGCGGGCAGCCTGGGGAGGCTGAGAGATGTCCCAATGGATCTGTCCCCTGGAAGCGACACGATCCAACGCTCAAGCTCTCCCTCTATCTGTCCCTTATGACCGGCTGGAGTTCTTTTTAAAATTGTGCTTGGTTCTGTTACAGCAACTGAAGGAGTCAGGTCACAGCTTAAACAGTTACTATTTTATTGTTACAGGGTAAACTTAGCTGTTAAATGCTTCTACTGTGTCACAGATAACACAGCCACTACAAAGGACAGGACAGAAATTACACTAATAAGTCTCTTACAGGTACCATGAAACCCTTTTGGTTCTCTGAGCTCTTATTAAATGCATGCAAAATAGACACCTAGCAGGTATATATTCTCACCCCTGTGTTCCAGACTTGGCGTGGCCAGCGTCTTTCTCTCAATCCCTCGGGAAGAAGTAGGGCGAGGTTGGGCGTCCCACAGACCTCGGGAGACAACCAATACCTGCCAGCAGGTGTAGATGATTGGAGCTCAAATAGGGTGGACTACTAAACCCCTCTTTATACCCCTTGGGTCACGTAGGCTTCTTCCTGGTCTCAAGTGGCCAATTAGGAAAAATGACTTTGAATGCCAAGTTTCCCACGAAGGGTGCAAAGCATAATTCACACCTGGGAAAATGCAGACAATGGGCACCTCTAGTATGTGACGGGCGAAGATTCCTCTCCTGGGACAGTGTAGGCGTGTCAATTACTGGTACTAGCCATCAGGGCGGCAGGAGGTCCCCTTGTCGTCAGCTAGCCCATTTACTGTCTGGTTTCTGTTTATTAGAGTCAGGGACAAGCAGCACCCCTGCGTTCCCAGGGCATCAAAGGCTGACTGCCTTTCTCTTGCTCTCTGGGGGGGGGGGGGAACAAGATGGGGTTCATGTCTGGCTACATTCCACCCCCTTGACACGCCTCACTATGTCCCAGAACGCAAGATGGCGGTGATGCCAGCACCTTTTTGCCCTCCTTGCAGGAAGCTAAAATCGCCCTATCGGCAGGGTCTGATCAGATAATTTTGGATCAAGGGATTGATTAGGATCGCTTCCCAATGCCATATACCGGACTTGCACAGAGGAGGTAGCAGTGTACACAAAACGCCTAACAATACATAGAAACATGCAGCAAGCAATTACAACAAGTAAAATGGTTAATATAGTATTTACAATAGAGTGAAGGAATGGAGTTAATGAAAATCCTAGGTGTTGGGCTAGCCAATCTAGCCATGAGGCTTTTCCATCCTCAGTTACAGCGTGTAGCACCTTAACAGTGCCCTTTATAGCGAATGCATCTTGTTTAATTTGTAAGCAGCAAGATTGGTTAATTATCGCACATACTCCCCCCTGCTGGGCTAAAACTGCATCTAAGGCTATTCTGTTCTGTAGGGCAAAATGGGCTACTGATTGGATTTGCTCGTTAAGCAAGCCTAGGGCGTCTGTAGTGCAGTTGAGTGCCTGTTCTATTTGCCCAGATACATTTACTAATGCCTTCTCCAGCTCAGCTACTCCAAGCCTGGGCAGGAATGCACGGGTGAACTGGTGAAAAATCTGTAGAGTGTTCTATAAGGCGGTTCAGGGTGAATCTTCTTGGCATCCGGTGCAGGAAACTTCCAAGGTTAGTGAGACCAGAAGCCATAATGTGGGGGTGTACAGTGAGCCACCCAGGGGCAGCGTGCCCCAGTGAGCAGCGCCCTATTTAATTCAGTGGCAGATACTTGTAGGCTTTCTGCCTACAAATGGAAAAGAGTCCTGGCTCTTCCTTTAGAATAGGGGAGTAGGGTTCCTTATAACACCCGAGGTGGGGTCCAGTAGCATTTTTGTTCTCAAAGCAGATGGGGTACACTTCCCTGGAGCTTCCTGTTATATACTCCAGAGTTTGACCCGATAGTGTAGGTTGCCATTGTCCATGCCACCCCCAAGTTCCCTTCCCAGAGTCTTTTTAAAAGTTTGTAGCTGCTGTCATCAAACCAGGCTGGTCCCCACTTGAAAACGTTGCTCTTGTTCCACTAGCCGTTCAAGTTTAGAGGAACAAATTCAATCCCTAGTCCTGTGGAAAAGTTCAGCAGTGTACACGTCCAACAGTCCGTTTGGATGGCATTCTGGAAAGGGTGTCTGGGAACGGTGGAGGCTGCTGTGGCCACAAGGAACGTTACAACGAGTCCAAACATCATGCTGTCACTCGGATCAGGGTCTGCCACACAACCAAGTTTGATTCTAAAAGAAAGCACAAAGTCAACCGGTCTTGGATACAATCCAAGCCTTAGTTATAGTTATTGGCATCTTGTTGGGGTTTGCAATAATCCAAACACCCTTGTCTTTATAAGACTGAAGTACACAGGTATGTGTGCCCAGGCTGGGGTGTTTGACTACAACAGTATCCCCAGGGGCATATTTGGAGTCCTTATCTGATTGTATAACTTGGGGTGTTGGGATGAATGCTGTTGAGCGGTTTAGTCCCGTGATGGTTGACAACCCCGTTGCTAATCGGGTCGGGTAGGCAAAGCCAATTCCCGAGACAATCTCTACTCCAGTCAAAACATATTTCCTTCTCTGTCTGGTGGAGGGTAATGGGCCAATGTAATCAATTCGCCAGTTTGCCCATTACCAGTTTTGCAAGGAGGGTGGCCTTGTTCACTAAGCCTCATACCTCCTGGTCCTTTTCTTAAGCATATTCCTGAAAAATCTAAGAGTTGCTTTAACTCTCAGTACCCATCCTTAAGGGAATCTAGCTCTGTCTGGGTACTGAGGGACATGCATTTCTACCTCTCTACTTCTGCAGCAGAGGCTTTTACATTTTTGCAGTTTCATATTTACATTCTTATATTCAGTCAATTTGAAGAACACCTCATTACAGGTTTTCCATAGAAGTCAAGCTGCAGCTGCTTCCCCCTTCATTGGGGCCAACGGTTTACATATCCACAAGTAGTTAGCCAATTTGTCTTCTAGGTCTGAAATTGTATGGACAGCAGCTAACACTTGATCAGACCAAGGGCTATGCCCGAACCTTTGCAAGATTTTGTTCAAAAGGGGTAACATCTTTTACAAATGCCAATTTCTCAGTCTTCTCTCTGGGAGCCTTCTTAAAAGACTGCTTACATTTAAACATTTTCTAGTATACCCAACCTCCTACTGGGACTAAAATAGCAATACCAATACCTCCTTTTTTTTCTTTCTTTCAGGGGATAAGGCAACACGTCACATTTATTGAACATACATAGATCAATCAATACTTATCATATGCATATGATACATTACACTCATCTACTCTTACACACCCACAAGCACACTCCGTCTTGTTGTTACCAAAGGTTGCTCCCCCTTCTGTATCTGTTCTCACATTTAGCATTGTGCAAACATAAATCCTTTTAGATTCTCATTTTTATGTTTGACTTCTTTTTCCCATCTTTCTTTCTGGAGGGCTACAATTTGAACTTTCTGATCTCAGGTAGTTTGCTGATCAAACTTAGCCATTACCTGCAAAGCTTCTTTGTGCTGCCAGCTTGGGCATTTGCATCACAAAGGAAATTACAACCTGTTGTGGCTCCTGGAGCCTCCACAGCATTTTAATTTGTTTGCAGTTTTTACCCCTTCTACAATATACATGGCATGTCACAGGAAAATGTGCAGTCTTTGTTTACAACACTACTTAGCCACATTAAACTTTGCATAGGGTGTAACTCTTTCTTTATGCTTACAGTTTTCCTGTACTTTCATTAAACAACTTGGACTGAAATGGTCTTACTAAAAGTAAACCAAACCAATTAGTTTTAAACTTAAAAACAAGATTACTGGACCTTGAAAACCTCACTTATTTACACTATATATATTATATACACACAGATACACATGCATTCTCTCTGAACCTTTCTTATACTATTTCTACATAGCTGTACAACAATTACATTCCCTTTTTATTCATTGGGGTAGTTAAGTTCCAATAGAACACCCCCTTTTAAAGTTCTTTTAGCAGTATATATAATCAAATGTATGGATTTGAGTCAAATTTGCCTGGATTATTTACAGACATTCCTTTGGAAAAAGGGCCCATTTTTCCTTCAGAATGGCTGCAAAGAAACCACAATTTTCTATCTACACCATTTTAGCATTTGCACAACTGCTCAATTCTCTCCATTCTCTGTAGAGTTAAATTCTCTGTGGGTTTTTCTTTTTCTTAAAACACTTTCTTATCTCTAAAAATAAAAAAAAAAACCTGGCCTTGTTTCAGATATTACTCTTGTAAGTATTGTTTTAAGGATTTAGATTTCCAGTACATGTACTAACTGCCTTTTTCTCAGTTCTACCACAAGGCCTTCAATCTATCTGTTACCTGCCTGCTTGTCTGGGCCTGATCCTGTTTTCCTTGCTAGATGGAAAGTGGCTCTTTTCCACAGACTCAGGCTTTGTCCCATTCTTTAACTTGCAGGTAGTTCTATACTTACAGAACTGCACCCACAACTCCTCAGGATTTCCCCAATCCTTTTCTAACATTTCTCTGTCCCATTTTGGGTTGCCCCAAACTTCCTGGGCAAAATTCTTCTCTACTTTACTGAAATCAGTATTTACCATGACTAGCTTCATGTTGCTGTATTTAAACCTATAACACAATCCTGCCGACTACACCAATTCTGTCAGCCAGTGGTCAGGGCAGTGAGTGGTGTGTGTGTATTATACACCCGAGACTTCAACTGCTAGGACTGGGGTCCCTTAGCAGCGGGCAACCTGGAGGAGGTTGACAGGCGCCCCAAGAAGTTTACAGGGAGAGCTTATTACACCTCAGATTTTGACTGCTAGGATACACGATCCCTTCGCAGCGGGCAGCCTGGGGAGGCTGAGAGGTGCCCCAACGAATCTGTCCCCTGGAAGCAACACGATCCAACGCTCAAGCTCTCCCTCTATCTGTCCCTTATGACCAGCTGGAGTTCTTTTTAAAATTGTGCTTGGTTCTGTTACAGCAACTGAAGGAGTCAAGTCACAGCTTAAACAGTTACTATTTTATTGTTACAGGGTAAACTTAGCTGTTAAATGCTACTACTGTGTCACAGATAACACAGCCACTACAAAGGACAGGACAGAAATTACACTAATAAGTCTCTTACAGGTACCATGAAACCCTTTTGGTTCTCTGAGCTCTTATTAAATGCATGCAAAATAGACACCTAGCAGGTATATATTCTCACCCCTGCATTCCAGACTTGGCGTGGCCAGCGTCTTTCTCTCAATCCCTCGGGAAGAAGTAGGGCGAGGTTGGGCATCCCACAGACCTCGGGAGACAACCAGTACCTGCCAGCAGGTGTAGATGATTGGAGCTCAAATGGGGTGGACTACTAAACCCCTCTTTATACCCCTTGGGTCACGTAGGCTTCTTCCTGGTCTCAAGTGGCCAATTAGGGAAAATGGCTTTGAATGCCAAGTTTCCCACGAAGGGTGCAAAGCATAATTCACACCTGGGAAAATGCAGACAATGGGCACCTCTAGTATGTGACGGGCGAAGATTCCTCTCCTGGGACAGTGTAGGTGTGTCAATTACTGGTGCTAGCCATCAGGGCGGCGGGAGGTCCCCTTGTCGTCAGCTAGCCCATTTACTGTCTGGTTTCTGTTTATTAGAGTCAGGGACAAGCAGCACCCCTGCGTTCCCAGGGCATCAAAGGCTGACTGCCTTTCTCTTGCTCTCTGGGGGTGGGGGGGAAACAAGATGGGGTTCATGTCTGGCTACACCATCCCTAGAGATTTTTAAGTCTCGGCTTCACAAAGCCCTGGCTGGGTTGATTTAGTTGGGATTGGTCCTGCCTAGGGCAGGGGGCTGGACTTGATGACCTTCTGAGGTCTCTTCCAGCTCTGTGGTTCTATGATTCTAGGTGCTGGAGCGGCAGGAGGCAGCATGCTCTGCACCAGGGTCTGAAGATGGGCAAAGATGGCACGACCCTGGGCAAGCTCTCCCGCCGGAGTTCCAAATCTAGTTCCACCCAGCGGTCGAGGGTGCAGTAGAGGGCTCGCAGTGCCCCAGGTGCTGTTCTCAGTACCCCTGCAGTGTTCGGCTGGTGCTCCTGCAGAGCCCTCGTGTGCGAGAGCATGTTCCAGGTAGGGTGGTGCACCCTGCACATGCAGCTGGTGTGGCTGTGGAGAAAGAACAGAAGTGGTCAGTTCTCCCTGGGGACACAGTGGGCGAAGCCCAGCCCCCCTCTGCAAGGTGAGGATGACCATTCCCTGCACCATCAGAGCCAATGTGCTTGCAGAGAGGCCATGGTCAGATTGTTCGGCTATCCCCGGGAGTGAGAGCTGCCCCGAGACTGCACCCATGCCCCTGTGCTGTGTACAGTGTGGCTGAGGTGGGGGGAGATGTCCCCTGCCTCTGTGTAGAGGGGGGCTTGTGAAGGGAGGGCGTTCTGCTGTGTCCCGGCCCGGGGTCAGGAGCATGTCAGGTCTCTTCACACCTGCGTGTGGCTAACAGGCCAAGGCCCCCGTGTGGCAGCCAGCTGGAGCCACCTGCCCAGGGGTGGCACAGCACGTGCTCGCACGTGCACAGGTGGCTGCGTGATCCGTGGTAAGCAAAGCCCATGCGCACGGTCCCTGGTCTCCCTCCCCGCCCCCCCGTAAGGGGACAGTGATGGCCCTCGCATATTGTGGCCTCCCCGGATGACCCTGGTGAGTCGGCTGCTGGGATGGCTCAGTGGTCCTGGCGGCGTGGCATGCTCTGTGAAGGCTCCTCCTCCATGGCCTGGTCAGGGCCCTCTGCTCCTGGCTCGCTGCCCCCTGGGCTGGCATGGACCATCCAGCACCCCCAGGATGCGGTCCAGGGCCTCAAAATAGGGGCAGGTGTGTGCCCCTGCCCCATGTGGCTCTGGCATATCCCTGCTGCAATGTTTTAATTTTCATGTGCACCTGTTCTTGGGTGCGCACGTGGCCTTTTGTGGCCGTGGTGGCAGCTATGCGGCTGTAGACAGCTGCGTTCCTCCATTTAGTGCGGAGATCATGGACATTGGAGGCCTCCCCCCAAACCTCAATGAGGCCCATGATCTCCGCACTAGTCCAGGAAGGTGCCCGCCTTCTCCGGCCCCTGGCTGGCTCCTGGGAGCGGGGGGACTGGGCCGTGGAGGGCTGGCTGGATCTGGCTGCCCGGCTCATATTGGGGCCACTGGGTCAGGGTCAGTGACTGTTGGCTCTGTGCTGGCAGGCCTGTAGCTGGCACATGCAGTGTGGCCAGAGTCTACCCCTTTAAGGGCTCCGGGGCTGGGGGAGAGGAGAGGAGTTTTCCTAGTTTGGCCCAGAGTGGCCACCAGGGGAAACTGGGAAGGGCTGGAGGCCCCCTATTTCGAAATAAGCATCTACACAACGCTTATTTCACATTAGCTATTTCGAATTTGACATTATTCCTCGTAGAATGAGGTTTAACTAATTCGAATTAAGCGCCCCGCTATTTCGAATTTATTTCGAAATAGCCGATTGCCTGTGTAGATGCTATTAAAGTTAATTCGAAATAACAACTGTTATTTCGAATTAACTTTCATGTGTAGACATACCCTAAGAGAGCAGTATGATTGCTCAGAGCTCCAGTATATCCTGTTGAGAGTCTTTGGGTTAAGTTTAAAGGCAGGAGCAACAGGGGTGATGTTGTGGTTAGTGTCTGCTACTCAGAGAGTAGTTATTAATGGTTCAGAATCCTACTGGAAGGGCATAACAAGTGGGGTCTGTTTTGGGACCGGTTCTGTTCAATATCTTCATCAATGATTTAGATATTGGCATAGAGAGTATGCTTATTAAGTTTGCAGATGATACTAAGCTGGGAGGGGTTGCAACTGCTTTGGAGGATAGGGTCATAATTCAAAATGATCTGGACAAACTGAAGAAATGATCTGAGGTAAATAGGATGACGTTCAACAAGGACAAATACAAAGTGCTTCACTCAGGAAGGAACAATCAGTCTCACACATACAGGATGGGAAGCGACTGTTTAGGAAGGAGTACTGCAGAAAGGGATCTAGGTGTCATCGTGGACCACAAGCTAAATATGAGTCAACAGTATGATGATGTTACAAAAAAAAAAAGCAAATCTGATTCTGGGATGCATTAACAGGAGTGTTGTGAGCAAGACACGAGAAGTCATTCTTCCGCTCTACTCTGCGCTGATTAGCCCTCATTTGGAGTATTGTGTCCAGTTCTGGGCACCACATTTCAAGAAAGATGTGGAGAAACTGGAGAAGGTCCAGAGAAGAGCAACAAGAATGATTAAAGTTCTAGAGAACATGACCTATGAAGGAAGACTGAAAGAATTGGGCTTGTTTCCTGTTTGGAAAGGAGAAGACTGAGAGGGGACATGATAGCAGTTTTCAGGTATCTAAAAGAGTGTCCCAAGGAGGAGGGAGAAAAATTGTTCTCCTTAGCCTCTGAGGATAGGACAAGAAGCAATGGGCTTAAACTGCAGCAAGGGAGGTTTAGGCTGGACATGAGGAAAAACTTCCTAACTGTCAGGGTGGTTAAATACTGGAATAAGTTGCTTAGGGAGGTTGTGGAATCTCCATCCCTGGAGATATTTTAGAGCAGGTTAGATAGACATCTATCAGGGATGGCCTAAATGGTACTTTGACCTGCTGTGAGGGCAAGGGACTAGACTCAATGACTTCTCAAGGTCCCTTCCAGTTCTAGTATTATATGATTCTATTATTCTAATTTGCCTAGCTCAAATTGCATAGTTTATTTGGAGCTCTGTGTGCAGTGCAGACACACCCAAATTAATTGTGCAGTGAGAAGAGGGGAACTAGATGGCTCAGAAGATAGGAAATGAGATAACTGAAGGATTCATCTCTAGGTGATACCACATTTTTGTGGCAAGTGAACGTCATTACCAGAGACAGGGCCATCTCTAAGGAAGTGTGGGCCCCAGGACAACTCCCCCTCTACCCCAGACCCGGCCCCCACCCTGCCTCTTCCCACCCCAATCTGCCCCTGCCTCACCCCCACTGAACCCTTTTTCAAAACCCCCTCCCCTAAGCATGTGGGAGGGGTTTCTGGGCTGGGACAGGGAGTTGGGGGGAGGGAGGAGTGAGAGCTCTGGCTAGGTGGTGTGGACTCTGGGTTAGGTCCAGAGATGAGGGGTTTGAGGTGCAGGAGAGTGCTCTGGTCTGGGACTGAGGGGCTTGAAAATTAGGAGAGAGATCAGATCTGGGGCAGGGAGTAGGGGTGGGAATGAGGGCTCAAGCTGGGGGTGGAAGCTCTGATGTGGGGCCAGGAAAGAGGATTTAGGGTACAAAAAGAGGCTCTGGACTAGGGCTGAGAGGTTCTGAAGGGGGGGGGGGTCTATGCTGGGGCAGAGAGTTGGGGGAGGTGTGAGGGCTATGGCTGGAGGTGGGGCTGGGGATGAAGGGATTGGGTTCAGGGGGAGCTCTGGATGGTGATTGGAGGGTTTGAAAATTGGGAGGGGGATCAGGGCTGGAACAGGGGACTGGGGCCAAGGAAGGGCCCAGGGATACAGGCACTGGACAGCCCTTACCTCAAGCAGCTCCTGGAAGCAGTGGCATGTCTTTCCTCTGGCTCCTATGCTACCTTGTTTGCAGGCACTGCCCCACAGCTCCCATAGGCCATAGTTCCCAACCAATGGAAGCTGCAAGGGTGATGCTTGGGGTAGGGGCAGAGTGCAAAGCCCTCTGGCTTCCCCTACATGTAGGAGCAGGGGGAGACATGTTGGTTGTTTCCTGGGATCCATATGGCACGGAGGCTAGCAGGGAACCTGCCAGCCCTGCTGTGAAATGCCCCCACCTAGACAGTCAATGGCCTGGTCAGCAGTATTGACTGGAGCTACCAGGATCCCTTTTCCATCAGGTGTTTCCAAAAATTGGACATCTGATCACCCTACTGCGAGTGCCTATGTTAGGGCAGACTGTTAGAAAACAGGGAAGACTCTGCAAATTGGTGGTGCTTCTATAATTAGATTTCTCCAAGACAATAACAAATGCGAACTCCTGTATCACTATAGCAGTCTTACCATGGAGTCACAGACAGTCCTATCAGACACTCCAGGTTATCTTGACACCCAAACTGGACTTTGTGATTAAAAAGTCATCCAAACCTAAAATCACATCACAGCAGTTGCTTACAGTCCCAAAAGACAAGTCACCTACCCCAGAGCCACTGGTACTCTAGTGCTTACACCAAAGACAACATTGGTAGCCAATTATATAGTTAACTAACTAAATATTTATTAGCTAAGAAAACAAAATGAGAGCTACCGAGAGGTTAAAGCAGATGTACCAATGAGTCAGTTTTGTGATTCCAGATCATGGCAGTGATGCAATAAACTGCCAGTTTCCCAAAAGCCTTTTCAGAGATACCCTCCGGGCTGCTCTCTTCGACTCCCACGTGCTGCACCATTATGCCTTTGGTCTGCATGGGCTCCAGCGCTGTCTCTTTCTTTGGCCTCACTTCCCAGGCACAAGGTGTCTCTTACCCCTTCCTGGAAGTGGGACCTCATGATCCCCCTTCCTAGACCCAACAGGACTAATGCTTGCCCTTCTTCCCAAAGCACCCCAGGTGCTTTCACATATTCTTTTCAGAGCATCAGTCTTGTGGGTACTCTGGGTTTACAATTGACTTTCCACGAAGCACAAGATAGTTGAAGCCCCAAACACACAGGCTTTGTACAGGTTTCTAACAATGCTTTTTACTTTAGACATCACAAGAAACCTATAGATCTATACAAAACAACCCCACAAATACACTGATATGCATTTCTCTGCCTCTGCTTCCTTACCACTCTGGAGCATTCTTTTGGCTTAGGTCAGAGTTTTGTAAGGCATACAAGATGCATCCTCTTCCCTGGCTCTCCTGCACCAGGCTCTTGGAGTCTCCTCTCACTGCTGCAGCCAGCCTTCTGCATCTGTCTGAAATGGCCTAAAGGAGAGCCTTTCTGTTATAATCTCCCGTCCCATTTGTCAGATGAGGTGGTCGCTAAGTTACTGGTCCACCTGGGGAGCATTGTTCTTCCGAGTGGTAGCTAACTCTTTGTCTGAGGGTAATTCTGTTTGAATGGAGGACTGTAGTTGGGTGAAGAGCCACTCCTGCCTTTTGTGCCACAGAAACTGGCTCAGATTCTATTCATTATCACACTATTTGTTTGAGTTCCCTCCACCAACATCTTTACAATCCCATACAACAGTGCTATTTACCTTCTTCCCTTTTGGTCTAAAGCTACAAAAATAGACTCACGTTGTTATAATCCTATTCACAACCCATTTCTCACTGCTCAGTCCCATCATGGACTGGATTTACTTTCTATCCCAGCTAGAGTGACAAGAGGCTGATTTTATAGAAACAGTCCTGATGTCCAGGTCTTTTTCTTATATAGACACCTATACACTTACTATCTGGTCACCCTATTCCCAGCGCTCATTCTGCCCCTTTCCACTTATGTGGTTTCCCCCTCTCCTCATGTGTATCCTTATTCTCTCTCTCTCTCTCTCTCTCCCTTTTGCTTTCATTGTCTTTGATGTGGGAAAAAAACTCAAAGAAAAGCAGTTGGCTATAAAATCTTTGTGGTCTGCAGGCCCAAGAGAGGGAAATATGGTGTTAATTTTTTCTTATATATTAAAATCCACTGATGCCTCCTCTCCCACAAAACTCGAAACATGAGATATATTTGGGGGTTTTTTTCCCATTTTTTGTTACTAGTAAAATTTTTCGTGAACAGGATATTTATTTCTGAATAACTGGTTTGCTTTCGCTGCTTTTTCCCCTTCTAAACTTCCTGCTGCTGCCATTACTGCTGTGCCAAAGACTGATGTCCTCCTTTACCTGGGCACTTGACTTTGAAATCTTGCTCCTTACTTATCCACCCAAAATATGGATTTCCTGTTTTCTTTGTCCTCTGACATCTCTTCTCATCAATTTTTTGTATCTATGTACCTAAAAATCTGTCCAGATTGCCCCCTCCGAAACATAAGATTGGCCATACTGGGTCAAAACCATGGTCCATCTAGCCCTGTATACTATCTTTCAACATTGGTCAAGGCCAGATGCTTCAAAGGGAATGAATAGAACAGAATAATTATCAAGTGATCAGTTTCCCTGTCATTCAGCCCCAACATTACCTCTCTCTTAAATTATCTTCTCTGCTTAAATTATCACAATCATTTCCTTCCTTGTCCATCTATTACAATTCTCACATTTTTTGATTTTCCTATACTCTGACTCATGTAATGACAGGAGATTCAGATGTCAGCTGAGGCCTGACTGCTCCATCACTGCACGGAGTGTATTTCCTCCATCCTTAGATACTTTCAATGACTTCCCATTCATCACTGAAAGTGAAAACCATCCTGCAGGTTTGCAAATCTCCCCATAGACTTTCTTTCCTGCTCCTCGCTGACCCTACATTCACCTAGTTAAGAGCAGGTTAGGCAGACACCTGTCAGGGATGATCTAGACCAGGGCTACTCAACTTTGGAAGCCCCAGGGGCCACAATGATACTCACAGCCCATGCCAAGGGCCGCAACTTAAGTGTAGTTGCATATACATGCAAATATATATACAAAAATATGCAAATAGCTTCTTTCACACTGACGGGCATGAATACAAAGATTAAGGCAAGACTACACAACATGCAGGCCCCATTTAAGACAGTTCTGCTGATATTAATAAAATGCAATAGTTACCCGTTTTCCACCCCCATGACAGCACTTTTAATAACCAATGACAGTTCAGGAATTTAACTACTAAAACACATAGCAACAGACGACCATTATATTGACTCACCATTTTGGAGCGAGTTCCCAGTGGAGGCCTGGTTCAAAGGATCCCACTCACAGGCCACGTATTGAGTAGCCCTGATTTAGACAGTGCTTGGTCCTGCTGTGAAGGCAGGGGAATGGACTCGATGACCTCTTGAGGTCCCTTCCAGGTCTATGATTCTATGATTCTATTCCTGTCCTATCATCTGTGTTCTTAAAATCCTAGGTGTCTCCATAATCATCGTCATCACATTAAATCTCCTAATAGTCTTCCTTTTCTCTTTTGTTCATAATAATCCACTCTCTGTAAAGTGTGGCAATGCTGGGCCAAATCCTGATCCCCCTAAAGTCAATGACAAAACTCCATGGACTGCAATAACCCCAAGATTTGCTTTACTGTATATTAAGGGCACTATGTAAAAATCCCCATAAAGACATTGTTCAATCTTGAAGGCTGTTATTTTTTTCAGTGTCCTGCTGATGCATTAATTGCATTGATTGACACTAATGTGATAAGGACATACACTATAGCCACTGTAGCACTGACAATTCCAGACCTTGGCTTAGAACAGCTCTCCTCCCCCATCTCCCAGTATTCCGGTTAAATGTGCTTGGATTTCGTTGTAACATTCCAGGTCAATGAACTCTAGTGTACTCAAACAAAGCAAGGTGTTCCAGCCATGTGTAAAGTTGGCCACTCTGCCTGCAGCTGGAAAAGATGAACTCCTGTCAGGTAAAAGCAAGTGCTTTTCAAGGCCCAGGACTTTTCAAAGATAATTACTAATGGCTCACATATCTCCTCGTTTAACTCCTCAGGTATTCTAAGATGGATTTCATCAGGTCCTGGTGACTTGAAGACATCTAACTTGTCTAAGTAATTTTTAACTTGTTCTTTCACTATTTTAGTCTCTGATCCTACCTCATGGATTCACTATGTTAGATATCCAAACACTGCTAACCTTTTTGGTGAAAACGGACACAAAGTCACTTAGCATGCCTGCCATTCCCACATTTTCTGTTATTATTTTTCCCACCTCATCAGTGGTCCTACCTAGTCCATGGTCTTCCTCTTGATTCTAATGTATTTGTAGAGTGCCTTCTTGTTACCCTTTTTGTCTCTCACTAATTTAATCTCATTTTGTAACCTGGACTTTCTAATTTTGCCCCTTCGTACATGTCAGCAACTTAGCTATATTTTAGAGTGCTGTACACTGGACAGTTGAAAGCCAGCGGAGATTCTTTGGGATGAAAGATTATAAGATTATAATTATTATTATTTATTTAATTATCCCAACAGTCTTACGTCTGAGATGATGTTACTCAGACAATTTTTTCAGTTAATTCTTTGTGGGAGATGATCACCTACTGCAGCATCAAAGAGGAACCCCACGTGTGTCCAAAGCTAACTAATGGGGTTACACTAATGGATCTGACTAATGAAACTTAAATCTGGAAACCATTTGGAAAGAGAACTTAATGCAGGCTCTGGCAGTTCCCTTATTAAGCTGTATGTTATGCAGGAAGCACTGTATGCCAATGACCTGAATCTGCACTGCCTGCCCGTAAGTATCTGGGTGGAGTGCCAAGTGCCAATGTCGACATATAAAGCCCTAAATATTTTAGGAGCTGGTTGCCTCAGATATTATTCAACTGAGATTAGCTGAGGCACTTGATCTGGAGCTTCCTGAAATGGAAGGAAGTTGCTGGATTTGCAGTGTCTTCCAGAAAACAGATTTTTTAACTTCCTTGGCACCTTGCAAACCCTGTGTTTCTCCTCAGGTGCTTTGGGAGGAGCTGAGATGATGTTCTGATGAGTTGGGACATAGGAGCTAGGATTATTATTCTGATAGGTTATGTCTACACTTGCCCCCTAGTTTGGACTAGGGAGGCAAATGAAGCATACCGAAGTTGCTAATGAAGCACGGGATTTAAATATCTCGTGCTTGATTAGCATATTCGCAGCCGGTCGCCATTTTAAAATGCCTACATGAGGATTCAGGTCATTGTCATACAGTGCTTCCTGCATAACATACAGCTTAATAAGGGAGCTGCCAGAGCCTCCTACATGAGGAGTAACAGTTAATTCGAGGGAAGGGTTTTGGATCAGACTACCGCATCTACACGTGGCAAGTTAAATCGGGCGCCCGGCATTTTAAAATGGCAACTGGCCGTGAATATGCTAATCAAGTGCAGGATATTTAAATCCCGCGCTTCATTAGCAACTTTGGTATGCTTCATTTGCCTCCCTAGTCCGAACTAGGGGGCAAGTGTAGACATACCCATAATGATTAATTGGCTGTTTAAAACCTGAATTTGCATTTAATTATTGTAATTTGTGCTTAGCCTCTGAAGTCTAAGATTGGTGCTATGGAAGCTAAAGGTATAGATATCTAGTCCGATAGTACTAAAGCTACCCTTTCAAAGAAAGAAAGAAAGAAAAACTCTAAAGTACAGTACCGAGATTATAAACTCTCTGGGATGGGAGCTGTCTTCTTTGTTACTTGTCAGTTCAATGCATAGCATAGTGGGATTTTGATCCTTGATTGGGGTTCGTTAGTGCTGCTGTAATATAACAATAAATAATAATAATATGATTATGAGGAGCCTCTTTTTGCCATGTACAGATGGATAGACCCAAGAGAAGCTCCCACTAACAACAAAGAATAATAACTAACATTTATTTCAAATACAAATCCCAAACGGCTCTGTAAACTATGGCAAATCCTGTCCCTTCCTTACCAGATGCAGAGGGCTCTGCTTGTGGCATAATTGAGCATGATTCTTCTGCATATGTCTGCAGGGAAGCAGGATGTGAAGAGGTCAGATTAGATAATCACCGTGGTCCTGTTTGGCCTTGGACTCTATGACATGGAGACCTGAATGCTACTGAACCAAACTTGTGGGAGGAGGTGGGTATCTTCAATGTCTGCATGGAGGCGAGGCAGGGGTGCATCATGGTGGGAATGGGGATAGGGCATATTGATCAGATACTCAATGACATTACTGGTCAATGTGCCCCTTATAGCATAATGGTTTAGTTGATGTTATTGCTACCCCAGGGTGTATTATGGACAAGTTGGCACCCTTATATAGGAAGGGGATTCCTTTTCATCCTTTACCCTCATGGAACCCCTCTGTAGAAGTGCATCTACTCAGGCCTGTGCAATAGGAACGAAGTATTGTTGCTATGTAAACAAAGATCACTACGCCCATCACTGATGTGCAGCTACTTCTGGGGTAGAAGGTAGCAGCCTTTAAATAAAACACAGCTAATTATACAACATCTGCCCTTCTAGAATTATTAAAATACCTGTGGTCTTGGCTAAACAGTTGTAGGATTTTACCAGCTCTCTGTTTTATATCTCTTCTGAAATATGGTGCCTCTTTCACCAGAGTGGCCCCATCACCAATATTCACGACTGAAGAGCTCAGAAGAGTGCCCCCCACTGACTCAATCACATCATGGTATCCATGTGGGTCGCCACTTACTGTCTTGCCTTCTTATGTTTTTCATCCTTCTCAATAGCAGCTGGTCTGGTACAGTGGTAGCAAAGTGATTTGAGATTTGAGAGGTCCTAGCAGCTGGAAGGCTAAATCACTGTAAGGTTATTAACTGATGCAGAGAGAGAGTCGACTCTTAGAAGCTATAAAGCAAAGAAAAAGAAGATTCAGGGTTTAAAAAAATCTCAGCTGCTGCTTCTTATCACAGGGTCCCAGTTCTTGAGCTTTGTATAGTTAATTTGCAAACTTCAGTTGTCATTTTTCAAGTGATAAACTCAGTCATTTGGACTTTGTCTCTGACTCTCATGTGCTGGATGAGGGGTTTCCATCAGAATTATGACCAAATAGCCTCTTTTCCTTAGGACAAATGGGGGGTCTTTCTTACTGCTGTCAGGGAGGACTTAGTGGCTGCGTCTAGACTGGCATGATTTTCCGCAAACGCTTTTAACGGAAAAAAGCATTTGCGGAAAAGAGCATCTAGATTGGCACGGACGCTTTTGCGCAAAAGCACTTTTTGCGGAAAAGCGTCTGTGCCACTCTAGACGCGGTTTTGCGCAAGAAAGCCCCGATCGCCATTTTTGCCATCGGGGCTTTTTTGCGCAAAACAGTCCTCCCCTGTTTACACTGGCCCTCTTGCACAAATTCAAGCGGCCAGTCTAGACAGCTGGCAAGTTTTTCCACAAAAGTGGCCGCTTTTGCGGAAAAACTTGCCAGTCTAGACACAGCCCTTGAGTAGCAGAGGGAGTTAATGCTTTTGTCTCTTACTTACCTTGGATCTGGCTTTTGATAACAAGCAACATGAGTTTGTGAGAGTTCAACCTTATTTAAGTAATATAATTTACAAAATATCAGAAAGAGGCATTGTACTTAATAGAGCATATAGAAAATAAAACTCTTGTCCCAAGAAATACACCATATAATAGAATCAGGGTTGGACTTGGACAATTAAAAGGATCTGGAGGTTAGAAAGGATCCAGAATTGAATACGAGTAAACTATGTGATGTATTTGCAAAAAAGACTAACATAGTTCTGGGTGTTTGTAGTGGCCTCCCTCCAGTATGGAAGGGGTTAACTCCCCTTGGAGGATATGGTTGACCCCACTCCGCCTCCCTTGGAGGAAGTGCAGGGGCAGGGTAGGAATTATAAGAGAAGACCTTTACAGCTCAGTGGGGCCTGATGAAGGAAGGAGGCAGACATCCTTCCTAGACAGTTGAACCTGCAACAGAACCCTGGACTGACTGTGGGGAACAAAGGCAACCCACAACCCCAGGCAACACCGGAGGCAAGCTTGCCCAACTGATACCCAGAGTCCAGCGGCAATGAAGTACCAACAGCAGGAACTGGTAGTAAGTAGCCCAGGGAAATAAGAGATTGGCCTGGTGAGATTGCCACACTGCGAAGCAGCAACCTCATGTTTGCCCGCTGAACGTGAGATGGAATTGTCCACCACTGCGAAGGCGCTGGCTGGGATCTGGTGAAGTAGGGTGAGCCTGAATTTCCCTACCTCCTGATTCTAGCCCTGCATGCAAAGCTGGGGTGCTCATTTACCACAAGACTGGAGCCAGAGGCTATTGCTGTTTGCCCCACTCAAGTGCCTGGGGAGTATATACTGCCTAAGTTCTTAGCCTCTCTTGCCTGGAGACGATTTTTATCTATCCAGGACAGGAAGCTGGGCTGCCAGCCATTAGGGGACACACAGGAACTAGCTGGCCAATTTGCATGGTTCCACATCAGAATAACTGCTAAATGTCTGGTGGGTGTGCTGGCTTTCTGATGGTACTGAACAGGGTGGCCTGGCCCTGAGAGGGAGGAATGTTACAGATGTATTAACAGTGGTCCTGCTCTACTCAGCACTCAGTGAGTTCACTGGAGGGCTGTGTCCAATTCGGGGGGAGGTGGCACATATAGGGAAAGTTGTAGACAAACTGGGGAGAGTCCAGAGGAGAGTGACAAATATGACAATTACATGAATAATTGGCCCAGAATTGAGTCAAAAGTCTATTTTAAACAGGCCCTCAAGGTAGGTGAGCTCATGCTCAAGACAAGACATCAGGGTGGATGAGAAATTAGTCGAGCCCATTCTTGGTGTAGATTCTTTGAAGCACCTTTAGGATTCTTGCCAATGGAATGGCACTGTTGTTGAACAGCAAGCTGACGCTGCTCACTCTGAAATCCCCAGGGCTGAGAGGAATTGTCTTTGGACAGATACAGACAGGAAGAGAGGAATGAACTTGAACCCAACCCCACAGCCTTTGAGGGCCTCTTTTCTGCCTAGCCAAATGCTGATGTCTCTGCAGAGACATCATATTGCATAGCCTCTTAAAAAAGTCATGACCTGCACTTTGCATAGATCAAGGTTTGTTGTTTTTTAATAGCCTAAACCTTTCCATTTCGATTTTATGACTCCCCTTACCCTGCTATCTCTGTGTTCATGTTGTAGATGATGCCAGCTGATGAAAAGGGAAGTGGCAGCAGCAGCAGTTGGAGTAGGAAATGCTTGTTCACCTTTGTCCTGAAAAGCCGCTGCACAGAATAACCGAGCTGGGTATGGAGTTGGAGGAATAACAGGGGAATTAAGTTTGGCGAAGGTAATGCATATAAGTTTGCTTCCAACCTTATGTAAGTTTGTTGAGTTTGTTAATGCCAAGAAACTGTGCTTGGAAAATCTCAAACAGGAGCTATGGAAGTGCTTAACTTTATTATTGCATGTGAAAAAACGACTGCGTATGAAGGGAATCCCAGGCCTTAGTTGCACAGTGCTGCCGATAGAAAGGAAAAGAATTGCTCTCGCTACCCTGTCTGCACTGGAAGACTGAGCCGCCTGTTGCACAGTTAAATGCTGCAACTAAGATGTTTCTAGCACCGTTTCTTACTACAGTGGCTCAGTGTGCCTGTGACGGCCCTCTTGGGGTGCGAGCGCTTGTCCCCCGAGAGGACAAGGCCCTGAAGGCCCCACCGTCGCTACTTTGGGTCCAGGAGTGGATTTACGGGCGCGAGCACCTGCCCCCGCACGGGGCAAGGCCCTGAGGGCCCACCGTCCTATGTGTCCTCGGACCTACCGGGGTCCTTCTCCCTTTTGGTCAGATAGCCCCTCCTCCGGAGCTGACCCTAGTCCTCCCGCCACCTTGTGGCCAACTCTAATATCCAGGTGTCGTGGGGGGGGGCTTAGGGGGACCCGGCCCACCCTCTCCTCCAGATCCCAGCCCGGGGCCCTAAAGGATAGGGGCATTAAACCCCTACCCAACTGACGGGGCTCCTTCCCGAATCACATCAGCCCACGGGCGCCAGAAGCACCCTGCCCCGGCTGCTTCCTAACCCCCTCCGGCCCGGTGTGTCCCTCCGCGGAGTTCATCGGGCTTACCGCTTCATCGGACCCCATTGGTCCGAGGTCAGTGCACGGCCCCTCCCAGACACCTCTCTGGTTCTGCCACCTGGGAGAAGTAAAGCGCTCCCCCCGGCACAGCGGGCGATTCCAGTTGTGGGAGCCGCCCCTCCGCTTGCTCCTTCTGCCCTTTTCAAGGGCCCCGCCATGGTGCGTCCGGGGATGCTGCCCTGCCCCCTTGGCATCTCCCTGCCCAGAGGCGCCGGGCCTGTATCCGGGGCTCCGCCCCCCTGTGACGTTGCGGGCCGCCAGTGGGCCGACCTCTCTGGCCACCTGCAGTGTTCCTCTGCCGCCACTGGGGTCCCTCCACGAGCCGGTGGGTCGGTTCGAGCCCCACCAGGCTCTATCCCGGCCTTAGCTGCCTCCCTGCCCTGTCCGGCACTCACCGGTGCCGCGTTGCCCCACCCAGGGGTCCGGCCAGGGGAGGGCCCCACGCCGGCCACCGTGGCGGCTTGGGTTAGTTTGGTGCCCCGGCCGTGGTCCCCCGGCGCAGCTTCCTCCCCTCGCTCCGCCGGCAGCGCGGACCCCGCTCCGCCTACTGCAGTGCGGGCCTCACTTGGCCCGTCACGCACCTCCCTTCTTGGGGCTCCACTTGGCCCCGCCTCTCTCTCGGCTATTCTCGAAAAAAAGTCTGTGTTTAGGTGCTTGGCCCCCACCCAATAAATCACTTCAAAGCAGTAAGACTGCAGTGCCATATACCACCGCATAATGCGGGGATTGGTCTCTTTCATGGAATTTAGCCATAACAGGGGAGCATGGTCCGTTACTAGATGGAATTTATTACCCCATAAGTAATATCTCAGCATTTCTACCACCCACTTTACCACCAGGGCCTCCTTTTCTATCGTCGTGTAGTTTCGCTCCCGGGGCAATAGCTTGCGACTAACGTATAGTATGGGGTGTTCGTCGCCTTGCTGCTCTTGAGCCAACACCACTCTTGAGCCTAGGCCGACTTCGGAGGCTTCTGTATAGAGAGAAAAGGGTTTTTCAAAATCGGGCTGGACTAAGACGGGGGCCTTTGTCAACCGGTCTTTGAGGGTTTGGAAGGTGCATTCCGCTTGCGGGGTCCACTGAACTTTCGTGGGGTTCGCATTTTGCATTAGCTCTGTCAGCGGGGCCGCTATGGTTGTGAACTCAGGGATGAATCTGCGGTAATAGTCCGCTAGTCCGAGGAATTGTCTGACATGCCTCGTCGTTGTAGGGGCAGGGTAGTTCCACAAAGCGTCCACCTTATCTGCTAAGGGTTTTAACCACCCTCCCCCCCACCATATATCCAAGGTAGGATACTTCCCTTTGCGCCACATGACATTTCTTCGGGTTAGTTGTTAGTCCGGCCTCCTTCATGGCAGAGAATACTGCTTCCAGGTGGCTCAGGTGGGTGCTCCAGGTGACACTGTAGACCACAATATTGTCTATGTAGGCGGCCGCGTACCCTACATGGGGAGCTAGGATTTTGTCCATCACCCTCTGGAAAGTCGCGACGGCCCCATGTAAGCCGAACGGCATTCTGATAAATTGATATAGACCAAAGGGGGTAGAAAAGGCAGTCTTTTCCTGGGCTTCAGGTTCCAATGGGATTTGCCAGTACCCTTTAGACAAATCTAAGGTGGATATGTATCGTGCTTGGCCCAGACATTCTAATAACTCGTCCACCCTCGGCATGGGGTAGGCATTGAATTGCGAGATGGCGTTCACCCGTCAGAAGTCGATACAAAACCTGACTGTGTGGTCAGGCTAAGGTACCAGCATGATGGGGCTCTGCCAGTCACTGTGGGATTCTTCAATCATGCCCCATCGTTCCACCATTTGTATCTCCTTTCGAACGGTTTCCCACATTTTCCGTGGTAGCAGTCGTAGTGGCTCGCGGACCGTCTTCCCGGGTTCTGTGTTGATGCAATGGTAACCCACGGTTGTCCGCCCTGGGGTGGGGGTGAGGACGTCCCGGTACCATCTCAGCAGCTCCTGTACCTGCCGTTGCTGGGAAACTGATAACTCCTTCCCTATCGCCCTCCCCTCTTGTTGGTCTTCCCTCCACGGGCCCAAGTCTTCCTCGGGCTCCGGGGGTGCTAACATCAGACTGTCCCTCTCGACCCATTTCTTCAACAGATTTATATGAAATATCTGGGTGTGCCTCTGTTTCCCCGAGAGGCGTACCTCATAATCTGTTTCTCCCATCCTGCGGACCACGTCATAGGGGCCCTGCCACTTAGCTAAGAGCTTCGAGTCTTGCAACGGCAGGAGAAGTAGGACTCGATCGCCTGGGTTAAAACGCCTGGTCCTCACCGCCTGGTTATAGTAGTGTGCTTGCCTGGTCTGGTTCTTTAACAAATTTATCTTAGCAAACCCCCCTACCTTTCGCAATCTCTCCCGTAATTGCAGTATATATTGCACTGTACCTTGGCATCGGGTGGTCTGCTCCTCCCACTCCTCCTTCAAAATATCTAGGATTCCCCGGGGTTGGCATCCATAAAGCAGTTCGAAGGGGGAGAAACCCGTGGAGGCTTGGGGGACTTCTCAGATGGCAAATAGTAGGGCTGGTAGCAGTTGGTCCCAATCCCTGGGGTCTTCCTGTATGAACCACTGCAGCATCTCTTTTAAGGTACGATTAAATCTCTTAATGAGACCGTCTGTCTGAGGGTGGTAGACTGACGTCCGTAAGGTCTTAATCTTCAATAAGCGGCACAACTCTTTCATTAGCTGGGAGGTAACGTTGGTGGCCTGGTCTGTCAAGATCACTTTCGGGAACCCCACCTGCGAGAACACTTTCAATACCTCCGTTGCAATGGTGGGAGCCCGGGTGTTCCTGAGGGGTATGGCTTCAGGGTATCGGGTCGCATAGTCGAGGATTACTAGTATATACCGTGGCCCGTCCTAGACGGCGCCAGTGGTCCCACTAAGTCTAGCGCAATGTGCTCAAAGGGCGTATCGACTACTGGGAGAGGGACTAGCGGGGCCTTGGGTGTCCTGGTACTGGCCACTTTCTGGCAGTCGGGGCATGACGTGCAAAAGTCTCGCACCGCCCAATAGACTCCGGGCCAATAAAACCTCTGGAGGATCCAGCTCAGGGTTTTCTCCCGCCTCAGGTGGCCCGACCAGGGGTTAGTGTGGGCCAACTCGAGGACCTCCCGATAGTGAGTTCGGGGCACCACCAACTATCGGATTTCCCCCTGTCCTCCCCTGGCCCCGACCACCCGGTATAGACGGTCCCCTTTTTCCTGGAAGTAGGGTCCTTGGGGGCCTCCCTCCCTGTTCACCGATTCCTGCTCACCCATCTCGGCTTGTTCCCATGCATTCGCCAGGGTGGGGTCTTCGCGCTGCTCCTGTAAGAAATCTCCCATTGTCTCTAGGGGTATCTCCACACCAGGGTTCGTTGAGCCTCCTTCGGGGTCAGGGTTCCCTCTGATGGCCGTCTCCTCGACCCTAGGGAGTGCATATCTTTCTTCCCCGTGGCTTTGTGCGCCTTCCCGGGGTGGGTGCTCCTCCCTCCTCCTGGCTTGTAGCAGCCGGTGGAAGCCAGGCCAGTCCAACACGACAGGGTAGGGTAGGGCAGCAGCTTTCCCCACCTGCCGCACTTCCTCCTGTTGACCGTCAGCGATGCGGGCCCAGACTGTCGTGTAGGGTTTTATGTCCCCATGGACGCACTTCATCCATACCACTTCGTCGGTCTCTCATTTCCCCGGCAGTAGCTCCTCCTGCACTAACGTCAGGGCTGACCCTGAGTCGACGAGGGCTTCCACTGGTTTCCCCTCGACCTGGATCCATGCCAGGAGCTGCCTACCTTCCCTTATGCCTCCCTGGAGTTTTCCCGTCACGTGCTAGCCCAGGGTACAGTCCATGAGGGGACATTCCCTTTTAAAATGCCCCTCTTGTCCGCATTGATAGCAGGCCCCCCAGGCAGCCGGTTTCCAGCTCTCTGGGCCTTTATCCTCGGTGCCCCCCTTTGGGTCCAGTGCCCCTCCCGGCACTTTGTCGGGCCATACCAGGGCCATTCTCCACACACCCCCCACCGTGTCCCATCCATGGACCGGTTGCCTTCACCTCGGGCTCCTTACCCCCAGTGCCCTGCATCAGTCCTCCTCTCTGGCCGGGCATGGATTCCCTTTTTTCGCCCACTTCGACCCCTTCGGCAGCGAGGTAAGCTTCCATTAGGTTAATCGCTTCCCCGAGGGTTGTAGGCTGGTTTCTCTGGACCCACTTCTGTCCCTCCCGGGGCAGCATATGTACAGACTGTTCCAGCACGACTGCCTCCATCACCTGTACACTGCCTTTCTGTTCGGGTTCTAACCACCGGCTGGCTAATTCCCTCAGCCATTGTGCCACGGTCCATGGCCTTTCTCCCGGCTTAAAACGTTCCTGTTGGAACCGCTGTCAATAAGTCTCGGGCGTGATCCCTAATTGATCTAAGATAACTTCATTCACCTTATAGTAATGTAAAGCGTCCTTTGAGGAGAGGCTACGATAGGCCATCTGCGTGAGTCCGGTCAGATAGGGCACAATCAGGGTCACCCAATGGTCCTCTGGCCAATGGGCAGCCATGGCCACCCGTTCAAAGATTGTTAAAAATGCTTCGGGGTCATCCCCCGGTCCCATCTTAACCAGCCTTAACGGAAGGGAGGACACTCCCCCGAGCTCCTCCTCCCCCAGGGCAGCCCCCTTAGCTCCTTGCCTGGCTGCATTCGAGGCTTGCACCCACCGGTCCTGCTGGGCCGCCAACACTTGAACGAGGTGTCTTTGTTGATCCTGGAATTGCGCTACCAGTTGCTGCATCAGTTGGGCTTGTTGCTGTTGTTGTGCCCGCTAGCTTTCACTCAGCCACTCTAATAGTTTCCCGGCTCCATCAGCCTTATTCCGGGTTTCTCCTTCCACCTAGTAAACAGAGACCAATCCCCTCCGTTGGGGTTATAGATCTACCCTCGCAGTGGGACCTGATACCCACAGTCTCCACCACGTGTGACGGTCCTCTTGGGGCGTGAGCACTTGTCCCCCAAGAGGACAAGGCCCTGCGGGCCCCACTGTCGCTACTTTGGGTCCAGGAGTGGATTTACGGGCGCGAGCACCTGCCCCCCCACGGGGCAAGGCCCTGAGGGCCCACCGTCCTACGTGTCCTCGGACCTACCGGGGTCCTTCTCCCTTTTGGTCAGATAGCCCCTCCTCCGGAGCTGACCCTAGTCCTCCCACCACCTTGTGGCCAACTCTAATATCCAGGTGTCGGGGGGGGGGGAACTTAGGGAGACCCGGGCCCACCCTCTCCTCCGGGTCCCAGCCCGGGGCCTTAAAGGATAGGGGCGTTAAACCCCTACCTGACTTACAGGGCTCCTTCCCGAATCACATCAGCCCATGGGAGCCAGAAGCACCCTGCCCCGGGCTGCTTTCTAACTCCCTCCGGCCCGGCGTGCCCCTCCGCGGAGTTCACTGGGCTTACCACTTCGTCGGACCCCGTCAGTCCGGGGTCAGTGCACGGCCCCTCCTGGACACCTCTCTGGTTCCGCCACCTGGGAGGAGTAAAGTGCTCCCCCCGGCACAGCAGGCGACTCCAGTTGTGGGAGCCGCCCCTCTGCTTGCTCCTTCTGCCCTTTTCAAGGGCCCCGCCATGGTGCATCCGGGGATGCTGCCCCGCCCCCTCGGCATCTCCCCGCCCAGAGACACCGGGTCTGTACTGGGGGCTCCGCCCCCCCATGACGTCTTGGGCCGCCAGTGGGCCAGCCTCTCCAGCCACCTGCAGCGTTCCTCTGCCGCCGCTGGGGTCCCTCCACGAGCCGGCGAGTCGGTTCGAGCCCCACCAGGCTCTATCCCAGCCTTGGCTGCCTCCCTGCCCTTTCCGGCGCTCGCTGGTCCGCGTTGCCCCGCCCCAGGTTCCGACCAGGGGAGGGCCCCCCGCCGGCTGCCGTGGCGGCTCAGGTTAGTTCGGCGCCCCGGCCACGGTCCCCCAGTGCGGCTTCCTCCCCTCACTCCGCCAGTGGCACAGACCCCGCTCCGCCTGCCGCAGTGCGGGCCTCACTCGGCACATCACAGTGCCCCACAGTTGGGATCTTCCTGCTTGAAAGACTACCTCTTTCCTCCTGACATGCTGCCACAGTTGCAATCAGCAGAGTTACAATGGCTAAATTATCCTTGATTTGAAAGAAGAGAGGCTGATAATAGGACCCACAGTTTGAGAACTAGCTACCTGCCAGATTTGTTGATCTTCAGGGCTCTGACGGCTGTCAAATTTTATGTTTTTGCTTTAGCCTATAGTAGGTGCATTTGGAGATGAGGACTTGAACCCTTTTGAATTGGCATATAAATCCAAATACATAAATAAATTAAATAGATAATGAGACCATTTTGGTGCACAGAAGCATAAATATCAAAATAAAATAACTGGTGCTGTTCACATACAATCCCTCTAGCTATTCCCGCATCCAGGTATTGTACCGATTCTCCCATAATTCCAAACACTGCTCCCTTGAGCAGGAGTGTGGGTGCTTAGCACAGCCGTAGGTGTCTAATGGGATGCATAATTGCTGCATTATATCTCTGCAATCCACATTGGGAAACAATGTTTTGTATAATTACTATGCCTGGGCTGCTCTAGCTCACCGATGAACTGTGCAATATTAAATGCTTAAATGCTAATCTGTGCATCTTTTCATGCAGTGTTTTACATGTTTCTCCAGCGGTTTGTTGTTATTATTTTCCAGTGCTTTCGTCCTGTCTGCAGTTTCACATGTGCATTGTGAGGGGCTGAGCAACCTTCACACTTCTGTGGGGAGATATGGTGGTGGAAGGCCAGCAGACGCTGCTGTAGCAACTACCAGGCAGGACAGGCATCCTGAATCTATAACAAGCACAAGCAATTTTGGGCATATGTGCTCAAGTGGGTAATGGGCTTGAGTGGGTAAGATGCTTACTTTCATTCTTTTTGTAATTTACTTGGTAATTCATACATATGTATATCTTTTGGTGCCATCTTAAACTCATAGAGCCAAATGCTGATCCCCTTTCCAATCTGTAGTAGCACAAAGCAGGGTTAAGCAAGAAGCTGGGGAGTCCCCTTGTGTGGGGTAATCCCCAGGTAGTGTAGCAATAGACACATTCCCTCCTAGTCTGCAGGTGCTGTGTTGAGAAAGTGGCTTATGCTAAGGGAAGTGGTTGAGTGCTGTTGTACTCCTGAAGTCCCCAGCTAGTATTGTAGTGTGTCAGGTGCCTGATCAGTTGGCTGTGCATCCCAGAATCAAGGCACTTCAAAGGTGCCTTACCCCTCCGCTTCCCACCCCCACGCCCCCTTCAGGTGCACCCAGTAGAACTTAGCTACAGCTGAGGATTGACTGAACACTTGACCATAGTGCTTTATAATGGCCCATGCTCACGTGGTCACTGATCACCAAACTGTGCTCCTTGGGAGTATTGGCAGGTAATTTTCTTCTCTCTGTAGCATTGTACAGTGATCATTGTTTAGGACCAGGTAAGTTTCTCTCACACAATCAGTTTCTTACCACGGCTAGAGCAGTGCAGCCTGTAGTGAACCTGATGCCTTCCCCATCTGTTTCTAACAACAAAGGTCTGTTTTCAGTTAAATAAAAATATGGTAAATAACAAAAAGAAGGAAAACCCCAGCAGCAAATATAATGCTATATCACAAGACTTGTGTACATGTTAAAAGCCATACTCGGTTTTTTAGAAGGCATCAGAAGCTCATTACAAGGTGTTTTCATTTTCATGTGGTTATGGTTTTCATTTTCTCTTTTCTTAAAGCTGAGCTTCTGTCATGGACAAATCACTTTCTCTGCCATTTTCAAGCCTGTATTTCCTAGCAGTCATGCTAATGCCATCACAGGAGAGAAGCATCGAATTGTTGCTATTTCACCTCTGCCTCTGCAGTGAGCAATTCCCCCTGCAATTGCTGTTGATTAGCACTTTGGCTGATGGGAAATGTGGCCACAACATTGCTTTGCACTTGAAAATAACAATAACAACAACAACAACAATCCGAAGATTAGTTTTTGCACAATACAACTTTCTTCTGTGGCTTTTTTCATGCCAGTCTTACACTGAAATGTTTTTAAACACTATTGGTGGACCCAAGATTGAGTTCAGACCTAGGATTTCATTTTCTAACTATTGTAGAGACATGATTGGGCTATGGCTCTGAACTTCCTCCAAGCATGGGGGAGTGTGGAGGAGGCCAGTCCACTACATCTGCAACAAATATGTAGAGAACTGCACTGTCTACGTTTGTCTGTAATGAATGCATGTGCTATAGACAACAGACAGTTGCTGTATAAGAACATGATTCAAAATAGTTTCAAGTCAATGGAAATCCAATAGTCAAGCCCTAAATCATGTGGAGCTAGAACTACAAGCCTAGTTCTCCTGTGCTGCTGTCATGCAACCTAAAGGAGAACCTTCCTTGGCTGATAGCAGAAGTTCCTTACCGTCACTATTGGCCACTCATTAGAGGGCAACATCAGGCCCTGATTTAGAAAGGTATTTAAGAACACATGTAACTTTAAATGGGTAAATGGCCCCATTGAAGTCAATGACATAGCTCATGTACTTAAAGTTGGATACATGCTGAATCAAGGCCTCGTATACATGAAACCCTTATATTTACACTCATGGCTACTAAATAGTCAGAGAGGTTAATATGTATAATAATTTATTATTAGGTGGGAAATATTTAAGGGTATGTTCTAGGCAAGATTGAAAAGTGATGTTTCTGCTCCAATGGAAAATGAGATGAAGGGATTCTAGTTGTTGTTGTTGATTACTAATCTTATGATGCCACAAGTGTGCATGGTGCTTTACAGAAAAATGGCAGGTTTTTGATCCAAGGACCATGCAATCTATATACTAAGGCCAAAAGGTGGACACACACACAAAGACAAGCTAGAAGTCAGGAGCAAACAATACTGGACAGACGGTATGGAGGACCAGAAAGCAGGTTAGTGCCTTCCAGAGAGGAAGGCGTGAGGTTGAGAGATCCAGAATGTGAGCGAGTGCATAGGAAGATTTTGAAAGCAGAGCTCAGACTGAGTTGGACCTGGGCAGCCACAGGTGGTGTCTGAGTATGCAGTGAAGAAGGAGGGCAGCAGCATTCTGAGCACACTCTAAAGGAACTGAGACTTGAGGAGACCATGGAGGAGATGCCATGTTGAAGGCAAGAGAGGTGGATAGCCTGGCTGAGGAGTTCAGTAGAAGTGGAGTTGAGGCCATGGCATACAAAGGACATGTTGCAGAGATGGGGACAAGCAAATTTGCCCAGGCAGGGAAGGGTAATGGGTGGTGGGGAGAGGTTCAGAGTCAAGGATGACACCAAGATTAAGGAAAACAACGAGGGAGGGAGAGAAAGAGAGAAAGAGAGAGAAAAAAGAGGTGGGGTGGATTTGAGGAAGCTCTTTTTGTCCATTAGAGGCAGTTTGGTTTCTGAGACATTTAGCTGATATCTCAGAAACCAAGTCAGATGTTAACTTGACCAAGGAAGCAGATAGTGTGGGCAGGGGAAAATCACTGAAGAATTGGCAAGGTGAGCAGCATTGCATTGTAATGCCTACAGTTAAAAGTTCAAATAAGATGATCAACAAGGAGAAGAGAGCTAGAAAGGATCAGGGGGCTGAAAACTGAAAGCCAGAGAAGCACAAAACCCAGATCTGTACTATTGTTATGGATGCAAAGTTTTGACTGGAAACTGTGGGATTATAGGACTAATATTCACCCTCACTACATAGTTTATGTGTGCGTTTGGGTCTGCATACAAACTGCATCTCCCTGTATCCCTGAGTGGATTCTTACATAGTTGTTTAGCTTGCAGTGTTCCTGATTAGCTTTGCTGTTAAAAGGAGGCTGAAAGTGACAGCTGGGACTCCATAAGAGCTGCTCCAGCAGAAGCTGCTTGGGGGGATTCTCTGACTCAGAGACACCCTAGGCTTGCTTCCTATCTGGCCATCTCTGCCTGATTTTGGACCAGTGCTGCCTGGCTCAGTCTCCGTGGCCAAGTGGGATTCATTGCACCTCTTAAAATACTCATGGGTGTTTTTACTTCTCCATCTGGATGGCATTGTGGAAGGAGTCAGCATGCTCTGAGTTGAAGAAGTAATTAGATTAGTTGTCTGTACATAATAAGAGTGGCTGGTGTAGCAAATGGGACTACTCAGAGAGAAAGGAATTTGAGCTGAGGGGAGGGGGCCAGGAAGCCTTGAATTCTTCCTGGCTGACACAGAGTGTGTCCACACTGCCTTTGAAAACCCATGGCAGCAAGTCTCAGAACATGGGTCTACAGCAGTGTTTCTTAAACTTTTTAAGACTGAGGAACACCAAACAATAATTTTTTTAATGAGGAACACCAACGATTTTTTGTTAACTCCCCCCTCCCCAAAAAAGGGAGGGGGCCGGGGGGGAAAGGGTGAGGGGGGAAAGTTATTGAGGGGAAAAAAGGGTCAGGGAAAAGTTATTGAGAAAAAAAAGTTGCCCCTTTAAGGGCGGCCATTTTTAATTCTGTTGTTCTCCACAGCACACCGGTGTGCCCTGGAACACAGTTTAAGAAACACTAATCTACACACAGGCTCTTGTGGCTTTGGCTCTGGCACTAAAATCAGTTGTGTGGACATTTGGGCTGGGGCTGGGAAGCCTGTGGTGGTAGGTGGGTTTGAGAGTTTGAACTCCAGCCTGAGGCACATAATGTACACTACTGTTTTTAGCACCATTGTGTGAGCCTGAGTCTGGAGATCCAGAGTCTGAGACTCATTGCCACAGGCTTTAGAATGCAGTGTAGACATATCCCCTGACTCCCTTTGTGGCCTTGTCCATTTGCTTCCCTTTTTTGTGCCTCAGTTACCTCCTCTTTCAAATGGGCATGATGATACTTCCCTACCTCATAGGGGTGTTGCAAGGTTAAATCGGTTAGCGTTCTTGAAATGCTGTGAAGCTGAAACATGCTAAATTATTGACTCTTATAATTCCAGCATGAAGCACCTGCTTTTATTGTAAGTCAGACTAGACTAATCTAGAGTAATGATCCAAAGCATCCTGATGAGCTTGTGATTGAAGCAAACTGCTGTATTTTCTTCAGGTGGAACACACAAACCAGATTTCTTATTCTGAACATGTATGTCTCAAAAGAATTGGGCCCAGGGCCTCAGTGGGGTGTAAGCTGGGGACATTGCCTTGAAGTCAGTGGAGCAATGCTGATTTATGCTAGCTGAGGATCTGTCACCTGGAGCTTCCTCTCCACCTAGGTGCGTTTTTACTTGTTGCTGTGAAGTAGCATTTTATTGTAGTTAATTGGTATTATTAGCCCCTACCTCTCCAGAGCTCAGTTTACATTCTGTTAGGCTGTGGTCCTCAAGGTTAGATGCCATTCTTTTCCTTTGTTAAGAGAAGTGGGTGAGGGTAAGGAAATGTCCTGGTTTTTTGTTTTTGTTTTTGTTTTTTGGACCCAGCAGCTACTAATGTTTAACTCAAAATTCAGTTACAATAAGAAAAGTGACTATGCAAAAATGGCCCTTTCTCACCCAGCATATCAGCTCCTTGTGCAGATTCGAGCTGTTCCTGTAGACTCTTCTGACACGCATGTTTTTGTGTATAGTTTAAACGGGAGAGTAGAAACTCTCTTTTTTTACAAAACAGCCTTTCTACAATTGTTGTTTTAAGGAGTCTGAGGAGGATGAAGAAAAGCAGGAACAAACAGTAGTGCCCATCAAATTACTGCTTCTCCTTTGCTGAATCTGCCTATAAAAAATGTTAGCTTATCCTGCCCTCTAGTGGTGGGAATTGCATACTGTCAGCATTTTCCTCTGCAAAGATACCTTTTGGAGAAACAGCAACAATTTAAATAAACAAATCTAAGAATTCACTTTGCTCATCTACGTCAGGCTGGATATTGGCTGGCAGTGCAAAGGGCTTTTTTGTGTAGAACTGCCATCAGGGAGAGACGTTTGATGAAAAAGTTGATGAAAAGCTCCAGGTGACAGATCCTCAGCTAGCATATAAACAATTTAAACAAACAAATCTAAGAATTCACTTTGCTCATCTATGTCAGGCTGGATATTGGTTGGCAGTGCAAAGGGCTTTTTTGGGTAGCCGGTGAAGGACAGCAGGGTTTGGAGAGTCAGACAAAATGCTAGAGTACAGGAGATGCTTCCTGAAGACTTGCGTTTCCAGCTGAGGCCTAACCAGCGCAGAGTAGAGCGGAAGAATGACTTCTCATGTCTTGCTCACAACACACCTGTTAATGCATCCCAGAATCATGTTTGCTTTTTTTGTGACAGCATCACACTGCTGACTCATATTTAGCTTGTGGTCCACTAAAACCCCTAGATCCCTTTCTGCTGTACTCCTTCCTAGACAGTCACTTCCCATTTTGTATGTGTGAAACTATTGTTCCTTCCTAAGTGGAGCACTTTACATTTGTCTTTATTAAACTTCATCCTGTTTACCTCAGACCATTTCTCCAATTTGTGCAGATAATTTTGAATTATAACCCTATCGTCCAAAGCAGTCGCAACCCCTCCCAGCTTGTGCAGAGTTTGAATTCTGCAGACCCTTATTCTGGAATAACAGTCTTGGTAGTGTGGACTCATCACTTACAAAATCGACTTTGGAGACTTATTTTGGACTAAGGTCCCAGCATTGACCAGGCCTAACTGTCTGCACTTATACTTCTGAATTTCTCTCCAGCAACACATCAGCACTGGCTGCCTCTGGAAGAACTGCCATCAGGGAGAGAAGTTTGATGAAAAAGTTAAAAAAAACCAAAACAGAATGGATTTGTCAGATCCACATTTAAAAAACTTCAACCTTGAATAATATGGTGTTGTTATGTTGTTTTTTAAGGCCTCAATTAGGCCTTGAGAAAGGAGCCAGTGCACCTTTAAAACTTTCTGCTTAATCAACTATAGCGAATGCTCATTTAATGATTGTCTTTTTGTACCAACAAGAAGTAACAACGCTTTTAGCAAAAGAAGTGGAATGAGAGAGAAATTGCCTAATCAGCCCTACTCATACAGTGCTTTGTGAGAGAGATTATTGAATTTTCAGTCTCTGCAGAATTTTAATGAAGCTCCGTCTTGCTGGAAAATCCAGCCCTTTGTCAATAGAGTTCAATAACTCGACCACCCATGTAATAAGATGTACTGGCTGAAATCTTTCACTTGCCAAAAGCCAGAGCTCCACTGGAAGATCTCCTGAAAGTCAGAAGTACCTATCTGTGCTATGTGTGTTTGCTAGAATGCACACATGCAATGGAACTTGTATAGACTGCTGCAGTGAACCTCTGTACAGAGTAAAGGAGAGTGAAAATTTCAGATTGTGCCAATGGATTTCAATTGTCAGTTATAATTCTAATAGGAGTGCAGCCCTGCTGAAAGGGAATACAATCAATCTATGTGGGTTGCATCTGTCATGCAAATTGTAAACCCAACTACTCCACAGAATTAAGAAGTAAATAACACAAGGCGTAGTAAGAAATTCAGAAGTATAAGTAAGGAAGATCAAAGACATTTCAGGTGAGATTTGAAATGAGATGGAGCATAGACAGGGTGGAAAAATACAAAAAGTATCTGTAGAGGAATTTTCTGAGGATAGGGGTTTGTGAGAAGGTAGGCAGTTGCCTTCTGACTACATGCAGAGAGCTAGGTTTTGGGAAAGCCCGTGAAAAGGGGATGCAGTAGTTAAAGTGAGAAGTCATGAACATGGCAAATGAGAATTTCAGCAGAAGTAGATTCAGAGCAGAGATGTACGCAGAGAATGGGTCATTGTTGAGATGGGCAGATTCTTGGCAGCAGGAGAACAGTTCAAAATCAAGGCTGTCAGCTAGGTTGTGGTCGGATGTATTAATAGGGGAGGGAAGACAAGGGAGAAACTGCCACATGGCCCGGTGATTCAAAGGGGCCCAGGACTTGGCTGCTGAAGTGCCACACAGTTAACTTCAGGCAGCTCTTAGAGTTGCCACCAGAGTCAGGGGCACCACCCAGTGTGCTCCAGACAACAGTGGGGGGACACCGTGCTCCAGGAAGCACTGAGGGCTGGCTGCCCTCAGCTCTGCCCCTTCCAGGAACATGGAGCCACCCCATCACACCTTGCCCAGTTGTCCAATGAGGCTGTTGGCTCTTCTGGTTGTGTTGGGAGAGTGGAGACAAATAAATTCTAAGTTGTGGAGGGAAACAGAGCTGTGTTTGAGGGTGCTCTTCTTAGCCAAGAGACACACCTGTGGTTTTGATACAATGTGCTGAAAGAAGCATCGTAGTTCCAGCTTAGAAGTCTCAGGTTAGGTGTAAAAAATGGACAGGGAAAAGTAATGAAATATACATGGAGACTTGAGGTATATCAGTGTAAAAATGTTAGTCACAGATAAAGACAGGGAAAATAGCCAAGAAAAAGACAAAGGTATTTTGTGTTCCCTTTCAGCAGGGCTACATTCCTATTAGAATGGCAACTGACAATTGAAATTAATTGGCACAATCTGGGCTTTTTCACTCTACTTTACTCTGAACAGAGTTTCATTACAGAAATAAATCCTTCAGGAACATCCTAAAGATTGTAGGGACTTTATGCAGAGAAAGAGCTAGTGATGGGAGGTAAAGTGGAATTGTTCCAGATTGAGGTGTCATTAGGAGAGGTTTTGGAACAAATTGATAAACTTAACAGTAACAAGTCACTGGGAACAAATGGCATTCACCCATGAGTTTGTAACCTATCCTTTAAATCAGCTTCTATACCTAATGACTATAGCTAACGTGACACCAATATTTTAAAAGGGCTCTAGAGGTGATCCTGGCAGTTACAGACTGGTAAGTCTAACGTCAGTACCAGGCAAATTAGTTGAAACTATAGTAAAGAATAAAATTGTCAGACACATAGAAGAACATAATTTGTTGGGGAAAAGTCAACATGGTTTCTATAAAGGGAAATCATGTCTTACTAATCTACTAGAGTTCTTTGAGGGGGTCAACAAACATGTGGTCAAGGGGGATCCAGTGGAAAGAGTATACTTAGATTTCCAGAAAGCCTTTGACAAGGTCCCTCACCAAAGGCTCTTAAGTAAAGTTGTCATGGGATAAGAGGGAAGGTCCTTTCATGGATTGTTAACTGGTTAAAAGACAGGAAACAAAGGGTAGGAATAAATGGCAAGTTTTCAGAGTGGAGAGCAGTAACTAGTGGTGTCCTACAAGGGTCTGTCCTGGGACCAATCCTATTCAACTTCTTTATAAATGATCTGGAAAAAGGGATAAACAGTGAGGTGGCAAAATTTGCAGATGATACTGAACTGCTCAAGATAGTTAAGACCAATGTAGACTGTGAAGAGCTTCAAAAAGATCTTACCAAACTAAGTGACTGGGCAACAAAATAGCAAATGAAATTTAATATTGATAAATGTAAAGTAATGCACATTGGAAAAAATAATCCCAACTATACATACAGTATGATGGGGACTAATTTAGCTACAACTACTTGGAGTCATTGCCAATAGTTCTCTGAAAACGTTCACTCAGTGTGCAGCGGCAGTCAAAAAAACCCCAAACAACCAGAATGTTAGGAATCATTTAAAAAGGGATAGAAAATAAGACAGAGAATATCTTATAGCCTCTATATAAAACCATGGTATACCCATGTCAGGGCTGTTTCCCACTCTGGCACTCTAAGTGCAGAGGGAGGGGGCCCACAAAGACTTTAAATATACCTTCCCACTACAGGCACTGGTTACAAAAACTTCCCCCAGAATCACAATACATAGATTTGGGGGAGGGGTTGCTGCCACCATAAAGTGATTTTTACCCTTAAAACCAGGGGCGAACACTTGAACCCACCCCCAGGGTACCACAAGCTCTTTTACCACAAGAGAGCTTGAAAAAAGAAAAGAAAAAACCAAGCTGCAGTCTCTAGTAGCTGACCTTTCAGTTTGAGGCATGCAGACACACATAGACAGATAGACCACCTGTGCCTTCCAGGGCACAAGAATCAAATCATCCCCTTTAAAAAGCGATTTTTATTACAAAACAAAAGGTATACTTGGTAAAGCATACTTCTTTGCTAGATATTACAGAGCAACTAAGGAAAACCAATTAAAAACACACAGAAAATCTCTGGGAACAATGCTTAGATGATAGTAAATGGGGAGGCGAGGCAGAGATTCACACAAAGAAGTTCAAACCAAACCACAAAATAAAGAAAATTACCCTGATCACGACTAGATTCACTTTTTTCCCCTTTATTTACTCATAATCTTCTCTTTGTTCAGTCCACTTCCATGCCCCGAATTCCTTGGAGGTATGGTAATCCTGCCTGGGTTTAAATCATTCTGTGTCTCTCAACTCCTGGTTTAATTCTCCCACACAAAGAAATCAGGCAAGGTACCTTATACAATTCAAATTCCATCACTCTATTTCGATTGATTCTTCCGGCCTCCTGGCCAACACCCTTGCTAGCTACCTGAGTTTAACCCCTTAGTCAACAGCTGCTGGTCAGCACTTTTCCTATCCATTATAGCCCACATCTTGAATACCGCATACAGATCTCAAAAAAGATATATTGGCAGAGAAAAAGTGAATAAGGAAGTTATTTACCTGTTCCCATAATACAAGAACTAGAGGTCACCAAATGAAATTAATAGGTAGCAGGTTTAAAACAAACAAAAGAAAGTTTTTCTTCACGCAGTGCACAGTCAGCCTGTGGAACTCCTTGCCAGAGGATGTTGTGAAGACTAGGACTTTAACAGAGTTCAAAAAAGAGCTAGATAAATTCATGGAGATTAGGTCCATCAATGGCTAATAGCCTGTATGGGTAGGAATGGTGTCATTAGCCTCTGTTTGTCTGGAAATGGATGACATGAGAGGGTTCACATGAGGATTACCTGTGGTGTTCACTCCTTCTGGGGCATCTGGCATTGGCCACTGTTGGCAGACAGGATACTGGGCTAGATGGACCTTTGGTCTGGCTCAGTATGGCTATTCTTATGTTCTTATAAAGTAGCATGTGAGTGTGTGTGTGGGGGGGGGGATAAAAGAGAGAGTGAGAAATTATTCTGGAGGGAATCAGAGATGACTGCCTAGCCATTGAAGTAGTTCAGGAGAATGGAGTTATCCATCATGGAATGAAAGTAACTTACATTTCGTACAGGTACTATTGTATTACAATCCCCACCTTGGGGTGGTGTGTGTGGGACTCAGGGCAGAGGGTTGGTGTGGTGGTGCAGGAGTCAGGGCAGGGAGCTGGAGTACATGGGGGCTCAGGACATGGGATTGGGGTGTGTGTGTGAAGGGGGAAGTGTGGGGAGGGACTCGGGACTGGGGCAGGCCTGGTCATGGTCTGTTACCTGGTCCTTGCCCCGTGCTGCCCTTGTTCCCAGCCAACGGGAGCTGTGGCTGTGGGGATGGTGCCTTCAGGCATCGGTAGTGGTGTGTGACGATCCCCTGCCGCTCCCTTCCCCTTTCCCCCCAGGGGCCGCACACCACTGGGATGCCAGCATGGTGAGGGGCCAACAGGACAGTCTCAGAGCCCCATCCAGGAGTCCAGCAAATACTTCCACTTGCAGCAGAGTGCCCCCAGTGCCGGCCTCTCTTTTACTAGTGTGGCAGACCAGGGCTCACTGACCTGCTTTCATCTTTGGGCTAATCTGAGATCCAAGAGAATGAATCAGCTTGAGACAAAAACTCTTGTGTAGACATATCTCAGAGTTGTTCAGTGTATTTTCCAGCAGAGAGACTCCTTCTCGTTAGGAGTAACTTTTTGATTACATAAATTCAACCAGTGTAGTAACTCAGTTACAGTTCAATTAATCTTACAGGTAAGATTTCTCAGAGTTCCTTTCATATGGTGTTGACTTTCTGCTTTCTTGTACCCAGAGCTAATAAAAATAGTGCTCTTGATAGGAAAGAAGTGAGATTCTAGATGGTATGGAGAGAAGATGCCCTAATAATACATCCTTGGAGAAAATGAAATTGCATTTGGTGATCTGTTTCTAGGTTGGAATTTTCAATAGGAGCTAAGGGAATTCAGAGTACAAGTCACAAATCCCACTGAACATTGATGGTGTTTATGCTCCTAATTCCTCTAGGTTTGTGCAAGTCCCACCCCCTAGTGCTTAGTGAATATTTGTATCCACATTATTAAGATTACTGTAGGCAGGAGCTGCCCTAGACTAGCTGCCAGCAATCAGCGCCCCCACCTTCAAACCCCTCAGTGATATTGTGCCACCATTTGGTGCCCCATTTAACTTGGCACTCTAGGCGACCGCCTAGTTCACCTATATGCACAGGCTGCCCCTGACTGTAGGTTGCAACAGTGTGGTACAATTATGCATTTCTGTGTGGGAAATACCCAGGCTGGGTGCATGTGAATACTCCTCATTCTCTGCCCCAGCCCTAATCCTCCCCTCAGAGCCAGAACCCCACATCCCCTCCTCCAGCCCAACCACCCACCCCAGCTCAACTCAGAGCCCCTCCTTTGCTCTGAACCCCTCAGATCCAGCCCAGAGAATGCACACTTCCACACACCCAATCCACTGCCCCAGCCACCTGAAAGTGAGTGAGGGTAGGTTTGAGCAAGTGATGGAGTAAGTGGGGTAGGGCTTCGGGGGAAGAAGTGGGGCAAGGGTATTTGAGTTTGTATGATTAAATAGTTGACAACCCTAACTTAGAGGGACTCTCAGACAGAAGGTTGGCAGAAGAGAAGGAAAAAAGGACATTCTTTCATAGAAGGGGAGGGGGCTAGCAAGGCTTTAACTGCAAGGATAGCTGGGTGGAGGGAGAAGGAAACTGGCTGCACAGAGAAAAAGGGACTCTATGATTTAGGGAGAAGCAATGTGCAGGAGGGAGGATCCTGGGCTCCGTTGAGGACACTTAACTAAGCCTAAACATTACTCCAGAGTGGTGAGGAAATTGAGACAGAGAAATGGTCTCTGTCTTAGTGTTTTGTCTAGATCTGTAGATGTCTTATGCTAGCTAAATATGGTGATTGTTTTTTGAAAACCTTACAAATACTGTGTGTATGTTTGTTTCCACTATTATGGTCCCTGAAGAGGTGAACTGTAAACCCAGCATGCTCACAAAGTTGGAGCTCTGGGAAAAAGTGTGTTTACCTACTGGAAAGTTTGGGGGGCCAGCACTTGTCCTTGGGGCCTAGGGCCAGGAGCAGCCCAGGGCTGGCTGCGGCAGCTGGTGCCCTAGGCAGAAGGTGCGATCGGCGCCCCTGCCTGCATGGCCGTCAATGGCCGTGACGTAATCACGGGGTGCCCCGGCGCCCTGTGACGTCATCACTGGGTGCCTGGGCCTGCGGCGCCCTAGGTAACTGCCTAGTTTGCCTAGGTCCACGGGCCGCCCCTACCTAGGGCAGTGGGGCCATAAAGGTTCTAGTCCTGTGAAGGGGATACCAGTTACCCAGTACCTAGGAAATGTGCCCCAGAGATAAGGAAAGGGGCAGTGCTGCTGCCTACTCACAGCAAGGGAATCTAAAGCCCACTAGGGTTGCCAGATGGTCTCCCAAAAAATATCAAACTCAAGGGCTAAAAATTTGTTGAGCAGAAAAACCCCACCCACACTGAACACACATCCTGTGTGGCTACTACCAAGAGCCACCAAGCTGGGAACAAAGGGAGAGGCAGCAGAGCCTGCTCTGCCAAGTAGCCGCCTGCTACCCAAAGCAGAGAGAGGCAGATGCCGGGGCAACACAATGGCAGGGCGGGGGTGGGGGGAACCATGCCTAGGAAGGTGACTCCCCCATAGCCAGGTTTTTGGGTGTCCCAGTGGGAAGAAGCAGAAATTCCACCCCAGTCAGTTCTGGCTGAGAGCCCATGGAAGGCGCCTAAACGCAACTACAAAGCACCTGCAGGCTTCTCTCCTGGACTACGGTGCCACAACACACTTGAACAGCGCTCGGGAGCAGGTACAGGGCTTCTCCTCCTCCCCAAGGTGTCACTCCTCCTCAGATGCAATCAGCTGAGGGCTCCCAGCGCCGATTGTGCCCCGCCTCCCAGCCTGGGACTCCCTCTGGTTGTGTGCAGAAGCCTGGTGGGGGCGGGGGGAGTGGCTGGGACTCCCCCGCCTCCGCCAGGCTTTTGCATGCTACCACAGGCTCCCAGCGCCGATCATGGCCCCGCCTCCCAGCCTGGGACTCCCTCTGGTTGTGTGCAGAAGCCTGGTGGGGGTGAGGGGAGTGGCTGGGACTCCCCCGCCTCTGCCAGGCTTTTGCACGCTACCACAGGCTCCCAGCGCCGATCGCAGCCCCGCCTCCCAGCCACTCCCCCGGTCCCCGCCAGGCTTCTGTCCGGTGCCCAGCTGGAAAAACAGAAAATACCGGACATTGCACATGTCTGGTATTTTCTGAATTTTTTTACCGGACAGAGGGCACAAAAACCGGACTGTCCGATAGAATACCGGACACCTGGCAACCCTAACCACTAGCAAACAGTGTATTGGCCGATCCAAGGTTCGGAATCAATAGCACTGTCTTTGGAGGTAAAAAGTATGTGGGATCATTGTGGCTCAGTGTGACTCTCACAGGCTTGAGAACCATTTTCTTGCCAATAGTAGGGTTTTTTGCAGTTGTGGCTGTATGGGTAGGGTGGTGACTCAGAATCCAAATGCTTTGCATTTAGTGTAATAAAATCTTGTTGCCACCCAAATGTTTTGGGTGACAAGAAGATTTTATGACACTAAATGCAGAATTGGATGATGTTGTGGCTAAGAACAGGTGTGGAGATGGAGACGTGGGTTCTAGTTCCAATTCTACTTCCCCTTAATCACCTTGGGAAGAATCATATTGCTCCAAATTTTGACACTCTTACTCCCACTGAGTAGTCCTTACTTCAGGAAGTGCTGATGAAGTGAGGTACTGCTCACTGAGTGGAAGGAAGGCAAAGTCTGGCCCTTAATCTCTCCATGACATGCCTCTACTTCATGCTTCAGTGTATATCATATCCTGCGTCTATGCAGCACGTCTTCTTCAGTGTAGCTATGCTGGTGAAAATATCTTCAGTGTATGAAAACCCCAAGAAGCAAAGCTGACCTTTTTGGACTAATATTTCTTGCCTTGCTTCATTTAGTTTCAGTTTCAAAATAAGTGTTTCAGATTAATGTGACTTAATTGGTCTGATCAGGAAACACCAGGAACTGATCAACCTCAGAGTTGTTGCCATTTTAATTTTCATTACCTTGTGTGAAAGGCGATTCTGTTTTTCTCACGGGAAAAAAGACAGAGGAATATTTCTGGCAGCCTGCTCCTGTCTTTCTGTCATCTTCCTGCTCAAAATCCACTGTTTCTGTTTTGAACAGAGGGGAGTCTTCACCACACCAGCTCTTTCTCAGCTGTGTGACGCAAAGACAGATGAATACAGGACTGCTGACAAAAAGCTCCCTTGTTAGTAAAAACCCTAGGAGTGGTTTCAAGTACCAACCAAGGGTTTCGATTATCCCAGTAAGTGCTGGCTCTCATCAAGGATGGTATTTCACTTGTGTGCATTTTCTTGCTTTATTCCATGCTAGGAGGAAGCTCTGGGGTCCTGGCTACATTCCCAATGGCAAATTCCATTCTGCCTTCCTGAATCCCTCCTGTATAGGGAAATCTTCATTTTCTGTCCTAAATGTGTGAGTGTTGCCTTACTTCAACCCAGAAGTGGCAGCTGACTAACTCACTATGGCTGTCAGGAAGGTCTGCAGCCTGTTACTCACTAAATAGAACCCAGGCTGCATAAAACTTCACAGGAGTCTTCAGTACCCCCACTGTACTCATTAGAAAGGCGGCCCGTTGGCTCTCATGCACGTAATGCATGTCTGACATATGTTGGGTAAAATTTTAAATATTATCAGGCCTGAATTTAACCACTCTTCAGGGCTACTGTAAGATTAGTCCCTTTAAATAAAATTTCCCCTAACGGAGAAGCATAGCTACCTGGAAAATACAATCATTATCTTTGATCTGCTGTGGATAGTAAACTAATATGGTGGCAATGAGGTCCAGTTTCAGTCCAAAAGAATAATCAGAGAAGGATTTTGACCTTGTGGTTAAATCTCAGACGTGGAAGTTTCCTATTTCTCTGGACATATGTGAAAGTATTAGATGCTTGGTCAAAGCATGGGGCGTGGATGTTACCCTCTTTACTGCATGATATACCCAAATCTTACTGATTAATCCTGCACTGAAGGCAGAGAAAGATCTCTTTTTTGGAGTTCCTCATCTATAAAAGCACCTTGATTTGCAATAGATTCCATAGAGAGGGGTTTGTCTGAGTGGAAGCTGATTGAGAAAGCACCTTTTTAAAAAGGGTAGGCCTTTTAGAATTGTATTATACGTTTAATGAGTCCCCTACTCTTCCCTGTTATATTTCTGTGCTTCTGCTGTAAAGGGTAAAAATGTAAAATGAAATCTCTGACACATCTCCAAGGCTACGTCTAGACTGGCATGATTTTCCGCAAATGCTTTTAACGGAAAAGTTTTTCCGTTAAAAGCATTTGCGGAAAAGAGCGTCTAGATTGGCACGGACGCTTTTCCGCAAAAGCACTTTTTGCGGAAAAGCGTCCGTGCCAATCTAGAAGCGGTTTTGCGCAAGAAAGCCCCGATCGCCATTTTAGTCATCGGGGCTTTTTTTTGCAAAACAAATCTGAGCTGTCTACACTGGCCCTTTTGCGCAAAAGCTTTTGCTCAAAGGGACTTTTGCCCGAACGGGAGCATCAAAGTATTTGCGCAAGAAGCACTGATTTCTTCCATTAGAACATCAGCACTCTTGCGCAAATTCAAGCGGCCAGTGTAGACAGCTGGCAAGTTGCCAGTCTAGACACAGCCCAAGAGTTTAGTTAAAAAAAAAAAAGGTGAGGACAGAACTGATGGGAGACTAGCTGGCTCCAGGTTACTTATCTTAGGACACATTGAATTTTGCCTCTTGATCTGGTACTGGATTGACCAAACATCATTACTGGTAAGTGCCAAATGGCACTCATGTGATCCAGTTGGGGAATGGAGAAGGGCTAGAAAGCTTGAAATCTGTGCTCTTAAAGCAACAGCAGGGAAGCAGAGAATGAGGTGAAGAAGGGGTGAAAAAAATGGAACAGATGTTCTCAATACAAATTTTTTGTGTGCAGATTCAACCTATCTCCAGGGAAATAGTGTTTATTAGCACTTACTGGATCTCATGTGAATACCAGGTGCAGTTAGTCAGGAGGGGCCAGGATTTACTGCTGAGGTGTCCTCACAGGTCTTTGGCTCCGTCGATGATGATAACCAGAAGGCTGCTTGTGTGTGTGCTCAATGAAGTGTGTCACGTCGACTTATGCACTTAGTCTCCACAGCAGACCCCAAGAGAGCCGCCAAAGACCACAAACCAGATAAGGATCAAAGGTGCCCAGACAGGTTTATTGTTTATTGTTAAGTGAAGTACAGTAATAGTTGTCAGTAGACTCTACTGAACCACTATGCATATGTACCCTGTAACAATGGAATCACTCAATCAGTGGGAAATTTTCACTGCCCTCTAGGTCATTCAAAGACTGTCCCCCAAGACACCACTTTATATACAAATACTAATAACTTACATGCCACTGCTGATGTGTCAGTTTGCCACCCTCTGACATTGTCAGGGTACCACCTTCTGATGCTACCTAGATACCACCTATTACCCTATATCTCGTGGTTTGATTAGATCAGGGGTGGCCAACCTGTGGCCCGTCCCCTTAAAGTGCGGCTTGCAAAGCCTCCCCCGCAGCTTGTAAAGCTGCCCCTGTGCCCCTAGAAGCGGTCCCCTGTGCTCACCAGGGCAGGGGTGCCGTCCGGTGCGGCGATTCTGATGTGGCCAAAAAAGCCTTGTGTTTTAAAGGGGTAGCTTTTTTTTCCCTCAACAACTCTGTGGGGCTGGTGGGGAGCTTTTCCTTTGTTTTTTGTTTTTTTTTGCTCAACAAAAATTCTGGTGCGGCTCTTCACATTTTTTCCGACGCTGTTTCAGCTCTCTTCGTTTAATGGGTTGGCCACCCCTGAATTAGATCATTTCTATCCATCATGCTGTCATTTTAGACCCTTTCCTGAATCTAGGTCTGTAACTGTGGGGAGTGTGTACCAAGGTTTTTTTTAATAAGCTTCTGGTACCATGTGCTTTCAACTTATGATCAGTACCAATTACTGTTCTACACTTGGGCCTATTACCAATTAGTGTTTTGCACTCTCAGCCCTGTTCTTGCCAAGTTCTGTGAGCAGGGGCCTGCCTCTTGCTCACAGCTTAATTTTGCTTTTTGTTAGCCATGTTTTGTCCATTGGTAGCTAGGCCTCAGGTCTCAAACCAGGCCTGTACTACATGGTCTTTTGTTTTAGGCCTTCATCTTACTACACCAGGGACAAGACCATAATGATGAAATCAGATAAATCATTTTTAGATGGAAAATCTAAAGGTCATTTGTGACTTGAAATAAAGAGGAGCTCTAGGGAGACTGTCAATTAATCACAGAGTTTAATTATTTATTGAAAGTTACAGAAATTCTTCAGCTCCCACTGTCCTTTGTATGGAATGCAGGAGATTTCTATATGTGCAATACAGCAAGTTACAGACTCCACTCATTCTAATTCCTTCTGATGCGCCCAGCAAGTAACTCGCCTACCCTCACCACTCTTTTATTATGTAATGGGGCAGAGGTAATTGGAAGGCAAGTAAATGAACGGTAAATACATGATCAAAGCAAGTATGTAATTATTTTAATGTAATATGTGTTTTCATACAAAGAGTACCAGCCTGGAAAATATTGAATTGCTCCATGAAGGACACTATCAATGGATAACCTCTTAGATTAGCATTCTCAAACATCGGTGCCTACAGTCAGATCCCTACATCGAGAGTTGCAACCCTGAATAGACAGCCTGATAGACAGCAGTGAGTAGTGAACCACTTCCACTGAAATCAGTGGAATTGTACAGGACTGAATGTGGCCAACGATGATCTATTCTATTCTAGCCTACCTATCAAGAATCTTATACTGATGCCCCTTTCCACAGAATGGCATCTGAGAGCTTCCACAGACTAAAAATGACAACAATAATAACTCTTCAGTCCTTCCCAGTCTCAGTGAGAGGGATTGGGTTTGTAGGTTAGTTTTAAAAAATATAATATGAGAATAAGGATATTGCAGGACTCTTTGGGTGATGTTGAGCTAAGATAATGTGCTGCCAGTAACATGATCACTTGTTTACCTCAAAACTAGTTAGGACACAAATTATGAATAAACATATTTCATCCCTGGTGAAAGTAGTACATGCATAACTGGGCACTGTAGTGAATACATGCATATCATAGAATCATAGAATACTGGAAGGGATCTGGAGAGATCATTGAGTCCAGTCCCTCACGGCCGGATCAAGTGCTGTCTAGATCATCCTTGATAGATGTCTATTTAACCTGCTCTTGGATATCTCCAGTGATGAAGATTCCATAACCTCTCTAGGCAATTTATTTCAGTGTTTAACTACCCTGCCAGTTAGAAAAATTTTCCTAATGTCCAACTTAAATCTCCCTTGCTGCAATTTAAGCCCATTGCTTTTTGTTGTATCATCAGAGGCCATGGAGAACAATTTTTCTTCCTCCTCCTTGTAACACCCTTTTAGAGACTTGAAAACCGCTGTCATGTCCCCTCTCAGTCTTCTCTTTTCTAAGCTAAACAAGCCCAGTTCTTTCAGTCTTCCCTTATAGGTCATGTTTTCTAGGCCTTTAATTATTTTTGTTGCTCTCCTATGGACCTTCTCCAGTTTCTCCACATCTTCCTTGAAATGAGGTGCCCAGAACTGGACATAATACTGCAATTGAGGCTTAATCAGTGCAGAGTAGAATGGAAGAATAACTTCTCGTATCTTGCTTACAACACTTTTCTGTTAGTGCATCCCAGAATCATGTTTGCTTTTTTTTGCAACGGCATCACACTGCTAACTCATATTTAGCTTGTGGTCCACTATGACCCCTAGATCCCTTTCTGCAGTACTCCTTCCTAGACATTTGTTTCCCATTCTGTATGTATGAAACTGATTGTTCTTTCCTAAGTGGAGTACTTTGCATTTGTCCTTATTAAACTTCATCCTATTTGTCCAGATCCTTTTGAATTTTGACCCTATCCTCCAAAGCTGTTGCAAGCCCTCCCAGCTTGATATCATCTGCAAACTTAATAAGTGTACTCTCTATGCCAGTATCTAAATCGTTGATGAAGATATTGAACAGAACCAGTCCCAAAACAGACTCCTGTGGAACTGCACTTGTTATGCCCTTCCAGCATGACTGTGAACCATTAATACCTACTCTCTGAGAATGGTTATCTAGCCAGTTATGCACCCACCTTGGACAATATGATTGTCCAAATACCCCCCCCCCCCAAGGTGGGTTTTTCTGTACATGGACATTTGGCCATGCAAAATGTTGTAGTCCCAGTTTCATAGGCTCTATGTGAAGGTGGATGAATTGAAAGCATGGCCTGTTCTATGTCTGGCATCCCCAAACACCCTTTGAGCTTTGTACTCAAGGGCTCTAACATCACCAGTCCCCTTCAATGGAATCAAAATTGCATTCCAGTGTCTGCTTGTGTCCTGTGCAGTTTATCTCCCTACATATGTTGCTCTGCTTAGAAAGCATGTGTGAGAAATGAGCCTGCATGCCCTTACTTCATTCTGTTGCTGCCTCTTGAACTTTGGAAGGTGTATAGGACATGTGACTGTGCAGCTACCATGCCAATATGCTTCAGCTTTCATTTTCCATACTGCCCAATGCCACCCCCATCATCAGTTCTCTCTCTCTCATAACACATTTCCCCCCCTCCCATTGGAGTGTAATAGTATCATCCAACCTGATTAAAAATGTCTTAAAAAGTAACACCTCTCCAGGACTGCAGCCCTAGTGCACCATACCTGCAAGGCAATGGCCCCAGTGGTTGACTTCCCCACACCAAACTGGTTGCCCATGCATCGGTAACTGTCCGGCATGGCGAGTTTCCAAATTGTGATGGTGACCCGCTTCTCCAGGGGGATGGCAGGTCTCATCTGTGTGTCCCGTGGCATAAAGTCAGGGGCAAGCCAGGCACACAGCTCCAGGAATGTCCCCTTCCTCATGCGGAAGTTCTGGAGCCATTGCTGGTCATCCCACTGCTCCATGACGAGCTGGTCCCACCGGTTGGAACTGGTGTCCAGCCACCAAAAGCAGCACACCACAGTGGGGTGTGTCTGAAAGAGCTGTGCTCCCACACATATTGAGAGTCTCTTCAAAGAGCTCGGGGTCATGTTCCTGCAGGGCCTGGAGGGCAGCCTGCAGAAACTGCTGCAGAAACTGTAGCACGACAGATAGGGGCCATCGCATGCCCAGAGGCAGCTCTGGCTCCATAGCAGGGAGCGCTGTGGTGTCCAAAACAGGGCAACCAAAGCATTCAGTGGAAATGCTTTGCTGTCCCTCAGAGAGGTAGGCAAGCAGGAGAAGAACCTGAGAAACGGCTCTCCAGGGGGCTCCCGTTAAGCACACATCTCAGATAGCCTCAGGCAGCACTCCAGGAAGTCAGTGCTGACCTGATGCCCGTTCTGAGCTAGTTCCAAGTGGCTTTTAAATGTGAGTTAACATCCAATCAATGTGGACGCTCTATTTGAAAATAGCAAAGCGCTATTTTGATGCGCTTTTTGTGTGTAGACATGCTATTTCAAAATAAGCTATTCTGGAAGATATTTTCCAGAAATAAGCATTATAAGCATAATAAGAATTATTCTGAAATAAGCATGCAGTGTAGACGTAGCCTTAGGGTATGTCTAAACTGCACACTAATTTTGAAATAAGCTATTCCGGAATAGTTTTTCCGAAATAGCTTATTTCAAAATAGCACACCTACACTGCAGGGAAGCCTCAAAATTAGTCCGAGGCAGGCTTCCCTAATGTAGACATGCTATCTCAATTTAAAGCCCCAGGAAACATTGGGGAGGAATAACTTAGAATGGCCCTGGTGAGGGGCTATTTTGAAATAGCAGCAGTTGAGCATCCATACACGCCTTATTTCGAAATAGCTATTTCAGAATAGGTGTTATTCCTCGTAGAGTGTGGTTTACAGATTTCTTTTATTTTGAAATTATTTCAAAATAACGGAATGGCTGTGTAGACGCTCGTATTGTTATTTTGAAATAATGCTAGTTATCTCGAAATAACGGCGCAATGTACCCGTAGAGAAATGGAAAATAAGAACAGATATTTTTCACATAGTATGCAGCCCTCCCATTTTAATGGACATAAATATTCATTAAAATGTATTTATCAAAATTGTATCTTAATAACCACCACATACTGAAAATTGTCAATGTAATGAGACTGTTTCCTCCAGATCTGAGTTACCCAGATAGCCCAGAAACCCATCCATCAAGAAAAGGTCTGAAGAAAAGATGAATAAACTGAAGCTATGTCAGATACCAGGGGTAAGTAAGTTCCAAAGCTGTGGTCTCTGCAGTGAAAATGTGAGACTACAGAAATTCCAATCTAGAAACTGTTGCAGTTGTACATGAGGGGGCAGAGGCGATGGTGGAGGGGGAATTTTTTTAAGACAATCGAGGTCCCTTGTACAAGTTTATAAACCAGCTCCTTTCATTACACTTTAAAACAAATAAGAAGCCAGAACAGTCTTTGGAGTAGCATAACTTGCTCTGACCAAGTCAATGCACCACTGCATTCTGCACTTCCTGGTGTATGATTCAAATGTACATTTTAAAAGGAGAAACCTTTTTTTTCTTGCCCTCCTCCTGATCTGTATTTGCTCTGCTATGTCACCAATTCTGCTCTCAAGCAGCAAATTACATTTATTTCAAATATCTACTGTGTGTGTGTGTGTGTGTGTGTGTCTGTGTTGGGGTATACTGCTTACCCCAGCTCTGACGGTACATCTAGACTGCAGAGTTTTTCCGGGATAAAGCTCTGCCGCATCCAAGGAACGCATCTGCTTTTCCGAATTTTTTTTTGGAAAAGCAGACGTGTTTTTTCAGCATCCCTGTAAATCTCGTTCTACGAGGAAGAAGGAATGTTCTGAAAGAGGCTTTTTTTCCGACATTTGACCCAGTGTAGATGGGCCAATTGTCGGAAAAGCCTCTTTCGGAAGAAAAGCTGAAAAAGATACGCAAATTGCGGTTCTCAATTTGCATATCAGCCTGAGAGTTTGAATTAGGCCACATGGTCCCAATCATTCAATTAAGCTACAAAATAGGGAGATATAATTGGAGAGGAGGGTGCTACTCAGGAAGAAGTTAACTTGTGAGAGAACAGAGAGGGCTTCTGTAAAGCCAGAACACTGACAACATTGTGAGAGATGCCAAGAAGAAAGCTACTCTCTCTCTCATAACAACCCTCTCCTCCCTCCATTGAGTGTCATAATATCATCCAACCTGATTAAACATGTCTTAAAAAGTAAAATTTAACCCTCTAGGGCAGGGGTAGGGAACCTGAGGCCCCAATTGATTTTTATGTGAGTCAGTAGCCTCTGACCCAAAAAAGGTTCCCCACTTCTGCTGTAGGGATTATGGATCATTGGCATTCATAAGGAATGGAATTGATGGTATTTTTTTTTTTACGTTTCAAGGCAAGAAAGCAATCTGACAATTTTAATTTAGATTATTAAAAACCCCAGGAAAAATAATTTCAGAAAATAAAACCCAGTATTTTTGACCAGCTCCAATAACAAGTCCTATGCACAAGGAATGTAACAAAGGATAGTTCTGTCACCCATCAGGGCACTAAACAAGTATACGTCTAACACAGAAATGACTTCCAGAAACAAAAGTACAAATTCTGGTCTAGTGAGAAGAAAGACAAAAGAATATTCAAATAAACCAGGCTATATACAGGGTTCTCCAGAGTGTGGCACATATAATGCTCACATGCAGTGAAGAAAGGGGTTGTACTTATAGGTAGTCCTGTGATAGGGAAACCTTTCTCTTCTGGGCTGCTATTTCCTCCCCTGCTCAGGCAGGCAGAGCTTAGGCATTACCTTCAATGCACCAAGGGAAGTAATCTGCACTGGTTGTCAGAACCGGGGTGTGGGCAATCAGGCCGAGGGATCAGAGTAGCAGTGCTCAGCACTGGAACCAGGAGACCAAGACAAGAGTCAGAGCCAGAGCCTGAGAGCAAGCCAACAAGCAGGTCCATTACTACAGATGAGAGAGAAATCCACCTACTGGCACAGACACTTCCTGGCACTGCTCCTGGGCTTTCATAGGGTGCTTGGACTAATCAGGTGCAGGAAGGAAGCTGTCAGTCCAGCCTCCTACGGTGATATGTCCTGCAGTATTTATCTTCATTGGGTCTATACAATAATATATGAATCTCAATGATAGGTAGTAGTGTGATGGCATCAGCCATCGGGCAGCCTGTAATCTGAGGTTCTAGTCCCAGTCCCAACAGAACCTTACACCAGTTAGGTACAGGAAGGGAAGTGGGAAACAGATTCTTACTCAGTGAAGACTGTTTTTGGCAGAACAGTGAAATATGGCTCATGACTCAGGGCTTGTGGCAAAGCCATGATTTAACTCTAAAATGAGTTCCATAAATCACTCCTCTAGGGAATGTTTTTATTTCTGTAGAATGAAAACACTTGACAATTGAGTCTTATTTCAAGGTCCCACGAAAGGGCTCTTATCCCTTTTAATTCAGTGCACTCTGCACATATGTGCATTGTGTATGAAATGAGTATGGTGTGAAATGTGAATAGCACACTCAGTGAAATACACATACATTTGATCACACAATGGGATGGGTAACAAGAAAACAGTTCTGATGTGACTGAATGTTAAATCCATTTGTCAGCTGTTCAATAAGGTGAGTGCTGGAGATATTTAACAATTTGCTTTGATGGTGGTGTGCATTTTCTAATTTATTGGATGCTTGCTTCTTTCATAAAAGTAAATTATGTATCATTAATCTTTCTAGGAGACTGGTGTCGTAGAGTTAATTTAGTGATTATTTTCTCAGATAATATACCTGCTAGGAAAGTACTGTTTGATCAATATAGGAAATTAATCAGGTCTGCCAATAAATTAATGTAGATATATATATATAATATACACCCTCCACCCTTCACCTCCTCTCCTAAAGGCATTCAAATATATTTTGAGGTGAAATCTTTAACATCTTCTGGAATTAAATGTTGGCAGTTGAGATTTACCGTGAGCTAGAAACTGAGCTGATTGATCACTCATTCCATGCCCCACAAATGGTGGGGGTTGAGCACTGACCACCCGTTCCCACACACACCCCTCTAAATGGTGGGAATTAGGCCTTCATCGCTCTTTTCCCATCAGCACCACATAACAATGAGCACTGAGCTCCAAGCAGCTGGACTCTTTAACCTGTGTGGAGCTCAGCAGAGGATCAGGGATTTCATTATTACTCCAGGATGAAAAGCCCCCAGTTCAATAACATTTTTACACATGTGTTTTAACTCTTTTGAAGTCAATGAGACTCAGTTACATGCTTAAATTTTAAAGGCACATCACATGTAAGTGCTTTCTTGAATCGCGAGACGAGGGTGAGTCTACACAGCAAAGTTATTTTGGAATAACAGCTGTTATGCTATGCAAGCATCTACACAGCAATTCTGTTATTTCAAAATGCTTATTCTGACTTCTGTAAACCTCATTCTATGAAGAATAATGCCTATTCTGAGATAGCTATTTTGAAATAAGGAGTGTGTAGATGCTCCACTTCTGCTATTTTGAAATAGCCCCTCCCCGGGGCCATTCTAAGTTATTCCTCCTGGGGCTCTCGATAGAGATAGCACATCTATATTAGGGAAGCCTGCCTCCAATTAATTTTGAGGATTCCCTGCAGTGTAGATGTACTATTTTGAAATAAGCTATTTTGGAATAACTATTCCAGAATAGCTTATTCCGAAATAACTGCGCAGTGTAGACATAGCCTTAAGCACTTACGTAAGTGTGTCCCTTAATCAGAGCACAGCTTAGTAGAGTCACCTGGGCTCAGTTGCATCCAGGCCTCTGAAGAATATTTGTCTTTCTTTCACATATCTTGGTCTACATGTACTAGCAATGAAGAGGAAGTGGGAAGTCTAGATGGCTACATCTACACTGCAGGTTTCTTGCGCAAGAGATGTTTTGTGCAAGAGTTCTTGCTCAAAAGGTCTTGCATAAGAGTGTGTCCACACTGCCATGTGCTTTTGCGCAAGAGATGTGCTTTTGCGCAAGAGCATCCATGGCAGTGTGGATGCTCTCTTGCACAAGAAAGCTCTGATGGCCATTTTAGCCATAAGGGTTTCTTGCGCAAGAAACCCCTGTTGCCTGTCCACACTGCCTTCTTGCACAAGAGCTTTTGTGCAAGAGGGCTTATCCTCGTGCAGAGAGGAATAACTCTTGCACAAGAAGCCCTGTTTTCCAACGCTTTACTGTAAATTTACTTGTGCAAGAACGCGCGTTCAGTGTAGACACTCTGCAAGTTTTTGCGCAAGAACAACCATTCTTGTGCAAAAAGCCTGCAGTGTAGACGTAGCCTTGAGGTGTACCCATCACTGAAGCTAATGTGTTCCAGAGAAAGCTGTCCCTCACTTGTGGTGGTTTACAATGTCTGCTGTTCTATTCTGCTTCTTACACCACTTTGGTGTTTGACTATGTTTGGCCCAAACACCCTAAAAAAGTGACCGAATCCAATAGACTCCAACTTTTTTCTCTAACTTTAGTTTTATAGAAACCTAGTTTTTGCTCCAACTAGCTGGCCTCTTGTAGATTACTTTCTAACAGTAACCTAGGATCACTGTAGCATATTATCCTAGAGGATCAAAAGACATGTTTTATGTGATAGTTTTTTTTAATCTTATATCTGCTGTGGTAACCAGATAATCTGCACAAAGAGCTGTGGTGCAGAGGGTTATTTCATTATTCTCTCACCTCTGCAAACCTAGCTTATAACTTGGTTTGAGTCACATGATAAATGACAGAGGATTAAACAACTTATTCATCATGTTGAGATCTGTAGGTGTCAGGTGCCATGTACCAGACACCTGTCAATCATATCTAGCCAGGAGGGAGGAAGACTTTAGAATGGCTTTATATGAGATAGTAATTGGCTTCCTCCTGCCATGTAGTCTTGATGGAAATCTGCAGGAGAAGCAGTTAAAGCAGGGACTTTTGGACACTGTCAAAATGGTAAAATGTTCTCTGGCTTTCTCTGGCCTTGTACAGATAGGCTGTTTGTTCAACCTTTCCACCTCCCTTTGCCATCTATTCACCTTGGCCTTGCATCATATTTCCCCTTCTACCCTTTTCTTCCTTGACCTGTCCCCTTCACCCTCTTTCTCTTCCCTTTTGTTTTTATTTTGGCTGATCGCCACCTAAGTAACTGTTCTCCCCACTCTTGTGCAAAATCAGGGAGCCAACATGCTGTTTGCAGCCATCACATAGTCCACTCCAGTTGTGTGCTATAACCCCGTGAAACTCTTCTCCTTTTTTCCTCAGGAATTTTGTTTGATTTTTGTTTATCAGCCTGGGGAAAGGGTCCTGCCTCCAGAGAGGTAAAATGAAATAAAACAAAGTCCCTGAAAAATTCCAATGAGGAGGAGACTCCCCAAGGGAAGGGAGGATTGCAGATTGGGCCAGATCCAACCCACTGAAGTGGGAGGGGGGAGGAAGTCCTGGGGTGTTGGAGAGTAAGTCCATCCTGGCCTGGGCAGGAGGTAATGCCATAGTAGATAGAGGCTGGAAACTGTGCCCACACTATAGTTACCCCATAGCAGCAGCTGCTGTCCTGTGAGGCTGGCTGACCCCCGCTCCTGGTGTTGCAACCTGGCACACGTTGCTGCTCAGATTTGGCCTCCCTGTGCATCTGTCATAAGGGTGCCACGGTTTTACATTATGTGGCATTATTGCACAGGTGAACTTGTCACAATAACATCGCGACTGTGTGACAGGTTGCAGCAGCTGGAGTGGGGAGCCACGCCCAGCGAGCAGGAGCCACCACCACTTTACATGTTGTATCATGTGGCATTATTTCAAATGTGCAAAATATACAGATCTCTAATTATACCCCCTCACCCACCCTGCATCTGCCTTGTCTATTTAGACAATATTTCCTCACTGTGTTCTCGTCCATCTGCCTGTATCCACCTGTTGTATCTTGTCTTGTGTTGGACTGCAAGCACTTTGAGGCAGGCCTCCTGTTCATTCTGTATATACAGTACCTTGCACAATGGGATCCAGGTCCCTGCCTGGGGTCCTAGGCACTACAAAAATATAAATAATTAATCATTTTAACTTTCTCCCCTCTTTCCTTAGTTGAGTGGCTTGTAGTTGAGGATTTCATCATCACAAATCATAGAATCATAGAATACAGGACTGGAAGGGACCTCGAGAGGTCATCGAGTCCCCTGCCCTCATGGCAGGACCAAATACTGTCTAGACCATCCCTGATAGACATTTATCTAACCTACTCTTAAGTATCTCCAGAGATGGGGATTCCACAACCTCCCTGGGCAATTTATTCCAGTGTTTGACTACCCTGACAGTTAGGAACTTTTTCCTAATGTCCAACCTAAACCTCCCTTGCTGCAGTTTAAGCCCATTCCTTCTTGTTCTATCCTCAGAGGCCAAGATGAACAAGTTTTCTCCCTCCTCCTGATGACACCCTTTTAGATACCGGAAAACTGCTATCATGTCCCCCCTCAATCTTCTCTTTTCTAAACTAAACAAACCCAATTCTTTCAGCCTTTCTTCATAGGCCATGTTCTCTAGACCTTTAATCATTCTTGTTGCTCTTCTCTGGACCCTCTCCAATTTCTCCACATCTTTCTTGAAATGTGGTGCCCAGAACTGGACACAATACTCCAACTGAGGCCTAACCAGCGCAGAGGAGAGCGGAAGAATGACTTCTCGTGTCTTGCTCACAACACACCTGTTAATGCATCCCAGAATCATGTTTGCTCGGCCATGTTTCCCCTTGCAGTCTGGCCCTTTCTTATTCTCCCTGTCCGTGTATTCTGATGACAGGGTAAGATTGGGTGAAGAAATGAAGAGAAGGATACAGCTTTCAAACAATGCATTCAACCATTTCCAAAGACTTCTGTGTTTTCCAAAGTTCAGTTCCTGAAGTGCTACATATGATCAGTTCTCCTGTATGGATTTGAGACACACACACACACACATACTGAAAACACACATACACACACATACACACTAAAAGAAGACTCAGAGCATTCAATTTTTGGTGTTACAAAAGAACGTTAAAATTAGTTGGATAACCAGAACTATGACTGAAAAGATGATGGGCAGGATGAATTTAAAAAGAGCACAATTACTTTGAGACTCTACGGAAAAAATAACTTGCCAGTCACAGACTATCTTGCTTCCAGAACTCATAACTATCATGCAAGATTGCAACGAATCTGGGATATGGAAGAAAGAGAGACAGGTATGTTGGAAATACTAGAAAGACTGAAAATCAAAGGAGAATGGAGATTTTACAGCTCTGTCATGACTGCAAAAATTTGACAGCCTGTGCATTGAAGCCACCGCTTGAAGAAGAAGAATGGAGCTATATATAACTTTAGTGTCACTGAGGTCTAGGAGACTTTTGTTTTTTATATTTATAAATAATAAAATAGCATCCTATTAATGATATCAAGACACGAAGCCAAATTCTCTGCTGTTACAACTCCATTGAAGACAATAGTATTACATCAGCACAAAATTTGGCCTATTAGAGCTAAAGGCCTCTACGCCTGCCCCACACTTACATGATCAGGCCCCCTGTGATTCCGTCTAGACAGGAAAAGAGTAAAGGAAAATGTATATCAACTTAGTAGCTCAAAGCCTGATCCTGTGCCCAATAGACTAAATATGAATTTCATCCTTAAGTTTGTCAGCATCAAGCTTTTAATCTGTAGAGAATCCCATATTAAGACACTGTACTTAGCCATTTTAAAATCCCTTCATACCTCCTTTTTATACTTGAATCACATTTAATTTTGTCTATAATACAGCAGGAGGGAGAGTCATAGAAATGTAGAAATTAAAGATGAAAAAGCCAATGAAGTCTAGCAATGGACCTAACCCAATTATCTCAGATCCAAGTCCCAAATCTGTGTGTTATGTATGGGTAGGAGTATTGAGATCTGTCTCAGAACTTTGTAACTTGATCTCATGTCTAAGGGAACTTTTTTGGGGGATGCAGTGTAGAATTGCTCCATTCAATACAGACTCCAGGATTCTGAACCAGCATAAGGTTAAATATCTCAATCTATAGCGCCTCTACTACATACAAATGGGGGGGAAAATCTATATTCAAAGCCATATACATTTAGCCAAGTTTAAAGCTAGCAAAGCCAAGGGAATATAAAGAAACAACCTCAGACATGTCTTCTGTCTAGTTAATCACATAGCTCTAGGAATAGAGACCCATGTCTTTTCAAACTCCTCAGTCTTCCCCCTCAGGCAGTATGAGATCTCCTCTAAATTTGCTAGTTCACACACACGGGAGTTACCATCATTCAGTGCAGATTCGATTTGCAGGCAAGCTTCCAATTTTTCAAAATAATCCTTTCAGCAACTGCAGAAATGATCTTGGTAACAGCTGTTTCTGGGACTTAGTTAAATTTGTGGTATTTGGTATTACCTCCAGAATAACAAAACTCCACAAGTCACCTGGGACAACTTCATCCAAAATCATGTTCAGCCATCAGCTAACATCTCTCTGATTATGATACTTTTCTCCTGAAGGAACTCAGAGCATTTTACCTGGGTGAGAAATGAGTGTGCGATCAGATTCAAGCTATTAGACCTGTAATGCTGCTATTGCGCCTTTTACTTAAATGATATCTGTATCAAAAACAGACGTACAGTTTGATTTTAATTTCATCACTCACTCTAACACATGGAGCACAGTGCTCCAACCCAACTTTATCTTGTTAAGCCAATTTCTGCATGTTAGTAAAGGACCATTTCCTTCTGTATCAATTAATTTTAATTGCAAACAAGTACCCTTGTATTTTTCAGTGACCTGCAGGCAGCCTGTAATGTTTATCTGCTTGTACATTGCTGTTAGTTTCCAAAAACTACATTATTTTATCTTACATTTATATTTGCAAGTTTCTGTACATCCCAGATTCCTGACACTGTATCATTGCAGTTTCTATCATCATGTTTACATTCATCCAGCATGGAGCAATGCATGCTCAGATCCCATGATGCCAGAGGATCTCATGGAAGTCTGGAAGGTTAGATTTGAGTGCTACTGGCTCTGTACTACAAACAGTCAGGAAGGATGACGCTATGGGAGAACTAAATTTGATATTACTGCAGTCAGCCATCTTGTGTTTCCAGCCATTTTGTGTGTCCAGCTGAAAACCAAATACCACATAGCTAGAAATAATAGTTAGGGCTCTGAAAGGCAAGGCCAAATAACTGCATAGTTACGATTTTGTTAATCAAAATGGGAGGATGAGATAGAGTTTATATACCATAAGAATGGAAGGAAATGTTTGGATAGTCAACACTGGGTTTAAAGAGCCCCTGACATATAAATTTTATTGTTGTTATGACTAAAAATGCTAAACATGCTTTGATGATAATGAGTAATTTGTTGACACTAGAAGAATTGGTGACCCACTAGGGGTTACTATGTGACCCACTGGTAGTCTCTATGAGTTATGTGGTTTGTCTAAGTTAGCTATGATAGCTTAAGCAAAAGAATATATTCTGAAGCAGTCCGAGGGAGCTTCCCTTCAGGCAGGGAACTGACACCTAAACTCTCCATCAACCAGCAAGGAGCCCAGCAAGTATGGCTCGTGATCACTCAAAACCATCTCAGACTTTGGGTAACTATAATATTTGGGGTGCTCTGAATCTATTGATAGAGCCTATCTGTGTGTTTATGCCTGAGACTTATTAAAACCTTTTTTAGCTAAAAGCAGGGGGCCCAACAGACTTAGACAAGGAGTGTGGGCAGGGGCGGGGGGGGGGATCCACACTCCCAGAAGGGGCAGAACCTCAGGCAGAAGGGGTGGGACTGGGGCAGCTAGCCCTCAGTGCTAAAACAAGCAAAAGAAATTATTTTTTTACAGTCAGCCTGTGGCATTGTTTTCCAGAGGATGGTGTGAAGGCCCAAACTATAACAGGGTTCCATTAAAAAAAGTTCAGGGATAGGTCAATGGCTGTTAACCAGTATGGTGAGGGATGGTGTGCCTAGTCTCTATTTGACAGAAGCTGGGAATGGACAACAGGGGATAGATCACTTGATGATTGCCTCTTCTGTCCATTCCTTCTGAAACACCTCTCATTGGCCACTAGGGGTGTTAACATACATATATTTGTGTAAACTTGTAATTGCTGGAAGTGTTAGCAGTTACATGTTTACGTGCACGGGGGCAGGTAGGGTACAGAGGCAGCAGCGTGGAGGGCAGGCAGCTCTGCAGAAGCTGATGCTTACAGGAAGATGGCTTTTTAACCAGCTCCCTTGGAGCACCAGCTCCCACCTGTCCCGCCATGCTGCTGCCTCTGTGGGAAGCAGCGGGGGAAGGAGGCAGGTAACTCCTCAGAAGCCTATGCTCATGGAGAGCTGGCTTTTAAGCCAGCTCCCTGTGCGTACACGCTCCCACCTCCCATTCCTCCCCATGCTACTGCCTCTAATATGGAGGCAGCAGTGAGGGAGAGAGCAGTCGGCATGCAAGAAGCCGGCTTGAAAACCTGCTCCCCACATGTACCAGCTCCTGCCTGCCCCTCCCACCCTGCGCTGCTACCTATCTATCAGAGGTGGCAGTGCAGGGGGGCAGGTGGCTCCGGCTCCCCACAAACAGCAGCTCCTACCTGCCTCCATACCTGTTGCCTCTCTGGGAGGAAGTGAGGGGCAGGTGGCTCTGTGGGAGGCAGCATGCAAAGGGAGCTGACTTAAAAGCTAGCTATTCATGTACATCAGCTCCCACCTGCCTCCCCCTGTTGCCTTTGATACAGAGCTAGCAGGGAGAGAGGGCAGCTGTGCAGGTAACAGATGAGCCCAGGGCTATTGGTTAACCATGTACATGACTACATGTTAACATCCTTATTGGCTGTTGTAGGAAGACAGCGTACTGGGCTAGATGAACCATTGGCCTGACCCAGTATGGCCATTCTGATGTTCTTATATAGAACCCAGATGTATCTGCCCCCTGCTGTAACCCACTAGACCCCTTTCCTCCCAGAGCTGAGATGAACCCATCACGACTCCTGGGATCTTCTTTCTCTCTCCATAGTTAGTAACAAAGTAAGAATATACATTCAAATTTTAAGCTTAAGTGACTTGCCACGAGGTGCCAGAACATGTTAGTGTTAGAGCAGAGCGACTCTAATATTTGTTTAATTCTCTTTCTTTTATGTAGGATTTAGATACAGTGCTCCTAATAGCTAAGTTATCTTCCAAAAAACCCTAGTGTTTTCAAGTGCCTTAGTAGTCCCTGAAAAGAGATGGCGTGAATGTGTGTGTGTGCAAGCAAAAGGCGGGGGCGGGAGGGAGACAGGATTGGTCCCTCTCCAGATTTTCTGCTTGGCTTGTACTGGGCATGCTTAGTAACACCACTGAAGCAACTGCCTTTACTCTGCCCCCATACCCTCACTCTGTCCCCTTTCCCCACTACTGAAGCATGCACAGATTGCCCTCCCCCTTCCCAAATCTGAATTTGAAATGGGTTTTGGGATTTAGAGGGGGTTTGAAATCTAGATTGGAATTTTTTGGGTCAAGCCATTTCTGCTCAAAATTCTTTACACCCCTCTTCACTTTTAATTTTCAATTGACTTGACTGCAGACACAGTCAGCTTATTGCAGGTGACTGACCTGCAGGGAAAATTTTCCCCAGGCATTTTGCTGGGAAACAATGTTAAAACCACTTTTCCAGAGCATGAAGTGAGCTGACATCTGTGTCTGCAAGACTGGGTGATGATTTCCACCAGGCAACACCGTGATGGGGAAGTTATTGCTCGGCTGAGTGGCTTTTAATTGTTCTCAACGGAGAACTTGTGTTTGCTACAGGGGCCTAGGAAAATGGCCTCTGTAGTTGTGTTACTGCAAGCCTTTCTAAAGCTACCCAGAATTACTGGGATTTAGAGTCTGAATTGGGTGATCAGTGTCTCCTACGATCATTCTCATGCCCTGTGCTTTGCTCGGGTCTGTTTATTTAATTCTCCATTTGTCTCTGTTATTTACTCCTGGCCTTGTGGCTTTTGTCACATTGATATCCCTGGACTAGGTTTCAGTTGCTGATGTTTTCAGCACCTTTCCTCTCTTTTGAATAGTTCCTGAAACCCTTCTGCCTTCTTATTGCAAGGGTGGAGAACCTCTGGTAGGCTGGGCAGATGCGGTTCATCAGGGTTAGCCCCTAGTGGGCCACTCAAGCAGCAAGGCCACTCACAGCTCTCTGTGGCTGTGGTTCACCATTCCTGGCCAATGGATTAACTTCATCTGGCCTGTAGGCCAGAGATTTCCCAGCCCGACTTACTGACTATGACTGGTGTGCACAACATGCTTTACACCAGATTTATTTTTGTAGCTATGTGGTTTAGTTGGTAAACTCTGTGTGTCAGATGCAGAGCTGGAATTTTCCCTCAGAATTATTTTCCAGAGGAAAATGAAGAATAATAAAATCTTGATTTTTTTGCCAAAAATATTGATTTTTTCTATTGGCAAAATCTAAATGAGATACATAATTCCAGATCAGATCTACCTAAATTAGAATATTTAATTTTGTTGAATTGACCCAGACTGTTTAATTTAGAATTAATTCAATACAACATTAAACTGCATTTCCTTATCAGTTCACTGCGTTAGAGTAGTAGTTCAGGCCCCCATTTTCTCCCATAGGCTAAGCTCCCAGAAAAATTAAATCTCCCATAATACAGTCCAGCTTTCCTTCTAATCACACTCTGTGTGTAGCATCATGGACATTGCATGACACTGGATGCATAATGGGTGATACTATCCTATCTATCAATCTGACCCACAGGGAAGAACGGGAGCATCTGAAATACAACTCCCATGAGGTACACACAAAAAACAAAAACAGTTTAATGTTTAAATTAACTTCTGAGTCACTCCACCAAACTGAAATGAAACATTTTAGTTTTAAGAATGTTCAATTGTTCCATTTCAATTGAAAAACAATTTTTTTTGGCTTTTTCTCATATAATTATTTTTCCATTTGGCGAAAAATTTAGGAATTTCAATTTTATCCCAATTTGGGTTGAAATGTCAGAATTTCCTGAGGAAAGGAAATTGTGAATTTTGCTCAAATCTAATCAGAGGCCGTATAACCTGTGTGCTCTGATAAGCTCCATGTACACTGTATACATAGTAGTGGGGTGAATTAACACTTTAGAATGGGGAGACATTGATCTTGCTGCAAACCTGAGCATTTAGGCCCAAATATTGAATACTTCCAAGGGGAAGGAATTCTCATATCTATTCCATGTCTGCTTCCGCAGCACCTTCCCTTCGTAGGTGATAATGACTGATAAACTGGCATAGCAGCAAATCGCCACCGCAGGGTATTATGCCAATACTCTCAGAGACGTGGCCCCCGAAATGTGATAGTGCAAAGGGGATTCATACCATGTGGGAGGGACTGATATAGCAGAAACTATTGGAGTAGTGTTGCCAAACTGCATTGGTTGTGTTGTTTGCAGGAACCTCTATGTTCATACCTCTCTAGGGATGGGAGGCAGGCTTTGCTTCTTACGTTAGGAAAAAAAGAACTAGACCAGAATTTTTTCCCTTCTCCCTACGCTGCAATCTGTGCATTTAATATCTTCTTTCCTTCCCGATTGCCTTCTTCAGGGCTGCTAAGAGGTTTGCAAGGCATAGGGCAGCTAGATGAAATTGTAGGTGTCCTTGGTGGGCTATAAACATTGCAGTCATTGCCAGAGTTTGAAGGGGAAAATCTTTAACCTGTTATTTTGCTGAATGTTGTTTTATGGCCCCTTTAAAAACAGATTGTAATGAGGATTTGGATTCTTCAGCAAGCAGAAAAAGCCATACATCAAGGTTGTACATGTTACAGCCCTGCAGATTTGTTAACAACACTGTAATTAATACATCCATGAAGCCAACATTCATGTGCAAAGTTAAGAAAGGTGTATGTGTTTACATAGCCAATGACATTTTCACAGTGTGTGTAATAGCTGATTTGTAAGTTACTGACATTCCAAGTGTGTGTGTTAATAAATTCCCACAATTAAGCTTTATAACACATTATTGCTTCTGGTGAAAAAAATCTATATTTTTAATCTAATCACATATGTATTCCTTAAAGTACACAGGTCAAATTTAGCTGACAGCCATGTAAAATTTCTAATCCCCAAATTTTATTACCCATTTTAAAAAATCTTGAGGGGATTGTGACAGACCTGTGGGCAGAGTGGATTTTGTGGGTGGGTGGGTGGGGAGGAGCTCTCATTTAGAAGGTGGGACCAATATCCTGCATGACTCTATATCCTTCCCCGTTCCCCAGACATTGCAGAGCACTCTTTGTGAAAATCCTCAGAAGCTTAGGCTGCACTGTTATATAGCGTCCCCTTCACTCTGAGCAGACCCCCTAAGCTGAGGATAGTTATAAATAGTATTGTGCAAATAACTCATATCTTTGGTTTGCTGGCCAAACAGAAAAAGCATGTAATTTTGTTTGGGCTGAGAAAAACCTTCATTTCATTTCATTTCATTTCCAATTTTTAAACTGTATTGCAATTTGATTTAAAAAATAAAATGCTAAATGGATTCATTTGAACAAAAAAGTCAAAATGTTTGATTTTTTTCCCAACCAAAACAATTCAACAAATTCAACATCAATCTGTGACAGGTTTCGGTCAACTCAAATCTGCAATTTTCAATTATGAAGGTTTTGTCAGAAAAATGTCATCCAGTTCTAGCCACTTGCACTGAAGCAGCTGGGCACCCAATACCAGCTTGCCCACAGGTTGACTTAATCAAAAAGAGAGAGGGTTTAAGTGAGTTCACATAGAAGAGCTAAAGTCAGAAATGGTGACAACCATATAAAGGAGACACACACATCTAAAAGCCTAAAGCTTTATGTAGAAATATAGAGTCTTTGTTCACGTTGGCTGTTCTCTTGTCCACCATCTTCTTTCCAGCTTTTTACTGGTCAGACTGGTCGGGACCCATCCCTGAGACCAAATCACTTGGTTTTTTGTCTCCTTAAGATGAGTGAATCCTGGAGGTTCTCCCCCACTCTTTTTATAGTTCAGTGAAATGTATTCTTCTGAAAGGTATGGCTAAATGGAGTAAAGGAGCCATGAGATCTGGAAGATAAGGCTCCATGCTGGCTCTTCCCCAGCTGGTGTTTGGTACTATGCTGATTATCTCTTCCTGCTACTACCTCAGATACAAATGAACAGCCTGTTGAATTTTGGCCCCACCTGGTATAAGGTGTCAGGATCTTTCCTTTGTCTAGAGAAAAGCTGCTTATTAATTCCATCTAAATTCCTGGTATAAACACCTTTTAGTCACAGACTTTTTAACACATTAAATTACTGAGTATCCATAATTTCACATGCAGCATTGTAACATATATTTTACAATGGTATTAGAGACACTAACCAGCATGCTGTCATTTTCAAAGGCATATTTTGTATAAAAGTAATTCCATGATGTGCAGGACTTGGGACTCACTGGTACTCAGTGTGGAGGATATATCTAGCACTTAACCTTACTTACACACATGTGTACTCTCCATTAACATGTAATCTGGAGTGCAACAGGCTTTCACTGCCTGCCAAGGAGAGTGCAAAGACTTGTCAGATCAGCACCAGAGAGGTTAAGTAATTTGCTCATAGTCACACAAGGAAATAGCATCAGAGGAAAAAAACAGAACCCAAGAGTCCTGATCCCTCTGCATTAACTGCTAAACAACATTACCTTTTACATAAACAGCCTGACTAATCCATGTTCTCCTGAGTCCTAGAAGAGCTTCCTGCCAGACTGAAAAAAGTTAAAAATTTAAAAATAAAGGCAGTCAATTCTTAATGAGTTCTTGAATTTTATTTCTTGATTAGCTGAAAGTGGTTAACTTTACTACATATATAATAAAAAAATCAGGAGTTTGACATTAATGAGACATTTGTTTGATTTATCTTTTTACAAGGCAGATCAATGTTATTGTTGGAGAAAGCTACTCTAGCACTGCCTTTATTATAGAACTGAATGTAAATTGCAGCAAATCTGTTCCCTTCTGAATAACCTTATGTTAGGGCCCGATTCTCAGCTTCACCTAGTGCAAAAAAACCCCCCAAAAAACAAAAAAAACCTGCCTATAGCTTCCTGATCCTGTTCTAAGGTGGTCTGAGCCCCACAATATATTATAGTAACCTGGGAGCTGCTCTAAGATATGCCTGCTGGTTTTCACCCTCGCAAAAAAGGCCGTCTGCTAAGGATAGTAGAAGGATAGTAATCTCTGGACACATCTCCTTATAGCTTCTCATGCCCACTTATGCTACTGGGAGGTGTCTCAGAAGCTGGCTATGTCAACCCTATATCCACTTGGAACTGTCCATGCTTGAGGAAATCTGGTTGCTTTCCACTCCCTGTGGTTTAGTGCTAATGGAGTAGAGAGGATGACATAATCTTGGAATCAGCAAAGGCCTTAATAGCTACTGGTACTCTGATAACACAGAAGTACATTTAATAGCAGAGTTTGGGGCCATGGCAGGGGCTGATGGTTACATACATAGCGTTGCAGTGAGAATCATTCCCATGTTTTTTGTTGGTAGTCCGTCGTGTCCGACGATGACATCTTGAGCTTGCACAGGCTCAGAAGAGATGATAATGTGCAAAGAACCTGTGCGGGAAAGTGTTTAAAGTGGAAAAGCTGTTGCACAGGGGCAGTTCCAATCTCTTGGCCTAAGAAGCCTGGTTCCAGTGGTACGAAAAGTCGTCACGGCTGGAGACTTCCTAGGCTGCAGTGGATGGTCATGGCGTCTTCAATGCCTTGTCACATCCTTCGCTCTCCACAGAGCGTTGCAGAACCGCCTTCTTGGTCATTGGATCTCACTGTTGATCTCATCCGCACAGTCCGCCGGAGCTGACTTCGCATGCTGGGGTAGGCAAGTCTCTATCTCACCGAAGGTCTCAGACCTGTCGGCTACCTTCACCTGGGTTAGCCCTCCTGTCGAAGCGGTGTATCGGGGTGTGGCTGCTGAGCATGCTACAGCTTCTTGGAGCCACAGGTGAGATCTGAGTGCCATGTGGGGACCAAAGGTGCACAAACTGCCCCCGAAGAGACACGACAAGTCCCCACACCAGAGATGCTACCCCTCCCTGGGCACCCCAGACATTCCCACGTATATTCCTGGTAAAACTCTAAATACATTGACTGAGCCTGTTGGGGGAGGGGCACCAGTTTTTTTAATGTCTTCCATTTTGTTTTCCTCTTCAAGATGGCAGCCAGCCTTCTGGTCACCATCTCCTGTCAGGAAAGGCAGGAAAATGGGTTACATAACCCTAATCTGCCAGGTAACCAGGCAGTTCATAAAGGGAGTTCACGCTCCCCTCAGGGTCCTCTCTGTGTGTATGTTATCAACACAACCCAGCGGTGCTAGGGTGACAGCTAGCAGGCTGTTTGGCTTTGTAGGCCATCTGGGGCAGAAGCCAGTCTGGTTGCTGACAGCCCTTTGTGGTGCAGCAATCTAGTTTCGCAGCTGTAACGACTGCTAGCTCAGGGTTTATTTGTGTTAGTTTGGAGTCTGCAGCAGGGCCAATCATACACACACACATACACACCATCTCATCCTCCAGTCTGAACACTGCATGCAGGACGGCATGTCAAGTATAGAAGAAAGGAAGAAAGAAGACCAGAAGCAAGATGACCAGGTCTCTGCAACTCCGTCCCGTCTCTGCTTGTTCCTTTCCCTCATCCTGGAGATGATCATCTACCTCTTTTCTCCAGACATCGAGACACTGGTAGGACAGTTTAAATTATTCCTGTTTGGGGTTCTGGCCTCATGCCAGGCTTCATTTGTGATGACTGAATCTTATGTTTGCTTTCTAAATTTAGTATTTTGTTAAATAAACCAGTTATTGCTTTAGCTATTTTTGTTTGACTTGATTAATACACGGTGATACAGATATGGTGCAGGTGTAGAACCTGTGTCCCAATAAGCAGGATTCAGTCCTGGTCTAACAAGCCAGCTTCTGATCTCAGTTTGGTGAAAATCAGGAGAAATCTTTTTGAAGTCAGCAAAATCACCACAGGTGTAAATCTGGTGTGGGGTCAAAATCAGGTCCTACATAATGCTCATTACCTCCTCCTCATACGCACTCAGTGGCAGAAATCTAGTGTAGCATCCCTCCCTGGAGCTGTTTTGCATGTGGTGATGTCATTCCCTAAAATAACTTTCAAGGAGGCACTTTCACTCACATCAGCTGGCTGTGTAAACCCATTTCCCTTGTTTTTCTCATACCCTTCTAGTCAGAGATTTTTGTGCTGAAACTTAAATATTTAGAAACATCTTCCAGATGTGTCCTAAAATAGAGATGGCCCTAGCAAGAGGATAATCAGCAGCCAGCCTTTGCAAGAAGTCTGAATCTGTCAAACAAATATCTTCAGACCTCTGTGTGGAAAATAACAGTAGCTTAAAATCCCTAGCTGCTTTTGACATGATCCTTGCACAAACATGGCTAAAATGAGTTCCCTGCCCAAGTAAGTACTTCAGGATTTAGCCTAAGAGTAGCATTGGTTATCATTCCCATATTCTAGACACTGTCGAAACAGCTGGAAACAAGGAGAAGTCAACATCATAACACTGTCTGGACCAGCATCAAGTGTTGTATTGCCCTCTCATGATCTACACAGCAGTTTGGCAGCCACTGCCATACCACCCCTACCAAGGGAATGTACAGCAGAATCACTTAATTAGCTAAATTGGAAGTTGCCTTGAATCATACAGCTAATATCCTGATATTTAGGAAAGTGTCAAGGGATCTTGAATGACCATGAGCAACCACATCTCACCTGGAAAATGGCATCTCTAACATCACAGTGCCTCTTAGCACTATGATCACTCATCAATGAGCCACAGATGCGAGTACCGCCTTCTGAACCACTAACCCCATTTTCCTGGATGGATACCAATCCTTATACTAGCGAGGGTTAATTCTGATTAGCTCGTGACATCTGTGCTTACCACCCTACATGGCATGTCTGCTCGGACACTGACCAAGTCAACTTATATCTGGCCTCTCCTGCTAGCTTAAATCACCTTGTGACCTCCTCACTGAGCTCTCTGCTACGATCTTTGAATGGCATGTACCACTTACTGGCTTTCACCTTGATTCAGTATCCAAGTGTGGCCACCTTTTAACAACTCCAATTAACCTGAAAATCACAGGGACTTCAACAACTTCCACCCCACCATCAACATCAGCCTGGATCAGTCCACACGAGAGATCCATTTCCTTGACACTACAGTACAATTACATGCTGGACAAATTTCTACCATCCTATACCAGAGACCTACCGACTGCTACATTTACCTTCATGCTTCTAGCTTTCACCCCAGACACATTTCTTAATCTATTGTATACAGCCAAGCCCTAAGATACAACCGGATTTACTCCAATCCCACAGACAGAGACAAACACCTACAGGATCTACATAAAGCATTCATACAACTGAAATACCCACCCGGAGAAGAGAAAAAACAGATTGATAGAGCCAAAAAAGTACCCAGACACGAATTACTTCAAGACAGGCCAAAAAGAGAAAACAACAGAATTCCACTTGCCACCTCTGCCCACACATCTACACAAGCGATTTCATCACTGGACCCAACCACATCAGCCACCAAATCAGAGGCTCATTTAATTGCACATCCACTAATGTGAGCTATACCAACAATGCCCCACTGCCATGTATAATGGCCAAACTGGACAGTCTCTACAGGAAAGAATTAACAGGCACAAATCAGATGTCTGAAAAGGGATACACAAAAACCTGCTGGAGAACACTTTAATCTACTGGGACACTCCCTGATGGCTCTCTAAGTCGCTGTTTTGTTTCAGGCCAATTCCACAAGCCAAATACACAGAGAAGGATTGGAATTTAACTTCATTTACAAGTTTAATTCTTATGCAAATGGTATGAACAAGGACATTGGCTGGCTCGCACACTACCTTCCACATCCTATGACTTAAACTACCAACCAAACAATGGAGATGCAAATTGTTCTTATCAGCCTGTTGTAATTATTTGAACCATCTACTCACTGTCTCTCTCTTTTTATTTTTTTCTCCCTTCCCCCTCCTTTTTTTTTCTCTTATTTTTCTCTCCTCCTCCCTTTCCCTTATTTATTCTTGGATCTGGACTTCTAATATTCCTATCATCTGAAGAAGTGGGTTGTACCCACAAAAGCTCATGATATCATCTACATCTTTTGTTAGTTTTTAAGGTGCTACTAGTCTATTTGTTGTTTTTTAAGTTTAACCTGAAAATAGTTCTTGAAACTCCTGATCTTGGTGCACTGGATCTGTATCCAGAAATATATGTATTTCCAAGCCCTTAACATAATATTGCAAGAGATGAAACAATTGTAACAGCAATGCAAAATCACTCCATTCACCAGGTCTCACATGCCACTTTCAGAGACTTCTGCCTTCTGATTGTTGTTCATTGGGATGTTCACAGGAAATCCAGGCTATAATGTAGTTGTCTGTTTTGTCTCTCAACAGATGGCTGCTCTCTCTTGTGTGTGCCAAAGCATTTCTGGGATTTCAGAATTGACAAAGGATAGAAAAAGGACAAATATTTATTGAAATAATTATTTTGCAAATTGGATGTAGTTTAATAGCTTCTAGAGACTGTTGACTTGTATCTTATGGTTCCTCTTGCCAAAGAAAAGGAAGGTTTATCAACTGCTTGAGTAGCTGTCACATTCCATGAGGTGAAAGACACAGACTGAGTCATATAGATGGTGCTCCTGGAAGGCCCATATATAAGCAAAGAATCTCCAGAGGATTTGAACCAAGAATTCTGTGATACCAAAGCAATGGAACAACAGCTGGAGCTGAAGCGGTCTTAACTCTTTACAGTAGTAGCCTTTGTAGCCTCTCACCATCCACCAGCCACTAGAGTATTAGGGTGAGATAGTGATTGCAATTTCATTGCTATAAATCCATTGACTTCAGTGGATTTAAACTGGTGAAAAGCCAACCTAGTAACAGCTACATACTTTTCCCATCCTAACACCATGCCAAAAGTTCTGGACTGCACCGTTTGTCCTATGCCTTTCAGGTGCAGCACGTAGAGTACATACTGCAGATGGCACTCCAGCACAGCATGCACTTGTCAAATACCCTGTTCCAACAGGACAACTGTGCATGTGTGCTTCCTTAGAATTTGAACCATGGCTAGAGTGTGCACATGCAGTATCTGCCCATGCTAGGAGCTGAGCTGAGAAGCAGCAGATCTAAAATTTAAGGAATTAATCTCTATTTGTGGTCAGCAAGCAGCAGCAGTTTTGCATACCATTCTGCAGACATATCGCAAACTAAAATTCAGCGAGTTTTGCTTAACAATATGCTTCATGAGCTTCAGTCTTTCCAATGACTGCAAGATGGGGTTTCAAGCAAACCGAAGTCAACTATCTAAAAAATCTGGGTGATTTAGGATTGTCAGTGAAAACAAACAGAATAACCATGCACTGTGGCACCATTTATTGAAAGATCACAAAGTGGCTAATAAAATGTAATGGTGCTTTATAGGTGTTAATGTAGCCTTCACGGTGCTCCTGCAAGGTCAGGAAGTATTATTTTTGCTAGTGAGAATGCTGTGGTACAAGGAAATTAGTAGATTTGATTTGAGCACCAAAACCTCTTATAAACCATTGTCTACCACGAAACTCAGAGAAGACTCTCCAATAATATAGCTTTGGGAAGTAATTCTGTGACTACTTTTTCCTAAACCTACAACCAATAGGGAACTACATTATTAGAGTGGGAATAAAGATTGCATACACACACACACACACAAAGGGGAGCTTCTCAGAGGCTGGTCAGTGTCCCTACCCAAGATTATTCAAGCAAAAAGGATGAAGTCCCTGGACAATCATGTTTCTAAGCTTTTGGCTGGGATCATGGTTTCTGTAATTACCTAGATTAAGCTGATTTGTGGAGCATTCCCACTTTTTAGAGTTTGGCTAAGCCTTAAAAATACTGGAGTTAGAACCTGTCATATCACCAGAGTAGTTTGGCTGTTTGAGGAGGATTTGAAACAAGTCCTTTGGGTACAGTTGGGATGATTTTATGATCATGGATACCAGCTTTTAGTAGCTCTGTTGAATGAATATTGGGACTTTCAAGATCTGTCTTTTAATATTGTCTGATAGCCTATTTCCAGTGTTACCTGCCTCCTGCCAAGTTGCTGTGGGGATTGTAGTTGGTTGACACAAACAGAACTCAATGATAAGCTTGTCCATGTAGACCACCTGTTCTGAGAGAACCCTGTTTTGGTTTTATTTAAAGTAAGCTCTTCCATGTGGCAGTTCAGGAAACACATCTCTATGGGGCAAATTCTGTGGTAATTTATTATGAGTTTATACCTGTATAAAATTCCCAGCTGGCCAGAGGCTTTAGCTAACATATATAGACACACTGGCTGCGTCTAGACTGGCATGATTTTGCGCAAATACTTTTAACGGAAAAGTTTTTCCGTTAAAAGTATTTGCGCAAGAGAGTGTCTACACTGGCATGTGCCTTTGTGCAAAAGATTTGCTTTTGTGCAAAAGCATCCGTGCCCAGTATAGATGCTCTCTTGCGCAAGAAATTAACGTTCCTGTCTACACTGGCCCTCTTGCGCAAGTATTCTTGCGCAAGAGGGCTTATGCCTGAGCGGGCGCATCAAAGTATTTGCGCAAGAAGCACTGATTTTGTACATTACAAAGTCAGTGTTCTTGCGCAAATTCTCGCGGCCAGTGTAGACAGGCGGCAAGTTTTTGTGCAAAAGCGAATGCTTTTGCGCAAAATCTTGCCAATCTAGATGCACCCAAAGTGTTTCAGACCTTTGGGTATGTTCTCTTAGGTTGGAAATGGCACCACTATAATGCCTGTGTGTTAGGAAGACATTTAAGTTTGGTGTTCCTAGCTCTGTGAATACACACGCAGGTTAGAAGTCCTTGTATGTATGTACATCAGCCCAGATCTTGCAGTCTTTTGCCTATTCTTTCTGTGAAGATGTGCAGAGTGTTTAGTGTATAAACACACAGGGGGAAAGGTGTCAAAGGGAAGACATGGATTATCTTGCCACTTCCTGAAATAACTTGTTTCTAATTTAAATGTTCTTCTGTGGTGTTGGCAATCCAAAGTCAGCAGCACCTTCTTAGTACACGAGAAATGGAAAATGAAACTAAATAGTCCCTTTCTGGCACATGATACAGACCAGTCAATTTTGATTGTTCAACTAAATAAAATTAAAAAATTAAAGAGATAAAAGAAGAGATAAAAATTAGATTTAATAACTATCTACCTTTGGAGCTTATATAGCCATGGTATCCAAGTGCTATGTAAATTATTTAGTTTGAATGATCTGAAGGATTATAACTCAGGCAAAGAATTAAATTTTAAATAGTTGAGGCCAATTTTTTATCTCAGTAACACTGGTGTAGTCTAGGTTAGTCCTCTTGGTTTTACTGGATTTACTCCAGCTTTTCACAAGTGTGCCTTTAAGAGAAGAATGTAGCCCCTGATTCGTCACTTGAACAGTGTTCCTCTAAATTAAGTCTTTGGCTACACCTGAGTGAAGCAGCTCTAATCAGAGAGCACTTAGCATGCAAATGAAAAAACATAATATTTGTTGCATGGGTTGCCATATGCACAAGCATCATGCTCTCAGAGTAACAGTCTATGGTGTTCTTGTTAAGTGTCTAAAAGTGCCAAGGATTGTGATGGGGTTGTAGAGTACAAATTAATTATCTCCAACAATTGCCTCTGCTTATTTCTCGCATGAAGGGGCAGCATCTTCATTGGAACCGCTTACATATAGTAGCTCAGGTTTAAGGTCTGTTGATTGGATAGAGGATATTTTGTGGTTGTCCATAAAGAGGAAGAGTAGAAATATGGCAGTTTCAGGTTTTACAGAACTGAGTCTGCAGTTCTGGGTAATTACCTAGTAAATATTCTTTTGAAATCCCTTCTTGGTGCAATCGGTGGAAAGTGTAAAAAGTTGGAAGATACCGAATAGTATCTCATTATTTGCTGGTGATTCTGACGCCTCCACACATGTTTGTAGAAGCCTGCTTTCAGCAGGTTTGTTCTAAGGATCTAATTCTGCAAGGTGCTGAGTAACTCCTGCAATGTGCCTAATGTTCTCAGCTTCCATGAAGGTTAAATGGGTCTGATGCTTCAAGTTAGTAAGTGATCGCAACATCTGTTGACTCCATGAGGAATCAATGTCACTCAGCACCTTTGAGGTCAGCATAGGCCAAATTCTGAAGTGTCCTGAATCCCCTGAAATCTTACTGACTTCGTGATGAGCTCTTGCTGAATGCCTAGCTCTTGTTTTGATTTTAGGCCTGATTTCAAGGCCATTAAAAAAAAAAACACAGAAAGACTCTGTTAATTTCAGTGGAATTTGGATCAGGCCCTGGGCTTTATGCTTTTTGTTTTTCTTTATGAATTTAGTAAAGGTTCTGCATTAACAGAACCTGGAATGGAACTGTCTGGAATCCAAAACAGGTACAGCATAGAGGGGACAACCTTCTCCCTACCAAGTCCAACCTTTGGCCTCAACACCAACATCAATATTACACAGGAGGATTGACTTTTCTTTCTAGTCCTCCATTTGCTCTCCCTGCCTTTTCCCCTCAGACAAAGCTCTGCATCTCCCAGATGCTGCTTTCCTTTCCATCGCCAAATTAGCTTATTTGTTTCAGTTTGTCCTGAAAAGTTCCACTGGGGGCATTGAATTGATCCACTGCAAAACTGTTCATCCTTGTATCCATGAACCAAACAAAGAGGGTTATAAATGGGAAGGCAGGGAATCAGAATTGAGTTAGGTATAATATAAATTCTGTGGGTCACTATATTTAACTAAGACTAGTACTAAGAAGCTACAACATTTCCTTCATGGACAGTAGCGGAGGGGATGGGGAGCTGGACAAAGCACGTTTTAGTTTGAAGGCAGGGAACACACACAGACAAGAGGGTATGCCAGACCAATGACATTCTTCCTTTTCCGTGGGTGTTTTGTGAAGATTTAAAGAACAGGTCTGTTGAGTGCACAGAGTCAAATCACCGCGGTGAGAGGTAAGCAGCTGAATGACCTTTACATCCTGCCAGCCTTGAGCTTTTACACTTCTCTAATAAAGTTACCTAGTGGCCTGTCAAAACATGGCTCTATGTAGGTTCCACAAATTATATACATTTTTGTTAGTGTCTCAGCCCTCGTTTACCCTATGGAATTATTTCAAAATAACTCCCCCCCCCCTTATTTCAAAATAAGAAGTGGAGTGTCCACACTACCAAGCCCGGTATTTTAAAATAACGGGCTGGTTATTTTGAAATCTGTATTCCTGCTTTCCTCGGGGAGTAAGTTTATTTCAAAATAGTTATTTTGGGAATTATTATTTCAAATTTAGTTATTTCAAAATAATTTCCTACTGTAGACATGCCCTAAGGTACCACAGGACTACACATTTTTTGTAATAAGGTACAGATATTCTCCCCTTCCTAGTGGATACTTGTGCAGCTGTAGCCAAGCTTCCATGTGATAATGGGCAGGGCAGAGGGTCAGGTTCCAAGGGCCTCCTTCCTTATGTAGCCATAAGAATGGCCATACTGGGTCAGACCAAAGGTCCATCTAGCTCAGTATCCTGTCTTCCAACAGTGGCCAGTGGCCAGTGCTTCAGAGAGAATGAACAGAACAGGTAATCATCAACTGATCCATTCCCTGTTGTTCATTCCCAGCTTCTAGCAAACGAGGACAAGGACACCACCCCTGCCCATACTGGCTAATAGCCATTGATGAACATATAGAATCAGAGAACTGGAAGGAACCTTGAGAGGTCATCAATTCCAACCCCCTGCACACATGGCAGGACTAAGCATCATCTGTCATGCCTGACAAATGTTTGCCTAACCTGCTCTTAAAAATCTCCCTGTGGTGGAAATTCCACAATCTCCCTAGGCTATTTATTCCAGTGCTTAACTAACCTGCCAGTTAGGAAGTTTTCCCCAATGTTCAATCTAAACTTTCCTTGCTGCACTTTAAGCCCATTGCTTTTTGTCCTGTCCTCAGAGATGAAGGAGAATAATTTTTTTTCTCTCCTCCTCGTCACAATATTTTATTCAACTTTTTTCTTGAAAGCTGTTAGCAAGCCCGCTCTCTAAATTGAACACAATGCTCCAGTTGAGGCCTAAACAGTGCAAAATAGAGTAGAAGAATTACTTCTCATGTCTTGCTTACAACACTCCTGTTAATACATTCCAGAATGGCATTTGATAGTTTTGCAGCTATGTCACATTGTTGATTCATATTTAGTGTGTGGTCCACTTATCACCTTATCATCTTCTAGATGTTTTCAAATCAATTCCTTAATTATTTGCTCCATTATCTTTCCTAGCACAGAAGTTAAGATGACTGGTTTGTAGTTTTCTGGGTTGTCCTTATTTCCTTTTTTATAGACGGGCACTATATTTGCCCTTTTCCAGTCTTCTGGAATCTCTCCCAACTTCCATGACTTTTCAAAGATAATAGATAATGGCTCAAATATCTCCTGAATCAGCTCCCTAACAGTGTGTCTACACAGCAGGGTTAAAGACAAAATAAGCTACGCAATTTGAGCTATCTCAATTGCGTAGCTTAAGTCAAAAAAGTGTAATTCGTCTTTTGGCACTGTCTACACAGCAGGAAGTCCAAGGAAGAACACTCTTCCTCTGATTTCCCTTACTCCTTTTAAAATGAAGGTTACAGGAGTCAGAGTAAGAAGTCCTCCAGCTCTCCATTATTTTGACATTATGTCAGAATAACTGCTTGTAGTGTAGACGTGGACTATGTTATTTTGGAATAATGTCAGTTATTCCGAAATAACACTGCTATAGACATAAGGTAAGTGTTCTAGAATGCATTTCATCAGGCCCTAATGAGTTGAAGATATCTAACTTGACTAAGTAATTTTTAACTTGTTCTTTTCCTACTTTAGCTTCTGAATTTATCTCATTTTCACTGGCATTCACTATGTTAGGTGTCCACTCACCATCAACTTTCTTGGTGAAAACTGAAACAAAGAAGTCATTAGGCATCTCTGACATTTCCCCATTTTTTGTTATTGTTTTTCCCTCTTCAATGAGTAATGGACCTCCCCTGTCCTTGGTCTTCCTCTTGCTTCTAAAATATTTGTAGATTGTTTTCTTGTTACTCTCTATGGGTATGTCTACACTGCCACCCTAGTTCGAACTAGGGTGGCTAATGTAGGCATTCGAACTTGCAAATGAAGTCCGGGATTTAAATATCCCGGGCTTTATTTGCATGTTCCCAGGCGCCCGAGTAATAGTATTTCGAATTAGGAGCTTTAATTCGAACTCCCTAGTCCGTGCCGCGTGTAGCCGCGGGCAGGGAGTTCGAACTACAGGGCATTTAAAAATGGCGGCGCCTGGGAACATGCAAATAAAGCCCGGGATATTTAAATCCCGGGCTTCATTTGCAAGTTCGAATGCCTACATTAGCCACCCTAGTTCGAACTAGGGTGGCAGTGTAGACATACCCTATGTCTCTAGCTAATTTGATCTCATTTTGTGTGTTGTCCTTTTGGATTTAATTTCTAATTCTAATACATACTTTTGCTATTTGTTTGTATGCATCCTTTGTAACTTGACCTAGCTTCTACTTTTTGTAGGACTCCTTTCTGATTTTTAGATCATTCAAGATTTCCTGAGTAAGTCAGGGTGATCTCTTGCCATACTTCCTGTCTGTCTGATGCAGTGGAATAGTTTGCTCTCTCACGCTTAATAATGTCTCTCTGAAAATATGCCAAGTATCTTCAATTGTTTTTCCTTTTAGGACTGCTTCCTATGGACTCTTACCTACCAGTTCCCTGAATGTGTTAATGTTTGTCTTCTTGAAATCCATTGTTTTTATTTTGCTGTTTTCACTCCTACAGTTCCTTAGAATCATGAACTTTATCATGTCATGATCACTTTCACCCAAGCTTCCTTCCACTTTCAAATTCTCAGCCAGTTCCTCCTTATTTGTTAAAATCAAATCTAGAACAGCCTTCCCCCTAGTAGGTTTCTCCACTCTCTGAAATAAAAAAACAATTATCCAATTGTGACCGGGTGCTTTCCCTGCACTGGCCCTTTAAGGGCAAAACCTCCAGTCCTGAGTGAGGGCTGAGAGTGAAGCCCCAGCTAAGGCTGTTCTGGCTAATGAGGGCCCAGCTGAGGACTATATAAAGAAGGGGGCTCTAGCTAGAGACATGGCTGCCTGGGAAACAGGCAGCTTCCTGGAGGTAGAACAGTGCTGGGGAAGTAAGGCAGGGTTGAGGAAGCTCTGGCCAAGCAAGCTCCCAGTTTGTAGGGGCCTGAAGCTACTGGGGCTGCAAGGAGCAGCCATGGTAGGCAGGGGTGGCAGGTCCACACCCCTTTGCCAGTGATGAGTGGCCATTTCAGACTGCAGTTTGCCCCTGAGGCAGGGGCTAGATGAAGAAGGGCAGTGGGTCACTGATGCAAGGTGTGTATGGGGGAATAGGGTGTTCCCTGGGGGGAGAACAGGGTGCCCTGGGGAGGGGAGGACCCTGGAGTGCAAGCAGGATAAACACCAACCTCTGGAAGGGGGGCTCAGACACCAGAGTGGGCACTGCCAGAGTGCAGTGTTCTGAAGAGGATGCCAAGGTCCATGAATGACACGCGTCTGGACTAGAGAGGGCAGCGAGAACGTGGGGAGACACCAGCTAGAGGAAGGCATCCAGCGAGTCATCAAACTAATTCCCAGAGCAACCAGCTAGAGGTGCCATGGTGGTGAGTCTGCCCCGTGACACTAATACATTCCAAGAACTTGTTGGATAATCTGTGACCTACTATGTTATATTCCCAACATATGTCTAGATATTTGAAATGCCCCATTGCCACCAAGTCCTGTGTTTTAAATTATTTTAATTAAAATTGACAATCCTTCTCTTCTCTCTGTTTGAGTAGTCTGTAGTAGTTCCCTATGATGACATCACCCTTGTTTATACCCCTTTTATCCTTATCTTTTTTGCACCTTATTATAGTCTTGGCCTTCACAACATTATCTGTCAAAATGTTCTACAAGTTGATTGTATAGTGTGTGAAGAAATATGTCCTTTTGACTGTTTTAAATCTGCTACATATTAATTTCATTTGGTGATCCCTAGTTCTTGTATTATGAAAAGTAGATATCATTTCCTTATCTACCTTCTCCACTCCAGTCATGATTTTATAGACCTTAATCATTTCTCCCCTTAGTTGTCTCTCTTCCAAGCTGAAAAGTTCCAGTCTTATTAATTCCTCCTCATACGGAAGCTTTTCCATAAACAATCATTTTTGTTGTCCTTTTCTGAACCTTTTCCAATGCCAATATATCTCTTGAGATGGGGTGACGACATCTGCATGCAGTATTCAAGATTTGGGTGTACCAGGCATTTACATAAAAGGAAATATATTTTATGTCGTATTATCTATCTCATTCTTAATGATTCCCAAGATGCTGTTCTCTTTTTTTTTTTTTTTTTTTTTTGACAGTCACCACACATTGAGTGGATGTTTTCAGAGAATTATCCAAAATGACTCCAACATCCATTTCTTGAGTGATAACAGCTAATTTAGACCTCATCATTTTATTTGTATAATTGAGATTAGGTTTTCCAAAGTCTGTTACTTTGCATTTATCAACATTACACTTCCTCTACCAGTTTGTTGACCAGTCACCCAGTTTTGTAGGTCTTCACAGTCTGCTTGGAACGTAACTATTTTGAGTAGTTTTATATCATCTGCGAATTTTGCTATGTCAGCGTTTACCTTTTTTTTTTTTTTTTTTTTTTTTTCCCCAGGTTATTTATAAATATGTTGAATATGGCTTTTACCGGTACAGATCCCAGGAGGGTACCACTATTTACCTCTCTCCCATCTGAAAACTAACCATTTATTCCCACCCTTTGTTTCTTATCTTTTATCCAGTTACCAATCTAGAGGCTCATCTAGACTACAGGGAACGGTCGAAAGAAGATATGCAAATTCTGCGGGAAAGTGAAAGTAATTAAGATGCGGCTTTTTCGGCAAACCTCCCCCCTTTGTCGAAAAGCCACATAAACCTCCTTTTTTGAGGAAAAGCGGCTTTTTGCCGAAGGGGGTCTACCACCCTTAATTACTTTCACTTTCGAAAGCTCTGCTTTTGAAAGTGCGATCTGAAGAAGATATGCAAATTCCCAAGGAATTTGCATATCCTCTTTCGACCATTCCACGTAATCTAGATATGCCCTATGATAAAAGACAGTTACCTGTTCTTGTAACTAATGTTCTCCAAGATGTGTTGTTCATGTCCATTCCAATTCAGGTGTACGTGCGCCGCATGCATGATTGTTGGAAACTTTCCCCTAGCAGCTCCCGTAGGGTCAGTATGGAGACCCCCTAGAGTGGTGCTGCTATATCAGCGCATATCCCTCCCCTCCCTCGGTTCCTTCCTGCTGGCTACTCCAACAGTGGGGAAGGAGGGTGGGTATTGGAATGGACGTGAACAATACATCTCGAAAAACACCAGTTATAAGAACAGGTAACTGTCTTTTCTTCTTCGAGTGCTTCTTCATGTTGATTCCAGTTCAGGTGACTCCCAAGCTTCTACCCCCTGGAGGTGGGGTTGGAGTTCAGAATCACTGACTGCAGTATTGCCCTACCAACTGCTGTGTCCTCTCTGGAGGATTTATCAATTGCGTAATGGGCCGTGAACATATGAATCGAAGATCATGTAGCCACCCTTCAGATTTCGTGCATGGCTATGCCACAAAGGCCGCTGACAAATCTTGAGCCCTACTCGAGTGGCCTGTGACTGGTAGGGGAGGCACCCCAGCTAGGTTGTAACAGGTGCGTATGCACCATACTATCCAGGTGGATATACACTGTGTGGATATTAGGTCTCCTTTCATATGTTCTGCCACCACCACAAATAGCTGTGTGGACTTCCTGAATGACCTAGTATGATCTATATAGAAAGCTAATGCCCTCTTTACATCTAGCATATGCAGTACCCTCTGCCTGTCAAGGACAGATCTGAGACCGCCTTTTACTTTTGGGTATGTCTACACTTCAAAGTTAATTTGAAATAATAGCCGTTATTTCAAACTTCAATAGCGTCTATACATGTAAACCGCTATTTTGAATTTAATTCAAATTTGGTAAACCTCATTCTACGAGGAGTAACGCCAAATTCAAAATAGCTAATTCAAAATAAGTGCTGTGTAGACACTTAATTTGAATTAGCTGGCCTCCAGCCCTTTCCGGTTTCCCCTGGTGGCCACTCTAGGCCAGACCAGGAAAACTCCTCTCCTCTCCCCCAGCCCCGGAGCCCTTAAAGGGGTAGACTCTGGCCAGACTGCACATGCCAGAGCCAGGCCTGCCAGCAGTCTCTGCCCCTGACCCAGTGGCCCCATAATGAGCCAGGCAGCTAGTGTCAGCCAGCCGTCCCCTGCCCAGTCCCCCAGCACGCAGGGGCCGTAGATGGCACACACCCGCCTGGACTGGTGTGGAGATCATGGACCTCATAGAGGTTTGGGGGGAGGCCCCCAATGTCCATGATCTCCACACCACGTGGAGGAACACGGCTGTCTATGGCTGCATAGTGGCCACCATGGCCCAGAAAGGCCACAGGCACACCCAGGAGCAGGTGCGCCTGAAAATTAAAGAGCTGTGGCAGGGGTTCACCAAGGGCGGCGCCGCAGCAGGGGATGACACCTGCCCCTACTTCCCCGCCTTAGACCGCATCCTGGGGGGGCGGGATGGTCCACGCCAGCCTGGGAGGCAGCGAGCCAGCGGGACCCCCGAACTGTCCCGGCACCGGAGTCAGTAGGGTTGTCAGGGGAGGCCACACCAGGTAAGTGCCATCACTGTCCCCTACCTGGGGCGGGGTGGGGAGGGAGACCAGGGACCGCGCGTGTGGGCCATGCCTCCCATGGATCATGCAGCCATCTGTGCAGGTGCGGGCATGTGCCGTGCCACCCTTGGGCAGGTGGCTCCAGCTGCGTGCCACACAGGGGCTGTGGCCCGATAGCCACGTGCGTGTGTGTGAAGAGAACTGACATGCTCCCGACCCCAGGGCAGGACTCAGCAGGACACCCTCCCTTCACACGCCCCCTCTACGCAGGCCGCACTATACACGGCACAGGGGCATGGGTGTGGTCTTGGGGCAGCTCCCACTTCTGGGGAGAGCCAGACATCCCGATCATGGCCTCTCTGCAAGCACGTCGGCTCTGATGGTGCAGGGCACGGTCACCCTCACCTCGCAGGGGGCGCTGGGCATCATCCACTGCGTCCCCAGGGAGAACTGACCACTCCCCTTCTTTCTCCACAGCCACACCAGCTGCATGTGCAGGGCGCACCACCCCACCTGGAACATGCTCCTGCACCCGAGGGCTCCACAGGACCACTGCAACACGGCAGGGGTACCGAGAGCAGCACCTGAGGGCCCTGTGAGCCCTGCACCGCACCATCCAGGGCTGGGTGCAGAAGGACCTGCAGCTCCGCCAGGAGCAGCTTGCCCAGGACCGTGCCATGTGCTCACACCTGCAGGCCCTGCTGCAGAGCGTGCTGCCCCATGCCACCCCAGCGCCTGTGCCCCCCAGCTACTGTTCCTCTTCCCACTCCTGCCCCCTCCCTCCTCACCCTCCTCCTCAACCGCCACACCCCCCACCTCAACTGCCACACCCTCCTCCCCATCCCCATGGGGATGCCAAGGCCCCCGCACCTGCCATGCTGGGAGACATGTGGCCTGATGAGACCCCCATCCCTGAGTGCTGAGCTTCCCCTCCCCCTTCCTCCCCTTGCTTCCCCCTTCCAGCTCCCTCCTCCCAGTTTTCCCCCCTCCCCTCTCCCACCCTCTGTCCTCCCATCTCCCGCCTCCTTTCCCCAGTCTCCCCAGAGTTTCATTCCCCCTCCCCAGTTTTGTTAAATAAAGACAGTTTTGTTAAATGAAGACCTATTTCAAAATAGGTTTTGTGTGTAGATGCGTTATTTTGAATTAGCTTAATTCGAATTAACTATTTCAAATTAAGTTCACTCAAATTAACGCTGTAGTGTAGACATACCCTTTGGTATAAGGAAGTAGTGGGAATAGAATCCCTTGCCCCTCACTTCCTGAGACCTCTTGAATTGCACCTGCGTTGAGGAGCAATTGGACATCTTGTTTGAGGAGATGCTCGTGAGAGGGGTCCCTGAAGAAGGACAGGGAAGGGGGATGGTGAGGCGGTGGGGATGCAAACTGCAGGGAGTACCCCACTCCAACCATGAGGAAGACCCAACAGTCTGATGTAATATTGGCCAACGCACGGTAGAAATGGGATAATCTGGCCAAAAACGGAGGGGATGGACCCAGTAGGTCTGGTGGTCTGCCCTTGGGCACACCCTCAAGAGGCCTGCTTAGGGTCTGGGGGAGGCTTGGAGAGTGCCGGTGGTTTATCCCACACCCTGGATGCCTCGGCCTCTGAAATTTTGAATCAGGTCCCTGGTCGCTTCAAAGGTGTCTGGTGTTGAAGGGGAGTTCAAGACTGGCACTGGGTTCCCCTGGTTATTTTGCTGAGACAGGATTCCCCTCCTGTTGTTGTTCCTATTGCACCTCTGCTGCTGCTCAGGGAGCTGTCTAGAAGCAAACCTTTGCTGTGGAGAGTGGAAAGGGTGCCTCTGGGAAGCTGGGGTATGTATTCCCAGGGATGTAATGGTTGCTCAGGAGTCTTTGAGGGAGTGAAGCTTAGTGTCAGTCTGCTCTGAAAATAGGCTGTTGCCCTCAAAGGGGAGATCCTGCAATGTAGATTGGACCTCTGGGGGAAGTCCCAAGGCCCAAAGCCATGCAGACCTGTGCACAGCCATACCAGTTGAAAGTGTTCATGCTGCCAAATCTGGGGAATCTAGGGCTGCCTGCAGGGATGTTCTGGCTATAGTGTGGTGGTCCTCCAACAGGGCTCTGAATTCCTGTCAGGCATTGTGGGGCAGCAGCTCCTTGAATTTAGTGAACTTCCCATGATGTATAGGCATACCTGCTAAGGATTGCCTGCTGATTTGTGATCCTTAGCTGTAGAGTAGACATTCTGCAGAGTAGACCTTCCTGCCCAACAGGTCAGTGTTTTTGGCCTCTTTCACTATAGGGGCGGGGGACTGCTGGCCTTAGCAGTCAACGATGGTGAAAGACAAGACCACAGTCAACAAGGAGTGATGGTGGGAGTACAGAAACTCATATCCTTTGGGCGGAACAAAGTATCTCCTCTCAACACCCTTGTGTGTTGGGGGAATGGAGGATGGGATCTGCCACAGGTTCATATAGTTAGACTGTATCATCTTCATGATTGGCAGAGCCTCCCTGGAGGGCCCTTCTTGTGAGAGCATGTCCACCATTGGGTCCTTAGGTTCCTGCATCTCCTCTAATGGGAGATTCATGTTCTGTGCCACCCTGCACAGCAGCTCCTGGTATGCCCTATGGTCCACAGGCATGGGCCCAGAGATGGAGGTGTTTGCCACTATTTCATCTGGAGAGGAAGATGAACCTGCATGGTGTCTTTAGCTGACACTTGGGCTCTATCTTCAGGTTTCACCTGATGTCTCTGCCTGGGTGGCTGTTCCTGAGACTTGAGGGGTGGACTGTCTCTTCTCGGTGGATGATACTCCATTGCTGACAGTGCCCTTGAGTGGCACCTGTCCTGAGGGGAACAAGACCTGTGGCTTGTTGACACCATCGACCTAAGCGTGCCCTGTGACTGATGGGTCCAGAAGGGCCACTGAGCTGGTGGTGGCCATTGCTGTTGCTGGTGGATCCCTTCTTCTACACCCGGAGTGGCTGCTCTGAGATCTCACTGACATGGTGTCTGACATGGACTCTGATTGGGATGATCACAGTGGTGCTGACGATGTCAGTGCTGGTGTTGGTGTCGGGATCCTCTTGGGGATCTTGAATGGTGCTAAGATGGCCTGGAAGGGGAGTGACATCTAGGACTTGACTTGGAGGCCAATCTCGGTGCCAAACAACAATCTCTGTGCCAGCCTCATGCTCAGTGTTGAGCTCTCTAGAAGTGTTGGTGGTGGACGACACTGTGCTGGTGAAGGCGGACCCACCAAAGAGGAAGACCTGTCCTGCATTGCCAGCTTTCCCCTTCACAAGTACAGTGTCAGTGGTGCTGGTGGTTTATCTCACACCATGGATGCCTTGGCCTCTGAAACTTGAATCAGGTGCCTGGCTGCTTCGAAGGTGTCCGGTGTCAAAGGGGAGTTCAAGACTTGCACTGGGTTTATATCTCTTGGGGTACATCTAGACTACATGGCTCCGTTGATGGAGCCATGTAAAACAGTTTACTCGACATAGTCAAAGAAGCGGGGATTTAAATAATCCCCGCTTCATTAAAATAAAAATGGCTGCCGCACTATGCCAACAATCAGCTGATCCGGCACAGTGCGGCAGTCTAGACGTGGCGCGGTCAAGAAGGGAAGCCTTTGTTGACCGCTCCGGTATGCCTCGTGAAACAAGGTTTACCCGAGCGGTCGACAAAGGCTTCCCTTGTCGATCAGGCCATGTCTAGACTGCCGCACTGTGCTGGATCAGCTGATCGTTGGCACAGCGTGGCGGCCATTTTTATTTTAATGAAGCGGGGATTATTTAAATCCCCACTTCTTTGACTATGCCGAGTAAACTGTTTTACATGGCTCCGTCGATGGAGCCATGTAGTCTAGACGTACCCCTGGTGACTGGCCATGTGCCAGACTCAATGGTACCAGTCTCTGGGCCAGAGTCCACGGCACATCTTGGACCTGTCATGCTGGGGATTTCCTCCACGCATGGTCATGTCTCTGACAGGGCCTATGAGGGGATCTTCTGCTGTGTTCTCTCCTGCCTTGTGGTGCCAGTCAGGTAGATCTGTGTCTTGGCACTGCAGTCTTCAGTTCTGGGGAACCCTGGCACCAGGAGTCTCTTGCTGTATCTGGCTTCTTCACGGCATCTCTTACGGAGACCAGAGCACTCCACACTGAGCTGGCTCCTGGGGCCAATTTCTCAGCCCGAGGGGGTTTTAGCAACACTTCCATCAGTAGCTGTTGGAGCCTGTACTCCCTGTCCTATCTGGTGCGAGGCTTAAAGCTTCTACGGATTTTGCAACTTTTGGTGTGATGTTCTTCACCCATACAGCAGAGACGTGTATTATGTGAATCACTGTTGGGCATATGGTGCCTGCAAACTGCGCACAATTTAAAACTAGGGGCATTAGGCATGCTCCTGTGCCTTCGGGGCCTGGAGATCTTGGGCACTTGCCCTCTGTCCATTGGTTCTGAAGACTTAACTTTCTGTGTGAATAAAGGAAGAAGAAGAGCTAATGCTAGGGACTAGACACTTGCCAAGGTAAGAGCTAGCTGTAGTTCCAATGTTGCCACGCATGGTAAGAAGGATCTGAGGGAGGGGCAGGGCGGCTGTGGCGTATATGCAGTGATATAGTGGCACCACTCCAGGGATCTCCACAGCCCACCCTATGGGAGTTGTTAGGGGAAAAGTTTCTGACTATTGTGCACGTGGCACACATACACTAGGGATGTTAAATATCGAGTAATTGACTAATTGAATAGTCGATACATTTTGCATTGACTGACTAGTTGATAGGGTGTCTCCGCCTTTGAAGTGTAGAAACAGCACTAGGGCTGTGGCTACACTTTAAGGTGAAAGCACCACATGGAGCCTGGGGTCAGTTGGGGGCTCCACCACTGACCCTGGGCTCCACATGGTGCTGCTGCTTTGAAATGCTGTGGGGAGCCCAGCATCAGGCTCCTTGCGGCATTTCAAAGTGGCAGCACCACATAGAGCCAGGGATCAGCTGGAGACTCCTCTGCTGACCCCAGGCTCCATGCAGTGCTGCTGCTTTGAAATGCCGCATGCAGCCTGGGGCCAGCTGGGTCCCCAGGCTGCACGCAGCATTTCGAAGGGGCAGTGCCGCACAGAGCCTGAGGTCAGCGGGGGAGTCCCCAGTTGATCCCGTGCTCCGTCTGGTGCTGCTGCTTTGAAATGCCGTGTGCAGCCTGGGGACAACCCACCCGGCCCTGGGCTGCACACAACATTTCAAAGCGGCAGTGTCACGTGGAGCCCAGGGTCTGGCCCCAGGCTCCACATGGTGCTGCCACTTTGAAGTACCCCTCTTCCCTCTCCACTTGCTGCCTCTTTCTGATAGAGGCAGCAAAGGGGGGGGGGGGGGAGAGCAACTAGTCAACAAGCTTGTCAACTATCTGATAAGCATTTGCTTATCAGATAGTCAACTAGTCCTTCACATCCCTAATGTACACCTGAATTGGAATCGACATGAACAAGCACTCCTAGAAGAATACCTTCCCTCTTGTCCCATGACATCTTACTTGCTTATGAGCCTTTTGTGAGGTATCTTGTCAAAGGCTTTCTGAAAATCTAAGTACACTAAATTCACTGGATCTCTCTTGTCCACATGCTTGTTGACCCCCTCTAAGAATTCTATTAGATTGGTGAGGCATGATTTCTCTGTGCAAAAACCATGTTGATTCTTCCCCAACAAATTACGTCTATCTGTGTGTCTGACCATTTTGTTCTTTACTATCCTTTCAATCAGTTTGCCCAGTACTGAAGTTAAGTTTACCAGACTGCAATTGCTAGGATTTCATCTGGAGCCCTTTTTAAAAATTGGTGTGACATTAGCTATCCTCCACTCATCTGGTACAAAAGCTGATTTAAATGATAGGCTACAGAATACAGTTCTGTAATTTCACATTTACGTTCCTTCAGAACTCTTGGGTGAATGCCATCTCACCTTGGTGACTTATTACTATTTAATGTATCAATTTGTTCTAAAACCTCCTCTAATAACGCTGTCTGGGACAATTCCTCATATTTGTCACCTAAAAAGGAATGACTCAGGATGGCAATCTTCCTCATATCCTTAGACATGAAAACAGATGGCCTTATTGTCCTTGAATGCTCCTTCAGTATCTCAGTTGTCCATTGGCCCCACTGGATGTGTAGAAGATATATATTTGATCTGTTACACACACACACAAATGCATACACTCATAAACATGTATATGGGTACATGTACACATACACGTGTGCCTATATGCACATGTATACACACATGCACACTTGCTTGCTCACACCAGCATTTCTCTTTAAGGCTGGAGATGGGGAACGGAGTCTGATGGAAGTGGGCAAGACATCAGCATTGAGTCACAGTTTGTAAAAAGCTGAGTCTAAGTGTAAGGTAGGCAATTCTTCCTAGTCAATGAGAAGACAGGGTATAAGGACTTAAACTGCAGATGGGGAGACATGTGTTAGATTTTAAAATGATGTCTCTGCCTGAGAACATATGTGTATGCCATAGCCTGTCCTGGATACATTATTGTCTTAATGTCACTAAGATTCTCAAGAGTTGACCCAGACACCCATTTAGTGTGGATAATTAAAGTGAGCGGTTGGTTATTTGAAAGGGAGAGAGAGACAGTGAGTGAGTGAGAGACACTTCAATGAATACAGATTTCATTTTAAAAAGAGAAGCAGAGCTTTAGCAGGGATTTAAACACTGCAGCTGCCTAAAACTCCCAGTCTATTTTCTTATTTCCATTCTCTCTATATCCATCATGATTACCAGAGCACTACATCATACAGAGGATGCAGGAGGGCTGGTTTCCCCCATTCTTAGTCATAAAGCCAATCTGCTTTTAAGCAATCCTTTGGCCATTGATTTATCCACTCAACGGGGAAGGGAACCAGCTTGGATAAAATAAGCAGCACTCCTCCCAAACCTTTGCTGTAGGCTGGGGTGCCTTTACCTTTGCATTATGTTGACACTGTGCTGTAAATGTCATGATAAGAACATAAGAACGGCCATAGTGGGCCAGACCAAAGGTTCATCTAGCCCAGTATTCTGTCTGCTGACAGTGGCCAATACCACATGCCCCAGAGCGAGGGAACACAACAGGTAATCCTCACATGATCCCTCTCCTCTTACCCATTTCCAGACAAACAGAGGCTACGGACACCATTCCTACCCATCTTAGCTAATAGATTCATGGAGGTTAGATCCATCAATGGCTATCTAGCTCTTTTTTAAACCCTGTTAAAGTCCAAGTCTTCACTACATCCTCTGGCAAGGAGTCCCACAGGTTGACTGTACTCTGAGGCTATGTCTACACTGCCGGCTTTTGCCGGCAGAGAGTATGCTAATGAAGTGCTCATTAGCATTTGTCGCACTGTCATTAGTATATTCTCTGCCCGAGGCTTTTTGCGCAAGAGGTTTTTGTGCAAAAACAAGCAGTGTATATGGATCTATTTTGCACAAAAACTCCCTTTTGTGCAAGATCCCTATACCTCCTTTTTTGAAGCATTAGGGCTTTCTCCCAACAAATTATATTCATCCATCTGTCTGACAGTTTTATTCTTTACTATAGTTTCAACTAATTTGCCCAGAACTGACGTTAGACTTACCAGTCTGTAATTGCCAGGATCAACTCTAGAGCCCTTTTTAAATATTGGTGTCACATTAGCTATCTTCCAGTCATTAGGTACAGAAGCTGATTTAAAGGATATGTTACAAACCACAGTTAATAGTTCTGCAGCGTCCCATTTGAGTTCTTTCAGAACTTTTGGGTGAATGTCATCTAGTCCTGGTGACTTGTTGCTGTTAAGTTTATCAATTTGTTCCAAAACCACCTCTAATGACACCTCAATCTGGGACAATTCCTCAGATTTGTCACCTAAAAAGAATAGCTCAGGTTTGGGAATCTCTCCAATTTCCTCAGCCATGAAGACTGATGCAAAGATTGGTGGACGATGTGATGCAACATGGGGTTTCCCAAATACCGTGGACAATGTGAGCAACTGAACTTTTTAAATGCTTTGGAATGAGCCTGCTGGAGCTGATTCTAATTGTGTGCAGAGATTCATATTAGGCAACACTGATCAATTAGAACTTGGATACTGAATGAAATAGATTTGGGCTTTCAGTGATCACTGAACACCACTTATTGAACGAGGAGTAAAACTAAGACAATACCCCAGGCCCACTGACAGTGGAGTTGGAGGGGTGGGGGGAAGGACAACTGCCCTGAGGCCTTAAAGCTTAAAGGGGCTTAAAGCTCAGATTGCTGCCACTGCCGTTACTGCTACCTTAAGGCCAGCGTGCTCTGTTTCTTGCTACCGCAGTGAAGCCAAGTGCAGCAAGAGAGGGCGGCAGGGTAGAGAGGAGCAGACTTCCAGGCCACTCCAGCTGCTTCCCCAGCCAGGTCCCTTTCCCCAGGTAATCCCCTAGGCCACCCTGGGACCTGTCCATAGCATGGTTGAGGTTGCCACCATGAAGCCCCCAAAATAGGGCTAGGAGGATGCTCCGGATGGGATGTCTCTTGTGCATATCAAATCTATTTTTGCTTCACCTGGTGTACCTGACATAGGAATGTCTGACAATGGGCTTTAGTTTAGCAGACATGAGGTTCAGTGGTTGCACAGAAGTATGGGTTTAGACATGTATCCTCATTAATCCCCAATCTATTGGGCTGGTAGAAAGCAATGCCGAAATACCAAATGGAACAAGGTTGTGGAAACAGACTCTGATCCCTATTTAGCACTTTTACATTACATAATAGAACCAATGAAGTATGTGTTATCACTTGCCAGCATTTTGTTCAAAAAATAACTGCAATATTAGCAACTGACAGCAGCATCCTGGGGGACTTGTAGATGTATAAAATGAGCAAAATGGCAAAACCACCAAAACCAATCAGTATGATTTGGAGTCCCAGTACTCCAAATCAGTATGATTTGGCATTAGTAGCTGCCACCGCCTAATAACGATTACAGGAAACATTGTTTTCAAACAGCAGTGGCGTGACATAAAGGCTGCCTGGCTGTCGTATGAAATTGTCAGCCCAACTGGACATACAAAGTACGGCTGCAGTGCTGGAATCGTTTTTGCGGTGTGGGTGCTGTTACTGCTGTCTGCGCTCCCCACAGCCCCAACAGCTGGATCTGGGAGCAGGGCCATGGCTCTGGGAGGGAGATGTGGACAGGGGTAAGGTGGTGGGTGCAGAGCATGGGCATGGGACTGGAAGCAGGGATCCTGCATTTGGGGCTGGTGGCTGGGATCCTGAAAGGCAGGACCACAGAGCTGGCAGCTGGGACTCTGGGAGGCAGGCATATAGGACCAGTAGCCAGGATGCTGGGTGCAAGACTGGGGGGATTGCAGCTCCCCCTGCAACCCTGCTTCCCACTCCTATGCAGTGCAGAGAAACTGTGCAGAGAAACAGGCAACAGCTTCTCCAGATTCTAGAAGGGAAGGAAATAGGGGGCACTGAATTAACAATTTTGCTGGCAGGCCTCAGACATGCATAGCAGGTTAAAAGGGCTGAGCCCCAGGCCATGACAAAACCCAGAAATAATGGACCTACTGCTGGATGTCAGTGGGGCTGATGTCTCATGGGTGACCCAAAGGGCACCTCAGAGAATAATTAAACATTGCTAGTTAGTTTAGTTAGGTTGAGTGTAAGAAATTGGAATTCTGTATTATGATAATGTTGCTTGTTAATTGTTATGTTGATGTTCAGCTGGGGAAGGGGATGTGGGGAATGGTACCTCTATGAGGCTCTGGCATTTGGAACCAGCTCTCACGCAAAGGCTCCTGTTAGGCATTCTTGATCAGCTGGCACTCAGACAGGGCAGGAAGCAGATCTCTATCGGAGTCCCTGGCTCTGAATCATCACTGAATAGCTCAGATAGAACCTCACCATCAGCTGCTTTGCAATCTCCCAGACCTTCCTCCTGGTGCTTCATCCCCTGTCTGTCTCTGGTATGCTCAGAAATCTATTCTGATGATATTTCTTGAGCACACACTGCTGCTTGTTTCTTTGAATGGCCCCTGTGTTGATTTAGTGAGTGGCATTGATAAATGGTGTTCCCTGCCCTCATAGGTGGGGGAGTCACAATGATGGAGTGCCAGGAAGGAAGGGGAATGGTGAAAATACCGAAGCTTTGGAGGTCAGTAGAAATGAGAATGGGAGGCAAACCAGCAGGGACTTCCTTTCCTAAAGAGCACATCTCCCCTCTTGACACACACTCTGATTTTTCTGGGTGTCCCTCAGGCTGTCACTGCAACATGAGCTCTAAAAATAATACTGCCAAATTATGTCCCCGGCAAAAGGCTCATGAGCTCTCAAGCCCCTCTTGAACTAATGCCTTCCAGAGGGGAGGGAGGGAAGAGTTGAGAAGCAGGTGGACTGGGCCATGGAGGGACTCTGGAATTTTACTTTTAGCTTTGCCATTCATCGTGTGGCTTTGGGCAGATCAGTTAACCTCTGTAAGTCTGACTTCCAAAGGCAGCCTTCACCCAGACAGTTGATATGTACACTCACCTGCACATAATTTTTGTGGAGTTTATTGTCAGTGGAGCTGGGACCCAGTCTGTATGTACACATATGCCTGTGCATGGGGGATGAAACTTTCACACACAAAACCAAGTGATCCAAGCACAGATTTTAAGTGAATAACTGAGCTTGTGCTCCAGGGGAAAGGATTCAGGCACAAGATCATTTCCAAACACATAGCGTTAGGAGTACCCATGATATGCCAATCTGAAGTAGCAAGATAGGCTGAGGCGCAAAAAGTTTATAAACTCTGTGCAGAGTTTTGAATTAAACCAAAAGCATAACAAAGATTGGCTAGAACACGCTGTAGTGTAGATGCATAAGAAACTTGAGCAAACAGCCAGAGACAAGTCAAAGATGGCTGCTAAGGGACATGAGCAGGATGTTAGTGACAGTATGTTATTGAAGGCCTGCAGGAATTTTTTATCTCAGCGTTTATATTTGGTGCTGAAGCTTATATTCTTTCAGCAACTAGATAAATTTTCTTAGTGGGCAGGGAAAAGGAGAGGAAAATCTACAAGGCTTGATTATGGCAGAACATTGGGTTAGTCAGTTAAAGAACTTGGCAGAGATTTCTGCTGGTTCACAAATGAAAGACATTAATTATTTCAGGATAGCTAATAAATACTACCATTCCTATGCAAGCATGGACTAAATGCTTATGTACAAGTGAGAGGGAGATTTCCAGTTACTAAAACAAAAGATTGGGAGCTAGGATTCTTGGGTAGAGTTAGAAAATGTGTTTCTTCACCCACCCACCCCCACATGAAAATTCTACTAAGCACAACATTTTTTTGTCTGGAAAAATATTTTTCTGGAAAATTTCCATCCTTTCAGATTTTATTTCTGGCCCTGCTGCTGTCCTGCTCCATGATTTTGGATGTGTCACTCTCTCTGACTCAGTTCCCCTATCTGTGGAATGATTGTAACAATAGGCATGTGGAGAGCTTGTAAAGGTTGGTGAAGCACTGTGAGAGCTTCAGAACTTGATATTTCCAACTGAGGTTTGCTTTTGAGGTTTAAGGGTTGGAACCTGAAACCCACAAGCAGAAATTTGTGGAGTGAAAATCCTTATAGATTGAGATCAAAGCAAATTTGATTTTGAACTGTGTCAAATGAAATTGCAGAGTACAGTGTAATAGCAATTATTATGTAAATAGCAGCTATGACACTTTGTACTAGAGTTGACTGAAAAATGCTGATGAATTTCTATAAAAATAATGTCATGAAATTTTCATGGAAATCTGGAAATGGTATCTGACCTATGCTATTTTGCCTGTCTCTAACATCTTTTATCCAAGTTTCTCAAAGTTCTATACAATATTTATTATAATGACACTAGGCAACATTGCTACTGAAGTAGGCAAGTCTAGAATCATTGGCCAAGATTTTGAAAAACTACTTGTGATTTTGAGTGCCTCATTTTTGGGGTGTGTGTGATTTAAACCTATAAAAGGAATCTAATTTTCCAAATGGGCTCAAGTCCCTTTAAAATAACAGCCAATTACTGCCATTTTTAAAAATCTTGGCCATTTTCTCCATTGCGTGAAATAGTAAACTGAGGCAATGGGGTCGCCTGACTTCCCAAAGTTCACATAGCTAGTCGGTGTCAGAACCAGACACTGGTCTGATTTCCAGTCCCTTGTTTGCAACAGGCAAAACTCTCAGATACATGACATACAAAAAGCAGGAAGCAGAGATTCCTACCAGGAAGACCAGATTTGACACCTCTGCTTCAGGTCCTTTAAACCTGTTACTGAATCAGGAGACAATGGGGAAGCTTTAGAATATAGTTATTTAGCTTTCCAGGGCACAACAAAGAAAGGGGAATGAAAAAAGAAAGATTGATCAACAAAGTCAGTGAGTGTGACATGAGAGGAGAACCTCTGAAATGGATTAAAGATTGGCTTGGAGACTGATAGGAGGTAGGGAATATCAGTAAAATATAGCAGTTAAGAGTGAAAAGAGGCAGCAAGCTGAGAGCCACTCTTATCTTTACCTTGGCTATAAATGATGCTAGGAAAGATGTTTCAGGGGGTAGCTGAGTTCTAATTTACCCCCAAATGTCTTAGAAGAGCCCAGTAAGCAGTGGAAGTGTTGGTAATGTTGCTAGACAATATTGACCTCCCGTCCCAGCAAATTCTCTGGTTCAGCACTGGTCAGGTCCCCAGGGTGCTGGACTAGAGAGGTTCAACCTGTACAGTGAGAGAACTCCCCAAAATGGAACTACATAAGCTAAAATCAGACTAAGAACTATCCAGTGCTATCCAGGGCTGCCGGGCATATGGCAGCACCCCCATGCTTGAAGTGGTTTCCAGCATATTCAGGTTTGCAGTATGGTTCAATGGCTCTCAGCACTCCCACTGCACAAATTGTTTCAAAGCCATAAGTACTATTAGATCTTTAATGACCACAAGGGATGAGGACATCAGTTTTTACATACCACCCGGAAGAAGGAGGGCCTGGTTCTGATGTCTCTTATACTTGTGCAGATCAGGAATAACTCGATTAAAGTCCAGGGAAACACAGAGGCATAAGTGGGAAGCAGTTTCAGCAAGACAGACTCCTACCACCACCCTGCGGCATTAGTTTAGTATGTGCTCTAAGGGGAAAGCCCCTACTGAATCACTAGCACCACTTCCTCTGGTTTCGTGTCTAAGTACTGACCCCCTCCCGGGGCCACTGAGTTTATGCCTGCTGCCAAAAGCACAGTGTGAGGCGGCAGTTCTGTGTGAGCACACCATGTAATTTTTATGTGCTAGCTGTTATGTGGGTTTTTCTCTCTACTGCAGTATATAATCTCTTTGCTTCATCCAATGCCTCTGCTAGCTCAGTATTCTGTGTGCATTCCAAGTCCTGTCCAAATCTAAATGTGCCCCTATTTTCCTTTTGGTAACTTTATTCTGAGGCTTATCTTGAATTTATCTTGAATGTGTAGGGATGGAATCATTGCAACCTTTTTGTTTCTTAATGGAATCTGATCACTGTCAAGATCTTTGCTCAGTGTTTTCCATTAACAGTTACTGGTTTACTAATCACTTCATCTCTTGAGTTGCAAGCACAAAATTAATGTAATCACCATTACTCCCTGATCAGGATCCTTTATGTGTATAGTCTGCTGCTGTTTGCTAAGAAGACAAGGCATGCAAAAACAAACAGTGTCTCAGTCTGAGAGCATCCTTTGCTCATATGACTGAGCTCACTCACATGAATGAGTGAAATAAAGAAATAAATCTGTTTACATAGGGAAATAAAAAGAGCCATGCCATCTGGTCTGGTGCCTTGTCCTTGACAGTGGCCAATTAGAAGACATAAAACCTCCATAATGCACCTAATTGTACAGTTCTACAACACAAGAAGAGGGTTTTTTTAATTGACCCAAGCTTGTGATCAACTTTTGCACTGAAGCAGAGGACTAATAGGGCTAGTAATGTACTCTGCAATAACATGAGCTAGGATCATCTTTTCTATCCACCAGACCAAAAGTGATGCATACATGTGGTGCAGGTCCTTAAATGAAAACAAATAGCCAGTGCAATGGCTTGCCCAAACCCAGATCTAAAATCTAACCAATGGGGGCTTGGGATTTATGATGTGGCAGTGGGGAAAGTGGTGCTTTGCAGACAGTAAGTAGAGAAGGGGCTGGCTCCATCAAGCTATTTATGGGCCTACCTTTTTGTCTCATTCAGAACAGCTCAAGAACAGAGAGTGAGGGACAGTCTGATATCTGGCTGTGGGTTTCAGCTGACCTGGCAAGTGTACTGCTGTTATAATCTACATCTAAAAGGTGTCATGTGATTTGTCATTGGGGCTGTGTCTTGATTGCATCCCTCTTTCGACAGAGGGATGTAAATTAGGCACTTCAAAATTGCAAATGAAGCCGGGATTTGAATTTCCTGTGCTTCATTTGCATAATCATGTAATGGCACTCTTTCGACATAGCGCTTTTTCAAAAGAGCGCCATTATGTGATTATGCAAAAATAAAGCACGGGAAATTCAAATCCCAGCTTCATTTGCAATTTCAAAGTGCCTAATTTACATCCCTCTGTCGAAAGAGGGATGTAATCTAGACGTACCCTGGAAGACTATTAACTCACTAGCTATTAATATCATGTAATGTAGGTGCAAGCAACTGATGGAAAGTTATGGACATAAGTTGAACTTTTCATGTGTTTGTCAGCCAAAAGGAATTACCCCGTCCTAAACAAAGGAATGGGGTTTCGCCACTATGCAGTTGCTTCTAAAGGACCTTGAAAGACAATGAGAATGCATTGACATGTCAGATAAATAAAGCTGTCAAGTTAACAAGTGGGGAGTGGGGAAAGGGAAGAGATGGCATGGGTACATCCAGGGAAGAGACCACAGCGGAGTCTAAACCTCAGATAACAAGCAGTTGAATCAACAGATTGAATACCCTTTTAATGTATCACATAAGGTCTTTTATCAATGCCTGTAACATGCTGGTGTTAATATCATTGTAAAGTAGCAGGATAAACATTACAGAAGGACTTATGAATACTCATTGATACTGTGGTTTAAATTGTTTGGCCAAGCACAGAAAGAAACAGTTTTCACCCAGACAGTAAGACTTCAGCTGAACTTTGGAGATATTAGTAGGGTCCGACTCCTAACAAATTCATAGTCCATTCTGGTCAATTTCACAGACATAGACAGGATTTGAGAATTTGTCAATGTCATGTTTTCAGATGTTTACATCTGAAATTTCAGGGTGTTGTAACCATGGAAGCTTTGGCCCAATAGAGGGCTGTAGGGAGGTTGCAAAGCTGTTGTAGGAAGATTGTGGCATTGCCACATTCACATTTGTGCTGCCTTCAGACCTGGGCTCTGGAAGCACCAACCTTGGAGCTTCCTGCAGCTGGAGGAGGCTCCCAAAGGAAGGAGTGAGACTGATTGCCCCCTCTTGCTGGTGCTGTTACCTGGTAGTCCTGGATAGCTGGGGAGAGACAGAACTTGCTCTTCCCCTGCATGGCCCTTTTTGGTGGAAGCACAGATCCATGCTCTTAGCAGCCTAACTCTAGTACCCCAAGTTTGAAAATGTTATCCAAATTTACTAAGGATCCAGTCCCGCTCCCCTTGAACACTATGGCAAAACTCCCATCAACAGTATGGATACAAGAGCAGGAGTCATTATTCCAATTTGATTGTTGGGAAAACTCAGACATAGAAAGATTAGGAGTGAAAGTTGGCTTAAATCTTTTTCCATTGAAGCCCCTGGAAGTTTTACCATTGACTTTACTCAGGGCAGGTTGGCCAGTGCTGAGTTTCTTTTGAAAACCCCTACCCTAAATGACTTGTCCAAGGTCAGACAACAAATCAGTAACGCGAAGAACCCAGAAATCCTGAGGCCTACTTGCTTACTCCGATCCTGAGGCAGCACTCCCTCTATTTGTCCTCCTTTATGTAGCCTTTACATCTCCATCCAGCTTGTGATGCATATTCTGAAATGTACTGATACAATATTGCATGCTAGGGAACAGATTGTTGAGGAGGAGGGTTATAACTGTGAGCAGGTGGAATTTAGGCTTATTCTTCTGGCCAGTGCAAAATAGGACAAAATACATTGGATGTGATTGTGAACAAGGTCACAGAAAGATAATGGCAATCAACTGAGAAATGACATTATTAGTTACATGAAAAATATAAAAGCTGAGAGTGTAAAGAATTGTTCACAGAGTACATATGTGCTGATGTTGTGTTTTACCCAGCACAACTGAATGGCTCCTTTGGAGCAATAACAATCCAGTATAAATGAATATGTATTTAGCCAATTGTAAAACTGGGTGTTATTTACTTAGTGAAGTAATAAATAATAATGGATATAAAGATATATATGTAGACTGTGTGTATGTCCATCCATCCCCGTCCACAGAAGCTAACACACAGTGCCAGATTTCAAAATAAGGCACTATTCCAACAAATCCCTTAACCCTCGTGGAACAAGGGTTATGGGATGCTGGAATAGCACACCTGTTATTTTGGGAAACAGTTGGTGCTTTTAAAGACGCGGCGTTGATATTTCGGGATACTTCCAGTATCCTGAAATACCAATGCAGTCTAGATATACCCTATAGGTGACGTTCCTTGCTTTTCTGCCTCCCTCCAGATTAGCCCTAGGGCTCATAATATGCAAAGTGAAATATCTATTGCAATCTGCAGGACTGGGAATCCCTTTTGTTTCTCATTGAATAGAATTGCTGTTGACACAGTCTCAGGCAGTTATTGCTTCAGATCTTCCTAAGTAAACAGGGCCAGGCTTAATCTACATCTCAATGACAGTCCTTCAGAAGAAAGTTAGGGGCTGAGGTCAGAAAGTATTGTTAGTTGCACTTTTCACTCTCAGTCAATATGAAGCTGTGTGCCAATGCCAGAATGGTGCAAAGGGACACCGTGCTCCTTTTTGGAAGAGATTTAGATCCAAGGTCTTAGTGTGACCCATATACCTGCTGAGTGAGGTCTCCTGTCCCATGTGGTGGCACTTAGGCCACTTAGAGAGAGAGGCAGAATGAGTGTGTCCAACTGGCTTTTCACTCAAGCTGTAGCAGCTCATGCACTAAGCTCCAGAGGTCCCAGGTTTGGTTCTGCCTGTCAGTGTTACATTAGCACTTGTAGTTATTGCAGAACCCATGGCATTATTAAAAGTAATAGAGGTGTTAACTTCCATTTTCTGATTAAATACCAACTTGACTAACTACATTCTGCTTGCTTAAGTCCATCAGCATTTTTAAAAACATTTTCACTGGAGTGTCCTCATGGAACTTCCTTCACAGATCTGTTTACAAACTGTCATCATCATCCTGAACCATGGTGTAGCATCGCTGGAAGCATTACAGTGACCCCTATGTCCCAACCCAGAGTTAGCTCCATTTGGGTGACAGACAAAGTGATCTCTGTTTATTGTGTGTATGGCTTCAAATGCTTGAGCCAAATGGGCATTAGGGCATGTGTTGCTATTTCAAGTCTGTCAGGATGTGTCGATACAGCAGGGCTTAATTCGACGTAAACTACGCAAATTGAGCTACGTCAATTGCGTAGCTTATTTCAAAATTGGGAGTGTCTACACAGCACTTATTTTGAAATAGAGCATTCTTCCTCCGACTTCCCTTAATCCTCATACAATGAGGATTACAGGAGTCGGAGTAAGAAGTCCTCCAGCCTGACAGTATTTTGACCTTATTTTGAAATACCTGCCTGCTGTGTAGACGTGGACTAAGTTATTTTGAAATGCACCCTCATGGAATTAATGGAGGCTGAGATTGTACAAATCATGTGGTTGGAAAAATCATTGTCACGGGGCGAGACACTGAGGCCTCCCAGGGAAACATCCTGACTAAGGGTGCATCTAGACAGCACCCTTCTGTCAGAATAAGCTGCCCAATTTGCGCTACGCAAATTGCATAGCTTATTCTGAGTCTAAATTGAAAGAGCTTATTTTGAAATTTGGCGCTGTCTACACAGTGCCAGATTTCAAAATAAGACACTATTCCGACAAATTCTTTAACCCTCATGGAACAAGGATTATGGGATGCTGGAATAGCACACCTGTTATTTTGGGAAATAGTTGGTGCTTTTAAAGATGTGGCGTTGCTATTTTGGGATACTTCCGGTATCCTGAAAGACCAAAGCAGTCTAGATGTACCCAATAGGTGAAGTTCCTTGCTTTTCTGCCTTCCTCCAGATTAGTCCTAGGGCTGATAATCATAGAATCATAGAACTGTAAGGGACCACGAGGGGTCATTGAGTCCAGTCCCCTGCACTCATGACAGGACCAAATGCTGTCTATATCATCCCTGAAAGGAGTCTGTCTAACCTGCTCTTAAATATCTCCAGTGATGGAGATTCTACAACCTCCCTAGGCAATTTACTCCAGTGTTTAAGCAACCTCACAGACAGGAATCTTTTCCTCATGTCCATCCTAAGCCTCCCTTGCTGCAATTTAAGCCCATTGCTTCTTGTCCTATCCTAGAGGCCAAGGAGAACAATTTTTCTTCCTCCTCCTCGTAACACTCTTTTAGATACTTGAAAACAGCTATCATGTCCCCTCTCAGTCTTCTCTCTGTTCCAAACTAAGCAAGTCCAATTCTTTAAGCAGATGCGTAGAGGGAGGGGACCAGAGGGGGCAGTTGCCCCCGGGCGCCACACTAGGGGGGCACTGGGCTGGGGTGAGACCGGAAAGCAAGCTGCACAGGCCAATGTGATGCATAAAGCAGCGAGCCGGGAGCTGGGTCACGTGCTGCCTCCCTGTACACATTGCGAGCCGAGGCAGCTGTGCCGGGCTGTGGGAGTGGCCACTTTAAAGGCAGGATTACCTTACCCGTCCCATACTTCCAGTGCCTGGCTCTGTAGGAGGGGGATTTAGTTGGGGGGGGGCGCTGGGGGTGCCTGGCTCTGGGGGAGGGGTGGGAGCATTGGGATGGGGGATCCTGGGGGTGCCTGGCTTTGGGGAAGGAGTGGTTGCCTTGGAATGGGGGGAGGCTGAGGGTGCCTGGCTCTGTGGGAGGGGTGGGTGTATTGGGATGGGGGGGCTGGGGTGCCTGGCTCTGGGAAAGGGGTGGTTGCATTGGAATGGGGGGGTGGGGCTGAGGGTGCCTGGCTCTGAGGGAGGGGTGGGTGTAGTGGGATGGGGGGGTCTGGGGCAGTCTGGCTCTGAGGGAGGGGGTGGATGCATTGGGGGTACTTATAATTTTTTTTAAAAAAAAGGTACTTTATAACAAAAGGGAAAACTTAAAAAAACAATAGCCTAGTAGCACTTTAAAGACTAACAAAACATGTAGATGGTTTCATGGGCAAAACCCACTTCCGTCCATGAAAGCTCATGATATCATCTATATGGTTTGTTAGTCTTTAAAGTGCTACTAGACTATTTGTTGTTTTTAAAGTTTTTCCTGTTACAGACTAATTCGGCTACCCCTCTGCAGCTTATAAAGAAAGGTTGAGAAACACTGCTCTGTGCCATTCCTTTTGGCTCCCTGTGCCATTCCTTTCTCCTTTGGCGAGTTGGGCAGGCAGGAGTTTTGGTAAAAATATATCAGACGTGCACATAGTGCCTGCTCTACCTCAGCTAGTGCTGGATATTTAGAGCCTCAATTCTAAAGGAGTTGGCATTACTGAGGTGATAGAGCCCCCCCCTCCCCCCCACGCTTTGTTGTGGATTTTCCAAAGAAAATACTGGTGTTTTCTATAGGTCACCCACATCTCCCAATCATAGTAGAGTCTTGGAATTAACATGGCTTTCTCAGCTAAAAGACTTATACATGTTCGGCTGCTGTGATTGTGAACACCTGGCGAGGCAGTCTGCTCAAGGCAAGGCTGGCTTTGAATCTTGATATCTATGGCTTCGGCTGAATGGCTTGCGTGAAATTTGGAAGAGCAGCTCAGAGAGGCCTCTCTGTTTTACTTAAGGATAGAATCTCACGGAAGCCTGAAGGAAAAAGTCCTTGTGGCAGACAGAAAGCCACGCTTGCAGTGTATCCTCAGCCTTAGGCTACTGATTGCTTCAAGTGCCTTCAAGAAAGTGAGGGTGATTCTCGTGTTGTGTGTTAGTTTTATTTAAAAGTTTTTCTGAGTGATTTTAACAGGTAAATTAATCTCTTACATGCATAACTCTCATGTAGTTTATCACTGTGTGATAGTATGAAAAACAGTTAGGTTAGCTAGGTCAGTAACTAGGCAGTTAAGAAGCTTTACAGACTGCTTACAATAAATTTGATACACTCAAAATCTTTTCTTACCTTTTATTCATTAAAGCAATGAGTTACTTGTTTGCTATAACAGTGGTTTTAAATGCTTGATTGAAATATAGTGATGAAATTCATATTTAGGTTGTATAACATTTATTTCTCTTGTGGTTTTATAAAACTTACATATTTTAAGAATTTGACATTTTTTATGTAAAAGACATGAACCTAATGAGAACAGGATATGAACAAATTTAAAGAGAAAAAATTATTTAACAGAATGTAAACCACAAAAACTATAATTTATATTTGTCTGTAGTTAGTAAAATAAGTAATTCATTAAACAATAAATATCCTGAGAGGTGGTGTAGTGAGGAGGGCATGGGGAGGCGGAGTTGCTCCCGGGTGCCACGCTAGTGGGGCGCCAATTTAGTACCCCTCCACTCCCCCTGTCATCCCTCTGCTCACCTGCTGTTCCTCTGCCTGCCACCGCCGGCTGAAGCCGCCTCCTCCACCTCTGTCAGAGGGTTAGTGAATGCGGAGCCCAGCCCCAAACTGGAGGGGGTGGGGTAAGACGCGGTACAAGCTCCTCCCCCCCCCCGGGTTGGGCTCAGCCATGCACCAGATTTGGGGCCTTGCCACATGGCAGCAGTGGCGGGGTGTGTGTGCAAATTTTGCTTTCGCCCCTGGGCACATAACACCCTCGCTACACCTCTGTCTTTAAGTCTTCCCTCATAGCTCATGTTTTCTAGACCTTTTATCATTTTTGTTGCTGCTCTTCTCTGGACCGTCTCCAATTTCTCCACATCTTTCTTGAAATGTGGTGCCCAGAACTGGACACAATATTCCAGCTGAGGCCTAATCGACGCAGAGTAGAGCACAAGAATGGCTTCTTGTGTCTTGTTCACAACACTCCTCTTAATGCATCCCAGAATAATGTTTGCTTTTTTTGCAACAATGTCACATTGTTGACTCATATTTAGCTTGTTGTTGACTATGACCCCTAAATCCCTTTCAACAGTACTCCTTCCTAGACAGTCACTTCCCATTCTGTATGTGTGAAACTGATTGTTCCTTCCTAAGTGGAGTACTTTGCATTTGTCCTTATTAAACTTCATCCAGTTTACCTTAGACAATTTCTCTTATTTGTCCATATCATTTTGAATTTTGACCCTATCCTCCAAAGCACTTGCAATTCCCTCCCAGCTTGGTATCATCTGCAGACTTAATAATCATACTCTCTATGACATCATCTAAATCATTGATGAACATATTGAACAGAACTAGCCCTAAAACAGACCCCTGCAGAACCCCACTTGTTATGCCCTTCCAGCATGATTGTGACTGTTAATAACTACTCTCTGAGAACAGTTATCCAGACAGTTATGCACATACCGTAGAGTAGCCCCATCTAGGTTGCATTTCCCTAGTTTATTGAGAAGAAGGTCATGCAGGACCATGTCAAATGTCTTACTAAAGTCTAGGTATACCACATGCACCGCTTGTCCGTTATCCACAAGACTTGTTATCCTATCAAAGAAAGCTATCAGATTGGTTTGACATGATTTGTTCTTTACAAATCCATGCTGGCTGTTACCTAGCACCTTACTATCTTCCAGATGTTTGCTGATGGATTCCTTAATTACTTGCTCCATTACCTTCCCTGGCACAGAAGTTAAACTGACTGGTCAGTAGTTTCCTGGGTTGTTCTTATTTCCCTTTTTATAGATGGGCACTATATCTGCCCTTTCCCAATCTTCTGGAATCTCTCCTGACTTCCATGATTTTTCAAACATGATAGCTAGAAGCTCAGATACCTCCTCTATCAGCTGCTTGAGTAGTCTAGGATGCATTTCATCAGGTCCTGGTGACCTGCAGATATCTAACTTTTCTAAATAAACTTTTCTATGTAATTTTTAACTTGTTCTTTTATTTTAACTTCTAAACCTACCCCATTTACACTAGCATTCACTATGATGGGATAACTCTGCCACATCCTGTTGGCAATGTCATCCAAAAATTTTTCTGTGGCACTCCGTCTTTCCAGACTACAGTACCCCTTTCAGCAATTTGAGTTGTCATGCATACCCCATTTTCACCTCACTTAAAAACGACTTACTTACAAAGTCAGACATAAAAACTCAGAAGTGTCACAGCACACTACTACTGAAAAAATGGCTTGTTCTCATTTTTACCATATAATTATAAAATAAATCAATTGGGATATAAATGTTGTACTTACATGTCAGCATATAGTATATAGAGCAGTATAAACAAGTCATTTTTCCCGATGAAATTTTAGTTTCTACTGACTTTGCTAGTGTTTTTTCTGTAGCTTGTTATAAAACTAGGCAAATATCTAGATGAGTTGATGGACCCCTTGGAAGACTTCTGTGTACTCCTAGGGGTATATGTACTTCTCATGGTGAATCAGTGCTCTAACACTGAGACAGAGCTGGCAGGGGTCCAAGTTAAGGGGGAGATCTAACTGTGCATCATCAGCACACTGCTAGTTGGGGATGAGCACTGCAAGGTGACTCATGTGCTATAGCCACATGGGAGACAGGATTGATCTTGAGCAAGTTCCATATTTCAGATTCCTCGGCATGGATGTGCCATTAACTCCAAATGACTCCTAGCTGCTGGGTTTGACAGGAACTACCGAAGAGGAGGCCTACCACCAGCATTGTCTCTTTTCCTGGTCACCAAAACAAGCACATCAAAAGCTGTGAGTTCTGGCATGACCCCAATGGGTGTGAACTCCATTGGGAAGGAGCCTACATAGAATGTTACTTAGTCTGCATGTATCTGGCACCGGAAAAGCACGGCTTTCTCAATCCAGATGATTTGGGCTGGATGTGAGATTCAAATCCTACTTTACATATGTGAATTTGGGAAATGTTAAAAACTAAAAATGTGGATTCTTAGGAAATGTTGGCTCTTGTGGTTGAGAGTACAGAACTAACGCCCACAACAGCCTTGGATCAAAGGGAGAGAATAAAGGTACAAAATAGGGAATAGATTTCTCTAAATGGGGGGTGGGGTCAGATCCAAAACTCACTGACATAATCGGTACAATTTCCATTGACCTTAGAGGATCAGACATTGGATTCCTGCTATAGGTGGTTGAATTATATTTTCAAATAATGTATTCGATTATTGATGAAGTGCAGGTGAATCAAGGGAGCTAGGCTGCTGTAAGCAGGACGAGACTCAGCCTGTGCCTTCTAGACATAATTGGATGCAAAACAGCTGAGGGAGCTATTAGAGAAGATGGCACTGCCATGGCATGTGTGGCACTTGCTCTACAGATAAAGCAAGACCCTGGGTCTTCAGGATTGCCAATCTGGCATCTCCCACAAGTGCTGTGTTATCCTTCCTCTTTCTTCCCCATCCATCACCAAAAAGAATACATGTTTTGAATAATTTACCTAATGTCCCTGCTGCTGTTGTGCTTTTTCTGTTTGTTTGTGGGGTTATTTAATTTGGTGCCAAGTCAGTTCCACCCTGCACTGCTGTGGAGTTTATCTCCAGTACTCATGTTGGAATGTTAAAAGAGTATGACACCGGTGTGCATGTGAAAATCATCTGTAATCTTTAGCCTGCAATAGCAGAGCTCTCTTATCTTGTACAGGGGAGGGAGGAAATGAAATTGGATTTCTTGCTCCTCATGACAGCCTCCTCTAGCTCTGCAGTGGTAGCCCCTTTGGGTACTGTACAGCACAGCTAACCTAAGCTGCTTTTCTAATTGGGGCAGCTGGCAGGGGTTGAGTTTTTCCTTCAAAGGCAAGGGGCAATGCTAAAATATTTGATACAAAATCTACAGTTTCCATTTTGTCTTTGTTTCCAGACTTACTGCATTTGGTGCTTTTTGCAATGGTTGGGTCTTAAAAAGCACAGACACAGGCAATTTGACAACTATAAGGGATTTTTAAAAGAACAATGGGAAGAGGTACAGCACCATCATGGTCCTTTGCAATAGGCTGGAGGGGTAAATCAAGAGCTGATGACACACTTGAGAATTACCAGCAGTGAATTAGTAATTCACAAGGTGTACATAATATGGTGTAATACACAGGAGACAGATTAGCCACTGTTAGCACACAAGGTTTCAACAACATGTTGCGATTCAGAATGCCAGTGACACAGTGCACTATACCTGTCAAAGATCATACCAGGCTATACATTAGTCATGCTCATTTGCTCCACACGGAGATGGTGAGGATTAATTGGTTCTCTAGCTGGGGGCCTGATTCACCTTGCTTATTGGTTTTACACCAGTGTAATTCACTCACGTTCAGTGGAGTTGCACCCAGTTTGTCCAGGTGTAAATGAAAGCATTCAGGCCTTTAGAAAGAATGCAGAGAGAGAGAGAGAGAGAGAGGGAGGGTGCAGCTACAGGGCAGCTAAGAGCAGCTACACAACAGCTGTAAGACCCAGTGTCATTGGATGTATGTGTGCTTCCTTTGCTCTCGCTAGCAGTGTGACATTAGCAGTGTGGTATGGTAGCATAGGTGGTGACTTGGCTTAGCCACCTCAGTATTTTCCTAGGGTATTAGCTAGGGCTGTGCTCAGGTGGCCAGCCTGAACCATCACCCTGCTGCCATGGCCACACTGCTAATTTCAGCATGCCAGCTGAAGTCAAGCTAGTGCACCTATATTTACCTGTGCTGGGAATTGCACCTGCCAACTGCTGTTTAGATGTATGCAGTGAGAAATCAGATTGCACAGCTGCTCAGAGAGACCTGCAGCAAATGCATCAAACCTGCACAGGCTAATGGAGTCTGTGAGTCACCATAATTTGTTCTTCCTGCTGCCATGGCTCCTAGAAGGGCTTGCACCAGTGAGGAACTAGGGAAGTATTTGACCACACTGGCCATGTATCTTGATGCAGTTCTACCCCTCCCTTTCCCTGAATCTCCCTCCTGTCTCTTGCCTGCCCCTGGTGTGTATGGCTCCCTTAAAATGCCCATGGTGCTAGTGATACTCACTGAAGGGCTGGAGACTCTGTATCTTCCCTACTGCCCATTTGTGTTGCCATAGCGATAGTGAACCTGTCCCTTCATGTCTAGTTAAATGTACTTTTAACTTCTTAAATAAATGTGCTTTGAAAATGTAAAGTGAGCGCTAGGTGCTTCGGTTCTTATGTAACATCACATGCAATTATGGGATGTGAAAAGAACTATAAGCTGCCTCTTGTTGCCATACAGTGTGGAGCAAAGTGATTTATCGGGGCTGCTAGATAAGTTAGTAATTCAGTCTGTGTCGTTCTGACCCTAGAGCCAATGCCCCAGCTCGATGGGTGTTGTGCCACAGAATGTACTGGCTAGTGGATGAGACAGGAACTTCTGCCCATGGAAAAATGCCTGCAGCAGGGTGAGTTTGCAGTAGGGATTTAAAAAATATACAAAAACATTCACCATGTAACTGATTGTTTTACCAGGGATGTAGCAGTAGGGAGGGAAGGGTGATGGAGAGGTCCCCGTAACTCTGGGCTCTTGGGTGCCACCCTTCACCATGGGCTCTGCCCTTCTCCCAGGGTCCTGGCGGCCAGCCCCTTTCCCAGGATCTCAGCAGCTGGCCCTGCTGTCACAGCTCTCAACCATCACTGTTTGGCTCCTGGCAGCCAGCCCCACTGCCACAGACTCATGGCTGCCAGCAGACTCCCAGCATCCAGCCCCACCGCCATGTGCTCCTGACCACTAGCAAGGTCCTAGTAGCTGGCCCCACTGGAATGGGCTCCCAGCCACTATGAGCTCCCAGACACCACAGGAGCCTGGCAGCTGGCCTTGCTACCACAGGCTCCCAGCTCTCATGTGGACCCAGCCAACACCCCTGCTACCACAGCTGGCCCCCTGCAGTGGGTTCTTTGCCACCAGCAAGATTCCAGGAACTGGTGACGATGCTGTGAGCTCTTAGTCATCAGCAAGCTCCTAGCAGGAGTGTAACCATTAACAGAAAAGGTTAAATGGTTACATCCCTAGTCCAAAGAGTTTTATGATGTACTTGGCACAGTGCCCTGTGTAGGGGTGTGTGGGGCACTGTCCTACATGCAGGAGGACCTGAAAGCATGCTCTCTCCCAGTGCGGAGGATAAATAGGGTGGGGTTGCATATTGCTTCATTCAGGAGGTTGTTCCTTTTGTTTCAATGCAGACAGAAGCACAATGCCTGAATGAGTATGCTCCAGCATAGCAACTGTTTGAGATCAGTAGTCACGCCAAGAGGGCAGTGGGAGTAAGAGTAGGGAGGTCAATTTACCTCCAGAGATGGCTTTGGAGAGACCAATTCTCTATACAGCTCTGATCTAAACATTTTAAAAAGAGTGTTTAAAAAAAAACCTGGTGAGGGTGCAGAGAAGAGCCACAGAAATGATATGGGCGGTGGGGGCAGAAGAGGGGGGAAATGCCCTGCAGGGAAAAAGCCCAATTTATTTGGTTTATTGAAAAGAAGATTGAAAAGAGATTAGGTCATGGTGTATAAGTACCTCAAAGCATGGGGGAGGGGATACTGGATATGAATGGGCTCTTTAACCTAGCAAAAAAAAATGTAACAAAACCTAATGCAGGGGTCAGTAACACACTCCTATTTACACAGCATTGCATCACTTATTTACATTGTAGTGAAATGTCCTCATTGCTGCTTTTTTTTCTTGTGGCAGATACATGACAACTCAGCTAGAAACAATGGAGGTCCTGCTTCTACTTTGTGGGTTAACTTGGTAATTAATGCAGGGTTCCTGTTGAACTTGCAGCTAACCCTAATGCTACTGAAACACTTCTAGAGCAGGATGAATAAATGATAGTGAACAATCTTGAGATACATTTTGATTCTCTTTCTGTTCACTAATTGTCAGTTCATTCCATTATTTGCTAGATACTTTTATTCACAAATTCTCAGGCTGCTGTGTAGTGTGGAAAAGTGGGCTAAGTTGTCCTGAGTCTCAGCCCATTGGGCTGAACTCTCAACTAAGAATCAGAAAGTGTGGGTTCTAGAGATGCTGCTGCACTTGACTTAATGTATGAACCTCAGTCTACTCTGTCAGTACATGCAGATAATGATACTGACCCTCTTTTGTAATGTGTTTTGAAATGAAAAATATGTGTATGGAGAAAAGTGCTCAGAGCAATGAACAATAACATAATTATTATTGATTTAGTTGCATTTGCTCTGTGGCTTCTTTCATTGACTTCTGTTACTAATAGTAAATGGATGGAAAAAATCAAATGAATCAGAAATAATATAAAATGAAAACCAAAAATTAACACCTAAATCTAGTAACAGTTTAAAGTGTGTAAGAGACTTTGTCACTGCCTTACATGCAAAGAGTCCTGAGCTGTGCACCAGATTTGGTTCTTCATAGTGACGTTTTTCAGGCTGGCCAGTTATTCTGGGCGGTGGTTTCTCTAGGACCACGCCTCAGTGAATGGTGGTATTCTGACACATATAATATATAAAAGTCCTGATCATTCCCCCTTATTACATTGTAGTGCTAGGTGACTATAAGCACAAGGGAGAAGGGACCAGTGAGGCAGAAATCCAAGGCTAAGACATGCAGTTAATCGATACCCCTGCTCATTCCTGGAACACCCACCCAAACTGATCCCTGTGACAAGGCGAGTGGAAGAACAACTCCACAGCATTGTTGTCTTGTTTATCTCTCATCTTCACTGTAACCTTCTCCTCTCCCATATCCCACCTCTTCCGTTTCCAAGCTGTTTAAAGCACCAAAAGCTAAAAGTTCCTGCTCCCGTCATGTCACTCTTTCCTGAAACCTCTTTAATGACCGCCTCTCCCTTTTCCACAGCCAGTTCAACTTGCTCGTCTTTTCTGAGGCTCTACAAAGCTCTGCCATTTTCTGTATCTCAGACATACAGCCTCTTCCCGATTTATGAACCGGTTACGGACCAAGCAGTTGGTCGTAACTCGGTTCATTCATAAGTTGGACCCCACAGAGTTACACGCGACCATGCTGTTCGTAAGCGCGGATTGCATTCGTAAGTCGGGGTCCACCATTTACGACAGCTTTGGTCGTAACTGCGAATGGTCGTAAGTCGACCGTTTGCAACTCGGGGACTGGCTGTAGTTTCCTCCTACAGCCCAATGGTCCTATGTTTCCTGGTCCTTTAGTTTGCTCCTCCCACTCTTAACTTTGTATCCTGTTTCATTGTACATCCTAGCCTTAAAACATCCTTGTAGTTAGGGTTGCCAGGTGTCCAGTTTTGAACCGGACAGTCCAGTATTTAAGCCTTCTGTTCGGGGAAACAAATTGAGAAAATATAAATGTCCGCCATTTTCTAAATAAGATGTAACGTAGATTGTGATGTAATGTCAAGTGTGTCTGGTATTTTTGTTGAAACCATCTGGCAACCCTACTTGCAATTTCCATGAGCAAAGTATCCTACCTCTTCTATTTCACATCTTTCCTTAACAACCTTCCATGGCCGAGTGACTCAAATCTGCTTGCTCCCACCCTCACACCACCTGCTTTAATTGTTTGTGTAGTAGCTGGCCAAAATAGGCCTGTTAGTGCACTTGGCCTTATGGAGGCAACATGGATTAGTGCAGAAGCTTGGCTTTTGTTTCCAGTTCCTCCAACTGACCTACTGTGTGACCATGGACAAGTCACTGTCTTGCTTTCCCTGTAAAATTGGGATAGTGATACGCTGCTTGGTAAAGTGCTAAAATATGTACAAATATAAAGTCCTGCTGCAGAGCAAATGATTTATTATTAATATAGCTTGGAGTGATTGTAGGCTGTAGTTTAAAAAAAAAAATGGGAAAAGCCTCTCTCCTGGATTCTTTAAGGGCAACAGCTAGAATTGGTCAGAAAAAATCTCTTTGTTACCATGAACATTTTCAAAAAGATTTTTGTCATAAAATTTCTTCAAATAGTTCAAAGTTTTGTTGAAAAAATAAAAACAGAAAATGTTTCAGTTCTGGTATTTTACAGGTGTTTTTTAAATACAGAACCTCAGGTTTTAAAAAGCAAAAATAGACATTTCCTGAATGCTCTCTTTCTTAGAAAAAAAACATTTAGAATAAAATATACAAACGAGCTCTGCAACACCACTTTCCTAGAGAGGTGTCTGAGGCTACATTTACACTGCACCATAGTTCGAAATAAGATATGCAATTTGCGTAGCTCAAATTGTATATCTTATTTCAAACTTACTTCAAAATAGATTATTTTGTAATGCGCCAAATTTCGAATAACCTGCTATTCCAAAATATCCCTTTCTCCTCATGGAATTAAGTTTACAGGGACATTGGAATAGTGAGCCCAAAATAATGGGCTTGCTGTGAAGACATGGGATAGCTATTTAGGGATACTTCATTGCAGTGTAGCATGAGAAAGCCATTTCACACTAAAGAGTTGCATGGTAGCAAGATGGTCTTTTGGTCTGTGGCCTTTCATAGTGGCGCCACTCCGGAGGGCTTCTTGTCATAGAACTTAGACCACCAATGGAAATGCTCAGTTATGCTAACATTTTATAAATCACTAGATGACACAGGTTGCTGGTAATGCAATATGATACCTTTCAATGGGGTATTGGGTCACATATGGGTCAAGGGGATAGTGATCACATTATTTCTGATGGTGAAACGAGTTGGTGAGGCTCAGCCTAATTTGTAATGGACAGTGCCTAAGTTACCAGCCCACCAACAAAGTTGGCATTAATTGCCTCTCTTCGCAGAGCAGTGCTAAATAGGCTAGTGAGACTGTACTCTGCTATCTGCCCCAGAAAGGCCCCTCTGGCTCAAGACTAGAAAACAGGAGTGAGGTATTCTATACAATTGCTGCAGTGTTTTGTCAATAAATAGAAGATTCCAGTCTCCAGGGTTATCAGTCTGATGCCTTTTACTGGCATTAACTGCTATAATAGTACAAATTAAATTAAAATTGTCTCACTCCCTTATAGACAATGCAATTTCACTTGCCCATTGTCTTGTATTTTAATGTATTTCTGTGACAGTTTTTCTTGTCTTTATAAATGGTCACAGAGCAAGTGACTGCCTCATTCTTAGGTCTCTGTGGACAGCTTCCTCCCACTGAAAGCATGACGGTTTTCATTCTCCCCTCTAAACCATCTTAATAAATAAACCAGTAGATGAAGTGTTGCTCCTAATTGGAATGGACATTAATATCTTCTGATGCAAATTACCACTTCTGAATGTCTCTGTGCAAGTCACTCCAACCCACCATCTAACTGGGGTGTCAAGACTCCTGTTGCTAAGCACTGTTGCTAAGCAGTAGTACAGAGACAGGCAGTGTGGCTTGCTCCACAGCAAGACTGTGTGTGTGTGTGTGTGTGTGTGCGCGCGCGCGTGCGTGCATGTGCGTACACACACACACATAGTGGGGGTTGCAAATCAGTTGTGTGGTGGGAATTGCAAATCAAATGTACATACATTTTTTGTGTTGCAAATGTGCTTTGTTTAAAAAGAAATACACTGTATGGTCTTGGTGAGTAGTAATATTTCACTGTTCTGGCACAAGCATAACCCCTCGTGCTGTGGCTGCATGGTAAGACTTGACCAGCTAAGCACAATCAGCCTGGACAGTATTTGGCAATGTACCACCCTCTTTAAAGAACACACAAAGTGTTACATGAAGTGGTGCTGGGGCTTCCCTGAATCAGTGCTGACCCATTCCCACATTGCTAGGAGCCACTGTGAAGCATAAAGCACTTTCTTTGTAATGAGATGTAAAACTAAGATACTGACAATGGATAGTTATTAAAAATCTCAATGCACATTCATCAGATTGAGGGAGAGTGCCTTGACTAACGCTGATTTAGAAACATTATCTATTGCCTTTTAAAACTCCCCTGGTGGTCTTGTTGGAACTAGCTAGCTAAAGTATAACTCCTGTCCAGAATTGCCAAGTGGTATTTAGAAAAGGCTCCAAAACAGAACCTCCAATCAGAACCGCTCTAAATTCTAGGAATGGGTGTGGTTTCTACACAAATTCCTAGATTTAAATAAATGTACCTTGTGAGCTTGTGTGGGGGTCAGAACAATACCAGAAGGGTTGTGTTCCTTTTCTCTTCTTTTTGTGGCCAAAAGCTCATGATAGATCCTATGACATTTTCTCCATTCAAAATATAGTGGAAAACTGTTTCTGGATTTTGGCACCTTTGAATCTAAAGCACATGTTGACCTCATTCAGCCTTGAACCATTACCTCACTTTTAAATTAACTTTAATGGCATCAAAGGCAGTTTTTTAAAAAGCTCTTAATGGGGCTGAGAATAGCTAATATGGAAGGTTATAAATAGCAGAAGAGAATGATTTTTTTTCCATGGCTATGTCTACACTGCAAGCTTTTGTGGCAGAAAATATGCTAATGAGGGACTCATTAGCATGAGTTGCGATGTCATTAGCATATTTTCTGCCAATTCTTTTTGCGCAAGGGATTTTTGCGCGAAAAGAAGCAGTGTAGCTGCTTCCGTTTTGCGCAAAACCCCCTTTTGCTCAAGATCCTTCTGCCTCTCTCAGCAAAGTCCTTGCACAAAAAGAATTGGCAGAAAATATGCTAATGACAGCACAACTCATGCTCATGAGTCCCTCATTAGCATATTTTCTGCCGCAAAAACTTGTGGTGGAGACAAAGCCCATAAGTATAGCAAGTGAGAAAAATAAAGAGAACATTGTAAAGAGGCATTAGGCCTTCCAATAGCCTGCCAACGTGGCTACAGAAGAAGGCCATATCCTTACACGATGCACTTTTCCTATCGTTTTTCCCCTAAGAGAAGTGACTGAAACCTGATTGCTTCACAGTATATAAAAGTGGCCTCGAAAAGGTATTGGAGATCATGTTATAGGCAACAAACACCCTCCTACTTGCCACAGGGAGGTGATTAAATTTAGGTCTTTTCCATCTCTAAGTTCTATGATTCCATCTCATATGAAACCTGATGGATGATTAAATGTGGGTCAAAGAAAGACATAAAGCAATGACTATGGTAGCAAGGTTGTCGTCAAATGGTTGCAAGCTCTAGGCCCATTAAAGCCAAATCACTGACCATTGTGGCTATATGATTCTCCAACAGCAGCTTTAGTTAAGCCACCAGTCCCTCAGACTATGCACTTTTGTAACAATTGATGGGCACATACACTCAGGTTACGTCTACACTGGCAGCTTCTTGAGCAAGAACTGTTTTGCGGAAGAGTTCTTGCGCAAAAAGTCTGCCACAAGAGTGCGTCTACACTGGCATGTGCTTTTGCGCAAAAGCGTTTATGACAGTGTGGACGCTCTCTTGCGCAAGAAAACTCTGATGGCCATTTTAGCCATAGGGGTTTCTTGCACAAGAACTTCATGTTGCCTGTCTACACTGCCCTCTTGTGCAAGAGGGCTTATTCCTTCTGGGGAGAGGAATAACTCTTCTGGAAGCAGCCCTGTTTTCTGACGCTCGACTGTAAATTTACTTGCGCAAGAACGCACATGCAGTGTAGACACCTGGCAAGTTTTTGCGCAAGAACAACTGTTCTTGTGCAAGAAGACGCCAGTGTAGACATAGTCTCAAAGTATACTCCTATCCACATCTTCTGGCTACTTCCTCCAGCACCACTTCCGTCTTACAGAATGGTGTTTTGTTGGAAAAACTTTAAAAACAACAAATAGTCTAGCAGCACCTTAAAGTGTTGCTAGACTATTCATTGTTTTTCCAGTTACAGACTAACTCAGCTACCCCTCTACAGCTTTTGAGAATGGCGTTTGCTACCTTGCCCTCCAACCAGGCCATTCTCTACTCCAGATCCTGAACACAGCAGTTGGGAGTACTTGTTGAGTCAGATGAACCAGAGAGATGGGCAGCTGTGATGTCTTGTAAACATCCTAGTTCCCTTCACTGATCACCAAAGCCGTCTCTTCATGCTACACAAGCTGGCGTCCTGAAGCATGCCACATTACAAGTTCTATACAGGAGAACTGCTAATACTCCCAAAGGAAAAATACTTTTGGTTTTAATATGCACAAATAAACTTTACTGCAAAATTGACAATGTTATACCATATGTAGAATTTTATCCTTGTACCTGTAGGTGAAAATAATATTGCTGGTTCTCCCTTTCATAGTCCTGTCTCTGTCAGGATCACAAAGCACTTTACCAACATTTATTACATGATATTATCTCTGTCAAGCAGGAAAATATCTCTCTATTTTCTCTGAGAATTGAGGCTTAAATGACTTGCCTGAGGTCACATAAGCAAGTTTGATGAAGAGTCAGAAATAGTCTTCCAACGCCCACCCTATATTATCCCTGCAGGATCACCCTTCCTTTAGGCCATTTGTGCCATATTCACAAAAATGACCCTCAGATCAAACCTGAGGTATTAGTTAGTCATTGGCAGCAAGTGCTGTGATCTGAACTCTAACAAAGACTTTTTAGGGATATTCCAGCTACATTACCATAGTAAGATTTTGTTGAAATTTCACTTGGCCACTGAAAATAGGATAGGATAGGAATGCAAGCAAAAGAATTCAGGGAATGGAAAAAAATGTGGTGTGTAGTTTGTGAGAGAGCGTTGTGGGGTGGGAGATGCACACACAGGAAAATAAGCTGCTTTCTGTATTTTAATGTGAATGAGTAAACAGCACTATAATAAATCTCCAAGGCATTTGATCCCAATAAACCATGTTAATCCTTAGGGCTATTCTGGCAGTGAGAGATAACTGCACAGAAGCTGAAATGTTCTTAGCATCAAACTCACATTTCTGTGTTTATGGTGCATGTCTATTTTTCCTCTTTTAGAAGAAAATAAATAAATAAATAGAGGGTTTCAAACTCTTTCCCCTGCCCCTGAGACCAGTCCCTCATCTGCATAGTATGCCAGCTGCTTGCTGTGCTAAGAAGAGCTTTTTAATTTGGATTTTATTATTGCCGGTGAGGGCTGAGGCGAAATTGAACCAGTTAATAACACAAAGGGCTGATTCATCCGCAGTGTAACTCCCACTGTTTGGGTGGCACTCCACCAGGTGGGAGGCTGGGGCGAGGCATTGTTGGGCCCAGCCATGCATGTGTGGCTGTGCTCTGTGGGAGGGGGTACCGCCACTCTCCCTTCTGTGCCGCAAAAAGCATCTGCTTTGCATACTTTCATAGCTAACGCTGCCTCTGCTTCTCCTGTCCGCTTCATCACTCTGCATTGCAGGCTAAGGAGCATCACTTAGAAACACAGAGACTGTCTTTGCTGACACTTGGAAGCCGTGTGAAAGTTTATGTAACTTGTAACCATTCCTAAAGGCTGCCTTTGGTGTTTATGGATGTGCTTGAGAGAGCTGAGCAGGGTGAATTATAGAATGGACAGCTGTAGTGCAAGTTCCTGTCAGCCATCTTGAACCTTAGATTTCTACTAGCTTTTCCATTCCCACACCCCTCCAGCACACACTCCTGTGCTAGACTCCTCACTCAGTTTAACCAATGCCCTAAAATCCAGACCTTGAGTACCCCAGCTAGTCCTGTCCTAGCATCCCTTACTCTGGTCCTACTTTAACCCAGACCTAAAGAATGGATCTACTGGTTGGGAATGTATACATTGTCTACTGTAAATCCTGGATCAGAAACAACATGCCCTGCTTGGAATGTGGGCCTCTGAAGCAGGGTTTGTGATCCAGAGCTGGATGTCACCTATCTTTAGAATAGTCTGAACCAAACCCCCAAATGCAAGTTTGGGGATGCTCCAAATCTGGACACACATCTGACTGCTGCAGGGTAAATCCATCTGCCTCACAGTTAGAACATTTGGATATGCAAAGCCTAAGTCCTAATGCCTTTCATAAACTAAAGGTAGGTGGATTAGACAAAAGAAGATTCCTTCTTAGCTGTCATTATCTGGGTAAAGAGGGAAATGTTACACTCAAAATGTCTTTCACCTTATGGCTAAAGTGCCAGCTGGGAAAAGCTGCCTACAAATCCTCACTTGGCAAATAAAACTGAGTTGGGTCCTGCTACAGTCTCTCATGGACATTCATTCATCTGCGGAAACCAGCATAACTACATAATTTGGTAGTGTCTGCTCAGGACAATCCCAAAGGCTTGAATAATAGGGCATGTTTCAGGACCCTAGCCCTAGCATAGCAGAGAGTACAGCATGTCAATTTGGACGCCCCTACAATCTGACCGTGCATCTCAAGTAGCTGCAGACCAGGATTGACATTCCATGGGTAGAACTGACTCCAGACCCCCAGGACTGAAAGAGAAGCAGTTTTTTTGTTACGTATTCTGTGCTAGCTCTGCCTTATTGACAGAGTAAACTCCAATGACTGGTGGGAAGCTGTGTGCTTTGGAAGTGGCCATCAAAAGAGCAACTCCTCCAAGGCAGAAAGGAAATGTTTCAGGAGCTGATATACAGAAGGGAGAATGAAAGGATGAGGAACTGGTTGCTTAGATAAAACGTTTTCTATTAATGTCCCTTCTCCCTCCCCCCTTTCTTCTGGCAATATTTTGGTCTTGATATAATTAATCTCGGTTGTTTTGGAGAGTACTCTATCAAGTCTCCAAGCCACTACCAGCACCTAATTCTTCTGCTGATGTGCATGTTCATCTCTCCATGAACCTTTCACAACCGTGGTGCTGCCAGCATTTTCTTATGAGCCTCATTCCATTCATGGTTAACATCAATGGCAAAACTCCCAGTCATAGAGCCCTGGGCGGATACAAACATATATATCCACATCCAACCTGCATCTGCCAGGCTCAGATTTTACTTGCACCTGCACAGCAAGCAATCTGGAAGGGTTGGGGGAGCACAGTTGAGCGAGGGGGGACAGGATCTTTCAGGGAAGACACCGGCAGTGCCAGAGCAAGTCTTGGGGATCGGGGGCAGAGTGAGGGTCTTGAGAGGAGGTACAGGATGGAGGGAAGAGAACAGACTTGCATCGTGTGCGGCTGCTGCCCGGGGCTCATAAGCGATGGCACCCGGCAGCATAAGAATGGCCATACTGGGTCAGACCAAAGGTCCATCTAGCCCAGTGTCCTCCTGTCTGCGACAGTGGCCAATGCCAGATGCCCCAGAGGGAGGGAACACAACAGGTAATCCTCATGTGATCCTTTTCCTGTCACCAATTTCCAGCAGCTGCTTCCATCAAATCACAGCAGGGCAGAGCGGTACTGCCTTGGGGCCCTGCCCACTCCAATCCCCATGGAAGAATGAGACCTTGCTCCCCAAGAACTGGCTGGTGCCTGGACAGCTGTCCCTCTCCCTCTCCTTCTGCCTGCTGCCTCCTCCCCGACCATCAGCATCAGCTCCAGCCCCACAGAGCCAGGCCCTCCTTCCTCAGAGTGGGGCAGCTCGCTACTTTGATGGAGGCCCTCCTCCTCTCCTGGAAAGGAGTCACCTCCCCCCCCTGCAATCTCCTGGCTGCACTAGCCAGAAGAGCGTGTGGGACAGGCAGCATGTGTCCCCAAGCCAAACCAGGGCTGGGGCTCCCATAGTGCAGTGCTCACCAGCCAAGAGGATGGGAGTGGGGCAGGGCTGAGTGTCCTGCAGGGAGATTTAGGAGCTTGTTGCATCCCTCCCCTGCCGGCAGTGCAGGGGGCCTGCACTTGCATTTCCCCGTCTGCCTAGAGGCTGGACGGTGGGGGGGGGGGGAGCCCTGCACAGATATCCACCTGCAAAACTGATCTGTGGCTATGAAGCTGATAACTGCAGATATGCGGGGCTCTACCCACTGATTTCAGTAGCACAGGGCCAGGCGCTAATGTTTCATTGATTTCAGTGGACTATTTAGATGTTCCTGGTACGTTAAACAGAACAGGAAATACATTTAGCCTATGCACAAATAGTGCATTCACTAGTATAGCAGATGCAGTGTGCCTAGACCGTAGCTGGACATTGTAGTGCTGGATATGTATTTCACCTAAGTGTATTGTACCTGGAGCAATCACCAGGGCGGTGTCTAGACTGGCCAGTTTTTCCGGAAAAATCAGCCACGTTTCCGGAAAACCTTGCCAGCTGTCTACACTGGCCGCTTGAATTGCTGCCAGAACACTGACGATCTCATGTAAGATTTATATGAGATCGGAAATACTATGTGCAAAAGGGCCAGTGTAGACAGCGCGGTATTGTTTTGCGCAAAAAAGCCCCAATCGCGAAAATGGCGATCGGGGCTTTTTTGCGCAAAAGCGCGTCTAGATTGGCACGGACGCTTTTCTGCAAAAAGTGCTTTTGCAGAAAAGCGTCCGTGCCAATCTAGACGCGCTTTTCCGCAAATGCTTTTAACGGAAAACTTTTCCGTTAAAAGCATTTGCGGAAAATCATGCCAGTCTAGACGCAGCCCAGGAGTCAAAGTGGGGGAAGCAGTAATATCTTAAGGTATGTCTAGATTACATCCTGTGCTCCTCAAAAAATGAGGTTTACAGGATGTTTCAAAAAAGGGTTTTATTTTCGAACGATTCCCATCTAAACTGCCGTTTTTTTTGCCGAAAAAGTCCCGTTTAAAAAAAAAAGCGGCAGCCACCATTATGCAAATGAAGCCTGGGATATTTAAATCCTGGCTTCATTTGCAATATCAACATGCCTAATTTACATCCCTTTACCGAAAAAGGGATGTAGTCTAGACATACCCTTAGTGCTAAGAGAGAAAAACCATTCAGTCTCCTTGTATGCCCATTGGCATCAGAATACTCGGTGTATGTTGTACAGAGACGATGGTTTTGATAACAGCATCTGAGGAGCTCAGAAAGAGACAGGAGAACTCCAGATTTCTCCACCAGTAACAGCAACATGAATCCATTTAGTTGGGCAACAGTTGCAGACTCTCATCTCTTGCTTTTATTGAGTTGTTAATTGGATAGAACGAGACCTCTGAACTGTCTCTCAATACTTAATAGTCCAAAGGACAACTGGGAGTCTCAAAACAATCTTTCAAGGACTCAGCAGTATTTGTTTTGGCAGCTCATGTCACGGTAATGAACAGACAGGGTGACTACAGCCAGAACAGCTGAAGCTATGCGGGAGGCATTGGAGAAGAGGATGAGAGCCAAGCATGGTTCTTCCCATGTTCTCGCTCAGGCATGGGCAGCGTGTGACTCCGGTGTTTGGGGAGGCTGGGTGTGAGTGCAGAAACCTCCCTAGAAGTGTGTATGGGAGAGGGGCTACCATGCCCAGACAATGGGCTGACACTGCTCCTCCTCAAGGCTTTCCCCTCACTCTGCCTCCTCCCCTCAAGGTCTAGCCCATGCTCCACCCCAGACGCTTTTCCTGAGGCCCTGCCAATCTGCCCACTGCTCGCACCTCTTCCACAATCCTCCACCTATGGTGCTTTGCTTCCCTGCCATGAGGCCACTCCCCCACCTGCTGCTTGCACTCCTCTTCTCTGAAAGGCAAGTGGGGAGAGGTTTCGGGGGGGAATTACGAAGCAAGGTCAGATGAGGGGTAGGTGGAGTGGTATGGGAAGAGAAGCAGCATGGATAGAGCCAGGGGGTGAAAGAGGACAAGTGGAAGCAAGACCTTGGGGGTGGAGCACATGGCCTAGATGTCCTTGTAGCGGGAATGCGCCAAAGGCAGCAGGCTAGTGTGCCTCCACGGAGTGGTGTGACGCATCTTGTTTGGGAGGCCTCCCCTGGCCTCTTATAAACACCACTCATGCACTCAGGATTCCTGGGGACATCAGATGTGGTAGAAGCTTCTCTTACATGAAGTGAGGGCAGAAGGGAGAACATGTCAGACCAGGCTCCCCCAGATTCAGCTCATGGCCCTGGTCAACCATTTCTTCCTCTATTGGCTAGCATGATAAAGCTTGTAGTGCAAAAGGCAGTATAAGATGGTACTGAAGGTTCAAAAGCCTACTGAAGGTACCTGCTGGCAGGGTTTATTACAGTTTTGCATAACAGAATTTATTCTTATCTCTTTTCTCGGTAAATAAAGCCTTGGAACCTGCATATACAAATTCCTCCGTTAGCAGAACATTATTGAGACTGCAATGGCAAGAACTTGAAAGTTAGGGAACATGAACATTTAGGTGACATACTAGTGTTTTGCTCAGGATTGCTGCCTCCATGAGGATGTGTTGGACTCTTGTCAGAGAAAGAATAATGGTTGTTTAGCAAATGACAGCCTAGATCATTATGTTCCCCACTTTGACAAGATTATGCTAAATGTTGCACAAAATATGTCTTGTAATGTATCATTTCAAATCTCATAAGCTGCTGAACATTTTTTGTTCCGGTAAAATATATGTAGCAACACTGTAAAGTTATAAGAGTCTACGCTCAAATATGTTTCAGAGTTAGAAAAGCAGGCACAATCCAGTTTTCAGAGACAAAAACACACAGATACCCCAGTCAAGTGTTGGTAATTACTCATTACCTGCTTCGCCATTTTCTGCGAGGATGCAGGAGCAAGACATTTGCATTTCATCACAAAGCTGGTTCAGAGCTCATGTCCACAAGAGGTTGTTTGTCACCATGCTCAGCAAGGATGTTTCTAGCACAAGAAATTGAATTATAATGAGGGGAGAAACACACTTACCCTCACTCTCTTCTCCTTCATGTCTGCTCATATCATCAATGACCCTAAAAGAATGAAATTGGGGAGGGGGTTCTGGCTGGGAGGTTTGGCAGACAGTATAGAGTGCTGTAAGTGTGTGGTGTGAGCAATCATTTTGCTTTTACGTTCACTTAGCTTGCTTAAGTTAGGCATTTTGCTTGTGTTTTATCTGTTAGCTCCTTTGGAAGCAATTCTTATCTTTATGCCTCATTACTTGTTGACATTTACATTCTTCCTTGCTTTTCTGAAATTGATAAAATAGTGAAACAAGTTTATTAAACATGTTTAGCTGAAAGTGGGTGAGAACCTTCATTTGGGATAACAAAGTTTGTGCATAGCATTTTCCTTTGATGGAATGTTGGATTTTGTATGAGCGTGCCATGTTTAGCAAAGTGCTGGGTAACACAAGACGCACATTTCTGGGGGAAAGTCTAGGACTAGAAAATCTGCTGGGAATGGTTATCTTGTAGTACACAAGCCCTTGCTGCTGGGAGCAAGTGTCATGCTGTAGGCTGTGTGTTAACTGGCCAGGAGTGGTTCTTCACTAGTAAGACATCCCTGCTTGGAGAACTGAGGACTATTCAGCAGGCCAGATTGTACCCTGGGGAATGTCACAAACCCCAGTTGGGTGGTGGCTACTAAGAGAGAGAGAGAGAGTGCGTGTGTGTGTGTGTGAGAGAGGGAACTATCCACATACTTTATTTTTCTTCCATTGCCTTTAAAAATAATAACACATTCAGAATGAGATTTCTTCTGTTTCTTCTTTTTGCTCACCCTTTACTCCTTAACAAAGGCCAGCTGTTACCTCCAGTTTCTATGATGACTAGACACTGAAAATGGTGCAGAACTTTACTTACGGTAAAGTAGGACTCAAAGAGTAAGCCTACCTGATGAAAACTGAAGTAGGACTTTGATGCCCAAAAGAGCGCTTTATCAAACGAGAGCCAGAGGAAGCAGGTAGAGAGAGACCACATATATGCTCTGATTCCCCCTACCAATGAAAGACCTGGAGTGTTAATAAACTGGGAACCCATTTCTCTAGTCATATAACTTTCCCAACAACAATTCCATGGAGACTGCTACTTCCTTAGGGCATCAGTAACTGCCTTGGTCCTTGTGTTGGTAGAGAAAGAGATCAGAGATCTGCTGAGGACTATTTGAGAGGGCATGATAATCCTGGCTGTCCTTGAAAGGTTCCAAGCCTTGCTCCACAGAATGAGTGCAGATCTACTCTTCTGCTGCTTTTTCACTGGCTCAGGCTACCTTGGCCCTAGTGAGTGACATTTTAAAATCACCTTAAGGAAAGGATTTAGCCCCATGTGAACTCTATTTCACCACACAAATACAAAACAGGCTTTAGTATATAAACATCATTTGAGTGTGTTAATGGAGAAGGCACTCCAAGCTACAGACTATGCTACTAATTCTTTATGTACACTGTCTATTAGTGTAAATAAACAATAAAATCCTGAAATTTTAATCTGGTTCAAAAACCTGTGTGAGTGAAAGACTTATAGCCTGTACCGCAGCATAATTTTCCACAGGAAAAGCTGAAGAGCAGAAACACTATGTAAATTGACTAAACAAAAATGACTAAACTATTAAAAATTGTAGATGAGAGCCTTGAGCCACATTAGCTATATCTATAAATATTCTGGTCTATATTCTAAACTTCTTTACACAGGCCACACTGTTTGCAGTGGCACAGCTATTATATCTGCACACATAAGACAGCTTTTCTGTTTCTGCATAAAATCTGTTGCTGGTAGAAAGACAACATAAGTAAACTCCCAAGGAAAGGAGGAAAGACGGAACATGTTGGGACAGAACACACTGAGGTAAACATCCAGGGTGCTCAAGACAAGAACAAAACGATGATTTTTTTCACATGCAAGACCATCCCTCCTTATGAGAGAAATGCATTTTTGGGGGGAGAAGAGAGAATGTTTTGGGGAGTTTTGTTATGGGAGGAAGAGAGCAACAACCAAGTGACGGGCACAGATATAGATGCTATTTTCAGCTACCCTCCGGCATATCAGCTGGCATGCCTGGCTGCTATAACTCACCCCCAAATTGTCAGAGGTGTTGCCACAACCTAGCTAGGGTTCCATGCATTCCTGCTGAGCAGCAAGCAGGCATCAGGGTTTCCTGTGTAGTGAATTGTCCTGTGACAATGAAGTGTAGGTCGCTGCTCTGCCTCCCCCTTTCTTTGCTCCTTCCCAGTCTGAAATAGAGAATACTACAGTGACTAGGAGGTGGTGGCCAGATGTGCAAGAGGTGAGCCTTCCCATTGCTGCAATATTGGGCCTGTGTACCTCCCCAGTCACCCTGGGCACGATGAGAGGCAGAGACTTGCTGCAGAGTGTGAGAAGTATCACGGTGTCGGTGGAGCCACACAAACTATGACAGCCAGGTCTCCTAGGGTATGTCTACACTACATGGCTCCGTCAAGGGAGCCGTGTAGATTAGGGTTGTAGGCAAAGGGAAATGAAGTGGCGATTTAAATACTCGCGGCTTCATTTAAATTAAAATGGCTGCCACACTGTGCCGATCAGCTGTTTGTCGGCACAGCGCTGTAGTCTGGATGCTCCATGGTCGACATCAAAGGCATTTGTCGACCTCCCCAGTATGCCTCGTGGGATGAGGTTTACCGGAGAGGTCGACAAATGCCTTTGATGTCAACCGCGGAGTGTCCAGACTACAGCACTGTGCCGACAAACAGCTGATCGGCACAGTGCGGCAGCCATTTTAATTTAAATGAAGCGGCGATTATTTAAAGCGCCGCTTCATTTCTCTTTGCCTACAATCCTAATCTACATGGCTCTGTTGACGGAGCCATGTAGTGTAGACATACCCCTATAAGGGATGTTGGTCCAACCTACAGGTGAACAGCTGCAGCTCCATGAGGATAGGAGATGCTGCCCTTACTGAGACAGATTGCACCCCAGTGTTAACACAGCTCAGGATTTAACACAAGTGGTGTGCTTTTTCCTCTGCTGGAGAGAGTCTGGGGAGGTCAGGGGAAGCAACTTTCTTTGTGTGTTTTTCTTGTATGGTGTGGGGTGAGGATGGGGAAAACCGCCTTCTCACTGATAGTCTTCCACACTTCCCATCTCCTGGGGTAGCCAACTGCTGCAGGAGGCAGGCAGAGTGCCCCAGCACCCCTTAGCTGACAGATGTTCCAAAAACATTTTATTTGTTTATTTAATATAACTTCAAGACTTCTGGGCCACTTGATGGGGATTTTTGGTGGAGGGGGTGTGCTGTTTTTGGAAATGTTGGGCGTCTACTGCTTTTGTTTTCCCTTAAGTGTAGCCTGTGGGTTTGGTTCTGCTTTCAGTAATGCCATATCAATCAGGCATAACTCCATTTAAATCAGTAAGTTACAATGGGATAATACCTGTATCAAATTAGAGTCCAGCAGAACACCTGATACAATGGAAGACCCTGATTATAGAGTAGTGAAGTTTTGTGACTCACTGTTGCACTCCATCTAAGCCAATGGAAATTTAACGTACATCAGGGATGACTAAAACTCAATTTTGAGGACTCAATTTTTTTCTCCTAGCCCCCAAAACTGAAAGAAAAATTGTGTTATGAGAGGGCACTGGGAAAAGTTACACTTTGTAAGGTTCCACTCATGGACAAATTCTCAGATTTTTCTGGTAGAGGTGATAGGGTACAGCCCATGTTATTGGTATTTCCAAAAGAAACTAAAAGAGGGCAGGGCCAGCTACTGATCGAGTGCCTCCCTAACTGCTTACAAAGGGGCATTTCACATGGCCTAGGAATACTGTAAAAAATTAAAGCAAGATGGAGATTGCCCTTCCCATCAGCCCAGTCACCCTCCCTAGTCCTGTTTCCATAACACTAAGGAAAAGTCTGTGGCAGTCAAGGTAAGGAGGAGGAATGGCATCACAGAAACAGATGAGAGCCTCCATTGGCCCAGGATGCCATCCACATGGGCAGGTCCCTTCTTGACACATAATTAAGGAAGAATGAGCAGATACTGAATAAGACCCCATAATATGGACCACTGACTTGAATGAGAACTAAGACTGAATAAAAAATGAGAAAGGGCCACAGGTTCTCATCTTTGTTGCAGTTGAACTCTCTACCTATTAGGCCCTTCAGTTTCAAAGCTCTACAGCTTTGAGCACAATGGCAGCATCCATTATATCCCAATAAAAGAGAACGAATTCCAAACTCTGCAGGCTTCTTGCCATTAGGGATGGGATCATTCCATCTCCACACCACAGTCTGGACCAGAAATTTACCAGTAACGATTACTTTTTTAAGTGTTGTGGCCTACAGCTAGAGCCCTGCAAATCCACCTATGTCCGCCGGTATCTGCATCTGCAGATGTGAATGTGGATATGCATGGCTCATTTTTGCAGATGCAGATGACAATTTGATTAAAGGAGCAACCTCCATGGTTAGCAATAAGGCCTTCAATAGCTAAATAAATATTCATTTAATATTGACAAATTTTTAAACTGAATTTTAAAAATTCCGGTCCGTGTTTCACTAGCTTCTTACCCTGAACTGGGCAAACGATCTCTTCTGAAGAGCTGCAGTTGTAGCAATGCTTTGTAGCCTCAGTCTGTTCTGGTGATTGATACAAAGGAGTGATTTATGAATGCAGCTTCCATTTGGAAATGTAGGAAAGCAGGATCCTTCATTGGTGAAAGGCTATGTTCAACTAAGCCGTATTTAAAATTTAGTTAGTTAACTGTCCACTGGTTAAAGTATTGTACAATCAAACCATATTATAAGGAAAGGATGGGGAAAATGTACCTTACAACAACTTGAAAGGCACCTACTTGTCATGCAAGCAAGTGGGACTCTGCATTCTCTGAGTTGCTACATCATGAGATGGTCAAGACAGGAGTTTATTTGACCTAGCTTCCAAAGTTCCTATCCCTGGAGAAACTTAAAACTAGACTAGACAAAGTATCAGAAAATATGCTGTAAAACAATTAATCAAATAATCTGATAGGTTTTAAGATGCTCTTATTTCTGTGGCCCAAATTCTGGGGTCATTAATTACACAAAAAAACTGCCACGTGAATAAATGAATGAGTTAAAAACAATGCCGAAGAGCTGGCAACCCCCCACCACTGAGATCAACTAGACTACTTATTTGAATAAAAACACTCACATCAATAAAGTCTGGCTGGACTGAGCCTCACAATATTCTTCACACAACAGTAGTTTGCTGTGACCATGCTCATCTCACATAAAAAATGTGAATGTCTCTTCTTGATCCATTTGGAAATAAGAAGACAGTACATCCAGGATTTTGGGAAGAACATTTTATTGCTAAGCATATCCTTGAACGAAAATGCAAATAAGAAAAAGAAGGAGAGAAAGAAAGAAAGGGAAAAAAAGCAGTAACGTCACAATAATTCAAAAAAATATCCTTAAGGTTCTGTGCGTAAAACAACAGGGGTATGGTAGAAGCTCACATACAGAAATGCACATGTTCCCAAAAAACTGTTCAAGAGAAACTTACACAAAAAAGTAACAGAAAAGAAGGTGTTTTTTTTCCTTAAAAAAAGCAGGGAGGTTAAAAAAAAGAAAGAAAGAAAGCAAGAAATCATTTCACAAGACTCCAAGAACAGCAATCTTTTACAGACATTGAGAAATAATCAACTTCAGATAGGTTCGGCCAGTTAAGTTGTTTAAAATCGTGCTTTCATATCTTTTCAAAACCTGTCTTTTTTAGTATTTAAAAACAAAACTAATAAAAAAAAAAAAAAAACCCAACCTCACACACACACACTGAAAGAGCTGTTAACCACAAAAGCCTCCTCTTTAAACATTTGAGAAGGCTGCATTTTATTTTGTTCCCATGTGTGTGTGATTTGATGACACTTTTCTTCAAAGTAAAATATTCATGCGAATTATAAACACCAGCAAGAGTAGATTTCTAAATCTAAACAGCTGATTAGTTTTCATCTGTACACAGAGTAATTGTACATTTCTGATACTCCAGTCCTCAATTCATTTTGTGTTTGTTTTTTCTTTTCATCTCTCTCCCTCTCTTTTGCTTTTTTATTGTATTTTATTGTATTTTATTTATTTATTTGCACATGATAGTCATGGCCATGAAACCAGTTGGTTATTGTTCTGTACAGTAAATTACTCCCTTTCACATAATTGGGGAAAAATAAAAACCAAACAACCAAGCTTAATTAAATCAACTAAAAACAAACAAAAAAATCCCAGTTTAACCATAAAACATTATATACATCAGGGTACTCTAGAAATTACACTAGCAAAAAAAGTAGTAAAATATGTAAACAAAATCTGAGGCTTTTTTTTTAAATCTTTTGACACAGGTAACTGTGACAAAGCTAAAACACACACTCTCTTCACATTTTTATGGTTTGCTTTTTGTTGGTATTTTTAAAATGTTTTTCTTTTAAAACAACATTCTCATTCCATGTAAACACCTTGACAGAATTTCTGTTCCAGTCGTTCCATCAAACACATGGTGATAAATATATCTGTATATATATATTTATTTATATATATAATACTATTATTAACCCCTTTTATTGTTTTTGTGTCACAGCAGCTTTATTCATTTCTTTCTTTTATATAAAAGAGAGAGTAAGGGGAGAATAGGGCAAATGGAAAGACAGAGATAGTCAGAAATGTCAAGCTACAAAATTAAATTATTACATATGAAAAACATCGGCATGTCAAAAAAAAACCCTATGAATTTTGCACTTGTTCACAGCATGTGTTTGGCTTGTGTGACGTTTATGGTTCTTGTCATAGGCTGAACTCCGATACTGTCTTTCTGATCTCTTTATTCAACTGATTTATTTTTAATTTTTTAGCATGCACTGCAATCAATCATAGAACCAGAACCCAAAGAAAAGGCTCCTTTAATTTAGCATTATATATCTAGCGCAGAATGGCTGACCATTGTTATTTTGCTTTTTTTCCCTCTTTAACCTTAATTTGGCTATGCTAATGCATACTCAATGGTATTGTCAAAAAAAGCCAAGTGTTCCAATCAAACCTGTCTGAAATTTATCTATTCATGAGTTCAGTAGCAAATACTGGAGCCAGATCTAAAGGGGACCGGTTTTCCATGAGAATCATCTTCATCATAGCCCATTGCACACTTCACTGTGCTATTAACAAATAACTTACTGCAGACAATTGATTGTAGAGACAACACAATCGGATATGTAGAGTGAACACCATGGGTAGCTTTTGAGTTCATATATGGCAATAGTCTTTATTTATTAGGTGGGTTCCCCCCCCAATTTCTTCATGACTCATGTCCTGGTTCATTCTCTTCTCCCCTTCACCCCCCCACCCCCCAAAACTGGAAAAAAACAAAACAAAACCAAACAAGAACCAACAAGCCCCAAAAGCATTTATCCCTCCCTCCTCAGATCTCGAAAAATTATATGTATGCTGGCCATGGCCAGATCAGTTTGATTTTTTGTTTGTTTAAAATGTTTATGCGTTTTTCTTTTTCTTTCTTTCTTTTTTTAATAAGTAAACTGAAAAATCATCGATACAGTCAAAGATCACGAACATCATTAAGACTCACTTGGAGATATGAAACAAGTAAGCCATGAAATCTTCTACCTTTTGCGGAAAGTTCAGCGAAGAGATTTGGAGACTTCCAAGTCCGCCAGCATGGTAGAGCTGCGTGTGCCATCTCCAGAACGCTAAGTGTGCTTTATAATACAGTAGGGCAGAGTTTGCTGACTCCAAGCGATGACTGAGACGTTAACTCACAGCTGAATTTTTTTCCCATTTTTTTTTCCCACAAACTGTAGCTCCCAATCTCAATAGCTGTAACGGCTCTGATATTTCAGTTAAATCTCATTAAGTATATATATATTTATATATAAATAAGTATATTTTTACACATAATACTCTTTGTCCTTGTTTTTCTGTTTCTTGTGGCCGCTCTTTGTGCTCTGCTGCTTCTCCTTCACGAGCGTGCCATTGCTCTGGGCCGAGTTGCTGATGTAGTTCCGCGTCTCATCCACCTGATAGGACCCCTCGTCCCTGTTCCTGTACTTGTACATGGCGTACAGGAGGATCAGGATGCAGAGGGCGGCAGCAGCCACAATACCGACGACCATCCCCGTTGTGCTGCTCGACTCGCGGACCACCTCTGAGGCCCCCGGAACCCGTCTGATTCCTGGCTCCGTGGGGTTTGCTGTGGGCACATTACGGAACATGGGGGAAGTTATTAGCGGGCTCTTCAGCTTTGTGCTGTCTAGCTCATAGGCAGTGGGCAACGGAAGCAAGACTATGTCAGGCTGGGGTTTGAGCTCACGGTTATTCATTTTGCCAGCGGGCAATTTGGGCACCATCCCAGTCGAGGACGAAGCTGTGGAGCGGATCAGCTCAGGGGATAAAGCCGTGGTAGTAGTCCTACCAGTTTCGGAGACTTTGTTAGGTCTAAAGTCCTTGGATTCCCACTTAGGTGCATGTGCTTTGTAGCCACCTTCGAAGACTGAAGTGGAAAGACTCTTATCTGTTACCAAGGAGAAGGTGGTGTAAAAATCTTCATCATCAGTAGGGGGTAGGTTAGAGTCAAAGGTTTCCCCTGAGCCATACCCAGATATCACCAAGCCATCATCATCACAACCATCGCTGCCTTGGTCCGACAAGCAAGGTAACCCCGCCTCAGAGGTCATGGACAGGGAATCTTTGGTGGTCTCAATAATGGTGAGGAGGGGGCGAAAGGTAGGGGGGAGTGTAATGAAAGGTGCACGAGTAGCAATAGGAGGGATATCTAAAGGGTCTTCTACAAGTAGAGGGATAACTAATTCACCTCCTGGGATTGAAAAGAAAAAAAAGAAGATTAGTAAATATTCGTGACACAGTGCATCATATTCAATTCACTGAGCTCAAAGGTGGTAGAGGACTCAGAAGTTAAGAAGCAGTGTCATGGAGGCAGATTCCTGCCCCTAGCCACACTCTCAAAACACTTTTCTAGGGTCCTGGGCAGCTTTCTGCCTAATCCTGCACTCTAGACAGGTAAACTGGCCATTCCAGTTCCTTTCTCTTTTAATTTCCGCTAGGTATTTTCAAGTGAGAAAATTTTTAAATCCTGAGGACCAAAGGGTTTGGGGACCTGAAGATACTCTCAAGTGACTGTGCAGAAATCAAACTTAACATGGTTTCATTTTCATTTTCTTTTATCACGTAGGAAAAGGAATGCTTAATGGTGGATTGACTCCACATCTCCATATAGTATTATCATCTTGTGCTGGAGTGTACTGCAAAAGCATGGAGATTTTACCAGTTTTTCCTCTCATCTTTCTTGTCATTATAGTAGCATTTTTCTTCTCTGACATTTGAGTTCCATAGCAACTTGCAAATTCTTCCCAGTTCAGCTTTTTCTGCTTGTTCATCCTGTTTTTTAAATTGAGAGAGTGAATGAAGTGCTCATGAAAGGCAGGGAAGGACCACTGTGGTTGGCATTAGATGTAGTGCAAGAAGGAAGAGAGAGCTCCTTAATGCATGTCTGTCTTTTTGATCCTCAATATCCTCTGCTAATTCTAGCCCTTTTTGTTTCCTGGACCTTCTCAGCTTTGCCAATGCTCCCTAAGCTTGATCTGCAATTCTCCTTGTTGTTTCAATGTTGTGCTTTAAGTGGACACACAGACAATCCTCATTGATTGTGCCAAACTGTGTTGTTTCAATTATATGGATATATAAGGAGTAAGATGACCTAAATCAGGATTTGAGCCAGGGCCTTAAAAGCGAGGAGTAATCTCCACCCTGCACTTTCTCACATTTCTCTCTGTGCTGCTGATGATGATGAATGTTACTTTTTCTCTAGCCTGGCAGACAGCTTTCTGTGAAGCAGATACTAAATGAGAAACTCTCAGAATCTGCTGTCAAGGAGTGCCTTGTGCTGTGAACAACCAGCAGCCATCACTCTCTCCATATCCAAGCTCACTATCTCTGAAAATAAGAGACCCATGGTCACTTTTGCATCTCAGCACCACTATGGTGCCTGCAGGCAATGAGAGGGCCTCTATGTTTTAGTTGTTTTATTGGGGTACTGGTGTGATTCACACTTGCACAGTCATGTTACTTTATTTTCAGGTTCAGGGAGCTATGAGACCACTTGTCTTTTATATGGGTGTTGAAGCTTAGTGGATTATACTCACCTATATTCAGGTCACACAATCTTGTGCTTAACTGTAGAATTCTACTTGTTTTTTTAAATTGAGTCATGTTGCCTTTGCATGTAAATTTTGCTTTTAGTGATAGTTTTGTAAGGCATTTAAGCTAGCTGGGCTGTATCTCGACATCCTAAGGTAAATCGTCCTCTGACAAGTTCCCATTGATTTCAGTGGACGTTTTGCCTTAGGAAGGACTAGATATAAATCGAGGGCCATGTATGTTGCATAATCATTTACATCAGTAAACTGATTGCCTAGTTATGTACAAAGTGACCACAAATGTGAGTGGAGAATTCTGGGGATTTAGTACTATTTTTTTCATACTTTGCACAAGTATAAATTGCTTCAGAGAGTGCAAGGCAATAGAGAATCAGACTGAGTAAAAGGCTTTGACTTAATTAATTCACTGAGGCTTTGACTTAATTAATTAGTGTTAATTGTTTTCACCAAATGACTGTTGAATGGCATTAGGGTAAAAAATTCTGCTATCTGCACTGTGGTGCTCTACTGTATTTTCTGCATTTGCTTCACACTGAATTTCATTGATGCCAATGGTAGTTCTGCAAAACACATGCCACCATATGCTACTGATCAGAGAATATGATTTTGCCCTAAATCTTGTTTGCTGGGTCCTTGCAGGTTTACCATCAGATTTACTTGGGCAGCAGTCATTTTTAATTACCAATTAGAGTGTACAAATGTTATTTTATGGCCTCTAAAACGTACTACCTTCAGTATTTCAAATGGTTGTCTGTATCCTTCAGTAGGGGTAAAATACTGGTATCACGGAAGCCAATGGAAACTTTAATGTTTACTTAAGTAGCACTGAAATTAGCCCCAAATCAGAATCCATTATTTTATTTTGTCTTTTACTATACTTGTGGAGCAAAACTTGTTCAGATGAAAATGGTAATTTGGAGATGTCATTTCTGACTTTCCAGGCAATGTTCTTGCCACCTCTGTTATCGAACAAAGGGAAACATTGAATATTATGTGTCTAAAATAATCCCACAGGATTTCTCTAAACTGTATCTGTTCAGTACAAACATGGGAAAGACAAAGGGCATCATTACTCTGCAGTTTGCCAAACAACTACATTGAATTTTGTGAACCTGTGATTCCGATCTACTCCTTGTGAAATGATAATAGGAGCTTGTCGTGCTCCTGTTTATACTACTGTTTCAGAAGCTTGTTTTCTGTCCATTGTTAGCATGGGCCACAGATAGTCCATTTTATCACATAGTCTCTGGCCAAACATGAACAAGGGCCTTCAGGAAAAGGTCATCTATCCAAAGAAGGTCTATTGGACTAGATAAGATGGAATAAAATAATGGAATTTTAAGCCAAATATGAAATTGAACAGTCTGTTGAGTGGGGAATTGAAGTCCCTGAAAGTCATTTGAGGTCTGTTGAGTGGCTGAGAGCAGCCCTTTAAGTGATTTTAAGATCAATTCATCCACCATTATACAATGCATTCATCTGCAATTTTAGCGCACCATCTGTGACACACAACTGGAGTCAGATGTTTGGCCGTTTTTAATTGCCCATCAAAAGCTTCTAAAGTGCCTTTGTTATTAAGAGCTACTATGCTTACAAATGGCTTCAGCTGATCTGGCAATGGGGCACTATTTTGGGCAGCTTTCTTCCCACCAGGAAATACTTTAGTCCACTATACAATCAGCTCTCTGGACTTGACCTTAAGGAGATGGAAATATTTAGTTTTAAAAACTAGAAGACAAACCCTTCATTAGTAGAACAACCACTTGCATTAAAAAGCAATTAATTTTTATATGATTTTCTTTTAATTGCAGTTAATGATCAAATATAATGGCATTATAAAATGGTTGTGTTTTTCATGAAACATCCAGAAGAGAAACAGAGCAAGTAGGATTAGTGGGGTTCCACTTGTGTAACTGACAGAAGATACTGTCTCTCGGTGAACAAAAGTAGCTCAGAAAGCAGACAGTGAGCCAAATTCAGAGGTGAGTCTAACAGAGTCTAAGTCTTAAGAGGCATATGAGAGCATGACTGAGACAACTTAGGGTATGTCTGTACTGCAGGGCTATTTCGGGTATCCCAAAATAGCTACCTCGTGTCTATACACGCTGCCCATTATTTCGAAATATTTTTTTAAATAACAGGCGTGCTATTTTGGCATCCTGGTAACCTCATTCCATGAGGGTAAAGGGATGTCTCAAAATAGCACATTATTTCAAAATTTAGCACTGCGTACACGCACCAAATTTCAAAATAAGCTATTTCAAAATAGATTTGAAATAAGATATGCAACTCAAATCTTATTTTGAGTTTAGGGTGCTGTGTAGACGCACTTAGACTTTCTTGGAATCATTCAATCTCACCTCTGAATTTGGCCAGCATGTCTAGTAAGCCATAACATGTGTGCAGACTATACCCAAAAATAGAGATACAATTAAAGTTCCTTCTCCTGAGGTTCGTGGATTTTAGAGCAATCATCTCCTTACCAAGAAATACATTGGTCAAAGTTGCTGAGGCATTGTGGCTCTTGGAACTCATGGCTTGGTTTGGTTTTTGGTTTGGAGGCAGAATGTTCTTTCATTTGCACTAAAATTGGCTAGTGTCTCATACAGGATTTCCCAACAATAACACGGTGAGGAAGGAGCATTGAGGTGTGTTACTTGATGATACGCACACGCTGAGCCTAGAAATCACTGCCTACAGCTAAGAGTTGAAACATTCTCACACTTGCTCTGTGGTGCAGTCCTTGAAAGTTCTGGTCCTTCCCTATATAGTCAGTGCTCACTTTATTGATCAAATAAATAAACCAGCACCATAAGGATACGTTTACACAGCGACATTATTTTGAAATAACTAGCGTTACTTCAAAATAATTTAGTCCACATCTACGCAGCCTGCAGTTAAATGATGTTGAAATACTGTCAAGCTGGAGGACTTCTTACTCCGACTCATTGTACGAGGAGTAAGGGAAGTCGGAGGAAGAGTGCTCTGATTCGAAATAAGTGCTCCCAATTTCAAAATAAGCTACGCAACTGACACAGCTCAATTTGCATAGCTTATTTTGAGTTAAGCCCTGCTGAGTAGACACAAGCTAAGAGATATAAGAAATACAGAGAAGCAAACCCTGGCTTTGTCAATAGTTGTAGGGGATTGCAGTCATCTGACTTTCATTAAATAAATGGTCAGGATAAAGTCTGTTAATTAATAGTCTGAAAAGAAATCTGATGGTAAGAAGGGTTACATTACTGCTAAGTATTGGTGGGCCAATTCTTGGAATTCCTTTGTGATTTGGTCCACTGTTACTAAGAGTTGTACAGCTAACTCTTAGAAAATGCACAGTGAAATTCCCACCCGCCACTCTCTGATTGAGATTCAGCTGCAGAGAAATGGGATGCTGGTTTTAGGCTGCTATTGCTTTGTGTGGAAAGCAAGAATCAGTTAATGGTGCTGGTGGATGAGCCATAGATTCAGCACCAGTTTTTAGAATTCAAATCCCCCTAAGAAGATAGAAGGGCCTTTTCTGTATGCAGTCCTGTCCATTGCCCTTGTCTCCTTTCCCCAGTGGATGGGTGATCCCTGAAGAAAGCTGTGCAACTGAGATAGCTAGTGTTGACAGCACAGTGCTAAAAGATGAAATACAATGGAAGAGATAAAATGGCTTCTGCTGCTGTGGCAGTGATGCAGAATAAGAGCCCAAATGACTGGGAATAAATGCAAAAGAACAATAATAGTGCCAAAAGGACTGTGTTCTGTGTGGGGCGAAGACCCAAGCCAACAAAACACTAATATCCAAGGGCTTCCTTTGGATTTCTTCTTTCCTGGGACAAGCACAGTGTGTACTCCTAAAAGTTATACTTATAAACTTATACTTTTTTGAGAGGGCTGTGCTTTAAACTAGTAAGACCACTGGGGATATAAAAGGTCTACTTTACCCTTGAAGGCTACCTGTTTATGAGTGCTTTATAGATATATAATTCATACCTCTGGGGCTGATCTACAGTAAGGGCTCTTTGTCACTGGAAAAGATGGTGTGTAAAAAATGTAATAGAAGCCTTCTGAACTGTGAGGATGTTGTGGGTCAATCATGAATGTAGAGGGCACCAAGCCAAAAAAAAAAAAAAAAAAAGCGCAGCCTCCAATTCTATCTTTCTGGCCAAGACTGTTTCACTGGAGATTCAGGCATCAAAGAGAGGCAGCACAAAAAGCGCACACACACAAAGAATCCTGGCAGATTCAACTTCTAACTCTCATGATGAATATAAAGGGACACAACACTGTCTCCTCCAGTTGTTGCTGAAAATCTTTAAGGTGCCAGCTGAATAGCACAGCACAGCATATTCACATCTCAGGTATTGAAATTTCACATCTAAAGGCTCTCATTTCCATTTTATTCTTATTCTCTTGCTCTAAAACTCAACTCCATTCTTAGTCTGAAATATCCTGCTATGGAAAATAATCCCTTCCCTGCCACTCCCCATATATGCAAGTTGGGTGCCAAGAAAGTCTTATTAAGTCACTGAGTTTTTAAAATGCTTTTTGAGGTTTGGTCTCAAGTGAGTTCGTTGAGGGTGAAGTGGGAAAATATTCAAACCACAGTTCTTGAGTCACAGGAAATCTGATGCTAATATGAAATCTAGCAGATGAGCATTTTTAATATTCTCTCACCTGTTTCCAACCTCATTTAATTGAAACTGACTGTCAGCAACACAAGGGCAACCATCACTTCTGCAATGGGGTGCTTCAGACTTCTGCCTCAATTACCTGACTCCCCCTGCCTTACAAAACAGTAAGCACCAATTATTCCCAACATGACTAGCCAAACCCCTAGTTATGGGGACCAGATTGCTTTCAAATATGTGAGGCCCTCCCCCACCTAATAATACCCTGTTTACAGGAATTTCCAACAAAATTGACTTTCCTAGTGGCAAAATGCAATAACATCACACTGAAGTCAATTTCAAAACTCCCCCTGATTTCAAAGTTGGTCCCTAAAGTTTATTCATATTTAGAGAGACATGGTCACTTACTCCAAAGCCTGAGTTTTGAGAACTAGGGTAAGAGATCTATTTCAGACGAAAGAAGAACTAACTTAGCTTCTACTGGGGGGGGTATAAGAATAGGATGTGATGGATCTTCATTTAGTATGATGTTTAGTGTATGTTGTTGCTCTAAATTGTTGGTCGCCTCAGCTAATTCCAGTTTCAATGCGCCTGGAGGGGGGAAATGCCCCAGGAAAAGTAACTTACGGTTTTTAAGATGTAATCACAGCCAGTGGCACTCTCATGAGATGGCTGCTTCTCATTATGTTTCCTGCCTGAGTTTTAAATCAAAAATGTTTATTTAAGCATTCAGACTTTGAACTGATTCTCTGAACCAAACAGAAGCTTAATCAAACTCTTTTGAATTTCTCCCATCACTGTTTTAAACACACTTGATTCACTGACAATAATGACAACTTGCTAGTCAACATAATTACCTGCTCCATTTACAGCATCAGTTCTTCAGGGAAGCTGTCAGTTGAATTTGAGTTAACAGCTTAGCATCATGCTATCATGCTGGCCCTTTAAAAGTCCACCTGTCCTAAAGGCAAGACATCTTTTTTTGTTTTTATCAGTAACTCAGTGTAATCCAGTGTCATTCATGCTGCAGGGAAGGAGCTCCTCATGAGATGGAGAATTTTAAAAGTCGATGACATTCAAATGTTGGGAGAGGAAGCAAATGCTACATTGCTAGAAGATATTAGCAGTCATGATGCTAGGGCCATCTTGGTTGATGGGTTTGCTCTGTAACAGTACACTTTGAGAGTATCTTTTTGACTGTGGCAAAAGCAAGAAAACTGGGAAGTTAGCAGGAAGAAAAATGCTTCTGTAGGAATAGAGTGGGGAGCAGGGACTGGAGATCAGAGCAAGGAGACTATTGCCAACTTGGGACCAGTGTGTAAAGAAACTTCCCTTGCATTTCCCTGGAATATAGTCTACGCACCATGCTACAGGAAGTTTACATATGAGAGAAAAATCTTGGCATTACCGCTGATTCTTTCTGTGGGAGGCAAAAGGGACTGGGGCAAGAATTGACAGAGAGTGGGAGTCAATTACCCTGGACTTCTTCACCCCCTCCTACAAAGAGTAGTACAATCATGTAACCGACAACATTGAGATAGCATGTAACATAACAGCAAATACTGAAACAAACATATCCAAAAATTAAAGAAATGTATGCTTGTTTTCTAAAACCAAACCATATACTAGAAAATAAAAATTACACAACAAAAATTAAGCTCTTGGGAAAAAATAAAACAAGAACAGCAACATCAGGTCATTCGCTTTACCAGGAAAAGAAAGATAAACCCAAGAAAACTGAAAAAAAATACAGGAAATAAAAAAATGTTCTTTTTTTTTTAAAGTACTCAAAATATAGATAAAATTAGCCAGAAGAAAGCATACCACATTGATTTCATATAGTCAACTTACATCAACAAATTGCCCGCATGTTTTTTGGCATGAAAGAAAAATTTACAAAAGAAAGTTGTGTAAGAATGCTCTTGGACAAGTAGAATTGCCACATTCTTGAAACTTGCTCTTTTTTTTTTTTTTTTGCTTTGTTGTCGTTTCTTAAAAACTTTTTTTTAGCAAATGTTTGTTATTTCTTTATTTAAATATAATTATTTTACGACAAAGGGTGATACAGGGAGGCAACAACACATACATCCACACCACATAACATGAAAAGAAAAAAATCTTGCACCTTAACAAATTTGAACTTTTTTCTCTGTTGTTTTTGGTTATAAATTATATGTCTGATTTGTGTAAAATGTTTCACATATTATAATTGGGAAAAAACTGTACACTTAGAATTTACTTTGATTGTTTATGTATCCACAGTTCTAATGCTTTTTGAGATTCAAGCGTTTATTTTTTGTCTTTTTGGTCAATTCAATATATATTTTTAAAAACATTTTCTTTTCTTTTTTTTCTAGAATTTTTTTGTGTTTTAAGGAATGAATGACGGCACATAAAATTTTAACAATGCTAAAGAAAGGGTTGGGGGAAGGGACTTATGGGAAGAAAAAAGATGCCTAGGGTGGATGGGGTGGGAGTGTAAAATCTATGAGTGTACTACACAGGAGATGAAGATGATGGGAGTGAAAGTGTAAGTCAGTTGCCATGTCCATGTAAGGGCGGCACGGAGTGATCTAGCAGCATTAGAGCTTCTGGCTGTAAGGAAGGGATGGGCAATATACAAAAACAAATGAGCATATTCATGCCCATCAACAAAAAGAAAGAACAGAACTCTAACATTGACAATCTCACAAACCCTAAGCTGCAACTTCTTCAACATGCAAGTTACAAAAAATTAATAATAATAATTAGTTTCATTAAAGCTTCTCAGATTATGAAAACAGTTAAAGCTTTTTTTCCTACTAAAAATAGCAGTAAAAATACATAAACTAATAATAATAATAAGAATAATAATAATAATAGAGATTAAAAACAAAAAACAAGAAAACTAGTTTTATGCATTGGAATTAGAACAACTTCAACTGCAGCTATGCCCAGCTTCAAGTTCACCAAGAAGTTGACATCAACGCTCTAAGGAATTGGAGACATTAGTTGCTTCAGTGAATGAAGCCATTATTTTAAATGCCAGGGGCACTTTAGTATTCTTTCCTCCTGAATTGGACAGTTTTAAATTCAGATTCTTTAGAACCATGGTCTGGAAAATATGGATGTAGGATTCTGCAGGTGAAGTAGTTCTTTGTTTAAAGAGGGAAGGGGAAACTTGCAGAAAACAATTCATAACTTTTGTTTTTTGTTGTCATTAGATTGGAACAACCCGAATCTAAGATAGAAATCCAACCATCGAAAAGAAATACATCAAAATATAGATATATAGAGATACACTAAAAAAACAAAAAAACAAAAAAGCACTTTATTCCCCAGCAAGAAGGGAGAAAAGAACAACTGTGTTTTTTTTATTTTATTTTTAAAGAAAAAATATTCCACACACTTTCAAAGATGAACAAACCAGATGCACACATTGAAAAGGAACAGACAAAGCAGTCTAGGGACACTTTCATCATTTGGATATTTTTTGCCCATGGATTGCATTCCCTCCATTTTAATTTTCTTTTAATTTTTGGCCAAAAAAATTCCCCACCCATCAATGTACTGCTTTTTTAAATTACTTTTTGTTTAAATAAACACAAGGGAAAAAAGGACGTGCAGTCTGGATGTACGTCATAAATAGACATAGGAAAAGAAAGAAGAAATTGGCTGAGATTGACAAATGGATTATATAATAGCTTCATTTTACTGTAGGATGTTAATAATAATGCATGCTTAAAGTAAGTTGCATTTAGGGAAAGTAGAAAAACAGAACAGCAAGCTGGGACTTGGGAGGGAGGGTAGGGAAAGTTAGCAAAGAAGACGATTCAAGGAAGGAACAAGGTGGTATATCATTCCATGCCTGTCCAGTAAGGGCAAAGTACATTCCAAAAGGTTCTGTGCAGGTTATGGGAAGAGATTAGAAGGGTTATGGTGAGGGGAGGTGGAAGGGAGAGAAATTGCAAGAGATCCTAGGAAATATATTTCATGCCCAGTATAACATAGTCTTTACTCAAGGCCCAGTTCTCTAGCCAAGGCTCATGATGGGCAGCATTTGTGTGACTAATCTTTTGGGGATTATTCATAAGAGTAGATAATAATCATCTTCAAGAAGGGCTGTAGAATTCATCTGCTCAAATACTTGTTACTTAAAATAATGATTACTGCCATGGAAGTCTGAACAGGCAAATGCTTGTGGTATAATGCTGATTAATCTATTATTCCCAACAGTCAGCAATTACTCACGCAGCATCAAAGGGCCTATTTCCAATGGGGGATTCACAATCTGGCCCAATGGAACTACTCTGTGCAGTAAGCATTAGTCTGGTAGTAAATGTTTGTAGGACTGGCCCTGTGATTAGGCCCACTGAAGATACTGTACAATTCACAATAGTAAACAATACACCTGCTATTAAATATTTGAGCCTTCAGGCCATAATAAAGCCTTATATAGGTAAAACTCTCATTGAAGTCAATGCATAAGAACTGCAAAATCGGACCCTTTGTATGTTATAAAAAGTTATACTGGTAACAAAAATTATTAATAATCAGTCTTACTGGGCTTTACTAGAGCTGGAAGCTGAGAAAAAAAATGATAGTTTTGTATACAATGTATCATATGGAGAGCTTTCAGATGAGGGTTATTGTTAGCAGGACGGGCAATAATACTTTTGGAGCCATTCAGGGAACAAAGCTAATCTTTGTGAACATGAAATACAAATAAATAATAGAGAGACACTGAATCCTACAACTTTATCTTTGGATGCGCTATTGAAAAAGTGTCCCACGCTGGTAAAGGTGGATAGGGAGATGGGAGCTGCATGAGAAAAGCCCAAACTTCCACTGAAAGGGGAAAGGCATGAGACTACCCTGGCTACTATAATGTGGCAGGAATGGTCTCTGCCTCTACTGGAAGAGTGCGCTGGAACTATATACTGCATCCCTTTGGGGACTGTGTTAAGTGGGGGGAGAGGTTCAACCGAGGATTGGGAAACCTGGCTAGATGAACCTCAGGGACAATACATATACGCACACTTGGCTACTGTGGCTGAACCCAGACTGATCCATGTGAAATGATTTTTGGGGTTAATTTGTGAATGAGACAGGATTGGTTGGAAATAAAAGAACAGTGGCAGCAGTGAGGCTACTGCAAGCCACAGAGGAGTCATTCGTTTGTTGGTATGTAAACTTTCAAAACTGCTGTCCCTGGGCACCATGACCTACCAGGATTCTTAGCCTCTGGTTTAACAGGGTTCATCAGTATTCAGGAAATTTCACAATGAGGCATTTAAGCTTTGAAGTTCAACCATTCCTTGTTGTGACTTGCAGATGTATCTTAAGAATAATGAAATACCTGTATTCAGTGCACTAGGATTCATTGTGTTGGGATTTTTCTCTGAAACCTTTTCACCTGCATTGTCAAGAAATTAGCTTGAATTTGTCACCGAGGTTATGACTACACTTAAAATTTACAGCGGTGCATCTGTGCCACAGTAGCACTTCAGTGAAAAATCCAGCCCTAAATGCTTAAATACACATTTAAGTAAAGAGTAATACAGGTTCCCCAGTTCGCAAACTGCTTTGAAAATATTTCCAAAACTAAATATTTTGCTGCTTTTGCGCTATTTTTAAGTGCAGTGGTTACTATCCTGCAACTTCCTTCAGAAACACAAGCAAAGGTTGTAAAAATGAAAATAACTAATACATATTTTGCAGCATGCTGTCACTTTTATTTTCAACTATTCAAGCGAGATTGAAAGGTTGGGACTAAAGTGCTCATAAGAATGGCCATACTGGGTCAGACCAAAGGTCCATCTAGCCCAGTATCCTGTCTGCCAACAGCGGTCAATACCAGATGCCCCAGAGGGAGGAATCACAACAGGTAATCCTTATGTGATCCTCTCCTGTCACCCATTTCCAGACAAACAGAGGCTAGGGACACCATTCCTACCCATCCTAGCTAATAGCCATTGATTGACCTAACCTCCATGACTCTATCTAACTCTTTTTTTGAACCCTGTTATAGTTCTAGCCTTCACTGCATCCTCTGGCAAGGAGTTCCACAGTTGACTGTGCGCTGAGTGAAGAAAAACTTCCTTTTGTTTGTTTTAAACCTGCTGCTATTAATTTTATTTGGTGACCCCTAGTTCTTATATTGTGGGAATAAGTAAATAACTTTTCCTTATTCACTTTTTTCATCCCAGTCATGATTTTATAGACCTTTATCAATATCCCCCCTTAGTCTCTTCTTTTCTCAGCTGGAAAATCCAAGTCTTTTTAATCTCTCTTCATATGGGACCCATTCCAAACCCGTAATCATCTGTGTTGCCCTTTTCTGAACCTTTTCCAATGCCAATATATCTTTTTTGCGATGAGGCAACCACATCTGTACACAATATCTTAAGGGGCTAAAAGATTTGATTTGAAGAACAGAAAAGTAATGTTTATAACAGAGTTGGCAAAAGTTTCCTTAATTTTGATTTTTCAAATGACATTTTAATCAAAATTCCAATTTTGTAAATGGATTTTTTGCAAAAAATGTCCTCCTTTTTGGAGCAGCTCCAGTTATGTCAATTATACCTGCTATTTTCAGGAGTTTTCTGGTTTTACATTTCTTTTAATGACATTTTAAAATTATCCTAAGCAGCAGCCCTGCTTGACCTTGGGCAGGCTCCTGGCCTGCTGCAGCCCCTCCCTGTTCAAAGTGGCCAGCTGCTGGGGCCAGGTAGGTAGTTTGAGACCAACAGAGCTGGACTGTACTAGGTATACTGAAGGCAGGTGCTATATAAATGTCTCCAACACAGCATGGTCAACACACCTCTCTCCCTTGCAACAGCATTTTTAAATGGTACTACTCCCCTTTTCCCCAGCTCTACCATAAGCCACTGTAGTGTTCTCAGTTATTTCAGTCCTTGACTTGCACCAAACGGTCAACTGACCTCATCCCCAACATGTGAAACCCCATTCTATTTCAATCCTTTATTCTCCCACACAACTTTGCTCATGTATCTCAACACTAACCAGTACCCCCTCCCCCCACTCTGCTATCCCAGCCTAGACTTAAGGTGACCAGATAGTGAGCATGAAAAATTGGGACAATATGTGGGAGATAATAGGCATCTATATAAGACAAAGATCTGATTATCGGGATTGTCCCTATAAAATTAGGACAGCTCGTCACCCTACCTAGGCCTCCAAATCACAGTGTTGATGAACTTCTGCAAGATTCCCTAAGCCCAGTCCTAGTCTTTTCCTTAGTGAAGATTTCCTATCATGGGACCTTTTTCTTTCTAATTTTCATGTGCACTAACAGTAGGGAAAAGATGAATTCTGTAAATTCAATTTCCTCTTCTATTGTAACCTAATTAGAATGAGAACCAAGATCTTCTGTGATAAAAGGAAAATCACATTTCCCCACTGCACAGCCCAGGCCCCCTAACTGCTTTTTTGCATACTTATATAATCCTACTTTAGTTATCAGACAATGCTTTTTAGGCTCATTTAGAGGCATATTTCCATACTGAGGCAGGACTGAGATGATAGTGACAAAAGCTCTTAAGCGCCTGGTTCTGTTGAACAGTCAGTTAAAAGAGACAAATGGAGAGATTCCAATGAACTGAGTGATGCACATAGCCCTGTAAGTAGGTTAGCTATACAACCGAGAAAAATACACCCTTATCTATGCATCTGCTTTCGGCTTCAAGTAGTGTCTGCAGCAATTTTTCTCCAGTTAGTGCTTCTCTGGCAAGAATTCATATTAAAGAGAAGCAAGAAAAATACATTAAGTGCTTCTTTGGGTGTGCAAAAGGGATGGAGTCTTCCTTCATTTATGCCCTTGCCCTGGGATAAACACAAAGCTAACACTAGGACAGTGACTCTGCCTAAAGATTGCATGGGTCCATGGCCCCATATGCCCAGTGCACAGGCCAGAAGACCCTCCTTGTGCTCCCCAGGGCTCCTCACGCAAAGGAACTGTGGAGGACACAACCAGAATTCTTCCTCCAACTGCCCTCTGAACTCCTTCAATATGAGCTGAGGCAAAAGAGCCATGCTCTGGCCCTGTAAGACTGAAGGGAAGACGAATAAAACGGAGCAATATGGTTCCAGAGTGGTGAAGTCCCTGTGGAGTGATTACAGTTAAGAAGATTCAGCCAGGAATCAAAGCAAGTCAGCAGCATTTGAGAACTGTTTCCTCCAGGCAGGAGTTGACAGGAAAAATTCTTTCCAGTGTAGCCATAACTCTTTGCACATAGTCAGCCCAATTAGTACTGAGGAAGAATTACTCTATTAATACCTAGCTTGTAGGGCAGCAGCAGTAAAACACATTGTTTTCTCTTGTTCTTATGTTGTCCAAAACCAAAATGTTTTTCTCTGACAAAGAGAATCCTGCTTTAGTGGTTTCAGCATAACATTGAACATAGGAATTGCCATACAGCAAGGCTGTGTCTAGACTGGCGCGATCTTGCGCCAGAGCTATGCAAATGAGGCTCAGCGTGGAATATCGCCGAGCCTCATTTGCATAACTAATGAGCTGCCATTTTTGCGGAAGAGGCTCTTGCTCAAGACGGAGCTGTCTACACTGCCCCGTCTTGCGCAAGAAAAACCCTCTTGTGCAAAGCCGTTATGCCTGAAAATAATCAGCATAACGGCTTTGCGCAAGAGGGTTTTCTTGCGCAAGATGGGGCAGTGTAGACAGCTCCAGCTTGCTCAAGAGCCTCTTCTGCAAAAAATGGCGGCTCATTAGTTATGCAAATGAGGCTCAGCGATATTCCACGCTGAGCCTCATTTGCATAGCTCTGGCGCAAGATCGCGCCAGTCTAGACACAGCCCAAGAGTGGGCAATAATTTTTGTTGGGGGGGGGCACTCCAGGAATTTGGTAAGAGGTCAAGGGCTACACTCGTCTATGATATTAATGGAGGAGCTGCAGGGTCTGGGTTAGAGGTTAGGTGCAGACGGGAGCTCAGGGTAAGGGACTGGGGTGCAGGAGATGTGGGGTCTGGGAATGAGTTTGGATGAAGTGGGGAAAGCAGCTCCTGGGGAGACAAAGGGTGGCTAACCATCCTTTTAGGGGTGCCAAACGTCCATTTTTTGTCTGGAATACCTGGACAAAAGAGGACCCTGCTGGCTCTGATTAGCACTGCTGACCAAGCCACTAAGAGTCCAGTCAGTGGCACAGCGGAACCAAGGCAGGCTCCCTGTTTGCCCGGGAAGTGACTGGCACATCCAGTTCCTATGTGCTGGGGAAGCCAGAGGGCTCTGGGTGCTGCTCCCACCCCAAGTGCCATTGGCTGGAAATTGTAGAGCCTCCTGCCCCCTCCAGCTAACATGCCGGCCACTTCTCAAGCCACATGAGATAAGTGCTGTCTGGATGGAGCCTGCACCCCGAAGCCCCTCCTGCACCCCAAATCCTGCCCCAGGCCTGAGTTTCCTCCCACACCCAAACTCTTTCCTGGAGTCTGCACCGGCACCTTTCCTGTACCCCAAATCAGAGCCTCCTCCTGCACCCAAAATCCTTCCAAGAGCCTTTACCTCCTCCTGCACTCCAAAGCCCTTAATCCCAGCCCCACATCAGAGCCTGCACCCCTAGCCAGAGCCCACACACTCCAACCCCTTACCCCAGCCCTGAACCTCTTCCCATAGCCCTCTCCTGCACTCCAAACTCCTCCTGCCCAGCTCCACTCCAAAACCCACATCCCCTGCCAGAGCTGTCATCTCCCTCCTGCATCGCAGTCTCCCGCCCCAGCCTAGAGTTCTCTCTCATACCCCGAATCCCCCATTTCTGGCCATACCCCATATCCCTCATCCCTAGCCTCCTCCCACACCACAAACCCCTGTCCTGGCCTGGTGAAAGTGAGCGAGAGTGGGGGAGAGTGAATGATGTATGGAGCAGGATGGAACAAGGGGGGACATGGGGCCTTGATGCAGGGCAGGGGATGAGGCAAAGATTTTTGGGTTTGTGCAATTAGAAAATTGGCAACTTCACATCCCGATATTATCAGGACCATACCCATATTGGGGCATTTGTCTTACTTATGCAACTATATCCACAAAAAAAAGACCACGGATGTCCACATACACATCCCATGGATATAAAGTGGATGTCCATAGATTTGCGGGGCTCTACCCATATACAGTACTAGCTGCTTAGCAGGTCCAGCATACACTATTTCCAATAAATGGTACTTTAGAAAATTTTCATGTTAATCTAAAGATCTCAATATCTGTATTTAGAGAATCCAAAGAGTTTATCATTGCCACATCTTTCAGAGGTAACGTAGCTTTCCCCTCTTTGCTTGGTGTTCTTATCTATTTGTACTCCTCTGAATCAAAGGAGAATCTCTGGAGGTGTAGTCAGCAATTCCAGAGCTGATCAGCCATCCAGCTGTAGCTGACTTTAAATTCTTCTTAACATGCATCTCTGCCCAACCTGCACTTTCTGCCAAGAAGAGATGCTGATGTGTTTGTTAACGGCCAAATCTTTCATTTGCAGTCAGACAAGCTTCAAGACTTTCAGATAGAACTAAAAGTTAGGTGGAATTATTTAACCCTTGTGCTCTGAGCTGAATGTAGGTACCTAGAAAAGATTTACTCTGAATCATCAGGTACTGTTCACTGGTGAAGAAAGGAGAAAAGACTAGGAGGAAGCCATATCTCTCTCTTGTCAACACCAATAGCAAAGTTTATTCCATTAATGTCAAGGGGAGAAGTACTGTATTCTAGATATGCTTCTGTGTAATCAGAGCAAATGTTATCTCCATAGGTATGGTATTCTAAAATATGCAAGAGCTTTTGCTTCTCTGCAATTGGGATGCTGCTAAGATAGCCCATTGGCCCCAAATGTGCCTCCCCAGCTTTTTTTTTTTTTAAGACACAATCAAATAAGAGCATAAGAACATCAGGATGGCCATATTGGATCAATCCAATGGTCCATCTAATTCAGTAGCCTACCTTCCAAGAGTGGCCAGTGGCAGATGCTTCAGAGGGAATGAACAGAACAAGGCAATTATTGAGTGAGTCACCCTGTCAGTCAGTCCCAGCTGCTTGAAGTTAGAGGTGCAGGGACACACAGGGTATGTCTACACTACAGCATGATTTCGAAATATCTTATTTCTAAATAGTTAATTCGAAATAAGTTATTTTGAAGTAACGCATCTACACACAAAATGCATTTCGAAATAGCGTCTTGCTATTTTGAAATAGCGCGTCCACATTGAGCGGACGCTGAATCGCATTTAAGGCCATCCGGAACCAGGTGCGGCAGGGCATCAGTTCAGGAGTTACTTGTGTGGCTGTTGCCTGAGGCTATCTGAGGCCTGTGCTTAAAGGGACCCCCCCCTCCGGGACAGCCAGTTCTCAACTTTCCCTGCTTGCTTGCCTACCTCAATGAGGGACAGGAAAGCATTTTGTCTCTGCGTGCTTTGGTTGCCCTCACTCGGGCCACCACAGCACTTTGCAACATGGAGCCAGAGCTGCCCCTGGGTGTTGCTGCAACCCTGGCGGCACTTTCTGCAGGCTGCCATGCGGGAGGTCCATCGGGGGGCTGTCAGGATCCAGGAGGCCCTGCAGGAGAGCTTCCACCCTGAAGAGCACTAAGAGCCTCCCTGGTCTGCCCCACTGGGGGCTTGTGCCTCATTCCTCTCTCATGTCCTTCCACTTACCCCTCCTGAACCCCCCCTCCCTGATGTCAAATAAAATACACGTATTTTCATGAACACAAACGCTCTTTATTTAACAAAACGGGGGGGAGGGGCGATGAAACTCTGGTGAGACTGGGGAAAGGAGGAGGGAGAGGGGAGAAGAGAGGGTGGGAGAGGGGAGGGGGAAACCTGGGAGGAGGGAGCTGGAAGGGGGAAGCAAGGGGAAGAAGGGGGAGGGGAAGCTCAGGGTCGGGGGTCTCACCGGACCAACTTGATTTTCATGCAAACCTACTCCTGAGTTCGCATGTGGCCTTTGGTGGCCAGGATGGCAGCTATCCTGCCATAGACGGCCGCGTTCCTCCGTCTAGTGTGGAGATCATGGGCGCTGGGGGCATCCCCCCCAAACCTGAATAAGTTCAATGATCTCCACCCTGGACCAGAAAGGCGCCCACCTTCTCCGGGCCCTGGCATGCTCCTGGGAGCTGGCAGACTGCTCCTGGGGAGCGGTGGAGGGTTGGCTGCCAGTGGCTTGCTGGGTCATGTTTTGGGGCCACTGGGTCAGGGGCAGTGACTGCTGGCTCTGGGCTGTCAGGTTTGGAGCTGGCACAGGCACTGTGGCCAGAGTCAACCTCTTTAAGGGCTCCGGGGAGGGGGAGGGAGAGGAGTGTTCTTGGTTGAGGCTGGAGTGGCCACCACGGCACCCTGGGAAGGTTGGAGGCCCCCTATGTCGATATAAGTGTCTACATAGCACTTATTTCAAAATAACTATTTCAAATTTGGCATTATTCCTCGTGGAATGAGGTTTACCAAATTCGAAATAAGCGCTCCGCTATTTCGAATTAATTTCAAAATAGCAGTTTCGCTGCGTAGATGCTAGTAAAGTTATTCAGAAATAACGGCTGTTATTTCAAAATAACTTTGCTGTGTAGACATACCCATAGAGAATAAGGTTGCATCTCTGAACATCTTGGCTAATAGCCATTATGTACCTATCCTCCAGGAACTTACCTAATTCTTTTTTTTTTTTTTTGGACCCAGATATATTTTTGGCCTTCACAACACCCCCTGGCAATCCACAGACTAACTGTGCATTTTGTGAAGAAGTGCTGCCTCATGTTTGTTTTAAACCTACTACTTATTAATTTCATTTGCTGACCTCTGGTTCTTGTTTATGTGACGGGGCAAATAACACTTCCTTATTTACTTTCTCGGCATCATTCATGATTCTATAGACCTTTATAACACCCCCCAGCTCTTTTCTAAGATGTGACAGGCCCAATCTTTTAAATCTATTCTTATATGGCTATTACTCTATATCCCTAATGATTGTGGTTGTATTTCTCCAATTCCAATGAATCTTTTCTGAAGTAGAGTGACCAGAACTACACATATTATTTATGGTGTGGGAGTATGGTTGGTTGCAGTATGATATTTTCTGTCTTTTTATTTATCCTTCTCCTAATGGTTCCTAAAATTCTATTAGGTTTCTTTTTTTACTATCACTGCACATTGAGATGCTTTCAGAGAACTATCCATCATGACTCCAAGTTCTCTTTCTTGAGTGAGAAGAGAGGGTGGGTGAGATTCTGTGGCCTGCATTGTGCAGGGGGTCAGACTAGATGATCATAATGGTCCCTTCTGACCTTAAAGTCTATGAGTCTGTGATTCAGCCCTCTGCCCACATCATATTGTATGTATAGGTGGGATTCTGTTTTCCAATGTACATTTGCACTTATCAACATTAAATTTCACCTGCAATTTATTTAGCAAGCCACCTAGTTTTGTGAGATTTCTTTGTAATTCTTTGCAATCAGCCTTGTCTTGAGTAATTCTGTATCATCTGCAAATTTTACCACCTCACTGTTTATTCCCTTTTCTGTATCAATTATACATATGTTGAACAGCACTGGCCCCAGTACAGATATTTGAGGGACTCTACTATGTGCCTCACTCCACCGCAAAAAGTGGCCATTTATTCCTGCACCTTCTTCCCTTTTAACCAGTTACTCTGATCCACAAGAGAACCTTCCCTCTTATCCCAGAACTTCTTAGTTTTCATAAGAGCCTTTGTTGTGGGACCTTGTCAAAGTCTCTCAGAGAGTTCAAATACACTCCAACAGCAGTTGCTTGTCCTGTTTATTTGTCTGTAAACTATAGATTATTCAGATATAGGTTGAACCTCTCAAATCTGGGCCTCTCTCATCCAGCAACATCTGTGGTCTGGCAGGGCCATGGATGTTGCAGGATGAAAAAGCCCTGGAGGTGGGAGCAACACAGGGGCTGGAGAGCTATGGCTGGGCCAGGTGGCATCTAGGGAGCCCCTGCCCTGGCCAGGAAACCCCCAGAATCAGCAGGACCAGGGAGTTCCCAGAATTAGTGGGGCCAGGTGACTGGGGAGTCCCGGCCCCAGACAGGGAACCCCTAGCTGCAGTGGAGCTGTCAGCAGCCAGGTGGCCCCAGCCAGGAATCCTGGCAAACCTCCAGTGACAGCGGGGTCAGGGTGACCAGGCAGCCTCTGCCGGGGAACCCCATGGCTGAAACAGGGCTGGCGGAGGTAGGTGGCTGGAATCCTCAGCAGCAGCCAGTGGGGCTGGCCCTAGCAGTGGGGCAAGGAGGCCAGGTGCCCCGGCTGGGGAACTCCTGGCAGCAGTAGGGCTGGCGGCGGCCGGGTGTCCCCAGCTGGGAAGCCCCGAAAGAGCCTGCAGCTGTGGAGATGACAAAGGCCAGGCAGACCCCGCTGGAACCCCAGGAGACCCTGGGGCAGCGAGCAGACAGCAAGGTGGGGAGCCATGCTGCGCCAGTGTTAGGGGGGCCAACAGCAAGGCAGAGAGCCCCAAGGGGATGAGCCTGGAAGCGGGGCAACCAATAGGGGAGCACTGACCTCCCCTGGTCCAGCAAACTCTCTCGTCCGGGACAGCTCAGATCCCAAAGGTACCAGATCAGGGAGGTCCAAACTGTATTAGCAGATTCACGCGAACAGCTGAACCTTCTGCTATTTCACAAGCAAAACAGGAGATATCAAAGAATCATACAATATCAGAACTGGAAGGGATCATTGAGTCCAATCCCCTGCCCTCACAGCAGGACCAAGCACCATCTAGAAAGATCATCCCTGATAGATGAGGCATTAGCTTCCATGCATATTCCTCCAGGCCATATCCTGAAATTTGCACAATTATTCACAGAGTGCAAAAGACACAATGAGCCAAGCACACTAGAGTGGCAGCAGAAGTACAGTTTCATGGTGTCAGGATATAGTTATGAATCTGAAGTGAATGACAGAAACCAGACATGGAAGAAACCATGTCATCTTCTTCAACCAGTCTTTATCCCAGCTGCAGGTCTGTTCCCTCTAATACCCTCTTCCAAATTTTTGTTCCATTCTAGTCCATGCTGTTGTGATGTGAAGTAAGTGTCATTCCTGGATTTAAATACTATTATATTTGATGTCTGAATGTGTAGAATTTCCTGAGTACAAAATAATATGCTAATAAAACTGTGATCAAATATAACTTTGGAACAATCAAGTGGTATTTAATTAATAAGCAATTAAATCCCTTTTTAAAGATCTATTTGAAACACTTAGGGCATGTCTACATTGCAGTAAAAGTCCCCTGGGACAGAGGCTGAGAGCCAAGCTATTAGCCTGACTCCAAATATCTATACTTTTAAGCATGAAAATCATAAAAGGCCCTAGGACATACTTCCAGAGTAAGCCCCCAAAATTGCTCTTTAAAATCCCTTATGATCAGAAAAAAAAAATAAACAGGAACTCAGTGTTATCCAGTGGAACTCATGTTGCAGGGGAGATGGTATTTTAAAGAGCCAGAACTGTATTTGCAAACATTAACCACATAAACTTCACTTTGATGCTCTGCTATTGGTCTTAGTTAAAGGGAAACTTTCAATTAACCCATTTAATTTATTGGTCCCCGTTGGGAGAAGCTTATAGTATATTCTCAAGGCAAAGGTGAAAGTAAGCCAGTGCACTCCAGTGTGGTGCACCAGTAAGAGTGTGGCCAGATAGGGATGGGGCTCTGGATGCTGCTGGCTACCATACACCGGTGGGCCTGAGCTAGCATCCACAGTCCCCACCAGGTGACTTGGCCACAGTGCACCAAGGCCCCAGCCCCAGTCCACCGGTGGCTGGGCAGCACAGTCCTTGGGGATTTGGCATCCAGGCACTGTGGTCCCTGCTGCCCTGGCCAGCCCCAGGTATCCAGCTGCCAAGCAATGCGGTCCCCACAACCCCAGCCAGCCCTGTTGATCCTGCCAGCCCCTTTTATGCTTTGGAATAGTTTCCCCCAAAGAAATGGTAGAGATTTCATCCCCTGCAATCCCGTCCAGCTCTCTGCCCTGATGCCTCCCACCCCGTCTCAAGAGCTTTTCCAGTCAGTTGTAAGTAACTCAAGGAAAGGAACTTTTACCATTTCTTTGAGGCAGTCTATTCCAATACATAAGAGACTTCACTGCTAAAAAGTTTCTATTATATTAAGCCTTCGTTTCCTTTTAGTTAATTTAACTTCATTACCCCCAGTTCTGTTGCTTCACATACAACCCTAAATAATTCCTCCTCTGTATGTGCAGATATTTGTACTTTCTAACCTTCTTGGAGAAACAAATCAATGTTGGACAAAGCCAGCAGTTCTACCTTCCACCCAAGAAATGTTTTAGCTTGAAAATGGAAAAAAAAAGTCTGTCCATTTCAAAGGGCAGTTGAATAAACTATGAACATCTCAACCCAGTTCCTACAGGTTAAGTCTCTGGAAGGAATCCAAAAATCCAGAGCACTTTACATGCACTTCTGTTGAAGCTTTACATGCTCCTCTAGCTTCCACAAAACACACCGGTGACAATATCTCAGGACAGAATGACTTAACCAATGCAGATTTTAAAAGGGCTATGCATCAAACTAGGGAATGTTGGGGGAATGTGTTCTGCAAACTACAGAAAAACAATAGGCAAGCAAGTTAAGTGAATGGGGGTTAGTTGGGTTGTACCCAGATGGTGAACAGTTCCATTCACAAAGTACCGCATAACTGCCCTGGAAAGGAATCAAGTTAAACATTTCACTGAGAGAAAGTGTTGAATTTCATAATCCATTGGAAAGGATGAGTGCCTGCCAGCCCAAGGCAAACTGCAGATAACACATGGTGTACACGTTGGAAAGAAGCCTCACCCTGTGGGCTCTGATTAAAGTGAATGTTTCATTTTTCAGTACCTTCAAATACGGCCTCCTTTCTGACATTGGAGTGGCCACGACAAAGTGATGTGGAGCTGCATACTCACTGCACGCTCAGCCTCAAACACCCCAAGCTACAGAATGGTTGGAGTACAGCTGCTGCTCTTTTGCATTAAAACTCCAAAGAAGGCTGGGCTGGTCTCTTTAGGCTTGTGGCTTGGGAGGGGAAGGGGCAGCACAAGAGTTTCAGATGAGGACAGGCCCGCTAATGGCGGGCAAAGGGGGTAACTGCCCGAGGGCCTGGCAATTCAAATTGCAGCCGGAGCACCATGCAGTATGCATCAAGCAGCACTGAGGGCTGGGATGGGGGGATGCCATGGTCCAAGTGGCACTGAGGGCTGGCTGCCATCAGCCCTGCTCTTCCCACCCAAGGCCCTACCACTTCCAGCAGATGAAGATAAGCAAGTTGGGAAGGTGAACTTGCTCTGAGACACCAGTAATGTTTCCTTCCCGTTCTCTTTCTCAAAAGCCTGATTTTGTTTTCCCTTGTCATTTCCTGGTATGTAGAAATCAGGTGCTAATTGGGACTAGTTAAAACAGCTTCATTCTTCCCCTCCGCCCCCCAAGCAAGCAGGAATTAATCATTTAAAATGTTTCTCACTGCTTCCCTGCAGAGAGGACTTTAAAAAAAAAATAAAAAAAGCAATTAACTGCAAACCACAAACGTCATGACACTTCACTGGTATAAAATATTCCAGGGCAATTATGTTTTAAGTCCCTGGAAGCAGGGACCATCTTTTTGTTCTGTGTTTGTAGACCAGCTAGCACAATGAGGTCCTGATCTATGATGAAGATCTCAAGGCACTATGGAAACAGAAATAGCATATAATACTAATATTTTGGAGGGCATTTCCAAATACTGACTATCTATTAAGATGAATAGGCAATTAACATATGGGACTAGGTTCTGATTTCACTTACCAGCACTGATATAAGTGAGACATGCATCAGATTCTTGCTTCTGTCTTCACAAGAATCTCTCCGGGTAGTGTAGGCTTCTGAGTGCCTACAAGCACGCCTTCCCAAAATCAACAGAGGCACAGAGGGTGCATGGACACAGCAGCGTTATTTTGGAATAACGGCCGTTATTTCAAAATAACAGTGCAAGTGTCTACACAGCAATGCAGTTATTTCAAAATAATTTTGAAATAACGGACAGTTTATTTAGAAATCTGTAAACTTCATTCCATGAGGAATAACGCTATTTTGGAATAGCAGTAGTGTGGACGCTCCACTGCTGCTATTTCGAAATAGCTCCTCTGCCAGACCATTCAAAGTAATTACTCCCCAGTGCCTCCTGGGGCTCTAAATCAAGGTAGCATGTCCACATTAGGGAAGCCTGCTTCAGACTAATTTTGAGGCTTTCCTGTAGTGTAGACATGCTATTTTGAAATAAGCTATTTTGGAAAAAAAAAATCCGAAATAGCTGATTTCGAAATAAGCGTGCTGTGTAGACGTACCCAGAGAGCTTGAGTGACATGGCCATGGTCACACAAGAAGTCTGAGGCATAGCCAGGGCTTGAATTTGGGTTTCAAAAGTCCTAGGCTCATGCACAAAACACTAGATGATCCTCCCTTCCAAATGTCAGCCTTGTTTGGCCATCAATGCTGCAATGGTTTTGTTTTATGGAGCAATATTACTCAGGTATCAAAAAAGAAAAATGAGCAAACAAGACTTTAATTTGGGAGAAAACCTTGATGGTGAGAGCTGTTCAACTGTGGAATTATCTCCCAAGGTGAATAGCAGAAGCCAAGTCACTTGAGACATTTTTGTCTACACCAGTGGTGGGCAACCTGCGGCCCACTGAGGTTCTACATGTGCTCCCATAGGACATTTTTTTACCGTTACCCATGCACAGGGTTGCCAGATTCTGCTGGTTTTTGGCCAAGTAGTTTTTTTCCTATCGGCATTACTAAAGTGACATGTATTTAAAGCAAGGGCATGCAAAGTGAGGTTCCTGCTGATTGCACACATTGTGAGAGCCATGGGCTCCTCTACATCCAATGCAAGTGCTGCTATAGTTCAAATGACATACCCTTCAAATTCCAGGTACGCAAGCACAGCTAGCAAAACTACTTTATCCAAGAAGACTGTCTTAGCTGCAACAATCTCACAGCCCACTGAGATGAAGGAGGGCCACTCATGTGGCCCACTCACCAGTCTAGGTTGCTCCTCACTGGTCCACACTGCAATTAAAAACCTTGGGTCCGTTTAACTGACGTGCAGACATTTTGGGCTAAGGCTGGAGCCCAGGCTCTAGGATGATGCAAGGGGAGATGCCCAGAGCTCAGGCTGCAGCTCTAGCCCGTAGGGTTGCCAGGTGTCCGGTTTTGAACTGGACAGTCCAGTATTTGAGCTTTCTGTTCAGGAAACAAATTGAGAAAATATAAATGAGAAAATATAAATGTCCGGTATTTTCTAAATAAGATGTAATGTAGATTGTGATGTAATGTCAAGTGTGTCTGGTATCTCTGTTGAAACCATCTGGCAACCCTACTAGCCTGAGTTTCTACAATGCAATCAACAACTCCTGAGCCCAAGCCCCAGGAGCCTGAGTCAGCTAGCATGGGCCAGCTGTGAAAGTTTAATTGCAATATATAAGTACCTTGAGAGCTAGGCTAGACAAGAATAAAGGGTATGGAATAATCTTGCATTGGCTCCTGAGATGAGGAGGTTGGACTAGACAGTAGCTAATAGGTTTTTCTAATCTGGAATTTCTATGAGACTATGAAAAGGAGAAATGTAGACCTGGAGGTAAAGCCCTGACTCTCCCACAGTGACCAGAATTGGTTGAAATATTTTTCACAAGTGAATGTGCCCCTATCTTGACATCTATGGTACAGTACTGTGAACCAAACCCCATCAGTAAAATGATGACAGATTCTTATGCACGTCTGTACAGTACTTGGCTATCTATAGATGAAAATACTACATGAATGTTAGTTATTACTGCTACCAATTAGCATATGAGTGAAGAACTAGTTTGCAGACTGCTCATGGAATCTATCTGGAGAGCAGGAATATTGCAAAAGGACCTTTAAAAAAGCATAAATCCAGCCAACCCACAAACAAATATAACCACAACTCTTCTTCTAAAAACTGCAAAGGAGGTTGAGGTAAATTTTAAGCCTCAGCAAATCTGGTCTTTGTTGTAAGCTATTACAAGGTGTCAGCTCACATAGATTCAGGGACTCTGAGCTCTTCTTTCCCTTTGATTGTTCTAATGTTTAGACGCACCAGGAGTCCCCAGAGACCTCAAGTGAAGGTGCTTGGAAACTGAATGGCAACAATTATCAATCAGCGCTTTGAAGTCAATTTTCCTGCTTGGCAGCTCTTGTAACAGCAGCAAAAATACAATAGAGATGGCTAATGTATGAACAAGCCAGCTCTGAAATGCTGCAGAGGAGCCCTTAATGTAGGAGCTTTCAGTATGTGAGCTAACCCTATTTATCACTTAGAACAAATAAGGGGAGTGAGCATACTGTGATCCAGGCTCCAAGGCATTTTGGAGATGGTTATCTGGCAGAGATTTTATTTCTGTGGCAAATTATACACCAGTTGGTAAATGCTGCAATGCAAAACAAGGGGCTGGTTCTCCACCCTTATGCTGGAGAGTTTAGGCTGACCTCCTACATGGGTGGAGGGGTGCTGCAGGCAAGTCAGAATCCTGTTTTTCAACAGGGTGTTTGTCTAGGATAAACTAGACTGTGAAGCCAATGCTTTAAGTTGTTTATCAATGGTCGTCTTATTGCAAGGAAGCAACTGACAAGGGTAACTGTTTATTTGTGCAACAGACTGGATTATAAAAGGAACAGATGCAGTTGCAAAAGATAATCCTTCCTAATATTGATAATGCCAGAACATATTTCAGAAGCACAGGTAAAGATTGTGGTCTAGTGCTTGAAGGCTGTGGGGGGGGGGGGGAAGGGGGAAAGGAAACTTGGAGTCAGGATTTTTGGGTTCCATTTCCAGCTTTGGGAGGAAGTGACTTTTTTAATGGTCAGAGCAGGGAATTGGGATCAGGACTTCTGAGTTTTCCTAGCTGTGCTCCTCAGTGATGTGCTGGTGACCTCTGGCTCCACTAATCCACTTTTACCTACCAGCAGTAGAAAAGGTGGTTCCCATGGTCATAAGTCCTAAAGGACTGTTGGTCAGAGGAACTGGGGAATTGGTAGCTTCCGAAATATAATGATACTATAGTACTTAAGGCTCATAGAACCAATTCAGTGTTAAATTGCTGCTGAATCTCTACATGACCTTAAACTATAGCAAATATGCATACACTTGAACCTGATTCTGCCCTGAAGCTGCTTATATATAATTTGCAATCTTCACATTTAAGGTTGATGGTCATTGTTAGATCACTAAAAGAAGAATTTTAGGTACCTGATAACTTATATCTGAGCTTCATGTGTGATAACATACAGGAGCATAACAATGACTACTACTAGCAAAATGAAAGTTAACTGCAGAGCAAGTCTAATAGGATGGAATGTTAATTAACAGTGATCAAAATATCATTGTAGAGTTGCTTCTATTACAAAGTAAGATGTTATATGGGTGGATTTTAATAGGAAAGTCGATTACTTTCTCATAGGCTCTCATTTCCTTTATCTAGTGCAACTTTCTTCTACACTGATGTGTTCATTTATTGCTGTTCATAGTTTTATTTCAACCTAGAAATGAAATTGGAAATGTTGCATTAAAAGAACAAACAATTTATCCATGTAATTTTGCTGCAGGCACAACCTACAGCTTTAAACTCTGTGGATGAATTAAAAAGACTTTCACATTCTAACTCCACTAGCCTGATTTGTAATCGCACATTATGATATGTGATGAATTCTTATGAAAGGGATTTCTTGGTTACCTGGAAGGATGGTGTCACTAGTTAATGAAGAAAGGCTCATTACAATCACGAGACAATATCTGTGTTCAGCCTAACCTTTGCAGAGGTGCATTGGATATGAGTAGGCACATTGAACAATACGTGCTGGAGATGGGCAAGAAACTTTGGCTTTTATTCCCAGTTCCTAAACATGCATGCAAGTCTTATACAGTAGTTTAAGTGTCTAATGCAATCTGACTGTTCTTCACCACCTTCCAGGGCATTCAGTTAGCTGTCAAAATGGAAACATGCCAGAAGCCAAATGATCAGCTGCTTGATTTCTACTAAATGTTAACAGGCACGTGCAAAAATCACACTCTTCATGGGCTTCTAAAGATTTTGGGGGGCTTCTGGAATATATTAATGTCCTGTGCTTTTAGAGGCTTATGTTGTGTTTGTTTATTGGCTTATGCATACATCTCTAAACCCTAATCAGAAGTTGACGGTCACATGAGCTGATATTGCCTGCTCTGAATCTCAGGTTATAATGTCTCATCACCAGGCAACTTGGTTATGGCAACTTGAGATAAGAACTCATGGGGAATTCTCCAAATAGCAATTTAGCCACATACATTTCTTGTCTGAAAGCTAACTGTAAAAACAGTATCATGGAGCTCCAATTGCATGACCATGCCTGCAGAATAAATATGATCAATTTCTTAGTTAAAAGATGATAACTTGGAAACTGACAGTCAAGCTGATGGAGGGGGGGAGTCTCTGTGATAATCACTAGTAAGAAAGATTATATAGGCCAAACTATACCGCAGTGACAACTGTGAAACCCCATTGTTTTCAGGGGGGTTCCACAGATATAACCAACTGACCTGGTAATTGGAACCTAGTAAATGATTCTGTTGATGAGCTAGGAGGCAGAACAGAATGCAGCTCTTTTCCCCAGAGCTCTGTGGCTAACAGGACACACAATGCAGTTAATTGCAAAAAATCACCATCTCCTACTTTGAATACACATGTACATGCACAGACATATGCGCGAGAAACTCATGTGAAATCATAGTTAGTGGGGGCTTATAGGAATCAATCTTGTATCTGGTACTATTCACTATTTTCATTAATGACTTGGATAACAAAGTGGAGAGCATGCTTATAAAATTTTCAGGTGGTGCCACGCTGGGAGGGGTTGCAAGCACTTGTGAGTACAGGATTAGAATTCAAAATGACTTCGATAAGTTGAAGAACTGGTCTGAAATCAATAAGGTGAAATTCAGAGATGAAAGACAAATGCAAAGAACTTCATTTAGAAAGGAAAAAGAAATGTACCACTACAAAATGGGGAGTAACCGGCTAGGAGGTCACACAGCTGAAAAGGATCCGGGGGTTATAGTGTACCACAAATGGAACATGAGTCAATAATGTGATGCAATTTCAAAAGAGGCTGTATTCTGAGTTGGTTTAACAGGAACGTTGTATGAAAGACATGGGAGATAATTTCTCTGCTCTGCTGAGGCCTTAGCTTGAGTACTGGGTCCAATTCTGTACACTACTCTTTGGGAAAGATGTGGATATACTGGAGAGAACCCAGAGGAGAGCAACAAAAAAGATAAAAAAAGATCAGAAAACATGACCTATGAGGAAATGTTAGAAAACATGGGCAAGTTCAGTCTTGAGAATGAAAGACTAAGGGGGAACCAGACAACAGTCTTCAAATACATTAAGGATTATGAAGAAAACTGTTACCAATTGTTCTTCACATCCACTGAAGGCAGGACAAAAACATGAGCTTTATCTGTTGTAACAGATTTAGGTTAGATACTAGGGAAACCTGTCCAACTACAAGAGTAGTTAAGCTGTAAACAGGCTTACCTGGGAATAGGGAATAATAATCCCTATTACTGGAGCTTTATAAGAACAGGTTGGCCAGGAATGGTCAAGGACCGGTTTACATGATCCTGCCACAGTCTAGAGGACTGGGTTTGATGGCTTTTTCAAAATTCTTTCCAGCCCTACCTTTCTACAATTCCATAATTCTAAGAAGGGACCATGTCTCCATAGTCCTTTTGCAGAGCAGAACACTTTGACCATTAGCTATAATATTCAGATGTAGTTATGGACAAGATAGTTCCCTACTGCTTTAAATGAACAAATTTAGATTATAAATGGAATGTTATTTTTATTTATAATGAACATTCTCTCCTTCCCCTTTACTACTACAACTCCTCTTTTTCCCTCAGCTGTAATATGTCCTCCATTCTACCCTCATCACCTTGAGATTCCCTAAGGACTCTTTCTTCTGCGTATTATCCAACTACCCTGAAGACCTGTTTCACAGCTAACATGATTCTATTTGAGATATAGTGGAAAGGACTCCTTTTCAGAGATTAACTATGTAATAAGGATGTTAAATTTAGATTAATCAACTAATTGAATAGTCAATGCAATTTGCATCGACTATTTGAATAGTTGATAAGGGCACCTCCGCCTTTGAAATGTAGCAAGAGCACGACTGGCTTTTGCTACATTTCAAAGGCAGACGTGCCATGGGGAGCATGAGGTCAGCCGGGGACTCAAGCAGTCCCCCACTGAGCCCGCACTCCCTGCTTTTGAAATGTACAAGACCCCTCTCTCCTCCCCGCCCCTGGGTGCTCGCCCCCTGCTCTGTGGTGCTTCTGCTTTTGAATGTGATAAGAGCCCCACTGCGGGGAACTGGCTTTGAAGCCAGCTCCCCCCAGCACCAGCTTCTGCTCCCCCCCTTGCTGCCTCTCTCTGATAACATATGCTTATCGGATAGTTGATTAGTCACTTATATCCCTACTATGTAATTCCCCAAATGTCAGAATGAGATTCTTCCCAGCACATATACTAAAGGCAGAGATTCTTTTGTCTTCAGCACAATCATATCCCAGCAGCCCAGGGGAGATGACAGAATGGGACCAAGAGGAAATGACACTGTTTAAGTAGTGATGAAAATCAGAATCTTGCAGAATAGCTTCACAGTATAGACGAGCCTAGGCCACAAGTGTTGTTCCCAAGTTCAGGGATGTTCAGAATCAGGACTGTTCTTTCATAGTGAGGAAAGGTGATTCAGTGGTAGGAAAAAAGGGCTTGAGAGCCAGTAGTTGTATTATTGACTTTGCAAGGGCAAAGGGCCTGATGCAAATTCCACTGAAAAAGTCAATGGAAGGACTCCCTTGACCATTAGGCCTGTAGGGTATGTCTATAATGCAAATCAATTCATACCTGCAGCTACCCCTTGTCAGCTGAATCAGATTTGTGGGGCTCTGGCAAAAGGAATGTTGAATTGCAATGCAGTTGTCTGGGCTTGGGCTGGAATCCAAACTGTGGTATCCACCTACTGAGGCTGAACATCTACTGCACAAATAAACAGACATGTAGACCAATCTCTGCAATCCTAGATCAGCTGACCTCGACCAGCCCCAGGGTGTGAATTTAATTGCAGTGTACACATACACTTAGTAAATCAGCTGGGGGCTAATCAATCTTGCTGTATCCCTGTTTGTAAAATGGGAGCATAATATTCATCTCCCTCACTAACGGCTTCTGATGCTTCATTCAAAAATATCTACTGGGCACTTTCAGAGCCTTAGCTGAAAGATTCCAGAAGAATATTAGAAAATGGTACATGACTTTATATAGGATTGGGTTCCCTGTCAGGTGCGGCCAGGAAGGATCAAAATGATATCAGCATGTGTCTATCAAAGTGGCAGTGGAAGTGACAATCTTCCCTCACTAGCCTAGTGTAAAGACAGTCAAGCTACTGTTCAACATGAACAAGCCTCAGCTGTACCCTTTCCAATCACAAGCGTGCAAGGGACAGAGACACAAGACAGGCTCGGAGGAGAGGCAGAAGGATGGAAACTGCCTGAATTTGGAAAGCCTTCAAGTGTGTCTTATCCATTCAGAGCATGTGGAGTGGAGCAGGGCACTGTAATGAAATACAGTAAGCAATGTGAACGATATGCACCTTAATCAAAACAAGCTGTTAGACTCTATATCTGAGGGAAGCTAAGCTATGAGATGATGCAGGTACAGCCACTCTGCTCTGTTACAGCACATAGAAATCCATCTGCTGTCTTTTCCCACTGAAAACCTCAGGTAAGGCTAATTCCCAACAGTGGTGGTTGGTTTGTTTTTTCATTATATCTAACTTACAACCGCAAGCCCTTAGTCTACAAGTGACTGAGAACCCTCAACTCTCAATGATCTCACAGGGAATTGTGGGCACTCAGCACCTTGCAGCATTAGGCAGCAGCTGCTTTTACAGCCATATGTGACTCTACAGTTATTCATTATAAATATACACATGTACATACACACCGGGTTTTTTGACTGGCCAATAAAACATTTCGTTTACATCCAATTCCAAAATGCTATGGTGATCCAAGTGCAGCCTACTCTGCCTCCTTACTTTATAGACTATACTCCGCTCTTAACAAATCCAAATGAAAATCAGCTTCAGCCACATAAAATTTAATGAGCAGCAGTGCTGCTGGATATTTGCAGGCAGCTGGGGAGTGGTGAAAGGGAGCCATGCTGTTTTTATTTTGAACCTACTATCTAGCTCTTCTATCTCAAGAATTCCCTCTGCGTAGAATGCTTTCTTGCAGTGAATTTCAAATTCTCTGCACTGGATCTGACATTCACGTCTGGCAAGCGATATTCCACATCTTAAGAGTACGTTGTCAATGGAATAAAAGACCTGTGGCATAGCCACAGCCGGCCTGGGTCAGCTGACTCTGGTTCCAGGATTAAAAATTGCTGTGTAGATCTTCAGGCAAGGGTTGGAACCGAGGGTCTGGGATCCTCCCTTCAGGGAGCCCTCGAGCTCAGGCTGTAGCCCAAGCCAGAAAGTCGAGACCGCAGTTCAACAACCCTTGCAGCCTGAGCTCCACAAGCCTGACTCAGTTGACTCAAGCCAGCCACATGTGTTTAATGACTGTGTAGATGTATATTAAGGGCTTGATTTTTCTCTGATTTGCCCCAGTTTTATTCTGATATACTCATTTCTATGGCATTATTGCAGAGTTACATCAGTCTTAGATCAGATCCTTAACCTCAGGGAAAACACAGAATCCTGATATGATTTCTAATATGTGGAAGACCAACTAGGTCATCTAATCTATCTCCCAAGGACCAGTGTAAGATTGTTACTTACATTATATCTTCTTATATACTTTATTTTCTACTACTATTTAAAGGCCAATATTATTATGTTACGTATGTGGGATCCAAGTTCATTCATAGATATCTATATCTATGAAAGCACATACCTTATACATATTGCATATCTAGTCCTCATTTTCAGTCCCTTTTTGAATGCTACAATAGAGCTGTAATTTCCTGGATTTTATGAAGAGAAACTGCATGTTTCACTGTTTAATCACAACCCCCTTTGCTTATTAAGCTTTCCTACCCCTTGATACTACATCCAGAACTTAGACTGCAAATGCAAAGGTGGCATCACTGTAAAGGAGGAGGGAGCTAACAGTCCTTTACTAGATGGCTCTCGTACTGCTGCACCTGAAGTAAAATGTTCATTTATGTGCATTTTGTTACCAAAAATATTCCGACAAAGTGGAGGCATTCAGGGGAGAACAATGATCAGTGCTTGAACCTCATCTCCAGAATGACTTTTAACTCAGTGGTAGGCAGCTTGTTTGTCTTGCTTTGCATTTCTTGAATACACCTTTGAATCATGAAATTGTTGCAACACAATAATCCACTGCACAAGCTGTCATGACCCTCACATGACTAAATGCCCTGGAAGATGCCCTCCTGGAATGTGCAAAGGACAGAAAACTCAAGGAACCCATAAGAAAAAATACAGTTTTCTTTAAAACTGAAGTGGAGACTACTTGGCTATAAATAACATATTGCTGTCCACTGGTGAGAGAAGAGCTAAGACTCCTGAATTTTAGTGCTGGCTCTGACATTTGCTCTGTATAGAACACATCACATTCGCATTCTGTGCCACCGTTTACTCATGTATAAAAGAGGGAGACTATTTGCTTCCTACACAGGGTATTGCAATACTTTGTTCATTAATAATTGTATGACTCTTTGAGACCACTGAACGGAAGGTGAAAATACATATTCAAATTATGATACTAGGCAGAGCTGCCATGAGAGAAATCTGTTGCTATTCACTCCTCCAAATTCCTTTAAAAAACACTTATAAAGCTGCAGGTTGCCATCATAAACCAACTCTCAATAACATGTGGAAAGGAAACTTGGTGTTGTGGGGATTTTTCAAAGGCAAATATATCTGTCTCGAGCCCCACACACTGGAACCCGTACAAGATGGGTTTCTAAAAACATACTACGTGAATACAATATGCTACCATATTGTCTCTTCTGCGGCTCAAGCAATGAGTCTCACTGGCAGCTAAAACCAGGGGAGGATCTATACACAAGGGGAAACAACACAAGTGAGGATATGACTGTATTTCGAAAGCTTTCCTCCCAAGCGCTGCATGCATAGCACAACCCTCCTCTGACTGGAAGCTCTAGCTACGGGATGCAAGGAGCTCTTGAAGGTTCTTAAGTAGATGAATTGGCAACTTGCTATTTGAATTATTGCCCCTCGGAACAGAGACCAACAGAAAAACTTGTAACTAATGCAGCGCCAGCCTGGCAAGCTGCTGGATAATAGTTGCAATGTCTGGTTTTGCAAAATGCAGCTAAGTATGATCATTGGAAGGAATTTTTCTTCCGCCATTTGGCGCAAATCCACAAGAATCTGCCACAGTCATTAGGAAGAAAAAAAAGATGTGGTCGCAGGAGAAAAAAATCACCAAAACAATAATCAAAAGAGGTTTCAAAAAAGGAGATTCATGTCTTCTAGCATATTGACACTACTCCCTGTTTGTCGCACAAAGCACTGGGTGAATTTACACTCTTCAGTAGAGAACTCTTCAACTAACTTCATGGGCAAAGCAAACCATGGATCAAAACACCCCAGCAGGCTTCCCTAGCCTTCCTGTGCAGGTGGAAGAGTCATTACTAATGCAGCAATCTAGGAGCACCAGTAGCTGCTTTCATCTTTAGACAATCCTGTTGTTAGGATAGATGTGCTCCAGGCATAACATTTGCAGAATTGTTATACCAGCTGTTTCTAAAAATACCAGCTTAGTGATGGAGACTTTTTTCTCTTCAAAATATTTTTTTTCCCCAAGGAAAGGGCGATAGATATGGAAAACAGCATCTGCTGAAAAGATCACATAGCTTAGGGGATGGACTTTTAGTCTTACAGTTGCTGTTGAAAAATAATGTAAAGCTAGGAATAAAACAACTGAACATACTGGTGCATTCTAACCCTCTCCTTTGACAAAACTAATCAAAGATTTTATATCACTAATACAATCACCGTGGAGTTAGTGACAGATGTCTCCTGTAAGAAAAACACCCTTAGCTAATCCACAGATGGGTTTAATTATTTGGACATCCTGTCACAGGAGCAAGGAAAGTCGAAGAGTGAAAAGAAGAGTGGAAAGAAACAAACAGTTAATTAAAAACAGTTCTTTGGTGGCAAATTATCAATTGAATTTTCAGGTGCAACTGCAGCAGGTGATCATGGCAAAGTATGTATAGAGTGTTTTTGACTTCAAAATCCAATATTTACACCTGGAGAATGGATACTAGATCACATAAACAGCTCACTATGTGTGTAATCTGTGAACTAATGCCCACCTGCATGTTTGTGGTTACACCTGTTGTGCTCTGCTCTGAAAATGTACGTAGGGAAAAATATTCTTTAGTAATTCCTGCCATCTGCTTGCTACCATTTCTGCGGAATCCCACTTAGATGTACAACAGGAATCCCATCCTTGTGCAACAGGAATTTGGAAACAGGCAAACCACTTTTGGCAATGCATGTGCTTTCAGACAAACCTCAAACACTGAGTTAGGTCATCACCTACTGTTCACAGCCCATTGGGTGTTCAGGGCACTGTGGTTGAGGAGGACCCCTCCTTTCGGAACCTCATCCCTGAGCCATTGGGCCAAGGAGAAATCCAGCAGTTTGATCTTGCTAGTATTACAGAAAAATACCTCACCTTCCATTTGCCTATGCTTATGCATGCATGGACATAGCCACCCTCTCAACATACGCCATCACTGCCTAGTTCCTCTGCTACATTCCCAAGTCACCTTACCTTTCCTCAAGTGGCTTAGTCCTGACTCAGCTGCTTCACACCTGCTCCCTTGTTCTTCTTAGTGATAAACGACTTGACCCCCCCTGCTACGACATAACAAATAATTTTATCTACGTGCTCCACATTTGCATATAAATCCCCAAAGTAGGTTTGTTCTAGTGCCTTAGTTCATCATCATGGACTACTCCTTAGAATTTCTTTTAGATTCAGCACAAGAACCTACTGTGTCTACATTTATGGCAGGCTGTATGTAGAGTACAGGAGCTACACATCTAGCTCCACACCACAATGAGAGGCAGATCTGGTCCACACTTGTCACTGTAGTGTTTAAAAATAGCACTGTAGCCTGGGAGATACTGTTTAGGCATGCAGACAGAGACTGTGCAGGGTATATGCCCCCTGAGGCTTCAGGTGACTAAAACAGTCAATTTACAGGGAAACCATAAATGCTAGTGATAATATCAACACCCATAACAAAAGTAAAACTACTACAGGTTGGACCTTGCTGGTCTGGCACCTTCAGGACCTGAGCAGTCCCAGATGAGGGAATTTGCCGAACCAGGGAAGGTCCCTTGTCACCAGCTGCTGGCTGCCCTGGCCCCGCTGCCATAACTGCTGCTCCTGTCCCACTGATGGCATGGCAGCACACAGCCCTAGCCCCGCTGCCATGGCACCAACCCCACTTCTGGCGGGCATGTGGCCCCGATCGGGCTACCGACCTGCTGTGGCCGCAGCTGGGTTGCCACAGCCCCGGCTCTGCTGGCAAGCAAGGGCTGCCTCGGCCCCAGCTGGGTTGCTGGGCGGCTCCTGCCCTGCTACTATGGCCCTGCTATCACCGCCAGGTTGCTGAGGCCCTGGCCCCACTACAACCAGCCTCGCCTTTTGCAGGGCTCTCAGCTACTGGCCCTCCTGCCCCAGAGCTCTCTTGTTCAGCCATATCTTGCCGGACCACGAATGTTGCCAGACAAGAGCGTCCTGGGTCAGGGAGGTACAACCTGTATATGCATCTCTATAACATATTCATCTGATGATCTCCAAATACTTAAGAAAGCTTAACTCTGGCTGCTGTGACACAGGTAAACATTATTAAGTTAACTTTACAGAGCTCAGTGACTTGCCTAATATCTCAATGGTAGAATTAGAACCCAAGAATCCTAACTCCCAGTCCTGTGTTCTTCATGCTAGACATAATGGGTCAGATTCAGAGACGAGCACAAATCATTGTTCCTCAAATGGTCTAGGGACCTAGTCTGAAATAAGGATGTTAAAAGGCAGGTAACTGGCTAATCGTGTAATGGATACCATTTGTATCCACTACACGATTAGTCAATAAGCGAAGGCTTGCTCAGTCCTGGCTCGCGCCAGGTGCAGGGGTTGCCCCCACTGCAGATCTACAGTTTAAATGTAGTAGGAGCTGGGCATGCAGCAGTGGTTGGCCGCAAACACAAGCTGCTCTGGCAGCAGCCCCTATCCACAGGGAGTCCCAGCTTCCTCCTGGGACACCCTGCGGACAGGGCAACGCATGATGTGGAGCAACCTTTGCTCGCAGCCAGCCTAGGTCCGCCACAGGCAGAGGCTGCTTCGCCACAGCCTCCCCTGCCCTTTCCCCCACACTGCTGCCCCCAGCACTGGCTTCTACTTCTCCTGCCCTTGCTGCCTCTGATACAGAGTCAGCAAAGTGGAGGGAATGCGAGTAGTCGACTACTCACTTATAGGGTTGCCAGATGGTTAAAACAAAAATACCGAACCCCCTCCCCCCCCCCAAAAAAAAAACACTAGGAAAAAATTCTGTTGAAGGGGGAAAAAAGCGGGGGGGGGGGGGGAGATCAAAGTTGTTGAGTAAAAAACCAAACAAAACTCCAAGGACTTATTAAGCCCCCCCCCAAAAAATTAAAATAAAACAGCATTAAAATAGCATGTCCCCTTTAAGTGCAGGGATAGGAACAGGGGAGCGGTTGAGCACTAAGACCCAGGGGAAAGCATTGCTTCCCCTAGGTCTTTTGGCCGGCAGCCATTTTGTGCCCGCAGCCTTGCGAACCAGGGAAGCATGGGAGGCTGGGGGTGTTGGGGGCCAGAGGAGGTTTGGGGGCGGGGGAGGGGGCAGCCAGGCCCTGAGTGTTTGTAGGGTTGCCAAGTGCCTGGTATTTTTGCCTCCTGGCCGGGGAAAAATTCAGAAAATACCGGATATTTTTGGTGTCTGGTATTCTCTACATTTTTTTACCGGACAGAAGCCGAAAATACCGGAGTGTCCGGGTGAATACCGGACACCTGGCAACCCTACTCACTTACATCCCTACTCTGAAAAAGCTGCTACCAGGCCACTCTGGTTTGTTTACTTACCGGATCCACAACCACACAGACAAGGGGAGCTGCGGGAAGCACCATGACCCAGGCCAAGGCTTCCCGTGGCTGCAAATAGCAAACCACAGCCAATGGGATCTGCAGGGCTCCATGGCTGTGGAGCTGGTAACTAAACAAAACAGAGCAGCCGGCTAGCAGCTTTCCCAGGCTACGTCTAGACTGCAAGCCTCTTTCGAAAGAGGCTTTTTTGAAAGATACTTCGAAAAAGCCTCTTTCGAAAAAGAGCATCTAGACTACAGCCAGTACTTTTGAAAAAGCAAGCCGCTTTTTCAAAAGAGAGCACTCGGGCAGTCTGGGTGCTCTCTTTCAAAAAAGCACAGTTTGCATTACATAGCGCCTTTTTTCGAAAGAGCACTTTTGAAAAAAGGCATTCTTCCTCATAAAACAAGGTTTTCCGTGGTTGAAAAAACTGCCGCATTCTTTCGATTTACTTTCGAAGTCAGTCTGGTTAAAACTATTTAGTTGTTGTTAACACATATTTCACTCCAGTGCCTAGAAAGCAATGCAAACCACACCTCCCATCCCTCCGCCATAAAACACCCTTTGCAACCTTGATTTGGCAATGTAGCACAGATATTATGTTGCAGATCTAATCTTCGGAATCCTAGGATTTGCTATGCTTTTGGAGGGCAGTGAGAAAAAAAGATCTGTGTATATATATTATGAAATTTTAGTAGCTTTCCTGGACTAGTTATATTTTTTTTCATCAAATGTAAATTCATAAGGCCTTTGGGCTTTCTGCTCTGCTAAACTCAGTGGAGTTGCACCAATGGGCATAGCATTGGAATAAGGGCTAGTCTACAGCAGAGGTGCTACAGTGGCACAGCTGTGCTGATGTAGCTGTGCCACTGTAGTGTCGCTAGTGCAACTGCTCTATGTTGAGGGAAGAGAGCTCTCCCGTCAGCATAATTACTTCCCCTCCCCAAGAGGGGATAGCTGTGGTGGTGGAAGAGTGTCTCCCACTGACAAAGCACTGCCCACACTGGTGCTTGGGTCGTCTTAACTTACATCACTCAGCGAATAGCTTTTCCACATTCTTGAGCAACTTAAACTATACTGAAGTAAGTGCTAGTACGTATAAGCCTCTAGATGATCAGCCTCTTAATTTTAAAACAGGACAGTTATTTTGCCTGAAAAGTGTGTGTCCAATGGCAGAAACTGGGGAAAAAAATCTGACACCTAAGTAATGGATTGAAAAATATGTCTGATCACTAATTGAGGGCTAGTGGTTGGAAAAAAGTACACTTGTCCTTCAAGAATGTGAACTGCTCCACCGAAGCCCAGGTAATTTGCAAAATATTACCGTTTAAAACAACTTTGTCCCCTATTAGTTATAATAACTGTAATAACTTAAACAACAAATGGTCTAGCAGCACTTTAAAGACTTTGTTAGTCTTTAAAGTGCTACTAGACTATTTGTTGTTTGTTAAGTTTTTCCTGTTACAGACTAACTCAGCTACCCCTCAGTAACTGTAATGTAATTTAAGTGACTTTATTCTGGTTCTAGTGAGCCCAAAACTGTGCTGTGGCATTTCAGCTACTGTGATACTCATTTGATCTTTTTAAAAGTAATTTTGATTATTAAATAAGTAAAAATTCTTAACACTTGCACAAAACTTAAATGATATATCACTTTGTACCTCCATTGCTTGGCCAAAGTCTGAGCAGCACTTTGAGTCCATTATTGATACTGATAGCTACTCTCTTCATATTGATGTGGCAAAAATCTTGGAATTCATTATTCTTTTAAAAGAAATAAGTGTGATACTTTCTTCACTTAACTGTATTGGTATAGTTGTAGTGCCTCTTGAATGCCAAAAGAGGAACAATTTATATCATTTTCAGCATAGGACAAAAACTGACAGGAAACCAAAATGGAAGTGCGAAGATTAACATTTTTTTAAAGGAGTTCTTGCAAGGTTTTATGAAGGCAGAATTCAAAAGCATGACAAAAATATAGAAAATATTATTTTTATCAAATTAGGTGACACTTGAAAATTAAAACTATGCCAGGCTGATTACTATCGAGCTTTTATCCTGTTTAAATCCAGTGTAATGATCTAGATTAAACAGCTTTGAAATAAGGAGGTGTAACTGCCACGCTGTACTGGAGGTAATTGTAAGAAGCCATTAAACTCCTTTCTGCAAACAGGTAGCTGAAACAATAGTGACCTCCCACTCCAACCCCAAACACTGACACGTCACCACCCCCAAACAAAGGCACATGCAAGGCACATGTGGCAGAAGGGGTCTGTGGTAAACAGTTTTGTGAAGGCTTATGAATCTGTGAGAAAACCAGCAAAAAGTTGAGAAAACCAGAACCAGAAGGCAGTAAGGAAGCCCCAGACTCAGGCAAAACAAGCACTGGGAGGATGACATTCAGCTTTTGGGCAGAATGCTGACTGAAAGAGTCTTGAAGCTAGGGGCAAAGAAACTGTCTTCTGTTGTTTGATTCCTCCTGTGCTCAGAGAGAGACAGAACTTTGTACTTTCTTTGTAAACTAAGAAGACTGCATCAAAGATACCTGACTGCATCTTCAATTTCTCCCCCTAATGGAAACAGCTTGCAGGGGCCCAAACTCTGACTATCCACTTTGGTCAAAAAGGAGTAACACTGGCATGATTTTGGTATCCAGTTTCTCATTCAGCACTACTGTTAGGGTATGTCTACACTACAGCACTAATTCGAACTAACTTAGTTCGAATTAGTTAATTCGAACTAAGCTAATTCGAATTAGCGCATCTAGACCTAAAAACTAGTTCGAATTAGCGTTTTGCTAATTCGAACTAGCATGTCCACATTGAGTGGACCCTGAACCGAAGTTAAGGCTGGCCGAAACCAGTGCCTCAGGCTAGCCGAGGGCTGTACTTAAAGGGACACGACCCCCACCCCGGACAGACAGTTCTCAGGGTTCCCCGCTTGCTTGTCTACCTTGATGAGGGACTGCAAAGCAGTCCTGTCTTGGAGTGCCCTGAGTGCCCACCCTCGGCACATCACAGGACTCGGCCATCGGCCCGGCTGCACTTGCCGCAGGCTGCCATCCGGGGGGGTCATTCGGGGGGTTGTCAGGATCCAGGAGGCCCTGCAGGAGAGCTTCCACCCCGAGGAGCCCGCAGAGCCACCCCAGTCCTCTCCATCGGGGGCTCGAGCCCCATTCCTCCCTCACCTCCTTCCACTTACCCTTCCCTAGCCCCCCTTCCTGATGTAAAAAATAAAGGACATGTGTGTTCAAAAATGGAAACTCTCTTTATTTAACAAAACTGAGGGTGGGGGGGGGATTAACCTCTGGGGAGACTGGGAAAAGGAGGTGGGAGAGGGGAAGAGAGAGGGTGGGAGAGAGGAGATGGAAACCTGGGAGGAGGGAGCTGGAAGGGGGAAGCCAGGGCAAGAAGGAGGAGGAGAAGTCTAAAACTATGGTATGCCATATCTTCAGTATTGTGTAGAGATGGGGTCTCCTCACCTCAAAAAAGATATTTTGGCCTTGGAAAGGGTTCAGAAAAGGGCAACTAAAATGATTAGGGGTTTGGAACTGGTCCCATATGAAGAGAGGCTAAAGAGACTGGGACTTTTCAGCTTAGAAAAAAGGAGACTGAGGGGGGATATGATAGAGGTCTATAAAATCATGAGTGGTGTGGAGAGGGTGCATAAAGAAAAGTTATTCATTAGTTCCCATAATAGAAGGACAAGAGGACACCAAATGAAATGAATGGGTAGCAGGCTTCAAACTAATAAAAGAAAGTTCTTCACAAAGCAAATAGTCAACCTGTGGAACTCCTTGCCACAGGAGGCTGTGAAGGTGAGAACTAGAACAGAGTTTAAAGAGAAGTTAGATAAAGTCATGGAGGTTGGGTCCATGGAGTGCTATTAGCCAGGGGGTAGGAATGGTGTCCCTGGCCTCTGTTTGTGGAAGGCTGGAGATGGATAGCTCGAGACAAATGGCTTGGCCATTGTCTTTGGTCCATCCCCTCTGGGGTACCTGGTGTTGGCCGCTGTTGGCAGACAGGCTACTGGGCGAGATGGACCTTTGGTCTGACCCAGTACAGCCGTTCTTATGTTCTTATGTTCTAAGCTCAGGGTCGGGGGTCTCACTGGACCAACTTGATTTTCATGCAACCCTGCTCCTGGGTTCGCATGTGGCCTTTGGTGGCCAGGCTGGCAGCTATCCTGCCCTAGACGGCCACTTTCCTGTGCCTAGTGCAGAGATTGTGGACGTTGGAGGCCTCCCCCCAAACCTGGATGAGGTCCACGATCTCCGCACTAGACCAGGCGGGAGTCCGCCTCTTGCAGCCCCAGGCAGGCTCCTGGGAGCCGCCAGCCTGGTCCTGGGAAGAGGGGGAGGGCTGGGTGGCAGCAGGTGGCTGGCTCGTGCTGTGCCAGGTGCAGGGTCTGCTGGCTGGGTGCTGGCAGGCTTGCACCTGGCACGGGCACCGTAGCCAGACCGTGGCCCTTTAGGGGCTCCAGGGCCAGGAGGGGGGCAGACGAGTTTCCCTGGCTTGGCCCAGAGTGGCCACCAGGGCAACCTGGGAAGGGCTAGCCTCCCACTAGTTCGAATTAAGTGGCTACACAGCCCTTAATTCGAACTATTTAATTCGAACTAGGCATTAGTCCTCGTAGAATGAGGTTTACCTAGTTCGAATTAAGCGCTCCACTAGTTCGAATTAAGTTCGAACTAGCGGTTTGCGTGTGTAGCGCCTATGAAAGTTAATTCAAACTAACAGCTGTTAGTTCGAATTAACTTTGTAGTGTAGACATACCCTTAGATATTAGTACGTAATGCCACTTGAGAACGGAGGTTCCCTGTTACTTTCAAATGGAATAAAGCTCTAAATTCTTGCTCTAGAGGTTAACAGATTGGAAGTGAAGTAGAGATTTAAGGTGAAGGCAAGGTGGTAAACCTGATGACATAACTGTAAACTCTGATATCTCAAGAACTGTAAGCCTGGAAATGAAAGTAAAATACAAAAGCATCTGCCACTGGCTTATCTTAAAGACATGATACTGGGCTAGACAGGGCACTGGACATTCTGGAACGGAGCTATATTTTCGGTCTAGTTATGATTTTATGCTGGTTTTACACTGGTGTAAACTGCACTGATTTTTTAATGAAACTACTCCTGATTTGTATATGAAAGCAGATTTTACCCAATTTTTCTACCTCCATGTTAATTTCACAGCTACTGTGACAGAATATTTTTTTACATTTAAGAACCTCAGCAGTATTTCTTGAGTGTTGTTACTGTACTGTCCTCCTTTGCTGACCTTCAACCTTGTCTAGTGACATTGGTGGAACCTTAGACCCCAACGGGTGAGCTTTGGGGTCCTGCTGATAAAGCAAACCCAGAAATCTCAGCTAATTTGGAACCCTAGCCTCCAAAGCTTATTTGGCCGCTCTCCAGAGGGAGTCCCTAGCTATAGTTTCTCTTAGTCGGACACCATTTCAAATATTAGCAGGGGGCCTTCACCTCCAGGCAATATTACCAAAAGAATACAGAACAAAACCCTTCAGCTACAAAATGAGATTTGCAAATACCTACGCTGATAATATCTCTCTCTATCTACTTGACATACTTTTCCTGTAGCAACACGTTTCCATAATCTTCTGGCAGGCGCCACGATATTATTTATATTCAGGAAACAAGATAGCTCCTTCTTGTTTCACGTTAGATAATCACTAACCCCAGACATATAGAGACCTAACAAATGCATTTGATTGTGATGCAAAAAGCTTCTTTTGAATCATGTGCCACCTCTTTCTCTCTCTTCTTTTTCACTGCATGTGTCACTAAGTATTTTTCGTCTTCTCCCACATACTTTATGAAGCTGAAAATCAAAGCTAACAGGGATAAGGACTTTCTCCCAGAAGGTTGAAAATATCATATCTTAGTAATTTAGACATTTGTCAGCTTGATAACCCAGCCAAGGCTTCTAGAAGGATTGCCAGAATGTGACAGTGCACATGGACTGGAATATAAACAAGCAGCTTTTGAAGAGGTCTGCAAACCAGTGTGGACAAGGTGGCCCATGCCCATGAAAACTCCAGGCCTTACTCTGATCTCACTAGTGCCTGCTGTAAACCATGAGAAGTCAAAATCAATGGAATGACATTGAAAAAAGTTAAGTTTCTGGAGCAAAATGTTGATTGAAGCAAACTCCATGGTGATAGCGAGTTAAATGCATGGGCCCTGTAAATAGAGTTCCAGATGTACCACTTATTTACAGGAGAGCTGTGAAGTAGTACCCGAAACATAATTTATCCCAATGACTATGTGTGGTAATGCCATTGGAAACAATGGTATTTGGATGAAAATAGTACTATTAAAACAAATGTTTGATTGGTTTTGATCATCTCCTAGTTTCTTAAAACTGATTTTTAATGCTTAGAAAATAACAGCATATGTGTGTGTAGCATATAATGTTATAATCAGTTTTGCACAGCATTCCAAATTCCAAAATTCCAGCAATACAAAATTCCATATTCACTACTTGCATTTTCCTTAGCCTTACTAGACAGAGGACAAATAGGAAATGTTATGTGATAAAATCAGAAATAAACACTTCTTGGGGCACATCTACACAGCAGTGTTATTTTGGAATAGTGTCAGTTATTCTGAAATAACGTAGTGCATGTCTACACAGCAAGCCCATTATTTCAAAATAACTTTGAAATAACGGGCTTCTTACTCTGATTTGTGTAAACCTCATTGTATGAAGAGTAAGGAAAGTTGGAGGAAGAGTGCCCTGCTTCAAAATATGTGCTGTGTAGACTTGCCCAAAATAGCTTATTTTGACTTAAGCTACGCAATTGATGTAGCTCAAGTTGCATAGCTTATTTTGGGTTTAGCCCTGCTGTGTAGACGTGCCCTTGTTGTATCAGGATGACATTCTCTTCTTTTATGTACCTCAGCTCAACACTTGCTTATAGCAGGTTGACCCTTACAAGCTCATCATAGCTGGGCTCAGTCAGAACAAAGTATGCCAAACTCTAGGAGGAGCTCCTCTGAACCCAGACTTATGATATGATAACATTTACAACATGACAAAAGCATCTGTCATGGGTTGGGTTTGGTAAGGCAGATAGTGACTTTCTGATTCCTACCCAGACTAAGTGCCCCATATCTAACAGCAAACTTCAGAAGGAGAAAGAAGAAATGGGGGAACCAGGGAACCATTCAGAATATTCTTTAAAAGGATGGACAATGATACACCCAAGGGAGTGTCTAGACTACTGAGTTTTTTCAAAAAAAAGTAGCCTTTTTTAGAAAAAACTTCACCTGCGTCTAGACTGCCGTCATGTTTTTTCGAAATTAAATCGAAAGAATGCGGCTGTTTTTTCAAAATTGGTAAACCTACTTTTACCAGGAAGAATGCCTTTTTTTGAAAGAGCTCTTTCAAAAAAAGGCATTCTTGAACGCAAACAGGGCTTTTTCGAAAGAGAGCATCCAGATTGCATGGGTGCTCTCTTTCGAAAAAGCAGATCACTTTTTCGAAACCCTTGTGGCTGTCTAGACCATCTCTTTCGAAAGAGGCTTTTTCGAAAGAGCACTTTCGAAAATGCCTCTTTCGAAAGAGGCTTGTAGTCTAGACGTACCCTTGAAGTTTCTCCCTTTCTTCCAAACTACTGTGATGTATTGGAAGGCAAATTACCTCGTGTGCAAACACAGGGAACATAAAATCTGAGTAGAAAAGATCTTCAATCTATATTAATGTGAAGTCTTTGAAGCAGATCCCTAAATCTCTCCTGTTACGTACAATGATAGGTCTCAGGTTAACAGAAACCTTCCAAAAGAACCTACTCAATTCCAGAGCTATTTTTTACTATCATCCTCTCCTCTCTCAGGATCACTGCCTTTTAACATGGCTAACAAACAAACCACCCCTAGATCTTTTTATAACATGGATGAGAGAGACAGGCCCTACTGCAGTCATTTTGTAGATATGGCACTGAAATACATCATTCAGAAACTATAAAAATGAGCTGTGATTCTATCTGCTAACAGGTGTGTTTACTTGTTTAGCAGGGATGGAGAATTGGAGAAAAACTATAGCCCCCCAAATAGAATTCTAGCCAGGAAACAAAATGGAATGGCAAAGGAATGAAGGAATGCTACTCCTTCTCCTGCGCCACTCCCCCTTAATCTTTCTTAACTGCTGCTTCTTTTTTCCTTTACACTTTCCTTCTCCTTTCCATTGACCCCCTCACAGATAAATCTTGTGTATATCTACAGAAAGGTAATAGTGAGGTCAGGTCTACACTAAAGGGAAAGGTCAAATAAAGATATCCATCTCTACCTATGTAAATTATGCAACTGGAGTTGACATATCTTGTTTTGAGTTTCCCTGTCATCCCCACATCGGGAGGCCAATGGGAGCAAATGCTCCTGTCAGTTTCCCTTCTTTCACACAGAAGCAGGAGTATTGGCTGCTGATGGGAGTGCTCTCTGAGTCGATTTAGTGAGTCTTAACTAGACCCGCTGAATCTAACTCTGGAAGATAGATTGTGGTAACATCGATCCGTTTAGTGAAGACATGGCCTGAAGCTTTATCTACACTACAAGGTTTTGTTGCCAAAAACTGCCTTTTGGGGACAAAATTGTGAGAACATTCACTCTGCAATGCAACTTTTATTCAGAAAAATGACCAGTTTCCGTGACAAAAAACTTCCACTCCCACAAGAGACCTTTTTCTTTCCCCTTTCCTTTATTATCAACCAAGAGCCAGTGTAGACACTGCTGTATGTTTTGTCAACAGTATCCCAACAATGTCTGCCCTGATTAACCTGCTCAGTGTTTTGATCTCTGTTGCTCTGGGGGCATGTACCTCTCCCCTTTCAAAGCTCTGGGAAGTATATGATAGCTGAGTTAGCTGCTTTGTTTGGGCAACAAAAAAAGAGCAAATCATTGGAATGCTCCTGTTCTGCATTGCACTGGGAACACAGAGACAGGCAGACGGCTGTGCTGCTTTGACAAACCTCAACAGGGAGAGCTCACAGAGCCACTCGTGATGCCGCTCTCAGGCAGCTGAAGAGGCTGTGGGAGAACTCAGAGGGACTCCAAAGCTGTGCAGAGATCAGTTCTGCCTTCCCACAATACTGCACTGTGAGATACATAACCACTCCGCACTGCTCACACTGTTGATGATGGTGCCCCCAATGTGGACATAATCTGTTGACAGAGGGCGCAAGTGTGAACACGTTCTCGCGATTTTTATTTTGTCAACCTTTGGGTGTGGACATAAGTTTTGTTGACAAAACTGGGTAGCGCAGACATAGCCTTTAGCTTTGTCTACACTAGCAATTGAGCAACAAAGTGTTTGTGGTGCTTAAACCACTGCCCCTCCCCTCCCGCAAACACAAATGCTTTGCTGGCCAGTATTAGGGTAAACAGTACTTTGTCCACAAGTACTTCTGCAGATAAAGCAAACACCCACTTGTGAGGGCAGAAAGTTTTGTCTCTAACAGTGCCAACAAACAGCATTTATACTGCCCAACTTTTAGTAACAGGATTGTGTTGACATGGCCCTGTCTCTAAAAGCTGAGTTTTGTAGACAAAGCAATAGCAATAGCAAAGCAAGCTGCTCTTCACAATGTGCTTTGTGATTGTACCTCAATTCTGATTTGGAGTCTAGGGATGAGAGTGGAAGAGAATGTCCCTTTGCCTTTCAATTATTAGCTTTTTTTGATGATGCTGCTAAAAGGGAGTTCTCCAATACGCAGATCCTCAAAATTATTTAGGCACCCAACACTCATTGATTTGAAATCAATTAATTTCATAGGCACCTTTGTAGATCTGAGCCGTAGTGCCCGTTGTGATGGTGGGCTTTTTTTGTTAACACAGTCACCTTTCCAGTAGGAAGTGGACAAGGAATGTTCCACATTGACCACCAAAAAACCCAGGGAAGGGAGCAATGTCTGGTACTATTAAAGGTGGTTGAAAATGAAAGGGATGACTATGCATGACCCCAGGAACTGCAGAATTCATACTTTCCTTGGGATAAGGAGTTAATACATTGTAGCCGGGTTAATAGAAAGACAGTAGCTGGCATTATTCTCCTCCTAACCGCTGCTACACATTCACACACATGTATCTACTCTAAATGTAGTGTCTTAAAACCACTGGTTTAACAAGAAACCATAGCAACTAATAGCAACAGCAGGTTTTGGCTATTCATAACTCAATCAAGATAATAATGCTTAGAACTAATACACTAATTATTATAACACTTTGCACTAGTGAGTAAGACTATCACTCTGTTATATAAAAAACATCATAGGGGTAGCCGAGTTAGTCTGTAACAGGAAAAACTTAAAGTGAAGAAGTGGGTTGTGCCCATTAAAGCTCATGATATCATCTTGTTTTGTTAGTCTTTAAGGTGCTACTAGACTTTTTGTTGTTTTTTAAGTTTTTACTGTTATATAGTAGCTTTCATCTGAGCAGCCAAAAATCACTTCAATTATTGATCAATTAAGTCTCAACGGCCCCCTTGAAGTTACATAACTAAGTATTATTTCTTGTCTGCCACTTTACAGATGGATGAAGTGAGGCACACAGTGCGACGGTCACAGGGTGAATCAGTGGCAAAGCTCGGAAAAGTGCTCTGGAATCTGGACTCTTGATCGTCTGCTGTAACAACTACACAACAGTCTGCTGGCCAATGAAGTATGTCACAAGTTGTTCAAGCTAGCAATGTCTGCTCCCAGAGAGACAATGAAAGCAGAAACTGAAACAGCCTTTCAAGTATCAGTAAGCCATTTGTAGCCTTAACTTAGATAAAATGGAACAGAACGGTGTTTTATAAAGCACTTCTTATGCCTCCATTGTCTCACACCACTTTACAGACCAGATTGCATAAGGCAAACTCAGCAGCCACTCTGCAGCATTTCATGCCCAGCCTTAGAGTTATTGCCATGAATTTATAAAGTGTGTACTCATCACCATTCTACAACACCATGGCCCCTCAGAACTTCATGAAGCAGGAGGACTAAACCTAAGAGCACTTTTCACTTGAGCTTAAAAAGGTTCTCCTTTGTTGTTAGCCGCACAGGACCTCTGATGCTCAGTTGAGCAATCCTAATTCCATCCTACAGAGGGTAATACCAGTTTGTTCATTGTAAGCAACTGGATTAATTAAACAACACCGAATAAACTACTGCAATTAAGGTCCGCAGAGTCACTAAGAATTACTCTATGTGAAAACTTAATTTGTGGAGGTTTAAAAGGTAAACCTAATGAGGGTTTAAAAATTTACTATATTGTTATTATTTTTCCAGATTTGATAATCCTCAATTAAATGTTCCAGATCGAACAACTTCCTTTTCTCCCCCTCAGATAAGTGAATATAGAAATCTTGGTCTTGATGGCAGAAAAAAGGTCATGAAGTCTGGGGATTCCCATGCAAATATGGTAACACAAACAACATATTGCCCTGGACCAAATAGATTAAATTCCATAATGCCTGAGATCTTGATATGTACCACCACCCTCCTGTGGCAAACCCCAGACAAACTAGAAAATAGGTGCTCTTCTGGTCAGTAAACCTGGTTTCTGTTAGACCTATTTGGTATAAGTACGACTAGCTCAGGAATAGCGACAAGGAGTCCTGTGGCACTTTATAGACTAACAGATGCACTGGAGCATAAGCTTTCGTGGGCAAAGACCCACTTCGTCAGATGCACGTAGTGGAAACTTCCAGAGGCAGGTATAAATATGCAGGCCAGAATAAGGCTAGAGATAATGAGGTTAATTCAGTCATCTCATTATCTCTAGCCTTATTCTGGCCTGCATATTTATACCTGCCTCTGGAAATTTCCACTACGTGCATCTGATGAAGTGGGTCTTTGCCCACGAAAGCTTATGCTCCAATACATTTGTTAGTCTATAACAATGGTCTCCAACCTTTTTAAGCATGAGATCCCTTTTTGAATTTAAGTGCAATCCAAGATCTACCTCAAACCCAAATACTCTGGCCCCGCCTCCTTTATGCCCCTTCTCCGAGGCCCCGCCCCTGCTCACTCCATCCTCCCTCCCTTCCTCCGCCATCCTCCCTCACTTTCACCAGGCTGGAGCAGCGGGTTGGGGTGCAGGCTCTGGTCTTGGATTAAGGGATTTGGAGTGTGAGAGGGGCTCTGAGCTGAGCTTGGGGCAGGCAGTTGGGGTACCAGAGGGGGTTCTAGGTGCAGGCTCTGGGTTGGTGTTTGGATGCAGAGGTGCTCGGGCCTAGGGCAGGGGTGTAGGAGGGGGTTCATGACTGGGGTAGGGTTTTGGGATGTGGGGTCCGACTGGGCACCGCTTACCTCAAGTGGCTCCTAAGTGGTGGTGCAGTGGGGCTAAGGCAGGCTCACCCCTGCCCTGGCCCTGCACCACTCCCTAAAGCAGCCAGCAAACTCCATCCCAAGTCCTGTTGTGCCTCCCACTCTGGAGATAGGATACAGGGTGGGAGAGGGTGCACCTTGACATCAGCACCCCTCCTCTCCCTTCCCTGCCCTGCACAGCAAGCAGAAGGCTCCTGAGGATGGGGGGAGGCAACTCCAAGGCAAAGGGCAGGAGATGAGCAGCATTAGGTAGAGGGGCAGTTGAAGTGCCTGCACTTGATAGTCTTTTGGTCAAACCAATCAGGATCCCCTGTCAGAGGGTCCAAGATCTACCAGTAGATCCCGATCTACTGGTTGGTGACTACTGGTCTATAAGGTGCCACAGGACACCTTGTCGCTTTTGCAGATCCAGACTAACACGGCTATCCCTCTGATACTTAGCTCAGGAATAAACATTTGAAGACCCTGAAATCAAGATGCAAAAACAGTCCTGGGACCTCAGCGTTCCACCTACCCTGTAAAATGAATTCCACCTTTTCCTGTAGGACAGCTGAGATTTTAGACTCCATAGCTGAATGCAAGCATGAACATGTGTCATGTGGATTCTTGAATGCCAACTGCAAGAGCTGTTTGCTCTGTTCTGTGTGCATTGTTCCCCCATTCATTTGAGATGAATTCACTGAATTCAATGGCTGAGCCTAATCCATTAGAACCTTAAGTACAGCTGATGGCCAAAACACCTTAATCACATACTGCCAATAGTGCTGGCTATTATGCATCACTGTTTATAAGGTCAGGAAACTTAAACAATCACAATAGGTAACAGTCAATTGTTGAACTCCTTGCCAGAGGATGTTGTGAAGGCCAGGACTTTAACAGGGTTCAAAAAAGTGCTAGATAAATTCATGAAGGATAGCTCCATCAATGGCTATTAGCCAGGATGGGTAGGAATAGTGTCCCTAGCCTCTGTTTGCCAGAAGCTGTGAATGGGTGACAGAGGTGGGATCACTTGATACTTACCTGTTCTGTTCATTCCCTCTGGGAGCACCTGGCATTGGCCAATGTCAGAAGACAGGATACTGGGCTAGATGGACCTTTGGTCTGACCCAGTATGGCCAGTCTTATGTCCTTATATTCTTATAGTCAGCTCATAACTGCTAAGCATTGGAGATGGGGCCAAACTGCTAAATTCATTCTGCATTGTTCAGATTTGGGGTTTTGGTTTGGGCTCATCTTTACTTAGCATGGGTCCCTAGAGTTAGAATCAGCCCAAGCTGCTCATTAGCAGCTCACTTGGTGGAGGTACTCCTTACTGATACCACTACGATCAGCTACACTTAGCTCTGGCCATCAAAAGCAGAACTCTGCTAACTGGCTATGTCCAGCTAAAGTATTTGGGCACCGATTGATAGATGCAGCAAAGAACAAGGACTAAAGCTAGATAAGAAGAGAATATCAGTTCCTTGCCCCCTTTGCAACAGTTGGAAGCTAGAACCTGACCAATGTTTGCTTTAAAATATGATTAGAGTAACAGCATAAAGCTGGCATAGTTGGTTCCCAAATGTATTCTCTCTCTGATAAATCGGGTTCCCATTCAAATGAATGGCAAAACTTTCATGGAATTCAGTGGGAGCAGGAATAGTTTCAATGTAAAAGCCAAACAATTATTTTTCTAACAACCAGTTATACAAAATCAACCTGGCCCTAGAAAACCCAGCTCTGCCTTGTACGTCACCCCTGCAGTAAAGATTCTGAAACTGGAACTTAGCTGACAGTGTTCTGCTGATCTGTCAGGCAGAGCAGGCACCAACTAACCCTCCAAGAGCTGTTTTGAATATCCAGGAGCAAAACAATTCGGTGTTAGTGGCAGTAAAAAGTGCAAAAAGAACTCAATATACAGGAAACTGTTCTGTGGAGTAAAAGAGGCACTGTTCTTATGTAGTCTCTTTCCAGAATACAACTGCATTGTAAACTGTAAATTTTAGGGAAAAAATCATATATGAATACAAGAAATTGCTTGTTCACAGTGCCACTTTTTTTCAGCAATGCCAATAATGGCCTCTCTCAACATATTAACTTTAACATAAAGCCTCAATTGCATGTAACTTTCCCCAGAGTACAAGCGAGCTATGAATTGACACAGTATGGCTTAGCTAGAGAAGTTCTTACTCTAGGTGTAGGCATATGGAGAGGCTGTTCTTGTACAAAGAAGTCATTTTACCATTAGGTCAGTAAAGCAGTTTTAAGTGAAATGAAAATGACAAGGGTTGGTTGGCAAGTACTTTCCAACTGCAGAATTTGTCTCCGTTGACAGGTTCTAAAGGCACCTTATGATTTCCATGCTGCAATCCTGGCACCAGAATGTCAGTAAAAGCTTTTTGCCCCTTTGTGGAATTCCCTTCCGGGAAGGTTAAAAGGGAAGGAGGGGAGAGGGGGACCGGAGTAAGAGAGTGCGAGGGATTCAAACAACATCTAACAAACAGAGAACAGAATCACATAACAACACTGGAACAATGGACTCCAAGACACACTGACAAGACAGATGGACACAGACAAGACACAAGATTGTTACCAAGATTTAAAAAAAAAAATAAAGAAAAAATTCCCCAAAATAAATAAATATAAGATTGAGGCTGTAGAAGCAGCCACTGGTATTGGCACAACTCATCCAAAACAAATAAATTAAAATTCAACTAAAAATAAAAGTTAAAAATAATCCCCCAAATCATGCACTACAGACTTGCTGGGTTAGCCTGACTGCATAGCTCTGATGAAACACAAAATGGCGTCATCACAGCTCATGCATAGTTTAATGAAGGCCATGGTTAGTTAATCAGCTAAAACTACAGCATGCCACAAAAATGATCTTACACTGACCCAGAAATAAAGATACAACAGATATTCTGTACTTGCAATAAAATTCTTTTTATGCCATCTGTAGTTTGTAGGGGGTATATTGTTGGAAGTTTGGGGGATTTGTTTTGGCTTTTGCGGGGCCAGAAGAAGCAGTTCTTGCTTTTATTTTCAATAAAAATAAATGTAGAAATAGGGAGGCAACAAGAGAGGGTCTGTGCAGAAGCAAAAAAAGGAAGGAAGGAAGGAAAGAAAAGGGAGAGGAAAAACTAAAAGCATTGGGGAAGAATTTTCATTCTTTTGCACACAACTTTCTTGGGATGTCTTTTTTAATCTGGAAGTTTGGATTTTTTGGATGGCAAGAAAAGATTTTGTTGCCTTTGTTGGATTGCAGAGCTATCTCTCTCTCTTGCAAATTGATTTAATCATTATTTTGTTGGAATTACTCCACAAATACAAATAAAAAATTACAACAATGATTTTAAAAATTAAAAAATAGCAATATGGCATCATCATGATTAAAGAAAATAAATTAAACAAAGGGAATTAAAGTATCAATCACCAAAAATTCATGCGGCACAAGATGAGGTGAAACGACAGAAAATGTTCTTCAAATATATACAACATATATATGTATCTATATATACACAGCTGCTTATGTGTATATATCGATGGATATATCTGTATATTTTTTTATTCTCCCTGCTCCACTCCTCCCCAAGACTAACTGGCAGATGAAACTCTCTCTTGAAAAACAAATAAATAAAAAATAAATAAAAAAAGGGGGGAAAAAAACCCTCCAACGGAACCCCACACCCACCATGCTTTGTTTACCAAAAATTAACAGTATCGTGCATCTGTCCACATCAGTGGATGCTGGGGTTAGAAGAGGGCATGAATTTCTGTGTAAACATGTGATTGGATGATAGGGACTATTGCAGATATTGTCTTGCATTACTTTAGTATATGTATATATAAATATATATATCTATATATACTATATATAGTGTATATATAGATCTAAAATCCTCAAGGGGGTCTTTGGGGCTTATATAGGAGAATGATTAGTATCCTGAAAACCAAACCCAAAATAAAAGTGTAACATAAAAAGGAGGGTGGGAAAAAATATAAGACGCTGCATGAGTGATCAGTAAAACTTGTTCTTTAGTTCTGGCCATAAAAACATCTGTAGCCAGAAAGTTCCATTGAAACACTCATTATCATTAAATTTCACCCCTTTTTTCAGACCCAACACTTGCAGCCCAATCCCATATTTTCCTGTGCCCCTGAAAGCCAGTGGGCAGGTGAGGGCAGAGGGTTGAAGCAGTCAAAAGTCAAAATCTTAGTATCATTTCACTTTGGCTGTCATGAATGACTGACTGTTGGCCATGCAGCCCATGGAAGCTGAGTTGAGCCATACATGTGCTTGAGAAATGACTCCTATGTCAGGATTTACACAGGGCCCTTCTGTTCCCCAGGTCTCTCACCCTTTGGGTTCTTCACATTCTGTGTGGCTAAGGAGATAAGAACTATGCTTAGGAGATAAGAACTATACTGCACAATTAGGGCCCAAAGTCTCCCCCTTTGAGAGCGTGTAGCTAACACAGAAGGCAGTGGGTCTCATTCACACACAGTTAAGGGCAGAATATGAGCCACAGGAACAAGGTAACTTTCATTTTGCCTGGCTCAGGATCACTAATCAGCGGATTTGACTTTTGAGGGACGGGCAGCAGATCATGTCTCTCGGAGTTCCTGCTGGAAATATGGGCGAGGGAAGGAAGCTTTCAAATCCAAAGAAGCTGTGTGGTGCTGTGTGGTGCTAGTTGAGGGAGGGATGAACTGAGTCAGCACTTCCCCTGATTTTCCTACCCATGATTCTTTCCCATCCAGCACTGTGGTTTTCCTGCAGGATGCTGGCCTGTAGGCCCTTAGTAGAGGAGACTGTATGCTCTGCCCTGCTGCTTTCTGCAACTAAACCCTCTGTCCTTGGCAGACTTTGCACTGTGGGGTCCTCTCATCCAAAGTGACATTGTCAGAAGTGGAAATAACCCATGGATCAATCTGGCACATAAAGTAGAATAGTGTGTGCATAATTGTGTGTATGCTAGCTTCTGTAATTATAGTTATATGTACCTGTTGTGGAAGTGTGTACATATATGTCACACACATATACAGTACACACATACAGTTGATGGTTTAACGTTTCAGAGCATGATTTACAGGTCTTTGGGTTTCTGCTGAAGATTTGGCATACTGAATCCCTCCTGGGAAAAGCCTTCTGGTCTGATTTGTTAGAGCAGCCTCAGGTTATTAAGTTTTTTGGATGAATGAAATACAGTAATTCCTCATTTAACACTATAAATATGTTTCAGAAAATGAGCTTGTTAAGTGAAAACGTGTTATGTGGGGTCAATTTTCCCATTGAAAATAATGGAAAAGGTGGGGGTTGCGTTTCAAGCGGTGGTGTCTGTTGGGAGCCGGACATAAGGTTGGGGGAGAAAGGGGACTGGGTTACAGCAGGGAGGGGAGGTGTTTGGCTCTGGGGAAGGGGAGGGGAGGGGCACTGGGTTGGGAGTATGCCCCTGTGACAAGTCTGCCAGGACCTGCACTGCGTTCGGCGAGGGGGGGGGGTCGCCGGGGAACGGCATGGTGAGTGGCGAACCCTGTGCCGCTTTGCAGGGAGGCGGGGGAAGCCTCCGCAGCTGCCAGCGACGGGCTGGCTGGGGAAATCGTGTTATTCCAGGGATGGTTGTGTAATTCAAAAAAAGTTCCCTAAAAAAAATCGTGCTATCGCGAAAACGTGTTAAGCGGTCACGTGTTAAATGAGGAATTACTGTACACCAAATAAGTTCCTCTTGAAAAAGGCTGGGAAAGTCAGTGAGTCTAATAAAACCTAAAAGCCTGAAACCAAAGCAACTAGAAACCCAATGTCTGTCTGAACCCAGGGGCCTGGGAGGGTTACATCATAGCTATGGATCGTTCTTAGAGGTTATGTTACAGGATCTTGGTTTACTGGCAAGTGTTTGGGCTTTGTTGTTTTGACTAATACCATAAGTGTGTTGGGCAGCAATTCTGACTCACTGCCCAATTACATGCATTTAATCTGAGTCAGTCCCAAAAGGTTGTAAGGACAAATTTGAAGGATGAAAGGGTAATTGCACTGGGTTATAGTAGCAGCTGTTAAGGAAAAAAGAACCATGATTCTTAAGACACTGGAGGCAGGATTAAAGGCAGATGAAATGGACTCCTCCTTTTGCTGGGGGCTTACAGCTCAGATACAAACACCCGCCCCCCCCCCTCAGGTTCAAACATTGTAACAAACAGCCTTAAAATCCTCCACCAACTGATTGTAACTGCATTTTTTCTAACATGCTGTGCCATGACACTGGCCCCATTTGGGGCGGGGGGAGAGGGTAGAAATCTGAACAAGGCTCTGAAACTGAATTTCACAAATGACTCCTTCCTCTAGAACGGGCCAAACTACCACATACGGCCCAAGCATGCCAGACTTTTGGAATACAGGATTTGAAATCTAGATCTAGGTGTAAATATGGTATGATGGGCACATTTAGATAATTTATTATAACAAACATTTCAGCACTAATGCAGAGGACAAAAATCTTTGCATTTTGAGTGACTTTCTCCCCAGCACCTTATGTGCCATTTAAATGCCACTTTGCACCTGTACTGGGGTTTTAAGAAGCATATATGTGGTAGGGCCTTCTGCACTAGGATGTATGTCAGACTTTTTTTATCTTTAAGACCATCGACCACTTTTCTGTAATTACTTTTCACAGGGATTATTATTAGACTCATTTATGGTGCTAGCACTGCTTTGTAGGTGCACATCCACAGGTGTGTGTTACACGACAGATGGTCCCAAGCTCTATCAGTATCAGGACAGGAATGTCCGAGACAGAACCTGGGGTATAAACCAGGAGCTCAATTGACATGCAGGTTGCAGGCTCCTAGTAGCAGGAAGTTCACCTGTAAGGATTCAAGCTGCCTGCCCTCCCTGCTAAATTGGGAGCTGGCCAGCACAGCTCTGATACAAAAAAGAGCTGGACAAGGAAATTTCTTTTTTGCCCATCTTTTACTTTTAAAAAAGCAGGCTAGAGGTATTCAGATCCAGAGGAGCTGAATGTTGAGGTTCAAAGTTTGGATTCAGTGCGGAATTAGGTGTGGGTTCAGTGCCGCTGACATCTCACAAGTAGTTCTCATGAACCTCAGAGAGCTGCAAATCTCATAATTTTCTGCCATAGTTAAACACATTCAAACCAGAATCTGAAAATGGTTTCCCCTGGGTGTCGGATTGCTCCCAGAACAGAAATCATAGGACTGTATTTTGCTCTGGGGATTGGAGTCTTACCCACATGAAATCTGAAAGGCTTTGAATTGAAGGATGAGTTGCTCTTCTGACCTTAACTCATTGTGCTTGGGCACTGCAGAATTGTCTCACTCTGGTGGGTACCACATCTCACAGCTGCAGTGGCATAAACATTTGTGTTCAGTAACCTAGTGTTACTGGATCATAGCACTGGAGGTGAAGCAAGGCCAAGTTCTGGCATCAGGAACAAGCTCAGAGGCTTTAAAGGCTGCCCATCATCAGAGGAACAGGATTGGGCCTGAATTGAGTTTGTCATTTAATTTCCAATGTGCTCCAGAACTGAATAGGAAAGCCACAGGACCGCGTAAAATACACTGACCTGCCAGCAGAATAGGAGGAAGCAACTTCAAATGAGTTTCATTAAAGATACAAGTAAAACCATATGGTTCTTTTCTCTCTCTCTGGAGTACCTGCTAACACAGGAGATCCTTGCAAATGGCTAAATCCTGCCCTGGTTGGTAAAGTAAGAGGCTACTAAAATATGTGTGAAGCATCCTCCATCACAGGAGTCTGCTGAGCAGGGATGGTTCAAGGGACCTATGCACTCTGCTGCTGATTTCAAGAGGATCATTGTACTTCCTTTGAAATCAGGGGGGCTGACACACTGACAGTATGTCTACACTACAAACACTAGAGTGGAACAGCTTCACCACTGTAGTGGTCTAGTGTAGACACTAAGGTATCAAAAGGGGTTCTTCCATCACTATAGAAAATCCATCTCCACAACAGGCTGTATCTAGATCTACAGAAAGAATCTTCCATTGACCTAGGAGTGTCTATACCAGGGCTTTAGTCAGTTTAATTACATTGCATGGGACATAACATTTTCCACAGCCCTGAATGATGTAGTTAAGCTGAACTATCTCTGTGGTGTAGACCAGACCTCAGACACAGACGTCTAACAGGAGTAAAGTCAGTGCCAACTAGCACTTGTCCATAGCAACGTACTTGCTATTTAGGGGAGGGGAGCTAGATGTGCCTTCAGATCATAACTCCGTGTGTATGTGAAGGCTGTCTGATATATTAGGCATCCACCTCTCTTTGCATCTTGGTCTGAGATAACCCTGCTGCTTTTCCCTCTGCTAACTTTGCACACCAGTGCTGCTGAGAGGACTTAACTACAAGTGTGTAAGTGGGCAACCAAAGCAAAGATCACATAGTGGTGTTGACTTGCCCCCTGCTAAGTGCTAATGTAAATCATGATGAGCTACGCTGTCTTCAGTGTACCATCTTACCCCCTCATTGAGGCATTACGGAGGAGAAACCCCCATTTTACATATGAGGCACAGAGAGGTTGTAGGGCCAAATTTTCAAAAGTACCTAAGCTGCTTAGATTTTCAGTGGGACTTCAGCTCTTAGAGGCCAGATTTTCAAAAGTATTTAGGCACCTAGTGGAATTTTCCAAACTATCAGTGCAATGGGTTCCTCCATTTTTAGAAGCCTGCTCCTCCAGGCATGACTTGTTCACTGATGCTACATTCTCAGATTTTGTGCCATCACACTTCATCCCCAGAAAATTGCTGTGTCATAGACTGGATGTTTTTTCTAAGAGATTTGCTCTACAAATTATTTTGGAGAAGTTCTATAGCCTGTGTTATAAAGGAGATCAGATTAGATGATCACACTGGTCCCTTCTGGCTTTCAAATCTATAAATCAATTACTTTGTACTGCAATGTGACTGCAGGAAATGGACAAGAGAATCTGGCTGATAAAGATAGCAAAATGCTTCCATTTTGAAAGTCAAAGAAAAAAATGTTTATTGAGGTTTGTGAAGATGAATCATTAGTTTATGTACCAGCATTGGTTCATCAGTCCTTTGTGTATGGCACTAAATTCCACAGCCCTGGAAGGAGCCACTGGGCTGATTCCCAAGGATTCACCACTGAGGGTCTTTATGTTAGGTCTTACTGTGCTACTTATACACACCTCTGAGTCAACTGTTTACATGCTAACCTACTCTCATGATTGCCAGGCTAGGATTTAGAACAGTCTTAACTTCACTGTGAATTAGAGAAGTTAGACAGAATGCCAGGTAGCAGGGCATCGACTGGTGCACCTGAGTCTGGGTACATAGCCACAGCTCCATGAAAACTTTGGAGGAATAGTTTTCAATTACCTGTCTGGCTAAGTGCATAGCCTTTGTATTGATCTGGTAGAAGGGATGGAGGGGAGAGGCTTTGTCACTTGCTCACATCTGTCTCAGTGTCACTGCCTTCCCTAGTGACTTCACTGTGGAATTTCCCAGCTACAGTGCAAAGCCATGTTAATTATCTCATGCCCAAGTTCTACTAAAAAATGCAGGCTGCATATGAAAGGTGGAAAAGAAAATATGAAAGCACTAGCTTTGGGTGACTTATTATTATTATGACTATATTAATCTGAAAAGCTTCAGGAAAATATGAACAGAACATTTTATGGGGGGGGGGTTTCTAGCAAAAAGAAAAATAATCCCAAACAAATAATAAACCTGAGTGAAAACAAAACAAAACAAAAACAAAAATTAAACAAACTATTTGTGTGTTTCACCTTTAATGATGTAAGAGTCTAACCAAACTTCATTTTTTATGTACACAGAAATTCGATGATATCTGTTCTCTATTATATAAATGCTTAACTCATGGCAAGCCTCAAAAAGACAACTTGAAAAAGTCTGTAAGAAATAAAATAGACTGCAGTTGCCTGCTGGATATCACATCATATATATCTCACCAGAAAGTAAAGCCATCAAACCATCAAAATGTATCTGGATCTAAAGGGAGAAGTCAAGTCAGTTTTCAAATGGCTACAGTCCTTTTGACTCTTAATGGATACATTTTGAAGCATCATTGCAGATAACATGGCACAACTTAATACTAATTTTGCATTTACAAAGCTAGTATAAATATATTGCCATGTTAACTGCATGCAGAATCCCATGGACAAACATATATTTGCAGAATACCCTCCAGATGACGATTAATGATATTGACCATTCATTATCGCTCCACTTTAGTTTGTTTTCTCTTTCACCCCTCTGCCCCCCACCTTTAATATATACTTTGGACCACATCAATTTCTTGCTCTCCAACACAGCAGCACAATGACTGTTACAAATAGGTAGCACAACTGCTAACTAATAATTAATTAGAGGCTGGTTCCAGGAAGTTTGGCTTCCTGCGAAGACAGCTTTCCATTAACTGAGAGGTGATTACACTTCTCTCTTTTGTTATTACTAGCTCCATGGGATCTGATGCTTGGCTGTATTAATTTATATTTTATATACAGTATATATATGTATATTATATATACATATATAGCTATATATATGTATACATTCACACACGCACACACACACACACACAAATATGTATGTATTGTTTTTTGCAAATGAAATAAGAAAGCAAGCAAAATAAGACTGACCTGACTTACCTGTACTCGGCTCACATTCAATAAGATCTTCATCATCGCTGGAACATTCAGCTGATGAAACAATGTCATCAGTGGTCTAGCACAGGAAGGAACGGAACAAAGAGGAGGAAAGAAAGGAAAAAAAGTGATCAGATGTTTGCTACCCAAAAGATTGTAACAGAGGCAGCTTACCCTCCTGGGAAAATATTTTCAGTTGCATCTTGTAAAATACTTGATTTATGTTCTGCATTTCAGACATGACTAGTTATAATACACCTTCCATGATGCTGGTTTCCATCCACTGTGCTGCTGAGTATTTCCGGTTTGTACAGACACAGTGTTCCTGCTATGCTGTTTAACATATCGGGTTGAACCTTGTGTGTTACTGAACAGACTAGGTATACTCAAGTACAACTGTTGGGCTGGCAAATGGTTCAGAAACAGCCAAAATACCAGGTATATCCAGTTAGAACACATTTGGTGTTCTGCTGAAATACCACATAGGTCCAGGTAGAAGGCATCCACTCTGCTGTTCAGCATAGTAGGGACACTGAGATTGAATTCAATTACTGTACAGTTAAACATATTAGATGCATTCAAGTAACAGGCACCTCCTGTGCAGCCCAATGTATCATTTGCCCCCAGAGAACATGCATACTGTGCTGCTAAGCCCATCACTTATAGGCGGGCAGAGGCACCTGCTGCTCTGCTAATCATTCCAGGTAGAATGCATTTGCTGCACTGGGGAACATTCCAGGTATCCCCAGACAGAGCACAACTTCTGCTCTGCCTAGTGATCCTGGCACAACGCTTCTGTGCCGCTCACCATTTCACATAAGTCCACAGAGTACAATGTATAGCTTGGTTTGCTAAATGTAGAGGACTGAGTTGAATGTTAATGGCCCAGCAGCAGTACAGCAGGTAGGATGGAAGATCTGGCAGGGAAAGGCTTAAGGCAAACTAAGACTATTTCTGGCCTTTGTGAGTGTTAGTATATGTTACTTGCAGTTTCCATCTGGCAATATATATATTTTTTGTGGCTGGTCTAATTAACAAGCAGCATGTATTGCAGTGTGTTGGGGAGAAATATAATGGCATCTCTCCCCAGTAGCAGCTCCTTCATGTAATTGCCGTAATTAGCTGAATTAGTAATGTGGACCATTAGGGAGATTTTGTGGCAGCCTCCGGACACAGGTTATAATGTTCCTGCACACAGTACAAAATTATCCTACCCTCAGCAGTGTCAGCTGAGCCCAAGCCTGCCGCTGAAACAGTTCCTCTCTCCTGTTCCGTCCTGGCATGGTGCACAAAGCTACACATTAGACATAGCCATGGGACACTGCAAGGAAATATCTGTGTAAGAACTGTCCTTGCTGGGACTGGCACGAGCTGCTACTTAGCTGATAGACATTCAGGAACAGGGTAGTTGTCCTCGGGACATTGTATTTAGGTTCCTGGGAGGGGCATATTTAACCTGGGGAGTTCAGGTTACTGCAAACACATTACTTCTCATTCCAGCAAAGTACTCTCCCTCTTCCTCAAAAGGAGCGCTCCCTTACTTTCTGAGCCCCCATATGACTGTATCAAAGGACTCTTTCTCAAGAGGGCAGCCAGCCCCAGGCACCTTACCCAATTGTTCTTTAACACAGAATGGTCCTGAACTTGTGTCAAGAAACCTCTGCTCCCACACTGGCTTCTGATGTACCTCTGGCCTCTGCATGTGCCATTCTCCCTTTCTGCTTCTTCAGCTGAGACAAGGGGTAGGAGCCAGTAAGGGAGGTAAGGAAGGGAAGTCCTGACCTAATCCCTCTTCCTTTTGACTGCAAAGTTTCTCTCTACCCCAGAACATCCAAACACTAGACATTAGCCACCCACAGGCTGCATCCATTGGTCATTTTACTAAGGGTTACATTCACCTAGTAGGGATTTTGCTGGAGGTCCTGTCGAAGATACCAGGCACTTCTTCACAGAAAGCTCTTTCTGAACTGCTGAACAGAACAGGTAACTCTAAGTAGGTCACACCTGCTGTAGTGCTGGAGATACTAGGTCCAACCTAACATTTCTCTGATGTCAGTGAGTTAGTGTTAGCAAGTAGGAGTAAGGTGTAGAAAATGTAGAAAATAAAGATGTAGAAAATTAAGATGTAGAAAATAAAGCTGAATATCTATGGGATTCCCATGGAAAATAGCACAGGGATAGTATTGAAAGTCCCATCACATGCATCACTTAATCTTGGACTGGACAGACAGAACAGTAGGAAGCATTTGGAGGGCACAATCCTGCAGTGGCCCCTGTGGGACTGATTACATGGGACCTATGAAGGTGCCACTGTGGACAGCAGCGAAACAGGCATCAGGCCACCCAGTCTGTGTCGTGTGTTATATCTGACTATGCAAATGACCTTCTTAGGACCCAGGCTGAGAAAACAACAGTCTACTTATGACCTTTCTGCTCTAGACTTCAAGAACATCACATGTGCTTAAGGAGGTGCCAAGGTTCTTTCTTTGGCTGAACTGACATCTTTCCATGGGTAAACCTTTTGTTGAAATGCTAGGGCTGATTTCTCATTTGAAGTAAATTGGCTAGAAAGCCTGTCTGTTCAACACAGGGTGGACAGAGAAGGGATGTGCAAGATGTACATTCATTATCTATAACCCCCTCCCGACCATATATATTTTAAGAAGAATCATTTATTCAAAAAAATACCAAAGCACTTTATAAAGACATGCAAGAAGCATATTTCCCAGCAGTGAAATGCAGTTGCCTCTGGGATGAAATATGTTAACTCTTTAACTAAACTACAAAATAACAAGTGAACAGTAGTGAAGTGAAAATGCTAGAGTGACGTAATTAACCAGACAGACAACCTTACCGCTTGCAAAAAGTACCAAAGTATCTTTCTCGGTGTTGTATTTAGAAGAAAGAGGACACGTCAAGAAGTGCTAGAGGTACATGCTAGGGCAGTGGATTGACACAGACTCTGAGGGAATCGCATGACCTACTGGATCACCAGCAACTCTTGCAGTCAAATCCAATAGCACAATGCCAGCACACGCTGGCTTTCCATGCACTTCCGTCAGCACACATACCCAACAGATGAATCATCCTAGGTAGCAGCAAACTAGAGCAAATGAGACCAGAAAGCCTTGTAGCTAGAATCTGTCACTTCAAGACCATCTCATGAGACCGACATGACTTTCACAGGGTGATGCAGTTCACAAGATCGCATGGTCAAGTGGAAAATAGGCATGGGCCTGTTGGCCAGGAACTCCTGGGTTCTATTATGAGCTCTTTCACCAACTGCTTTGCATGGCCCTAGGCAAAACATTTCACCTCCCTGTGCATCCCTCTCTGTTTGTCAAATGAAGTTGATAATACTTATCTTCTGGAGGATTGGTAATAGACAGGTAGCCGTGTTAGTCTGATCTTGCTAAAACAAAAGGAAAAACTATGTAGCACTTTAAAGACTAACAAGATGGTTTAATAGGTGATGAGCTTCCTTTGGTATATATGGTCATGCCAATTCTCTTCCAGAATATGATCTGAGGAAGTGGGTCTGGCCCACGAAAGCTCATCACCTATTAAACCATCTTGTTACTCTTTAAAGTGCTACATAGTTTTTCCTTCTGGAGGATTGTGAGGATTAATTAGTTAATGCCCACCCAGTGCTCTGAAGATGCTAAGTATTATTATCTATGGACAATGAAACACTTACCACTTCAGGTAGCTAATTACCCCATAAGGTTTTTCTAGTCAAAATGATAATGAACAAGGCATCTCCCTACAAAGTGATGTTTTGTGCTTTTATTTGAAAGAGTAATAGAGAGAAAATATTTGCCTTCCCTGTACATTAGCTAAATTCTATATTAAAAAGAATCATTCATGCTATCCTATTTTAAAATATGGATTTCATTTTTTAATCTTGGCATTGAAATTACTTGGCCCTGTATTAAGGGCCATAAAACTAAAGATAGGTATTATAATAACTTTCAATAAAAATCTCTCTCTGGCAGGAACCCTTTTTATTCCTTCCCTGAAAGATTTTTTATTGCATTTATATTATTTTTTCTCTCCCTTTCCTCAGTGTTTATTGAAATTACCTTGGAATAAAACCAGGGCAGGAAAAAACTCAAAACTCTGCATCCACCCTTGAGGATTTATTTATAGGCATATTTACCCTTCACATTCTCTCAATTTCACAGAACCGACTCCCCATTCCTTCCAATGAATTATTGTTTCTGTAATCACCTGCTTCTAATTATTCACTCCAAGGGCCTCTTCAATCTTGCCTTGGTGATGGTTCTGCATCTTTGTTCATTACTATACATCACTGGTATTGAGAAGGAAGTCTGGCTGGCATGGCAAAGCCTGGTCAAGAAAATTATGTGCCCCTTCTCTCCTCAAATGCAGAAAGCCCCAATTTATGCCCTAGATGCACAACCTTTGCCCCTTTGTTCCATGCAAACTGGCAGGCTCTGAATACCCGCTTCCCGCTCGGCACTAGATGCACAATACTTTTGGTCACCTTGCTCCCTGGGTGCTCCATTATTTGATGGAGATGAAGCACAGGATAAAATAAACCCTGCCACGAAACAGCTTTATGAAATTATAAATAACGCAACCAAGAATGATGGAGTTCTCATTGCCAATAAGAAAGAAAAGAGAAGAACCCATAAATATTCCCCAAGTCCAACAGACAAACTGTTCCACAGCACTTTCTTGGTGACAGCTTCACTCTTTAAAAGAGAATTACATTCTCTGCCTGTCATTTGCATTTCCCTCCCCCTTGCATGCCTTACTCTGAGTCCAACACTGTACTCCAAATGCATCCTTCAGTTTCTTCAAATGGGAGAACCCTAAGTCCCATTGTCATTAAGGAAGCACAATTGATATGTAATCTAGGGATGGTAACAATCCAAAATCCCAGGTCGAAACATTTCTCAAAATTGGAGATATTTAGTTGTAGTAATCTTCACTTTGCATCTTCCTTGTCTCATTATAATGAGCTGACCCAAAGTTCTGTATATTAACACCCCAGAATAATAATATGCAAATCCAAATGTTGTGGATCAGGTCAAAATTACTCACTCACTCTCTCTCTCTCTCTCTTAAACTAGAGTTGCCTAAGTCAGTTCAGCTACATTAAAAAGCACTCCAAACCTATCCCTGAATTCAACCCATATGTCTGTGAAATGTTCATGATGTTTACAAAGTCCCATAAAGGTCTCCTGAATTAAGTTGCTTGGCTCTCTCCTCTGCTGGTTTGCCACTGTACTTCCAGGCAGTAGTGGTATTCCATAAGACTGACTGGACTTGGGATAAGTGGGGAAGTCTCTTAATTTCTCATGATAGCCTAGGCTGGTATAATCTCAAGTCTGTATCATACCAAAAAGGCTCTGATAACTGCACATAGTCTCCTTAAACATGTTACTAACTTGCTGTCAGACCTAGTAATCCTCACTTGTTAAATGGGAATCCTCACCTATCCTGTCTATGCCGTAAGCCTTTTTTTCCTTTATTTGTTTTTAAATTTTCCATTTTGTTTTTGCAAAATTCGTTGGAGATGGTAACATTATCACATGTCTGGAAGACTGAACCTGAACCTGCCCAAGGTACTAAATCCAGATGGAAATATTTTGTAACATATGAGTGGGGAATACGTGAAATTGGAGCTTGTAATGCGACATGGTAGCAAGAAAGATGCTGTAGTTTTGGTCTGTGTGCACCCAGCAGGGGCACCAGATCAAAGGACAGGGTATAGGAGTTCCCTCTGTGCAGTTCAGCTGAGGCTATAGATGGAATAATTTAGCTTTCAATTTTTATTAGTTTCAATAGAGCAGCACCAATTTACATCAGCAGAGAACATGGTCCACTAAGTTTAGTCTTGGGCACTTCCATGCCAGTAAGTGTGCACAAGTATTTAAGGGGTGTAATAAACATCAAGGAGGAAAAGAAATTATGTAGGATGCTCCAACAAGATTGAAATTAAACAAAAGAAAATTTAGGATAACAGCCAGAAAAAAAATTCTTGACAGTGAGCTCTCAGACTATGGAGCAAGAAACTTAGGGAAGTGTTGGAAATCAGCAACATTGAGGCTTTGTCCACATTAACCCTAGAAGTTGATTTCAGTTACTCTAGTTAAGTTATGCAAGTTACATATCTAACAACTCACAGCGGTGTCTACACCGTGCTATGTCAGCTCAGCGGGCGATGCACTCCTGCCAGCATAGCTTTCACCTCTTATTGAAGTGGACAGGAGAGGACTCTCCTCTGGACTTACTGTATCTTCGCTGAACCCACTAAACTGATACCCACTAGGGATGTTAAAGACTAGTCAACTATCTGATAAGCAAATACTTACCAGCTAGTCGACAGGAGAGTTGACTAATCGCTTCCCCCACCCCTTGCTGCCTCTATTATATAGAGGCAGCAAGGGGATGGGAACCCAGGCTCTGCACTGCGCTCTCCCTTTGAAACGCCACCACAGCGTTTCAAAGGGTCAGCGCCGCACAGAGCTCGGGATCAGCTAAGGACTCCCCAGCTGATCCCAGGCTCAGTGCAGCACTGCCACTTTGAAAAGCCATGACAGTGTTTCAAAGGGGCAGCGCCACACAGAGTCTGGGATCAGCTGTGTAGTGCTGCCACTCTGAAACACCACGGTGGCGTTTCAAAGGGGCAGCGCAGCACGGAGATCAGGATCAGCTGTGCGGCTCTGCCCCTTTGAAATGCCACAGCACCCAGGGTCAGCTCGGGAGTCCCCAGCCGATCCTGGGCTCTGTGTGGCGCTGCCCCTTTGAAACGCCATCATGGTGTTTCAAAGGGGCAGCGCTGCCCTATCGACTAATCAAATAGTTGATGCAAAAATGCATCAACTACTTGATTAGTCAATTACATGATACTTCACATCCATAATACCCACTACATCAACTGCAGCAGCACCATAGTGAAGAAGCCCTTCAGGCAGAGTCACCAAATTTTCAGCTGCCAGAGCCACTTCACTCAGACATTGTCTGATGTGGACGAAGGTCAACTATAGAAAATACTATAAACATTTTGTACGTAGCTCTAAAGTGTAAGAGACTTTTCCTACCTTGAAGATCTTACATTTAACATAGACAGCAGAGGGTGAGAAAAAATTGGTAAATGTGGGTAGTTTTAGGGTGTGCACAGTGAGGTAGGTAGGAGCTCAGGAAAAATCAAAAGGGTAGGAAGAGGAAATGGTGTGGTGGGAAAGTAGGGGGAAGGAGCACAAGAGCAGGAAGATGAGGTGGGGAGTAGCATAAACCCAGGGGAAAGAGAATAGAGAAGAGTTCCCCTTCCAGATTTAGCTTTGTCTTTGCTGGATCAAGTCCTGTACTGTGCTTCGTCTGTAGAGATGTGTACATGCTTGTTTTGATTAACTTCCTTGTGGGAATCTCATGTTCTACCACTGTGCTTCTACAGGCCAGGGAAAACAGCGGTTGTACCAGGAGCAATATATCTTGAAAGGCAAGTGACCTAGTGGTTAAAAGTTGTATTAAATATGCCCATTGCTTTTAAAATTGGAGCTCAATTAACCTTAGTACCCAAAAAACAAACATAGCTTGCACAAGCCCCATTTCTGAGTCTCTCTGGAGCACACCAAATCCAAATCTCTTGAGACCCCACCCCTATCCACCAGTATTGTGTCCTTGAACCTCTGCAGGCACAGCTGCCTGCAGCTCTCAGTGGCTGTGCTTAACCATTTCTGGCCAATGGGAGCTACAGGAAGCAATGGCCAGCATGTCTCTGTAGCCCACATTGTCTCCTGCAGCTCCCTTTGGCCAGGAACAACAAACCTCAGATGCTCAATGTAAGCAAACACTTGCAGTCCACCAGTGGATTACTCTGACAGGCCGGGTGTGTGCCACAGGGTCCACACGTAATTGTAATGCCACTGGACTCAGCAGGCTAGCCAAAATGTGTCTGAGAGCCAGATGTGGCCCACGGGTCATAGTCTGGGGACCCCTGCCTTAAACAAAACAATCATACCAGCCATTCAATCAACAGCATTTGGGCCATTCCAAAAGCAATCAGTAAACATGTCCAACATGGGCTTTCAGGTGTTTATTTTTTACTTTGAGCAAAGAGGTGTCACTACCAGAGGTCTTATTACATAAACAAAGCTATAACCATATGCTTTAGATCCAGTCTGCATGGCAGCCAATCCGTATCCAGCATGCATAGAAAGTTTCACATTAATGTGACTTCGAAAAAACAAATCAACCAACCCAACGACAATCTTCAAATCATCCAAAACCAAAGTCAGCACATTTCTTGGCAATGTGATCCTGGCTGGACACAAGAGAGCAAATTGATTTGCAGTCAAACGAGATCACTAAATAGGGTTCATAATAGATCTATACACTTTAACAAAAATCAGCCATTCGGGCATTATCATTGTAGACAAGAGATTAAATAACTAGTCATGTAGGCTAAAAAAAGGAGGAAAGTAGCCCCAGCTGCATGTCAAACCCACTAGCATTGATGATATTGTTTAAAAAGAGCCTTGGCAAGCCGAATTAGCCCTGTGGGAACACAAAACATGCTTCAGCAGAATCAGTAGTTCGTTAAGATTGTAAAGCCGGCCTCTTCTTGACCAGATCTGATGCCAAGTACCAGGGACTTCTGTTCCCATCCTTAAGCTGCACAAAGACAATGGGGCTAAAAATATATTAGTATTTCTGCAGTCTTAAGCCTTTTACCTCTATCTGCTGCTGGTGGGAAGGATGATGTAGTTTGTGGTGGGGAGGAGGGAGGCAGACAAGGGAGAGAAAAGAGGGGAGGATTAATTTGTGTGTTGTTCAAAGCATCCTGACAGAGGAAAGAGGAGTACTGAACCACAGCAGCTTAACCAAACTTCACTGTGCCTTCCCCAAAGCAGGAGGAATGTAATGCTACGTGGTGTTCCGCTGATAAGCAAATCCCTCTAAATCCTTTCAATTTATTTCTTGGCCTGGAGAAATTACATATTATTTAGGAGTTAAATAAATAAATAAATACATACGAACACATCTCCAGGAATCGAGATTGGTTGTTTATTGATTACGTGCGCGTGCACGCACGCACGCACGCACGCACGCACACACACACTGTTGCTAACTGTGTCTCCCGTTTCCCATTAGAGCAGTGGCCAGTAACACTCCATGGGGTTAAAGACCTGCCAGCTTTTCCACTGTGAATCCCTCAATGCAACCTCCGGATATTTGCAGACATTTAGAATGCTCCTGTAAATTATAAACTCTTGGCTAAAACCCCAGAAGATACAGTTTCTATATGAGAGGGGAGATGTTTTTTATCCAGTCTCTCTTTCCCGTATTTTTAATCCAATCGCTCCTTCCCATATTCATTTGGCTGCTTTTACAGAGATATCTGCAAGATATTTGTAAAATGCTGTTATGTGAGTGTGTTGCTAATGACTCCTTATGAAAAGTGCAATACCTCAGAATGTTCATGATGGAAGAGTTTTTAAAATCTAATTTACTTTGCAATATTTGATGCAGTTTATTTCCTTTTTTCTATGTTGTTTGTGCTTGGGAGTGTGAATCAGCAAGACCAGTCAATTTCACTTTCTCATTATAGTATTAGGCACTAGTCTCATAATGCAGATTATATATATGCTATAAGCAATGGCTCATATTTTTGAAGACGGGCTGGTAAAATTAGGCTGTTCAGGCTTTATTTAGGTGCATAAATAAGTGCCCTGATTTCCAAAAGTGCCAATCCCACAGGAACTCCCACTGAAATCAGTAAGAGCTGTGGGAGCTCAGCACGATTGAAATTCAGACAATTTATTCAGCAGCCGAATTTTAAGGCACCTATTTATTGAAAATATTGGTCAGAACTGTTTGTAAAGTTTTTTTCCCCAAAGCTGAACCAAACTTTTCTCCATGTTGGTCCCTAGATTCACCAATGGGCAATTACAGCCCATCCAAAGGTTCTTTGAAGACTCCCAGATAAATCTGCAATGTGCAATATTTCCTTGGACCATCCAAGAAAAATCAGCATTTTGAACATGACTTCTTAAAGTGTCTACACTTCACCGTAACTCAAAATAAGATACGCAATTTGAGCTATGCAAATTGAGTATCTTATTTCAATCTAATTTCAAAATAGCTTGTTTCGAAATTTGGTGCTGTTGGCACTGTCTACACAGCGCCAAATTTTGAAATAACCCGCTATTCCGAAACATCCCTTACTCCTCGTGGAATAAGGTTTACAGGGACATTGGAATAGCGAGCCTGAAATGATGGACTTCCTGTTAGGACATGGGTTTGCTATTTTGGGATGTTCCGGTATCCCGAAATAGCATTGCAGTGTAGATGTAGCCAAAATGTTATGAATGTATTTGACAACAAAGGCTTCAACTTTATCTTTTAAACAAATAGTGTAATCTATAAGCAGGCACTTGGAGCCGGAGTGCTCAGTTTTATATTCCTGATTCTACCAGAGATTCACTGTATGAGCTCAGGCAAGGCACTTCTCCTCTCTGTATATCTATTTACCCATCTGTAAAATGAGGATAAAAATTACTTTTCTTCCACATGGGCATATTGTTAGTCTTTTAAAGTGCTTTGAAATCTTTGGATCAAAGTGTAATGCAATGTATCAATAAATTAGCAAAGGGAGATCTGTTTCAGAAAGCTTGGAAATCAGATCATCTGCCCTTTTGGGACTCAGCCCCTAGTAAGAGAGAATGGGCCCTGTTCCTGTGTGTTAGCCCTGCACTTAATAACTGTGTCAGAAGAATATTTCTCATTTACACTCTGCTCCTTTGCTGGAAATCAATATGTTGTTTGCTGGCATTCCTCCCTCCCCTTTTCTCCTGGACATCTTTATTTAGCTTGTCTTTTCTTCTCTGGAAGGGAGGGAGCTGTGTTTGATTTTGCTCTGTTATTGATCGGATCATTCTGAGCAAGAAACAAACAACTAAATACAGCACAGTGGCTTTAATGACAATCTTTTAAGACTCAAGATCTCCACGCCATGTTGCTTCCCCTCCTAGCAGGTGCTTTAAAAGAAACAAAATCTATAAACTAAGATTATGATGCAATAAAAAGAAAGAGGCTGCCACACAGGCTATTTAAGCTGCATTTCTTTTTATGTGCTCATTAATAAAACCACTTGGGTCCTGTTTCCATTTTTAAATCAGTGCAGATTTCCATTGTCATTGTACTTTGTGCTATGATCTCATATCTTCAAAATAGGTAGGGTGGGCCCCAGTTAGTAAACTGACCTCCTGACTACTTGTCATCCTTAAGGAAACTACTGCACTTTTTGTAAGGTGAAGGTCATACCCTGCATTGTTGGCCAAATTCCAAAGTGAGTTACGGTTTAGGCTCTTTAAATTCTCCTTGCAACTTTCACTAGATAAGATATTCTTTACTTACATACACTAGACATAGTATTGCTATGCACTGCCTGACAACTGCCATATTCTATACCAGAAATGGCTCTATTTCAGTCTGTGGTCTTCTGAGAGTATGTACAACATGCCTCAGGTTGCACCTGACCAGGATTCATCACCAAATTTGGTCTGCTTGTTGGATCATTAGCTTCCCCCACCCACTGAAGTGACCCTTCAAGTGATAGATTTTATGATTCTAAGGGAAGGAAGGGATGAGAGCAGAATAAAGACAATGGACTTCAGAACACCAGCTTTTAACATACTCAGATAACTGTTAGGTAAACTCCCATGGGAAGGAAATCTAAGGGACAAAGAAGTTAGGAGAACTGGCAATTTCTGAGGAACAGAATGGCACAAATACAAACTATCCTGATGCGAAGATGGAAAGAATAGTAAGAGACCAATATATCTCAAGCAGGAGCTCTTTAATGACCTGAAAATCAAAAAAGAATTGTACAAAAAGTGGAAAAATGGACCAACTGCTAAGGAGAAGTACAAGAGAACTGTTCAAGCATGCAGAGACAAAATCAGAAAGCCTAAGGCACAAAACGATTTATATCTAGCAAGGAACATAAAAGACAATAAGAAGAGGTTCTTTAAGCATATTGGGAGCAAAAGAAAGATGAAGTGTAGGTCCTTTACTTAGCAGGGAAGGAGACCTAGTGACTGATGTCATCAAGAAGGTTGAGGTATTTAACATCTATTTTGCTACAGTCCCCACTAAAAAGATTAAAGATGAAAAGATACACCACACAATTAATATTAACAAGAAGGAGGAAGGAATGCAAGCCAAAGCATAGAAGGAATAGATTAAAGACTATTTAGATAAGTTAGATGTGATGAAGTCAGCAGGGCCTGGTAAAATTCACCTTAGGATATTTAAAGAATCCAGCAATCTTGGAACAGTTAGCCATTTTCTTTGAGAACTCCTGGAGGATGGGTGAGGTTCAAAAAGACTGGAGAAGGGCAAACACTGCACTTATCTTTAAAAAGTGAAACAAATGTAGGGAATTACAGACTATTCAGCCTAACTTTGATATCTGGAAAGATATACTGAAGCAAATTATTAATCAATTTATAAGCACCAAGAGATTAACAAGATTATAAGAAATGGCCAGCATGCATTTGTCAAGAACAAATCATGCCAAACCAACTTAGTTTCTTTCCTTGACAAGGTCACTAGCCCAGTAAATGAGAGGAAAGCAGTACATGTAATATATCTTGATTTTATAATAAGACTTCTGACACAGTTCCACATGGCAGTCCCATAAGCAAATTAGGAAAATGTGGTCTAATTCCATATTCAAAGAGTAATTGTCAATGATTCACTGTCAAATTGGGAGGGAGTGTCTAGTGAGGTTGCACAGGGGTCAGTCCTGGGTCTGATATTATTCAATATTTTCACTGATGACTTGCATAAAGGACTAAAATCATGCTTATAAAGTTTGTGGATAACACCAAACGGGGCAGGGATGCTAGCACTTCAGAGAACTGGATTAGAATTCAAAACAATCTTGATAAATTAGAAAATTGGTCTAAAATCAACAAGACAAAATTCAACAAAGACAATAAGAACATTACACTTAAGAAGGAAAAAAAATCAGATGTGCAACATAAATTGGGCATAATTGAGTGAGTGATACTATCACTGAAAAAGGATTGTACACATAGCACAAGTGTGAAACCTGAGTGAAAGAAAGGTTCTGGTGCCAGAGGAGGCTGTCGGGGGGGAGCAGGCCAGGCCCAGGTGATAGTGGATCAGAAACTGAATTCATTTAAAACGTTATGCAATTGTAGAAAAAGCTAATTTCATTCTGAAGTGCATTAACAGTGTGTCATATATAAAACACAGGAGGCGAGTGTCCTGCTATAGCACACACTGGTGAGTCCTGAGCTGGAAATGCTGCATCTAGTTCTGGATGCCATGCTTTAGGAAAGATGTGGATAAACTGGAGAGACTCCAGAGGGGAGCAACAAACATGAAAACCTGCCCTATGAAGAAAGATTAGAAAAACTAAAATATTCACTCTTGAGGAAGGAAGCCTGAGGAGGGACCTGTTAACAGTCTTCAAATATGTTAAGGATTGTTATGAAGAGGTTTGTGACCAATTGTTCTCTGTGACCACTGAAGGTAGGACGAGAAGCAATTGGCTTAATCTGCAGCAACAGAGATTTAGGTTAGAGGGAATGTGTAACTATAAGGGTAGTGAAGTTCTGAAACAGGCTTCCAAGGGAGGTTACAGAATACCTGCCATTGGAGACTTTAAGAACAGATGGGGCAAACACCTGTCAGGGATGGTCTAGGTTTACTTGTTCCTTCCTCAGGTTAGGAGGCTGGACTTGAAGGCATCTTGAGGTCCAGCCCTACATTTTTATGTTCATATAATTAATTATCATAGAAAATTATCCTAGATGAAACAGGAATTTGTGGGTGATTCATTGTAGATCCCTTAATCCATGCCACCCAAAGGAAATAGAGGTTCTGCTGTCTAGACTGTTTTACATAAACACTTCAGTGGTAGGATATTTTATTATTTTATTCATAAAGTAACCATAAATGTAATGGCTTTGCATAAATGTGCCTTAAAATGGCTTTGCAATTATAGCATTTACAAGTACCTCCTAGTTCAATAAAGTAACATCTATCTTTGAATAGTCACATTAATGCACTAGACTGCTCTTTCCAGACTTAAATCTTAGCTAAACATTGTGCTGTTAATATTCTTCATCATTCCTTAGACTTCTTTCTTTTTCTCTGCATGCATTAGCACACTCCTGGGGAATGGCATTTAAATACTGCTGCTCACTGGGCACACACATTAACACACAAGATGAGTCTCCAAACCTTTAAATGCAGAATAAATATATATTCAATTATAAATACTTTTGCACACTGGATACACATTAAAAGTGGAACTAGACCTTTACAGCTCACATCCCCATTAACACACAAGACTAGCTGGTAAATAACTACACGTACAGCATATCCATTTTAAAAGTTCATAAAGAGCTGTAGCATATTAACATTCAAAAAGAGGTCTAGAGCTTAAATATTTCCTATTTGCACAACATAGCATACACATTAATACTCAGGGTTAGTCTGCAAAGGGCTGATTTTCAGAGCTACTAAACAACTGCAGTGTCCCTCAACTAGGCTATGTCTATACTACCAGGTTATTTCAAAATAAGTTATTTTGAACTAACTCCTGAAATAACTATTTCAAAATAAGTTTATTCCTTTTGCGTACATCTACACAGCAGTGTTATTTCAGAATAACTGAAGTTTATTCCGAAATAACATAGTCCGCATCTACACTACAAGCAGTTATTTCGACATAATGTTGAAATAATGCCGAGCTGGAGGACTTCTTACTCTGACTCCTGTAACCCTCATTTTACAAGGAGTAAGGGAAGTCAGAGGAAGAGTGCTCTAACTCGGACTTTCTGCCGTGTAGACAGCACCAAAAAGCCAAAATAAGCTATTTTGACTTAAGCTACGCAATTAATGTAGCTCAAGTTGTGTAGCTTATTTCGGCTTTAGCCCTGCTGTGTAGACGTGCCCACATGGCTTATTTCAGCTTTTTGGTTCTGTCTATACTGCAGGAAGTCTGAGAAAGAGCACTCTTCCTCTGACTTCCCTTACTCCTCGTAAAATGAGGGTTACAGGAGTCAGAGTAAGAAGTCCTCCAGCTCAACATTATCTTGAAATTACTGCTGGCAGTGTAGACATCAGTTATTCCGAAATAACACTGCTGTGTAGATGTACCCCTAAAGTGCTCTCTGAAAAATCAGGATGTAAATATCTATTCACTATCTGCATATTTCTACAACTGGCATCTGATTTATATTTCAACATTGAACAGACAAAAAACAATGTATTGTCAAAACAGTCCTGTGAGGTAGGGAATTAGAATTATTCCCATTTTAAAAGTGGGGAACTGAGCCACAGAGTGGTTCAATGTTTTATATAAGGCCATGCAGGAAATCTGTGTCAGAGCTAAGAACTGAACTCAGAACTCTTGACTATCAGCAAAGTCCCTTAACCAAAAAGACGAACGATCCTTCCTCTCTTAGAATATGGTACTAATTATCAGACAGCTAGTCTTTCATTACTTGTAAAAAGACCATACTGTACATACTAACGGGACGCTATCATGGTGAAATCTAAATACGTTTTAACAATATTTAGTTCAAGGTTTTTGTCTTGGAGCCCCTAAAGCTTCTTTTGCTTTTAGAACTATGTTTTCCTATTACAAAAATATTTCCCCCCTTGTTGGTATGTGAAGGGACTAACAAATAAGAGGGGAAACTCCTATTATAGAGAAACTTGATTTTGCATTATGTGCTGTCAAATGAAGAAAGAAAGAAAGTTCTATGAATCTTAGGAGCTACCTGTAACAAAAGTAACTACAAAATTTGTAGACATGTAATTTTTAAGTTTACATTTCAATATCCTCAACTACTCTCTCAACTACAAAACATACGAGGGCTTATCTTCAAATAGTTGCATATGTAACCTACACACCTATGGTATGTGGTTCACTGTCCCATGTAGAGGCACTTAGACCGCTCACAGTGAGACGTAAGAACAAGTGAGCTCTACAGTCTGAGCTGAGAGCCAGCTGGCTTTATAGCTCAAGATGTAAAGGCTCCTACATTAAGCTCCCGAGGTCCCACATTCAAATCTGCCTGCTGATCTGTTAAGCAAATATGCACCCACTGTGCTATGAAGATACTAGTCCTACTAAGCATAGCTGAGGCACCAGATCTCAGTCAAGAGAACTTCAAACTCCTAAGCTGCTGAACATACTGAATACCTCCCTGTTACATTTCAGTTGAACATCAATTAAATACCACAACAAGAGGTCCAAGCAGTGAACGGTTGTCATGCAAGCTAATTCTGCCATTGGGCAAACAAACTCCTGTGGACAGCCGGCCACAGTGAACATTTATCCTGCTGGGTTCCTCTGCGGCCCCCGCTTAATCAGAACATTTGCTCCCTGTTATGGTTAACAAGGCCATTTTCCTTGCTTATTTATTTAGTTCTCCATGGGATTTGATTAGCTGTAGTAAAGACAAATCAGTCTTTTCTGTGTGTCTGAAAATGAAAAAAAAAAACCATAAAAAAGAATGAAGTTGGTTTTAACGGCCCAGTAGATGCTCAGCTGGAATGCACTTTACTGAGAGTTAGACAAAAGGAACTCAGGCAGCTTTAAACACCATCTGGAACATGCTGAGCTTGTCTGAGCTTTTACCTGTTTAAAGGAGGGGGGGAAAATAGCTCAAAATACACCCAGTGAAGAGGCTTACAGACTCTTTGGAGATCTGTTTATCATGGCATCAAAGTACTTTGAAGTATTATCCTCATCCCCTTCCAATATCAATTCTGAGAGGCAACGTGTGACGAGGATACAAGACAAGGGTCATGAGGATTGTAGTACAAGAAGCTGTAAACCGTATGGTAATAGTTTTCCCTAGCATCAGTAGATTACCTAAAGTTTCCTCTAAATTCAGCTTTGGGAGGGAACCTTTCTGATGTCTTAATTTGCAGTAAGGACAGTGTCAGCGTAAGAGATTCGTGTCGGGTATGAACGGAAGAAACATCCCTCAGAATGAGTTTGTTTGAGTGATACAGACAGACTGTTATTTGAAGATAAAATACTTTCTGATCCAGGTCTTGAAAATAAACTGAAGTAGTTGGAATCTCAGAGGAAACTATCCTATTTTTTCTACCTACAGCCCGGTGCAGGCTGGGATAGGGCAATCTCAGAGACTTTAGTCAGAGCCAGGAATACAATGGGCTCCTCCCTATCTTTCTGCTAGGCAAACATGAGCAGGGCACAGAAGCTCCTAAATCGTGATTCACTTTGGTGCCCCTCCTTTGCACTAACATAACAATAGCTACAAAACCTCAAGTGATCCTGTAAGCTCTCTTCAGAAGTCAGTGCATATAACTCACTGACCATTTTCTTACACCTTCCCTCCACAGCAATACCACTGGTGTGGCTCCATTGGTGGTAGCAATCACAGGAGGGCTAATTTAGACAAAGGACTGATGGCCACTGGCATTTTTAACACCAGGTCTTTTAGATTTATTTCAAGCAGAGTTAGAGGACACTATAGTTAAAACTCCTGCACCTTGTCAACACTACAGTTCCCATAGATGCTATCAACTAGGTAACTGCACAACTGCAAAGGTAGGACATTTTTAAGAAAGAGAAACAGGCAGTTTATATCTCAATTCTCAGGCAAAGAAATGCCAGCATTTTTTAATACATCTAGGTAGTGAGGTTGTATTGTCAAAAGATTTGCTTTATAGAAACAAAGATTTTAAATCCAGAAGGAACCATTATGACTATCTATCTACTCTGAGCTATTGGATAACACAGTGCAGAATATTCCATGAAATTATAGCAGAAGAGCTGACACTCGTGATAGCTGGTTTCTGTCCCTGGCTCTGCTACTGACTTGCTGTGTAACTTTAAACAAATCACTAAGCTTGCCAGCCTATCCACCATGCCAGTTTAGCCATTGTTAAGGCAGAGATAATAGACACTTCCAGTGGCGAAGTCTATGTAAAGCATTTTGAGAATGCTGTAAAGAAGATGCTGTATAATGACAAGTATTAGAAGTAAAATACAGTGATTGCATCTAATTAGTCTTATTTTGTGAATTGCAATACTACCATTATCTAACACTGGGCAAAACGAAAATCTGATCTCTTGAGACATTGAAAACTAAACTAGACAATTGGGGCAGACTAGCTAAAGTCTAATAAGTGATTTTCTCTCTCTAGTATCTGTGGAAAAAAAAAACAGCAATGCAAAGATTGGTACATTTCTAATGACTGGAGTTCCTGCATAGTGAGGAAAGCATCTCTCCACATGGCCTCAACAGGAAGAAGCCTGCAGCCTATGTCTGCAAAAATAAACTGCAGCAAAACTTACACAGCTCATTGCCAAAAGCAAATGACACACAATAAACTACCCAGCCATAACAGATGGCCAGCCCTTTTCCAATCAAAGAGCAAAGTTTTCAATCAGGTGACCCAGCTTTTCCAACAGGCGCAGGGAAAGGTGCGTCAGGAACTGTGTGCACCATGCAGTTTTGAATATCAGCACCCCCAGAGGGAATTAAACAAATTGCATGACAGGTCCCAGGTTTATCCCCTCTACCTAAGTCTCCAGCCTACAACAATGTGCAAATGATTGAAACAAAGGCTACAATTAACACCATAGAGTTGCTGACAGATGTCAATTTGTTAATTTCCATTCATTGGCTCCCTGCTACTTCACCAACATATTATATAAATTGCTTTTTAGCTGGCAGTCTTTCACCTGACCTGAAAGCAGTTTGGCTGTAGTAGGTTTGTTTATTAATTATATTATTATTATTTAGCCCTTCTCAGTAATCTGGCTTACTTTCAAAAAGCCAACAATTTGAATAAAATTCAGCATATTGCCTAGTTATCCATCCGCAACTGCAGATGAATATTTATAGCAAATGAACAGAGCTTCAGAAGAAAGAATGAAAGAAGGAAAGTTTAATTACCAAAATATAGATCAACTATGGAGACAGGCCTTTCTGTATTGAAGGGGATTCTTAATATCAATGTGAAGCTAACAAGAATTTTAGAACAGGAAAAGGGCTTGTTGGCTCTCTGTCATTGTAGTCTTTCATCCTTTGCAAAAGGTTTTAAAGACATGCCTGAATTTCAAAAGGACACATGCACAAAGATGAATGCACTCGTAATTTGTATGTTCAGTAATTGTGACTATGTACAAATAGTATTTGTAAATACAGTAAGTTTATAACAGGCCATTTGCATTTTGTATCTGGCCATTTGTACGTGCAAATACCCTATTTGCCTATGTAAATAGGTTAGTTGCACACATTAATTAGGGTACACCATTGTGCCTACATTTTCCAATAAGTTCTTATGCATGTGGCCTTTTGCAAATCAGGATGATTTGTTTTAATATAATTAAAGGGTACATAAGAGTCCCAAGAGGCTTTATAGAATGACTAAAATATAAAAACAGACGATGGAACTTTATAGCATCTATTATGGGGTATAGATGGAAATCATCAGAATATGGTAGGACATGACAGACTATTTATGGAGGCTACTGGATTTTTCAAGCATACTAAATCTAACATGTTGACACCTCAGTGGTATGACAGAAAGAACTTGGACAGATATCAGGGAAAATCTGTAAAACTATACAGCTATTAGCAGAAGTGTAATGCTGCACTGGAATATAATTGTCATCTGAAAGAGAATGGATTAATATTCTAGACAGCATGCACAATTATTAATAGAGTTAGGGCTTCTATTAGAGTTTCAGCTAAAATATGGGATCCATACCTGCATCAGTGTTAAGCTGTGGAATCCATTCCATTATTCATTTCATTGCACTACCACCTTTTCTCTGGTGAATACTGTTTATAGCCTGTAACTTGTGATATGGATCAGGCTACAATACAATGTGAAAATGCAGCCTACGAAACACGGCCCCACTGGATTAGAATACCCTTTAACTTTTGTGGAAATTCAAAGTCACACTTCATAGCACAGCCATATCTCTATTTTCCACCAAGAACAGCACCATGCCATCACACTTAGAAACCAGGGTGACAGGTGCCTTACATGGATAGATCAAGGAAGCAAAAGCACGTCTACCAGCTGCATATGGATACTGAAAAGACCATAACATTATTTTGTTCAAAAATCTCCACTCGCCACACTGCTTTGCATTGTGTTGTATGTTAGCAACTGCTACATTCCAGAAATGTCTGCATATCAGTGGTGCTGAATGTGGCTCATTTCCATAGCGGTTCTTAAGGAGCCCTCCATTTTAAAATTAGTATAGAAAAAGAAAATACCATTATTGCAGGAGAAAGAGGGGGATTGTGTCAAAAGGAAATATTCTTCTTCTAGGGTCATTGCAAAGGTCCTGTACCCAGCTTCTCTGAGGCAAAGGGAAAGGCACCCAGCACCCGACCTGCCCTTTACAGAAGCAGAAACAATCCCCAGCATCTCAGTCAAACAAGAAAAAAAAACATGATGCAAAGATTGGAAGAATGAAAAAAAAAGGGGGGGAGTTTTTGGGCTTGCCCATGTGCTCCTCAGTCAGAGTAGCCTCACAGCATTACAAAAGCTCACTTGCTTTGGTCTCCCACTGTTGCCTGCCTCTACATTTTATTTACCACCCCAAGCTCACATTTGTTGTGAGCCTGATAAAATCCTCTCACTGAATGGCACTTTTAATGTCTGTAAAGATATTGATCGTAACTAACACACAGGTCTTTAAATCTGACTTCTTCATTGTGGATGGGTTCATTTAAGTTCCTGATTATTAAAGGATGCTCAGAGTCTGTGTGAATGTGTCCCAGCTATTATTATTAGTTATATTACATGTTGCCTACAGACCCCAATCAGGATCAGTGCTCTGTTATGCAAAGTAATGTACGGACGTTAGGGAGACAGAAACCTTGTCCCAAGCAGGCAAATAGGCAACATATAAAGTAGAACTGATTAGAGAACTATCTAAGGTATGTCTACACAGCAAAGTTATTTCGAAATAACTTTACTAGCATCTACACAGCCAAACTGCTATTTCGAAATTAATTAGAAATAGCGGAGTGCTTATTTCGAATTTGGTAAACCTCATTCCATGAGGAATAATGCCAAATTCGAAATAGCTATTTCGAAATAAGTGCTGTGTAGACACTTATTTCGAAATAGGGGGCCTCCAACCTTCCCAGGGTGCCGTGGTGGCCACTCCAGCCTCAACCAAGAACACTCCTCTCCCTCCCCCTCCCCGGAGCCCTTAAAGAGGTTGACTCTGGCCACAGTGCCTGTGCCAGCTCCAAACCTGACAGCCCAGAGCCAGCAGTCACTGCCCCTGACCCAGTGGCCCCAAAACATGACCCAGCAAGCCACTGGCAGCCAACCCTCCACCGCTCCCCAGGAGCAGTCTGCCAGCTCCCAGGAGCATGCCAGGGCCCGGAGAAGGTGGGCGCCTTCCTGGTCCAGGGTGGAGATAATGGATCTTATTCAGGTTTGGGGGGGATGCCCCCAGTGTCCATGATCGCCACGCTAGACAGAGGAATGCGGCCGTCTATGGCAGGATAGCTGCCATCCTGGCCACCAAAGGCCACATGCGAACCCAGGAGCAGGTTTGCATGAAAATCAAGTTGGTCCGGCGAGACCCCCAACCCTGAGCTTCCCCTCCCCCTTCTTCCCCTTGCTTCCCCCTTCCAGCTCCCTCCTCCCAGGTTTCCCCCTCCCCGCTTCCACCCTCTCTCTTCCCCTCTGCCGCCTCCTTTCCTCAGTCTCACCAGAGTTTCATTCAGTTTTGTTAAATAAAGAGAGTTTGTTTTCATGAAAATACATGTATTTTATTTGACATCAGGAAGGGGGCTTAGGGAGAGGTAAGTGGAAGGACGTGAGGGAGGAATGAGGCACAAGCCCCCAGTGGGGCAGACCAGGGAGGCTCTTAGTGCTCCTCAGGGTGGAAGCTCTCCCGCAGGGCCTCCTGGATACTGACAGCCCACCGATGGACCTCCCGGATGGCAGCCTGTAGAAAGCACAGCCAGGCTCACAGCAATGCATCCATGAGAAGCACCAGAGTGCCCAGGGGCAGCTCTGGCTCCATGTTGCAGAGTGCTGTGGTGTCCCTAGTGAGGGCAACTAGAGCACACAGAGACAAAACGCTCTGCTGTCCCTCATCAAGGTAGGCAAGCAAGCAGGGAAACCTGAGAACCGGCTGTCCGGGGGTTGGGAGGGGGTCCCTTTAAGCACAGGCCTCAGATAGCCTCAGGCAGCAGCCACACAAAGTAACTCCTGACCTGATGCCCTGCTGGACCTGGTTCTGGCTGGCCTTAAATGCGATTCAGCGTCCACTCAGTGTGGATGCGCTATTTCGAAATAGCAAAACGCTATTTCAAAATGCATTTTGTGTGTAGACGCGTTATTTCAAAATAACTTATTTCGAATTAACTATTTCAAAATAAGATATTTCGAAATAACACTGTATTGTAGACATACCCTAACTTAGGTACATCTATGAGCCCCATTAACATAACATGAGTGGCTCATTATTTTTAATTCAGTTATCCTCACAAGGTAAGGTAGGCAAGTAGGCAAGTGCTGTTATCTCATTTTTCAGCTTGGTACTGACCACAGAGGGTATGTCTACACAGCAGCGTTATTTCGGAATAACTGATTTTATTTCAAAATAACGAAGAGCGTGTCTACACAGCAAGCCATTATTTCGAACTAATGTCGAGCTGGAGGACTTCTTACTCTGACTCCCGTAATCCTCATTTCACGAGGACAATTGACGTAGCTAAAGTTGCGTCGCTGTCGCTTAATTCAACTTTTAACCTGCTGTGTAGACATGTCCAGAGAAATTAAGTGACTTGCCCATGGTCACACAGGAAGCCTGGAGCAGGGAACTGAATCAAGATCTCCCAAGTCTAAGACCAGTGCCCCAGCACTGGACAACTGTGTTTTGCAGCAACTTCTGAGGTTTCAAAATTTGTGTCTGGTCTGCACAGGAATAGAACTAGAAGCTTGTGGCCATTTGTGTGAAAAGGTATTGTGTTAAAATGAATAAACCCTTAGCTTCCTATAGCCTGATGCTTGGGACATTAGTCTGCGATACAGAAGACCCATTTTCTCCTGCTTTGCTCGATACAGAGCAGTTCTTCGTCACAGCTCACTCTAAAATGGCCAGAACAGAGACTTGATACAGGGTCTTGTAGAGCCCAGGGCAGTGCCCCAACCATCAGGCTTTTGGAGCCTCATTCTTTCCTACCACACTCATGAGAAAATGTCATCAGAGATGGTTTTGAGAAAACTGTGTATTTCAGTGAAATGCCAAGTTCTAAAGGGTCAGCGAAAATTGATATAATCAAAATATGCACACATACACAGACACGCACTCTTTAAAAATTTAATATATGTCCACATATGAACCATACTCAGCTGCCTCCCCATCCTGCCATAGGTGAGTAATTTACTGTCAGAGATCCAGAGTGGGTTTCAAGAAGGAGTTTGAAAAAGAGGACAGTGGCCATGGGGACCAGCTCATGGAGAGTGTTCCATGAACAGAGCATGAAGATGGAGGGAGGGAGTGGGAAGCAACAGGGCAAACCACTGACTGGCTAAATTTCTAGGACCTTGAATTCTTTCCTCTGCTCAGGTAATGACATTTCTTGAAGGCTCACAAATGGCTGAATTAAGGAACTTGGCTGGTGCAGCTATATCCTGACTACCCAAGATGACACCATAATAATCTACAAAACAACACTGCCAGAGATTACACTCCAGTGCTTGCAGGGCCTTCTGACAAGAACAACCTCAGTAAAAAAGAGAGCGAGAACAAAAAATGTAATTGCCTGCCTATCAGCTCCCCTATCATAATTACTTTCAAACTCTGACATGGGTTGAATCAGATGAACAACCAAATCAATTTCTGCAGTTGGCAATCAGTGAATTCTTAGCTCATAAATTAAAATGTCACTGCTGAGGAGAGAGTAGTACATAGGGACCCATTTTCTTCTCTTTCCCTCTGTCCCACTAAATCTCTCACTTTGGCCTTGATCCTCTATGTCCTTTGCATACTGCACAGTACAGGTCTGTTTCACAGCAGGGCTGGACGACTGAAGACTGAGAAGAGAAAGCAGTAGACACTGCTTGGTAGTGAATGTCAACCCCCATGTATGGGCCCCCTATTCTAGTGACTGTAGCATAAAACAGGTTGGGGATAAGATGTAGCTGAGGAGATACAGGGGATCAGTTCTCTTCAGTGTCTGAGATGTATCCAATGTAGGTGTAATGCCTGCAGACCCCAGCCATCTGTAGACAAAATCAAATCTGGAACCTCTGGAGCTTAGTGCATGAGCCTCTACTGCATGAGTTAAAGGCCAGCAGGCTCCTTATTCTCTCTGTAAGTGGTCTCAGTGCCATTAGATGGGGCAGTACCACACATCCAGAAGGTGTGCGAGTTACATAAGGGGAAGAGACAGCTACCCTTGTCCTGGCATCAGAACAGTGAAGGCTACGTCTAGACTGCACTGCGTTTCCAGGATACAGCAATGCCGCGTCCAAGGAACATGTCCGCTTTTTTGAAAAAATTTTCGAAAAAACAGACATGCCCTTTCACCATCCCTGCAAACCTCGTTTTACGAGGAATAAGGGATGTGTCGAAAGAGCACTTTTTTCCAAAATTTGGCACCATGTGGACACGCCAAATTTTGGAAAAGCCTCTTTGGACAGTAGAGCAGAAAAAGATATGCAATTTGTGTACCGCAAATTGCATTTTTTTTTCTGACTTACCCTTGCAGCGTAGACCTAGCCTTAGAGGCATACCATCAGTTTTGCTTCTCTGTGTCCACCCTTCTGCCCTGCCATCTCTGTTAGGAAAGTACCTGACAAAGAAACAGCCTCTATCAGGTTTACATTAGCAGAGAGCTCCCCTTTCCAAGGGGAATTCTTCACTGGCCAATTTATGATCAGCAACTAGCCTCTCTGTGTGGCCTGAGAGGAGGAAAGTACACATCTCCTACTACGGAATCCAGCCTGCAGGCTGAGGTACAAGCTATTGGAATAAAATGCTTAGCTGTCTACCCCTTAACTGAGTCTCATTCTATTACTAGATAGGCATAATTTCTGTGCTGCACGAGAATAGTCCCTGCTCATCATTGTTCACCTCACATTTCAAAATGCAGCTCCCTACACCTAGGCTATGCTGCATCAGGGCCCATAAGTGACAGTGGGAGTAGGGATGTGAAAGTTTAACCAGTTAACCCCTAACACGAGGGTGGGCAGTAATTTTTAATGGGGGGGGACCACTCCAAGATTTTGGCAAGTGGCCAAGGGCCGCATTTCTATGGAGGGGGTATGGGGTCTGGAACAGCGGTTGGGTGCAGAAGGGAGCTTGGAGTAGGGGGTCTGAGAGGGAGTTCGGGTGAAGGAGGGTGTTGTGATCTGGGGTAGGGGCTTAGTGTGCATGGTCCAGGAGGGGGTATGGGTGCAGGAGAGGATTCTGGCCTGGAGGAGGGCTGTCGGAGGGGGTGCAGGGTCTGGGAGGGAATTGTGACCTGGGAGAAGGGAGAAAGGGGTACAGAGGTTTTGGGTGGTGGCCTGCAGCAGTTAGTTGGGTGCCAGGGGACAGAGACAGGGGATGGGGTGCCAAAGATAGGCTTTGGCTGGAAGGCGCTTACCTAGCTGGATGGCTCCCAACCAGCAGCCCTGCAGAAACCTAAGGCAGACTCTCTGTTGCAGTCCAAGGCTGCTGGCTGCTCCATGTGGCTCTGCTCTGGGCATGGGAAGCTTCCCACACTGCCCCTGCCCCCCACCCCAGCAAAATTTCTCACCTCCTATTGGCCAGAAACTGGCCAATGGGAGCTGAGAGATTTTGCTGGGGGGAGGGGCAGGGGCAGCATGCTAAAACTCCCTCCTCACTCCCCAGCTGTCCAGAGCAGAGAGCAGCTGGCTCTGTAAAGCATGAACTATTCTCTGCCTAAGGGTTCCAGCAAGGCAACCGTGGGCTGGATCTGGTGGCTTGGCAGGCTGGATCCGGTCTGCTGGCAGCCTCTTGCCCACCCCTGCCCTAATGGGTGAGGCTTACCAGCTAAGGTTAACTGGTGGGAGGGGCGGTGCCACAGACAGGGGCTGCTCAGGCAGGGATGCTGAAACAGCCCCTGTCTGCAGGGTGCCTTGGCTCACTGCAGGCAGGAGCTGCTCTGGCCAGGCTGAAGTAGCCCCTGTCTGTGGCAGATGGGGTGTGTGTGTGTGTTTGTGGCTCCAACAGGGCTGAAGCATCCTCCTGCCTCTCCCCCCCCCCCGCCCACCCTCACTTTAATCGGTTAAACAATGTTTAACCAGTTAGCCAATTAAAACAGAATTTTACATCCCTAATTGTAAGTGCCTTCCTCCCTTTTTTTCCCTTTGAAGACAGGATCCCAAAGAGATTTGAGATTTACAAACTATAAAGTATCACCCTGAAATGAAGCCACTCTTGACGTGGAAAAAGGCAGCTATTCTACAGCACACAGCAACACTACAAAACAATTTTTAACCAGAAATGAAGAAGAGGACTGTGCCCAACCTGGACCGGACATTGGAAGAAACACTTTTGTTCTCAAAAAAAGTGCCACAGGGTCTTTAAAGACCATGGGTGCTTAAGAATGCAGCTTTATATAACCATACACAATTAATACAACTATTGCATGTTCAGAGTGTTTTACCAACATTTAAGTAACAAAGTAATCCCCATAGCCCCCCAGAAAGAAGATAAATATCATTAGCCTTGTTTTAGAAATGGAACAATTGTGATAGAGAAATTAAGTGACTTGCCCAAGGACACTGAGTAAGCCAATGGCAGAACTAAAACTAGCAACCCAAGGCCAGATTCTCTCCTGTCTTGCATATTGTGTAGTCATTTATAACCGTTCAAAATAAGTCAAAGTGCATGTAAAATATTGTTATTTTAATTCTATAACATTTTGCACTGATGTCAACAATTGCATAAGGAAAAGAACAAGGAGAACTGGACCCCACATTACCAGTTTCACCATTCTGTGCTCTAACAACTAGTTCACAATGCTTTTTATCCAGGAGATGAAACTTCAAGCCATTTCCCCTACCAGCCCTCTGGAGAATTCGCTCAGCGCTCTTTTGTGGGTGGGGGAAAGAGATGGCATTTACTGAATTTCTATCTTGTTTTTTTTTCTGTTGAGGTCTTGTATCTAGCTACTACTAAACCAAACATTACCTGAGCCAACCCAGCCAATTTATTTCCTAATGCAGTTTTCTAACAGACGATGCCTAAGTTGAGGGTTACGCCTTGATTGGCATCTTCACATAGCTCAGGATTTCTCTCCTGTTCCTTCTATCTTTCACAAGCTGAACTATAAACTTATTGAAATCCAAACCTGAATACAAAATACTTTCTTATTTATTAAAAAAATATGAGGGCCGACCACTTCAATCTAACCAGTAGACAGTTGATATGATTTACGGCACGTTGCATTCAGTACGGGTCTCTTCTGTCCCTTGTAGCTGATTACTTCTCCCTTTCAGCAAGTGAAATTTCACTTTAAGTGGAGCGTCTGTCTCTTTATCTAATGATTGGGGTAATTTGACCTCATATGATGTGACTAACCAAGCGAACAAAAGGTCTTATGTATTGTGTATCAATGAGCTCTCTGCCACAGAATGTCACTACGAGCTGTCTGTGCTTCTGCAAGCGCCTGTTCGTGCCTGATGCTGAGCTGCGAAGACTCCATCATCTGAACTCCAGCTCAGCTCCCCTAGGAAAGCGGTCTGAGACATCAGCATGTTGGCTTCTCAAGACTATTTTATTGGTATGTGTAGACTGGCCAAGGGCAGAGGTGGATAAATCCTTTTAAACTGAAGTGTACAAACTCACAGTGAATATTTTTGGGGAACAATCCTGCTATGGTAGGATGATGGTTGTGTATGTATGGAACAAATGACGTTCTAGATCAGTGTTTCTCAACCTTTCTTTTTATAAAGTACCCCTTTAAAAAAAAAGTACCCCCCAGTACCTACAGTTTTCAGACACACACGGTTTTTTTCTACCATTGCAACACATTTGTTTAAACAACTTAATTCTAGCAGGGCAGGCAATGAAACTTTTGGGTGTAAAAAGTAAAAAATAATAAAGCACTGTAAAACTTAAAACAAAAATTCAGTTTTCTCCAAATTTCAGTTGTGTTGACGTACCCCCCAGACTTCTCTCAAGTACCCCTAAGGATACTCGTACCACTGGTTGAGAAACACTGTTCTAGATCTTTGCCCTCTTAGCTCTAATGGTTTCCCCACAGGTTACATGGATTCAGGTTTGACTATGTTTTACATCGGGATACTATTTGTAGTCTACAGATAGCCCAAGCCAGTAACATCCAGGTGGGCATGGAGGAAGGGTTTTCTATTAACTTAAGCTGGAGCAGGATCACACTCCACAAAGCTCGAATGTGAATCAAAAATGGTTGCACCTCAGCAATGATCTTAAGGACACAGCTCTGTATCCCTCGCCTCAGACTGGAGTGGAACAGGTGAAGCAGAGAGATCAGGCTATAGAAAAAAATTATGCAATCGCCTTTCATGCTGTCATCTTTTATCTCTGGGGGAAACACAAGAGCCACAGCTGATAACTGCCTGGATAAGGAAGCAGTACAGAGTCAATCCACAGAAATTCAGAACTCACAAATCAAACATAATGAATAACTGAGAAGGCCCCACTTCCAATTTCAATTCTCTCCTTATCTGCCAATATTTAGAAAGTAATTATTGCTCTTGATGATTAAACTGCCCCCCCCCATTCAAAATGACTGATTTTCCTTTTGAAGTCTGCCTCAACCCGAAGGGAAAATCCATTTCTCAGCAGGTTTTTTTTTCTTTCATTTTTCTGCCTTGCAAGTAAAGGGGATTAGAACAAGCAGAATGGCAGTGGCAGTGAGAAGAGGTGGCGCTAAGGGGAGGAGGCAAAATAAGGAGCAGAAAGGAAGCCTTATTCTGCACTGAGAAATGGTTTCAGGACTTGATGAAATGGAAGGAGTGAAAAATGCTGAGTCTGTCTCACATGCTGCCAGGACTCTGGGGTCAAATGATAAGATGCAGAGATCCTGCCGTGAGGTAGACAGACCCTTACATTTGCTTGGAGCTCACTTCAGGATTGTGATCTCAGATGCAGATAACTTCTCAGTGGTCCACTCAGATCCTCAAAAGTATCTAGGCACCTATCTGCCTCTTCAGGGCTCTACGGGCACCATTTAGGTGTCAGGAATATTATCAAAAGAGGCGCTCAGATGCCATCAATCTCTGAAGGCAGATTTTAAGTGGTTTGCATGTGCAAAGCCAGCTAAGCTCTGGTGCTGCCCCACAGCTAAGGAGTAGGTCAAAACCCTAGTTCAAGCCAAAGCACAGGAGCAAGAGTCTCACACTAGGCTGGGAAATGCCTACCTTGCCAGCAGGGCTTGATCCTATAGGTGTGCTCTGGGCAGGGCTATGTCCTGTCAAGCTCCAGAGTATGTAAGTCAGCCGCAGGCCTCTGGTGAATGTGTGGAGGTGAGGGGAAGAGGGAAGGGTTGTAGCACAATATACCCACAAAAGACAACCAGGACAAAGGGAAATGTAGGGCAAGTGTGAGTGAGATACAGGGCATAAGCAGGAGAAGAAGTAAGAGAGAGATACGGTTTCAGCTGAGCAGCTAGTCTGGCTTAGGTGCCTTACTCCAGGAGACACTTCCCAGCCGAGGATCCCAAAGGGAGGTAGGCACCCATCTCTAGCCCATCAGCCAGGCACACTGGGTTAGTTATTTAGGTGCCTAAGCCCTGCTCCTGTCCTTGCCTCTCTCCTCAGTATTTCACTCCTGGCTAGCTTAGGTGGCTTCCTGATCAGCTGACTGGTTTCTGAGGATCCTCTTTTTCGTTGAATGGGAAACCTGGGCACTTACCTACGGGCTGTTTCCATGAGGCGGAAGGCCATTTATTGGTTAGGCAATGCAATTACCTAAGTATCTTTAAGGATGTGTACCTCAGTGATCCCAGCTAATGTAGACGGTGAAGGAAACAAACCTTGCAATATCATTTCACGTAAGTCTTTTTACTAATTAGTTCTTTACAGAATGATTGGGGTCGTCTAAGTCCACCAGAGAGAGCATGGATTATAAAACTTTGTCTACAGCCTGAGCTTCATCTTGTTGAGTTTATTTACCTTGTTTGGAGAGGTAGGCACTCAGATACAATGGTGATGGGGGCCCTTTAAGTACTCAGATAGCTATAGAGGACAGGGAGATCCCACAGAGACTGGGAAAGGGCAAATATAGGACCTATCTATAAAAAAGAAGAATTAGATAACCCAGGAAATTATAGGCCAGTTTAACTTCAGTAATCAGAAAGATAATGGAGCAAATAATCAAACAATCGATTTGTAAGCATCTAGAAGATAAGTAACAGTCAACATGGATTTGTCAAGAACAAATCTTATCAAACCACCTTAATACCCTTCTTTGACACAGTAACAAGCTTTGTGAATAGGGGAGAACCACTAGATGTGCTATACCTAGATTTCAGTAAGGCTTTTGATACTGTCTCACTTAACCGTACCATAAGCAAATTACGGAAATATACCCTAGATAAGTGGTTCTCATCCCCAGGTCCGCATTTCAATAATAGCATAGAGAGTACACGTCTTGTGTCATGCTTACAATGCTCTTGTTAATACATCCAAGAATGATGCTCACTTTTTTCTGCATAAATACTTCATTTAGTTTGTGATCTACCCTAAGCCCACAGATCCTCTTCTGCATGGGAATTGTTTCCCATTTTGTAGTTGTGCAACTGATTATGCCTTCCCAAGCATAGTATTTTGCATTTGTCCATACTGAATTTCATCATATTTATTTCAGAACATTTTTCTAGTTTGTCAAGATCATTTTGAAGTCTAACCCTGTACTCCAAACCACCAATAGCCTCTCACTCAGCTTGGTATCAGATGGAGTATTGTGTTCAGTTCTGAGCATCTCATTTCAGGAAAGATGAGGACAAATTGGAAAAAGTCCAGAGAAGAGCAACAAACATGATTAAAGATCTAGAAAACATGTTTTATGTGGAAAGACTGAAAACAATGGGCTCAATTAGTCTGAAGAAGAGAAGACTGAGAGGTGACATGATAACTGTTTTCAAGATCCTAAATTTTTTATAAAGGGGAAGGTGATAAATTGTTCTCTTATCCACGGAGGACAGGAAAAGAACTAATGGTCTTAAATTGCAACAAGGAAAATTTAGGTTAGACATCAAGAAAAAAAAACCTAACTGCAAGGGTAGTTAAGCACTGGAACAAATTACCTAGGAAGGTTGTGGAGGTTTTTAAGAACAGGTTAAACCAATGCCTGCCATGGATGATCTAGACATTATTTATTCCTGCCCTAGTGCAGAGTTCTTGACCAGATGACCTATCGTGGTCCCTTTTAGTCCTACATTTCTGTCTTTCTAATGCAAGTCAAAATTTCCTACGGTAAAACTGCCAAACCTGGAAGCAGTGTAAAGTATGTCAATTTATTTCTGTAAACAATTATCTTGTGTTCACCTCCGTAGTCTGTGAATGTCTCTGTGGCATTTGAGTGCTTATGGTTTAACCCACCAGAGCATTATCTAGGTCATGTGTTCAAACCCTACAACGAGATGTGGACTCTTACTAAAGACTGATCTTGCAGCAAAATATAAAGTATGCATCACTCGTTAGGTGAAATTGACAGAAGTCTCTGTTATTCATCTTTAAGTAGAAGGCTGGCACTGTGGTCATTATAGTTCCCATGGGACTATGCAAAAACAGAGGCTATAATCCCATGTGGAGACACCATTCCCTTATTCTCATGAAACTAAACAGCACTACTGGATGACTCCAGAAGGGGGAGTTTCACTTCGCAGTTGGCAGTATTCCAAGGTTAAAAAGGAATAATACTATAACAAATTGGTCTGTTTATTTCAGAATGAGCGGCAGGTCTCCATCACAGCAACTCCGACTGACTGCTCTCTAGGTGAGGCTGTAAACCAGGCTGAGAAAACACTTTTATTCGGAGTGAGCCAAACTATCACTTCTGGGCTGCACAGTGGACGTTCTGCCTCAATGCCCCCGTGTCTGCAAATTTTTCCTCTCGATAGAAACTGAAATTAAATAAAGGTCTCCAGTTGCCAAAGGGTCTAGCATGTGCTTCTTGGATGTGTAGTTAGCGCTTTGTATATCACCAGCAGGTTTCATCGTCATCATCTTTTTTTTTTAAACACATTGCTTTTGAAGTTAATAAAATGAGTTGTTTCTCCCTGGTGCTGGACCATTTGCATAATTATAAAGAGGGTTCATGGAAGAGAGTCAATCAGATAATTCCCACATGCAAATTAAAGATCTTTCAATTAACATGGCAGGACGTGTGTGCAAACCATGCTAATGTGGCAGAGGAAATCCCCGATGGCACTTCAGCACTCTGCCTGCATGCCAAGTCATGTCTTTGTCTCTCTCCTCTTTTCTTTTCAAGCAAGAGATGGCAATGGAGCAGAGAGGAAGGAAGAACTGCTACTGACCTTTACTAGGTTGTCTTTCTTTGGGATTGATCACTCGACTCCTATGCTTGTACCACAGCATGAGGTCAGCGAGTGCAAAGAAAGGAATGTGTCTCAACACGTTAGAGACAAAAGTTTGAGAAGAATTGTCTACCTTCAACAAGGTTCTCTCTTTCATGCGCTGTTTTGTTCGACTGATATCTCTGCTATCAAGTGCTTGGATTCTCCATCCTAGCTCCAATTATACTCACCACAAATTCCCATCTCACAAGGCACTCCTTACTGTTATCTCTACAAAGACTGGCCCCCTAAAACTGCTTTTTAAAAAGTGGGAATGTGGGAAATGAGCAGGAAAGTGGTGGACTCCAGATATGCTTTCATAACTTAATACCAATAGCTAAAATAAAACTGCAGCAGACTTCAGGGTCACAAGTGGTCACCAGCCACAAGATCAAGACCTAGTTACCCAGAAGTTTAATGTTATTATACAGCTAAATACCATATGGGAGGATTTTTATACATTCCTCCAAAGGACTAGCAATATTGGCTACCATTCCCATCAAAGACAGAAAACCAGCTGAGATGGTTCTTTGTTCTGTTGTGCTGTAGCACCTACCTCTGGTCTTCATCACTTAATGACATTTCAAAACCAACTCCTGCTAAGGAGAAATGTTTTACCTTCTGGCATGCAGCTGAACCACCAAACATCTGTGTTTTACTTGCACTGCCATCATAAGCTGAGCATTCCTGGCTAGCAAGCTGGGAAAGAATGAGTCCACAAATATGAATGTCTCAGAAATCCCTCATGAAGATACCAGTTATACTACGGCTGTAAAATCCTGTTTTATTGGCTAACCGGTTAAACACGTTATTTAACTGGTTAACTGATGAAAGGGGGGTGAGCAGTGGAGGGCCACCTGCCACTGGGCTGGAATGTCATCCCCTCCCTCTCCATAGCAGGCAGAGACTGCTTCATCCCATGCAGAGCAGCCCCTGCCTGCAAAGCCCCAGGCAGGAGCTACACCAGGGGCTGCACCACCTGGGACGCCGGAGCAGCCCCTGCCTGCAACAAGCCAGGGCACCCAGCAGGTGGGGAGCTGCTCCAGCTCTACCGGTTAACCTTAACCAGTATGCTTCACCCATTAAGGCTTACCAGTTAAGCGGTTAAACTTTTACATCCCTAAGTTATACCCAAATCTCACTCTTTTGACATGGCTCTGACATCATCCCTGCAACCAGACAGATTTTTATCAGCTTAGAAACTCTACTCATGGCACCATCTAGCATTTTACCAGAATATCTTTTTAGCTGGATTTTCTTGGGTGTGATGCTGGTAAATCACAAGTCCCAGACTATTTTAAAAACAATGAACAACAGATCTTTTCCAAATGTGTTTAACCTAAAAATATTGGAAGCTACTTTTACTGATTAAGTGAGCAGGACCAAAGTAGGGATGTAATAGTGTAGCTGATTAACCGATTAAACAAAAGCTTATGAGTTAATGCTATAGACTACATGCATTCCCCCCACCCCGCCAGTAAATTTTTTAGCAGGCTGCGCCAGCAACCTGGCTCAGTTCTGGCTTGCGATGGGTCCGAGACCTACCCTTGCTGTGGCTCTGCATTTAAAGGGCATTAGGAGCTAGGCTGGCAGCCCAGCTCAGTTCCGGGAGCTCAGACAGCCCCCTCCCTGGACAGGGGCTGCTGCCACCCCGCGCTGCTGTGTCTAGATCAGAGGCAGTAGCACGGGGCAACAGGCAGCTGGTCCACAAGGGGAGCCATTTTTTAAACTGGATCCCCTCGCAGACAAGCTCCCACGTGGCACCCCACGCTGCTGCCTCTGATACAGAGACAGCAGCACAGAATGGCAGGGGGCTCCTCGGAAGTGAAGCCAGAGCGCACTGGATGCTGGCCCCGCCCCTGGGTACTATAGAATAGTCGACTAACCAATAAGAATTCATGAGGTTACTCCACTATTCAATTAACCGGTATTTAATATCCCTTGACCAAAGGTGTGTAAGGAGTTTCCTGACAGTTGAGTACTAGGAGTTGAAGGTCTCTATCATTACAATCTGTCTAATCTATCCATCAATTACATGGATCCCATCACTATAGTATCTGAGCAACTATGTCATTGCCATTTAAAAATATTAACATATCAAAATGCAAACAGGAAAATAATCTGCCTCTGGAAAGCTAAAAGCTGGACTATAGCCAGAGCATGCTGTTTACAATTTCTTGCTTTTGCTGCATCTGCAATTCTGTCTTGTGTAACATGGCCAAACCATGAGACTGGGAATCAGGAATTTCTGGTTTAGGGTCTGATTCTTTTTCTAGTCAAGGTAATAGCAAGAGTCACATTCAGAAAAGGGGAGCAGGACTGATCCATTATTGTCAAATCACTACCATTGACTCTCTTTGGACAACTCCTCCTTTCTCTGCCCCAAAGCTCATCTGTAAAATTGTGATAATATTTACTTGTGTGACCAGGTCCTTGCCCAGGCCCCTTGCCTTGGGACCCTTTCTTGGATCACAAACCAACCAGAGACCTTTTCTGGTACAGTCACCTGAGTATTTTATTGACAGTGCCAATTTCCCACCACCCTCTATTTACAGAGCTTTGGTTTTCTAGCAGTAAACTCAGCCAGCCTTGACTTCTCACATGGGTGCATACTCAACCACCCCCTAGCTCCTCCCTTCTCACGTCCTCTCTGGCTGCCTTATATAGCCCTCTGCTAATGAGGCCCACAGCTGCTTCCATTAGCCCTTCAGGCTTAGGCTTGCTCAGCTGGCTGTAATTGGCCTTTTTAGCCAGGTTGTAGTGGTAGAGCTCTGGTTTAGCCAGCAGTCTGTCACACTTACCAAAACTTAAAAAGGGTTACCTGGATTAATTAATTAGACAAATGCGGAGATGAGTTAAAGGCAGTCTAAACAAGTATAAATCACATTTTCTTCCATTTCCCCTGATGTGTATATTATACCTGTTAAGTATCCTTTAAGTTCCATTCCACTCAGCAGAATTCAACATAAATCACTATGTCTCTGGGCTTGTCTATATGGGGATATCCAGGAAAATTAAACTAAATTAACTAAGGATCTGAAATTGAAGTGGATTAGTTAAACTGCACTCAGCCCCAGTGTGGACACTCTCCTTCAGAATTAAAGTGTCCTGAATTTGGTTTATCTTTATTCAATTGTGGAGCTGGCTCAATGTTTGTAGAATGCTTCAAAATGATCAAAAGTGTTAAGTGTTATTTGTGTGGTAACCAGTAAAAAGTAAGAGTTCATTCTCTGCAATCTATTAGTTTTATAATGATTATTAATTTGACACTTGTTTTATTATACAGCACTAGCAAACTTAACGTTAGCTTTTTTTCTAGCTTTTAGTTTTAACTGATTGTGAATCAAAAACATTTATCAAATTAAGCAGCTCCTTCCTAGAAATCCATTTTAGATGTCAACTCTTTGTTTTTTGAATAGTAGTGCATAATAAACTCATTGTGGAATTAATAATCAATGTGTCACTTCTGTAGGTAATTTTATTTGAAACAAGTGATGAGTCTGAGTTTCAATTTTGAGGGCATGTGTAATTGGAATTATTATATATTGTTATTCTGTGAGCTTTTGTATAGAATGGATATTCACCTTAAAAATCAAGGGAAAGCATCGGCGATCTGAAGTATGTGTTCTCTGAAGGAAAAAGAACAATAAAAGTTTGTTGCTGATCTGCAGCTGGTGTACTTCATTTATTTGCATCTCTTTATAAGCTTCAAACATCACAGTAATATGGACAGGTTACTGTAGTGCATTGTATTTATGAAGATGTATCCAGGCTGTACCATACCACAAGCTACATCCACAAAGCTATTTGGGCACCTATCAGTTTAGGCATCTAAATGCAACATATAGGCACTAATGAGATCTTCACAACCACCAATCAGAAGCAGCCTAACCTTGGAGGAATTTAAATTCCCTAGATGATTTGAGTTGCTGCAAGTAGGAATTTGCAACCCCACCTAAGTTCTGATAATGATAAATAGCTTGGCCTAACACAAACCTAAAACCTGGTGGGGTGCTCAGACTAGGAATTGCCCCACTTATCTTGTGTGGGGGGGACCCAATACATTAGGCTGTCTCTGAACACACTTACTGGATCAGGTCTCATACAGAAGTCAGCTAGAGGCAACAAGTTAAAGAATTTATATAGGGTGTAGTCTGTGTATTTCAGAATATCCAACGGTTATGGTGTTTAATGCACATACCTGAGATGTGGGAAAAAGAATCCCATATCCAGCTGAAAGCACAGGTGGAATTTAGGAAGGCAGTACGTAAATTCCAATTACAAGTTTGAATGTAACCAATACTGTAATTGGTGTGACAGGATTTTTAGAGCTGAATCCTACAAGGTGTTCTGCCTGACCCTGCAAAGCACTGAATCATGTGTAGTCCCGTGTTCAACATGTGCTTAAATGCTTTGGTGGACTGGGCTAGAGCGCTCAGTGCTTTCCAGGACTGAGCCCTTAATGAATGCAAGTTGTCAGGTCCTCTGTTTAAATTCTTAACCCAAACTCAACAACTTAAGCACCATGATGCCTCCTCACCCCACACTGAACCATGACTTCATTACTGACTCAGAGGGAAGAATGTCACTGCTGTGTTGCTATCCCTGCTTCTTGCCACCTGGTAACTCCAGCACCATGTTGGGGTTTTAATTAAGTGCTGACAGTAATGGGAACATCTGCGATCACTCATGCTGCAGTGCTGCCATGGGTATGAGATGAAACCAGGCCCAAACTGGACATTTATATTATTGCCGTTATTTTTGTTTGTTTCAGGTTTAATGCATATGCTGTTAATTTGAGGGCGATAAATAGCTTTTGGAGAAAACTCATTTCCACACAGCTGCAGTTAATCAGAGTGTGGAGTGCACCAGACCTGAACACCCAGCTGGAACAGATGGTTATGCTGCCACTGCTGCTGCTGCACATCCCTGCCTTCCTGTGAAGGTTAAGCTGGATTGCAGAACCCTGGGAATTTGAGTTTGCACAGGCTCACACACATTCTGACTCTCCCCACAGCAGACCTAGTAGGGGAGAACTTGACAGATTTTTCACTTGAAATTCCCCGGGGGCCTGAGGCAGTTACATGAGAAGTTTAATAAATGCTGGGAAAAAGATACAAATTGGCTGGGGTTTTTTTTTTTAACATTTCCAGCAGGAAAGCTGAGTTCAGCAGATTGTGCGATCCTGATTGTCTGACATTCCTCAATGTTTCCATTCCAAGCTAAGGAGAAAATATCAGTCGGATGGGTCACTGTTTGCAATGTGTGAACCTCAGAAGAATATCAGCAATTATCTGTGAGGGGCGGGAAAAGTTTCAGCAATACATTTCAAAGTGCTTTACACAGATAGGTCAATGTTTGTGCCTTCACTTCACCAATGGGGCAGCTGAGGCACAGTGAAGAAAAGGTCAACACGTTCAGACTTGAGTGCCTAAAATCAGACACCACCAAAAACTGTTTTTAAGGACCTAAACACTTAGTCTGAGTTTCCAAGATACTGTACAGAGCATCTGCTACTTCAAGAGATGCTAATGGGAGTCGAAACTCAGCACCTAACAGGACGAGGCTTGAAATTAGAGAATTTGTTTTTTTCAGTACAGGTCATGCTGAAGGCATCACACAGTGGCTGATAAAATGGTAATTTATCATTTGTGTTCCATGCACAATGTGCCAGGTGCTTTCAAACCCCAGTGTTTGCCTTAAAGAGATTGCAATTTATGAAGACAAGTAACAAGTGAAACATGAGCAAAATGAAGACACACACAACCAAAGTTCTTTTTAATACATATATTAATTATCCCCAGATGCCCCTTTACCAAGTCACAATTTTACTATTAGATGACTAATTTTCTCTAGGTGTCATTGTTACATGAGTCTTGAATACAATAGAGCAGCAACTGTGCAAATGCCATCACTTTTATACGGTGAGTCTTTAAAGATCAGAGTAACAGTTCCTCCCACAGATACCATTATATTAAGCCCCAGCTGGAATTGGTGTGAGACACACTGTGCTCATTGGGCCAAATTTATCTCGGCTGTAACTTCACTGACATAAAGAAGTTAGAACTAGGAATAAAATTGTCCCAACATAAAGTTACAATGTAAGGCAAAACCTAGTCCCCTAAAATGGCAAGCACATATTGACATTCCCTGAGAGAAATCTGGAAAGAAAGGATGGTGGATGGCTGAGTAGACATGAACTTGTTGTGCAATGTGGCAGCAAAACATTCTGGTGCAGGAGCATGCTCTCTCTGTGCAGCGCTTGCATGACCATACCTGTAAGTCTGAGCTCACGTCTAAAAACTATGTTACCAGAAAGCTGTATATACTGGAAGAAGTTCAAAGAACAGTAACAAAATTATCAGAGACTTAAGAGATAAACACTGGCCAAGCAATCATCCTGATGGAGATGGGTAAAAGTCCATACTAATTTGAAAGGTTTAAACATGCAGGAGGAAGAGAAATTGTTTAGTGTGATATATATAGGTATAACTGGCTGTAATGGAATGAAACTAAGAAAGGCTAAAATTAGAGTTGGTATCAGAAACTCCCCTGGACTATGAGATATTTTATGTTGTGGAATAGTCTCCCCAAGGGAAATGATGAAAATCCAGCTACTTAGGATATTTAAAATGAGAGTGAACAAAGCATGAATGAATGTTCAGTAGGCACTTATCTATGGAAAGGACTAGTTCCTCTAATAAATCTTTCTCTGTGAAACATCTATTATCTTATTACTCTATGAATTTCATTAGTTAGAGTTGTTCCCCAGAATTTGACATTCCTGTATGTACCTCAGAATATGATAATGCTTCAGTCAGCAGTTTTATAAGTTCAGCCACTGCAAGCTGAAAAACAAAAAGCACACAGCTAGGAAAATCTTGGGCCTTTGTGAGGCAAGGTTAGAGAGCTGCATACTTGCAGTTTGTTAATCAGAATTGGAGGATGGGCCAGAAAGTTAACAAGTATGGAAGAGAGTGAGTGATGGCTGCCTGTGACACACTGGGTGTTGTGATTAGAAATGTTTTGATGAGAAGAGATGAGAAGTTTTGCTGAAATTAGGAGAACTGGTGACCCACTAGGAGTCACTGTAGGTTATGTGCTTTTTTCCTATAAAAGATTAAGCAAAAGAATATGCTTTGCAGCAGTCTGAGAAAGCTTTATTCGGGCAAGGATATGACAGCTAAATTCCCCAGCAATTCCTGGCTGGAAAGCAAGGCCTCTGGTAGGCTGGCTGCTGATTCCTCGAATCCATTTCTTATCTCTAAGTAAATATGCTTGTTTGGAAATGCTCTAAACCAGGGGTGGGGAACCTTTGGAGGGGGGGTAATTGACCCACAGAAAAATCAGTTGGGAGCCACACACAAGTGAGAGGCAAACAAACAAACAAAAACCCCCAAAACCTCACTGACCTGGCCTTCAAATGAAAAAAAAAAAAAACCCTCTCACAGATTTGGCCTGCAACTGAGAAGCAGAAAACAAAAAAAGATACCTAATTCCCCTCAAGCTCCAGCCCCAGGGTGGAGGAGGGGAGACACGCTGAGGCTCAGGGCTTACCCTCATAGAATTGCCAGGTGTTCAGGATTCACCCCGACAGTCCGGTATTTGTGGGCTCTGTCCGGTTAAAAAAGCCAGGAAATACCAGCCATGTGCAATGTCCGGTATTTCCTGTTTCCTTGGGACAGAAGCCCGGCAGGGACAATTTTTCCCTGCCGTGCCTGGCAGGGGTGGGGGAGTGAGGAGCGTGGCAGAGTCTAGCGACGGGGAGGGGCAGGAGGGAGCAGCTGCTGGGCACCATGCTAGCGGGGCGCCAGGCTGGGGTGGGAGCGGAGCGCACGCTGCTCTGGCCCATGTGACCAGCAGAGGCGGGGAGCTAGCCATGTGATGCCTCCCTCTCTCTACACTGGGAGCCCAGGGCAGGAGCAGCCACTTTAAAAGTCAGATTGTTCCTCCGTGCCTGGCTCTGCAGGGGGAGGGGGGAGATTTGATTGGAGTGGGGGCTCTCCACGCTGGGGATGCCTGCCTTAGTGGGAGGGGGGAGTGCACTGGGATGGGGGGGACGGTAGGGGGGCCTGGCTCTGAGGCAGGGGTGAGTGCATTGGGATGGGGGACACTGCAGGGGGCCTGGGTCTGAGTGCACTGGGATGGGGAGACTGGGGGGCCTGGCTCAGGGGGAGGGGTGGGTGCATTGGTGGTTAGTGTGTGATCCCAAACTGGAGGGAGTGGTGCAACTTTTGCTTAACAACTTTGGCTCCCCCCCCCTCTTTTTTTCCCCTCTACAGAATTTTTTTCCGGTACTTTTTTTTGGAGGGGGGCAGGGTGTGTGTGTGGGGGGGGGGGGACGGGATGGGACAGTGTTTGGTATTTTTTGTTAAACCATCTGGCAACCCTATACCCTCAGGCCCAGATTAAATCTTCTGAGGGACCTGGAACTAGTAGATTTTGTGGCCCCTCTAGGTTCTGGTACAGGGCCAAAATACGCAGTTGAGTGTGTGTGAAAGGGGGCTGCAAGGCAGGGGGTGGGGAGTGGGAGTGTAGGGACTGGGCAGCAGGTAGGGTGCAGGAGCAAGCTGGGAGTGAGGGTGCAGAGTCTGGGAGGAAGGGTGCAGGAGTAGGCTGGTGCTGAAGATGTGGTGTCTGGGCACGAAGGGGGTGAAGCAGGAGGGTGCTCGTGGAGGTATAGGTAGGGTTGCCAGGTGTCTGGTATTCACCCGGACAGTCCAGTATTTTCGGCTCCTGTCCGGTAAAAAATTCAGAGAATACCAGACACCTGAGATGTCCGGTATTTTCTGAATTTTTCCCCGGCCAGGAGGTGAAAATGCCGGGCACCTGGCAACCCTACAAACACTCAGCACCCGGCCTCCCCTCTGGCTCCCAACACCCCCAGCCCCCATGCTTACCTGGTTCCCCAAGGCTGCGGGCACAAAATAGCTGCCGGCCAAAAGACCTAGGGGAAGTAATGCTTTCCCCTGGGTCTTAGTGCTCAACCTCTCCCCTGTTCCTATTCCTGCACTTACTCTTAAAGGGGACATGCTGTTTTATTTTATTTATTTATTTTTTTTTTGCTCAATACTGTGGTCTCCCCCCCCCCTTTTTTTTCCCCTTCAACAGAATTTTTTCCCATTTTTTGGGGGGGGAGGGGAGGGGGATGTTTGGTATTTTTGTTTCAACCATCTGGCAATCCTAGGTATGGACACAGGTGGCACTGCACAGCTCTGTATGCTGCAGGGAAGCGCTCCTAGCCTATGGGAGCAGTGGGGGAGTGGTGCCCACAGGGAGTGCTAATTCCCCTTGCCGGGCAGAGCCTGTGGGCCAGACAGGGCCCCGGGCTTGCCCTGATTAGGCCCATGAGGCTCAGGGCTTCCCCCCACCCCACCACAGCGGGGAGCCAGTGCATGGTGCCCTGCTGTCTCCCTCTCCGCCCCACATGGCTGGAGCACCAGCACTGGCTTACCTCTCAGCATGTGAGGGGAAGCCCCCAGCTTCACAGGCCAGATAAAGGTCCGATCCCTGCTCTAAACACTATTGCAACAGTTTGTGTGTGCACGTACACCTGAGAGCTAATAAAAAGGAGTTTTAAGTGAAAGCACTCATGATTTGTATCAGTTATTTACCAGATGGATTGAGCTATGTTCCCACTGATTAATTCCTAGCACCACCTGGAAAGAAGCAGTTAAGATATCACAGCTTTGGATTCTCTGAGAAACCCTTGGTAATAGAGCTTGCCCACAGCTTTAAGTCCTGTACCCAATTATTGCTGAACTTTGGGATGCTCATTCACATTTTGCAAAAGGTCTGAATGATTACGAAGGGATCTTCTGCCCACCTAAAATTTTGGAATATTTGAAATCTATATCTGAATTGGAATTTTGCCCCTTGATCTCATCTTTTTTGTGGGAGTTCACTCCACTTTGCCCTGTACCCACCACAATGCAATAATATTGCACAGTACATTAGAAGGACCGGAAAGCTCTCTGAATACTAGCATTATAAACTAAAGTGACTTCTTGCCTCTGTTATTTCTGGTGTCATTTCCATAAATTGTTCCTTCTTCCTGACTCTACAGTGTATTCAAGAACTTTGCTAATGCTCCTTGGGCAAATAATGAGGGGTGCAGAAAAGACATTCACAAGCTCTGTCCTGAAGATGTACATTGCAGCAGACAGTTGGGAAATTCTGGCAGCTGAGCAGAAAGACTGGAGAACCAGTGTGAGAAAGTGATGGATAGATTAACAGACAAATAGATCTTTAAGAAGACTAGACTTAAGAATCTCAGACTAAAAATGGCTCATTTATTATGACTCTAGGGGGGAAGCTATTATTGTTCCCCTTTTTCCAAAACATTGCTGCTTTGGCTTTCCTCAAAAGCAGGTACATTGGCAATAAGAGTGCAGAGGTTTCTTTGTGTCTTCTGCTCAACCGTATACACATGCACATATGTTTACTATGACATCTTGGCTGCCAACAATTGCTGTGCTGGTACACACTACAGTTGAGTTCTCCAGGATGAGCAGTGATACATGTGCCCACATGTTTGAGCGCTGGACTCGGAGAATGACAGACAAAGAAGCTGATCTTGCTTCTGAAATGGGCACTATGTAGTGTCAGATGCAAAGTAAAAAAGAGCCCTCCGTGGAGGAGTTCTCAAAGCATCACAGCAGCTTTTAAAACCCCAGATGTTGCTGGAAGATGACTAAGTTTAATCAATATGACCTGACAGGACAGAGAGATACTATCTTCTTTTATTAAACCTTGTAAAGCACAAAGCCATAGGTCAAATGTGATCTCACGGTTATAGCAAGAAACTGCAAGCTAAGTTCTATTTCTGGCCCTGCCATTGCCTCTGTACTCTCTCACATCTCATAATATCCAAGTTCCTCACATTCTTTTGCAAAGCAGGGTAGTACCATTATTCCCATTGTACAGCTTGGGAACTGAGCCACAGAGGTGCTAAGTGACATGCCCAAGGTCACATAGGAAGTTTGTGGCAGAGTAGTGCATTGAATCCCAGACTTCTGAGTTCAAGGTTAGCATTGTAATTACTGCACCACTGTTCCTCCTACTCAACCTTCCTTCATTCCATGCACATGGCCTGTGGCTAATTACAAAGTCTGTTGTCTCAGCTAACCCTTGGCTATTGATATACAAGTGTGCAGTGAGATTAATTTGTAAAGGATTCTGAGTTGCTGGGATGACCTATACACATCATTGGTCACTGATCACTTACCATCCATCTGGTAATATCACATAATAGCACTGTTTTAGTTTAAATGAAATTCTCTCATTTTCTTCTAGTCTTTCCATTCATCTGCATTTCTATTTTACCCACCTGTACAGTGTTTAAGCTCTGTGATTGGGTTTTCAGATTGTAAACCATGACTCAGAATGTTCAATAACCTCTCAGAATGAGAATTCTGGGAATACCAGGCCAGGCATGGCAAACAGTGGCTATACAACTCATCTGCCACATTTCTTAGTTAGTTTTGGTAAACTGAATGAGGATTATGACCAGACAGATTAGAGGCAGTATGGGGGGTATCAAAGGGGGAGCAATATTGCAGAGATTCCTACTAACAATATTCAGCATCCTGCACATCATGAGTAACCCTAAAATAACAAACCAATATGCACAACTTTGCACTCTGAAGTGACCCTACAACACCAAACTATCCTTAGAAACAAACCTGTGAGTGAGCAGGATAAGAAGTCAGTGCTTAAGAGCAGTCCCACAATAGCTAAGAAGTGAATACAGCCCAACATGGACAAACCATCCTGCAACAACAAACCAGTGAATACAGCTCAATGCTAAGAAGAAACCTTGCAATTACAAAAATGTGTGCAGCATTACAGTAGAAAATCAGCACACAGAGTTTAAGACTAAGAGCAATGGCCACCCACGTTATCAGCTATGGGCACTCAGGTTTCTCACTACCAGTAACAGGATGTCAGCTGCAGCCGTCTTCATTTAAACTGAGGTGGCTGAGCTTTTTGCACACAGTATTTCTCCCAGGCAACTAAAGGGAACGTTCCTCCAGGCTGAGCTAGCAGGGCTGTCCTAAATCTTGTCTGAGCTGCAAGGTGCTTTTACAGTAATAAGAGCAGACTGCTCCTATCAGCCCTTTAAACACTTTTGGTGAACTAGCACATGGCATCCCAGTAGAATGAACTGGCCTCTTTATGAGCTGTTTCCATTAAAATAGTCATCACTCTGAATGCAATTTACATGAGTTCTTCCCATCCACATCAGAGCTGAAAAGGAAATGGTTTGAAAGAGAAAGGCACTTAAATGAGAAATGGCCTGCATATGAAGTCTGATATCATATTCAAGAGCTTGTCACTAGATCAATTCGTGAGGCTCCATTATCTCTGCTGCTCAGAGTCCACTCCTTATAGGTTCGTAATCCGTGCACATACCCCTGTAAGAGCCTGAAGTTGTGTGTAGATGATCTTTCTGAAGCAAATGAGAGAAAGATGTTGAAGCGCTAATGTGCTCTGCATGTATTTATGAACGTATATGAAGAACTGTGTGGAGACACAGGCAGGAGTTCGTGCTGTGTGGGAATATGTATGGGGAAATGCATACTGCATGCATGCGTGGGCTAACACACGTGCTGCTTAGTGTGCACAGGAACATAGATGGGATTCCTACATGTGTGGGAGTGTGCTTGTTGATTTTCAGTCTTTGACAAGGTGCCTTATCAAAGACTCTTAAGCAAAGTAAGCACTCATGGGATAAGTGGGAAGGTCCTCTCATGAATCAGTAAGGGCACGTCTAGACAGCAGGGCTATTTTGGGATACTAGAGGTTTCCCGAAATAGCTACCTTGTGTCTTTTAAATATGCCCGTTATTTCAAAATATTTTTCAAACTAACGGGCATGCTATTCTGGCATCCCTGTAACCCTCATTCCACATGGGTTAAGGGATGTCTTGAAATAGCGCATTATTTTGAAATCTGGCGCTGTATAGATGCACCAAATTTCAAAATAAGCTGTTTTGAAATACAATCAAAATAAGATATGCAATTTGTGTAGATGCATCCTAAGTGGTTAAAAAAAAGGAAATGCACAGTTGCAATAACAGTTTTCAGAATGAAGAGAGGTAAATAGTGCTGCCCCCTCCCCCATATTCATGAATGATTTGAAAAAGAGATGAACAGTGAAATGGAAAAATTTGCAAGATACAAAACTACTCAAGATAAGTCCAAAGCGGACTGTAAAAAGAGTTACAAAGGGATCTCAATAAACTGGGTGACTGGGCAACAAAATGGCCAATGAAATTCAGTGCAGATAAGTGCAAAGTAATGTACATTGGGAAAAAAATCTCAACTAAATATAAAAATGATGGGGTCTATGAAAACAATTAGGGATATGTGATAACATCCATATGAGGAAACATTTAAAAGACTGGCACTGTTCATCTTAAGAAGAGGCAACTAAGGAGAGAGATATGATAGAGGTCTATAAAATCAGGTATGATGTAGAGAAAATGAATAGAGAAGTGTTATTTACTCCTTCACACAGCACAAGAACTACCAATCACCCAATTAAATTAATAAACAAACAAAAAGGAAGCACTTCTTCACACGATGCACAGTCAGCTTGTGGAATTTGTTGCTTGGGATGTTGCGAAGGCCAAAAGTAGAACCGGGTTTAAGAAATAATTAAATAAGCTCCTGAAGGATAGGTCCATCAAAGGCTACTAGCCAAGATGATCAGCGACATAACCCTTGCTCCAGGTGTTCCTAAACCTCCAACTGACAGAAGCTGGGACTGAATGACAGGAGATGGATCACTCAAAATTGCCCTGCTCTGTTCATTTCCTTCATAAGCATCTGGCACTAGCCACTGTCGGAGACAGAATGGGCTACATGGACTATTATTCTGATCTTATATGGCTGTGCTTACTGTAGATGAGTACATGGATGTGTGCAGGAATGCAATGCTGTGCATGGTAGTATGCATGCCTGTGTGCTGCGTGTAAGAAGTAGCCATTATAATAATATAACACCTAACTCTTATATAGCTGTTTTCAAGGTAGAGAAGTATGCAACTGTGTGAGTCTACGTGATTTGCATATATGTGGATGTGCATGGCGTGGGTGAATGTGAACATATGTGTATATGCAAGTATTCCTGGCAGTGTGTGGAGTGGAGAGTATATACTCTGTGGCTACGTCTAGACTGGCATGATTTTCCGCAAATGCTTTTAACGGAAAAGTTTTCCGTTAAAAGCATTTGCGGAAAAGAGCGTCTAGATTGGCACGGACGCTTTTCCGCAAAAGCACTTTTTGTGGAAAAGCGTCCGTGCCAATCTAGACGTGCTTTTGCACAAAAAAGCCCTGATCGCCATTTTCGCGATCGGGGCTTTTTTGCGCAAAACAATACCGCGCTGTCTACACTGGCCCTTTTGCGCAAAAGGACTTTTCCCCAAACGGGAGCAGCATAGTATTTCCGCAAGAACACTGACAATCTTACATGAGATTGTCCGTTTTCTTGCGGAAATTCAAGCGGCCAGTGTAGACAGCTGGCAAGTTTTTCTGGAAAAGCGGCTGATTTTCCGGAAAAACTGGCCAGTCTAGACACAGCCTGTGTGTATTTCCCAGTGACCACACATAGCTAAGATACATATGCAAACACCGATGTTTTGCAATGGTATACCAAAGGAAACCCTACACTATTGTCTTTGCTAGCAATGTCAAAGATTATTAACTTTTCATAGGACTTTTGACAGGGGCTGGACAGGCAACATCAGCCTGTTTCAAACAGCTCAGTCAGATCAGGGGGAGGGGGAGTGGGGAAAACCTTTCATAAACATGTTCACAGATTGACTGTATTTCATTTAATTTTTGGTAACTCTGCCTCCTGCTGACCTTGAAGATAAAGGTCACCTTCCCCGTTTGCTAGGCTTCCCTTCTGAAGTTTGAAGCTCTAGGTTAATCTCTGGAAATGGAGTGCTTGAAACCTCTCCTCATTGTCACGGACTGTTTGTGGGTGCTGGAAAGAAGCAGCATTTACCAAGTCCTGCATCACTGACATTCTCTAGACATTTACAAATCAGACAAGATCAAAAGAGGCTAAAGTGGAAAGGAGCCATTTTCAGCAGGGAGCAGAGCACAACAAGGAAATAAAAAGACGAATAAACCTGTCACAGCCCTATTCTTTATGGAGCTGAGGCACAGTTATTAGGTACCCGCAAAGAAGGCGTGCTGGATATATGGCTCCTAATATGTCGTCCATAATACAGCAGTGAGCAGAAGGCATACAACTTTTCAAAACAGTTGTCAGAGGTGGAAATAAATACAGTGTTTTATTAGGGAAAAAAATGACCAAAAGGATATCAAGTGAGCATTTGGGCGGCTTGAGGAGGAGCCTGCAAGCTGTCTGCAGCAGTCTCTCCCTCCCCCCCCCCCCGAGCTGGTACTTGGCAACAATGTAGAAATTATTAAACTTTTATTTTTATTTTTCTCTTAATAATTTGGGTGAATGTTTTCCTGCTCATAAAAAATGATTGACTGGTCATGCTAGCTAGAGAGAAACCCTGCAAACATAGAGCTCTGTCAAGTGTATCCCCCTCCAGAACTATGGCACTCCTTCCACTCCAGAGCAGGGCCTTCCATCTCCATCTTCCAGCCTCAGGCCCTGACACAGCTTTGCCAGTGTTCCCAGCTCCTCATTTGACCCTTCTCTGTTCCACTCCTGCCCCTCTTATCTTGCCAATGCACCTTACTCTTGACCTGGATTTCCTTTTGGAATGCCAAGCTTGGAACCCCACAAGTCTTTACTAATCCACAACCAACCTGATTTGTAACTGTTGCTACATCCCACACAGCTTTGACAATGTACCTCTTTCCCAGCTTGCAGCATTTTGTGCTATTCTAGTCTTGGGCAGCTTTGCCAGTACACTTCAGCCCTGACCTGCTGCACCTCTTGCCATTCTACATCTGGGCCTCTCTTGTGCAGAGGCAGACAATTGGGCTAGCTTGCCAAAACACGTGGGCTGGTTTGTGATATCAAATGCTGACTGAGACACCACCAAAGAAATGCCACTTGGGACACCCTCAGTTCTGGATATAGAACCCAATGAGTGTGTAATCCCAGAGCCACACTAAAGCTCTTTACTATCATCCTTCCTAATAGCTGAGATGTACACTAGCATCTTAAACTGATGAAATCTACACAGAATATGTTTCCAAAATTTCTATTTTCTGTTTTATATCATAACTTCATCATAAAAGTCATTCCCTCCTCCTTGCTCTGACCGTTAACCCATGCTGCCTCCATGTTACATAATGAGAAATCAGGAGATCTGCTGGACATAAGCAGTTGAGTGACCTTTAGTAATTTCTGTCTTCTGGACAAGTACCTGATACCCTGCAACCAGCAAAGTAGCTGCTGCAAGACTATCACATCCCTGATCCCAGACTTCTTCATAGGCAGGCACATTTCAAAATCCAGCATCACAGAAAAAAATCCAGGGGTTGCAACAAGGGGAATTCCTCTAGCCCAGTTCTTACCTGTCCTACTTCTATCTACCACTGGAAGTAAGACATTCACCTTTCACAGAATACTACTAATTTAAGCTGGTTAAGAATCAAGCCAACTCAGAAACTAAACCCAAATGGAACTTTTACCAAGTTTGAAAAAGGTCAATTTCTTTTTTTGTTCTTTTTCAGACAGCTCTGCATAGCAGAGTTCTGGCTTAAAGAAAAAGTGCCACATCATCAGTGAGAAAAGTTCCCAGGAGTGGTGCTCACCAGCATTTTAACATCAGCTGTGCTTTGCCATTCTCACTAACTTTCCTGTCTGCCATCCCACCTGCCTGTTTGCCAGTTTTGATTCCCTTCTAAAACCCTATTGCCTTCTTTCCCTGCATCCTCTTCCACTTTTTCAATGAGGAGATCAGCAAAAGTTGGCATGAGCTCCTCCCTGATCCAAAGCAGTGGCTCTGTGTTGGGTGCCCCAAGGAAATGCAAAAACCTTAAGTACCTGATACTTCACCCTAAGGAGAAGGGAGGAAAGACATTCCTTTCTGACCCTAAACTTGGCAATCAATGAACTCCATGGGTGTGATAAAAAATGTCAGTAGTAAACTATGTAACCCTGCTAATATTGCAATGTGCATGAGGATCCAAGCGTCTGACAGCAACAAAAATTACCCACTCTTAGATAGCATTAGTTCTTCCCTAAATTTAGTAACGAGGGAAAATAAAGTGTGAGATATGATCAGCCCTTGCATCCTTCTCCTCTACTACCACCTTGAAGTATCAGCTTCCTCTGATTAAGGCTAGCTCTGATTTCTTTCTTTTGATGACCACATGTGTAACTTCTCCACTATGCTTAGGAATGTATAAATCTGCAACTCAGACATGTGGAAAAGGCCAGGGCATCAGGGTAGTGATTTGTCCTCTCAATAAGGGTGAGTTATGTCTTCATTTAATTAAGTTCTCTATTCACTCTGCAGTTAAGCTTTATTCACCTCATTTTTTATGTAACATAAACAAGTTTCATGGGTCATTACACAAACAGAGTGCCACATGCTGGCTAAGCCAGATCTGCCTTAGAAAAAAGGCTTCTGTGATAAGAGGAGTCTCAAATGGCAAATCCATTTGACCGCAAGCATTTAGAGAATGATACGAAATTTATCAATGATACACAGGTAAATCATACAGGACAACCAAAAAGTGTTCTCTAAAACTGGGGTAGATCACTTTTCTGCAACCTCCTCTCCCTCAACACACATTTAACTGTGGACAAACATCTTCTGAATGTAAAGGTTATGTAGGGACCAGACAATGCAATGCATTTGCAACTTTCAGATAGAAATAAACTCAGGTCTCCAGAGCTGGAACTCCGGAGCCCTAAACAACTAAAAACTCTAATCTGCACTAGGCTATTTTATGCCTTTATGGTAGGAAGCTGCTTGTAGAACCCCCAAAGTAATAAATCCTTCAGATTCACATACTTCTAGTGGTACCTATCAGAGAAATGCACAGCTTTGCTTAGCAGTGATGCCCATTAGACTAGTTCCCCACTAATCCCTATACATCCATTCCAAAATAATATTAAAGCAGGCTACTTCTTACCTCAGCTTCATTTTTCATCTAGCCTTCCTCTTTTTGAGGTGAATGTCGACAGGGTTCAGAGGCCCTGCTTGGTAACTAGCTATTCAACAGATAAGACAGTGGGCTACACAGTGGCCAAGGTTGTAACCCTTGTTGAATCAGTACCCCAGCATGAGGCGCGAAGCTGCTTTACATTTAGACAATGCATCATACTGACTTATTGCAGTCATAAATGATCCCTTGATATTTTTTCAAGTATAGATGCGTATTAGCTACTTTCCCAACACAGCAATACATTTGAATCACCTTGAATTCACCCAGCAGTGTAATTGGGTAGTGTGAAAATTCCCCTTCCACTAGATAGCATTGCCTTTCTCAGTATAGGTCAGCCGATGTAAACAGGTGGAACTTAATGATCTCTAATGGATTTATATTCACTTATATGAGGACTGGTGGATCCCTACTGTATCTGTGCCCTGATAAACAGCACTTGTATTGTACCCCAAGTGTCAGCTGCATTTCAGTGGGGAGGAAAATTATGCTTATTAGACAGAAAGATTAAGTATAAAGTATGTTGGGACCTGTGAGGATGAATGCTGCTATATAAATATAAGATTCTGCTATTAACTCACACAATCATCTTCTGCACAACCGATATTTTATAGTAATAATAAGTAATAATTGATATTTACAGCTTCCTTCATCCTCCAGGGCTTCACAAGTTATAATAAAAAAGCACCTCTGAAATGCAGCTGCCACTGGGGTACAGGACAGCATCCAATCGTAAACAGTTGGAAGGAGAGGGAGAATTTTAACAATGTCATCATCCATCCATCTTAGTTATTGCTCAGTCATTCATCACCATAGTCTAAGAGCTCCTCTTATGAAAAAGTGCCATGGGATTGTTTATGTCCAGGCTGATCCAGCAGAGAGAGGACTTCAGTGCTATGGTTCATCTGAAAGATCTACACTTAGTTTTCTGAATGTATGTGCCTCAGAATAATGCAGAACTAAGACTACTGGGATCTGAATCTGTGTTTCGGGGAGCCTGTGTCTTCACAGCTTTATAGACTTTAAGGCCAACAGAGACTATAATTATGCATTCTGACCTCCTCCACAACACAGGCCCCAGAATCTCACACAGTACCAGACACTATTCTGTCTCCAGGATACTCCAAGAGGAGAACCTGCACTTCTGAGGCTACCCGCCCTCCTCTCTCCCCCACAAAAAAAACAAACAGCATTGACCTTCACAGCATACCTGCGCAGGGGCAAGGCGATGGAAGGAGACCTGATACATGTTGAGTAGAGTAGCTCTTGGAAATTTTTTAATAAAACTTTATCAAACAATGGCACTTCATCATAACTGAAATTTACTATGGGAAATATATTAGGGTCAATACATTTTTGTTTGGAAAAGTTTCTCAGGTCCAGGATGGATTTTCTGATTGAAACCACAGAGAAGAGACCTACCCATCCCTAGCTCAGTGGCTGGGGCAATCAAGTGGGATGTAGGCTACCAAATTCAAATCCCTATACTGCCTGTGTGAGGTTTTGGACCTGGGTCTCCCAAACCCTAGCTGAGGACCCTAAACACTTAGCTAATGGCTATTTTCAAGTGAGCATAACTGTTCTTTCATGAAATATTTGCAAAGGGCTACATTTTTGTTCTGATGAGCAATGAACCCAAATGTCAAACCCTCAAAATTTATTGTGAAATGGAATTTCTGTTTTATGGAAAACCCTAACTTTGAATGTAGCCTTACATATTATAGTCTGGATAAAGGTGAAAATATTAGATCAATTCACACTGCTCCTGCTCCATTAAGTACATGGAGTTAATCTTAATTATGGTAAATTATGCCAAGCATTAACAGAGGTAATCATAGTGCAATTATATCTTAGTTCATTTAGCAACAGAAACACGAGTTCTTATAAAAATCTGAACTGGCCTTTGTATTCAAAATACATTACGTTGATTTCACATAATGGTATCTAATTGCAGGAATGTTTAGAACTATTTGGCTGTTGGAGGGGGATACAGTTTAATGCAACGACTTGTTCTGTTAATACCATACTAGTAATTCAGTCCCAGTTTTGTGTAGTATGTGTGTGGATTCAGTTCCTTTGAAGATTGATGTGCCTCAATGTACTGGAAATGTGCAAGCAAAATGAGTTTGCAGTATTAAATTACTATAGTGACCACTGGTATGTTAAGAGAATTCTGCTGACAATAGTAATAGCTAGATCTTACATAGCACTTTTCATCGGTATATTGCAAAGTACTTTACAAAGGAGGTCAGCAAAACTAGTTCCATTTTACAGCTGGGGAAACTAAGTCCTAGGGATGGGCAGATTTGCCCCAGAGCACCCAGGTAGACCTCTGGTAAAGCCAAAAAAAGAACCCAGACCCTCTAAGTAACTAGGCCAGTACACTAATTAGCAGGCCATGGATCTTAGATAAAAATAGAAGTTTAATTGATAGAGCTTTAGATTTCACACCATCATTAGCCCATGCCTTTCAGATGCATACCTTATGAGTGTTATCCATGCTTTCATCACCTCAGAATTGGGCAACTGCCATAGATTACCTCCTTGTTTGTAAAGAACTCTGAGAGCTACTGATGAAAGGTGGTACATAAGAGCCATAGAAGGCTACATCCTAATTATACCCAGAAACTGAAGCTGGTGCAGAATATGTTGTCCTGCTTCACAAGCAGAGGATCTTACTATAAGCATAATCATTCACTGTTCCATACGCTGTACTGTCTGCAAGTGAGTGTCTAAATGGAATTTAAGGTATTGGGTTTGGCCTCTAAACCTGTATGTACATGGCTATTACAGCTGAGATTAAAATTGATGCTGAAGCAGGAGTTCTCCTGTAAAATAAGGAAGATTTACTAGCAGGCAGTTTTGGTGAGGCTTTGGATCTGTGGCTTTGGACTTCTTTCCCCCTAGATCCATAAGTGCCTAATTCTGATGACTTTCAGGGAACATTGCAGAGCTTATATTTTGTTCCAGACATTTTGGAAATAAGGCGGAATAGTGAAGGAATGGAAGACTGGGTGGATCAGGACATGATTTGAACTTCTGAGTTGCCTGGCTCATGGGTTATGTTGAATTATACTGCTGTACTTAGGGAACTATTTCTACCAAATTCCCATGTCATGGATGCCTACTGAGTGCAGACAGGTGCCCTTTTTAGCATTGTTGCAAATATAAATATACTTACCAGGCCTCCTTTCTTTTCATAAAGCTGCAGGAAAATGTGACACATGGAAAAATCAAAACTACATGGATTAGAGCACAGAGATAAGAAACTAGAATAACATTTAATGTATCTTTTGATTTCTGTTGTTGCCAAGGGGGAAATCTTGGATTTATTATAGGCCTTAGGAGTTCTGGTGACTTTCAGAGTTATGGGATGAGTCTTCCATTCAGATGCAGGGGTTGCTCATTTTATTTATTATCGGTTAAGAGATGGTAATCTACACATTACAAGACCCAGTTTGCCTAGAGGAATTCAATTCTGCATAGATTCTTACACCTTTCTCAGAGTCATTGCCAAAGTAACTGAGTGCATTTACAGTCTAAACAGAGGGAGAAAGATGCAACAGGGAAAGAAATCCATTAAGGACACATCTACACAGCATGGCTAAAGCCAAAATAAGCTACACAATTTAAGTTACGCAATTGACATAGCTGAAGTCAAAATAGCTTATTTCGGCTTTTGGTGCTGTATACAGCAGGAAGTCTGAGAAAGAGCCCTCTTCCTCTGACTTTCCTTACTCCTCATAAAATGAGGGTTACAGGAGTAGGAGTAAGAAGTCCTCCAGTTCAACATAATTTTGACATTATATCGAAATAACTGCTTGTAGTGTAGACACAGACTATGTTATTTTGAAATAACAATGCTGTGTAAACTTAGCCTAAGTGCTCTAAAGGATGGTCCTAATATTATATTTGGTTTCAATAATGGGTTGGTAACAGCACTTTTACTAGCAAGGGCTAATGTTTTGGAGCCTCCTGGAAGAAATTAATTTTGAGGAAGGATCTGAAAGAAATAGTGCTGCTGGGTTCTTCTGACAGTTTAGATTGGTGTGTGGGGTATCTGGATTTATTTAGGCTCTGAAGCTTCATGTTTACAGAGCAGAAAACAAAGTCTCAGAAGTGAAAGATAGAAAAGCTCTAGTAGATCAATGAATGAGCTCCAGTGAGGGCAGTCCCATTGGCAAGTATAAGCGTGATAACTGTGAATATTAGCCAGAACTCCAAGAAGAACCCACTGACAGAGAACAAGAAGTAACAGGAGGCTTTAGTGAAAGTTAGATAAGACCCAGGTTGTGTGAATGTCAGTTTCCATTGGCTATACAAAAGCTTGGCTGGGGTTTAGGACTAGAGATGTGTGCCAGGCAGTAAAAGAAGGATTGTGATTAGGAAACTTTTGAAAGGAAAGTAAAATGAGCTCCCTTCCCTCAAGGCCATATGAATCATGACCAAAAAAGAAGCAGCTTGTTACTGCTGGTCTGGTCACCCATGGGACAGGTATCTAACTAGCTGCTGGCAGAGCTGTATTGGTCTGGCTGGAACAGATAATGGCCATCCTCTCTACAAAGGTATTTTAAAAAAAAGAAGAAAAAATGTATGAAAATTTCCACTTGGCTCAACTTCTTTTAAACTAACACACTCAATTTTTATGGGAAATAAATCTATTCCCAATATTTCTATAGAGATGAAATCACAGATGTTAGAGATGGAAAAGATATTTCCACATCTTTATCCAACTATCTAATCCAGTCTTGCTGCTTTAGCAGCAGGCCAGGATTGGTCCTTACCGTATTCAAAAGTTTCAGAGGGGTAGCCATGTTAGTCTATAACTGAAAAAAACTTAAAAAATAATGAATAGTCTTGTAGCACCTTAGAGACTAACAAAAATGTAGATGGTATCATGAGCTTTCATGGGCACAACCTACTTCTTCAGATGAATGGAGTTAAGGGATTCCGGGTTTCAAACAGTAGAGAAAGAGACGGGATGGGGGGGGGGGGGAGCGAAGAGAAGGAAAAAGAAGAGAAAACAAGGGAAAAAATAGACAGTGTCTCCATGCTAAATGAAGCTGATAGAGTGGGTATTAAGTGGTTTTAAGTACCTAGTGCTTGGTTTTTTTATGTCATTAGGATGTGGAATGTAGCAGGCCTTCCACGCAAGTTCTTTGTTTAGACCTCTGTGGCAAGTATCAAGCTTGTAAATGAAATTAAGTTCTGCAGCCTCCCTTTCAAACTGGTTTTTTAAATTGGCTTGCAATAGTATGGTAACTTTGAGATCCATTAGTGAGTGCCTAGGCAATTTAAAATGTTTCCCAACAGGTTTCTGTGTTAACTTTTTGAATATCTGATTTGTATCCATTAATCCTCTCATAGAGACTGTTCAGTATGGCCAATATAAATGTCAGAGAGGCATTGCTGGCACTTGATGGCATAGATCACATTGGCAGATGTGCGATTATATGAGCCGCGGATGTGGTGGGTTTTGTAGTTAGGTCCTGTGATGATGCTGCTTGTATAGATGTGTGGACAGAGTTGGCACCAGAGTTGATTGCAGGGGTAGGTTCCTGGACAAGTATGACGGAGGTGTGCTATGTGATTACTGGAAAGACATTTTTTGAGGTTAGGGGGCTGTCTGTAAGAGAGGATTGGCCTGTCCCCAAGGCCTGTGAGAGTGAGGGGTCATTTTCCAAGATAGGTTGTAGATTGTTGATAATGTATTGGAGGGGTTTAAGTTGGAGGCTGTAGGTGATGACAGGTGGTGTCCTGTTGTTTTCTTTGTTGGGCCTATCTTGAATTAGCTGATGTCTGGGTACTCGTCTGGCTCTGTCAATCTGTTTTTTCACTTTTCCAGGTGGGTATTTTAGTTTTAAGAATGCTTTACATAGGTATTTGTCTCTGTCTGTGGGATTGGAGAAAATCTGGTTGTATTTTAGGACATGGCTGTAAACAATTGATTGGGAAATGTGTCTTGGATGGAAGCTGGGTTTCTGGTATAAGGTGGTGGAAATGTGGCCATAATGTAATTGTACTGTAGTGTCAAGGAAGCAGATCTCTTGTGTGGACTGGTCCAGGCTAAGATTGATGGTGGGGTGGAAGTTGTTGAAATCCCTGTGGAATTCTTCAACAATCTCCTTCCCATGGGCCCATATGATGAAAATGTGGTCAATTTAGCATAAGTAGAGCAAGGGCACTAAGGGGCGAGAGCTGAGGAAACGTTCAAGGTCAGCCATAAAGATGTTGGCATATTGTGGGGCCATCAGGTGTCCATGGCTGTACCGCTGACTTGAAGATACAAATTGTCTCCAAATTGAAAATAGTTGTGGGTGAGCACAAAGTGACAGAGCTCTGTAACAGGTGTGCAGTGGTGTCATCAGGGATAGTGTTTCTGACAGCATAATCCATCATCATGTTGGTGTAAAGAGCTTCTACATCCATGGTGGCCAGGATGGTGTTTTCAGGAAGATTACTGATCTGTAGTTTCCTCAGGAAGTCGGTGGTGTCTCGAAGATAGCTAGAAGTGTTGGTAACATAGGGTCTGAGGAGAGAGTCAATATAATCAGATAATTCTGCTGTAAGCTTGCCAATGCTGGAAATGATGGGTCACCCGGGATTTCCAGGTTTGTGGATCTTGGGTAACAGAAAGAAAACTCCTGCTCGGATATTTAGGGGTGTGTTTGTGTAGATTTGGTCCTGAGTTGTAGCAGGAAGTTTCATGAGCAGACAAACAGAAACCTGTTGGGGAACATTTTAACTTGCCTGGACACTCATTAATGGATCTCAAAATTACCATATTATTGCAAGCCAATTGAAAGGGAGGCTGCAGAACTTAATTTCATTTGCAAGTATGATACCTGCAACAGAGGTTTAAACCTTGTGTGGAAGGCCGGCTACATTCCACATCCTAATGACATAAAAAACCAAGTACCACGTACTTAAGAGCACTTAATACCCACTCTATCAACTTCATTCAGCATGGACACTAACTGACAATTTATTTCCATTTTTTCCCTTCTTTTTCCTTCTCTCCAGCCTCCCACCCCCGACCGCCTCCAATCCCCTCAGTTCTCTGCTATATATTTGGAACCTAGACTCCTTAACTCCATTCATCTGAAGAAGTGAGCTTTACCTACGAAAGCTCATGATACTATCTACATGTTTTGTTAGCTAAGGTGCTGCAATACTATTCGTTATTTTTAAAGTCCCTACAGTAGGTTTGCCAATACATAGTGCTATCTGGTTTTAAATGTGCTAAGCAATGATGTTGCAGGAACCACCCTGAGGAAACAAATCCATAAATCAACAAGTCCTATTCTTACACAATTTCTCCTTAATGTCACCCTAAATATATTTAATCTTAAATGCAGCCAGGTACTCCTAATTATACTCTACATAGAACACCCTAATTAGTTCCTCCCAGAACAAAAGGATATGTTTGAATGGTTATAACTGGAGATGTAACATTACAGCAAATTCTATTTTGCTAACAGCAGAAACAGTTATATATGTTTACATGCTTTTATATTTTATAAATATACTCAGGTATCAGCCCAGGAATATACAGAGAGGTAGAAATGTATTTTCAAACATCCAGAGTGGTAAATGTTTGAAACTCAAAAGCTCTGATACTGTAGCTGACTGCAAGTCCTTGGTTATTAAACAAATCATCCAGAAAACATGTGCGGTGGAAAGACTTCAATGATGCAGGGCCATGTTTATGGTTTTTTACTAATTATATATACTGTGTTTACATATGCTGCTCATGCTTTTTCAATTTTGCAGGTAATGTGTGACTGTGTGTGTGTATCAATGTGGATGTGAGTACCCATGCATGTGTATGTGTAACATCTGTGTATAAGAGTAAGTGTGTGTAAAAAAGAGAGTGTGTTCAGGATATGAATGAAGGTATTGTCTGTGTGCATGTAAAAATAAGCTTGTCTATGAGATTTAACATAAGGGAGTGGGTATGCATTTTTAAAGGAGTGTGAGTAGAAGTGTGACTGACTATGAGCGTTATGGTAAACATAAAAGGGGTATGTGTGTGTGTGCATGAGCTGAAATGTAAATACTGATTTCTCCCCCTTGCATCATAATCTGAAATAGGCAGAAGCTTAAACCTCTGTGGAATTACATTTTCTTTTGTGGCTTTTTTAACGCCATCTCTTTGGTTGTGAGGTTCACATATTTATTTATTTTTTATTCCTTCTGCCACAAATATAGGCAATGTTCCGCAAAGTGATAGCTATCTGTGAACTCAGCAACTTTGCCAGCTAGACAACAGCTTTCAGCCTTACAGCCTGTTGGGAGTGCTAAAGAATTGCCGCGGTCCTGCACTGAAATGGACTGACTTCATCATCAGAGACAGTAAAGGTTTGAGCTTCACATTTCTTCAGCTCTGCTGGAAGGAAAAACGATACCCCTGATAACCAAAGAACATTATTAAAGCTAGTTTTCCAAGGAGTTTAATGATAATTAAATTATTTCTCCTTAAAAAAACCTAAATTGTGAAGCCAGTTATGTACAGTGTGTTTGACATTGTAAGTCTTTGTATTACTGGCTATTAAATAGCAAGTTGATTTGATCTTTTTAAGAAGCAATATAGTGGATTAATCTATGGAAGGGTTTTTTCCAGCATTCTTTGAAGGAAAAAATGAAGCCTACCTACTAAGGTTTTTTTGTCTGCATGCGCTTGTCATCGTCAGAAAAGACATCTGGATTTAATTATTCATCTGCTGTGTGCTTCACAGTTTGATCACATTAGTGATTTCATGACGGGGAGAAGCTTAATTGTACCATAGATAGCAACTTCTTATCTTTGGTACATATTTTTCAGCTGATCTTGCTGCTATGAATAAGATTAATAAAGCGTCCACATTCTTTAAGTTGTGTGAACATGCTGATGATTCTTCTGTGAATTAAAAGTTTCTTAAAATAGTTTTTTGAAGAAAAAAGGGGGGGGGGAGGTGAAGAATCATGAACAAGAGGGCTTTCATTTACACTAATTTATTATTAACCTGTAATACCACCACAAACATGCAGTGGAATGGATTCTGAGGTTTTTTACACCTATGTGAAACTGGAGTCGATCCACTGATTTGCCCTTTAGGCTTATGCTGAGCAGACTCTGGCATACTATTGTTAATTATTATTATTATTGTTGTTAACCACGGTAGCTCTCAAATTGTACTAAATGCTTTACAAGCCCTCACCAGCAGGAAAACCACTCACTGCCCCAAAGACCTTACATTCTAAGCAACAGAACTTTCCATCTGAAAACATAAGCCAAAAGTAATACTTTAATCTAAGGGACTCAACACACTTTACAAACATTGATTCACTGAGTTTATCATCATCTTTAAGAACCCAGGAATTACTGAGTCAAATCTAGTGCATATCCGGACTTCTACTGTGAACAGAACCAGATGTTTCTGAGAAAAATACAAGAATTCCTATCCCGGACAACTATGGCATAACAAAAGGCTGCCAACCTATTCAGTAACTGTTGTTCTTCAAGCTGTGTTGCACATGCTCCCTCTTGGTTTCTGCTCACCTGGCATCCAGTTGTCAGAAAAAATTTCCCTCAAAAAGACCTGCTGGGTGAAATGAGATTCTTCTGATGTTGTGCACACTGCTTGCAGGTATCAAGAGCAATTGGACCTTGTGCCAGAAAAGCTGCCAAGTACAGCTTCAAGGAGCTGTGATTCTGCTCGGTGGGATGACATTGGACAGGTCAGAACAAATGCACATACAGGAAGCTATCCAAGAAGAAATTCTCTGTGGGGAGACTGATTGTCCCTTTATTCTGTCTGCCACTGTAATGAACAGTTAGGATGACTTAGGATATGTCTAGACTGCAAGGCTATTTCGAGATACTGGAGGTATCCTGAAATAGCTACCCCACGTCCAAGGAATACATCTGCTATTTTGAAATAATTTTTGAAATAATGGATGCGGTTTTTCGGCATCCCTGTAAACCTCGTTTCACGAGGAATAAGGAATGTCTCGAAATAGTGTTTTATTTCGAAATTTGGCACCATGTAGATGCACCAAATTTCAAAATAGTCTATTTTGAAATAAAATCAAAATAAGATATGCAATTTGCATATCTGATTGTGTCCAGACAGAAAGCCAGAGCTCTTCTGACATCTAGGTGTAGTAAGATGAAGGCCTAAAACAAAAGCCCTGGTTTGAGGCCTGAGGCCTAGCTAACAATGGACAAAACATGGCTAACATAAAGCAAAGCTAAGCTGTGAGGAAAAGACTTCCTGCTACAGAACTTGGCATGAACTTGGCTGAGAGTGCAAAACACTAACTGGTAATAGGCCCAGGTGCAGAATAGTAATTGGTACTGGTCATAAGTTGAAAGCACATGGTACCAGCAGTTCATTAAAAAAGACCTTGGTACACACTCTCCACAGATACAGACCCAGGTTCAGGAAAGGGTCTAAAATGACAGCATGATGGATAGAGATGATCTAATCAAACCATGAGGTACAGGGTGATGGGTGGTATCTAGCGTCAAAGGGTGTTAACTTGACAGTGTCAGAGGGTGGCAACCTGATAGGTCAGCAGTGATGTGTAAGTTGTTTGTACCTGTATATAAAGTGGTGTCTTTGGGGAGACTATCTTTGGATGACCTAGAGGGCAGTGGAAATTTCCCACTGATTGAGTGATTCCATTGTTACAGGGTACATATGCGTAGTGGTTCAGTAGAGTCTACTGACAACTATTACTGTACTTCGCTTAACAATAAACCTGGCCTGGCATGATCCTTATTTGGTTTGGGGGCTCTCTTGGGGTCCGCTGTGGAGACTAAGTGCATAAGTCAACACAGCACACATCATTGAGCATACACGCAAGCAGCCTTCTGGTTATCATCATCAGTGGAGCCAGACACCTGAGAGTACACCTTGGTGGTAAATCCTGGCCCCTGCTTAACTAACTGTACCAGGATGTACAAACACACCTCTTCCCTACTTGAATTCAGCTTTGGGAGGAATACAGTCACATAAATTGGCTCGTTGGTATAGAAAGATGACAATACTTTTGGGACAAATCATGGATGAGTAAACCTTGTTCATAAATAGTATCATATAGGGAGGCAGACATTAAAGCACAAAGCTCTCCTGAACTTCTGGCTGAGGTGATAGCAACCACAAATGTCACTTTCATTGACAGATGCAGTGGAGAGCAAGTATCTAAGGGCTCAAATGGCATATCCATAAATCTTGAAAATACTCCCGAGAATGGCATCTTGCCCTTGAGGATATGATTTGACTAAACTTTTCAAAATCTCATTAGAGAAAATAGAACAATTGTCCACTTCAGGATGGACTACTGAAAAAGCTGCTAGATGACTTTGATTGAATTAACAGACAAACATTGGCATTTCAGGTATAATAAGTAATCTAGAATATGTTGAACTGAAATGGCAGAGTGATACCCCATACTAGTGACACCTGACAGAAAAAGATCTCCACTTAGATGTAGGAAGATCAGGGACAAAGTGTTTTATCTTTAATTATAATAAGCCCTCTTATTCCAAGGATCTTAAAGCAATATACATATACTCAGGTATTCTGACAATATAGGCTGGGAGGTAGGTATGGATTCTCTTTTCATAGATGGGAAGACAGGTAAAGAAAATACTTTATGTGTCTGTTTCACCCAAAGTCATGCAGTGAGTCAGTGGCATAGCCAAAAATAACACCCTAGCGGGCTGACTCCCAGTCACCTTCTCTGACTAGATGATTCTCCCTTTCAGTAAAGCAATCATTCTTTTTTCCCCTTTTGTAAATTATGGGGAATGAAAGAGATGTTGTTAAATGTTCTCAGTCACGCAGTGCAGCCTGGCTGCCTGAGACTTTGTGACTCATTCCCATCCCAGAGAAGTTCTTTAATCTTCCATAGTTTTCATAGAAGAATCTATTTTATTAGATGTTTCTTACTGGTGAAAGCAAAGGACTGGGAGTCAGGTCTTCCTGTTATCTTACTAATTGTGCCACTGACTTGCTGTTTGACTTTGGTCAAATCATTTCTTCAAACTGACCCTCAATGTCTCCATCTACACAATAGGGATAACACTCAGTCACCTCATAGGGAATATGAGAGGCACAAAGCCTAGGCAAGAATGACTGTGTCAGCTGACCCACACTCTTAGTCCATCACCTCATATTTTGCTTGTCCTGCTGAACAGAATTATCACAACTCCTGAGGGGGTAGTAGGTCACTTTCCCAAATGGAAAAAATTAACAACAGGGGACTGCAGTCATAAAGAGGGACCAGGTTGAGACTTTGCAGAACTGGCACAGGAAAGAGAAGATCTAGCCTGCCAAATTGCCTGTAGAGAAGCCTTTGGAAGAGTCTAGCTCCTCCCATTGAATATGCCCTCTAAAATACCCTGCTACAGGTCAGAGTGGGTATGGGGCACTGCAAAGCCATTCTCTATATCACTTTTCATCCAAGGATCTCAAAAAGTTATGCAAACATTAATAGAGCTGAACAATATTCTTGGAGGCAAGTATTTGATAGCAGCTTTTAACTACCTGAAGGGAGGTTCCAAAGAGGATTGAGAGAGGCTGTTCTCAGTAGTGAGAGATGGCAGAATGAGGAGCAAAGATCTCAAGTTGCAGTAGGGGAGGTCTAGGTTGGCTATTAGGAAAAACTATTTTATTAGAAGGACAGTAAAGCACTGGAATGAGTTACCCAAGGAGATAGTGGAATTTCCATCCCTAGAGGTCTTTAAGTCCCAGCTTGACAAAGCTCTGGTTGGGATGATTTAGTTGGGGTTGTTCCTGCTTTGGGCAGGAGGTTGGACTTGATGACCTCCTGAGGTCTCTTCCAGCCCTAGGACTCTATGATTCCATGAATTTTATGATTCTATCATTACACTTATTTAGTGGATGGTTAGGGGCAGAGAGAGGTTTAGTGAGTTGTTCAAAGTCACAAAGCAGGTCAGTCTAATTCAGAAATAGAACCCGGGAGTCCTGACTCCTATTTCTGCATTTGGTACAAGACATCCTTTAAAACCAAATATACAGCACTTCTCTGCTTATCCAGAGGGCTGGGTAGAAGCTTTTCATTCAATCCTACATAGTAGCTCATATACATAAATCCCCATTAGGCCAGATTATGAAAGGCGCTTAGGACTCTTTGCATGTTTTGGGAAATACTCAGCACCTTGCAGGATAGAATCCTCTCTCTTAGAGACCTGGCTGGTGAGTATTGCTCACGTTCTCAGTGAGAAATTGATTATCAGATTTCAGGTTATGAAGGAATTTCCCCCTTGTCAGATTGGCAGGAACCCTAGAAGTTTTCATCTTCCACTACAGTATGGAGAAAGTATCACCTGCTAGCATCATGTGGGTATATTTCCCCTAATCCATTTCCTACCACTACAGGGGCTTCAGGCATTGATGGCACCTCAGTCTCTCCTGTTAAATGGCTGCCAGGTTAGTCGCCTCAGATCTGAAATGCTTTAGTTTAACTATCATTGTTGGGTTCAACAGAGGGGTATCGGAGTGAAATTTAATGGCCTGTCTTATGCAGCCGGTCAGAATAAATGATTTAACAGTCCCATCTAGCTTCAAACTCAATGACCCGATTAATCCTTTGACAGAAAGGGCAGGGTTGGTTAATAGCTAGCCTAAAAACTCTTTTTAACCTCATGAAAGCCAGTTGTTGCAAACAAAAATGCACAAACCCCAATGAACTAACTAAACAATTTGCCTTCCCTCTCCTGGGGATCTTACACTTCTCATTTTGCCCATTTCTCTGTTGGTTGTAGGACTGCAACACTTTGATTTTCATATTTGACTTCTCTGGTCTCCCTGTGCTTCAAAGCTCTGTAGCCTCCAGGCATTTATGCTGGCCTGCATCCAAGCCAGACATTATGCTTTTTGGCAACTGGAAGGTGCATGCTCAGAGAATACTGGTTCTCTATTCTCAGATGCCTTTATTAAAGGAAAGAGGGCAAGTTGTCAGATATGAAAATAGGAATGGGGACAAGGCAAGTTTCAGAAGCCCCCATGGAAAGAAAACAGAATAAATTCCATTTTTTCAAAAAGAATTCAGCTGATAGCATCCTGTCCTATCACCTTATCCAATCCCCTCTCTCAATCTTCTGTTAACTATTTTACAAAATCTTCAGGAAACCCTGGGGTTATCAAAGCAGCTCTGACTAAAGGCCCACCTAGTTTGGTATCCTGGTTCCTCTGATAAGACACCAGATCACTGGTCCATCTAATCCAATGTCCTGCATCCTGCAATATCTGATCAGATAATCAGGTCCTTCACAACCTGTATCCTACCTGGCAATGACTACAACCTCACCCAATCTTTCTGCTTACTGTCATCCCTTGATATGTTGTGTCTAACTTTTATTTTGAGCTCTTTGGAACAAGGAGCTCTAGTTTGTATTTGCCTATTAAGGTACTAATAGTCCCTCAGGGTATGTCTACGCTACCACCCTAGTTCGAACTAGGGTGGCTAATGTAGGCATTCGAAGTTGCAAATGAAGCCCGGGATTTAAATATCCCGGGCTTCATTTGCATCTTGCCGGGCGGGCGCCATTTTTAAATCCCCTTAGGTCGAACTCCGTGCCCGCGGCTACACACAGCACGGAGTAGGTAGTTCAAATTAGGATCTCTAATTCGAACTACCGTTACTCCTCGTGGAACCTAATTCAGGTTTGGGGGGATGCCTCCAACGTCCATGATCTCCGCACTAAATGGAGGAACGCAACTGTCTACAGGCGGATGGCTGCCAGCCTGGCCACCAACGGCCACATGCGAACCCAGGAGCAGGTTCACATGAAAATAAAGGAGCTGCAGCAGGCATGTGCCTGGGCCACAGTGGGCAGCTCCCAACCAGGGGCAGACCCAGACCCCTGCCCCTATTTTGATGCCATGGACATCATCTTGGGGGGCAGGACAGGCCATGCCCCCCATGTGGTCATCGACCCTGAGGCAGAGCTTGCTGCCTCCTGCTGTTCCAGTCCCTGCTGCCTCTCCTCCTCCCACTCCTTCTCCCCCTCCCGCTTCTTCCTCCCCACCCTCCCCACACCCCCAAGGATGCTGAGGCTGGGAGACAGCTGGACCGGTGAGACCCCCAACCCTCAGCCCTGAGCTTCTCCTCCCCCTTCCTTCCCTTGCTAGCTCCCTCCTCCCAGATTTCCCCCTCCCCTCTCCCACCTTCTTTCCTCAGTCTCACCTCAGTTTCATTCTCCCCCCCCCCCCGACCCCAGCTTTGTTCAATAAAGAGGCTTTGTTGTAATGAACACGTGTCTTTTATTGTACAGCAGGAAGGGGGTTAGGGAGGGGTAAATGGAAGGATGTGAGGGAGGAATAAGGCACAAGCCCCCAGTGGGACACACCAGGGAGACTGTTACTGCCTGCAGAACGTGCTGCCAGGCTCAAAGCAACACGTCCAGGAGAAGCACCAGAGTGCCCAGGGGCAGCTCCGGCTCCATGCTGCAGAGTGCTGTGGTGTCCTGAGTGAGGGCAACTAGAGCACGCAGAGAAAAAAATGCTTTGCTGTCCCTCAGTGAGGTAGGCAAGCAAGCAGGGAAACCTTAGAACCGGCTATCCGGGGGGGTCCCTTTAAGCACAGGTCTCAGATAGCCTCAGGCAGCAGCCACACAAGGTAACTCCTGACCTGATGCCCTGCCAGAACTGGTTGCGGACGGCCTTAAATGTGATTCAGCGTCCTATCAGTGTGGACGCGCTATTTCGAAATAGCAAAATGCTATTTCGAAATGCATTTTGTGTCTAGATGCGTTATTTTGAAATAAGCTATTTCGAAATAACGCTGTAGTGTAGACATACCCTATCTGAATTTAAATAAATAATACACCCAATACTGTGCATGCTGGGAAAAATTATTTTTGGCCTCTGTAGGATGATCAAAACAGCCCTTTAGAGTGCATAGCTTCAAAAGTTGCTTAGTGATCATGAAATTATCCAGCAGTGACACAAAATACTGCAACAAAATTTGACTTGATGACCTCCCACAGCTAAGGTATCAGCAGACCTGGCAAGGAGGATGGGTTGTACTCCCGCCTGCCTGTTTACTAATCTGGTGTCTTTTTGTGTGTGTCAGTTTCAGCTAGTTTCCATTCACTGCAGCAAAGAAAATCAGAGACCTTCAGACACACAGAGGAGTTCTAGAAGCTAATGAAATAAAATCAGGCAACTAAGGGACACTCTGCCATTTGAAGCTTGTGAATTGCCTTTTTGGTTCCTCTTGTTAGATCAACTTATATTTGTTCTATGGGATGCAATTGGCTTCATAGATCAGGATACAATTCAAACTTACTATCACCTTTCTCCACCAGCTGAACTTGTCTTGAGAGTACCATCACTGCCATGAGTGATCAGAGGAGCTGTCTCTGGTACTAAGTAGATTTGTATGAATGGAGAAAAATATGCAAATGCCTAACCACCTTTGAGCAGCACCAACAAACCACGAAGGTTCAGTTCAACATACTGGTTCATTTTATGTTGTGGTTATTGCCGCTCAAACTGCCATGGCTTTTAAAGGTAGGTGGTTCTAGTGTTGTTCTCTTGAGGCTCAGTAAGGAAAAGAGTGACAGATCCAGCTATAAGCCATGATATCCTCCTCCTCCTCCTCCAGATGTGCAAATAACACTGTGATCCTGACTGGCAGCACCTCTGCTATTTCATTTCTGAGACTACAATCTTGTTCCTTCAATGTGTCTCAGTCCTAATCTCCAGGACCCCCTGCTATTGCAGTCCTAGCTGACTTTAGAAGAGAGACTGACAATCATTCCAGAGAGTGTATTGCTTCTGTGATATGAAAAACTGTCCAGTGGAGACTTGTAAAGGCATCACATTCATGCTACTTGTGACATAAGCTAGTTATTTACCAATATCTCTTTGAAGTGAAGACAGTCCATTAACCCCATAAAAAGTTCCCCAACTCTGATTACAGCTAACCATTACCTATAATCTAACCTGCACTCACAAAAATCCATTTCCTGGATGACATGGAGACATGGATCTCAGGCTCTTGTCTTTGGCCATGAAGACTCTCCAAGGAACTGTAGTTCTGGGTCACAGGTGAGCTGGGGAAATGTGATGCGAGCCAGAAGACCCAGAAGATGAAGCAGCTTTGTTGCTCAGCAGTAGGAGTGGAGACGAGACATATCCCTTCCCCATTTAGCCTCTCCCCACGCCTGGTGAGGAAGGCTTGTTGTATTGGTTAAGATTTAGTTCTTCGTGCAAGGATGAGAAAGGTGTGGCCACAGGTTGACATGCAACCTGTGTGGTCCTGTAATGTGGCAATAGGCAGGTTCGTTTAGCTCAGATACAGAAGCACAGCCTATAGAGAATGATGACTCCTCCAGAGCCCTATTACTCCTCTGCAGTTGCTCTATGACTGCCTTGGTGTTGTGTTTTAACTGCTGTTGAACTCCACAAAGAAGCAATCCCTGTTGATTTCTACAGGGCACAGAGGGGAAACTTCCCTTTCCTGCCTGTGTCAGTGAGTCATCATTTCATTCAGAATCCAGCTCCAAAAGGGGTCTGACAATGGTATTAAGACAGGGTCAGCAACCTTTCAGAAGCAGTGTGCCAAGATTTACCTTATCACATGTATGTATGGGTCCGAGTGCCAGTGATACTTTTTAAAGGCAATAATAGTCCTACTTACAGTAGCTTCCTTAATAAATAAAGATTCCGATCTTACTGTTCAGTGTGATCCTTGGCCTTGCTTTGCCTTGCTGAATTCGCCGATCTCGGACTCGTAGTTCGATACTTTAAGCAGCACACAAGCCTCCAAGTGTTCAGTCAGAAACCCCAACTAAACTGTCCCCTGCTTCCACCTCACCACACAGATACCAGCACCCACCCATCCCCTCTTTCCCCCACCCACTCCTGTGGAATCTGCTCCCCCAGACCAGGTGGGGGCTGGGATAAAATCCTACTTCTCAAAGTAGCAGGCACCCGTTGTCTGTCCTGTCCTAACACCCAGCCAAAGCACAAACAAATTATCCACATCTCCCCCACCGACAAACTACCTCCCTGCCTCCACCACACCCCAATGCCAGCACACACCCACTCCATGCCGTCACACACATGCCACCCCTGTCCCAGCTGGGTTACTGGGCTGCCTCTGCCCCACTACCATGGCTCCATTACCGGAGAGCAGCAGTCACATGGCCCAAACCCTAGTCCTGGCTGCCCAGGAGCAGCCCCCCGCCCCAGTCTCAGCCCCACTGCCAAAGGAGCAGCCCACATGGCCCAAGCCCTGGGCACCAGAGCTTGCCCAGCTGAGCTCCCACTCGCCCACCACCAGCAGCAGCAGCAGCTCACCTGCTTTCACCCACTCACTGCTGCTTCTACCGGATCACTTCTATAACAGAGTTGGGCGGGCAGAGGAGGGGGAGAGCACCGACCGCTGGCTGGCACACCGCCCAATCTACAGCCTCTCCACCTGCCCCCCGGAGCTGGTTCTGCAGCTGCGCACCAGCCACTAGACTCAAGCAGCAGCGCAGCCTCTTGCTGGGTGAGGGAGGAGGGACGGGGCTGCTGCTTGAGTCTAATGGCTGGTGGCTGGATTTTATGCCAGTAAAAATTGACTCGCATGCCACCTGTGGCATGCGTGCCAGGTGAATGCCGACCCCTATGTTAAGACAAATGGCAAGACAACCATTTGAAGGAAAATGGCTGTCTCACTCTGCTCCTCTGCCTGACCCCAATGGCATCTCCACAGAAGGCACTCCCAGATGGCTTGTGTAATGTGCAGAATTGATGGCATGGCTTTCGGACTCTGCTTCTACAATGCCACCCTGCCCACCACTGAAGACCTTTTAAGAAATGTTTGAGTCTGCATTTTCATTTTAATGTAATACTGACAAAAGGTGCCACGTTACCAGCAATCAGAGACCTTTAATTACAGAACAGTTAGAGCTGCAAAACCACTCTTCTCCCCAACACACCTATGTCCCCTCACTCTGTGCTGCAGGTATATGCTACAGGTAAGAAGAGAGTTCACTCTTGCTCAGCTGATTGAAATCTTGCCTTCTCTGCTACAGCTGCCAATAAGAGGGACATTAGTGCGCATTATGGCTGCTTTCATCAGTCAGACACATCTTTGAGAAACCAGGAACAAGACCTATCAACAGTTCAGATCTTGACACAGTGATGACCTTCAGTGATGACTTTTAGCCTACACAAGATTTCATCTGGTGACTTAAAAACTAAAGGCTTCAAATCCAATTACCAATCTCCTAAATCATCAAGTCCCCTGTATTTATTACACCCATTGAGATTCCTCAGAAAATGGAGCAGGGGCTGCTCAAGCCACCTATATTATATCTACTATATATTTGAGAAAGTTTGTCTGTCTGTCTAAGAACTCCTAAACTGTAAGAGCTAGAACCATCAGTATTCAGTTCCTCTTATCATAACTTACAGCAAGTAATGGCTTGGTTGTGTTAGGAAATTGGGATGTGCCTGGAATGGGATTATTCCTCATAAAACCATAGAGAAAAGAGACAGAATCACCAGGCAGATGAAACAGGCTGGCTAGGAGTGCAGGGACTGCTTCAGCCCCAAGACTCCTGCCCCCCAGGTGCCCTTTGGGAGGAGGAGGGCTGAACCTGGCTGTTTCCCTTAAATCAGGAAACAAAGAATGTTTGCTGCATTCCTCACTCTGGCTGGGGAGTGCAGGGGGCAGATGAACCTGGACCTGCTCCAGTCAGGGGACATGTATCACACTCCCCTGGCTGCACCTGCCAGAGCTGCAGCAACCATGGAGAGGTGCTTCTCACCTGGCCCCAAGCTGCTGCAGCAAGAGAGGGATGGGTTAGTCCTCTCTCGCTGGGGCAGCCTGCATAATGAACCCTTCAATCCCATCCCAGAGCAATAATTTCAATGAAGCACGGACATTTTCATTTCATTTTCCAACAAACAAATCTTCTAATATAAAGTAACTGTGATATCTTGAGTAACACTGTAATGCAAAAACTGAATTCCCTGTTTGGTGCACTTTGTGGAATGAGTTAGTAGGTCTTAGACTAGAGCCCCATGGAGAAGTGTCCACATCACAAAAACCTCCACCGCAATTGGCAGCCAGCAAAGAGGTTAAGGACAGAATTAGTCACAGACTGAACCTTTTGCTCATCCCCAGAGGCAGGCTCTGGGACAGAAGCTTGCTCTGCCATTGTCCATGGTGCATGACTTTTGTGGCTGAACAGACAAAATCAGTATTAATTAGAGTGCTTTTCATCAAAATTAAATTCATTTACTGTTAGAATGTATAGTGGTATTAACAATTACAGACACATGTTGAGCCTAACATCTTTACCTCCCATAAGGAAAGGACAACACCTTTAAAGCAACATTTCCACTTTTGGTGGCTGCTATAAATAAACAAGCTTCTCACAACCAATACCATGAATACATCACAAAGAGAGAGAGAGAGAGAGAGAGAGAGAACAACTACACCACAATTGTTAACTCTAGAGTTAAACCCAGCCAAAGTTTTTATCGGGTCTGATTACCTACGGGGAGGGGCATTTGTGGTGCCTTGCCATATACTTATGTCATCCTGGGGCTCATGACCTCAGCGGTTCAGTCCCCCCGTGCAGCATGGCTAGATCTCTGCAGTCATTATCTATTGGTCCTTGTGGAAAATGCCAGGTAGAAGAGGCAGAGCGCCTTCCAATAAGCCTCTCTACTCTAGAGGCTGCATCAGTGCCCTTTGCTCAGTTTGGTGGCAAGCACACTCTTCTGTGCTTTCAAATGAGTTTGAGGAGGGGTCATACAAACCTTGCTCAGCACTAGCTTTCCTAGAGTGACATGCAACACTTGTAAATGGTCTGGTCCACCCAGCAAAGTTGTTCTCTGCAGAGCAGTCTGATCCCTATGGCATATTTATTGGCAGCCCTGTGAAAAACATCAGTTCACACCAATGACAAAGGAGCAAATGGTGATAAGGAAGGTCAGAGTGACTGAGTGATCCATGGCACTGCATTAAGATGACAGTCCCTCCTGCAGCTGTGGGCTCACATGATCTGTCTAACACCAGCCACATTTCAAGTTTCCACTTTTGGTGGCTGCAGGAAGATGGCCTGGCTGGTACAATCAGTATTGCGTAGGACAGATTTCTAGGCACACCACAGCTTTTCCTGCTGTCTAGGGCTTGAGTTATTTGCATTTACTAGACCAAGAGCAGCGCTCTGAAATTCTGAGCAAGAGATTTCATACAAGCCCAGTGAGAAATAGATGTGCCAGAGTGGTATGTCAGAGAGGAGGACAGCTCTATCACCTGGAGATGGATTCGTATCCCTTTTGGACAAGAACTCAGTGGACAGATGGCAATGGGTAGTTGTAGAGGGAGCTGCCCATTCAGCTGTCTCATCCCCAGAAAGGTGTATGGCAGATGGGTTGTATAAGATGAATCAACACATTAAAGATACTGCCCCAATGGAGAGGTGGTCTTGCACCCTTACCTGGTGCCTTAGTGTGGGTCTGGGGTAGAAACGGAGAAGTGGCAGACACTAAAAAGGTATCCAGTTTAGAAAATGAATGATATGGTGCTGGTGAAAGGTGCCAGAGTGTCAGCCCTGGAAAACAAAGGTCAGTACATCTGTGTCAGGGAAACATTCCCCAGTATTGTGTCTCAGCCCTGTGATGCTAGAAGTCTGAGTAGCCTTTCTGGCCCTTCCCTTTTGTTCCACCTAGGGACAGACTGTTGCTGAAATACAGGGGAAAGATGAGGGTAAAGACACATTCAGCCTCAGGGTTCCCTAAATTTTCAGTGAAAATTCTCTTGAGGTTAGAACTGTCATCAGGCGACACAGTTAGCTGGAGTGTTAGCTCTGCACACAGTCTGGACTATTATTCAGTTCCACAATATTGTCAGAGGAGAATTCTCAGCTGATGCATCCAAAAATTAGTTTTTGTAAAGTGAAGATTGTATAGAACCTAAGCACAAGGGAAATGTTCCTAAGCATTAACAAAAACAAAACACATTAATTAAAAAAAATAGTTCAATCTATTGTGATAGTGCATAAGAAGGGACAAGTGAAATTGATTAGAAACAATTAGTGATGAGTTCATTTTCATTGCAAATATGAGTGAAATGCAAAAAGTGAACGTGAAATATTCATGGTGAAAAGCACATTGGATATATATTGTATTTTAAAAATCAAAAGAACTACTGGCAACACAGAAGAGGTAATTAAAAATAACATTTTAACATAACTAGGAAGCAATACTGCCTTGCAAATGCACTTTGTTACTGATTTGCATGAGTCCCTAGAACTCCAGTTCTAGGATCGCACTCAACTCTGAGCTACTTCAAATTCTGACCTGGGGCACCTGCTCTCCTGATGCACCTCATTCCTGGTCTGTAGTACCATCTGCAATTTCCATTCTAAACCTTTAAAGCAAAAGTAGCCAAACTGTACAAAATGTACTCTATGAACAAATGACCATTGAGGATTAGTTTGACATGATCTTCATCAGCCTATTACTACAACTTTGTACTTAAATAGCATTTTAATTGAGGATCTCAAAACACTTAGCAATAAAACCTGAAAAGACCCTTTTAAAAAATGCAAGCATACTTCCAAACTCAAGCATGGCAAGTTTATGTGACCTGCTTGAGGTCACCCAATGGCTCCATTTCAGACTCCCAGTTCGCTGCTTTAACCGCTGGACTACAGTTTATACTGCATCACTGGACTCTCTACCTTACAAACAATATTCCTTTAAACAAAACTCCAGGACCCCAGAAAAGTGAGTCCAGATGTCCTCCTTCTGGTCACCACCCCAATCAGGGCATGAGAAGTGAAGGCTTTGCAGCATATAGCCAATGAACCATAACTCACCACAGAGCCCAAATGCTGGGAGCGGTCATTGTCATAATTATAATGGGAAGCTGCTCTTTCTATGCCACTAACCATGGAGAATAGTCATTTGAGTTTTCCTGCACTAGAATAATTCTCCTTTGGGCAATACCATGTGCAGGAAATGTACCCTGCAGTTACCAAACGATTGTGGTATCCCTTGTTCACCTCTCTCTATAGCAGACGTCTGCTTGAGAATCCCTAAACCAGGTTTGCATTAGCTTTGTGTAAGGTTCTGGAAGTACATATTGTTAAAGAGAGTCTAGAAATCAGTTCCTGGAAGAAGGAAACAATACTATGTTTACACAGGTCAGAACAGAGCACAGTACGTACAGTGTGTCCTGCACTATAGCTGGTTTCACTGTCAGCAGCAACAACTGTCTCAGTGAACGTCTGTTCTCATTTATCTTTCTGTATTGCCATGTTGGGACCTCGCAACTTCCATGTTATCTCATGTCACACCTGTGAGAAAAAGCAGCAACATGTGCATGCATAGTTTGGACTGCAGCATAGTCATGGGAATGCGCAGAAACTAACACAACTGAACTCATCATAAGGTCAAGGGCTAGCTCCAATTCCAGAGGTGGTGAGATCCTTACCAGCTCAGCTTCCTGCACCCCAGGAGTCATTCATTCCAAAAAAGAGTCCTTGGTATTGCTGCCATTGTTCTCCTTGGGGGTTCTCAGCTGTGGGAAGACCTTTCAACTATGGCTAGGGCCCCATCAGAAATAATACTACCACCTAACTCTTACACAGAACTTTCATTCATAAAGCTCAAAACACTTCACCAAAGGAAGGAAGCATCATTATCCCCCTTTTACAGATGGAGAAGCTGGGGCATAGGGATGCGAAGTGCCTTGGTCAATGTCATACTAGCAGGCCAACAACAGAGCTAGGAATAGATCTCAGACTAACTGAGGTCCAGTCCAGTGCCATACCCACTGGGCTAAACTGCCAGAAAATGGCTGGTGGCTGATATTACTTATTTAGTGGAAAGATGGTGCTTAGCACTTTACAAGCAGTAAAGATAAAATCAGTTCCTATAACTCTTTAAAAAAATTAACTGTAGAAAAGACAGGATGTCCAGGGAAATCCAGAGCAGGTACCACACAAGAGAGTTTTTATTACAGTCATCTCTGAATCAGTGTTTTACCTAGGTAGTATGGCTACACCTGCTCTCTGGGAAAACACCACACACTTTGGGTTGCTGGACCCTGTAATCCTTCTCACCACTGCTTTGATCAGATGGGAGGTATCAGCCGTGGATGGCAGATCTTACTCTTTCAATAGATTTATTCCAGATTTACACTAGCATAACTGAGCTTAGAACTGGCCTGCTCTTTTCCCTGAATCATTATATTGAGTAGAACTTCATTTTATTTCAGAGGAAGTTATCTTGAGCAACATGGTGCCCATATGTGTATGGTAGGAAAGGCCTCTCTATAGATCTAGTCTGCAGTAACTCCTGGGATCAGAGGAGCCCAAACCTGGGAGCCATGCTGCTCCATCCCAGCAGTGGCCCTCTTCTCCTGCCAGGTTTATCAATTGCTATTCCTATCTGTGTTGCTTTGTTTGCATGTATGTGACAGCTTTTATATACGTTTGCCCTGGAAACCTCTTGGGGTGCCACAGAAGAGGAGACAGAATCAGCAAATGTGCATCAAGAAGATAAAGATAAATTAAAAGAGGTTAGTTTATCAACTAGCTAGAAAATACTCTTCAATGTGGCTTTAATTGTAAGATTTATTGTCAGTGCTGTCTTTTCATGGTGTCAGTATCATCCACATCCTCATTCTCTCCCAGAGGAAGGTGGGAAATGGAAGAAAAACACTGACATAAAATGGGGAAAAGGACAGAAATACTATTTAGGAATTATTTTAGCAGATGCCTGCCACAGTACAATTCCATCTCACCCTCCTAATCCACTTGCTGTAGGAAGCAAAGAAATGCACAGCAGGGTGATTTGTGTTTAAAGATCAAAGGGCAGATCATGTTGGTGGTAAAAAGCAAAGCAAATTAGATCTTAAACTGTATTAAGACAGGAATTGAAAATAATGCAGAAATTGTCATCACAATCATACAAATCAGTGCTGCAGTTCAACTGCAAGCAGTGAGTTCAATTTGGACACCTCATCTCAAGAAGGTCATAAGAGAAAAACTAAAAAAGGTCCAGAGACACATTTTAAAGAGTAAATAGAATAAGGGCTTGATTCTCTACTCATTCATATTTTTTTTGCTCTGGTATGGAGTTACTCCTGTTTTTCCCTAGTGTGAACAAAAAGAGAATCAGACATAGGACTTTTGGTTTGGAAAGAAGAGTAAGAGAGGAGTACATCTGAAAGAATGCATATATAGACACAGCTATTTACCTCAACCAGTAATACAAAAGTAAGTGGGTGCTCAAAATTAAGAAAAAAAAATCAGGCTATATATGTTAAACAAATAAATGTGTCAGTATTTTATAACTTGTGGAATCTGTGGCCCCAGGATATTACAGAGGCCAACATAATAATAAACTTTCCAGAAGGACTTACAGTTTTCATGAACAGCACTGGCAGTGTCCTGAGGTACATTAATATTACAAGGATTTATCAATCTTCATACTCCTTAAGCTGACTGCTGGAGATGGGGTCAGTAAGACATCCAGCATAGACAAAAAGCCATCATTAGATGATTTGTGGGGCATTATCCCTTCCTCTGAAACATCCCAGATGCTCTGACACCTGTGGAACATTCTGCTAAACCTGCCTGTGAGTTCAGGAATAGTTCTGCTATGGAAGTTCATCATCTTTCTATACACAAGCAACACCTTCCTCCTTGCCATGTTCTGCAGGTCAGCTGGAAATAGAAATGACAAACACTGACAGAGAGGGGATTTTCTGCTAGCTGGCTAGGATCACAAGCCAATAGATAATTAGTTATGTCTAAGAGGCAGATCTGCTTCAGTTTCTTATACAGGTTGAACCTGTCTAGTCTGGCACTCTCGGGACCTGACCAGTGCCAAACTAGAGAATCTGCCGGACCACAGGAGGTCAATATTGTCTAGCAGCATTGCCAACACTTCCACTGTTACGGGGCTCTTAAAAGATATATAGAGGTAAATTAGAGCTAAACAACAGCACAGAACACCGAGAGCCAGGACTAGTGGCTGTAAATGAACTCTATGGGATTGTAAGAAACTTAGCCATACCCACGATAAATGGACATCCAGCTAACTAAAAACATGCTGGACTACACAGATGTTGCCAGACTATAGAGTGCCTGACTAGAGAGGTTCATCTTGTATCTGTGGACATTTTCTATCAGACTGAAAATACAATAGAGAAATGGGGAAGGCATGGAAGAAAGTAGGCAGGAAACATGAAGGGCGGCATAACAGACGAGGAGAGCGACGGTAGGATGGAGAGACAGTGATAAGAGAAGTAATGGCTATAAAAGGAAAAATTATGAAAGCTGAGACAGAAAAGGGTGAAGCAGCGATCCGGCAGTCTAACAATGTTCATGTGAATTCTTTTGCGGTGACAGTTGCCACTGATGGCAAGTCATAAACATTAATGGCAGAGCAGTTTCAGACGGTACAGCAGAGGTCATTCACAAGTACACCAAGTGGCAGAGAGCCTTTTTTAATTTAAAAGAAAAAAGGATCCAGCATTTGATATGAATGGTTTTTCTTTGATTTGTTTTTAGGATCTCCAGATAAAGACACCACAGTAAAAAAAAAAAAAAAGCACATCCAGGCTCATCTTTGTACAGCAGCTTGGAACAGCGTGGTGAGGGGTTGAATGTCAGTCTGAGAGCACAGAGCAGTGGAGTCGAGGTGTAGTTTAACAATTAAATCTGTGCTTCTGCCAGTGTCATAATTATGCTCCACTTTATTAAAAACATCACCACTTAGGATTGGTGAGCTTTCAGCTTTGTAAGGGAAGAACAGTGAACAAACCTCTCACAAGGGCTATCAGTACAAGGGTCAAACTCCACGCTTTGCCACAGAGGAATCAGAGCCTAGGAACATTGTTTGAAAAAATTCAATGGCTAATAAAAACCCTTTGTCAGTTCAAATAGGACTTTGAATCAGAGAAGCTGTCACAGAGGGAGCAGAAATACTGGAAAAATAAACTAAGTGAACATACCTGGGGAAAAGGACATCTTATAGAAGCAGGCGCTGTCTCCTAGTAAAATCTTAATTTGTTTCTCAATGTCCAGGAAACAAATACCTAGTGTAGCTGCTATCACCACAGACAAAAAATGCTAAGTTAGTAGAGCACACTTCTGCTGCATATGATGATGAAATACAGATTAGGGCACCTGTCTGCAGTTGATGCCATGGTGCTTCAGAAAGGGATCCATTTGAAAAGGCTCAGAAACCTGAAGCTTGGACTATTGTGATAATTAAAGAGTCCACCCTACTTTTTGCTTTATTAGGAAAGAGATTAGTCCTGGTGAAGTTCCAGTTTGGTTAATTTGTGCTTTAACTCAGTAGAGTAAATTTTTTTCCTCAGAGACTGAATTTCTCCATTATCTAATACCAGCTACACCGTAGACTAGAGCTGGAGAACGTCAAGCCTGGCTGCTGGATGTGGCCCCCAGGTTGCCTGGATCCGACTCCCAAGGCTCAGGGCCCCTCCCTCACCATTGGGGAGCCTGTGATGATGCTCCAGGCTCTCTGCTGCCCCCCATGGGGCTGGAGCACACAAAATCTGCGAGACTGGGTCCCCCTAGGCTCTTGTGTGCGAGGGGAATGTGGGGAGTGTCTCTCTCAGTTGGGGGTCATGACAGTGAGGCTGGGTCTAGACTACATCCCTCTTTTGACAGAGGGATGTAAATTAGACACTTCAAAATTGCAAATGAAGTGAGGATTTAAATCTCCTGTGCTTCATTTTCATAATCGTGTAATGGTGCTCTTTCGAAAAAGCGCTATTTTGAAAGTAAAACCATGGTCTAGACGCAGTTCTGTCGAAAATGGCAGGCTTTTTCAAAAGATCCTGTACTCCTCGGAGTACAGGATCTTTTGAAAAAGCCTGCCATTTTCGACAGAACTGCATCTACACAGCCGTTTTATTTTCGAAATGGCACTTTTTCGAAAGAGTGCCATTATGCAGTTATGCAAATGAAGTGGGGGATATTTAAATCCCCCGCTTCATTTGCGATTTTGAAGTGTCTAATTTACATCCCTCTGTCGAAAGAGGGATGTAGTCTAGAGACAGCCTGAGGGTTTGTTTTGTTTTTGCTTCTTACTTGTGAGCATCTCCCAATTGATTTTTATGTGGGTCAGAGGCATAGGTAAAAAGAGTTCCCCACCCTTGGCATAGACAATGAATGATCCAAGGTCCATGGAGATATGTGGCTTTTAACATAGGTGGTGGATTTGTGGCTATTGATTAATGCGATGAAGAAACTAAATAAACCCCATCCAGTTAGTGGACAGAAAAATAGGGCGGCCCCATTTCCCATGCTACTGTGGAAGTCACAGCACTGCCCACTGGTATTCTGTTATATGGATCCATTTGGGCAGCCTCTTACCTCTTCTAGGTATTATGTTGAAAGAAGCAACTGAACTCTGAGATTCCCCAACTCAGACACAAGGAGGAAAACACTCAGAGGGATTCAGCTCTGCTAGGTTATTTGGTGAAGGCAGCAGGTCAATCAAACTTCTAATTGTCTCTAATTGGTGCTCTCCTAAGCTGTAACATTCTCACCATCAGCTCAGTGCCAATCAAAATGGCAATTGTTTCCCTTCATTAAAGGCAGCAAAGGAATTCCTTGTCTGATTCTTATAAGCCAAGCCCCACTGCTCAGTGCAAGTAAGAAGCAAAGCAAACACATCAGCACACAGAGGAAGTGGAATCCAGAGAGATCTGAACTAGAGAGATGAACAATCATTGCTCATCGCTCACACCCCAATGATCTCCTTTCCAATTATTTTTATTGTTACCTCAGACCATTTTTTAAGTATTCAAGAGGACTGACCCTTCTCAAATAGTATTTCCTGTATTGAATCCTGGTCTGGACCTGGATCCATATCTGAGCTTTCCTGAAGACAATGGGATTAGTCAGCAAGTAAAATCTACTGGCCCGAGCAAAAGTTTTCTGGGCCATCTGGGTCTCCAGGTTTTACAGCTCAGCTTTTCATTCCTCTGCATCTGGTTTCCAGGCAGAATATGAAAGTGTTATGTGTTAACAGTTCCCTGTCTCTTCTGTGGACCTCTGTCTGAATTGGCCCACCTTAGCAGAAGCAAGTGTTCCCAAGGGGGGCAGCTCAGAGATGTTAGATAAGGGGTGCAACAGACGTATGCAGGAAGTTCAGTTCTGCAGGTGTAGTCTCCCTGTTGCTTTGTATAATTGTTATCACTCCCCATGACTTCTCAGTAATGCCCCTTTGGAAGACATGAAATAGGACAGTGTTTAATCCAGGGGTTGGCAATAAACAGCCTGCGGGCTGAATGTAGTTCACCGGGATTAGCCCCTAGTGGTCCACTAGATGCTTCATTCACCTTAGCATCTGCAGGTACGACCACTAGCAGATCCTGTTGGCCGTGGTTCACTGTTCCCAGCCAATGGGACCTGTGAGAAGTGGTGGTCCAGTCTATGGTGTTTCATACAGCTCCCATTGGTGAGGAATGGCAAACCGCTGCCAACAGGAGCTGTGAGCAGCCATGCCTGCAGACATGCAGGTGAATGAAGTGTCTGGTAGCCTGAAGAGGCTAACCTTAGCAAACTGCATCTGGCTCATGGACCATCTATTACCCATACCTGGTTTAGCCATAGTCACCTTTCATTATCATCACAGGCGTCTCTCTCAAATCTGAAAAGAACAACAAACCTGGCCAAAAGCAGTTTACAACCAGAGAAGATGGAAACCTCAGTTTTAAAAAAATGACCTTCAGCTACTGCAGTGTTTAAATGGGGTTTGAATAGGAGAAAAGTGCTCAGTAAATTCAAAGCAACCAAGCTTGACAGAGGCAAAAAGACAGCTGGTCTGTGCCATTACCTCCCTCTGCCTTTGAAATGATCCTCAATGTTGTAAACTGTTATTTACATCCTCTAGTCTATTTCATTTGTGACTTGCTTATGGAAGGAGATGATATTGCTCTCCGTTCACCTGCCCCCCCCCTTGCTCCCCGACAAAAGCGCTGAATTACTATCCTAATACTCCTGGCAGCCTTTGATGCCTGGAATCCATCACTGCAAGAACGGGCTTCAGGAAATAAATCCCTACCCACAAAGCCTGCAGAGCCCCATCATGAAAAAGCTATACCCCTTGGGAATACGAAAAGGATTCCAACTGAGAGGAACGGCACTGAGAACCTGATCCAAGACACTGGTCATGCTACTGGATCCTGCACATGAACCATCATGCAATTAATTGCATCGTTAATGCATAATAACAAAGCTTATTTCAGAATAAAGACATGGCCATTCCTTTGCAAGCAACAGGAATTACTACACAGTCACTTACTCCTATTACTCCAGTGTCTCCAGAATCCAGGGCAACCAAGTCAGCTTCCGGCTGTGTGATCCTTTTTATTTATCCCTATTCAGGTTCTTCTCCTCCCCTATTGTCCTCTCATAATAATAGACTCAATAGGCAGTGACATCAGAACTGGGGACTGGCATCATTCTGAGATGCCGTTAAAAGGCAGGAGACATTTCTCAGCCGTTGTCTTTCACAGCAGACTTTTTTTAATTTCTGTTAAAACTGGACACCCATAAGGATTTAGGATTAGTGGGTTGAGCAGGTCACATCACCTGGGCTACCCTGAAGCCACTATGGTTCACTTACACTCTGAATTCCCTTTACTCAAGTTTCTGATATGACACCAAGGGATAGGGATAGGGCAGCCCTATTTTGGGGCAGACTCTAGGATATGGTTACTTTGACTCAGGGCTGCACTCTGCAGTGTGGACACCAGGAACAGATTAGAAAAGTGTTAATGCCAGGTTAGAACACAATGAAGGGACTCAAGCGCAGGGTACCCTAACACAGGTCAGCTGTCTTGAGTCCCACTAACCATGGGCTTTCACTGTAGGGTAGCCATCCCCTGAGAGGTGCCATGGGGGGATATTTAGTTTGTCCAGATTTCTGGGTGGGGACCTGAACCTGTTCTATATTGTATGATTAAGAGGAGCCCCTAACAATTGAATCTGATCCTTGCTGCTGCAGAAATCACCTGACAGAAGCACTCCCTGTCATAGATTAAATCCAAGGGGGAGGTAGGCAGCTAAGCACCTCATGAGCATGGTAAGAATCACATGTAAATCTAAGCTGTCTCACACATGGTCATTCTCTGGCCATATCCTACCCCTCCTTAAGCTTGATCTCTTGAATGTGCAGGAGTAGGAACCCAAGAGAACTGACACTCACTCCCATTCACTGTAAAGGAAATGCCTAGTGCTACTCTGACTTGTATCTACATATAGCCTCCATTCACAGTTGCCAAGACACGCATGTTAAGCTCTCTGGTGAGCATAACACAAGGCATGTGGGATCCAAGTAAGAAGCTATAGACAGCAGTAGTTGGAGGAGGGCTCACAGCAACACCATACAAGAATTTAGGGTAGAAAGTGAAGGAGAATGCAGTAGTCAGCTGAAAATGCAGGGGGATTTTCAAAGCACCGCACAAACTAACAAAGTAATGCTCAGCCTTGCCTGTGAGAGGTCAGTGACACGATTCTCCCTGTTTTACAGATACAAAATGGGGCCATGACTTGGTCATACAGTGAATGAGTCAGGATTCGAATTCAGCTCAGAAACCCATATTCAGTCCAACAGACCACACTGCTTCGCTAACTAAATCTCCAAAAACCTAAGCCATGGCAGCTCAACTCCTGCAGCATTGCTGCTTTCCATCTTTGCCCTTGACTGTTCCATCAATCTTCTCAGCATCAAATCCACTCTCAACTGTCAACAACCCCTCCTCATCCAATAGATTAAGCTCTTCCTACAGGAGGGAAATATATTAAAGGAATAATAATAATAATAATGCTGATAACAATAAAGAGTCTCAGAAATATATATTTCCTGCTCCCTCCCTCCCTGTCTCCCCTCATTCAACAGCCTCTCAGCGATAGCAGCATTAATCATCAGGGCAGCAGCTGGGAGATAAAGACCAATCAGAATTTTCCTGTGCATTATGGTGTGTGTATGCACATGTTTGGGCGGGAGACAGCAGCAGAATAATCTGTCATTTTATATATCTATGCTGCTGGAGTCGTTCAGGACTGGTTCCCCATTGTTACTGCAGATTAAAATCACTCCTGTCCTTCTGCTCTCTTAGGAGGTCACCTTTCAGAAAAGGAAATAAATATTATGACAAGTTAAATCTTACCTAATTTGTATTTATTTATGTATGTTCTCAATCGGCCTTAGGGGTAGGAGGTCTCATATACATGGGGCGGGAGAGATAGATACCACCATGGCAGGACTGCTTGCCAAGAAGCCTTAAGGATGTCTTCCTCGCGGTCATAAGGTTTGGTGGTTGTATTGGAGCTGAGCTGCCTGATGATCCTGCAGGGGCTTGGGCAACTTTAGGGGAGTGCCCAAATATAGGCAAGCCTGATTCTGTCATAGCTGAAGCACTCCCCACTGAAAACAGGTCTTGTATTTTGAGGAGTTTGGATAAAAGCTTTTCACTGATGAGAAAAGAAAATGGAACAGGGTGACAGGGCTTCAGGTCTAAATGTTATGGTCCCTCAGTTACACTTCTTCCAAAGCCAGGGGCAGGGCATAAAAGACATAGAGTAGAAGGGTTGCAAAACGGTGCATGTCAGAAATCTTCCCCCGCAGTCAGTCCAAAATACAGTAGCTAAAACACCTACTTCCTGCCATGCCTAGGCATATCACTCCTCATCTCTGAAGCCTTCTCTTTCTTCCCACATGAAATTCAGCCCCCTATTTTCAGATACAAGGCTCTTTGGTGCCTCATCTTTGCCTGTATCCTAGAACTCATTCTCTCCTCTTGTTTCCTTCACTCCACTCAATAATACAAGTGCTCCCCTCTCACCTTAGCCACTTCATGACTTCTGCTAGGCTGCCAGCATGTCTGGACATAACCTTTACTTTGTTCACAAAGCATTCTGTCCCTCTCCAAAGCAGTTTCTTCAGGCAACTCTATTTGCATCTGAAAGAGAGCAACATTTGCCACCCATCACCTTTTAGCACTGGTGTTGGGCACTGGAGGCAGCACTGATAAAGATGGAAGGTTGCCCCTTGCCGTATTACTTAAAATACCTGCCAGACCAGACTGAAAGAAGGTGCAATTTACTTACTCCAAAAGAGAGAGTGACCTGAACATTCAAGGGAAACATTCACATCCTGCACAATACATGGACAGTTGGAATCCATGGGCTCTACTTTTTCCACTGAAATTTGTCAAAATAAATACATATTCTGTGGGGAGAGAGATAGAAATCACTCATGAGCCCAGTGTATAGCATCCTACCTGCTTACAGGATATGCTAATGGGAAGAGAAAGGGTTGGCTGTAAACAGGTCTGAGTGTCAGTCAGGTCTCATCAAGCCACAGTCACTGATCACTAGCAGCAACAAGAGTTTACTGCGGCAGCTGTGGCTCACAACTCAGTGACATCTCATCTCACAGATGAAAAAAAGAAACTGGTGGGAATCTTTATGTTTGTGTTAACTAACAGCACCATTCCTCTAAAGAAACCCCAAGGCATTAATTAAATGGCTTCAGAAAGTGGGGCTGTCATAACAGCTTGGATGTGTTTCTAATTTCCAACATCCCAACATGAGCCAGGAATAGTAAGAGGCACATTCCCATCTCTCAGCTAGTCATATAACAAAACAAAATGGAAATATCTGCCCTGTCCGTCTGCAGCTCCCAGTCATTTCCCTCTGGTGTATAAATACCAAAAAGAGCACATGTGCTTTTAGAGAAATGTGAGTCAATCCTCTGACTACATCTGAGCTGTAATAATCAATTCAATGTTATTTATTTCTAAGCAGATGTTTACTCTGTATTGTCTTTTGTTGTATCCTGCCACTGTACAACTGTGTTAGAAAAACAAACCTTTTCTCTATTCATTTAGCAGGGCCAATAATGAAATTTGTGCCTGTTAACAATATCTAGCTATAGTATCTATCGCCATACAAGCCAAATTTTGAAAGAAGTCTCCCAAGTTTCACCCACATGGTTTACAAGCACTCCTGTCTGGCAATGCAAATACCATATGCTTTGGAGTGTACAAATACAGGAATTCGTGCCCACATAAGGGTGCACGCTGACTGTAATTTAGAATGTTTCTTGGGTAATATGACACTGCATACCTACAGTATCTATAGATTTATCTATTTATCAGTAGACCTGTTGCATCCACCCCACGCATCTGTTTTACCCATTGGCTGGGAAGCTGCCTACTTCTCTGCAGTACAAATAGACCACTGAGATCAGTCTTTAAAGTGTAGACCCATCAAGCCCTTTATTCATTAGAACTATGGAGTCTAGAGTATAAAAATATCATTGGAGACTCATAACAAGCAAAGAGAAAATTAGAGGCCAATTTCCTTCTTCCCAAAATTATTATCTAAGAGGACAAAAGAAAATAATGCCTGTGCTAAAGCATGGAGACAGATGTATTTTTCTTGGCTGACAGTTAAAGTCTAATTAGACTGACAAATCTTCTGTGCTTTTTCTCTTTTGCGAGCTGTGTAAGAGAAGATTCAGCCCCAAAGCCACACATCATGGAAGGATGTTAATCAACATTACAGGAGTGCAGAGGCTAAAGAAAATGCTCCTGTGAGGCTGTGTAGACTAGTGGTTAGAGTAAATCTCTGCGCGTCAGAGAGGACCTCAGCTGAGCCAGTGGAAATCAACTCTTGACAAATAACGGACAGTCTTCCTTCCCCTGCTTTGTATTTCTTATATAAGACTTCCTGAAAGCACCTTTCATTATTATATGTTATTGTTGGCATTCAGTACCATTTCTGAAAGCCCTCAGAAACAATTAATTAATGTAGCCTCCCAGCTACTGCTGCAAATCAGGAGAATATCATTAACATCATTTTACAAATAGGGATTCATGTCACAGAGACTTGCACCAGTCAAATGGTGTATCTGCTGTAGAGCTCAGATTTCTTGATTCCTTGTTCTATGCCTTAATAATGAGACAATACTTCCTCCTTATTACAAATGATGCAATCCTTACTCACATGAGTAGTTTTTTCTTACTCTCTGAAGGCCATGGAGATACACCTGACATAGGGTTGAAACAGTCCAATCCAGGTGATACCATTTTTTCCCTTGCACTTAGGGCTAGTAAACACAGTGTGCTTAAGGATCATTTAGGTCTGAGTAAGTGTTCTATGGGGTGCAAATGTGAACTCCTTACCCAGTACTTGATTTCAGAAGGACTTCTGCCTAACTAAGGACTTTAATCCTAGACCTGTCCTGGATGGAACATACAAACCAATGTCAAGCTGTTTGAAGTGGCAACTCACAGAATATGCCTGAAGCTGGTAAATATTGGTTTTGAATAGCCAGATTGGCAGCAGAAGTCAGGAAAAAGAAGGCCACCTCTAGCTAAGCACATTTTCTGACAGATTAGAAATCTCTCAAATCCACAAACCACAGAGTTGTTTCAGTAAACTCCAGCCCTTTCCCAAATTAGGTAGGCAGGTCAGTGAGGTTCAAAGACTATAACAATAGAAACAAGGCTTCTAATTAAGAACATGCCTGCTAGAAACAGTGTTCCTCCTGACATGAGACAATGTCATGACACTCATATAAAAATAGCCTGCTCTCCAAGCTACTCACTTTAAGCAGGAGACAGCTGCTTGTCTCTCTGCCCTTTATATGGTAGTATGGGGAAGCAGAGCTCCCAGAGAGGATATTATTGATATAGAAGGGCCTGGTGTGTCAGGGCCCTGAGGTCCACAAGTGTAATTTAATACAACACACCTCACTTCTGAGCAGACCTGCGCTTGAATTCAGTATAAAACCTGTGTGAGAAAAGGTCAAAACGTTTGAACTCAGAGTCACTAGACATAGCTTAGTTATCTAAGTTATTCTTAAAGAAGCCTTATTGAGGGTGCAGGAACAAACCATCCCAATGCGCAGAAAGAACAGAAATATGGCAGGCAATCAGCTTGGTTTAAAGGGAGAAATCTTTGGTTTGCGTAAACAGAAAAAAGGAAGCTTGCAAGAAGTGGAAACTTGGATAGATGACTAGGAAGAAGTATAAAAATATTGCTTGAGTATGCAGAGGTATAATCAGGAAGGACAAAGCATAATTGGAGCTTCAGCTAGCAAGGGATGTGAAGGATAACAAGAAGAGTTTGTACAGGTATGTTAGTATTAAGAAGGTCAGGGAAAGTGTGGGACCCTTACTGAATGGGAAAGGCAATCTGTGGAAGATGATGTGGAAAAAGCTACTACACTTAATGCTTTTTTTGGTCTAAGTCTTCACAGACCAGGTCAGTTCCCAGACTGCTGCACTGGGCAACACAGTGTGGGGAGGAGGCAAGCAGACCTCAGTAGTGAAAGAATAAGTAAAGGACTATTTAGAAAAGCTGGACATGCACAAGTTGATGGGCCAGATGTAACGTACCCGAGGGTGTTGCAATAGTTGGCTGATGTAATTGCAGCACCACTGGCCATTGTCTCTGAAAATATGTGTTGATTGGAGAGATCCCAGGCAACTAGAAAAAAGCAAATGTAGTGCCCATCCTTAAAAAGGGGAAGAAGGAGAATCTAGGAAACTATAGACCCATCAGAGTCACCTCAGTCCCTCGAAAAATCCTGGAGCAGGTCCTCAAGGAATCCATTTTGAAAGACTTGAAGGAAAGGAAAGTAATCAGGAACAGTCAACATGGATTCATCAAGAACAAGTCATTCCTGACCAAATTAAGTGCCTTCTATGTTGAGATAACTAGCTCTGTGCATATGGGGAAAGTGGTGGACATGATATACCATGACTTTAGCAAAGCTTTTGATACTGTATCCCATAGTACTCTTGCCAGCAAGATAAAGAAGTATGGATTATAGCCGACTAGCTCATCGGGCACAATGGACAGTGATCAACAGCTTGATGTCTTATTGGCATCTGGAATCAAGCAGAGTGCCCCAGGGGTCAGTTTTGTTTAATATGTTCATTAATGATATGGAAGATGGGATTGATTACACCCTCAGCATGTGACATCAAAGCTGAGGGGGGAGGTAGAGGTGCTGGAAGGTAGGGATAGGGTCCAAAGTGACCTAGACAATTTAGAGGATTAGGCCAAAGAAATCCAATGAGGTTCAACAAGGACAAATGCAAAGTCCTACACTTAGGATGGAAGACTCCCATCCATTGCTATAGGCTGGGGACTGACTGGCTAAGTGGCTGTTCTGCAGAAAAGGGCAGGAGGATTACAGTGGATGAAAAGCTGGGTATACGTCAACTGCGTGCGCTTGTTGCCAAGAAGGCTAACAGCATATTGTGGTGCATTACTAGGAACAATGCCACCAAAAAAGGGATGTGATTATTCCCCTCTATTTGGCACAGCTGAGGCCACGTCTCGAGTATTTCACTGAGTTTGGGGCTCCCTGCTACAGAAAAGGAGGTGAATTAATTGGAGAGAGTCCAGCAGAAGGCAACAACAATGATTAGGGGGCTGGGACACATGATTTATGAGGAGGTTGAGGAAATTTGACTTATTTAGTCTGCAGAAGAGAAGAGAGAGGGTGGGGGATTTGATGGCTGCCTTCTATTACTGGAAGGAAGGCTTCCAAGCAGAATGCAGCCAGGCTGACAGAACAAGGAGCAAGTTGCAGTGGGGGAGGTCAGGCTTGAGAAAGCCTTGGCTAGGATGATTTAGTTGGGATTGGTCCTGCTTTGAACAGGGGGTTGGACTAGATGACCCCTGAGGTCTTTTCCAACTCTACTCTTCTATGATTCGGATCAAAAATACTATATTAAATGCTTTGAAACAAATCTCCTTTCCTCAGCTTCATTTTTCCATTAGCAGGCAAGCACAACTCTGGGAGGCAAAATACAATGAAACCTTGAAGGAAGGTGTACAGACAAGGGTCACTGCCATTTCTTAATAGTAGTAAATATAGACTTGCCAATGGATTCTGGGCATACATTTCAATTGTTCCTTACTACAGACCTGTACTGCCTCTATCCCACACTTATCTCATGTTCATTGGCAAAAAGTATTGACATCAGAAAGGAGACGTTATTACTGATGTTACAAATATCGTTCAAACATGATGCTTCCAGTAACATGATTTTTCCATGTCCCTCATGTTGACTAATGATCCCACATTGTATCCCATGCCTGGGCCTTTTCATATTGAGAAGTTTGAATGTGGGTCTCTCTCTTTCTCTCTCTCCCCCTCGCTGTGCATGTAAAGATCTTTCCAGATTTTCTAGGCCCTTTCAATTAACCACACATGAAAATGCTAGTAGTGGTACTCTAAGTTATTGAGCAAAGGGAACATCTAGGAGTGGCATTAGGAATAGAGGATAACATAGCGACAGCCATGACCCTATATACTGCATACCAAGTTGAACTTGCACAAGTTCCTTGGATTTGGCAGCTTTCTCATATGCTAGACTGGAAATTCTGCAGCAGATTCATATATGTTGTGAAATGAAGGTTTTTCAATTACTTACATAAGAAAATGAACAAAGCAACCAGGACAGAAGCCCCATAGCTAATAGCAAGTGTAGCAATTTTGCATCTATGTTAGTTCTTATGCTGGGCCCATTATGTGCTAATGTGTTCTTTCAGGTGGCTCTAGCTTACCCTAATTGAAGTAGGAATTTGCTTTATTAGATCTTTTCCATCTTGTACCTCTATGGTTGTTAGTGATGCTGCTAAATTTGCCAGCACTAATGATGAATATTGTGAGTCATAATTACCACTAGGAATCTGAAAACTGCAGCTGGAGCTGCTGAAAACTATGGTCCAAATAGACGAGGACAATTTCTACCCACCTTCACCACACAAATAATGCACCTTAAGCTGACAGAACTGAACAACTCTGCCAAAAGAGGGGAGGGAAGGAGAATCATCTTGTGCCATGATGGCAATAAACTGGCCTGCTCCTAAAATGCAGAGAGTTGTAATGGAAGTATATATCCTTTCAGTGGGTTGAGTGAAGTGTCAAGAGTTATTGCTTTAATATCAGTAGCGATGAGGCCATTTGTTGTGGTATGTGTGTATCCAGGAAATCACTGCTTTAACCATCTTTTTAGAGGCACTTCTACACTTTATTAAATCTCCTTGATGCCTTTTCAGCACACAGTAGTCTTGACTGGCCTAGTGAATAGCTATGTAGAATAAGCAGGCAGCTTTCTGGGATATTTCTTCTTCAGATGGAATAAGATCATTTCCAGCTTTACTCAACTCACATAAAGTACAATTCTGCTCTCAGTTACGCTGATGTAAATCTGCATAATTCCGCTGAGGCCATAAATTATAGCAGATCTCTACTGGAACACCGTAACTGAGTGCAGAATTTGGCTCACAGACGATATTTTCCTGGACATGAAATCATATAAAGCCTTCCTTTAAAATTAGAGCTAGGCACAGAGAAGAAAGAGAGAGTGAGAGAGAGTCCTAATTCCTTCACAATTTACAACAAACATCAACTAGACTTGGCATAATTTCCCCTCATGTAGTTGAGACTTTATATTTCATGCACCAGTGTTTGAGGCTAATAACTCAATTAATCCACCAACCTGCTGCTGCCTGAATTTCTAGAATGCCACAGGGGCCAATGCAGTGTTAAGCTGTAGCTTGGGTTTAATCACTTCAAATTGAATAGGAGTAAATGCCACTGCAAAGATAATACCTCCAGCATAGCTAAGTAGATGATTTTCATGTTTTTCATCATATATGACCAAGATTAGATGAAAAAATTAAGAGAATGAAAATATAGACAAAAGAATAAGTGGCCATTGATTAAACCTTCTGAATCAATTAGAGCAAGCAGAGGATTTTATATCTCCAATTCTGACAGCCCTGGATTTCATTAAACCAACGCGTCCCAAACCCCACAAACATTAATGCCCAAGGAAAGTTTTCTCAAAGAAGCAGATTTAATTGTTGTAGGCCATTATCTGTTAGGATAACCACCCCCTCACTCTCACCCTTTTTGCTAATGAAACACTCCAGTTAAAATCATGGGCCAAATTTTTAGCTTGTGTAAATTGGTATTGCACAGCTGAAGTCAATGGAACTATTTTGATTACCACCTGCTATGAGTTTGGTCCCCATGTACATTATAAAATCAAATTCCCTTACCTGGGTTATTAACATCATCATAGATTACTGAAAGAATGAATAATCTAATTCACTTTTCAGCATCAGAGTTGATTGTTTACATTTTCCCTTTACTCAGTGTAGCCCATGAGCAGAGCAGGCTATTGATCAGTTCCTAATCAATTCCACACTCGGGTTCTCACACAAGAACAAAATTGCTGCAAATTTGGGGGGTACAAACACTACATCAGGACAGTTAATCTGAACAAAAAACTGTTTCCAGTGGATTTTTTAAAATGAGAAACACCTTTGTTGATCACAAAAAAGGCTTGATTTTGCAACACCTAGATTTTAGAGGAAATTGATCGAACAGTGCCCCTTTCACATTATCCAATAGACGGTTGTAAGGTCAGCATGGATGGCTTGATCTGAACACCATCCTCATTTGCTCTTCTCCACATTAATAACTTCATGGCAGCCACAAAGCATAGGGTAATAACAATAAATAATAATCTACCCACATCCCAGTAGGTTTTTAAAATTCCTTTTAGCCGTAATTTTTCTCCCACACATCAAAACTTGGAGACGACATGGTACTGCATTGCTGATATAAATGGGGTTGCACCAATCTAAGAGTAGGATTTGGACTATTACATACATACTCAGTAATACTGTAATTCAGAAATTTCTGTTTGTTCCGGAGCAGAAAGGAGTACAATTCTCTGTTGATTTTTATACTGTATAACCTCAAGAAAGTCAATAGAGTTATATGGCATGTAACTCAGTGCAGAATTAGGTCCAACAGGCTTAACTAACAGTTTAACTAAACACTGACATATAAATAAAAAAAAACAATATTCAAATTCACGAGATCAAATGGCTCACCTGGATGCTGGGTGGGGAGCGGTTTTTTCGGGTAGTTGTGGTGGCCATGGTTGTGGTGGTTTCCATGACTGTGGTAGACATTTCTGGTGGCATAGATGTTGTGGGTGTTGTTCCAAGGATGGATGGGACTTCTCCAACCAGCCGGACACTTCCGTTGATTTTAATATTGGGGTTATTCTCTGCAGCCATGTTCAGCACTTTCAAGCCATTGTAATAGAGACCGGAAAGCTGACCTTGGAAGGGACGCCCTCTGTCCTTCCCTCCAATGGCTATTTGCGCCTGGGTGTTGAAGATCGTTAACTGTCGTCCTAGTGAAGGGGGGTGAATAAATTATTGCCAGACATTTCCCCCCTTTCTTTAGTATACACTGAATCCTGGCCAGAATGGACTGAAGATAAGAGCAGGTTCCCCAGTGGCGATTATGGAGGCTGTTGGGTGGAAATGCAGTGCTGCAAATTTCTCTTTCAGACTCATTAATTGTAGAGATGGGACTGAACACTGGCTCTAGAACCTCTCACTGTCACCTTCATATATGCAACCAACCTATGGGAAAGTTTGGACCCTCACATAGATCTGGAGCTAAACTTTGAGACTGTATTTTAATCTGGTTAACGCCCTCCAGTAGCTTCTGGAGACTGCAAACCAGCCCAGATGATAAAATTTCTCTAGGCTTAGCCCAATGTATAAACACATATATATCTTTGAACCCTGAATGGTCAATGGGAAAGAGCATCTGTGAATAGGCAGGAAAGGGTAAGATACTGAGATGCTCTAAGAGAAGATGATCTATGGACTGCATGGAGAATTTAGATTAGGTGAATGCAAGAGTCTTAGCCTGGAATACAATTATCAGAAAGGGTCACGAATCTAAAATTTGGAAACGCCAAACATGGACATTTCTACTGCTATGAAAGAGCAAAATTATTTCAATAGTAAACAATATAGTGATTTAGGTGATTAATCCTCACAGCGCCCCTATGAAGTAGCTCACCATGAATCCCATTTTATTGTTGCTGAAGTTGAGTCCTAGATAGGTTAAGTGACTTACTCAAGGTCACACACGGCATGTCAGGTATGGATTTCATATAATGATTACAGAAGGAATATACTTATTCATAATGGACCCTAGAAATAGCTCCTAATTCTCCTAGTCCCACAGACCATTCAAGTGACATCCAGACAAATTTGATTAATAAATACGGCCCACTTTTCCATGCTGCATTAGGTTGACTAAGTAAAAATCATGGTTGTTTTGTCCAGAGCAAGAGAAATGTTTATCATCTCATTCTCCATGGGAGGTTTTGGGGCATGCCAATGGAATCTGCTGAATTAACAGGGAACCAGACTGGCCAGAGCTCAGGAGGGTAATCAAATCAGAGTCAAATCAATTATTACCAGATTACTCAATTACCTTTTTCCCTCCACCACCCATTTCTTACAGTGATATTTGCACATGTTCCTTCCCGTCCCTCTCCCCTCTTTTCACTCACCACTTTCTTTCTCTAGTCCAACCTGATAAGTGCAGAATGTAGTAGAGCATAGCCTATATCCCCCTGTTCATTCCCTCAAAGCCAGTGGTTAAAGTAGATCAAAATAGGAGGGGCAGCTCACCAATTTTGGTGGTCGTCGTGACGGGTCTTGAAGTCAAGTGGTGATGCGGTGTTGCATCATCTTATGGTGACGGGATGGACCATGGGGAAGAGAATGGGGACAAGAGAAGAAATGTATCTGAAAGGAGTTCCTGTCCCCAAGGAGGGTGCTAGCCAGCCAAGCAAAAGTGTATGTGTATGTGTAATGTATGGTGTTCTGAGGGCGGGGTGCACATCCCTAGTGCTCCCCACCCCCATATCTATAAATACCAACATTTAGACTTGACCAGGATGGAGGATCTGTACTGATGTAAAAATCAAAAATCAAAAATATAAATGGGAGGGAGCACAGCGTCTTTCCCCTGGAATATATTGAAATATTTGATGCATTTTACTGCATTTCAGGAGGGTTTAACTTACCAGTGGCAAGTTATGTTTCATTAAAACATCAACAATCATGCACCAAAACCACAGTCCCCACCTTGTAAAAACAAAGTTGTGTATTTCCTCTCCTAACTCAAAGCACACTGGGTTCCTAAGAGGATCTCCTATCAAAATACTGCTCTCTCTAGCCCCCTCTTTCTTTGCAAACACTCCCCAGAGAGCTAGTGCAAACAATAATGCACATTTTGGCATCAAAGATTCTTCACAACTGTTTATATGCTTGTGACTTACTGCATCCCTTGAGTTTTCTTTCCTTCCTTATTTTATGTCACTCCACTCGTTCCATTAGTGTTTCAATTTCCCTGTGATTACCTGTTCCTTCCTTGCTCCATCTATCACTCTGCTCTGCATCCCTTCTCCCTCCCATAGTCTCTCAATTTCTCATTATGTTTCCTCCCATGCTGCCCTGCCACCCTCCCCTCTCACTTCCATTTGGTGTCACCAGTGCTTAATTGGTGCTAAGGCTTGACAGGTCTGAGCCCCAGCACCTCTAGCTGGGGCAGTTCATAGCCCCAGCTCCTCTGAATTTGCTGCATCGTTATGAAAATTAAAAAAAAAAAACCCGCTTGAGCCCCAGGCACCAATTTCATTACAAATTAAGTATTGGGTACCATCTTCTTCCCTTTGACTTTCCTCTCAGGGGTAGAGTGGCTGGAGGGATAAAAGAATCAACAGGGCCATTTTGCTAAAAGAAAACTCAAGAGATGCAATAATGAAAGAAACTGTCTCCCTGTAATGGAGGGAGAGCTGACGAGGGGCCGCTTGTTTCCATTTCTAAGCCCTTCATGTGTTGCAGTAGGGAATCGAGGTTTCCCTTTTCCTCTCGCAACTTGGAGGGAAGGTGAGGGGGCAGGTTAGAGGCAGATTAGAGTGTAGCAGAGGCAGATAGGGAACATCACGTCTCTTATCAAGTGGCTGTTTCTCCCCTCAGGGGTGGAAGACTCAGCAGTTGCTCAGCCAGGGTAGCTGGACTCTCCAGTGCTTTCCTTTCCTTTAACTCATGCCCATAACATGTCCTTACAACTGTCTAGGATAGCTCCATTTTCTTGTCAGAGACAAATCACCACACCAGTGTTGACACATATTCTACCTTCTTCAGCACTGTTCACTTCTCTATGCCTTCTAATATTCCAGAAACACCTATGACACGGGGGTGGCCCCATGCCGGTAAAGCTCTTCTAGTCCAAGAGCTGACCGCAATGCATGCAATGCATTATACAGCTACTACTGAACACAGCACTAGTACTAAAGCTGTACTTGCTAAAAGGACAATCATAGAGATGGGTTTCTCTATGAAGAGTCATTCCTAGCTCACAACTTTGGTGTAAGATGTTTGTACTTGAATGAGGATAAAGGAAACAAGTGGATGAAATGAAAGAAAAATGTCCAAAAGAAGAAATATGCAGAATTCCAGAGCCATGTCTGACCTTCCTTATTCCAGTTTATCCAGGGCTTGATGCTGCAATCCTTATTCATGCTGAGTAGAACTAACTCTCACAAACTGTCCTATTGACTCCAAAGGCCTGACTCACGTGAATAAGGGGTGCTCAATGAGAGTACAGGTTGCAGACGTGGATCCTTATTTTCCAACTAGTTCTCTACTTATTAGGCTCTTCTTATTAATATAGTGGCAAATGTGGCAAAAGTGGCAAATGTACAAGATTTTCAAAATGTAAAACTTTGTATAGCTCAAGATTTTAAGTCTCACTGAGTTAGTTGTTCATTCTCTCATTCTGATTTCAATGCTTACCAGAAAAGTTCTTATGGAGAATTTTCCCTTTTCAGTGTCAGTGAAATTTTAGGGGACAATAACTGTTCCATAACACTAAGTCAGAGTTTGGGGGCATTATTAAAAAGCCTAATTCACATAAGCAGGACTGCTCAGGCAAGTAGGGACATTCAGCTCAATGAGATTACTCATATGAGTAAGAATTATTTTTGAGAGCAAGGATTTGCAGGACCAATCCTTTCGTTGTGATACTTATGGATACTTCTCTTCCTTATCTGGCCAACCCTCGATCCCTAGCAGGCTCAAATGCCTTCTGTTGTCCAATTTTGATCTTGCTATCAATATATGCATTGAGAAGATTTAAGCCCAATTCTCAATTTTCTTACTCACACGAATAATCCTAGTGCAGTCAATATATTCAAATGTTACTAGGTCTCCTCATGTGAATAAAATTTGTGGGATAGGGTGCTTTTTATTAGATTTTTAAAATCCAGTTTATAAAACTAAAAATTAAAAAACAATAAAACCATGAACATTTTTCTCCCTATATAGGTGACAACGGACAGTAGCTCTAACTCTTCTAGCAGGTGAACATTCAGAAAAATTCTCTATTATATTGTTTCTCCAAGGATGAACTATGTTATCATTCAGAATAATAATGTGACAGTGGTACCAAATCAGTGCCAAATGTATGGCAATTTTTAGAAATTCATGCCAACTGAAAATTATTTAGTCTTACCTTATTCATGCCATGAATTCACACCTGGCCAACAGCTATTCTATATGCTCCAGATTATAGCTATATGCTGTTCTATATGCTGTTTCAGTCTATCCATCCATCAATTTATCATGCTGTATTTTGATAACTATTTACCCTTTCACTCATCATGTCAACAAGGGCTTCTGACAAATGGCTTTCTTGATACATTAGGAGATGGATAGATGACCAGGTGGATGATTGAGTAGGTAAGTGAAAGGACGGGTGGATGGGTGAATGGTTACATATTAAATCTTTCCATGATATTTAAAAGGATACATCCATCTCGGTATGATGGAACACGACTATATTCTATCATGTCACAGTGCACTGTGTCTTTATATCACACAAACTGCCAAAACTCCATTTTCTTCTATGTTAACAAAAACATTCTCTAACTTTCTAGCATAAGCACACCCCATGTCTGGAGTGTGCCTGGGTTGTCAGAGACCAACTAGCTTAGACCCCACAGCCCTTTTGTGATTGTCTTTTCACAAAGCATTGTCATCTACAGAACAGCAAACCCCAGGTCAAAACTTTGGGATGATTTACAAATGAAAATGCCTTGGCATGCTTAAAAGCTCAGAGTTGGAGAAGCAAAGGCATAAAATAAAGGACTCAAATAAAAACCAAAACAGAGTAAGTAAACAAAACAAGGACAGGTTTCTCAGGCACATGAGCTGCATCACGGAGTCAGACATGCATCTGTTTTAACAAAAGTGAGGTAATCGTTATCTTTAGTGTTAAAGGGACTTTATCAATTTGAAATTATCAAAACAAAATTATCCAGTTTTTAATGTTAAAACTTTATTTTTTTTTTAATTGGCTCACTCAAATTAACAGGGTAACCCGTTGAGACTCAATGAGCATTTTCTCAGCATCACTATCTCATTCTCTTTGTTAGCTGGCTCAGATGAAATGTTTTGTAAACCCCCCCTGGTGAAGAGACCTTTCCACCTTAACAGACCTCCTCCCACTGCTTTTAATGCATTAATGCTGCTCTATAAATATATTTGCTGTAGTCACACATTGCACAGCTAGGGATCCAATCCTGTATGGTGGGGAATGCTGTCTGCTCTTAGTGAAGTCAATGGAAACTGAATGTGCACAGCATTTTGCAGGATAAGACCCATAGCATGAAACTATTTTGATAGCAGTTAGCAAAGTGCCTCTAGTCCCCACAGAATTCAGGCTAGTGAGAGCAATTTGCTAAACTCCTTAGATAAGGAAGTTCAAAATACAATGTAAAGGGTATTTATCCATATTACAGTGTATTGCTTTTCTTTGGAGTATTTTGGTAAAATCTCTAGTCTGAATCAACACAGAAAATGCTACATTTGAGTCCAACGTTAACCCCCTTTTATCAGCAGGAATTTCTTTAAAGGAAACCAGAGAAGATTTTGTTCTGTTTTTCCTAAATTTCAGGGTATTGTAACTGTTATACATTATTTTTAACATCTTATTTGGGCTGCAGGGAGGAGATATGATTGTGTCTTAATCTCCAATACATCATCAAGGGCCTGATGCATAGCCCAGTGAAGTTGATGTTACTAATTTTATTGACTTTAACAGGTTTTGGAATAGGTCTTCAGTACACCAAATAATTTTCACTCCTAAAACCAAATTCTATGCTGATACAGACCCCATTTCAGCAAATCACTTATGCACATGTTTAAATGTCGAGTCAAGTATGCACTTAAGTACTTTGCTGGTCTGAGGCTGAGTACCCATTCATGAAAATTTACTGGGTTACCTGGGATATAAGTTAGGGAAGAATTTGTCCCAATAAATTACAAAAATAAGAAAAGTTAAAACTGTACTTCAAAAACCCTTTGAATATAACACAAAAAGACAGAACAATATGTCTCTCTGTCTCCTATTTTAGTTTAAATGAACGTGTTAAAAAAAACTTTCCTACAAATTTTTTTAAAATAGTTAATTATGTTAAAACAATTAGGAGACATGCAGCTGTAACTGTTAGCCACACTAATAAAAGAAACATCTTACAGGACACAGTTTAACAACTGGGTTTGAAAAAACTTTTAAGAAAACTTTGATAATAAAAATATAGATGTAGTTTAAACCAAATTAAAACAGGAAGTTCATGCAGTGATTAAATTGCCATAATACATGTTGTTGCATTTTGTTTTGTTTTTAAAGCGGTTCCTGAATTTTTGCTTGTTTGTTTGTCATTACTTTGATAACAAGCTTAGAATTCCGTCCCTTTAACTTCATTTTAATAGCAATGTATTATAGCATGATTTATCAACATATGGCAGGTGGATGCTGACACAAATTATAATGAAAATTAAAACAGTCATTTATGCAGCAGGCGATTATCATTTAAGAAACATTTATTTGCAGGCTTTAAAAATGAGGTTTTAGAATCAAATGGGTTTAAAATGAAACTTTTAACGACTGTTACCTTTTTCCTGCAGCCACTCTTCTACGGGCCGGTTATATTTGAAGGGGATTTTCTGTTTTACCATTTGGAACCGTTCATTATCAGTGTTGCCTTTAAAGTTTAAAACACAGCTTAAAAAAAACAATCTGAAAAGTCAATGAAATCACCAAAAACATCCTAGACTTTTGTTTGTTTTTATGAACTTTTTTAATATAAATAAATGTATGGATAGAGAGAGAGCTTTATCTTCTTTAGTGAAGTGGAGAAAAGTTATTCACGCATTTCCTGGAATTCTGGAAGAATCAAAGGGTTTAAATCTTAAGAAAAATATTTTGCTTTTTTGTCCATCTTGATTAAAAGCCCCAAATATCCACTGAGAGACTTGATGATGTAGGTTCAAATTTTTGAAAAATATTATGGTCAGTGTATAACCCTGATGGCAAAATATGTGGCACAGGATGCCATTTGTACAGCATGTAGCCTCAGGTGACATTCTGGATCCTCTTCTGGTTGGTAGGTGAGGGGAAGGATGGAGGGATTGGGGGGAGGAGGGGAGATAGGGGGCAAAGAGTGGAAGACATATCGAAAGAAAATAAAGGGACAGATTTGAAGCAAGAGATGTCAAAAGGACACAGCAGAAACAAACTAAAGGGTCATAGGATGGGGGGAGGGGCAGGAGAAATGGGATGCAAAATAGGAAATAGAAGGAAGTGGCAACCAAACCACCAGGCACCCAAGGTTTGGGCTTGTACCCACTGAATCAAGGGGAGTTCTGCAATCATAATGGGACCCAAAATGTCATTTGCTGGTGGGCAACAAGATGATCCAATGTGGTGTATTTTAGTGTGGAGCCTTAACTGTCATAAAGTGCAATGTAAATACTAAGATGAGCTTAAACCAAACCTTGGATCTGGATTCCCTGAACTTCAGGACAAAGTCAAATGCAGATCAGAACCTCATGCTTGAGCTCAATCTCCAACATAGGAGAGTAATCAAAATTTTGCTCATTGTTTCTTCTTTTCCTCTCAGCACAGCCACTCTGGGATTGCCTTTATTTCTAATTTAATGTTTTATTTATAGTAAGCCAATCTGACCAAATAAATGGAGTCAAATTATTCAAGATCAATCTCTCAAGCATTTGTTTAGGACTGAAATGCACAAAGGAAAAGATCTTTAATAAAAATATTATAGCAAGCTGAGGTAAGAGCTCATCTCAATGCATTAACACTATTGTAAATGTTAGTGCTATTGCTTGTTTGTTTTAAATAAACATAAGTCCAGAAACCAATAATCACCCTCATGCCTTGGGATTTGTTTTTTTCTTTATGCCATATACCCATCTGTGGTACAAGATAAAGAAGGAATCAGTTAGCATTACTTCATATTTATATGTTTATTCCAAATCAGATGCTAGACTCTAGTATGGCAATATTAAAACAGGACATTGAAAAATGTGTGACTAACAGCTGGCTAGATGCCCCACCCACTCAACAGCAGATGCCACCATAAGGGAAGCAATGACTGTTAAATCACACATGCTCCATAATCCTTCCTGGGCATGTGTCACTTGGAAATGCTAACTGTGTAATGTACTAGTTGCCCTCTGCAGGATAAAATCCAGCAGAAGTGGATTTCACTAAGTGCTGTCTGGGAGGTGGAGAGCTACTGTTTAGCAGGACTCAATCTGACAAAAAAAAATCAGATTTGATATAGTGTAGAAGTAACATATAGGGAGATTTATAAAACATTTTAGCTGTATTTCCTTAAATTCAGAGGTAAAACAACTTGGATTCAATTAACACCTTCAGTCAGGACACTTAATATGCAAAAGTATGGTTGTGATGTTGGAGCACAGGCCAGGCTCACAGTCAGTTGGGCTTTTAAAAAAAAAAGGGGCTATAAGGAGATGACTGACTCAATTCCCAGTAGTGACCCTGGAAAGTCAGCCATTTCTCTTCTTCCCTGAAGGAAGTTAATTGTGGGCAAGTGTCCTTTCACAAGATTGCTATGAATACTCGTCCCATGGAAGAAACATCCAGTTAAGTAGGCTGACACACAGTGCATCTGCTCCTCTAGCCTAGCCTCAGGTGTCTGCCAACTGTGGCTGGCTTCTTTGGCTAAACTGGAAAGGTAAAATAAAATACTGGCAGTGCACATAATCATGCTTCATATCCATTAACAATGTGCCTCAGAATGACTGCTGAGACCGTCAGTTACCTGTCTGTATATTCCCAGCATACCTAAATCACATCAACACTAATAAAGAGTTCAAAAGTCAGTTCTTCACTTTTATGACCATATCTTCACGAACAGACTTCTTAAGTCACATTTGATACCGGGAAATGACTTGAGGAAGTGCTGAGAACATATGGACAAGAAACTAGACAGAAAAACATTCAGCAGCAGAACAAGGGTTTTGTGTCTCTACATTAATAAGCATCTGCTGATTAATACAGACTGAGGTCATCACCTTATGCTTCTTTGTTGATCATGGAAGCAGGGTGTTTCTTCAATTTCTTGTTCTAACGGATCAACTCCCCTTCTGGAAATTTAGTTTGCTGCAGTCTGAAAGTTTTCTCTGAGAAAGGACTGTGTGGGTACTGAGAGCCTGATGCTATATTTATACTACCTGTACAGAGGCAATAAGAATTTAGGATGTCCGTAGGCGTTAAGGGGAACACTGTATGGTTTTACCAGATGTTAATTTGCCAGAATCTGAGGGGTGCAAAACAATTGCAATTCTCATTTCTGCAATCCTTACTTTTTACTAAGTCTTTATTAGGGAAAACTGTGATTCACTTCAGTCAGAGCTAAATCAATCACACTCAGAAACCTTCTCAAGACCATGCAAGTTTTCCTAGAATAAAGAGTATGGATCTAAGGATTTGGCCCAATGGGAGTTACAGGGCCTAAACACCTCTTGCCTTTTGCCTCAAAGTAATGTGTACTTCTGTTTTTGGGAGAATGACTGAAAAAGAAGAAGAAGAATTGAACACTGTCAGCAGATAGGATACTGGGCTAGATGGACCTTTGGTCTGACCCAGTATGGCCATTCTTATGTTAAGAAAAAATAGTCATATGAAATCTCCCTAATGCAGGGCCACAGACTACTCAGACAGTTAGGTCAAGCCACTGTTGAGGACTCTGCATTGCTATGAAATTTGATTTGACACTCTCCCACTTGAATCATCTTGTGCTTCAAAAATCTTCAGCAAGGTAAGAAACTGTTCCGAGAACAGAGGTGGCAAAACTCGAGAGGCGGGGAGGAAACTGGAAAGGTTGACAGAGTTATAAAGGGTAAACTTGATGAAACTGCTTCCATGATTCAATCTAAACCTTCCTAAAAACCAGAAAGGGCGTCACTATTCCCCACCACATCTTTAAAGATTTTTTTAAAATCAGGTTTAATTTTATTTTATTATTATTATTTTGTTTTGTAAACATAGCCTTCAATAATAATATATATGTGAAAAATCATACCTTTAAAAGCTATAAAAGAGTGAAGGACATTAGAAAATTCAAAAAGGTTTAAATTAGCACATTAGCACCTGCTCTTAGCATCTATTCATATTTCTGGTTTTAAATTTTATCTCCTTTATCTCAGACATTATTAAGAACGGTTTTAAGAACATGTGCATGAGAATGTGTTCATTGACATAGCCCCATTTACAAAACTGATTTAAAGAACATGTTTCTCCTTCTTAAATGCATGGAATATTCAGCAGGGTAAGCACCATTACCCACACATAAATCTGCTTAAATTAATATTGACATTGAGTTGTGCTTTTAAAAACAATAAATTAATACAGAATTTAAAATGAGAGTTTCTATAGAAAGTAACACAGGGTTTTCAACAGGAAATCACCCTAGTTTTTGTACAAGAAGTGACCTCATTAGTGTTCAGACTGTAATATCAGTGTTTCTCAGAATCTTTAAGTGATGGCCCCTTATGAGACTTATTGCCGTGTCTTTCTAGAAACCACATGCACACCTCCCCCCAATGCCCACAGAACAAGCAACCCCCATTCCTCTCAAACCATCCAGCCACATTTTTCTTTCTTGAGTCCAGCTCTCATCCAACATTTTCTTTGCAAAGAACACAGAGATGAATGGAGAGATTACAGTTTACTTTAAACAAAAAGTGGACGCAATCCTGCAGGCCTTTTTCATTAAAAATTTCAGTGCATATGAAAGGATTGCCAGATCCTGTTCATTATGAAAAATTCTGATGATTAGTTTTGCTACTTGTGGTCATTTAAATACGAATGGGTCTTTTTACCCATGATATGTATATGATTAGCTCTTATTAGTACCAATAGAAATAGTTCATTTAGGATACTCCTTTCACTCCCAGCTATGGGAGGATAAAACCATACGTGCATCATCAATCTGCATTATTTTCTGGAACTTTGCTACTGTAGTTCTATTATAGAAGTCAGCTCCCAGAAAGACATCCCCCAAGTACTTTTTCTCCTCTCTGATTACAAAAAAACTGTATAGCATTGTCACTTCCAACTATGTGCAAATTTCGATGAGGCAGTATTTGGCTCCCATTAAGGATTTATATCTGGAACTAACTCTGATGCTGGACCTGACTCTGACTCTTTCAAGAATTATTGTCTACATGGAATTAGGCTTCAGGTTTTTCCCCCTCACACTGACAAAGAAAGGTTCAAGGTTTCATGGTTAGAAAGGGTAATGACAGCTCTTTAAAATTCTTCCCACATCTTAATCCAATTTTGTCTGCCAGGATAATTGATGCATGGCACCATGGTCCAGGAAGGGTTGTTGAAAATTACCCATAGGTAAAGTAAAATTCTCCTTCCAAACTCCCGCCTGAAAACTACTCACTAATATTTCACATGTTCTCTCATGGTCCCTTTAAGAAAACAAACAAACAAACAAACTTTACTCAGTTTAAGACCATTTCTAAACCAAAATGTGTTCTTAAGCCACTTAAGTAAAAGAGCAATTCAGGCACTGACAAATGTTGCTTCTTGGTCCAGACACCAGTAATGATGATATACTGCTGCTACAGCAAGGGAGAGAGGCTCAAAGGTTCCAGTAAATTGCATTGGGCAGAAAGAAAGCATTTGCTTCCAGGTAGAATATTAATATAGGCTGATATGTTGTCAAGTCCGTGAAGATGCTAATAAGAATACCGTAAGAAAACATTCATCTGCCCCAAATAAATGTCAAAGACAGTTTTATTCAGAGCCCAAGAATAAAACAGCAACTTTTTCTTCGCTGCTTACAAGACTTTAAAAAATGAGACATTTTGTCTAATTAACAGTTATTGCATAGTATAGTAATAGGGCAAGAAAACTTTCAGAGGCTAGGACTGCAGATTTCAACTGAATCTACCCATCCCCCTTTTGTGATGTACTTCATTTCAGTAGGAGAAATGTAACAAATAACATGAATGACTAGGGCAAAAAGTTCTGGGTATTAGTTTTAGGTTCACCAACTAGTATTTGACCCCACCTATCTACAGGCTTTATATATCACCTGTCACTATGGTATCTAAGTACTGCATGAATCACAGTAATGTAAAGTTGGAAGGGACCTCACAAAGTCATCATGTCCAGCTCCCTGCACTGAAGAAAACCTAAATCATCCCTGACAAGTGTTTGTTGAACCAGTTCTTAAAGACCTCCCACAATGGGTATTCCATACAACCTTCTTTGGAAGCCTATTCCAGAGCTTAACCACACTTATAGTTAGACTTTTTTTTGTTTCTATTATAAATCTCCTTGGCTCTATATTATCTCTCTTAATTGTCCTACCTTCAGTGAACATGGAGAACAATTGATCACCATCCTCTTTATAACAACCCTTAACATATACAAAGACTTATCAGGTCTAAGGATGTTAAGAGGTGGGTAAATGACTAATCGTTTAATCAATACAATTTGTGCCTACTACACAATTAGTTGATCAGGGAAGGCTTGCTCAGTCCCGACTCACGCTGGGTCCAGGAGCCACCCGCGCTGTAACTCTGCAGTTTAAATGTAGTAGGAGCTGGGCTCACAGGCAGCCTGGTTCCTACTACATTTAAACCGTAGAGCCACAGCTGGGGTAGGTCCCAGACTGGCGTGAGCTCGGACAGATCTGGGACTACTGTGACTCTGCATTTTAAATTTAGCAAGAGATGCCCGGTTCTTACTACAATTAAAATGCACAGCCACAGTGGTTCCAGACCAGCTCGAGCCGGGACTGAGCTGGGCTTATAGAATCACAGAATCCCAGGGATGGAAGAGACCTCAGGAAGTCATTGAGTCCAGCCCCCTGTCCAAAGCAGGACCAGTCACAACTAAATAATCCCAACCAGGGCTTTGTCAAGTCAGACTTAAAAACACTAGGGATGGAGACTCCACCACCTCCCTAGGTAACCCATTCCAGTGCTTCCCCACCCTGCTGGTGAAATAGTTTTTGCTAATATCCAACCTCGACCTCCCACACTGTAACTTGAGACCATTGCTCCTTGTTCTGCCATCCGTCACTACTGTGAATAGCCTTTCTCCATCCTTTCTGGAACATCCCTTCAGGAAGTTGAAGGCTGCAATCAAATCCCCCTCACTCTTCTCTTCTGCAGACTAAACAAACCCAAATCCCTCAGCCTCTCCTCGTAGGTCATGTGCTCCAGCCCCCTAATCATTTTGGTTGCCCTTAACTGGACCCTCTCCAATGTGTCCACATCCTTTCTGTAGTGGGGGCCCAGAACTGGATGCAATACTCCAGATGTGGCCTCATCAGAGCTGAATAAAGGGGAATAATCACTTCTCTGGATCTGCTGGCAATGCTCCTCCTAATGCACCCCAATATGCCATTAGCGTTCTTGGCTACCAGGGCACACTGACTCATATGCAGCTTCTCATCCACTGTAATCCTCAGATCCTTTTCTGCTGAACTGCTACTTAGCCAGCAGTAGGGTCCAGCAGCCCCTGTCCATGGGGGGGTCCCAATTGCCAGAGCAGCTTGTGCCCATGGCCAACCCGGGCCGCCTTGAACAGGGGTTGCTTCACAGCAGCCTTCCCCACCCCCCTCGCCTTGCTGCTTTTGACAGAGGCAGCAGCGTGAGGGAGAGGGGCAGGCAGCACCATGGAGATGGTGCTGGGGGGGATTTGATTTTGCCTTTCCATTGATTATCATCTCATTCAATTGAAACTAATTTTCCAGTTTGTCAAGATCATTTTCAATTCTAATCCTTTCCTCCAAAGAGCTTGCAACCCCTCCCAGCTTGGTGTTATCTACAAATTTTATAAGTATACCCTGCCCTCCATTTTTCATGTATTTAATGAAAATATTGAATAGTATCAGATCTAGGCATGACCCTTACAGAAATCCATTACACCAGCATTTCTCAAACTGGGGTCCATAGACCCCTGAAGGGCCACAAGAGAACTCCAGGGAGTCCTCGGTCCATGCTCATCAACTTTTCACCATCCCTTCCCTGAACTCCTTCCTTCCCAGAGGTAAGGCAGGCTCCCTACTTAGGATGTTAAATTGCGGTTAATTGATTAGTCAAGTAGATGGAATTTCCATCGACTACTCGCCTAGTCGATAGGCACTTCTGCATTCCTCCTTTGAAATGTACAAGAGCCCCTGCTCAAAGGAGGCATGCAGAACTCTGCATGCAGCCCGGGGCCAGTGGGAAGTCTCCCTGACTCTGGGCTGCACGTGGGCGTGCCTGCTTTGAAATGTACAGGAGTCCCCAGTGCAGGTCTGTCAATGCAGTCCCTGCTGCACTGACAGTTCTTGGCCAGCAGGCTGCTCTCCCCTTCCCCACCCCATTAATGTGTCACCTCTGCTGCCCACCCATCCGTCCTTTAGTGCTTTCCCTCTCACTGCCCTCTCCCTGCTATGTCCATCCACCCCTCCTACAGCCCTGCTGCTCCTCCATATCCACCGCAGTGGGATGTATCCTTATCCCGGTGCTGTGCAGAGGACCAGTCCCTGGTCAGATCGTTCAGCTCACCAGCAGCCAGGCTGGCAGGCTCCTGGCAGGAAGGAAGCCATTTCCAGCCTGTTTGCATCCTGACCATGCAAGTCCCCAGGCAGGGGTGCTCAGCACTCTGTTCGCATGCTGCCCCTGCCTTAGGTCCTATCCCCAGGGAGTGTGGGCTGCTTTGTCCCCTAGGCACCTCCCTTGCTGAGCCACCTTTCTAGTTAGATTTACTGAAGCCCCTGCACCCAGATTCCCTGGGCCCTGGTGCTCAGCGCATCCATAGGGCTCATTCCATTCCCACCCCCGCTATAGTTAGGGGGCAGCTGGGTTATGCTGATGGTCGGCAGCAACTTGGAGGAGTTAGCTGCCTTTCTACACTGTGTGGGCAGGAAGTGACAAGCTGCTTCTAGCCATGGGCGAGTGAGGAGGGGAGGGAGGAAAGAGCTGACCTCTAGAAAAATACAGGCCAGGTTATCCCTACCTCCACCTCCATGCTCCTTGAGCTGGAAGCAGCTCCCCATCCCTTCCCTCCTGCAGAGTGCCAAAAGGCTGCTGCTTGCCACATTCTGGTGTGAACGCCAACAGAAAACTAGAGAGGGCGGCCTATGACCCTGAATGTTGCCTTGAGAAGACTTGGTGTCAGGTACCAGAAGAGGGGCCCAGACAGGCATGGAGGATGGAGAACACTGGGTCGTCCCCCGGGTCAGTCAGTCACTCCCATCCCTGTGCAAGAGGTTACCCGAATGTGTGTGAGTGTGTGTGAGAGACTTTATCTTATCTTTAAGGTTTGCATGGGGAGAAGTAAATAAAAAGAAATACTGCATAGCAGGAGTCTTTGTGACAGGGGTTCAGTCAACTTGATGTTAATTTGAATGTTTGCACCGCATAGTTTTGACTGATTGATTGTCACTGAACTCACTTGAATATGAGTCATTTTACCAGCTGTCCTGTATTCAACATAGAGAAATATGGTCACTTTACTCCCAATCCATCCAACCTTTTACCCCAGCCTGGAGCCCCCTTCAGCACCCCAAACCTCTCGAACCTAGCCCTACCACAGAGCCCATACCCCCAGCTGCATCCTTCACCCCTCAACACCCTGCCCCAGCCCAGAGTCCCCTCCCGCACTCTAAACCCTTCATCTCCAGCTCCATCCCGGAACCCACACTCAAAGCCAGAACTCTCACGCCCCTCCTGCACCCCAACCCTCTGCCCAGCCCCATGAAAGTGAGTGAGGGTGGGGGAGAGTACTGCGGGGGGTGGGGGAGTGGGGGAGAGGGAGGGAGGGTGGAGTAAGGTGCAGCCTCAGAGATGGAGTATGGCAGGGGCAGTGTCTCACAGAAGGAGCAGAGCAGGGAAACCCTGAAAAAAAATGGGGATCCAAAGTCTGAGAACCACAGCATTATACATAACCTCCCTGGTATGACAGGAAACCACTGATGATCTTTTAAACAGTCATACCTCCAACTTACAGTAATTTCATCTATACATTTCCCTAGTTTGCTTATCAAAAGGTCATGTTGGTCTACATCACATGCCTTACTAGAATAAAAATTATCACATCTACGGTTTCCTCCCATCCATTAGGTCAATAACCCTGTCAAAGAAAGATATAGGTTTTAATGATTTGTTCTTGACAAATCCATGCTAACTATTCTGCATAGCTGTATTGGCCCATAAGTGTTCACAAACAAACTTATAATTTGTTCCAGAGTCTTTCAGGGATGGGTCGTCTTTGAGCCTCTTTTTAAACACAGATGCTATGTTTGCCCCTCTCTTGTCGTCCACAAGTTCTCAATGATAACTGCTAATGGTTCTGAGACTGCTTCAGCAGAACAGGAGTATAAAAGTCCAAGGAGGGAAAAAAGCAATGTTAGACTATCATAGCCAGCATTTAGCTCACATTTAGGGACTAAATTCTCTGCTTGTGTAAAGTGGCGCTGGTCCCTTTGTCCCAAAGACATCAGCTAAGAAGCTCTAGTTTTCTAGAGTTGATGCCAGACTTAAGTGACCTACCTAGGAAATGACACAAATACTCCACTGGGACATGGTTTGCTTAGAATCTCAGAATGTTTCGGAGCTTTGATCTAAATAAGCACCACTATCGCAGCAGCTTAACCACGTGTCTGCAGGGCGACTGTGTGTTTATATGTTCAAACTACTGAACAGTCCCACTTTAATATTTTACCAGTAACATCTTTGATTATTAATACTGAAAAGAGGTATCACATAGCTTGGAAAATAAAACCACATTACTAGTTGATTTCACTGCTGGGTTTGTTTCTCCTCTCTGTGTTCAATCAAATTAGGTTTTGAAAGAATGTCAAACCTAAACGGAAGGTGTGAACTGCATGCATGTGGCACAGGCTTTCAGATAAAGCTAAGGACTGAGAATCAGCTGACCTGGGTTCTCTTCCAGCTTCTGCTACTGAATATCTTATGTAACAACTTTGCTGTGCTTTTGCTTTTCCATATGGAAAATGGGGACACAGCAGGGTGATGTGGTTTCTTGGGTATGAGACCTTTGATGGAACATGCTGAAGAAGAGAAAACTGTTATCTTATTTAAGTTTGCTTCAGCTCTTAGGTATTTTTTCTATTTTCACTGAACTCCTTGTTAGAAAAAATTTCATCTCTTGTTATTTTGGTTCTTTTTTCCTCTGACCTCTTCTTTCCCATACCCCTAAATATCCTTGACTTGATCCCCTTCCTTCTGATCTTACCACTGTCTTTGAGTCCTACCTTTCCCTTTCATTTCTCTCATTGTGGAGCTTTTTATTGTGAAGAGTTGAACTTCACACTGAGGCTACCTCAACCCAAAGATTTTGGAATAAAAAAAAAAGACAGTCTCAATTGCACGTACACCAGAAATAGGAGAGAATTGGCAGGCAAGACTGCAGTGGCAAAAAAACCCCCAAAACTGAAGTTACTCCAACAATCAGTTAAGTGAACTGGTTTCTAAGTTTCCACTGCCTTAAAGAAATATAATGTAAGGTAGAGGGGGTATAATGTAAGGTGCGGGGGAACTGTAGTAATCCCTCCTGCTTCTTATTTTTCCTGATGCACCACTCTTTTCCATCTCCGGGGTATGCAAGACATACTAACTTAATTTCCCTGGGCCAGCTTCAGAGGTAATATGAGCTTCATATTTCAGAACATTTCAGTGTCTTGTATACACTGGCCAGCTACAGTTTAAGTTGGGTCAGTAACAATCAGACTGATTATTAAAGAGAAACTGATACTCTATGTTGTTTCTTTTAGAAATGAAAACTGTCATTCTGTGGGACTGATTCTCAAGTGAAGATCAGCTGGAGATTCACTGCTATTGTCTCTCACTCCACACTCCTATGATTTGTTTGGGAAAGGTCCTGGTCTCACTTGGCATCTTAGGGAATGTCTACACTAGGAAATAATCTTGAAATAAGTAACATTGAAATAATAACTCCTGAAATAACAAAATCGAAATATCATGTCCCCACTATGGGGAAGCATCAAAATTAGTCAGAATTATTTCAAATTAGCACATCCACACTGATTGGAGCCTGCCTTGGACTTAGAGTCCCCAGTCTGGGGATGGCTCCAGGAGGGCGGACACATCCTGTGGCTGCTTGGTCAGGCATGCCGAGATGAGTGCTTTCAGGAGCTCCTCTCTATGGCCACATCTCACACGCCACCTCTTCACTGCCTCTCCCTTCATGGGACACAAAATGGATGCAGTGTGCTTTGGTTGCTCTTGCGAATGTCACGGCACTCAAAGCATGGAGCCGGAGCTGCTGCAAAGCAGTGCCAGACTCAGGGGCCTCATGCTGCACCACATTCAGACTGCCTACATGCTGCTCCAGCAGGACGATGATCAGCCTGGACCACAGGCCCTCATCACCCAGGACCTGGCACTCCTGCTGCTGAAAGTGCCCCTCTGTCCCCTGGATGCCATGGAATGCCACTTCTGGATGAGGGAGACCAGTTCGGACTGGTGGGACTGCACTGACCTGCAGTGTTAGAACGAACAGCAGTGGCTGCAGAACTTCTGCATGTGGAAGGCCACCTTCCTCAAGCTCTGCAAATGGCTCGCCCCTGCCCTCAGGCCACAGGACACCCGACTACAACACGTTATCCCTCTGCAGAAGCACGTTGCCATCACCCTGTGGAAGTTTGCCATGCCAGACAGCTCCTAATCTGTTGGGAACCAGTTTGGCGTGTGGGAATCCACACTCAGGGCTGTGCTCCTGCAAGTAGTCAAGGTCATAAACCACATGCTGTTATGGAGGGTTGTCACTCTGGGAAACATGGACAGCATTGTTGTTGGTTTTGCCGCAATGGGCATCCCCAACTGCGGGGGGGCCATAGATGGCTCACATCCCCATCCTGGCGCCCGACCACTGTAACTCAGACTACATCAAAAGGAAGGGATATTTCTCCATGGTGCTACAGGCCCTCCTGGACCACAAAAGACGCCTCACTGACATCAATGTCAGCTGGTCGGGGAAGGTGCATGACACCTGTGTCTTCCAAAACTCATGCCTGTTCCAGAAGATACACACTGGCACTTTTTTCCCCCACAACTGCTCCATCTTCATTCTGGGTGACACAGCCTACCCCTTGCTCCCCTGGTTCATGAAGCCCTACAGGGGCAGCCTGGACCACACCAAAGAGCACTTCAACGCCAAGCTGAGCAGGTGTCACATGGTGGTGGAATGGGCATTTAGCCATTTAAAGGGGAGGTTCAGGAACCTCCTCATCCGTCTGGACCTCAGCAAGCACAACATCCCCTTCATGGTGGCAGTCTGCTGAGTGCTTCACAACCTATGTAAGAGCAAGGGGGAGACTTTCCTGCCGGGGCAGGAGGAGAGGAGGGGGGAAGGGAAGTGGCTGCAAGGGCATACATGCAGCTGGAAACCAGTGCTTCTCGATGCGCACAAGAGGCGCTCATCAGGGAGGCCATGAGGGAGAGTTTTAGCCAAGGCCAGCTGTGAGACTCTTCCCTGAGCCTCTTCACAAGGGACCCTTGCATTCCCGCTGTGTGCCTTTCCTCCCCCAACCCCTCCCTTCACCTGCCTTCCCTTCCCACCTTCCCCCTTCCCCTGCAGAGCAAATAAAAAAGCATTTTTTTCTTTGAAAAAAACAAGACAGGAGAGGGACTGGTGAAAGAACCTGGAATGGGGGGCGGGGGGGAGAAGAGCTCGGGATGGGTCTAGAACTGGCATCTAAGTCCCACTGCCCCATGTTCTGGGGTCCCAGCAGACCCTAGGGGGGCTAGGAGGGGAAGCCGTGGGTGGGACGGTGTGGGCAGGTGACTGGCAGCCTGCTCCATGCACGAGGCCATGCGCTCCATCACTGAGGTGAGGGAGGAGCACATGGCCTCATGCCGGTGCACTAGATGGTCCCAGGCAGCCTTCCTCTGCTCCCAGTCCATGGCCCACTCCCGGCATGCCTCTTCAAGCCACTGGATGAAGGACTGGAGGCAGGCCATCTGCTCCCTCATTAGGTCTTCCCCAGTGCGTTTCCTCCTGCAGATCCCACAGAGTTGGGAAGATGGAGTGGGAGGTGGTGGATGCACCACACTTGCAGCTGGCCCAGCTATGAAGAAGTTACAAGGGCAGTCATCCCAGGAGACACTGTGCATGAAGCCTAGCCCTAATCTCTGAGCCGACATCGAAGGTCTCGGTTCAGACGATGGCGATGCTTCGAGCAAGGCCATATGTTGCCTTGACAGCAGGCACTTCCTGCAGGGGCATGAACATCCCTGGGGAGCATGAGTACACCCATTGCCCAGGGATAAGCAGGCATGTGAAGGTGCTGGCCAGGCCAGGAGACTGCGGGTGGGAGGGGGCGTGGGGTGCCTTGGCTTCCTTCCGTGTTCTGCACATGCTGGGTCCAGCACTGGCAGCGTCCCACAGAAAGAGAACTTCTACCCTTGCCTGCTGGGGGGAGAGAGGGTTGAAGGAGGTGTGTGTGAACAGCAGAAGCCACTTGCCAGATACAGTGCTCCTGGGGTCCACTCCTCTTCTTCCCCCTGGCAGGATCCCATGCAGGAGATCAGTCTCCTCCGCATGATCACACTTGACCGTGAGTAGATGCTGCCCGAGTGTGAGCATGACCCTGTGCTTTGTGCAGCACTGTTGTGTGTTTCCATGACCTCAGCCTCCTTAGCAGTAACTTGTCATGGGAAGGTGTCCCACCACGGAGGCCAGCTGCTGTGCAACCCCCCAGGCTGAGAAGGCCAAGTGAGGAGCATGCAGCCCCTCACAGCCCACCGCCTGCCCCCGCTTGTATGAAGGGCAAGTTATAGAACTCATCTGAAGTATTTTCCTCAGGCTCATCCACAGCCTGGGAGATATCCTGGGATGGGGGGACTGGCTACAGGGTGAGAAGCAGGTCCTGGCTGATGGACATGGTTGCCTGGCTGGCCTCTTCCTCTTCCTCCTTCTCTTCATCTACAACCCCGCCCTTGTGGAGGCTGATGCTGGGCGTGTCCTGGCTGGACTCAATGACAATGGGGGTGGAAGGTGGTGATTGGCCCCGCCTCCCAGGATGGCATCAAGCTGTTCATAATAGCAGCATGTGCATCACACCACCCCAGAGCATCTGCTCTGCACCCTGGTCTTGTTGTAGGCCTGCTGGAGCTCTTTTATCTTCGTCTGGATCTGGTCGAGGTCCGGATGTGGCCTTTGTTGGCCAGACTGGCAGCCATCCAGTTGTACACATTGTCATTCCTCTTTCTGGTGTGGAGATCCTGGAGGTTGGTCTCTTCACCCCAGACCTCAGTGAGGTCCAGGATCTCTGCACCAGTCCAGGACAGAGCTCTCCTGAGCCCCTGGCCAGTGGCAGCCGAGGGTGCTGCAGGAGTGCTGGCAGCCTGTAGCCAGACATGAACCCCATCTTGTTTTTCCCCCCCCCGCAGAGAGCAAGAGAAAGGCAGTCAGCCTTTGATGCCCTGGGAACGCAGGGGTGCTGCTTGTCCCTGACTCTAATAAACAGAAACCAGACAGTAAATGGGCTAGCTGACGACCAGGGGACCTCCCACCGCCCTGATGGCTAGCACCAGTAATTGACACACCTACACTGTCCCAGGAGAGGAATCTTCGCCCATCACATACCAGAGGTGCCCATTGTCTGCATTTTCCCAGGTGTGAATTATGCTTTGCACCCTTCGTGGGAAACTTGGCATTCAAAGCCATTTTCCCTAATTGGCCACTTGAGACCAGGAAGAAGCCTACGTGACCCAAGGGGTATAAAGAGGGGTTTAGTAGCCCACCCCATTTGAGCTCCAATCATCTACACCTGCTGGCAGGTATTGGTGGTCTCCCGAGGTCTGTGGGACGCCCAACCTCGCCCTACTTCTTCCCGAGGGATTGAGAGAAAGACGCTGGCCACGCCAAGTCTGGAACGCAGGGGTGAGAATATATACCTACTAGGTGTCTATTTTGCATGCATTTAATAAGAGCTCAGAGAACCAAAAGGGTTTCCTGGTACCTGTAAGTGACTTATTAGTGTAATTTCTGTCCTGTCCTTTGTAGTGGCTGTGTTATCTGTAACACAGTAGTAGCATTTAACAGCTAAGTTTATCCTGTAACAATAAAATAGTAACTGTTTAAGCTGTGACCTGACTCCTTCAGTTGCTGTAACAGAACCAAGCACAATTTTAAAAGGAACTCCAGCCGGTCATAAGGGACAGATATAGGGAGAGCTTGAGCGTTGGATCGTGTCGCTTCCAGGGGACAGATCCGTTGCAGCACCTCTCAGCCTCCCCAGGCTGCCCGCTGCGAAGGGATTGTGTATCCTAGCAGTCAAAATCTGAGGTGTAATAAGCTCTCCCTGTAAACTTCTTGGGGAGCCCGTCAACCTCCTCCAGGTTGCCCGCTGCTAAGGGACCCCAGTCCTAGCAGTTGAAGTCTCAGGTGTATAACACACACACACCACTCACTGCCCTGACCACCGGCTGACACAGCCATGGAGGGTTCAGAGGGAGCGCTGGGATCTCCCATGGCTCCATTGGCGACTGCTGCATGGCACGGGGCTTGCCAAACTGGCCATGTGCCACAAGCACTTCTTCTCAGCCTGCTGTGTTAAGCTCCACAGGAGGAGAGCAGTGGAGCAGGCAGGTGTGGCCAAAGCAGCTATGAGTGCAGAGAGGTCTCTGGAGACCAATTATTTCAAATAAACAGCACTGGATCATCCACACTAATGCTATTTCAACATAAGCTTTATTCTCCAAGGAAAGCAGGAATACAGGTTTTGAAATAACCAGTCCGTTATTTCAAAATAACGGGCTTTGTAGTGTGGATGCTCCACTTTATATTTTAAAAAAAGGAGGGTTATTTCACAATAACTCTTTATCCCTGGCTAATAGCCATTTATGGACCTAACCTGCAAAAATTTATCAAGCTCTTTTTTAAACCCTAATAGAGTCCTGGCCTTCACAGCCTCCTCGGGCAAGGAGTTCCACAGGTTGACTGTGCGCTGTGTGAAGAAAAATTTCCTTTTATTAGTTTTGAACCTACTACCCATCAATTTCATTTGGTGTCCCCTAGTTCTTGTATTATGGGAAAAGGTAAATAATTTTTCTATAATCACTTTCTCCACACCATTCATGATTTTATATACCTCTATCATATCGCCCCTCAATCGCCTTTTTTCCAAACTGAAAAGTCCCAGTCTCTCTAGCCTCTCCCCATATGGGACCCTTTCCAAGCCCCTAATCATCTTAGTCGCCCTTTTCTGAACCTTTTCTAATGCCAATATATCTTTTTTGAGGTGAGGAGACCACATCTGCACGCAGTACTCGAGATGTGGGCGTACCATAGTTTTATATAGGGGAAGTATGATATCTTTTGTCTTATTATCTATCCCTTTTTTAATAATTCCTAACATCCTATTTGCCTTACTAACTGCCGCTGCACACTGCGTGGATGTCTTCATAGAACTATCCACTATAACTCCAAGATCTCTTTCCTGATCTGTCGTAGCTAAATTTGACCCCATCATGTAGTACGTGTAATTTGGGTTATTTTTTCCAACATGCATTACCTTACACTTACCCACATTAAATTTCATTTGCCACTTTGCTGCCCAATCACTCAGTTTGCTGAGATCTTTTTGTAGTTCTTCACAATCCCTTTTGCTTTTGACTGTCCTGAACAACTTTGTGTCATCTGCAAACTTGGCCACCTCACTGCTTACCTCATTTTCTAGATCATTGATGAACAAGTTGAACAGGATTGGTCCCAGTACTGACCCCTGGGGAACACCACTAGTGTAGGCCAGGGCTTAGTAAAGGCCAGGCAGAAACCACTCCGACTACTGCGAAGGTCCATGCCATTTTTATTCACATTTTAAGTACATCAACTGGAGAAATTATGTACAGCACCTCCACCCCCAACTCCCAGGCTCTAAAAATTTGGTGGCAAAGACTATATCTATATATGTAATAATGTTTGGCAGAATTTGGTTTATGGATAATATCAGTTTATATGTAAGCATTTTTTTCAATTGTTGTTGATTTAAATTTTCACAACAGCACAAAATTATGGGGTTGTAAGTATATTTTTTCCTATTTGTACAGTTGCAGGAAATTAAGGGCAGGAGTTAGATAATTATTTAATGACAGTATATACTGAGATTTAAAAAGTTAAACTTTGTAACTGTTAAAATACAAATTGGCAACATCACATGTCAAAACTTAAAGGCTACGTCTACACTGCAGGCTTCTTGCACAAGAACTGTTATGTGCAAGAGTTCTTGTGCAAAAGGTCTTCCACAAGAGTGCGTCCATACTGCCACGTGCTTTTGCGCAAGAGATGTGCTCTTGCGCAAGAGCGTCCATGGCAGTGTGGATGCTCTCTTGCGCAAGAAAGCTCTGATGGCCATTGTAGCCATAGGGGTTTCTTGTGCAAGAAAATCATATTGCCTGTCTACACTGCCTTCTTGGGGAAGAGCTCTTGCGCAAGAGGGCTTATTCCTCGTGAGGAGAGAAATAACTCTTCCAGAAGAAGCCCTGTTTTCCAACGCTGTACTGTAAATTTACTTGCGCAAGAATGCTTGTGCAGTGTAGACACCCAGCAAGTTTTTGCGCAAGAACAGCTGTTCTTGCGCAAAAAGCCTGCAGTGTAAACATAGCCATAAAGTCACTATCCTTAGAGCAAGCAAACCTTTTTGTTACTTATCTATATACCAGCGTTGCATGGGTGCTTCAGAGCAGGGTCTTGGGGATGTGGAGCTGCAGGAAGAGGTGCAAGAGGCTCAGGATGAGGGGAAGTGTGAGAGTAAAGGTTGGGGGGGTAAGGAAGGGCTGGAGGTGGAGAGGGTGTGAGAAGGATTAAGGGGTGCAGAGTGGTTCGGAGGGGCTCCACCGCTCAGCAGGGGCCTGTTCTGTCCCCCACCAGCCCTGTCTGTTTGCCAAGGGCCTGTTTTCTCCCACCTCTGGCTATCAAGGGCCAGGGGAAGGGAGGTTTGGGGCAGAGGGCTACATACTTGGTGTGCTGGCAGGCAAAATGGCAGAGCCCCAGCCCCTGCTGACTTCTACCTTAGTGGTATGGCCACCCCCAGTGGCATATTTTAGATTTTTAGATTGTGGAGTTTGTCGATGTATGTGTCTGTCTGTGAGTCCTTTTTTTTCAAGAACTCCTCCTAAACTGTAAGAACGAGGGCCACCATTCAGCTTTCTCTTATCATAACTTAAAGCAAGGTCAGGGTTTACTTGTGCCAGAACAACCGAAAGCCCCAGGAAAAGGACTGTTTTCCATAACATGCAAAGGGAGGGGCTGCTGTTTGGAGGGACACAATATGAGAGTGGCACTGGGTGCAGTGAGCCTGCAGAGGGGAGCTATCCTGCAGAGTGGGAGCAGCTGTACCATTAAGGGAGTGGCCAGCACAGCTGGGGCTCCATCATCGTGTCTTCCAGCATATAGCACACCAGGTAAATAGTGCCTCCCTCTGCTCCATACCCTTCCCTCCCCCTGCCCATGGCTGCAGCACTGGAAGGTGGGGGAGAGAAAAAGTCCCTGGTGGCCAGGGGGCAGGGAGGGGGAGACAAGAGGGCTCCTAGTGACTGAGAAGCTGTGGGGAGGGGAGATAGGGGGGAGAAAAGGCCTATGCTGGATGGGACACCCCCCCCCGCCCTGAGGTCCTCCTCACCCCCCAACCCTCACTTTCACTCCCTCCCCCAGCCTCCTGCACTCCCCCACACATATCCCCAAAGCCTTGCCCTAAGTCCTGCACCCCCCACACTGCCAGCCCCATTCCCTGAAGGACTCAGGCAATTTTGGGTCCTAAGTTTGCTAGTACATATAAAGATTTCTAGAATCAGTTGAAATGTTTTTTCTTCAGTTTATGCCTAGATGGTGAAATTGACATTTAGCAACATTCACTGATAAAAATATAGTCTTTCCAAGCCTAACTGTACAGTGCTGAGTAAACTGATGGTGTTCAATAAGTAGGTAATTATGATAATAATAAATATGTATAACTTGGCTAAATGACAGTCAAGGGGAAAAAAGATAAGTGTCTATAAACATCAGAAAGGTGCAAACCCCCAAGGAAGAAGAGGGATTTTCTATTGTGATCCACAGAAATATAACTAGAGGCATTTGTAAGAAAGCGATGAAAGGCAAGTTTAAGGTCATTATTGAGAAGCACTTCCTACCAATGCAATCTCTTAGACTGCAAAATAGTCTCTTACAGAAGTGCTGGAAGCGCCACTGCTTGAATTATTTAAAACTGGTTTGTATAAAGCATATAGGGTAGGGATCTTAGACTGGACCAAATGTGACTTAACAGCCTTTCCCACCTCTAATTGCTATAGATCTGTGAACTTTGCCTCCCCTCAACAATCTTTCCCCTCTTTGCAAGTGTGTGGAAATAAGGTAAAAGGATGCAAATCTTCCTTCCAGGAAGCAAAGCCCATAGACTAGATGCAGAAGAACCATCTCAGTCGTTACCAAGGAACATCTTATCAGAAATGGTTGAGGTGTCTGTAGTTTCATTTTTCCCCCTTTGCCCTTTTTAGTGATGTGTTTTCTGACATGATCAGAATCCTGATATCTTTAATGTAGGCAAATACTGCAGCCCTGAAATTTTCACCTGTTGTGCTGCTTGTTTATACATTGATGCCTCTATCAGTATTCCACTCTTATGCAGCAAAAGAGTAGGGGAGCAGAGAAGGATAATACCATCCACACAGGAGAATGTGGAGAAGAGGAATTCTAAAGATAGATCCCTTGATGTTTGGAAAGGATTCTGAAAACTTCAACAGAAGTTCTATATATTTGTGATATTGCAATAAAGTGGAAGAGTCTTAAAATACCACCCAGTCTGCAGAGGATACCTTTTAAGTAGAGTCAATACCACTAAGTATATCTGATATCCCAGGGCAGGGAAACAGCCTCCTTTTGTGCAGGTTGGATTTTAAGAGTCTAAAAATAAGACACTTAATAATTCAATTTGCTGTCAAGTATCAGCTAATTAATTCCCACAGTTGTCCTGTGTGGTAAACCAGGATTTTTAATCTCCATTTTACCAGTGGGGTAATTGAGGGACAAAGTGGCAAAAGGACTTGCCCAAAGTGGGAGAGAAAGTCACTCACAAAGTTGAAACCAGAGCTCGGAAGTTCCTGGCTCCCAGTCCCATTTTTAGTCCCCCTATTTCTGACAGAATCCCTTCCTGAAACTCTCCTACTTTTGGCCTAAATCATATGGTTTCCTTTGCATGACTTTGTATTCACAGCTGCCTTTCTCTGAGCAGAGGAAATGCTGATGTGGGTGTCTGATCTGCTTCAATCACTGCAAGTCAGATGTGTCAACCTGGGATAACAACTGCCACTGTTCTGGCTGCAGGCAGTAAGGTCTGGAAAGCGCAAAATTATTGCTCAAGCTGCCAATCCTTCGGGCCAGCTGTTTGTTTCCTCTGTGTGGGTGCACATGCACAAGTTCTGGAGTGTTTTTATCTGTTTTGATAGGGTGTTTGTCCATGCCTCACTGTGTCTGTATGGAAGAGTGTTGGTGTGTGCACACACCATGTAGGCACGATTATGTATCTTGCGTGGGTGTGGGAGTGAAAGAGAAAATACATTGTGATCATTCCATTTGACCAGAAAACTGAAAACCTGACAGAGAGATGTAGAAATATTAATATCTAGCAATGCAATGAACTGTGCTAACAGAATTCTCTTCTCACAATACTCAATTTAGCCTGTTTCTCCATCTTTCTCCAGCATCACATTATGATCATAGCTATAGAGCTGCAAAAGTCATGAGATGATCGACCCAATAACCTTTCATTTCATACATGCTGAATAGGAATCTACTGATCAGAACTGTTCTGATGATATCATATGTGCCTGGGAAACAGGGAGTCCATATAATCACGGACCAATGGACAGAAAGACATGAAAGTTCATTAGATAGGGAGTTTATGATAGTTAGGGTTGTATTATGCAGTACATGAACAGCAATAATCTTTCCCTCTAGAATACTTTGGGAGAGCAGTTAATTAGTTTGTTCAGGTAAATAGGACACAGCGTCTTCTCCTGACTTCTATCTTTCTAATGTGTTTTCCTGAAAATTATCATTATATTATTCTCCAGGCACTACAGCTAGAAGGAAACAAGAATGATAGCTCTGATCCCTCAGTGTAGCGAAGCTGCTTCATGCCATTGTACCACTAGATTTTAGCCCAAAAGACAGCATATCTAAGCATGGGAGAAAAGCCACAGTACCGGGGAATCCTCCAGTAGTGTAGAGACTGTATCATGGCTCTTATGTAATGTCACGGTCCATACTTGCTGTTGGCAGATGGGGGGAGGGGAGATCATAGCCAGGTGAAAAGAAACGTGTCTTCATGTGGCTCGGTCCTCGGGGTAGTATATTTGGCCTCTTAAGGCCTTTGGTAGCAAGCACAGTTTAGATAATTCACAATGGAACAGAGCAACCTTTGCACTTTCCCAGGGCCCACTCATCAACCTTTTACATGCTTCCTCTCTCACTGTCCTCTCCTTGCTTTGCCCCCCCCCCCCCCCAGCCATGCTGCTTCTCCATGTCCCCAAGGGTGGGGCTTGTCCACTCCTAGCTCTGTACAGAGAACCAGTCCCTGGTCTGAGCACTCAGCTCACCAGCTCCTTCCTTTCTCCATTGCTTCTAGATGGGCTGGGACCTTGGTATAGCCCAAGACCCTCTGGCTGAGGGTGCTTTCCAGGAGGGGCTGAGACCAGTATGTGCCAAAACCCCGCACAACACTGGCACAAGGAATCCTCTCTGCCCTCTCAGCTAAGCCCTGGAGTTTGAGGGCTGGGGGGAGCATTTTCCAGGCTGTTCATATCCCAAACTTACAAGCAACCCAACAGCAGCCCCTGGAACAGGGCCTTAGCACCCTCTTCATCCCCTAGTTCCCTGCCCGGCGCCCTGCCCCCAGGGAGTGTGGGGCTGTTCCATCCCCTTGGCATGTTACCAGGGGACATGCTGAGCCACCTCTCTGGCTGAGTTTGCTGAAGTCCCTGCAGTCAGGTTCCATGGGTTCTGGTGCACAATACAGCCTTTGGGCTTAATCCCTTCCTGCTCACACTATAGTCAGGAGGACAGGAGGCAACTGGGTTATGTTGGTGGCCTGCAACAGCCTAGAGGTGTTTGCACAGCTGGCAGGAAGGAAAAAACTGCTTCCAGCCATAGGTGGGGGGGTGGGGAGGAGGGTGGTAGAGGAAGAATGAGAGAGAAGATCTGCAAAGACACAGACCAAGTCATCCCTTCCCTCCCCTTCTCTGTGACTGGAAGCAGCTCCCATCCCTTCCCTTCCTTCCTGCATAGTGTCACATTCTGGTGTGAATATTGGAAGAAATCTGGGAGGGGAAACGTGACCTTGTGTGCTCATCCACATATTGACTCTGGAAGATGCAGCATTAGGTACGAGGAGAGGCGGGTGCATCCCAGAGAGCCAGCCAAAAATGGAGAACAGAGAGCATTAGGAAGAGAGGGTTGTTTTGATTGTTCAGTCCCCTCCCCCTGCCCTCTGTGTGGGAGAGGTGTATGGGAATGTGTGTGGAGAGGTAGGGATATGTGTCACCCTGCCCTGTGTAAACCCTAAAGCCTTAAAGATACGAAGGTAATTAAAAAGAATCTGACTATGCAGTATTTCTTTTTAGCAGAGGCCCAGTCAACTTGATCTTCATTTGAACTTTTGTACAGCATAGCTCTGATTGCTGTTAAGCTCACTTGAATATAAGTAATTTTACCAAGTGTTCCATACTCAGCATAGGGAAATATGGTCACTCTTATTGGTAGGGAACATTGCCACAAGATATTATTGAGGCTAAATGTTTAGGAGGATTAGAAAATTGGGGATAAGGAGAATACAATTCCTCATTTAACACTATAGATATGTTTCAGAAAATGATCGTGTTAAGTGAAAACGTGTCATGCGGGGTCAATTTTCCCATTGAAAATAATGGAAAAGGTGGGGGTTGCGTTTCAAGCGGTGGTGTCTGTTGGGACTGGGACATAAGGCTGGGGGAGAAAGGGGACTGGGTTACAGCAAGGAGGGGAGGTGTTTGGCTCTGGAGAAGGGAAGGGGAGGACAGGGGAGAGGGATTGGGTTGGGAGTATGCCCCTGTGACGGGTCTACCGGGACCCGCACTGTGTCTGGCAAAGGGGGGGGGTGGGGGTCGCCGGGGAACAGCGCGGTGAGTGGCAAACCCTCCGCCACTTTGCAGGGCGGCGGAGGAAGCCCCGCACAGCTGCTGGCGACGGGCTGGCTGGGGAAACCTAGCCGCCGGCCTGCAAGCGGGGGCGGAGGAGAGGGGGCAAGGCGTCCAGTGAGGGTAAGTCAGCGGGGAACGGCGCGGTGAGCGGCGAACCCTCTGCCGCTTTGCAGGGAGGCGGGGGAAGTCCCGCGCAGGTGCCGGCAACGGGCTGGCTGGGGAAATCGTGTTATTCCGGGGATGGTCGTGTAATTCAAAAAACGTTCCCTAAAAAAAAATCGTGCTATCGTGAAAATGTGTTAAGCGGGCATGTGTTAAATGAGGAATTACTGTATTCACACTAACAACAGAGAGGGCACACATGTAAATGATATATCAAGCATCACGCTTCAGGACCTAAGCCAATCTCCAAACTGCCTGGGAACAGAAAGAAACTTCCCTTATGTGTGGTGGATATTGTATCTATTGCGGATATTGTATCAATTTTTCTATTGTGGTGGATATTGTATCCTTCTCTAAAGCATCTGGCCACTGTCCTCAGGAGGAAGCTAGACTAGATGGCTAAAGGCATGTCTACACTAGGGAGTCATTTCAAAACAACTCCCCTTATGTCAAAATAAAGTGAGCGTCCATACTACCAAGCCCATTATTTCAAAATAATGGCCTTGTTATTTCAGAACAACAACTCCTGCTTGTGAAGAAGAATAGCGCTATTTCGAAGTTATTTCAGGAGTTAGTTTGACATAACTCCCTAGTGTAGACATGCCCTAAGTGGATAGTCTCCAGGGGGCAAGAAGGAAACTTCCTAAACCCAGCACCTTTGACTCCATTAAGTCAGGTATATTATTGTCAATTTTCGTCCATTTTTCTCTGAAGCATCTAGCATTGAGCACTAGACTGAGCAGCCTAAATGTCCAGTCTGATATGATAGGATACTAGGCTCACAGGACTAACAATCTGATGCAATATGGTAAAAGCCTACAGCGGTCCTTTGCATTGTATTCAGAAGATTTCTGCTCAAGCATGTCTCTGTTTTTTCCCCCAGTGGCTGTTCCAGAAAGAATTCCAATGTATGGTATCTGGGACCTCTGGAGCTCAGTGCATGAGCCTCCACCACTTGAGCTAAAAGCCAGCTGGCTAGCAGCTAAGGGTATAAAACAGACTCATTATATTTCTCTCTGTAAGTGGTCTCGATGCCACTAGATGGAACAGTACACTGTGCCCACTGGGTGTGCAGGTGACACTAACAACCCTGTCCCTGCCCATCTCCCTCATAGCCCTGGACTCATTTGCAGTTTGTCTGAAATAAAGTGACCCGGGATTGTATATAACATTTCAGTGAAATAAAGGATGTGATGTCAATTGAAGTGTCTCAAACTGCACATGCACACTTGAGGGTTCCCCAAAATTAGTTAGGCCTTTTCATCACAACAGGTGGGCCAGGGACCCAATGCCTGTTAAGCTGCAAAATGACACTACCAGCCAGGTGGTCTCCTGGGCAGATTTGTGCAAGCATGCCGGTGTGATTGGGTGTGCTGGAGTGGTTGTGTGAGCACTCAGGAGATGCAGTAGGAAATAAGTGTTTTGCTCCCTGCTGTAGTGTGAGAGGAGGGCAGGTTTTCTATTTCCTTGTTGATCCTAGAACCCAGATATTTTAAAGGTGTAGAGGCAGTTATTTCAGTTTGATATTCACTGGGCAGGGGTCAAACATGGCCAGAAGGAACACGATGGCTTTGTGGAGTCATCAACAACCTAATGCTCATCTTGCATTTGGAGTGTATGTTCAGGACAATTTATTGCCACCTGAGAGTCTACAGATCTGATTTGGTGGCATAATTTCAAAAATGAGAAATGCATATAACTTGACTGCTCCTGCCTGAGTTTATTTTAGAACAACCAATAATGCTTTGGGTATACAGTGGGCAGGTGCATACGGTGTTACAGCTTAATGGCACTTCTCCTACGCAGCCTCTCCTTTTTCAGCACCTCTCCTATGCAACCTCAGCTTTCTGTTACACATTTCCGCTCAGAACTCTAACCATGCAGTGAGCTTTGCCTGAAATTGCCAACAATCTGGACCAATAGCAGTGAAAGATATAAGATGCCCTATTCATCTTGCTAATTCAGATGCCCAATGATTACATTTTAAATGTTGGCATCAACTTATGATGATCTACAAAACCTACTCTCTGAACCAGTCTAGCCTAAGGAATAGGTGGTGCCTGTAAAAACTGACTTATGTAACATGTTGTAAACTAGGCTTTCAAATAACTTTAAAGGTACTAAATTGGGTCTGTGTTGGATGATGTGTATTGCAAATCACATTCATTCAATTTAAAAATCACCTTTTTTCCCCTCTTGATTTGGCAGACCCACAGCAATAGCGCACATTGACATCGACATCTCAAGTGGCTAGAATTCATTCTGTGCACAGAGCTCGGAAGAGTTTTTGCTCCAGTTCAACAGCTCTCCATCGGATCCTGGTGAGGAATCAGGCCAGTCTATCTGCTGCAGAAGATGCTATCCTGTATGTACAATAATACATACACTTCCTCACATATCCTTTGCTTTCATTTTCAACCCTCCTGCTGCTGCTAAATAACTTTGAGCTCCGTTTCCAACCTGCTTGGCTTAGGTTCCCTCTTGCTTAATGCAAAGCTGATAGAAACACAAGCACTTGATTTATCACCATCGTCCTATGCTGAGTATTTGGGAGTATTTGATAAAGGTAAGAATACATTTCTCACCACAGCATGCAATCAGATACGGGATCAGCTATGGGAGATGAAACCTGGACAGGCAGAAAGGTATCTGTAACATCAGCATAATCATTTTTCTCTTTAACTGTTTTTGCCTCCCCCATCTCATCATCTACAAAAGTAAGACAGGCCCTATACTGCTTCCATTCAACCATGAGAGAAAGAGCATGGTGCAATGTAACCATTGCCCCGCATTTTGATGGAAGAGAAAAGCATCAAGTGCAAAGTGAAATGGTGAAAATTTCCAAGTCAAACGTAATGACAAAATTTTCACAACTTCTTCATAGCTCCAGACTCTATGCCCAGAACAATGTGCATGTGCATTAAGTCCAGGATTGATTTTGTCTCTTTTGGTAGTGTTTGTCCATGTGTATGTATATCTCATTGTGTCTATATGGCAGCATATGAGTGCATATGCCTTGTAGTTATGCTTATGTATCTTCTAACCTTATAAATACGTTATAAAATTTCTGGCCCCACAGAGACAAGCTACAATCAACTCTTGATTTCATCAACTTGTCATGCTTTAATCATCCCTCTTGGCAGATCTTTCAACATATGTTACAGCACGGTCTTCAAACTATGCCTCTCCAGTGCTATTTTATTAACTCTGTCTTTTTATATATTTTAGATTCATTACAAGATGCAATAAATTTGTCAAAGGGATTTTACTTGTTGCCTCTGCTCCATGCAGACAGAAAGCATCTGAAGACTCATTTGAGTCTTACAAAATTGAGTGTGATATGAAAAATTAAATGCCACGACCAAGGATATGAAAGTAACACCAGGGATTACATTCAAACCACAAACCTAATCAAAATTCAGTTCAGGTCCCTTCTTTGTCCTTAACTTGCTGCCCATTAACATAGGCATTTAGTATGGAAAATATTAAAACTATGAGAGGATTTGGCCAGTACCCTCAAGATAACTCTTCAACTTTTTTTTTTTTAAAGCAAGTGTGCCACAGGCTCTCTTAATGATCAAGTGGGCAAGGCCTCAGTTTTATGCCTAATTAAATGGATATTATTCTCTAGTAGCACATATTATGCAGTAGTACTGGGTACAGCACAAATTTAGATGAAAGAGCATCTCTTAGTGAAGCATGCATACCATTTACTATGGTTTCTAAGTTTTCCTTGGGGGTCTCCCATCCAAGTACTGGCTAGCCAAACACTACTGAAATTACGAGAGCTAGCAAAATCACAACCTATCAGATTGTGCCTGCAATATGAAGGCACAGGTTAGATGAGAAAAGGATGGAGCAGTTTGCCTCAAATCCTCCTTGGTTAATTGCTGGACCACCCACATCTACTTCTTAGGTGGTGAGGATTTCAAAATGCTTTGCAAATCACAAAGTCTCACAAATTCCCTCTGATAGATATGAAAAACTGAAGCACCCAAAAGTGAGCTAGCTTGTCAAAGGTCACACACAGTGGTTAACTGGCACGGCAAAGAATAGAATAAAAGCATACTCCATACTCAGTCCCTACTGTAACTTTTGGGCCACACTGCCTCACCATATTCAGCATAGGGCATACATAACAAAGAAGCTGTTGTCGTCTTACAGGATCTCCTGTTGGGGAGATGGGCTGGGGACTAAAATCCAAAACCAGTAACCATGCCTAGGAGCTGTTGCACACATGGCCCTGCCACCTCAATCCCAAATGTATCCTGGCTAAATCTCTCCTTCAGTACTTAAAACAGCTTCTGCATTATCTGATGGAATTCCTCATCATAATAACAAGCTCTTCTATGTTTTGTCTAATTCCTTTACAAATAACCTTGAGCCGTGTACATGTCCTCTTACTATCTCAGGAGAGAATCTAACTTCTCCACCTCCTTTCTTCCCACTACCTTGAAACAAAAATTTGCTTGCTGTCTTCTGGGTGGTTATGTTTAATCTCAGGATTTGCCTTTAACAGCTTATCAGCTTCCAAGAGACATTTACAGGGAGAGAAAGACTCTGGTTTTGATAGCAGTAATTGTATTTAGCTTGTAAGATACAAGGCTATTTATCTCATGGCTGGGAAATCACAGAGGAGGAAAAGGAAAATGTTGGCAGATAAAAACTAAATAGAACCAAGAAGAAGAGAAAAGCAACAGCCCCTTCACAGCCCACATATGGAAAGGTGGGCTGAGGAATTGACTTTTCATGTAATCAAGTTCATATCAGTTTGGAAAGGAGACAGATGAGAGTGGAAGGGCAAGGAGTGTGAGTGTGTGACGGGGCAGCAGCCGCAACGCCGCCCGAGCCCTGCACTCGCCAGCAGCCAGAGGAGGCATTTGCCGGGGAAGGCGGGTCCTCCCGGCGACCGTGTGCAGCGTGCTCTAGCTCCGCCCCCAGAGCCGGAGGTGGAATGCCAGCCGACGCTGGAAGTCGGGGGAGGGGGACGGTGCCTAGGGACGCAAGGCGTAGCGTGGACCGGGCTGGAAGGTCAAAAGGGGCGCGGGCAGAGGAGACCCGGGGGGGAGGGGGAGCGAGCTGGGAGCCAGTGTTGTGGAACCAGGAGCCCCACAGGAACACTGGGGCAATACCGGAGTGGTGACAGAGGGAAGGAAGAGACCCAGGACAGGGTGAAGGAGCCGACATCTAACCCGTGGGTTGGTGAGTTACGGGGTCCACCCCACCAACCAGACAGCGAGGTTTTCTCTGTGTCCTTAGGGTCCTGGGTCAGGACCTGGAGTGAGGGAGGGCTCAGGTCCCCCTCCCCTCTGTCGGGGTGCTTTAAGGCGTCAGAAGAGTCATAAGACTGTGGAGCAGTCTGGTGGACTGAGAGACTAGGCTGCAGACACAAGGACTAGGATGTATGTTTGAGTGGTGGAGGGAGCACTTGGCTTGGTGATTGGAAAAGGGTGGGCACGTTCGACCCCGATGATGATGGAGGTGTAGATCTGAGGGGGAACATGTGGCGTAACAGAGTGGAGCAAGAAATTATTCATTTAAAGCACATGACAATTGCAATTATAGAGGAGTACGATCCAACTTTCAGAGGTGCCGAACTCTGATAACTCCCGTTGAAAGTCATGTGAGTTGTGGATGCTGAGTACCTTTGAAAAATCAGGCCATTTATTTTATAGATTTATATTGATGACTATCACCAGGCTCTTGTATCAATACAACAGTTTACCCTTCTCCCCTCCATATGCAATTTAGTCTCAATTACTAAAAAAGTCAGACAAAAGCATAGGGAGACAAGGTGAGTGAAGTAATACCTGAGAAAATACCTGATATTGGATCAGCTTCTGTTGTCTTCTTCTGAAGAATAGCCCTATATAAGCTTGAAAGCTTGTCTCTCTCACCGCAGAAGTTGGTCCAATAAAAGACAGACTCTTACACACATTGTCTCTCTAATATCCTGACACCAACTCAACTATAACAATACTACAGAAAAAAGCTTGACTCTCCTATTCATACCCCCCACAGTCCCTGTAGCGTGCCTGAGGTTCACTGCACCCATGGCCCTACTCCAGCAAACAAGTTTTAGAAGTACTTTGAGAACCCTGCTGTTAGCCATAGATAGCTAAATCCAGGAACCGATTGCAAGAATGGTCCAGCAGATCATAACTCCTATTGTGGCTGAGAAAGAAAGATGATTCTGTCCCATCCCTAACAATCTACAATTCTAAAGTACCTACAAGCGAAGTAAAGGCATCCCAGAGCCTTTACAGACTGCCACCTTGAAGTCAATAGGCAACCAGTACACATAACTGTTTGAATACATAATGGCTCAAACCACTCATGAAATACACATTTAGCACTAGCTAAAGCATCTGACTGGTCTTCACGTAGTTGTCACAAGAAGTGCACACGGCAGTTATCCAACCTAGAAGTTACAAAGCATGTCAATGATGTTAAAAGCTGATACAGATCTAATAAAAATCAGCATGAATATTTCGTCCACAGCCACCACCCAGAGATTACCAACTTTAGATAATACCTTCTCTACATTACAAGTAGAACGACAGAGGTCCAGAATGCCTATTAAATCCATCTATGGCAGCAAGTGCCACCAAACCAACTTGTCAATAACTTTCCTCCAGAATGGGAGGTGGCAAAACAGGTGGCAATTGACAAGCAGGTAAATGCCAAGAGAGAGTTTTTGATCTTACCATTTTTTTATACGAGGATCTTTATAATCCTTGTCAATAATGAATCAGAACTTCACCATCATCACTCACAAAGGCCAATCATCAAGCTTGGGTCACAGCTGTCCCAAGAGATCTAAGGCGGGGGTCCCCAGTTCCTGGCCAACGGGCTATCCCCAGCCAGAGCAATTGCAAAATCTGATCTGGGACTCCTCACAGGCCAGGGAGAGGGGGGACATCTATCCATTATCAGCCCCAAAGCCTCTCAAGGGTGTGACTTCAGGGATCACAGGGGGGGAGAGAGCTTGGTGTGGCAAGGCATTAGCAGTCACACACCCACATATTCCCCACTGTGGTAGGAGCCATGGGGGAAGTGGAGAGCACTTGGCAATTGCTCTAGTCAGGGATGGCCCATGGGCTGGGAGCTTGAGACCCCCAAATAAGGAATTACTAAAGAAAGCTAGCGGAACCTCAGACAGAGCTCCTCCTGTTCTCATCTCATCTCCATGATGCCAATGAAAGCATCCCAGAACTGAGCCTTTCTTTCATCAGAATAGATGCAAGGGAGGCTTGATTCCATATCAGAATTTCTTATCTGGAGCCTATCACTCCAACCAGTGTTGCTGGATAGTATTTTCTTCGTGCCCTAGCAAAGGGGGAAAAAATTACCACTTTCTCTCTATCATGACCTATGAATGTATAACATCTCTATGCTGTGATTTATCCAACTGAATTTTCTACCATTAGCTTTGTAGTCTCCTTCCTTGAAGCTCTGGAAGTTGCAAGTCATCTGCACTCCATGTTCTCGGTGAAGAAAAGATCAAGATAGTCAAGTTACCAGCGCTAATGGAGGAGTAGCTCTTTATATGTGAATGATTGAGTACATTTCCAGTTGATTCCCATATGCCTGGGTTAACCTTTCCTGAATTCAGAGGCGCACCATAATTCAACCCACCAAAAACTGCTGATTAGATCAAACTCATGACCAAAATTTCAATACCTCCCATTTTTTCAGTTTTAAACAAGAAAAATCAGAAACTTTGAAGCAAGTTACCCATGGTTTTGGTCTTTGAAACAAACATGCACAGCTCCTATTTGGCTTATGATGGCACTGCCATATGAAAATGGAAACTGTTCCAATTAGGATAGGCATTAGATGGGGAGCACCTAGCACAAGATGACTTTGGAGAAAGCAACACCAGCACTAAACTGGTGTGGGAGAGAAGATAGCATTATAAGCTTGGGTTAAACTTTGTTATGGGTTGAGGAAAAACCTGTCAGAAAATAGTGTGCCGATCCACTCTTCATGTAAGATAGATGTTAAGGGGCCACACTGAAAACAATGTCTAACAGACCCTGCCAGAAACTAGCACCATGTCAGCAATTAGTTCCACTGGGTATTTCAACCAGCGGTTGTGTATATGAGGGGAAAGCCAAAAAGCCGAGCAAAAGCCTGTATGCACAGTGTGCCCTAAGGTATATGAGGGGGAAAAGTATATGAGGGGAAAAAGCTAGAGAAAGGGGGAGAGAGAGCTTTTGGACCTGGTATTGGCTAAGGGCCACTTGAGGCTGTAAGCTAAGAATCTCTTTCTTTTCTTCTTGGCTGCTCCTGCATGTGAAGAAGCAGGATGTTATATATTCTTTGTAAAGAGGCAAGATTGTAAATACCTGAGTCCATCAATTTCTACTTCTAACTGGAACATCTCCAGGCCCCGAACTTGGACTAGCCTCTCACGTCAAAAAGGGAACACAACAGTGGAAACAAACAAAGAAACATGACATAGTTTAAATTTTGTGGTAAGCAAGAGGGGAATGGACATGGACAGAATCTCAGACTGCCTAAACACCTGCACTTCATCTGGCCAACTCCAACTCTGAAATGGTGAGACATCAGAAGATAAAGAATGGTAGTGGGACACTAGCCCAGAAGAAGCTCGACAACAGGAATCTGTACCCACTCTCTCTCCCCTCCCCCACTCCCTGCAGCTCTCTGGGGAGGAGTTTGGATTCCAATTTGCCAAACTTGGTGGGAAACTATGCGTATGTGTGTGCAAGAAAGAGGCAGAGAGAGAGAGAGAGAGAGTGTGTGTGTCAGAGAGAGAGAGAGTGTGTGTGTGTGTGCGCGCGTGCACGTGCCTGCGTGTGTGGAGAGAAGGGGCACTGAGAGGACAAAAATTATTTCTAATTACCTGGAGCCCGTGACATGAAAAGTTAATGCTACTTAGGAAAATGAAAGACTGGTGGAGATCATTCAGAAAGGAGCTATAGAAGAGCAACTGGGACCATTTTTTTCTCTCTACCTACCTGGAGAAACTAGCTCATGAGGATCTAGTTGTTCAATATTTAATTGATTCACAGCTTTAAAATATGCATATAAAAACCCAGGCTAATGTTCTCCTATTAAGTGAGTGCCTCTTTAAATGAAAGTCTCTTCCTGACTTTCACCTAACTTCCCCCCACTATCCCTCTTTGAAACATGACTTCAATCAGACTTTATTTTGGTGTTATTGACATGTTCTTTGTTTGCAGCTCCTCTCTGCCTAGCTTTTCTCTTCCTGCTGTACTGAAGGAAATGCAGGCACTGCATGGATGAATGAACAGGTAGATGAGGCTTGTTTTAATGTGCACTCCAAATCTGGCAAAACCCCAAATCTCTTTGCAAGCAAAGATAGCAAGAGAGAAAGAAAACCTCCTGGCTAGGATTTAATGAAAACCCACGGCCTGAGGTATTCATCCCAGTTCTACGTCAAAATAGGAGATTTATTTTTAACCCTTCAGAGCATTGCTGGTTCCTTCCTTTGCACTGGGATTCATAATTTGTCCTTTCCTCCCTTCCTATTATAAAGTGCCTCAAATACAATGGGTTTTACAATAATCTGAAATAAAAGTATATCAGAGGGTTCCCCTACCTGCACTGGCTGTTGGGAGGGACGCTATTCTTGGTCCACAATGACTCTTACTAAACAACAAAAATATTTGAATTTAGATTTAGAGAAAACTCTCAGCAACTACAAAACCAGTCACCACTGACTAGTAGGGTTGCCACGTGTCCAGTATTGAACCGGACAGTTCGGTATTTTTGCCTTCTGTCTGGTAAAAAAAATTCAGAAAATATCAGACACCTAAAATGTCTGATACTTTCTGATTTTTTCCTGGCCAGGAGGCAAAAACCCAGAAGCAGCCTGGCAACCCTAGTGCTTACCAAGTTCCGCAGGGGAGCTGTCTGGACCTGCGCAGGGAGGCAAGATGGCGGGCAGCCGCCAGCAGCCTGTTAGGGCCAAAAAACCTCACCACGCATTTCTTAAAGGGGCCACGCTGTTTTTTGTTTTTGCTTAACAACTCTCAGGGTCCTTTTTTTTTTGGGGGGGGGGGGGGTATTTTTTCCTGAAACCATCTGGCAATCCTACTGACTAGTCCTCTGACAAATCTATCAGAGGTGATGTACCACTGGTTGCTCCCACTCCAGAGAACAGTAGGGACATAAGAAGGGGAGCTGACAGCCATGCTGAGCCCCTGGGCAAGATGGGGGGGGCAGCTCCATGCTCCCAGAAAGGGCAGGGCCTCAGGCAGAAGGCACAGGGCCAAGGGCAGGCTGCCATCAGGGTTGCCTGGCCCTCAGTACTCTCATGCCACCCGGCACCCCCACCTCTCCAGGCAGCTCTAAGAGCCATCCACAGCACAGATAGCAATTTAAAGGGCTTGGGGTTCTAGGTGCAGTCCTTTTGAGACACTGGGCCCTCCACCCTGTTCATTTGGCCTGGATGTAAGTTCTTTCAGGGAAGAGAGATTTGTGCAAATTTGCCATTCAAATGGGATACCTATGGCTGAGGAATAAGCACAGTGGCCACTAATGCAACAAACCATCTTCATGACCCAAGCATCACGTGGCTCACTAGCAATATTCTTGTCAAAAGACACATTCATCTGATGCAGACATGTTGTGGGTTTGCAAGAGATGGCAAAGGAAAAACAATTTCAAATAGTGTTTGAATATTTACAAATATTTTAAAATATTATTTGAATATTAACAGTGAGCTAGAGGTTTTGGCTAAAGGGTGCCAGCATGGGTGGGTGAAAGCAAGCAACTCCAGTGCATTTATGGTGAAAACTGTTATTCCTCATTTCCCGGGAATATTGGCTTTAATCTGAATCTATCATCAGTGCCCAGGGCCTTACTGTACAGTAAATGAGACTAATAGGATTCGAATGTCAGAGCCAGGCACAAACACTAGGGCTATGTCTACACAGCAGCATCATTTCACAATAACTGACATTATTCCAAAACAACATAGTTCACATCTACACACAATCAGTTATGTCATCTCGAAATAATGTCAAGCTGCAGGACTGCTTACTCCAACTTCTATAACCCTCATTTTACGAAGAGTAAGGGAAGTTGGGGGAAAAGTGGTCTCTCTCGAAATAACTGCTGTATAGATAGCATCAGAAGTTGAAATAAGCTATTTCAACTTAAGCTACACAATCAGCATCGCTCAAATTGCGTAGCTTATTTCGAGTTTAGCCCTGCTGTGTAGATGTACCCTAAGAGATTCTCTCTAATGATCAGGATTATTTGAGATTCGCCAGGCTAAAACAACGTGAGGCTCAAATTAATTCCTTCCTTTCAAATTTACCTGTAACCCTTTTTCCTGCCCAAAATGAGTAATCCCCATGTAGCAGGTGATTTGGCTGTAAATGGCTCCTTTATAAAGATACTTTGTCCGTGCCTGAATTGTAGTTTTGATGCTTTTTGCATTTACTTGTCTTTTTATAGGAAGTTGCAAACATTATAGCTTTGGAGTCTTTTGAACTCATAAGGATATTTTTCATTTAATTCCTTCTTGATTGATGGCTGTTTTTAAAAAAAAGCAAATACTTCTCTCTTTCTCATTTAGTAACCATTTGCCTACATTTGCCCCATTCAAATAAATTATAGGTCTCATGTATAATCCCACAAAAGGCAATGAAATTCAGAGAGGAAAGCTGAAAAAAAAATTAATTTACGCCTTTTGTCTAAGATTGAAACACATGCAGCAACACACAAGATATCCAAGTTTGTAATCCTTTGTCACAACACGGCAAGTTAAGGACAGAAATAGCTGTAAGATAAAATAGCAAACACAGATAATAGAATCACAGAAATGTAGGGCTGGAAGGGACACCAAAAGATCATGTAATCCATCCCTCTACACTGAAGCAGGACAAAATAAACATAACCCCTTGGATATTTGTCCTACCTCTTCTTAAAATCCTCCGATGCAGATTCCACAACCTCCCTTGAAAGCCTATTTCAGAGCTTAGCTATCCTTATTCCTACAGAGATTTTCCTAATATCTAACCTGACTCTCTTTTTGCTGCACATGAAGCCCATTACTTCAGTGTCCTATCTTCATTGAATATGGAGAACAGTTGACCAGCAATCTCTACAATAGTCCTCAACATATTTGAATACTGTTATCAGGTTCAGTGTTCCTTCTAAGGTGTGGGGCAGCACAGCTTCACAGGTGATTTCATCAGCCCCACCCAGATAGAGGCTCAGGACTCCAGACATAGAGCTGACTGACTGGGTGGGGCTGATTAAACATCTGTGAAGCTGTGCTGCCCCACACCTTAGAGGGAACACCGATCACCCCCTTTCCCCCCCCCCCCTTGTAATCTTCTTTTCAAAAGATTAAGCATCCACAGTTTTATTTTTATATTATTCTCCATTAGATTATCCACATTGTTTTTAAACCGTGGCACCCAAAATGGGACATAGCACTCCAGGTGAGGCCTCACCAGTGCTGAGTAGAGCACGGCTATTTCTTACCTTGTCTCACATTCAGCCCTCCTGTTAATACACCCCAGGGTGATACAAGCCTTTTTTGCAACTGAAGTACATTGTTTTCACATATTCCATTTCTAATCCACAATATAGCCCCCAGATCCTTCTCAGAACTACTATAGTCTACTTAGTCCCCATTTTTTTACTTACACATTTAATTTTTCCTTCCTAAATGCGTTAATTTTCAGTTGTCTTGATGGATCTTTTTTCTTACTGATTAAGACAAATTGGAGAATTTGTCTTAGTCTTTTTGTATAATAATCCTGTCCTCCGAAGTCTTTGCAACCCCTCACATCTTATTGTCATCCACAAATTTTATAAGCATACACTCCATTCCATTAGCCAAGTACTTAATGAAAATATTGAATCAGAAGTGATTCCTGCCGACCCAACTAGAGAGAGCAGACTTCTCCCATTAGTCACTACTCTGAGTTTGGTCATGTGCAACCACCTTTTAGTAATTTCACCTAGCACACACATTTGCATCATTTGCTTCTCAGAATGCCATGTGAGTGGTGCCGTTCTATTGGCTAATTTAATTTTTTATATATATGCATATTGTGCTTTAAAAACATCTGTAAGCCGCCTCAAATGTTTTAAATAGAGAGGCGGGGTAAATTATTTTAAATAAATAAAATTTCAGAAGTAATAAATCAAGATATATCATGTCTACTGCTCCCTCCCCTCCCCGCCCTCCCATCCACTAGGACAGTAACCCTGTCAAAGACAGAAATTAGGTTGGTTTGGGATGAACTGTTCTTGACGTGGCCATGGTGGATATTACTTATCATTCTGCTACCCTCTAGGTCAGGCCTGGGCAAAAATATGGCCCACAGGCCGGATCTGGCCTATTATGCCACCAGATCTGGCCCGCAGATGCTGCGGGGAGCCCCAGGCAGGCTCCCTGCTTACCTTACCCCACTTGCACACCACTCAGAAATGTGGCTGCAGGGTGGTTTCACTTTAAAAAGAGCCCTGAGGGAAGGGGAGGACTCTTTAGGAGCTGCCCCCGCCTCCAGCACAATCCCATTGGCTGGCTTCTGTCCAGAAACTGGCCAATGAGAGCTGTCTGTTTCAATAACAGACTGCCACAAAGCACAAGGGGCTCCTAATAGTTCACAGAGAACATGACTGCAGCCAGTGTTGGGGGCAGGGCTAGCAGGGAGGCTGATTCAGGAACAGGCTGCTGGCTAGTAACTCCCCTGGCCAGAGGCTGCCTCTGGCACCCCAGCCCCTCCCTTCCCCAACCCTCTTCCCCCCACACTCCACATACCCAAATCCTTTGCCCAGGGTTGCCAGGTGTCCGGTTTTGAACCGGATAGTCCAGTATTTGAGCTTTCTGTTCGGGAAACAAATTGAGAAAATATAAATAAGAAAATATAAATGTCCGGTATTTTCTAAATAAGATGTAATACAGATTGTGATGTAATGTCAAGTGTGTCCGGTATTTTTGTTGAAACCATCTGGCAACCCTACCTCTAAGAACATAAGAACATAAGAATGGCCATACTGGGTCAGACCAAAGGTCCATCCAGTCCAGTACCCTGTCTGCCAAAAGTGGCCAATGCCAGGTGTTCCAGAGGGAGTGAATCGAACAGGTAATGATCAAGCGATCTCTCTCCTGCCATCCATCTCCACCCTCTGACAAACAGAGGCTAGGGAAACCATTCCTTACCCATACTGGCTAATAGCCATTTATGGACTTAACCTCCATGAATTTATCTAGTTCTCTTTTAAACCCTGTTATAGTCCTAGCCTTCACAACCTCCTCAGGCAAGGAGTTCCACAGATTGACTATGCGCTGTGTGAAGAAGTAGTTCCTTTTATTTGTTTTAAACCTGCTGCCCATTAATTTCATTTGGTGGCCCCTAGTTCTTATATTATGGGAACAAGTAAATAACTTTTCCTTATTCACTTCCTTCACACCACTCATGATTTTATATACCACTATCATATCCCCCCTTAGTCTCCTCTTTTCCAAGCTGACAAGTCCCAGTCTCTTTAATCTCTCCTCATATGGGACCCATTCAAAATCCCTAATCATTTTAGTTGCCCTTCTCTGAACCTTTTCTAATGCCAGTATATCTTTTTTGAGATGAGGAGACCACATCTGTACGCAGTATTCAAGATGTGGGCGTACCATGGATTTATATAAGGGCAATAAGATATTCTCCGTCTTATTCTCTATCCCTTTTTTAATGATTCCTAACATCCCGTTTGCTTTTTGACTGCCGCTGCACATTGCATGGACGTCTTCAGAGAACTATCCACAATGACTCCAAGATCTCTTTCCTGATTAGTTGTAGCTAAATTAGCCCCCATCATAGTATATGTATAGTTGGGGTTATATTTCCCAATGTGCATTACTTTACACTTATCCATATTAAATTTCATTTACCATTTTGTTGCCCAGTCACTTAGTTTGGTGAGATCTTTTTGAAGTTCTTCACAGTCTGCTTTGGTCTTAACTACCTTGAGCAGTTTAGTATCGTCTGCAAACTTTGCCACCTCACTGTTTACCCCTTTCTCTAGCTCATTTATGAATAAGTTGAATAGAATTGGTTCTAGGACTGACTCTTGGGGAACACCACTAGTTACCCCTCTCCATTCTGAAAATTTAACATTTATTTCTACCCTTCGTTTCCTGTCTTTCAACCAGTTCTCAGTCCATGAAAGGATCTTCCCTCTTATCCCATGACATCTTAATTTATGTAAGAGCCTTTGGTGAGGGACCTTGTCAAAGGCTTTTTGGAAACCTAAGTACACTATATCGACTGGATCCCCCTTGTACACATGTTTGTCGACCCCTTCAAAGAACTCTAACAGATTAGTAAGACATGATTTCCCTTTACAGAAACCATGTTGACTTTTGCCCAACAAATTATGTTCTTCTATGTGTCTGACAATTTTATTCTTTACTATTGTTTCAACTAATTTGCCCGGTACTGATGTTAGACTTACCGTTCTGTAATTGCTGGGATTGCTCTAGAGCCCTGTTTAAATATTGGCGTTACATTAGCTATCTTCCAGTCACTGGGTACAGAAGCTGATTTAAAGGATAGGTTACAAACCATAGTTAATAGTTCCGCAATTTCATATTTGAGTTCTTTCAGAACTCTTGGGTGAATGCCATCTGGTCCCGGTGACTTGTTACTGTTAAGAAGTTTATCAATTAATTCCAAAACCTCCTCTAATGACACTTCAATCTGTGACAAGTCCTCAGATTTGTAAACTACAAAGGATGGGTCAGGTTTGGGAATCTCCCTAACATCCTTAGCCGTGAAGACTGAAGAAAAGAATTCATTTAGTTTCTCCACAATGACTTTATCGTCTTTAAGTGCTCCTTTTGTATCTCGATTGCCCAGGGGCCCCACAGGTTGTTTAGCAGGCTTCCTGCTTCTGATGTACTTAAAAAACATTTTGTTATTTGAGTTTTTGGCTAGCTGTTCTTCAAACTCCTTTTTGGCTTTTCTTATTACATTTTTACACTTAAATTTGCAGTGTTTATGCTCCTTTCTATTTACCTCACTCGGATTTGACTTCCACTTTTTAAAAGATGCCTTTTTATCTCTCACTGCTTCTTTTACATGGTTGTTAAGCCACGGTGGCTCTTTTTTAGTTCTTCTACTAATTTTTTTAATTTGGGGTGTACATTTAAGTTGGACCTCTATTATGGTGTCTTTGAAAAGTGTCCATGCAGCTTGCAGGGATTTTACTTTAGTCACTGTACCTTTAAATTTCTGTTTAACTAACCTCATTTTTGCATAGTTCCCTTTTTTAAATTAAATGCCACAGCATTGGGCTGCTGAGGTGTTCTTCCCACCACAGGAATGTTAAATGTTATTATAGCAGTGCCCTGCTTCTGCACCCATACCCCCTCCCAGATCTGGCACCCCAATTCCCTACCCAGATGTAGCCAGACATGAATCCCATCTTGTTTTCCCCCCCCCCAGAGAGCAAGAGAAAGGCAGTCAGCCTTTGATGCCCTGGGAAGGCAGGGGTGCTGCTTGTCCCTGACTCTAATAAACAGAAACCAGACAGTAAATGGACTAGCTGACGACCAGGGGACCTCCCGCCGCCCTGATGGCTAGTACCAGTAATTGACACGCCTACACTGTCCCAGGAGAGGAATCTTCGCCCATCACATACCAGAGGTGCCCATTGTCTGCATTTTCCCAGGTGTGAATTATGCTTTGCACCCTTCGTGGGAAACTTGGCATTCAAAGCCATTTTTCCTAATTGGCCACTTGAGACCAGGAAGAAGCCTACGTGACCCAAGGGGTATAAAGAGGGGTTTAGTAGCCCACCCCATTTGAGCTCCAATCATCTACACCTGCTGGCAGGTATTGGTTGTTTCCCGAGGTCTATGGGACGCCCAACCTCGCTCTACTTCTTCCCGAGGGATTGAGAGAAAGACGCTGGCCACGCCAAGTCTGGAACGCAGGGGTGAGAATATATACCTGCTAGGTGTCTATTTTGCATGCATTTAATAAGAGCTCAGAGAACCAAAAGGGTTTCATGGTACCTGTAAGTGACTTATTAGTGTAATTTCTGTCCTGTCCTTTGTAGTGGCTGTATTATCTGTGACACAGTAGTAGCATTTAACAGCTAAGTTTACCCTGTAACAATAAAATAGTAACTGTTTAAGCTGTGACCTGACTCCTTCAGTTGCTGTAACAGAACCAAGCACAATTTTAAAAAGAACTCCAGCCGGTCATAAGGGACAGATATAGGGAGAGCTTGAGCGTTGGATCGTGTCGCTTCCAGGGGACAGATCTGTTGGGGCATCTCTCAGCCTCCCCAGGCTGCCCGCTGCGAAGGGATCGTGTATCCTAGCAGTCAAAGTCTGAGGTGTAAAGCTCTCCCTGTAACTCTTTGGGGCACCCGTCAACCTCCTCCAGGTTGCCCGCTGCTAAAGGACCCCAGTCCTAGCAGTTGAAGTCTCGGGTGTATAATACACACACGCCACTCACTGCCCTGACCATCAGCTGACACCAGATCACAGTCCCCACCTGCCCTAGCTCACAACCCAATCCCCTGCACCCCTTCCTGTACCCTAATTCCCTGCCCTAGGTCACAATCCAACCCCCTGCACTGTAGTCCAATGCCCCAGGTCACAACCGCCTCCTTCACTCAAACTCCCTCCCTTACTTCAAGCTCCCTTCTGCACCCAACCTTCATCCCAGCTCCCATACCTCCTCCATTAATATCACGGAAGAGTGTGGCCCTCAATCACTTTCCAAATTCTTAGAGCGCCCCACCCCCATCAAAAATTATTGCCCACCCCTGCTCTAGGTGCTTGCAAATTAATTGTTTCATTGTTTGTTCTGTTATATTTCCAGATATCAAAATTAGGCTGACTGATCTATAACTCTACATGTCTTCTTTGTTTTCCTTTAAAAAAAATAGGCAAAGATTGAACCTCTCTAGTCTGGCACTCTCTGGTCTGGCAGCATCTGTGGTCCGGTATAATTTTAGTTAGCCATCTGTCCACTTCTTATGGGTGTGTCCAAGTTTCCTGCAGTTTGATAAAGTTTGTTTACACCCACCAGTTCTGGCTCACAGTGTTCTGTGCTGTTATTTAGCTCTCATTTACCCCTAAATGTCTTCTAAGAGCCCAGTAAGCAGTAGAAATGCTTGCAATGATGCTAGACAATATTGACCTCCCATAGTCCAGCAAATTCTCTGGTTTGGCACTTGTCAGGTCCCAAACCTGGACTACAGAGGTTCAACCAATACAATGTTTTGCCCTTATCCAGTCCTCTGGGACCTCACCTCTCCCCCAAGAGTTCTCAAATATCGTTGATAATGTTTCAGATCATGTTTCCACTGGTTCCTTAAATACACTATGTGAGTTTCATCAGCCCTGCTGACTTGAATACATCATAAGAACATACGAATGGCCATACTGGGTCAGACCAAAGCTCAGTATCCTGTCTGCTGACAGTGGCCAGTGCCAGGTGCCCCAGAGGGGGTGGACCAAAGACAATGGTCAAGCAATTTGTCTCCTGCCATCCTTCTCCAGCCTTTGGCAAACAGAGGTCAGGGGCACCATTCCTTACCCCCTGGATAATAGCCTTTTATGGACCTAATCTCCATGAATTTATCTAGCTCTTTTTTAAACTCTGTTAGGGTATGTCTACACTTGCTCCCTAGTTCGAGTTAGAGTTGCAAATGTAGGCGACCAAAATTGCTAATGAGCAGGGATTTAAATATCCCGCGCCTCATTAGCATGATCTCTCTGGCGCGTTACTCCGCTCAACAGCTGTTTCAAAAGTGAAAGTGCGCACCGGGACACATTAGTTCAAACCAAACCCCTTGGTTCGAACTAACATGTCCCGGCGCGCACTTTCACTTTCAAAACAGCTGTTGAGAGGAGTAACGTGCCAGCGAGATCATGCTAATGAAGCATGGGATATTTAAATCCCCACTTCATTAGCAATTTTGGTCGCCTACATTTGCATCCCTAGCTCGAACTAGGGAGCAAGTGTAGATGTACCCTTATAGTCCTAGCCTTCACAGCATCCTCTGGCAATGAGTTCCACAGGTTGACTGTGCACTGTGTGAAGAAGAACTTTCTTTTATTAGTTTTAAATCTGCTACCCATTAATTTCATTTGGTGTCCTCTAGTTCTTATATTATAGGAACAAGTAAATAACTTTTCTTTATTTACCCTCTCCATACCACTCATGATTTTATATACCTCTATTATATCCCCCCTCAGTCTCCTCTTTTCTAAACGGAAAAGTCCCAGTCTCTTTAGCCTCTCCTCATATGGGACCCGTTCCAAACCCCTAATCATTTTCTTGCTCTTTTCTGAACTTTTTCTAATGACAAAATATCTTTTTTGAGGTGAGGAGACCACATCTGTATGCAGTATTCAAGATGTGAGCATATTATAGTTTTATATAGGGGCAGTAAGATATTCTTCGTCTTATTTTCTATCGTTTTTAAATAATTCCTAGCATCCTACTTGCTTTTTTGACTGCCGCTGCACAGTGCATGGACGTTTTCAGAGAACTATCCACATCTAACTTTTTCCATATCCTTTAACCTGTTCTTGCCCTCTGTTTTTCTTCTTGTTAATGTTAAGTATCTGCTCACAATTAATCTTTTTAATAAAGACCTCGGCCTTCTTGATGCTATCCATTATTAGCTATCCATCCTCACAAAGTAATGGGCCAACACATTCCTTCATTGTTCTCTTGTTACTAACGTATTTATAGAACCTCTTCTAATTGCCTGTTATGCCCCTAACTAGGTGTTGCTCACAATATGCCTTAGCCTTTCTGATTTTAACACTACATGCTTGTGCTGTTATTTTGTATTAATTCTTAGAAATGTATCCATATTTTTACTTTTTGTAGGATTCCTTTTCAATTTTCAGGTCATTAAGGAGCTCCTGATGGTACTATATTGGCTTCTTACTATTCTTTCTATCATTCCTTTGCATCAAGATAGTTGGCTGTTATGCCTTTAATATTGTCTCTGAGATGCTGCCAGCTCTCCTGAACTCCTTTATCCCCTTACATTTTCTTCCCATGGGACTTTTCCAGCCACTTCTCTGAGTTCATTGAATTCTGCTTTTTTGAAGTCCTTGTTCTTAATTCTGCTGCTTTCACTCCTGCCTTTCACTTTCACCCCAATAGCCTTGCACCTTCCAATTCACAACCAAGTCTTCCCTGCTGTGAATGTAATGCTTCCCAGATATTAATGAGAACATGTGGGCTATTTTATTCTGGGCAGTTGTATTCTGTTCCTGCATATTACCCCACTCTGTTATGAATGGAAGTGAGGAAACCAGGGGAGAATAGATTCCTTGACTATTGTTGCCACCTCTTAGAGAAGGACCAAACTATTCAAGTCAGATATGGATCTTTGAATTTGATATTTGAATTTTCTTCCAGGCTTGAATTGTTGAGATTTGCAGGTTTTGGTCAAATCCAATTGTAGACAGAGGACCAAGCTATGAAATTTAGATCTAAAGCCAAACCTCCTCAAATTTCTAGTTCAGGCCTGTGTCTATATCCTTTAGTAGAAATACCAATGTGTTCTAAGTCTCAGTGTATATTAATGGCCAGTGAAACTGTATTGGTTTTAAAAACCATTTCAGGGTTATTGTTGATCACTAAACTTCTGGAGCTGGTAAACTTCTATTCAATTCTTTATAAATAATTCTATAACCTACTGACACTCAGAAATTGGTATGTGTGTGAGGGAGAAGTTGGAGGGGACGACGGACTGGATTGAATATAAATAAATCCCTCATCTTTGGGGTGTGAATTTCTACACCCACTATCAATGCAGGCACATGGCTAATGCAGATTTTGTAAAGCCATGAATTTCCTAATGGAAACACAGACTGATCTTTAAATAAGGCAGCAGCCGAAGATGAAGCTTCATTTTTCCTTTTCAAAAACTCAACAACTCCAGAGAAAAGAGCTGAATATTTTACTCCTTTAGCAGAGGGATTAACTGCAGTAACTAATATAAAAAGAAATTCTGTTAATAGGGCTGTTACAGACTATCAATGGCTGCCAAATGGACCAGAGGTAGCTGACTGGGAAATAATTAATAGAGGCTATAGGGGAAAACACTGGATCTGGGCACATCCTGGCCATTCCACTCTCCTTGGCCAGTGGATAATTGGGCTGAATCTGACACACCGTAATGGCAAAGATGTTGGGGAACAGGCCCTTTGAATATATAGCACTAAACATCTATAGCGGGGGTAGGGAACCTTTTTTGGGTCAGGGGCCACTGACTCAGAGAAAAATCAGTTGGGGCCACACACAAGTAAGAAGCAAAATAAAATATAATAATAATTAATAATAATCCCTCATTGAAGTGGCCCTTGACCAAGAAGGAAAAAGACACTCCCCACATTCCCATCCCACACCAGAACCTTGGGGGGGCCAGCCTAGTAGATTTTGTGTATGCCAGCCCCACAATAGAACAGAAGCATCCTTGGGGAGGCCCTGAGCCTGGGGGGCTGGATCCAGGCAAGCCAGGGGCTGCATCCAGCCCGCAGGCCTGAGGTTCCACACCCCTGATCTATAGCAGCAGTTCTCAAACTGTGGGTCTGACCCCAAAAAGGGTCTGGATCCCGTTTTAATAGGATTGCCAGGGCTAACTCAGACTTGCTGACATCCAGGCTGAAGCAGCAGGGCTCAGGTTACAGGCCTGGCTGAAGCCCTTTAGTTTTGGACCACCTGCCTGAGATGGCAGGGCTTTGGCTTTCTACCATCTTGGGCAATGGGGCTCAGGAATTGGTTCCTCTTCGTGTAATGTAGCAATTTTTTTTTTTTTCCAGAGGCTGTCACGGTGCAAGGAAGTTTGTATTCCATGTGACACAAATGCTATAGATCAACGTTGGAAGGACTAATGCTGAATCAGAGAAAGTCATGCCGATACAGAGGTTCCCAGCATGCTTTCTCAGTGAAGAGTAGAAATGGAATCACGCCCCCAGAGTAATTTATTAATGTCTGGGGGGAACAATTAGGTGCGGTGTTCTTTGGGTATCTCTCACGAGTGCCATCATTTGACACTGAATGCCTTGTGGGCGACTCCTACACTGCTGGCAAATTGCCTAGTGTTTAATCAGGAAAATTCTGCCTCTTTCCACCCCAGGTGGGTTACAAGTAAACCTGGAAGAGAGGTACCAGAAGCTGCCTGAATTTACTTAATACTGGCAGCTGTTGACTAGAGCATGACCCCGATACCAAAAAGGAAGTTGAAGATGGTGATTATCTCTGCAACCACTCTCCATTTCTTTGAATTCTCCAGACCATGTATATCAGTGAGCATCTCCTTGTACTGTCAGTGTTGCCAAGGCTGCATCCTTTTGATTTCCCTGTGGACTGCAACGATGGTGACACACAAACAGGAAGGATGTAGCTTGTCCTTTCTACATGCAAACCCTAGTTTGTCACTGTTGCCCTTCTTTGCTAGGGGCTTGGGTTATGGTTTCAATTAGAATCAATATGAAATTGAATGGTTCCACCTCGGTTTTGACTTGAAGCCAACGAAAACACGATGGTTTCAGTGGTGTCAAGTTTTGTTACAAACCGAAAATTCAGAGCAAAATTCAGGGGATGAAATCTTACTATGGGAAGCAAAAAAGAAAGATCCCCCCACCTCCTGTGAACCAAACCTGCCACATTTGATGTCCCTTAAGTCCATATCTATGCAGGCTGCAGTGAGGAGATAAGGTAGAGTGTAATGCCCCCTTCCCATCACACTGCTCTTCACCCTGCTTTTCTTAATTAGAAATCACCACAAGTAACAAATCTAAGTTGTTGTTGAATCAAGCTGTATCTCTTCGTAAGATCAGGTTATACCCAGTGCATGATCTACGTGTACTTTACCATGCAGCCTTTGAACATCACATCTCTCCATACACAGTAAATGTTGGATGCAATACCTCATTTTCCAACACAGTGAACACACAGAACCAGGATGATAAATTCAGCTCCCGTTACATTGGATCAGGCTCAACCCAGCTCTCTTTTTCTGGGGAAGTATAAAGGTTTATCACCCCAGCATCTTGTGCTTTAGTTGTTGTAACCCTTATTTTAAGGTGTGGATAGATGAAAAAGTAAAGACAGAGAGACAGATTTTTGTGGACAAACATATACCTGTAGGGTAGTGTTCATTCACTGGCCAGCTGTCCACCTGAAGCGTAGCATTGCCACCATTCCTAGTAAAGCGCACAACATGATATTTGCCATCATTCACTGGGGTGCTCTCTTCTTTGATAGAAATGTCCACTGTCCCAATATTGAAGACCACACCAATCTTGCCTTGCTCCTATAATGAAGAGAGCAAGAAACAACAACTGATATGTTACAACCTGGTATGAGAGTTCTCTAGGTATGTATATATCTAAATAGTTAGACAACAGATCAGATGACAGTAGATGACACTCAAATACATGTAGCATAGCTCCTGGGGTTTGCAGGACCAATAAAACATATGGTTGAGGACTGCATATGTCTTTCTGTGCAGTGCTGTACATTAGCTCTTAATGTTATTCACCTGAGAATCACAACAAATTTCCTCAATCAAAAATTCTCCATGGACAATTGAAAGTCAAGGACAGAAAACAACGGAAATGTATAGAATGTTATGTGGGAAACATCGCTGCTAATTAGGTATCATTTGCTCAGCCACCACTAAATTGCAGCTACTACTGGGCTAGAACATAGTAATTGCTTGACACATGCAAAGAGTAAATAACAGGTTTATTCCAGGAGGGAGTTTAGAGTAATTCCCCCAATTAAATCAGAAGGGGGAATTTTAGGGAGCAAAACTGTGATTATCTAAATTGAAGTTTGGCCATTACAGTGAGGCTAATGCACAACTGAAAAGTGCAGTGGGATTTTTAATTACTCCAAATGGTTAGATCCTGGGTTTTACTTCTCATCCCCATGACAGCACTACCACTAGCTTCTGTAGCACCCTATGTGATGGTGGTGGTGGATTGTTTTTTTTCCATCAGTCCCAGTCATACAATGCCCCTCAACCATCCTTAGCTTATGGAATATAAAGAGATCATAGCCCCAAATGTATTGTAAACGTATTGTAATTGTAAAGCTGTACATTTATTTGTATCTATTTTAGGTACTTCTGGAGTGCTTGTCACTGTAGGATGTAAACGCTAATCACAGTAGATTAGATTATACATTAAAGCCTAACTGAGAGGAGGCGGCACATGGTGGCTTATGGTGCTATGTTTCAACATTTCCTTTACCATACATTCTACTAGGGAGACTGGGTGATACTGTGGGTCATAAATATAATATGGAAATTTTCACAGGCTCAAATCTGTCCAGCTCAGCAATGACCTATGGTCCGTCCTATGGCAAATTCAATCTAACTGTGTGGTACCCACAACACAAAGTGAACTTCCTGTTGGCTATTTCAACAGAGATCAAAGCTGGAATGGACTGTAGAGAGAAAATTTCCCCTCTTCCCAAGCAGGGCTGAGGTACATTAATAGCTGGAGCTTGACACTGCTCACTGGCGGTTCTAGGTCTGCCCTCTGGACAAAAAGGGATTCAGCTCTCGGGGCTGTCAGTCTGGTTACTATCACCAAATTCATTTTAGAGACCATCAGCAGTGGTTGAAGAACCCCTTTCCCTGATCCTCCACACTTGTTATTTCTGAGCCTAGTCTCAGATTCCTCCCACACTCTAAGTTCCCCCACATTTAACACCTCCTACAGAAGACACTCCCCCCCCCCAATTCTTCAACAGACCCTCTCCCCAATTCCCCTCTTATCCAACCCCAGACACATAGAGCTGGTCAAGAATTTTTCAACAAACCTTTTTTTGCTAGAAAGTGCCAATTTGTCAAAAATGAGACACACACGGGTTGACAAAACTGTCTTAAATAGTGGATAAAATTGAGATCAAGATCCCATGTTAGCTAATAGCCCACCTATTAAGGGGCTCACCAGGGATGAGAAAGAACCAGGTTCAAGTGTCCACTCTCAATTGAGTAGAACAGGGACTTAAATCCAGATCTCCCACATCTTAGGTGAATGCCTTAAGCACTGGAATATTGGCTATTCTATGGCAGCAGACGGTCTCAGTCTAATTTTTTGGCAAAAAATTACACATTGGAACAAAACCAGATTTTGAAACCTTGAAATATTTAATGAAATGGAACTCTTGTTTTCTAACTAGCCCTGCCCACAGCCTCTCTCCCTTGGTCCCATAGGTCTACATATTCTTCCTGATTCCTCCACCCCTGATATTTTTTTCATTTTATAGCAGTGAGCTATAAATTCCAAAACATTCCTTGAAACTCAAGCTGGTCATTAAGAAAACTGGATTGAACTTTTGAGTATTAAAATGTAGAACTGTGACAGATGGAATGCCCTGCTACTGTCACTTTCTTCCCAAAATGACAAATTTCAGGCTTTCCTAATATATACCTACTGATCTCAACAGAATGATCTTAAATGCATGCAGACTGGATGCTTATAGACTGACCTTCTAGAAGGATCTCTCCTATCTGCTCTCTCTGCAAAGCACTGGATGGGTGGGCTGCCACTCCTTCACATACACATACCAATGTTGTGTGAGGATAATCAGCACAGGACAGTACGATATAAGCACAGGAGATACCCAGGGAGGATAACTTTAAGGAAAACTGGATCTTGAGAATGAATGAAATAGCTGAAATTAAAAATTTCCTCTCCTTGCCCCCATCCCCAGTTAAACCCAGAAACTTTCATTCCATCAAGGGAGATAGAATTATTTAATCTCCAATCCATTTAAATTCTCATTAATGGTCACAGCAGCTATTTGGTGAATAAGATAATCTATTTGCTAGCGAGTGATTACCAACGAGTAAGAATCAATGTGATGGTGCCAAATCATTTATTTGCCCCTTTCTCTGCTTGGAGATAGAGTAGCTACTTGCTCTGAGATAACGAAGTTCAAAGAGCAAGTATTGACCAGATAATCAACCCCCTGGTAACTGGCTCCATCCAAATGATTTGGCAGGGTGATGCTTACAGAATTCTTAACCTTGTGCGCTGGGGAGGGAGAGGAGGTCTTACAGTAACATCTTGTATTTCTCCTTTTGCCACTTAAATAATCAATCTTCTCTCTGAGTCTAGAAAATTTGGTGATCTCTCCCCACAGAATCTAGAATGAAATGAGTTCTCTTCCCTAATTTCCAGAAACAGTCCTTCTCACAGCATCTTGATGCTTTTCTTTCTAGTCCATATTGGAACCCAGGAGTATAGAACTATATCATAATGGGCCAGTTCAGGAGGCCCTTCCTCAGGTCTGTTCAGTCTGTGTACAAAATTCCCAGTGAGTCTTCAACAAGAATTTTGTTTGTGGGAGCTTTGCCTAGATGTTGAGAGCCCAATTTTCTCACCCTTACTCATTAGAGGTAGTGCTTTACTCCTTCCATAGTGCCAATCAAATTAACTGACCTAGTCACTGAGTAAGATACTACCCACAAAAGCAAGTGCATCAAGCCCAGCTCTGAATACAGATTTCAGTCTCTCTCCAGTTAGTAATACTTTACACATACATTGCTCCTTTTATCGAACAAATTTAAAGCACGTAACAAAAAAAGTGAGCAACCATTGGTATTCCCCTATTACAGATTTTTTTAAAAGAAAGAAAGAAACAGAGGGCCTGAGAGATTAAGTGACATATTCAGGCTACATCTATGCTGCAAATCACACGTTGCAGTGAAAAACAGGCTGCATCCTGTGTATGTGTGTCAGTGAAAAGCTCTGGCAGAGGGGAGGCAGCAAGGAAAGGCTCTGACAGTGAAGAGGCAATGAGACACTGCACTGCTAAAAATATCAGGGTAGATTGGAAGGCACAGCTTGGGGGAGTGGAGAGCCATGTGAAATATGTATTCAAGTACATATCTGCACTTGTGAAGCATGTCTCTACTCACCTATGCCATCCCTCATGGTCTACACTGCTATTTATGCCAGTGCTAGGGAAGCTATACATAAATGTATGCTACACACCACCAATAAGAGCATGCAGTGTAGACCTCTCCTTTGTGTGTCAAAGCCAGGACTGGAGCAGCTCATTCCCAAACACATTTTTCTGAACTACCATTCCTTGTTATGAGGCATGAGAGACTGAGCAATTTTCCCAAGGTCAGTCTGTGGCAGAACTGAAAGAGATCCCAGCTCTCCAGAGTCTCAGTCCAAATGTTTTATAAAACTATCCATCCCCTTGGCTTTGAAGGACAGCTCCACCACGAAAAGGAACACACGCTTCATGATCTTAATTCAGTTTGGTTCAGTCTCCTTCGCTTTTTCAGTACATTTATTTATGATATTTTTCCCCTCTACAAATTTGCAAACTCTGAGATTAGAGGCCAGCAATGCTGTGACTGCCAAGGAATGATTTATCTCAGTGCCAATATTTCTTACGTTTGTTTTGTCTTGAACAAAATAAACCCCACACAAAACAAAAGGAAAGCTGAATACGCAGCAGCATTGAGCACACACAAAGCACATCTCTTAGAGGGCCTATAAGCATTTAATAGGTAGCCTACATCGTTCTTCACTCTACATCAATGTTCACCTGGGTGTCCCAGACAGATGAGAATCCATCTATCAATTTACCTATATCATTTTTGTGGAAAACTTTGAGTGAATGTAAAGAACTGGCAATGCCATACAGAAAACTATGAAGATCACTTTTACTTGGGAAATAATGCTGTGAATACAGCATGCAGTCTATATTTCTCTGGCTTTCCTTCTTTATTTTTAGGGCTTCTACATCAGAGAAGATTCTTACAGTAGTTCTTCAAGAATTTATCTCCTCCTATTGCACTGTCCTCTAACATTTTCACCCAAGGAAGGTATGCTATCTTCTCCTCAGAATCACAGCCCTCCTGAACACCAACTTCCACCATGAAGCCTATAAGAAATCAGGCAAGCAATTGTGGCTCAATTATACATACAAAAGAAAAATACATATGAGACAGACTGCTGGCTAAGCCAGAGCTCTGCCACAGTAGCCTGGTTAAGGGGAAACAGCTGAGCAAACCCAGGCTGGCAGGGCTATCAGAAGCAGCTGTGGGGCTCACAGCAGGAGGGCTATATAAGGCAGAGGAAGAAAGCCAGAGGGGAAGGAGAAGGAGAAGAAAGAAGCCAGGGCATTTATTTCGAGAGAAAACCCTTCTCTCAAAATAAACCTTATTCCTCATACGACGAGCTTTACCGGTTATTTTGAGAGAAGGGTTTTCTCTTGAAATAACCGCGTCTTAACAGCATCTGTTATTTCGAAATAGCACTCTTTTGAAATAGCGCCATAACGTGAATATGCAAATGAAGTGTGGGATATTTAAATCCCGGCTTCATTTGCAATTTCAAATGTCTTCATTTGCATCCCTCTCTCGAAAGAGGGTGCAAATGTAGACATACCCTCTGTAAGGGCACGTCTACACAGCAGTGTTTCAAAATAACTATTTGAGTGTCTATTCAGCAATCCCCTTATTTTGAAATAATGGGCTTCTTATTTTGAAATCTGTAACTGTTTCTCCACAAGGAATAATGCCTATTTTGAAACAGATACTTTGAAATATGGTGTGTGTAGCTGGGGCAGCTGAGGTTATTTCAAAGTAGCTGGCCTCCAGGGCTTCTCACACATGCACTGGTGGCCACTCTGTCCACACTCATCAGAACTCTATAGTTCCCCTTCCCCTGCAGCCCTTAAAGCTGCAGCCATAGGGAAACTGTGGCATGCCACAAACCCTGCTAGCACTCTTGCACCCAGTCCTGCCTTCCCTGCTGCCAAGGCAGAACCCCAACACACCATCGGAACCCACCAAGGCTGCTGTAACAGCTGTAAGCAGCTCTCAAGCCCCTGCCAGGGGGCGGGGCGGGGGGCAAGGGGGAAGGGAGCGGCAGAAGAGGCAGGCCTCATCCTGGACTGGTGCAGAGATCCTGGATCTCACTGAGATTTAGGGAGAGAAGGCAAACCTCCAGGATCTCCTCACCAGGCACAGGAATGCTGATGTCTATGGCCAGATGGGTGACAGCCGCACCCAGGAGCAGGTGTGCATGAAAGTAAAAGAACTCAGGCAGGCCTACACCAAGGTCGGGGAATGCGGCTCCCACTCAGGGGCGGCACCCCAGACCCTGGCTCTACTTCGACCAGCTCCACCGCATTCTGGGAGGGGGACCACTTGTTATTGACTCTAGGCTGGAGACACCTATCGTCCCCCTCCCGGAAGGCAGGCCTGTGGCCAAAAGGACGAGGAGGAGGAGCAGGCCAGTGAAACCACAATGCCACCAGCCAGGAGCTTAGCCTGTCCCTAGAGCCGGTACCTCCCTCCCAGAATGTCACCCAGGGTTCAGACAAAGCCGGAGAAGGCCCATCTGGTGTGTTCCATCACTTTCCATAGATATTCATGGAAGGAGGCAGTGGGCAGTGAGGGGCTATGCACTCCTTGCTCAGCCTTCTTGGCCTGGGGATTGCACAGCAGCCTCTGCACATGGGTGTACGTGGAGCACCATTCCAGAGCACACAGCTCCAGGAGGCTGGCACAGAGAACCCTTGTGCTCCTACTCACAGTGTTTCTGGAGAGGCCTGCCTTACTCCCAAATCCATGGTGGGACACCCTCCCACCACAAGCCACCGCTGAGGAGTATGGGGTCATGGACACACACACAGCAGTGCCACACATGGCACATGGTCATGCTTACACTCTCGGGGTAGCATCAGCTCCTGGGCAAGCGTGGCAAGGTGGAGGACACCAAGCCCCTGCTAGGTGAGCCTGCTGGGAGGGGAAGGAAGTGGAGGGAACCCCAGTAGCACCCTCCCCAGCAAGCAGCATCTGCCACTTACACACACCTCCCCCGACACCCTGTCCCTCCCCGTGGGCAAGGATAGAAGTCCCCTTCCTGAGGGACTGCCAGACCCAGCATGTGAGCAGCATGGAGGGAAGCCAAGCCACCCCATTGTTCCTCTGCCGCCCGCTGGTTCCTGTCCCTCCAGCTTCTCCCCTAGCCCCACTCAGGGCCGCAGCGGGCCCTGCACAAGAGGCAGTAGGACCACCTGAGGCAGGTGCCACTCCCAGCCCCACCCTGAGTCCCACCTACCCCTTGTTCCCCCTTTCACGTGCCTCCTCTCCCTTCCCAGGTTCTTTCCCTAGTTTCTCCCCAGTTAAATTTACCCCAAATAAAGAAAAGAGAGTTCATTGTTTCAAACCCAAAAGTCTGCTTTATTGTATCTGCAGGGGAGGGGAGGGCAAGGGGAGAGGAAGAGGGGAGGGAGGGCAAAGAAAGGGAGGGGTGAGGGAGGAAAGGCACAGAGGGGCACAGCAGAGGCCCCTTGTGGGAAGGCCCAGAGGAGAGAGTGTCACAGGTGTCCTTGTCCTTGACCCTCAGGGCCTCCTGGATGTGTACAGCCCCCTGATGGGCCTGCCAGAAGGCAGCCATGCATGGCTGCTCAAAAGCCCTGGTGAGCCACTCAGCCTCTGCCCCGACCCTGGCAGGAATGTCTCCCCCTTGTTCTTGCACAGGTTAAGCAGGACACAGCACGCCACCATCATCTGTGGGATGTTCCAATTGCTGAGGTCCCACCAGGTGAGGAGATAGTGAAATCTCCCTTTAAAATGGCCAAAGGCATCCTCCGCCATGATGCAGGCCCTGTTGAGCCTGCTGTTGAAAGGCTCCTTGGTGTGATCCAGGTGTCTGGTGGAGGGCTTCATAGGCCAGAGGAGCAGAGGGTAGGCTGTGCCCCCATGATGCCCATGGGCATGTCCATGTCCCCAACCCCACTGGTGTGGTGGGGGAAAAAAGTGCCGGTGTGCATCTTCTGATAAAGACTGGAGTTGCAGAAGATGCGAGTGTCCGGAGCATTAATGTCCATTAAGCGGCTGCGGTGGCCCATGACAGCCTGCAGGACCATGGAAAAGTACTTCTTCCGGTTGATGTAGTCAGATGCCTGGTGGTCAGGGGCCCGCATGAGGATATGGATGCCGTCAATAGCCACCCTCTGCAGTTGGGGAAGCCCATGGTGGCAAAGCCAGTGACGATGGGGTCCACGTCACCCAGGAGGATGACCCTGCACAGCAGGATGGCATTGATGGCCCTCACCACCTGGAGAAGGAGACAAAGAGAATCACAGGGTTGCCAGAGCCTTTGGGAGGTCCCTGAGCCCAACACACCAGGCCCAACCCCAACTAATCCTATCTCTTGGCAGGGTTTTGTGAAATTGGGACTGGAAAATCTCTCGAAGAGGGAGCTTCCACCACCCTCCTTCCCTAGGTAATCCCATTCCAGCAATTGATCACCCTCCCAATAATATAGTAAGAGAGTTATACCTGCATGACCATGGCCCTGACAGTCCATCTCCGCATGCCGAACCGGTTGCCAATGGAGCTGTAGCTGTCCAGTGTGGTGAGCTTCCACAGTGCAATGGCAACCTGCTTCTGGAGGGGTATGGTGGGTCGCATATGGGTGTCCCGTCACCTGAGGGCAGGGGCAAACTACTCACTCAGTTCCAGGAAGGTGTCCTTCCACATGCAGAAGTTCTGGAGCCACTGCTGGTCGTCTCACCGCTCCTTGACAATGTGGACCCACCAGTCGAAACTGGTGTCCCATAGTTAGAATCATTGGTGCACGGTGCAGGTGATAGGGACGGTCTTGCATGAGCTGCATATGAAAAGAGATGGAGAAGGTGCCCTGCAGGGAGCAGTGCCCTGGGTCCCTTTGAGCATGCCTCAGAAAGCAGCTACAGGAAGTGAGTGCTGCCCTGGTGCCCTGCCTGAAATGCTCCTGGGGGGCTTTCAATGCAATTGAGGCTCCAATCAGTGTCAACGCTCTATTTTGAAGTAGCTCAATGCTATTTTGATTGACATTTGCTATGAAACACACTATTTCGAAATAAGCTGTTTCAGAATTTTTCTTCTGAATAGCTTATTTCCTGTATTTATGTACAGTGTTCAGAACAGCCTCCATGATAACTATGCAGCTATTAGAGCATAAGACTGGAGTTAGGAGCTCTGAGGATGAAAAATACTATAAAAGGGTTAGGTACTGTTCTAATATTTGTGCTGACGTAACAGTCTGCAAACAAGCTTCATTATGAAGAGTAAATGAGAGCCAGGAAGGAGGAGATAATTCCTTAAGAAATCAAGGGCAACGTTCTCTCCTCAGCAATAGTGAATGGAGGGGAATGAAGCCTGGGAGAACTCACGCAGGTACAGAAAGTGACAGTGCAGCTTGTGGGTAGAACAGCAGAATGAGATCCCTCTGGGAACCCATAGTCTACTGAGTGGCAAGCCTCAACTCTGTGGCATCTGTAAAACCCCTCTTCACTGAGGGGATATACCATGCAAGGGGCAGTCGAGGCCTTGTCAATTTGCAAACCTAAATACTCTGCTTCCCTGTCAGAACCCCATGCTCTTTTCCTCCGAGGAAAGTATACAAAGGAGCATTTTCTGGGGCTGACTCTACCACTGACATGGATTTTCACCAGAGGAGAATTAGAACCGATTTTATGTAAATGTTATGTGCAACACATGTCACTATATAACCGTCAGGATGTTGTTTTGTCTGTACTGCACCTTTGCTCTCTGAAAGAGGAAACGGTGGCGGGAGAAGCCAATTTGTAAAACAAAGCATTTGGCACACATTAAAGGACACACATGCATCATGCCCTCTCCTGGAGCCATCCTGATTTTTTATTTTCCTGAAACAAAAACTAAAACTATTCAGACTAAATAAATGGCTGATCCTCGTGTATGGAAATCACTTGGTCTTGAGCAGTGTTCCCTGTAAGCTGAAGGGCAGCACAGCTTCACAGATGATTAATCAGCTCCACCCAGTCAGAGGCTCAGGGCTCCATGCAGGGAGCTCACTGACTGGGTGGGGCTGATTCATCACCTGTGAAGTTGTGCTGCCCATGAGTGAGTGACCACTAAGCTTCTAGACAATGAAACAAATTCTACTTCCAGCTATACCATTGTAAAGCCACAGTAACTATATTGACGTCAGTGAAATTACTCCGCATTTACACTGGTGCCACAGAGCAGAACTTGTCCCAGTAACTTTCTTTCTGAAATCCAAGTCCTGGGGAAATGTTATTTAAAAATAAGCCAAGACCCAACAAACATCCCAGGATGACTGTGTTTCCCTGCTCTCACATGTCATTTTATCTCACTGTTGGACAGTAGCTGCAAGAGTATAGATTCTCTCCTCCCTCCTCTTTGTCTGGTTCCAGCATGACTAGACATCAACCAAAACTCAGCAGACAATACCACTAATTACATCTTTTTGAAGATCACTGCGGATTATGCTTCTCTCCTTCCATTGTGATACTAGGTTTTTTGGTAATACAACAAGCTCCTTATATGAGGGCTCTTTTAACTCTCACCTGCCCACATACATTAACTTCCCCCCTCTCTATGGCAGGGCTAGGGACCCTAAGGCCCCCGGCTTGCCTGGATCTGGCCCTTGGCGCCCATGGCCCCCTTCCCAGCATTGGGGAACCTGTGCTGGCACTCCAGTCCCCCTCCCCCCCATCCCACTGGACAGCCCTAGGCTCTGGTATGTGAGGGAAATGTGGGGAATGTCTCAGATGGGGGCCAAGTCAGGGAGGGGTTGGCTGTTTTTCTGGGTTTTTTTGCTTCTCACTTGTGTACCACCCCCCTCCCCAACTGATTTTTCTGTAGGTCAGTGGCCCCCAACCCAAAAAAGGTTTCCCACCCTTGCTCTATGGTCAGGAAAGTCATGTTGTTTCTCTTATGAGAACAGTGCTCCTCAGAATAGCTTCTTTCTTTTCAGTTTCCTAACTTCTGAAATCTATTTTAAATAAGGTCTAAAGTGCTTTTATTTGTCCTCCTTGGGATTCCCCCCACCCCCGCTTGATTTCTGTAAGGTTTTTCTTTCTGTGGCTGGCTGTTGAATTTTAGTCCAGCTGGCAGATCATTTTCTTTCTATGGTCTGGGGAAATTTGCACCATGGTGCTAAATGTAGTAAAGCATCTGGTGAAACTGAAGTTATAGATGTCCCACCACAAGCTCATATACTAGTTACTACAATGTCAAATAGTTTTATGGGAATCTTTATCGCTCTAAGAAGCAACTCAGAGATTTTTCTATTGATGAGAAAACAAAATACAGTTTTACTCTTAATGAGCCTTTCTGAGCAGTAATTAACTGAATACATTTCTGAATACAGATCTTCCTTATTTCTTTAGGTATTTATTTTCAGTGGATTTGCATCTACATTCAGTACAGAGTATTTGATTTCTGCTGATGCTACACTGTGGCCACTTTTGATGCCAGTCTCATTATGATCTGGATATGAGTCTGAAAACAACATTTAGAGTAAAGAAAACTGAGCCCTTTGAGGGACTGGTGGATGTGTTATGATGACTCTCAGATATGACTGAAGTCTGCAGCAACCAAAAAGTTGTAAGAAGGTCACTTTCACCTACAAGCCTGGTATGTAAAATCATTAACAAAAACACAGAATGGTATCAAAGGAATTACAGAACATGGAATTTATCTGAAGTAAAATAACTTTGATTAGGGATTGTCAAGACCTTGTGGTGTTGGAGAAAAATCAAAACAATTTTGAGCTGAGAGGTAGTGTGTACATATGAACTATTCAATACTGGTTTTGATTGGTCAATTTTTATGATATAATAAATAGGAATTACAACCCCTTTTGGAAATGGCTTTTAAAAGGAGCACTTTTCACAAACTAAGAGGTTATAAAACCAGAAGGGGCCATTGCAACAAAGGCCATATGATTTCCCTCGATTCCTGTTTGAACTAGAGCACATCTTTTATATCCTATGTTCATGTAAAAATGCCAGTGACGGAGAATCCACATCACAACTTAATACATTATTCTAGTGGTTAGTTATCTTCACTATTCACAATTTGCACACGATTTCTTATCTGAATTTGTCTAGGTTCAAAGATGTTCTTATGTTCTTTGTTCCAGGTACTGGATCTTACAATATTTTCTGCTAGATTGAAGAGCCTTCTATTAAATAAATTTGTTTCCTATATAGATACTTATAGTCTGTGATCAAGTCACCCTATAACCTTCTCTTTATCAAGCTAGACAGAATAACCTCCATGAGTCTATCACTAGAGCCCTGCAGGAATACAAAATTTGTATCTGCATCCACACCTGTATCCACAAAAATAAGCTGGGGCTATCCCCCATAAAGCAGATATCCATAGATTTGCAGGGTTATAGATAAAAAATTTGGATTTACATCCGCACCAGTATCCACAAAAATGAGCCATGGATAGCTGCATCCACACCCGCAGATGCAGATCTCTGCAGATTGCAAGGCTCTATCACAGTAAGGCAACTTTTCCAATCTTTAATTATTCCCATGCCTTTTTTTTCCCTGAATCTACTCCAATTTATCAACATCCTTCTTGAATGATAGACAACAGAAGTGGACACAGTATTTCAACAGCAGTCATACCCGTGCCAAATACAAAAATATTCCCCTTGGTTTCCCCAGGGATTGCATTAACCCTTTTGGCCAAAGCGTTGTACTGGAAGCTCATGTTCTGCTGATAATCCACCAGGACCCTCATGTTCTTTTTAGAATCATTGCTTCTAGGATGGAGTCCCTCCTAAATGTTTAACTTTACATTTGGCTTTATTGTAACACATGTAGTCTGTCTGAGGCTGGTTTACCAAGTGATTCAGGTTGTTCAGTGTCAGTGCATTGTTCTATTCATTATTTACCACTTGACAGTTTTCTTATGCACAGAAAAATGAGCATTTACTAAAATCACTGCTGAAACCAATACCACCACATATAGGGACACAGACATTTACCATTTCACTATAAGGTTTCCTTTTGCCTGATCCTTACAAATGTTCTGACCAAATATCATCACAACGTGAAGTCATTAAGAAAGGAATAGATAATAAAACAGAAGTCATAATGAAACTATATAAATTTATGTTATGTCCACACCTTGAATTGTGTGTATGACACTTCACCTCTATATTTTATGGGCATGTTTTTGAATATGAATATGCAAAACAGGTTAAGTAACCTATCATTCAAGAGCCTGTGATCCTCTGAATGTGTATATTCAGTTTGTGCGCATGTAGAATTTTTATAGGTGAAGTTAGAAATATGAAGTATAAATCTGTTTATTAATCTAAAATTTGGAGTTAGAGCCATAAGTGGTGCTTAAGAGGCTTAATGGCCTGGTGCTCAAAACAACAATCTGTGAATGGCTTTGGCTTTGCTTTTCCTATAAGCCCAAACTGTGATTGATCCTACAAAGACATGTGACCATTGCATCTGGTACTGTAATCCATCTTGAATCTGCTATTTTTCCATGGCTATGGGGATGATTAAACAAAGGGTTCCCATTCTGGGGAAATGCTATTTAAGAAATGGGAAGCAATCAACACTGTCTTCAGCTGGCCTTTGAAGTGGCCTCCCCAGCCTAAAAGAAGAAGAAACCTGAAATCAAAGAACTCTGAAGACAAGATGCTGTTAGATCCAGGCCAGAGAAAAGATCACTTTGGTCTTGAAAGATTTTAAATGAAGTAAGGATTAGGGCAAGAGTTGTGATCTATAAATTTTTCTGTTCGTGTATTAAGCTTAATGGTCATGTTTTATTTTGGCTTGGTAACTTACTTTGATCTGTCTGTTTTCACTTGCAATCACTTAAATCCTACTTTTATACTTAATAAAGACTCGTGTTTATTACCAAAATCCAGTGTAAATAATTAATACCAGGGGATGGAGACCAACCACTATGCATATCTCTCTTTCATTGATAAAAGAGTAAATCCTATGAGATTTCTCCATGTAAAACTTTTAAAAGGAATAAGACAATTTATTTGGGGTTTTGGCCCCTTTTGAGGGTTGTGTTCTTGGATGGTATCAACTGAGCCCTCCCAGAGTGGAGCTGTTCAAGTATCTGTGTTACTCTGCTGGGGGGCCTGTGTTACCCCAACTCTGTCTTTGCCAGAGCTTCTGGCCCAGCAGGACAAGGTGATGGGGTGCTCCAGAGGGTAGCAGTGTTCCCTATAAGCTGTGCAGCCACCCAAGAGAAATTCAAATGCTGCCAACCTGATTGGCAGAGCACCTACAGCCTCCCACATCTGGCAGCACGTGTTTCTATTGGTGGTGCACATTCATACATACATCAGGCACACTAATTTTTTTCCATCCACATGCAGAATAAATTCAGAGGGAACACTGGAGAACATGTAGGTAGGTTCGGTGGTATGATAATCACATTGGGTGACAGCTCTGAGAGGACTTCTGTGATTGAACTGATCACACAATGTGTAGTTTTGGTCACCCCATCTCCAAAGAAGATAAATTAGAAATGAAAAAGATCCCCAAAAGGGCAACAAAAATAATTAAAGGTATTGTTCCTATGAGCAGATATTAAAAAGACTAGGTCTATTCTGCCTTGAAAAACAAGACTAAAGAGGGAATATGACAGATTGCTATAAAATCATGAAAGATGTGGACAAAGTGAATAAGGAAATGTTATATGCCTTTTCACATAACATAAGAAGAAATGGTCACCCAATGCAATTAAGAGGAAGCAGGTTTAAAAGAAGCAAAAAGAAGTGCTTCCTCACACAATGCCGTCAACCTGTGGAACTCATTGCCAGGAGAAATGAAGGTCAAAACTATATCTGGATTCAAAAAAGCCTGAGTTATATTCTTGGAAGATAGCCATTGATGGACCTATCAGCCAAGATGGTTGGCACACTTCCCCCATACTCTAGGTGTCCATAAGTCTCTGATTGCCAAAAGTTGGAATTGGACTACAGGGGATGGGTCACTTGATAAATTGCCCAGTTGTTTTCACACCCTCTGAAGCATCAGACACTGATCAGTGTCGAAAGACATGATTATGTGTGGATTGGCCATTGATTTGACTCCGGATGGCCATTCTTATATTCAATATCCAGGAATTAACTGAACACCACATGAGATGTGAACCTAAGATTCTTACCATTCCTGCCTCTTGCCACTAGTATTTCAATTTCCTCTTTCATATTATTTCTATTATTTCCTGACTTTTGTTTTTGGCTTCCTGCCTAATAAAAGTCCATTTTAGTCAGCTAGGACAAATCTATCCTTGCAACACTGTGCTGTGACTAGAAAGAAAAGCTAAAATCAGTTCTGGTAAGTTTACCACGACCTGAGTGGCTAATTGAGTACATCAATGGAAAGATAAGTAGAGATGGACACTCCATGTTCTTGGGTCAGATCCTCAGTGCCTGATAAATCCTTTCTGCACCACTGCAATCTAATGAGCAAGATTTACAAATGAATTACAGAAGGAATGAATTTGGTGCAAGAAAGAACGGTTACTTACCTCATAATTGTGATTCTTTGAGATGTGTTGCTCATGTCCATTCCAATATAGGTGTGTGCGTGCAGCGTGCACACGCCGTCGGAGACTTTTCCCTCAGCGGTACCCTTAGGGCCAGCAGGGAGCCCCCTGGAGTGGCACCAATATATCGGCCCATATATACCCCTGCTGGCCCCCTCACCCACTCTGTTCCTTCTTACCGGCATATTCCAGATAAAGGGCGGTGGGCAGGGATTTGGAATGGACATGAGCAACACATCTCGAAGAATCAGTTACGAGGTAAGTAACCGTTCTTTCTCCTTCGAGTGATTGCTCATGTGCATTCCAATATAGGTGACTCCAAAGCAGAACCTAACTAGGCGGAGAGCTGGATGTCGAAACCATGGAAGAGTTAAGGACCGCCCTACCTAGGGCAGCATTCTCTCTGGCCCGATGGGACAGTGCATAATGGTTAGCAAACGTGTGGACCGAGGACCATGAGGCAGCCCTACAGATGTCCGGGATGGGAACCTGCATGGCGAAAGCAGTGGAAGCCGCCACAAATCTCGTGGAGTGTGCTCTAAGTGTCGGGGCTGAAATGCCCGCTAGAGAGTAGCACTCCCTGATACAGGCGGTTATCCATGAGCAGATCCACTGAGTGGATACAGGTTGGCCTCTCATGCGTTCCGCGATGGCTACGAAAAGTTGTGGTGATTTTTGGAACGGTTTGGTCCTGTCTAAATAAAAGGCTAGTGCCCTACGGACGTCTAACGTGTGTAAAGCTTGCTCTTTCGGTTTTGGGTAAAAGACTGGTAGAAAAATATCCCGGGAGATGTGGAATGCAGAAACTACATTCAGCAAAAAGGCTGGGTGACGGCAGGGCCAGACCTTGTCTTTAAAAAATACTGTGTAGGGGGGGTCTGACATCAATGCCCTAAGCTCAGACACCTGCCTCGCAGATGTGATTGCCACTAGAAGGGACACCTTATATGATAGGTGGAGGTGGGAGCACGTGGCTAGCGGTTCAAACGGGGGCCCCAGAAGTTTGGATAGTACCAGGTTTAGGTCCCACTGGGGAACAGGTTGCCGTATGTGTGGATAGAGTCTGTCCATTCCTTTTAGGAACCTGTTGACCATACGGTTGGCAAATAGCATTTTCCCCCTGCCCCTAGGTGGAGGGCCAAAATGGCCGCTAGGTGGACCTTAATAGAAGAAGGAGAGAGATGCTGGAGCCTAAGGTCCAACAGGTAATCCAGGATCAAGGGGACTGGTGCCCACCTCGGGTGTACCCCCTTCTGAGAAGCCCAACAGCAAAACCGCTTCCACTTAGCAATGTATGTGGTTCTAGTGGAAGGTTTTCTGCTACCCAGAAGGACTTCTTGGACCCATTGAGAGCACTGGAGCTCCTCTGCTGTTAACCACGGCGCTTCCATGCTGTCAAGTGAAGGGACTGTAGGTCTGGGTGGTGAAGCCTGCATGAGTCCTGGGATATCAGGTCCGGGACTAGTGGGAAGGTTATGGGCCTCTCGCATGAGAGGTTGAGGAGGGTTGAAAACCAATGATGTCTGGGCCACGCTGGGGCGATTAGAATTAATGATGCCCTGAACACCCGCACTTTCAACAGGACCCTGTGAACTAGTGGGAAGGCATATAGCAGGCCTTGCGGCCAGTGGAGGAGGAGAGCGTCCCCAAGGCACCCCCATCCCTGTCCCATGAGGGAGCAGTAGTGGGGGCACTTCATGTTCTGCCCTGTGGCAAACTGATCCAGATGGGGAAACCCCCACACACAGAAGATGGATTGGGCAATGTCCCAACGCAGGGACCACTTGTGGCTCGCAAATGATCTGCTCAATCTGTCTGCTAAGATGTTCTGTGAGCCTGGGAGATACGAGGCCATCGGGTGGATATCTGCCCCGATGCAGAGTTCCCATAGGCTGATCGCCTGAGCACAGGCGAGGTGAACGAGCCCTGCCCTGCTTGTTTATATAGGCCACCACTGTCGTGTTGTCTGACAAGATGAGGACAGTCTTGCCCCTCAGGTGGGGAAGGAAAACTGCACAAGCCAGCCGGACCGCCCTGAGTTCCCTGACGTTGAGAAGCAGGGAGGTTTCGCCGAGGGGGCGGGAGGGAGAGAGGGACCACGTACCTTGAGTGTGCAGCTCTCCCAGGTGGGCTCCCTGACCTGTGTCTGATGCATCTGTGACCAGTCGGATGGACAGGACTAGATGGGAGAATGGGACCCCTGCGCAGACTTCCGCTCAGTGGGTCCCCTACTCCAGCGCAAGGAGGATAGGGGTGGGGATGGTTAACACTCTGTCCCAGGAGTGGACGGCCAGATTGTGGACTCACGATAGCCACATCTGAAGAGGGTGCATGAGCAGTCTGGCGTGTTGCACTATATAAGTGCAGGTATCAGAGGGGTAGCCGTGTTAGTCTGGATCTGCAAAAGCGACAAGGAGTCCTGTAACACCTTACAGACTAACAGGTGTATTGGAGCATAAGCTTTCGTGGGCAAAGACCCACTTCATGGATGCATGCATCTGATGAAGTGGGTCTTTGCCCACGAAAGTTTATGCTCCAATACACCTGTTAGTTTATAAGGTGCTACAGGACTCCTTGTTGCTTTTATAAGTGCAGGAGGCCATGAGGCCCAATAGACACATGCAAGCCCGGGCAGTAGTCACTGGAATGTTCTGGAGCAACCTGACTGTCGACTGTAGCATTAGAAAGCAGGAGCTGGGTAGAGAGGCTCTCTGAGACCAGGAATCCAGGGTCGCACCCACGAATTCTATTGTCTGGGAAGGAGTTAAGGTGGATTTGTCCAGGTTTAAAAGAAGACCTAGTTCTTGAAAAAGTTTGCGGACTATGGCGATGCGGTCTCTCACCTGGGTTTCTGACTCCCCTCGGAGGAGCCAAATCGTCCAAATAAGGGAACACTTGGACTCCCCTTTTCCTGAGCTCGGCGGCCACCACCACCATACATTTGGTGAAGACCCAGGGGGGCCGTAGAAATACCAAAGGGGAGGGCCATGAATTGGTAGTGGTCCTGGCCCACAGTGAATCGCAGGAAACTTTGGTGGAAGAGGGCAATTGAAACTTGAAAATAAGCATCTTTTAAGTCGAGGGCAGCATACCAGTCTCCGGGGGCTAGGGAAGGAATGATGGATGCCAGAGTCACCATTTTGAATTTTGTCTTGATGATGAAGAGGTTTAGAGCTCTGAGGTCCAGGATTGGGCGGAGGCCCTCTTTTGCTTTTGGAACCAGAAAATAGCGGGAATAAAATCCTCTGTTTAGAAAAATCAAGGGGAACTCATTCTACTGCCCCCAAGGTGAGAAGGTGGCAAGCCTCCTCCTGTAACAGAGGCTCGTTAGAGGGGTCCCTGAAAAGGGACAGGGTAGGGGGTTGGGAAGGAGGGGGTAAGTGGAAAGGGATCACATAACCTGTTTCCACTATCTCCAGAACCCATTGGCCCGAAGTAACAGACTGCCAGGTCTGGAGGATAAATGGTCCTGGAAGGGTAACAGGGAGACTGGTAAGAAACCCTTGGGGGTCCTGTCAAAAGCCCTGTTGGGGCCCGGGGATCTTATTGGGGGCCCCTGGTTAGAATCTGGGGCTGGCTGAGGGCGGAGCCTATTGTTCCTGCCATTACCACCCCTGCTCCTATGATGGGTAAAATCGGGGCACAGGCCCTGTAGGAATGCCCCTAGAATGCCTCTCTTAGTATAGGAACGCCTCTGGATGGCAGGTGTGTGTGAAGGCCCAAGGACTTTAATGTGGCTCTCGTGTCCTTCAGACGATGGAGCCGCTGGTCAGTTTGCTCAGAGAAGAGCGACATGCCTTCGAAAGGGAGGTCCTGCAAGGTGTTTTGGACTTCCGGTGGCACTCCGGAGCCCTGGAGCCATGAACTGTGACGCAGGACCACTCCAGTGACCATGACTTGAGAAGCTGCATCAGCCACATCAAGTACTGCTTGTAGCACTGTTCGGGAAATTACTCTCTCCTCCTCCTGAAGGGCGCTATGCTCCGCACAGGAGTCTCTGGGGAGCAAGTCTGTAAACTTGTCCATTGATGCCCAGGTGTTGTAGGCGTATCTGGACAGAAAGACTTGTTGGTTGGCAATTCAGTATTGGATGCCCCCAGATGCGTAGACTTTTCGACCTAGTAAGTCGGTCTTTTTAGCCTCCCTGTTCTTAGGGGTGACTGTGAGCTGTCCCTGCCTCTCCATCTGGTTGACTGCCCGAACTACTAAAGAGCCTGGGGGAGGGTCGGAGAAGAGGTTTTCATTACCCTCCTGGAGGACAAAATACCTCTGTTCCTTCCGCTTATTGGTGGGCAGGATGGACACCGGGGTTTGCCACAAGGCTGCTGAGATCTTGGCTATCATCTTGTTGATCAGCAACGCCACCCTGGAAGGAGTGTCTGCATGCAAGATGTCGACGGTTGGGTCCGAGTCCAGGCAGACAAGGTCTCTGAGGACTCCCAGACTTTGGGCCAGGCAGTGGAGGAGGTCTTGGTGGGCCCTGGCATCCATGGAGGGTGGAGAGTCAGCCAGAGCCTCGTCCGGGGAGGAGGATGATGACCCCTTTGCCATATCACCCACAGGGGCGTCTGTACGGCCTGGATCATCCAAAGTGGCCACAGAGGGAGGGGGGAGAGGTTGGCTCACCGGAGCTGTGCTCTCCTCTGGGCCTGGGGATGACTGGCCTACAGATAGCGAGTGGGCTGACGTGGGGGACGGGACCAAAGGTGTCGCCGATGGAGGGACTCGTGGACCTGACAAGACAGAAGCCAGTTTAGGAGGGTTCATACCCTGGCCCTGATGGTAGGCCCAGGGGGTCCAAAAAGGCCACTGTCCGGGTCACTGGGGCAGCCACATCTGCTGGACCATCGGTACGGGAATCGGCTGAGCCCACTGTTGTTGGTACCGATGTGGAGAAGTACGGTGCTGGGACCGGTGCCAGGAGTGGGAGCAGTGTCATGAAGGGGACCGAGAGCGCCATGAAGACCATGCAGACTCTGCATCGGACTCGGAGGAGTACTCCGAGGCAGACCATAGTGGTGCAGATGCCAATGTTGATTGTCCTGCGATGTGCTGAGACATGGCTTCCGGCTTGCCATGGTGCCGAGCTGGAGGCGGCGGCGGCATGGCCACGATGGGATCCCTGACGGTAGGTGCTGCGGTGCCGGTAGTGGTGCTGGGCGGGTAATCCGCGTCACGTCCGGTGCCGGATCCGTGGCCGGTGCCACCGGCACCGGCATGACTGTAGTCGGTGCTGGGGGAGGTGCCGCGCATGCCACATGGCTCTGCCGCACCTCATGCACCGTTTTGCCAGGCACCCTAGGAGGGGAGCAATACCGGGCATCCCCGTGCCATCTTGAGGGTGCCAGAGTTGGCGGAGGGGAGGGAGAAGAGTCTATAAGGACCCTTGCTGCCTCCAAAGCCTCCGGGGTGGACGGGTCCAGGAGGTCCTCTGAAGGACTCACATCCCTCCGGTGGGAAGAGTAGTCACCCGACCTAGAAGGCCTGGGCTCTGGACTGGCTGGTGCTGCGTGCCCCACTGTAGAATGCACAGAGGGCATGTGCCTGGGCGGGGACCGACCCCTATTAGGCCTCCTCTTCTGTATCGGTACCGGCGACTAGGAGCGACGTCTGGCCCTGTGCAGTACTGGGGAGGCACGGTGTGCGGAGCTGTCACGCACCAAGGCCAGTGCGCTGTTGGAGCTCGGTGCCAAGTCTGGTGCCAGTGCCAGCTGGAGTGCCACCTCCATCAGGAGCACCTTGAGCCGTGACTCGTGGTCTCGTTTGGTCCTGGGCTTAAACGCTTTACAAATCTTGCACCCGTCTGTAATGTGCGATTCTCCCAGGCACTTCAAACATGATGAGTGTGGGTCACCACACAGCATAGACTTGTTGCACTTTTTGCAGGACTTAAAGCCTTGTGGGCCAGGCATGCCCTGCCGTGGCAGGGTAAAAGAAAACTACAATGAAAGTCTTTAACTAAATTAACAGGTACTTAACAGAAGATTGCTGACAAAGGAGAAGAACAGTGAAGAGAACGACTCGAAGACAAGCTGAGAGTTGTTCCAACGACCGTCACGGCAGTAAGAAGGAACTGAGTGGATGAGGGGGCCAGCAGGGGTATATATGGGCCGATATATCGGTGCCACTCCAGGGGGCTTCCTGCTGGCCCTAAGGGTACTGCTAAGGGAAAAGTCTCCGATGGCGCGTGCACGCTGCGCGCGCACACACCTATATTGGAATGCACATGAGCAATCACTCGAAGAAATTTCTATCCTTCTGATAATATAATTCTGTCAATGGAACTTGATACTTTGCAGGTGCTGACTTGCTTAGAGAGAGGCAATATGGTCTCTAGTGGATTGGACACTCAACAGTAAGGAAACCCAGGTTCCATTTCTGGCTCTACCACTGATCTGCCATGTAAATCTCGGCAACTCACCTCATGTCTGTGTCGTTTTCCCATTTTATCTATTTAGACTGAATTCTTCATTTTAATATACTGTATGTTTGTATAATACCTAGAACATTGGGTCTCTGATCTCAGTTGTGGCCTCTAGGTATGATCATGATAAACACAATTTAAAACAATGATTGTGGCACATATCAAGGTTACCTCTAAACTGTGTGATAGCATTAGGGTTGCCAGGTGTCCGGTATTCACCCAGACAGCCCACTATTTTCGCCTCCTGTCTGGTAAAAAAAATTCAAAAAATACCAGACACCTAAGATGTCCGGTATTTTCTGATTTTTTTCTCCAGCCAGGAGGCGAAAATACCAGGCACCTGGCAACCCTACAAACATTCAGCGCCCGGCCTCCCCCTCCATCCCCCGCCCCCCCTCCCCCCGAGTCTCCACCTCCTGGCCCCCAACACCCCCAGGCCCCCAACCCCATGGTTACCTGGTTCCACAAGGCTGCCGGCACAAAATGGCTGCCGGCAAAAAGACCAAGGGGAAGCAATGACTCCCCTGGATCTTAGTGCTCAACTGCTCCCCTGTTCCTATCCCTGAACTCACTCTTAAAGGGGACATTCTGTTTTAACAGAATTTTTTCCCGGTGGTTTTTTTTTTGCCGGGGGGGGGGGGAGGGAGGGAGGGCGCGCAGGTGTTCAGTATTTTTGTTTAAACCATCTGGCAACCCTAGATAGCATGGCCCCGCAGCTGCTTTATGAGCTCCACCCGGCCAGGGGTTCAGGGCTCCACGTCCAGAGCTGCCTGGCTAGAGAAGGGGCACTTTTCCCTCAGCAGGGAGCTGCTGCTGTAGCTGAGGGAGAAGTGCCCCTTCCCCAGCCAGGCAGCTCTGTGCATGGAGCCCTGAACCTCTGGCTGGGCAGGGCTCATTTAGCAGCTGTGGGGCTGTGCTACCGCACAACTTAGAGGGAACCTTGGCACACGTGCGTCCCTTCGCTAAAATTCTACATCTACTAGGGAAAGTCTGGAAATTGCTAATGCTCAAAATCCCTTAGCTCACTCCATAGAATAGAAGCCAGGTGACTAGCTTAATCATCTGTGTACTTGAAATGAAGACTTTTTTCTGTTGCCATTCACCACCCAGTAGTCTTCCCCCAAGGAAATTATTTAATCCCAGGACCTCTGGCAGAATTAATTTATTTCCAACCAAGAGGAAGGTTGTAAATTGTGCCAAAAATAAACTTAAATGTGTTTAGACCACATGATTTTGGGGAAACAACTTCTGCAAATCGCTGGAGAGGCTCCACCTATAAGATTATAAACCTCCTTTTCAACTGCCAGATACAAGTGAAGATTTCAGTAGAAACTGACAGCATGCTGAAGCAACCAGAATTGAAGAGAAGTCATGAAAGTACAATACATACCTCCTAACTCACAAGTGAAAGGATTTTTTGATGGTTTATTTGTTCCCACAACTAGCAATATACTTTAGAGACCTACCCTATCTGGAAGCATCTAAGGGTATGTCTGCAGTAAGAATTATTTCAAAATAACTAAATTCAAAATAATAACTCCCAAAATAACTATTTCAAAATAATCTTATTCCCCAAGCAAAGCAGGAAGGAATAACCAGCCTGTTATTTTAAAATAATGAGCTTGGTAGTGCAGACACTGTGCTTATTATTTCGAAATAAGGGGGGTTATTTTGAAATAACTCCTGAGTGTTGACCAGGGCTAATAGATCAAGAAGTGTCTTATCATCGAGTGACTCCCTTTTAATATACCCTGTAGCTTTAGCGACCTAGTGATGCCTCCTAGAAAATATTCATAAATATTCTTTTTAGACATGGATCTGAACCACAGTCCCAGATCTGAACACTTCCAAGCTCTAGATCTGAATTTTGCAGCTAGCCTTTCTGGCTATAATAGGCTGAATCGACATATTAAACTGTTCCAAAGCTCAGTGTGTGTAAAGTCTGGGTCTGAACTTTGGGCCCATTTCTGATGCTATTTTGCTTCTCTGTCTCATTGTCTCTTTATTTTGATGCCCCTATTCTTTGTTGCTGGAGTCAATTGGACTAAAAGCATGGCCTGCTTATTTCTGGGAAAAAGTGTTACCTGGAGCTTATTTCTCATCTGAAGCTGTGATCTATTTGTAGAGATGGCACATGTCAGGGCCACACTTAGGCACATGCAGCATATACAGCTACAGAGGGCACCACTAAATTTGGGGCACTAATGATGCTCCAAACTTAGCAGTGCCCTATGCTGTGTATGCCTAAGGCCATCACTGGCTGAGGACAGCACCAGCTCCGGTGGACCCAATCCCTCAGCCTCCTGTGTTGCCACTCCCCTCTCCACCTGCTCTACCTCCTGGCCCAAAGCTACAGCAGGCTGCGCCACTCAGTCTGCTTGGTCCCCCACTAGCCTCCCTCCACTCCTCTCACCCTCCCCAGATCTAAGCACAGCCCCACCCTATAGAGTGGCTGTCCTCCCCTCCCCCTGCCCCCCGGGGAGATGGAGGGTGCAGATGCTCAGGCTGTATAGGGCACCAAAAATCATAAGGTTGGCCCCGTTACATCACATCTAGCTGCTCAGGAAAAGATTGTGGTGCTATCAACCCAGAGTTTTGGCTTCAGTTAGGAGCAGGAGCCAGTGACCAGCTCAGAAGCAAAGATCCAGATGGAAAAAAAAAAAAATTCCCCATCCATCTTAGAGTGCCATCAGGGAAGGCATAACCCACCCTTAGAGAGTTTCAGACAACTGAGGCTGACAGAAGCTGGCAGCTGGACAAAACTGAGCAAGAAAGACTTCTATTTATAGGTGGCGTAGAATGTACTGCATAATGCTTTAATGGCTAGGCTTCCCAATCAAGAGGGTCAGCACAATTGTTGGATGTCTGTGTGATGTCAGGGAATCCATGATCCACTCTATTACAACAATCAGACCTGTCTGTCTCAGCCCATTCCCTGGTTGAAAAATAAGCACTTGTCTGAGGGAAATCATAAAAATGAAGACACCTGATGGGAGGGGTTAACACATGTCCATTTGTCACAGACCAAATAACCACAATATAGAAGGATAAAAAGGAACAAGGTACAAATAACTTTTGATAATGTTAATCAATTTAAATTTGCTTCTGCAAACTGTATGTTGGGCTACAAACTATATCCCACCTTTCCCCATAAAGAACATTGTTGAGTTACGGAGTTATCATTATAAGAATGCATGCTCAAAGGTATTTTGTCACAGAGCAGAAATGCAGTATGGCTCTGGTAAGAGAGCAATTGGAATATTGCATTCTGTTTGGGCACTTCATTACAATAAAGAATATTGACAAACTGGAGAGAATTCAGAAGAAAAACAACAAAAAATGATGAGCTGGCTGAAGGAATTGACTTATGAGGAAAATACACTTACATAAACCTACAGCAGCATGTCATCAACACATTTTAGCACACCAAACAAATCAATCATTTCTAGTAATAAAAAAAATCCTTCTACTCTATTGTGAGAAAACTTATGGAACATTGATATAACAAAGTACCCAGGGACTATGTTCCTTTTGAAATCTTTATAACACGTTTAATAAGCTGTATATAAAATGAAAAATATATTGTAAATACAGAAATGTGTTTTCTTTACATAAAAAAACCAAGGGATTGAGTTAAGGTTGAAAAGTAGTCTAAGACAGGCAATGTGATGAGTAATAAAGAACCATATCACAGCGTGGATACTGGTTAGTTCCTTTAAATGTTCATTTCCAGCCTTCCAAAGGTTTGTTTTTTTTAAGTTGTAGAATTTTTGTACAGAAAGTGCAGCATTAGTTGGGAGTATTAAGCAAAACTCCAAACACATTTTCAATCCTGATTGTTTTTAATAATTTTATTATTAAAGAATGTTCTTTGGTTTTGAATGAGTGGGGAAAAATGTAGATGGAACTGGTGTATAAACTCTGAAGAATGGTAGACCTGCATAAATAGTTCTGACGACGCTGACCCCCAATGGGTCATTTCTCTTGGGGTGCATCTACACAGCACCCTAAAGTCAAAATAAGTTACACAATATGCGCTACACAAATTGTGTATTTTGTTTTGAAATAGCTTATTTTGAAATTTGGAGCACTTACACATCGCCAAATTTTGAAATAACACACTATAAGAAAACTAGAATGCACTAGAACAAAGGTTACAGAGATGCCTAAATAGCTCACCTGTTATTCTGAAAAATATTTTGAAATAATGGGTGGCTTGTTAAGACGCAGGGTGGCTATTTCGGGATACCTCCGGTTTCCGAAAATAGCAGTGCTGTGTAGATGTACCCTTGCTAACTTTTGCAACTTTTGAGAAAGTGTGTGTGAGTGAAGAAGCATACCTAGAGGAGAGATGGAGACAGTGAAGGCCAAACAGGGGGCTAACAAAGAGGCTTTTATAGATGTGGAAAACAATTATAATTTTCCATTATAAATTTAGATATATTAAACATTTAATATGAATGAAAGCCTGTAATTGTCCCAGTCTCTCTCTTTCCTGAATCTTTGGATCCTCATCATGATCCCCTATCAACAGGGTTATAATACTTTTTGGTGCCCCTTTTAAGAGATCCCTTAATCCAGCTATCAATATGGTCATTGTGTTTCTTGGTCATGACAGAGTGAGCAACTCCTGAGCAAAGCTCCAGCTCAGGGAATACCCACGACCACATAATCGTTGGACTGGAAGGGGCCTGGAGAGGTGATCTAGTCCAGTCCCCTGCATTCAAAGCAGGACTAAATATTATTTAAACCATCCCTGGCAGGGGTTCATCACTGGAGATTTTAAAAAGCAGATTAGACAAAGATTCTGCAACCTCCCAAGGCAATTTATTCCAGCACTTAACCACCCTGACAGTTAGGAAAGTTTTCCTAATGTCAAAGCTAACTCTCCTGTGATGCAATTTAAGCCCATTGCTTCTTGTCCTATCATCAGAAGATAAAGAAGCATAAAGAAACACTTTTATTTCAATCTTCCCTCCATGTTGAGGCCTAATCAGTGCAGAGTAGAGCAGAACTACTTCTTGTATCTTGCTTTCAACACTCCTGTTAATACATCCCAGAATGATGTTTGGTTGGGATGGTATTGGTGGTGGTGGGGTTTTTTGTTGGCAATAGTGTTACATGCTGTTCACTCAACCTTAGCTTGTGATCCATTATGACCTCTCCTCTTGCTCCTCTTCCAATCCCTTTCAACAGTACTCCTTCCTATTTTGTATCTGTTCAACTGATTGTTCCTTCCTAAATGGAGTACTTTGCATTTGTCCTTATTGAATTTCAGCTTATTTACTTCAGATCATTTCTCCAGTTTGTCCAGATCATTTTTTATTTTAATCCTATCCTCCAAGGCAACTGAAAGCCCTCCCAGCTTGGTATCATCTGCAAACACTATAAATGTATTTTCTATGCCATTATCTAAATCACTGATGAAGATATTGAACAGAACCAGACTCAGGACCAATCTCTGCAGGACCCCACTTATTATGCCCTTCCAGATTGATTATGAACCACTGACAAATTACTTTCTGGGAATATTTTTCCAAGCACTTATATACTCACTTTATAGTTGCTCCAATCAAGATGTATTTCTCTAGTTTATTTATAAGAAGGTCACGAGAGACAATATCAAACAGTATCAGTGTTTTACTAAAGACAAGCTATACAACATCTACCACTTCCACCTACCCACAATTCATATTATTCTATTTTAAAAAAAAACTTTTGGTTTGACACAATTTGTTCTTGACAAATCCATGCTGACTGTTAGTTATTACATTATTATTTAGGAGTCTCAGACTCATAGCCCATGGGCAGTCGTGACTACAGCGATTGCACAATCCAGCCTGGGACTTCCAGCAGACCGGTGTCTGTCTGTTACTGGCTACGAAACCCTACCCCTTTCCACCATGACCACACTCTCTCCCCCATGGAACTCCATCCCCTGAGCACGTGGCTTTGAGGTTCACCGGGAGGGTGCTGTCGCCACTCATGGAAGGTAAGATTATGGGCTAAATGGACCAATGGTCTGACTCAGCATGGCCATTTGACTCTAAAATGCATTTTATCTGTCAAACTCCACTGCTAAAACCTTTGGACATCCTTTGATCTTGACTACTGCAGCCATTGCCTTGCCAACATCCTACCTACCCATTTCTGTCTAAATGCTGCTGCTAACATCCACTTTCTTCTAGCATTTGGCATGTTATCACTCCATGAATCTCCCTGTCTTCCTCTCAGCTTTTTAGATCAAAAGCAAGATTGTCATCCTTACTTTCAAAGCTGTAGATCACTCCACCTTTCAAATATTATCTCATCCTACCTCACTTCTCTATCTCTTCTCCCACCTCCTAAGACTTCCATTTGTAGCTTTCTCTAAGCCCAACTTCATGTATTCTTCTGCCACCTCTACTGCTCCAGAATTCCTGCCAATCCACCATTCAAATCTCTCATTTACAAGCCTCCATTGTGAGCTTTCAATATTTACCCACCTGGTGAGGTGTAAAAGACAGTTTGGGATGATAGGATGGAGTCATATTTCTGCTATTATAATAATGTAATGTGAAATTAGTATCAATTTCAATATCAAATCCCCACATCAGCTCAATATTGATCTATATTCATACCTAACAGCTAGAACAATGCCACAGACAATTGTTTTGTCAGTACTGATGTTTACATTGTCCACTTCCAGTTTGAGAGACAACAACCCATTGGGACCAATGGAACAGAACATTCCTTTCATAGTTATTATTTGTAGCTGTGTGACCACTCAAGAATTCACCACTATATGTAACTGTATTTTTAAAGTTTTGCTTTGCAAACTTTGTTTTTAAATGGAAGCTTAGATTTGGATGGATGCTTGTGCTGCAAGCTGAAGTCCATAGCAAAGTGTGCAGCTGCAGAACTGCCAAATGTACAGAGCTCTGAGTGTATGTGTATATAAATAAAAAAAAAGGGCTTACTCCTTCAGCCTCTGTGGTATATATTTAAGTTGCATTTTCAGTGCTTGCTTTAGTGTTGGAGGCAGAGGTACAAACTTCCTTCTCGTTTGTTCAGTGCTATGCACACTGCTGATGCTCAACAAACAACGGCCTCACTATTCTGGAGTCCTTGTTCATTCCTCCCTTCCCCACCCGATTCATTACTCTGTTAGTGCTCCCTGAATGGCCCCAATCCTGCCATTGTATTTGGCCCCATGCTGAGTTCAGATTTAAGGAAGGATTTCTGGTTTTGGCTAAATTTTTAACCTGAAATATCATCCAAGTCCACAGAAAGTGAACTTTAAAGAGCTGCACACCAATTTTAAGGAAACAAAAACAAAATGGGATTTAACCATTCTGTCGGGGATATGACCAAAATCCCATCTCCACACCTCTCGCTTGCCCGAGGCTGTGAATTCACTTGCCTGGCTGATAGGGGGAATCAATTAAACTGGATCAAACAGATTGAGTGAAATACAGAGGGAGAGAAGAGATAAGGGCGATGAACAGCTGCAGCCTGCTTTCTGTACTACTCCATGTAAACAGAGGACAGGAGTGGCAGCATATGGCATCAGGAGCTTGAGACTGCAAGGGGAGGGAAGGGGGAAAGCAGCAAACAGCTGACAAAGAGAATTAAGACAGTATTATGGGTGGTAGGTTGGTCTGACAGATTGGACTGTTCACCGCCTCCTCACTTTCCCCACCCCCTCTGCTTGGCCAAATCTCATGGTCCCCAACTTCATTCTTAGTGCTCACCTTCCAGGTCCACCTGAAAAGAGGAATACAGGAAACCTTGCTTTGCAGGAGCTCCTATTTCTAGGCTGAGGCCTGGAACAGGACTGTTGGCAGCATCTAAGCAGCAGGTGGTGAGGCAGGACTGGCTGAGGTCAAATGCATATAAAAATACCACCAGCAAATGCCATAGTTGTTTCTTAACAGCCCTTTTCCAACCAGGATGTCTATTTGATCACTTTGGAAACTGGAGCTTTAGAAATATCCGTCTAAGTGGCAATATGCAGAAGTGGAAGAGTGACTGGGATTGGGGAAGTGCAGGGGAGAAGTCTGCCAATGGGCCCGGATTCCATCAAAGCCCTTGGGAATCCAGCTCCAGCTTCTCTAGTAATGTACGGACTGTCATCATGCCCTGAACCAGCATGATGAACCTCTGCAATCCACAGCAGGGAATCACAGCCCCTCTCTGCTGCCACTACAGAGAGGGGCTCTGATCTCCTTCTCCAACTCTGGTCCACATCCCAGGCCCCACTGTGGCCGTTCCACTTTCTAGTTCACCTTTCTCCTCCTGTATAATACCACATCCCATCATCAGAGAGCTGGCATTTCCCAGACTGATATATGTTTCTGAGAAGGTATATAAAATCCCTGTAGGGTCCAAAAGATAATGCCAAACCTGGCTGTCCAATACTGGTAGTCTAGCCACACAGCTATGCTGATCAGGCAACACAAACTATACACAAAAGTATAGGGCAGAAGTCAGAAAAGAAAAAAAAAAACGACAAAAGAAAAAAGGTGGTGTGGATCCTTTGCCTGTACAGGTTGAAGATCTGAGCCAGCACTCCCTGGTCCAACAATTTCTATGGTTCAGCAGGGGTTCTGGATGTTGCTGGACCAGAGAGGCCTGGTGGAGGGCCAGAGGCAGGAGCCCAACAGGGCTGGCTGGTACAGAGGCCAGGAGGGCTGCAGGGAGGCCAGCCGCTGAAAGCCCTGTCATGGGAGTCCAGCTGAGCCCGTGGCAGGGTGGCTGGAACACCAATGGGCCCCGCTGTGGCAGTGATCTGCTGCAGTGAGGCCAGGAGCCCCAGCGGCAGGACCACAGGGTTGCCGCAGCAGGGCTGGTGGAGACAGAATCCCTGGCAGTGGGGCCAGTGCTGCCCCGGTAGGCTGTCTGGGTCGGGAACTCCAGCTGAGCAGCAGTCTGCCTGGATGAGGGGGAGAGTGGGACTGTGGGCTGGCAAGGCTAGTGCTGCAGGGTCAGGGCTGGCGGGACCGGGCACACCGGTGACAGAGAAGTAGTTTCCCATAGCAAGGTTGAGCGTCCCAGAGGCGGGATCGTGGGATGCCATGGCAGGGCAGCAGAGCTGGTCACAAGTTGGGAGTCTGCCGGGAGGCCAGTCAAGTAGCAGAGCTGGGCTGGGGGTAGTGGGGGGCAGGGGCAGGGGGAGAAATGACCTCTCCTTGTCTGGTAAAATCCCTCCTGCAGAACCACTCAGATCCCAAGGGTGCTGGATCAGGGAGGTCCAACCTGTAGAGCCATCTTATATTTTAATTTTCCCTAAGGTAGAGCTTGAAAATAAACAGGAAGGAAATATTAATAGAGTCCAAGCCCAGAAGGGACCATTATGATCATCTAGTCTGATGTCCTGCATAAACACAGACCATAAAACTTCCTCAAAACAACTACTAAAGCAGATACTTTAGAACAACATGCAATCTTGATTTTTAAATTGTCAGTGATGGACAAGCCACCACAACACTTGGTATATCGCTTCACTGATTAATTACGCTCACTGTTAAAAATTTACCCCCTATTTCCTGTCTGCACTCATCTGGCTTCCATGCATTGGGTCTTGTTATTGCTCTGTCTGCTAGACTGAGCAGCACATTATCAAATTTCTGTTCCCCATGCAGGTACTTACAGACTGTGAACCAACTGTTAACATTTTAATGAGAAGCAGAGGGCACAGTGCTACAGCTACAAACTGTGTGTCTGTGTGTGTGAGAAAGAGAGAGAGAGAGAGATTACAAGTCCATTTGACAAAGGTTCCCCTGTGCATTCTGAGTCAATCTTTTGGCTAGGCCTTGTCTGAACATGATTTTCCTGTTGTTATTTTCTTTTTCCCTGTTGAAATCCCTCAGCTGGTTGCACATATAAAGTCACGTCTCAGAGAAGACATATGCAACTGAGGGACATGGGAAGGCCTGGAGACAGCACACTTTCCAACACCTGCTTGGAGGCACCTGTGTTATTAAACACAGGTGCTAATACTGAGCTTGCCAAGCTATGTACATACATCCTCATGCACATCAGAAAAAGTTTTCTGATTAGGACATTAAACAAAACACACTAAACAGCCAACCTCCAGCACAGGGCACTCACAATAAGAAAGTACATTCCTCTAAAGCTGAAGGAATGGGTGCTTTTCAGAAAGCTTGGATCAGACTCAAATCTCTGTGCTCAAAGGTAGTTTTCTCAAATCTTCTCTTTCCCAAACCCCATCCTCCAAACACAGTAGCTCTTGCAAAGACGAGTCATGTAAACTGCTGGCCTCTCTCCCCACCCCAGGATGGATTAACATGAGTCCCAGAGCTTGTTAAGGCCCTTTCTTCAGGACATTGACAATCTTCAGCTCACCTCAAAATAACAAAAGTTCAATATAACTCAGCAAACCTTCCCCTGACCCAGGGGCTTCCTTGCTTTAGTCTCCCTGGTCTTGGGGGCGCCTGCCCAGTCCTCTTATGTGGAATTTGCCCGGGGATTCCTTGCCACAAAAGCTAATCTGTTTTCTGTAAATCCCCTTCTTCAACTGAGTTCCTGCAGCCTTTCCAGAAATCAGATGCTAATCAGGCAGTCACCTGACCCCTTTGCAGCAGAGTCTGACAATCCTCTCCCCCAAACACCTGTTCTTTAAGGAGCCCAGTCTCAAAAATAGGGATGTAAAACCTGGTTTAATTGGTTAACTGGTTAAATGTAGTGTTTAAACAGTTAACCTATTAGAGGAGGGGGTCATTCCAGCACAGATGGCCTGGAGCAGCTCCCCACAGCCTCCACCAGTTGCAGCCAGGCTGGAGCTGCCCCCAGTTGCCACAGGCAGGGGCTGCTCCAACCTGGATGGAGCTGCACCTGCCTGCAGTGGAGGGCCACTCTAGACCAAAAGGGGCAGGAAGAGGGGCTTTATTGGCCCCACATGGGGCTGCTGGCTCTCGAACTCTTGCGGGGCTGCTGGCTCCTGGACCGTATGGGCTGGGAGCCAGCAGCCCCATGCAGGGGGCTGGAACAGCCCTATGCCTGTGACTGGCTGCGAGTGGAGGGTTAACCGGTTACTTGTTCACATACCTACTCAGAACTGGGCTGGCTTACCTCAGGCACCCTGACACTTTTCTATTAGAAATCCTTTTCTGATTGTTCACATACATGAGTAACCAGTTAAAGCCCAACACTATCCAACATACAAAAAATAACCTCACTACTCGTACTTGAGATTCCTCTGTTTATGCATGCAAGGGTCAAATTCGCTCTTTTGGCCACAGCGTTGCACTGGCAGCTCATGTTCAGCTGGCCATCCACCACAACACTGCTTCCCATGATCGAGCCCCTCCCCTCATCCTCTGACTCTGACCCACATTCTTTGTTCCCAGGTGCATACATTTACAGTTAGCCATATTAAAACACAGATTGTTTGTTGGTGTCCTGTTCACCAAGCAACCTACAGAGCTCTCAGTCAGCACCCTGTCCTCTACAGTCTCTGTGATGGTTTTATGTTTTCTTCTGGGTCACTGATAAAAAAATATTCAGTATTGTAGGGCTTCTTTCCTTCCTCTCTCAAAGTTTTGCATAGTGTATAGTTCAAGCTCTTCTGCTCATATGCTACAGGAGGAATGTTGATGGATCTAAGGAAACTGAAAAAGGTAAGCATATATGGGGAGCAGGAGGAGGAAAATGTCACTCTCAGGTATGGTTGGCAAAGATAATGTGAGAAGGAAGTTGGAGGGAAGACAAAGTGAGAGAATGAGGTACAGGGATGGGTGGACTAGTTCATATAAATAAGACTCAACCAGAACCTTTGTCCAAAACTCAGGCAGACAAATATTTTTAACTGGTTTGAATCTATCCTACCTCAGAGGTGACAAGTTATAACCATTCAGTTATAGTAACCTAAATGGGCTCGGCATCTTGTAATAGTGCACAAGTATGCACATCACAAAACCACCCCCACGTTTGGAACTGAGAGATGCCCAAACTCAACCACAGAGACTAAACTCCCTCTTTCCTAGTGGCAGTGGAATCCTTTGGGGCAGGATTGAGAACTGGGGTGGGGATGGGGGGGGAGGGGGCATAGTTTTCCTGGAGCATCTGTTGTAGGCTCAGGTGAGATACAGTTGACTAGACTAGACAGACCACTGTACCTGTCTCATCTGGCTATTTTTATATCCCAGTGCAATATACTTTTTACTGTGGTGGTAACTGGAAGCCAGAGTCGGGTATCAGGTCCTCATTATACACAGGGTATAGTTTTCAAGAACAATACCTAAACAACTCTGCCAAAATTTACTTGAAACAAGTTTATCAAGTGACATCGCCTCCCTCCATGGCTACAGCTTTGAGGAAATATTTTTACTGAAATGGGAAGACAAATGGACAGCTTCTCTCATCCTTTCTCTTTGCAAATACCACATCTCCCTTGCCCAGGGTTTTATCACAGCTTTAGGAAGATGGTTTTTTTTTTAGTTGGCTCTACTTGTTTAAAATATTGGCAGCACATCACTGCACTCTACACATCAGGGAAGCGGAGAGATTGCTATGCGTTACTTTGATATGGTCCTTCATCTCTTTCTGCAGAGAGCGATCATGGTCTAGTATTAGCTGAATCATGGGATTCTGAGTCAGGTGAGCCTTGCTTTATGGCTATAAGATAATCGACTTGCTGTGTAACCTGCACTGAATCACTTAATATGTCTGCCTCAGTTTCTCCCTCTTTAATGATACTCGTGTAAAGTGTTTGTAAACCACTTTGAGATCCCTGGATGGAACGGGCTAGACAGTTGCAAACTGCATCCAAGGTATTGTCACCTTCTTAGTGAAAGGATCACAAATCTGCTCACAGCTCCAGCCAGTGCCTGGCAGCAGAGTAGCTAGTTCCATGGCTCAGTCCACCCATTCTGTCAGCAGCTGATCCCAGAGGACACACATAATCATCACATTTGTCATGACGGCAATGGTGATAATGATACCGTGCACGCTAATGAAAGCAAAGTGCACATGTCACTTTCTGGGATACTTTGTGCTCAGGCAAGGCTGTCTGCAGCTTGTCTCTGCCCACAATGCAGCCTGTAATTTAGTTAACAAAATGAGGATCAGGCAGTTTACTGGCTTCCTGTAGCTGCTGATTTTTGGTGCCTATCATAAATGTAGCAAGCCTCACAGGTGGGTGGCCAAGAAACACTGGAGACATTCCACAGAGATTTTAACAACCTACACCCCACCATCAATCTCAGCCTGGACCATTCTACACGAGAGATCCATTTCCTGGATACCACAGTACAAATCACCAACGGTAAATTAGACACCACTCTCTACAGAAAACCCACTGGCTCATACAGTTACCTTCATGCCTCCAGCTCCCATCCAGAACACACCATACGATCCATCATCTACAGCCAAGCCCTTCAATACAATCGCATCTGCTCTAATCCCACTGACAGAGACCAGAAACTTCAGGATCTCTACCAAGCATTTATAAATCTCAATTACCCACCTGGAGAAATAAAAACACAAATTGAAAGAGCCAGACAAATACCCAGAAACCATCTACTTCAAGACAGACCCAAGAAAACCAACAATAGAACACCACTTGTCATCACCTATAGCCCCCAACTTAAACCCATCCAACATATTATCAATAAACTACAACCTAGACTAGAACAGAATACTACACTCCGAGAGGCTCTGGGAGACAGACCCATAGTCTCCTACAGACAACCACCTAACCTCAGGATGATTCTTACCAACAACCACAGGACATACCACACTAATACCAACCCTGGGACCTTTCCTTGCAACAAACCCCGTTGCCAGCTTTGTCCACATATTTACTCTGCTGACATCATTATTGGACCTAACCAATTCAGTTATAAGATCAAGAACACATATTCCTACTCATCCAGAAATATAATCTATATCATCATGTGCCAACAGTGTCCGTCTGCTATGTACATTGGACAAACGTCTCAGACGCTTCGCCAAAGAATCAATGCACACAAAACGGATATCAGACAGTATCACAAAGAAAAAACAGTTTCTTGCCATTTCAATCAGAAAGGGCATTGTCTCAATGACTTGATTACCTGCATACTGCTTCAAAGACATTTTCACACCAGACTTGAAAGAGAAACCTCTGAACTGTCATTCATACTTAAATTTGACACTTTACGCCAGGGTCTTAACAAAGACACTAATTACCTTACCCATTACAAAGATAGCTTCCCCAATTATCACCTCTAATATCATTAGCTCACAGACATTTACCTCCCCCCTCTGTTCTGAAATTTGATTTGTCCTTTTTACGTGTGTTCACTTTTTTTGATTGTATCCCTTTTGGTATATATGGTCATGCCTATTTTCTTCCACAATTTGATCTGAGGAAGTGGGTCTGGCCCACAAAAGCTCATCACCTAATAAACCATCTTGTTAGTCTTTAAAGTGCTACATAGTCCTGTTTTTTGTTTCAGCTAGACTAGACTAACACGGCTACATCTCTATTACTATTCTACAAGGAAAACAGAAACTGTAGCTGGTCCAACTTTTTCTCTATGAGGGGAATGGGTATATTGGACCCCTCTTAAACTAACCAGCACTGGTAGTAACACTCACAGATCAATGGTGTTACAGTGGAGAACTACAAATCTAAGCCAAACTCACAATGGTCCAAATCCTCAAGTTTGGACTCAGTTTTCAGGCGGTCCTTGGACAACTCATGTGACTGGTAAGTTATTCTTCCTGTATGTCAGCCTGTGTTTGTACCACTGCTGTCTCTGTCAAACAGGCTTTATCTCTGAGTACTGTAGGGATATGGACATTATAATGAGGAAGTAGGAGGGAGGTTTTTGTTTTGCCCTGAAGGGCTTCAGAGTGCTGGTATAAGAGCCCTAATTAATGGCTGGAGATGCTACTGCAGGCTTGCCCTTGTCATGAAGCACTGCCTATAAGGAAAAGGCAGGCATCTGCATATAGCCAATTCAAATAGAAAATACTCTGCAACTGAATTTAAGTGTCTGAAGCCACGACGTAATCACAAAGAATGCCCATTAGCTTTTCCTCTTTAAAAATATGTTGATCTAGAGAGAAAAGAAAATTTAATGACCTCTGATGTATGACTCAAATCAGGATAGTGGAGAAGAAAATACAATGAAAATCATGTATAATCTGGCCTGACTTTTCCTATGCACAAATAGGGATAATAAAACTTAAGTATCTCACAAGGATGTCTTCAGGCTTAATCTATTAATATTTGTAAAGTGCTTTGAGATTGTCGTCAGTAGTCTAAAATATTAATATAGATTGTTCTAGAACAAAATAGTCTCTACAAGTGGTGAACAGTAACACCCAACTACACTCTACCTGGTAAGAGTTTAAAGAGTTAAGAAAAAGTGGCAGAGCTGTTTAAATAAATATTTGCAGTCTTCCATTCAAATCAGCTACTGCAGTATAACAAATATCTTTAAAAGTGTCAGCAGTGATCTTAGGAATTAAAGACTAGTCAGCTTTACTTACATCCCAGATAAATTGACTGAAATAAATAATTAAAGTGTTTAGAAAATATGATATGACAGTGACAAACCAACATTACTTATGCAAAGAAAACTGTGCATCTCTAGTCTAATAGAGTTCACTGTGTCAACAAAAATTGATAAAGGAAAACAGGCTTATACTATTGAATTGGAATTTCAAAAGGCCTTTCAAAAAGAAGTCCATGAAAAGAGTCTGTTATGGAAATTAAACAGTCATTAGGTGAGAGACAAAGTGTTATCATGGATTAGAAACTGCCTAAAAGTCTGGAAACAAAACTTTAGAATAAATGGTTGTTTTTTTCAATATGGCAGAAGATGAACAATGGCATGCTCCAAGATTCTGTAGTAGGAGCCACATTTAACATATTTATCAGTGTTCTGGAAAAATCGGTGAATAACAAGGTAACAAAATTTGCAGATGGCATACAATTATTTAGGTTATTATTTAAGAGGAGCCTTACAAAGCTGCAGAGCACAATGGCAGATGAAATTCACTGTGACAAATACAGAGAAATACACATTGCAGAAAATAATAATTGCATATACATGTTGCCAGGTTCTAAATTATCTGGAATCACACAAGGAAGAGACCTGGGTGCATACCTCTCAAACTGTCAAGGCTTAAATGTGAAATACAAATTTTGCATGACAAAGACCTGAAATAAGGGACCCACAAAAATCATTCATGCTGGAAACTTAAAACACTGTGGGATTCTTTTAAAAAAACCAAACAAACTGCAAATAACTGTTTCTGTAATCTCTCTTCTATGGTCCTGCATTTCTGGTGTAAATAATTTTCAACAATAACATTCAGGAGACAACAAATGTATGTGGAACTTTGAGACTTAAAATGACTGATGCCCATCAAAACAGGGGACATATGAAAGATATGCCTGGGTGTAAACCTCTGCTTCAGTGTGCAGTGGCAATCAAAAAAGCAGACATTATGTTAAAGTATTCAAAGAATAAAACAGAAAAATAATTTTGAAAATAGCAGGCTATTAAATGAATCTGTGATGCACTCTCAGGACACGTCTACATGTGGAAGATTGACCCGAGGGAGTGTCAATCTTCTGGTGAATTGAACTCAGAGGACTCCCCCATCGGTGCCGGTACTCCTGCTTCTCATGAGGAGTAAGGGAAGCTGACAGGAAGCCGATGGGAGCATTTGCTGTGTGGATGGTACAGAAGTGCAATGTAAGATATGTCATCTCTAGCCACATAATTTACGGAGCTGGAGTTGTGCATCTTACTTCGACATTCCGATGTAGTGTAGACCAGGTCTCATTGGAAATACCATGTCCAGTTGTGTTCACCCTATTTCAAAACTTTGTGAGCAATAACTGAAGGATGGGGGCAGGGGACGGTTTCCAACAAAGGACAACACATATGATCAGAAAAGTGGAAAAAATTACATAGGAGGGGAGATTGAAGACAATGGAGCTGTTTGGTTTAGAGAAGAGTTATAGATTAATGAGATGGGACAAAATACAGGTTAAAAGATAATGAATGTTCTAGAGAAGGTAAATTACAGGTCCTTGTCTACACTTTCTGCTAATACAAGAACAAGCAAATATGCAATGATATTGAAAGGTGATGAATTTACAAAGTGATGAAGGGAAATACAAGTTGAACCTTTCTAGTCCAGTACCCTCAGAGGAGAAGGTTTTCAAATCACATTAAGTGCTTTGTAGCAACCTGCGAAGTGGAGAATATCATCAGTCACAGGAATGGAGAGTATAGGAGGAACTAATGGCTCCTGGAGCATGCTGCTAGTGTATCCATGAATTAAAAATATATGTGAGCTAACTAGTATTTAAGAAATGGAAGCTATAATTCTTTTATTTAAGAAACACGTCCGAAATCTCTGATACATTAATCTATAAGTCATACAACCTGTTGGAACAGCCATCTCACTTCAGGACATGATGCAATTTAAATGGGTGTGGGTTTGCTCAATATATGCATGACACAAAGGAACCCAAAGGAGATCTATGAGGGTCTGGTTCTCTCCAGCCTTGTACATTCTGAAGCCAATTGTACTGTGCAGAAGGAGTGACTACAAAAAGCTACCCAGTCAGAATGATTACAGGTCACAACCAGGGAAGACTCAGTCCTAAAGTGCAGGAGGAAATCACAGAGTTGACTCTAGATGGCTCTCTCACTTCTGAGGCCATATAGAACACACTGTCCCAGTATGGTGCTGGGCCACTGTACAGCTGCAGGTGATATCTTTGAAATGAAGGGTAAAACTCAGGTCTCATAGAAGATCGCTGGGATGCATGCCCTCTTTATAAAAGCAGCCACCTTCTGTTCCTCAGTGATAACAGTGACCATGGGTGGCTGTGAAGGTAGGTGTAAAGGCAGTAGTGGAAGGTGGCCCACCCCTAATCCTATACCTTCACTTACTGAGATTCTATTTGTGATCTTGTTAGTCTTTGCTTGGATGCTCTGTCCTCTCCTGAGCTTCCTCCGCACTTCAATGAATGTACAAATGCCACCAAGTAAGAGAAGAAATGTTAAAAATATATACCTAAATGGTGTGCCAATTGCTACAAAAGACCTGCTCCTTCTCCTCCCAGTCCCCCATAATCACAATAGAGAAGAGCTCCAGGGCACCAGCTAATGAAAACCTAATGTTTTCCTAGCCATTTTCACCTTGGAAATGAAATACATGGGGCTTGAAAATACCTTTCTATGGGAATGTGATGTTGAGCAACTCTGCATGGGTGTGAATGTGAGAGCAAAAGTATGACAAACGTATGGCATTTGATATCCTCCCATGTTGCACTAAGAGGAAAGGCCAGTGACAGGTGAGCTACTACCCAGCCGCTCCTCTAAATATCTCTCAATTAACCTACCATATGAAGACATTTCACATTTACTCCTCAAGATCAGCCTGACAGATTACCAGGTGTTTCTGCACTATTTTTGCCATGCTGACATGAGTAATCCAAAGTGCCTTCTCACTTACTATGCAAGCAATGCAACTGCCTGCTGTTCACTTCTCAAAGTCTGTTCTCTGAGTGGGGATGTGCCATGTCTTCCTTTTCCCATTCACCTGCACGCCAGAGGTTTTTGATAGCATGAGAAACACGATTAGTTGGATCTCATTTTGGAAGCATTCCTACCATGAAGTTGGCCTCCTTTCTCTAATCTCTTCCGTAAGTGACTGAAGAATAGATAAATTGTTTGCATCTCAATACTATTCTCTTTCACTGAATTTTGAAATCATGACCTATGAGGCTGGTATTCACCAGTGCTGGCCTAGGCTATGCCATTCGGAGAGGTCAAAGCACCACCCAGTTATCTCCTGGACTGGGCATCAGAAGATGGTCTTTTCACGCCGATGATGGTGATGAATTGCTCAGAAAGCTTCTAAAATATTAATGTACTTGGCTACTGTTTTTAGGACATAAAGAAGTTTTGCCTCAGGCTAGATAAGCATACCCACTTTGATTAAACATTTTGTCAGCAACATCCAGGCACTTAGGCTAAACAAATGATCAAATTAACAGAAGGGAGGGGAGGAATTTCTCCCCTTTTCATTCCATCCCCAAAGACACATCTCAAAAAATTACTGACACACCCTAGCTTTTCATGTCCTCAAGGTATGATGGCTACATTTGGCTCAGGAACCAGACCGTGTGGCCTGGACAGAGAAAAGCCTTGCAAAGAATATCTTGCCATTTTGAGATTGAGGCCCTGCATGCACTTTCCATGGTATCACGCAGGCCTATTTTTGTGCATAAGTTTATAGGAAGTGCAAAAGTAGTTTAGGTGCAGGCACATACAAGTAGGTCTAGAACAATCGAATTATGCACACATTTACATGAAATGGACAGTCACTCACCATAAGGGTACACACAAAATATACATAGAAATCAGTGGTATATGTATATGTGGCTTAGGAGTCTAAATCCTATTTTAGAAAAGTGATTTAGGTACTTGTGAGTTAGGTTCTTAAATAGCCTAGAGGATCTGAGCCTTAGTCTCCAAAGGGCCTAAGTCACTTTTCAAAATAAGGTTAAGGCTCTTATGACATTGAAATGTTTTTGAAAATTTTAGGACTGGTCTGTTTCATTGGAAACCAACCTCCAAAAGTAAATAACAATAGGAACTCAGAAACCTAAGCACAATTGTGATCAGTGTGACAGACATGGCAATTTCCTGCACATCCTTGTGAGACTATACTGAATTAAGTTAAACAATCTTTGAGTCCACTGCCAGGCCTCCTATGGCATCACCCATAAAACCCCTTTTATACAATGGACTTGAAGATAAAACTCTAACTTGGCAGTTCAAAGGGCTGTATTGAAAATGTAGCAAACAAAAATGGACTTTCGGGACAATAAGTGTGAAGTGGCTTTCCTGGGGAACAGCAAAGGAGAGGCTAATGTGCAAATTCCCCAGTCCAGTTAAACAAAAACCCAACCCTTTGGAGCTATGCCCTGAGAGAGGGTCATTGTCTGCTGATCACCTCCTCTGGGAGAACAGAGATCAAAGGCTCAAACTGTGTAAAGAAATACATGAACTGCCCCAATGGGGTTTTGGTTTTAAATCCGAATCAGTTATGAATTTCTAGCCACAGGAAAAATCCAGTAGCTGGTTTTGGAGTATTGACACCTAACAGAGGCCAAGGCTTGAGCTGGGGATGACCTCTGGTAAGCTTTTTAGAACTGTGCATTTTTACTAGTTTTCTCTGTAATGCTTTCACCTTAAGAATAAATGAGCTTGCTTAGAAGGAGCTATGTGATAATTTACACCAGGAGACAATGCACTGGCTGTAGCCTTCACAGAGAAAGCAAAGTGTAGGCACTGGCCTGTTTAGGCAGTCTGGTTTTCTGGGAACATTAAATATCACTGTAATCAAGATGCCTGTGCAGCCTTAAAACCCTGGTTAGGAGTAAGAGAGATCTGGGTATCTCCTAAAAGAAATGATGGGTGGGAACTGGAAATCCTTAGGTGGGTGCCCTTGGGTGATCACAGAGGGGGACTACAGATGCATTTGCACTGAAACTGTGACAACTGGCAGCCATTAAAATGCTTAAGATGGTTAGGTGCAGAACATTACAGCAGCATAGCATTATGAAAGAATGAGATGCTTACCCCCGGCACATTTTATCACTAAGGACATCATGGTGCATTTCTGAGTCTGTATGTTGTTGTCTTATTAATTTGAAGCGTATGTGTTTTGTTAGTTTGTTCATTTTAAATCTTTTGCATAGTTAGTAGTATCATTTGCAAAACAATTTTAGAATGGAAAGTAGCTAGCCAATTCCCTTCTGAGAGGCATATTTTTGTTATGAAGAAAGAACCAGGAATACTTAAGAGAACAGCTTATTTAAAGAGGGAGTTTAGCACCGTGAAAGCATTAAGGGACCACAGGTATTTCTTTTAAAGTGCCTCTCATAAAAGCAATAGCCGAAATCCCTATAGGTTCGAAGGATAGAACTTTAATGTTTTAACATAATTGATGAAACACACAATAAGAAATTACTAACTAGGACTTGAGTCAGTCCATAAAGGTGTTAGTTACCCAATCTGGGTTGTACTCTGTCATCCCAGGTCTGGGAGAAGTTACATTGACTATCAGAATCACTAGCTGGAAGGACACTTGAAAAACAGAATGACAGATTTACCCCAAATTCTCTTCTGTATCTTGTGGCCTAACACCTGCCATGTCCCATTACATCAGCCTGATGTGAGTTAGGATAACAGGATGCATGCAATGCTATTCAGCATGAAGCTTTTTAGGGTATTTTTATATTGTCTGTGCCATTCATTATTGCCAAGGTAATTGTGTATATGCAGGTACAAGCCCTGTGGGATTAGTTTGCCCTTCTGGCAAATCATGTGTGCATATTGTGGAGTAGAAGTCAGGCTTTCAATGTGTTTGCCAATGCCACACAACTGGCCTTTTGAAATACTATAAAAAAGAGAGTGTAAAGAAGGACAGCAATGCTTGCCAAATGGCATCTCCTATCACATACTTGACACACACTGGTCTGATAGTCACTGGAGTTGCAGAAGCCAAAAGCTATTAACAAAGGAACAGAAACAGGCATTTGGTTGCCCCACCTACCCAGATGGAGGAAAAAGAGAACAGCTTATTGGTAATGGCTTTCAGAGGAGAAGGGATGCACAGAAGAGGGCAAAACATGGCAAAATCCGATAGCACATGATCATTTCTTTTTACAGCAGCTATTTCCCTTCCTCTCTTTTAGTATCTCATTCATACAAGAATCTATTCCTGGATGCACTTTACAAATAAGCCAGTAAGAACTCAACAATACAGGAAAGTATGGTAATTAAAAAGGAATTTTGTATCTTTTTAATTGTAATTATATAACCCAACACAGTTGTTACTTGATGCTGCACCACAGAATAGGAATGGGATTTGGGGTTCAAAACCTGCATCATGTCTATTCCCATCATTCTTTGTGGCAGTTAATTTCCTTATGGAACTGGGGAAATTTTTGTTCTCTAGCGATCCCAAGAACAAATAGTTTTATCATTATTTATGTTACTGTAGCACATGGATAGTGGGTGAAGGTAGGGCTAGCCCCCAACCTCATCCCCAGCCCTACCCCTTCTGTCTAGGCCACACACCCCATCACAGGAAGTGGGGCAGAACTCAGTCTCAGCATCCCCAGCTCTGGAATGCAGGGAGGGTGGGCCTTTTGAGGCAGTAACACTCTCCCCGACTATGCCTACAGTAGGCAGTCTAAGGTTGGAGTGTGGGCGGGGCCAGGCTGGTGGTTTGGAAGGATAGTGCCTTTCCCCCACCTAGCATACCAGCCACCCATGCTGTAGCATTTAAGCACTGACCAAAAATGTGGCCCCTTTGTGCTAGACATTGTACAAACAGAGTAATAGGATGAACAAGTGGTTGAGGAAAAGGAAAGTGAACAATGTGATGGGCTGCAAGTGGCAGGTGCACGCCATGATTTTCTTCAGAGCTAGGGGTTGTTAGGCAAGAGCTAGCTAAACAGAAAGACAAGGAAAGGAAGAGGAGCTATTGGAGGGAAGGATTGATGGTAACACGGTAAAGCAAGAAGAGGGAGGGAAAGACGGGGGAGCATGGAGGAAAAATGGAGAGAGACTGAGGTAAAGAATCTGTGACTCAGGAAGCAGGAGCAATTGTAATCACCACTGCTACAGAAAAATCCAGTGTTTGTACTTTATGCATCAATTCCTGGAGAAATGGATATGTGGAATACAAAAACATGAAACTGTTGGCCAAGTCTCCTCTGCTATGAGGGGACTGTCTCTTATGTGACCTCTATTTTGGGAGTACTGATGTATTGCCACAAGCATGCAAAAAATGTGGGGAATTAATACCCAATAACACACTGGGTGCATGTGTAGCCAAACCCGACTGTTTCCACCAGCTAAATAGAGTAGCAAAGAGCATTTGGAGCAAAATGTGTTTAAGCAATGCCAGGCATAGGAAATAACTTGACATCATGAAATCAGCCTGCTCTGAAAAACATGAGCTTGGGAAAGTGGACTAATGGGAAACTGCAGATTGAAATTTAGGATGCCAGAGTATAATTAGCCAGATATGAATTAGGACAAAATCCAAAGGTAGCACACATTCTGCCATGAAAAGTGCCCTGAGCTATTTAAAGATCACAAGCAGTCAGGACATCAGTTTAACTTCTACAGGCTGAACCTCTCTAATCTGGCACCCTTGGAACCTGACCAATTCTGAACAAGAGACTTTTCCAGACGAGGGGAGGTCAGTATTGTCTAGCAGCATTACCAACACTTCTACTGCTTACTGGGCTGTTAGAAGACATTTAGGGGGTGAATTAGAGCTAAATAACAGCACAGAAAACTGAGAGCTTGGACTAGTGGCTATAAACATACTTTATGGGACCGCAGGAAACTTGGCCACACCCATAAAAAGTGGACATCCAGCTATCTATAATTTCTGGATGACAGATGTTTCCAGACCAGAGAGTTCTGGACTAGAGAGGATCAACCTGCAGTTTTAAAGACAGCACCTTGAGAAGCAAAATTCCCCTTACCACTATGCTGGGGCAGTGATTCAGTATTGGCTCTGTGGTTAAGTGCTGACTATTCTGCTATCAATACAACTTTCTGCAACAAATAATTTAGTCCTTGCAGTTGTCCCATTCAAACTTCCTGTCGTTTATGAGATGCAACAAGATCACAGCTGGAGGTGAAATGGTTTCAGGTTCTTGCAGTGAAAGAGAAATGTACTTGGGCCCTGTTTTCCCATATTCCCTTTTTGTTAGTGCTGGAAATGTTCGTCACAGAGAAGTAAAAGTCATGATCCTATTGGAAAGATTAAAGTGGAAGCACAGTGAAGGAATCAGGAATGCAGCTCAATCAAAAAGCTACGGCTGTTAGGAAAGGTTTCCGTGAAATGTAAATGGTTGGAAAGCTTCCTCGCCTAGCATTGTGAAAGTACATGCAGCCTGGGTAGAATGCCTACCATGCCAGCTCCAGAAAACTCACCAGGGTCAGGGTCTATATGGAGCTACCTCTGCTCAGCAAACTTCAATGGTCATCATGCTGAGATCATCCTGCTTCCTTAGAAAGCTCTGTGTGGCCCCACACTGCCATAATTACAAGTCATTCTGAGCCACCCCCCCCGCACCCCAAGGTTTACACTAGGGATGTTAAGTCACGATTAATTTACTAGTTGAGTAGTTGGAATTTCCATCGATAAGCACATCTGTGTTCCGCCTCTGAAATGTACAAGAGCCCAAGCTGGGGCTCTTGTGCATTTCAAAGTTGGAACGCCACATGGAGCCCAGGGACAGCAGGAAGTCCCACGCTGGCCCTAGGCTCCATGCTGCGCTTCCTCTTTGAAATACACAAGAGCCCTCACTGGGGACTCTTGTACATTTCAAAACTGGCACGACACATGGAACCCAGGGTCAGCTGGGGAGTCCCCAGATGATCCCGGGCTCCAAGTAGCGCTGCTGCTTTGAAACGCCACGCATTTGCTTATCAGATAGTTGACTAGTCCTTTACATCCCTAGTTTACACTGCAACCTTACTCTGCAGCACTGGTGGGTCTTTTAACCAATGTCCTGTGCTTGTTTTGCCCTTTACCTATGGCGCTTCACTTCTGCTTAAGTTAGAACTCCATCAAGCATAAATCAGAGCTGACAACCCACCAACAATGCTCTTTTAAAAATGCATTTTAAACAGAGGTATTTTTCTTTTCATCTTTTGGGAAGAGGAGGATGAGAGAGATGGTGGCATGTTGAAAGCTCAGAGATTGTCTGATTAATCACACTGCTTAAATTATTAAATTGGGGTAGTGGCTGGAGAGTGAAAATGTGGAGAGAGAAAGGGCACCTATTTTCAGGAAAGCTGTTAAATCAGATCATCCTTGTCTTTATGGTGACAGAGATAACAAAGAAAGCTCTCACTATGTGCACAAAGCACAGTTGTGGGATATTGTAGGTCTATGAGAGTGTCAAATGCCAGGAACCAACAGTGTGTGTGTGTGTGCGTGTGTGTGTGTGTGCATGTGTGTATGTACACGCATGCCACTTCTGGGATAGACCACTACAGCTACTTAACAACACTTGACAATGCTAAAAATCAGTTTAAGACAGGAAGTGAAAAAAAACTTTTATCCAACCAAATTATCAAGGGTAATTTGTGGAAGCAGAATACAATGACTCATAGTGGAATATGGCTAGTACACAAGGATACACTCCCTCCCCCATGTCAGCTACAAACAGTCGAGTCTGTTTCTCATAGTTATGGGCTAAGCAAGAAGAGATCTCTTGCAGTACAGCATCTCCCAGATCACTACATGGATGCATTATCTCAGCAGCAACTCAGAAGAGTGCCACTTACTATGCCACAATCTTGCTTTCTGCACTACTTGGGATTTTGAAGGCCTCCCAGAGAAGTAATGAACAGACCAAATCTTGCTTAGACTATGAGAGCTAACAAGATCAAAGCATGAAGTGGCACGACTGTAGGCTCAACTCTACATTTATACAAAATAAAAAGGGGGAAAGAAAAGAAATAATCTCATTCCATACAAGATGTACAGTATCAATGCAACTGACTGAATAATCAACTAATTGCAATGGACCTGATACTTCAACATCCTATATATATAAGGGACCAGCCTCCTTCCCCCTCCAATGACACCCTGACCTCAACCTCAGACCCCAACCCAATTTTGCCTTATTCCATTTGAGAGATTTCTCCAGCGGTATGTCCTGTATATATAGAATTGATACAATGGTTCAGTCCAATGGCCCACTGAGCCTAATATACTGTATGCAGCAACTGTCAATTTCAGAGTGTTCAGAGGAAGGTATCATATCCTCAGTGCACCTACTGGTGCAATGCTGCACCGCAGTTGCTTGCTGACCTCAACTGAACAGGAAGGATTGATAGCCCTTGTAGGTATTTATTTATACTGTTGTAGCTGCAGGTACTATTAAATATCTAGTCCAGGGGTCAGCAACATCTGGCAAGCATGCCATAAGTGGCACGCAAGATGATTTTCAGTGGCATGCACAATGAACGGGCTCCTCCCTCACTCCCTTCCACCTGCAATAGGGAGCCCGTGCTGGTGATCCAGCACAATACCCCCTGCAAGATTGGAGCCAGCACTGGCTCCCTGGTTGAGAGCAAGGGGGAGCCTGTTCATTGCGCATGACCCACAGACGTGAGACTGAGCTCGAGGGTGGGAGGGAGAAGAGTCTAGGCACATTTGCACTCTGCAGCCGCCGCAGGGTGCGTAATGCAGTGTTACATGGGTGTTGTTTCTGCTTGCAGAAGTGGAAATGACGTATATCAGCTGAGCTGCCCCTCGCGGCAGTTTGGCCCCATCCCTTTCTCCACCTTGGGCAGCAACTTCATGTCTTGTTCCTGGCTCCATCATAGCTCCCGAGATGGGAGCCCATTGCAGCCAGCGGGGGGGCAGGAGGAGGGAGAAGGAGGCATATGCATGTGCTAGAGGCCAAAGTCTGGCAGCTCAGGCTGGCTTGGGAAGCCCCGAGGCTCCACGCCAGATCTGGCTTGCAGGGAAGTGCGAACACGCTGCTCCTCCCCTCCCCTCCCCATAGGAAAAGCCAGAGCAGAGTCCAAGGCAGGAAACCAAGTGGTGTGCATGGTGGAGAGTGCTCCTCCCTCCCTCCCCTGGGGAGAGCGGTGTGGTCCAGGGCAGGAGGGTTAAACCTTGGCACACCACTTTGGAAAGGTTGCCGACTCCTGCTCTAGTCCATTGTGGAAATTTACAGGTTTTCAATCCAATAATCTCATGCAGAAGTGAGTTTCACAGATCAAATATATTTTGTGGAAATAATGAATAGCGGTGGAAGTGTGGGAATGTCAGAATGGGAGTTTTTTTCCCAGCTCTGCCTGGGGCTTGCTTTGCCACTTTGAGCAAAACTCTCAATGGCTTGTGCCTCTTTCTCCATCTATAAAACAAGTTAATATAATGTTCACCCACTTGTGTAGTGCTTGGATTAAAAGTGCCAAATATTACTATTATATTTCCCTTTATTCATTTATACTTTTTTTTCTTCTTTTTCATTTAGCACCTTCTTGTTTGGTTTCGATTACAGCCAGTGTCAAAATCTGAACCGTAATGATATGATTGCTGTTCACAGGAACCTGTCTAGAACCTCTTCTCTTCAAATACCATTGAAAAGTTGTGAGATGTTTTGTTAAGCCTTCTGTTTTTACTTACCCCTTTCTGAATTTAAAACCTGACTCCTTCCTCTCACCACCAACATCCCCCTCTCTCTTTGTAACCAGTAACTACTCTCTCACACACACACACACACTCTCTCACTCTCACTCTCTTCCTCTGTTTAAAATGTTAACATACTTTCCCAACGTGTGCCTCTAATTAACTTTCAGTCCCCAACCACAACTGCAATGATTCATACATATCCTGCGAGGTTCAATGCTAAAATAACCAGGGCTCTGTAAATTCTCTGAGCCAGAGTGGTGGGAGTAACGTGGGTATATATACAGCACTTGGCTTTCTCACAGTCAGTGGTGGGGTGTTGAGTTGCCTCTCTGGGAGGCAGCTCAGTTACAGCAGGAATCCAGACAAGTAGGAAAGAGGAGGTGGAGAATTGGAAACAAGCATTGAAAAACCCACACACTGTATTATTCATAAGCAAATATGTAATTACGCTGTCTCTCTTCCTTGAGTTAGGGATTTGTACTTTCAAAGAAAGACAGACAGAAGTGTGTCAGGATGTTGCCTGTGTTGTATCATTTCATTTTCCCTTTTTAAAATATTACACATTTGCACAGAAAGGAAAGTGGGACAAACTGAGCAGAATAGAATAGAGCTCACCCAAGGGCAGCTGAGCACCAGTGCTGGGGCATCTTCTGAAGGATCCAAAACATGATACTGAGAAGTTCCATAAAGTCTGCACTTCTCTGAACATCTTGGGCTTGCAAAACTGAGCTGGAAATCTAATGAGGAGTTTCAGCAGTTTCTAATAAGGAATTAATTATTGGGTCAAATCTTATGTCCTTTATAATACAGGAGATCAGATGAGATGACCATAATGATTCCTTCTGGCCTCAATATCTATTAATAAATCATCAGAAGACATGGCTGGGGAGATGAAACCATTTGGGACGCTAAAGCAGTTAACCAGCTGGTGAATATTTCTGGGGCATTATTGCTTCTGATTAACTTTGGAGAGTAAAAGAGGAGAACTTTCCGTGTTAGGAATCTACCTTTGAGTTTAGTAGGACTGTAGTATTTCTGTGCTTTGAAATTTGGTTTGGTTGTGGGCTGACTGCCTGGGCTAAGTTGCCCTGTACTTCTTTCTAGCAGGGCTCTATGAAGTGCATTTTTTGTATATAGGCCAGTGATTAGAGGATTGAGTCTCCCATTCCAGCTGTGGATGGGGTTCAGGCTTTAAAAAGCATCTAGGCTCCCTGGGGCTGGTAAGAAGACGACAGCTGGGACACTAAGGCTATGTCTACACAGGCAATTGAAAGACAAAACTTTTGTCATTCAGAGGTATTATTTACCGCCCCGCCCCCCCAAAAAAAGACAAAAGTTTTTCTGCAACAAGTACGAGTGTGAACAGCCCATTGTTGGCAGGAGCCTTCTCCTACTCACATAGCTAACCCCACTCACAAGGGCTGGAAGTAAACAGCAGCTACACTGCTCAACTTTTAATGACGCAGCTGTGTCAGAGGGTGCCTATTGAAGAAGGCAGTGAGGTAGGGTGTTTTCTTCCCCTTTCCTTAATTTGCAGGTACTCTACAAGGAAGACCTCACAATGGAAGGAAAACGGCATTTTCTTCCATCTCCACCTATGAGACCCCTGACACACAGGCCCCCTGCCTCTGGAGACTTTCATCCAGGCCCTGGTCTTGACTTGCTGGGAACGTACCAATGAATGCCAGGCAGAAGGAACCAGCCAATGTGAGAAATGTCTGTTTGTGGAATCCCTTTTAGGTAGGAGGTAAGAGAGTTGAAAGGGGAGATGGCTCATTTGCATAGCATCTGGGAGCATGAGAACTTATTCAACAGACATCTGTAGAAACATCTGGAACAGAGGATGCTTGCTGACTACAGAAGCACCAAAGAATTAAGGAGAGCCAGCTGCTCTTCAGAGAGGAGACTGGCAGCTGGCCACGTTGTGCAGTAGATAGTGCCCCACTCCCACCTAAGTCTCCATTCATTATGGTCAAGAATCAGTATGCAGTACTGGCAACAGGAGGTGAGAAACAGACCCTAATGACTGTTGGAGAAGAAGTAAAGTGCTAAAGATGGGATACTCATGGACACTGAGTACAAGAGGAAGAGTCATAGGGTGCTGGTGGTCAGGGACTCTTTTCTGTAGACGATAGAGGCATCCCTCTGCCAGCTTGGCATGATGTTCAGGGAGGCCTGTTATTTTCCGGTAACCAGCATCCAAAACATTATGGAAAGGTTGTTGAGACTGATTCACCACTCTAACCACTACCCCATGCTGTTTATCGATGGGGGCACTAATGATACTGCCAAGTATGATCCAGAGCCTATTTGCAGTGAGTACAAGGCTCTGGAAATGAGGATGAAGGAGTCAGGGCAGAATTTGTGTTCTTGTTCATCCTTTCAGTTGAGGATAAGGGCCCAGGCAGGACCATGTGCATAGGGATGTCGATGGGGGGGCTTCAGGCTCCTTGACCATGAAATGCTGTTCTATAAAACGATCTGTTGAGTAGAGATAGGGTCCACCTGATTAGAAAAGGAAAAATCACCTTAGCACATGAACTTGCCAACCTAGTGAAGAGGACTATAAACTGGATTCTCAAAGGGGGCAGGTGACAAAAGCCCAAAGGAATGCATAAAAATGGGTATCTTTACGGAAAACCCTATTCAAAAATTACAATAGGGTGACTGGAGCAACAAGGAAATCACTGAGGAAAGCTGCTCAACATTTTAGATGTCTATACATAAATATAAGGTGTACTGGGAATAAACAGGGAGAACTGGTTGTATTAGGCCAGTGTTTCCCAATTTTATTTGGCCACGGAACCCTTTTAAACTTGAAACAATTTCGCGGAACCCCTAATAACAGTCATATATGGAGCAGGGTGTCAGAGCAAGCTGGGAATGCGGGGTCTTGGCAGGGGGAGGGGAGTGAGTGAAGGGGATTTGGGTGCGGGGCCTGGGCATGAGGGGGGACACTTACCTGGCTTGGCACCTTGCTGCAGCAGGAAAAGCCTCCAAGCAGCACACTCTTGTTCCCCCAGCAGGAGGGTGGGAGAGGGAGCTCAGTACCCCCCATGCAGCAGGGATCTCAGTGCAGCTGCAGCACCAGGTCAGGCTTCCCGCTGGCAGAGCGGGGGAGGGTGTAGAAACCCCGACCTTCCCCGCCAGACCAGACTCTGCCGCTTCCCCAGCAGGGTGGGGAGGGATGCAGGGGAGAGAAAACGGCAGCGCATGGGGGGCAGTGAGCCCGAGCACGACCTGGGGCAGGGAGGGCGGCAGAGCCCAAGCGCGCCCTGAAGGGCAGGGGTCAGAGCCCCAGCCGAGTTCTGCGTGGCCCCTGCCGGGGGCAGGTGACAGTTTAAAAATGCCGAGGTCCGGGAGCGGCTACTTGCCGCCTCCGACCTGGCCACCCCTCCCTCTCCTGGCAGCAGCGGCTGCTGTAAAAAGCTGCTGCCTGCACATGAGGAGGAGGAGGCTGCACGGCACCGGAGGCCCTGTGGGACAGGGGCAGTCCTACGGGGTGAGGAGGGGGCCACGTGGTGGTGGGGCAGCTGCAGTAGGTGGTGGAGCAGCCAGAGAAGCACATTGCCAGAAGCCCTCCCCCACCGGCACAGCTCCAGTGGGAGTTGCCTATAGGCTCTGCAGGGGGCGGGGGAGTAGAATTTTCTTGCAGAACCTTTAGTTCCACTTCACAAGGCAGGGGAGGCGAGGGGTGTTCCTAGAGACTTCGGCCACTAGGCTGCATTGCCCTGGTGAAGGCAAATTGTGAATCTTATTTTGAATCTATTTCAAAATAGGTTATTTTGAAGTTTGGTGTGTCTACACAGCACCAAATTTTGAAATAATGTGCTATTTCGAGCCATCCCTTATCCAATGAAGTTTACTGGGATGCCAAAATAGCATGCCCATTTTTTCGAAAAATATTTCAAAATAATGGATGTAGATGCAGGGTTGCTATTTTGGGATACCTCCGGTATCCTGAAATAGCTGTGCAATGTAGACGTACCCTTAAAGTCCTGGACACCCTAAGAAAGCATCACAACATGTCATTCACCTCAACAAAAAAGTAATGAAAAAACCCAGGACTGTGACTGAGGGGCATACATATTAGCAAAACAATTGTGAAGTTCTGAGCTTCACTATTGATAATAACAAATCTACGACCATTATCTGTCCTATATCCCTAATCGTTTTATTAAGATTTTATACAAGAGTATCATCTTGTGCCTTGTCTTGGAATTATAACACAAATGGGCTACAGCTCCAACACAACTACCCAGTTCTCTTAATGATCCTTTAAGGGTTGTCCTTGGAGGGGTTTTATCTCTATCTAGTGTTTCATCTCCCCCCTTATTTTTCACAACATCCCCTTTTGACATCACTATATAGTTAGGCAGAAAACATCCCTTGCAGCAATCAGACATAGTATTCATTAATTAAAACATCCTCAACATCCTCCACAGCTGGCACCTCCTGTACCACAGGGCCTCCCGGACACAAGCTTTTTATTAGAATACAAAGGGACCACCTTTTTTTTAATCTTCAGTGAATTAACATAGACAACATTTCTTCCACTTGTCTTCTGAATATTTTCCTTGCATTAAATCCATACTGACTTATCTCAGCTCTCATGCTTATGATGGAATCAGATGACAAGCAAAACCATTCTCTATAAATTTTGTCATTTTAATCGGCTTCATGGAAAAAATGGCAGTGTAAAGAATTTTGTTAAGCATGATTTGACTATTCCATTGAACAACTCATCTGTAAGAATGGCCATATGGTCAGACCAATGGTCCATGTAGCGCAGTATCCTGTCTTCCGACAATGGTAATTGCCAGATGCTTCAGAGGGAATGAACAGAACAGGGAAATTATTGTGTGGTCCATCCCCTGTCATCCAGTGGTCTAGGAGGAAGCAGTAGTTGATAACTAATGTCATGTCAGGAAGCCAGAAGGTTACAATATTAAACAAGGAATGGGAGAAATTCACCCTCCTTGGATCCACACTGTCCAATGGAGAGTCACTGCATGACAGGCACAGATACAGGGATAAAGGGTAGGCTATCCTACTACTTTGTTTTTTACTAGGGACTGCAGTAGTAAACTGCAAGATTAGCTGTTCATGGGAAGGATACATTGATTCAGCACATAATTTGTTCTCTTCCTGGCTAGCACTGTAGACATCTGGTGCTGGGCTGGAACATCAAGGCTCCCCTAACAGGAATAAGGTTACAGGCACTCCAATATTCCTCCCAAGGAAGGAATAATGGAGTGAGCTGCTGAGATGTTAGTAACTTCCCCCAGGCTCTACATAATAGAAGCAAATGTAAATTGGAATGGGGGTGAGGAGGGGGCTGGCCTTGTATTTGCAAAGTTTCATAGGAGTCTGACATTCTGGATTTACAAAGAAATAAGATCCAATCTCTAACTCCCTCCTGCACGGCTTATTCAGTGTGGGTGCTCCTCGTCTAGTCATCTGCATCTCTATTAGCACACAGAGGGGAGAACTCAAAGAGGAAGTGGTAGCACACTCATTATGTGTGTGTGATCATGTCATCCTGTAGCGTTTGGCCTTAAACACCTTCAGAGAAGACCTTTCCTTTAGCTCAAGAAACAGATCTCAGCTGCAGAGCTGAATGAACAGGGTTCATGTCCCAGCTCCTCGGTTCATATGTATCAGTCTGATTTCTGTACCTGTTGGGTTTGCTCTCTGTAGTTCGGGTAGGGAGGCATTCAAAAGTAAACAAAAACTTTTCCCACTCAAACAACTCAGCTACGAAAGCTTGAAGCATCCTCTTTTCCTCCACTGCAGGTTTATCTATTGGCCCCAACTACAGCCTCACTTGCTAGCTTTGTCCTGAAAATTAGATTATGTTCTGATTTATCCCCCATCATTGTACATCTTGCACTACAAGATGGGGCTGTCATTCTTCAGAATTTCTCTCTGCATCCTTTGAGGCTACTCTTATCAGAACACAATGTGAATGTGTACCTCTTGGATCCTGCCTATCTGCCTATTTATCTTATCTGTCCCTCTGCCACTCCAGATCTGCTGCTTCCCTAGCATTTGTTTGCTTGTTTTTCAAAAGAGATAATCTTTTAACCCTCGGCATTATTTCAAAGCTTAAAGGGCTCTGGAGGGGAAACTATCAGAGGGGTAGCTGTGTTAATCTGAATCTGCATAAACAACGAGAAGTCCTGTGGCACCTTATAGACTAACAGATTTATTGGAGCCATAAGCTTTCGTGGGCAAAGACCCACTTCATCAGATGCATGCATAGAAAAAAATGTTGACTGGGAAAAACACCGGAGAATAAACAATAGGGAATAATCCAACATGGATCAGATGACCTATCTTTTCCATCTCCGAATTTCTAGGATCCTCTGAAATACCACTGTCATTTCAGATCATGTGAACAACATCATGAAGGCAGCACCTTGTTTCCCCAACAAGTCCAGTTACTTACTCAAAGACAATGACTTTGCTGTCAATACAGCACAGCACTAACAGAGACAGAGGGTGAAAGCTAAAAACCAGCTTGCCTATCAATTGGTCTCCATCCTATCTCCTGTAGGCCCCATAGGATCCATGATGCTTACTTCATTAGTGCTGGTGAAGTGTTTTGAGATCATCACATGGAAGGTGCAGTAATATTTGCTTGATATCCAGGCAGCCTATAGCATTTATTTTGTGTTGGTAGGCAGTCAAAGAAGAAAGGGGACAATATGTCAGTGGGTTCCAATAATTTGATAGTAGTTTGGGGGCTTCATGTGAAACAAAGTTTTGGGGCTGACTGAAGTTGCTAATGGACAGGACACAGAAATGACCATCTCAAATGGCATGAAATGACCCTATTGTTATGCCCCAAAAGTGGTCTTTCCCTGCAGGCTTGCTGGCTGGGAATAAACATGCCTGGTATATGGGATGAAATCCTGGTTTGAAGATAATCTGCAACAAGATTATCTATTTTCCTTGGATGGCTGGAGATCTTTTTTGTAGGTACATCTCATTGTCTGGTGTGTTGGGCTGAGTAGCTGTCCACATGTCAACCAGCTGGATCTTCACAGAGATTTTCAGCAAATAGCACGCTGAGAACCCAGTCATGATTGGATACTTCTGGTTGTGTGAAATTCCTACTTCCTCTTCTGTCTGATAGTCAAAAGCTGGTAAAAAACTTGGAATTTTCTTTTCATGGGTAATTTTGAAAGTTTTAAATTTGTTTTTAGTCCAGTGTGGATTGAAAATATTTTTGAAATTTCCCACACAACACAAAAAGTCTCAGAAATATTTTGTTTGAAAAATTGTCAATTTGTGGTTTAATGTTTATTTTTGTTTTTCATATTTATATTATTATTTTTGTGTTATTTATTGCCTCAATACTAATAGCGCATAATACGTGTTTAGTGTTTCTTTCAACACAGCCACCGACTTGCCCTTTATACAGAGGAAAGCCCCATTTTTTCATGTAGGAAAAAAAATCATGGTGCACCCATTGTAGGTCACGGCCACTGTTCTATCGTTAGCCATCAAGGCACTGAATGTAGATTGGACCTAAAAGGAAAGCCTCACAGATTTCCTCTGACCACTCCCTCTGAAACTCACTTGTTTGCTGCTCCTGTTTGCCTGTTAACTGACATATTTAGCCTTGCTGATAAGCGCCTCCTTTTTGCTAATAAGGAAGGATTGTAAACTCACAGATTTTTAGCATAAGCTCTCCCTCTATATTCCTTTACTTTTTCCTGTAACTCAACGTTGCTGCTTCTGAACCATGCCCATCACCATGGTAGCAGACCACTTTAGAATGACTAGTACTCCTGCCTCCCCGGTGGAACTAATCGGGAGGAGACTATAACAGTCTCAGTCCTAGACTGGACCTTTGAAAAGCCTTTTGCAGTTGTCCACAATATAATTTAATTTTTACAAGGTGGTATTTATGCAACCGTCTCACAATGCACAGCCCTTACGACGTGAAAACTATCAGTAAAGAAGGTATAGGATTACGTGTGTATAGTAGGGTAGGAGAAGCATGGAGGATAGATAATAGGACCAACGTGTAGAGAACTCAGTGATAGCCCCTTGATTTTATAGGCAGCCTAGAAGACATGGAGGTGGAAGAATGTGAATCAGTGAAAAAGCTGGAATAGCAGCAGCAAAAGATCATCCTCTGATAGTGCAGAGAAGAAGCAAAGGAGTGACAGGCAGTCAGGATTGGCAGAGCAGAGGGAATAGCCAATGGCATGTGCTTTTTAAATAGACAGCTGGAATCTCAGCCTTTCATACATCAGCTGTGTGCTACAGCTAAAACTGTGCTGCTTCTGATGAGATGCCGACTGAACTGCACTTCTAAGAAAGTCCTTTGCTTATGTAACATGATGGTTTTCTCTCTCCGTATAAACACTGATGAAGGGAATAAAAGGCAAAGAAGCTGTGTCTTTCCAAGGCATTGGGATCATATTTTTAAGTGCACTATTGCCTCTTTGATCAGTCCTTCAAAGAGACTTGGGGAATGATAAGAGCTTAAAATACTTCCTTATAAACTGCAGTGTTCCATCATTAATCTATCAGCCAAAGGTCCACTCTCCTCCTATCCCATGCTCATAGCAAAACTTAATGCTACATCAAGAAACTGCCAGATGCCTACATAGCTGGTACTCGATCCTAAGAGCTGAATCAGCAGCTGTTTTGACACAAAAAAGATCCCCTGCATCAGCTTCCACCAAGAAATTAGATGCACCCTTGACTCATTTGCTCTGAATGCGCTTTGTACTTACTGACCATTCATGGAAGATAAAATAGATAAGCTGTAATATTTCTGCCTTCCTGCAATTACATTAATATAACAGTGCCAGAGACAGTAAAGACTGAGATACCACAATATCGGAAACAGAAGGGTAGTTGGTGGTGGTGGTGATGACCGGTAATAAAAAGCTTTGTGATTTTTTTCATAAAGATATCAGCATTATCTGTAACTAATAATCTCCTCCCCTCTTTTGGATAACTAGTGATCTCAGTTACACTAATACAGATCCAAACTAAATCCAGTGCAGTCAACAGAATAGCTTTGGATTGACACTAGTGTAAGATGAGATCAAAATCCGGCCCAATGTCATTAACCCAGATTTGCTCTATGAGACACAAAGAACTTGTAAAATAAATCCACACAGCATGAAATACTGCACAGAGAATTCTGAGGAAACAGTTGGAACTTGTCAGGATATTGGTTCACATCTAAGGTTATTATAAGCAACATCATAAAAGGAGAAAGAAAACGGAAGAGCTATCATTTTCACACTAAAATGAGCAAATTGTAAATATTGTAACTAACTGCAGCAAACAAAGAGATTTAAGTGTTGGGACACTTGGTTCTTCACTTTATTGTTTCCCTATCGCTATATGCACAAGATTTTAAAGTAATGAATGGGATAACAGCTTTCTCTTTCCGCACAGAGGGAAATGCTTTTCTCTCCTGCCATGAGAGGGTCATATGAATGGTTTCTCTATATACAGAGCAACACTAGTACTTCTGTGTGGCATGAATTATGTGGTTAAAACAAAGTCTTTCTTGCTTAGCACTGTCATAGTCATCTCTTCCCTTGGATCTACAACATAGGTATAATCTCTGCCCCACAGAGAACCCCAGAACTGCCTCAAGATGAAGCTTCTATTTGAGCCAGTTTCTTTCCTGTCCTATAAACACTCTTTCCTATTTGATATTGTATTTGATGTCTTTTCCTTGTCTTTGTTCAGTTTAGCCTAACGGACTCTGCTCTTTACTGTTCTGTTCAACTGTAACACATCTGTGGCCAGGTAGGATTTAATGGTCGTCACCATACTGAATACTGTGGCCATATGGAGCCTCACGATAGCAGCAAGTATAGAAGTTCCTGTGCCAAAAGCATGAGCCCCTCCCAACTAGAGCTAAAGGAGACTCTCTATTAGCAGCACAGTATCTATGATGCTCACTTGAACAGTACTGATTCCATGCAGTAGAGGGCAGTAATAGCTGTACTACAGAGGGAAGTTATTTACACGGTTATTTTAAGGGGGTAATAAGGTTAATTCAACCTAGCTATGTCAGGTATAGGCTGACTGTCAGATTCCAAAAAACAAAACAAAAAAGTGTTTTTAATTAGTACCATCAATCCTAGAGATGGCAAAGATCTATCTGGTGAAATATAGCTCACTCCCCTAACCGCTACTAGATTATACCCTGCAGTATGATTTCCAGTACAATTTTAAATTATTCAAACAACGTGGCTTCCCAGCTTTACCTGAGAGACTATTCAATATTTGAATAGACCTAATTACTGGAAAAGGGTTTTTTTGTCCCTTCCCTTTATAATCAGTTTACAGCTTTATTTGACTCAGTTTAATCCCATTCCTCATATAGTTATTCCCTCTTGGTCCTCTCCCAATTGCTCTGTGAAATATGCATTCTTCAGACGCACTGATCGCCATTAAATAGCCAGTACTTACCAGTGATTGGCATACAGCTGTATGTGAGAGATCACAGATGCCTTCTTTGAGCAGAAAGTAATCTCAGATACCATTGTGGGATAGGTATAGGTAATCGCTGACTTTAGAATGACTACCACTATGCTTGGAAATATGGTTATCGTGCCCCTGCTATTCCTTAGTTGTCCTCTGGCCAAGATATGCCTTTCCTGGGCACTGTAAAAAGCTATGAGTTGAATTATGTAAATTCTTTTCTTGTAAATGCCTAATGGCTGTTTGATGTGATTCTAATAGTTAAGTTTCCTTGTTCAGATATTCAGTACATTAAACTTTCTATTTTATGATTTGTTCATTAATGGCATTATAATAACTCAAACACCTCAGTGACTGCTCTAAACAAGCATATTTTAACTAAATAATAAATAATTCATAAATATTTATAATTAATAAATTAGAGAGCACAAAGATCAATTGTTGTGTATGTTGTATGAAAAGCCTGTTCCATTAAGCCATCAAGAACAGAACTGGCTGGACTATTAAACAACAGAGGAGAGGATTGCATGAAGAAGAAATGTAAAGTCCTCAGATTAATCTGCTTTTATACCAGAGCCGATCCAGTTTTGTAAATGATTTAGAATGCATTTAATCTAATTTTCTACTAGATTTTGCCCAGTACAATGTAAATTGAATCCAGTCCAGTTTTATGAAGCATACTATGCAGGGTTTGCCAGACTCTCCTTTGTTTTATATCCCAATGTTCCCTCTAATCTTTTCCATCCCTGTGTGGAATATTTTTATGTGCACAGGCATGTGTGAATGTGCACCACCAATAGAAACACAAAACCCAGATGCGGGCATTCGGGTAATCAACTGGTGGCATATGAATTTCTCCTGAGTGGCCACACACATGCACAGCTTACAAGGAGCATGGTCTATAAACATGTTCTCCACAGAAGAATACCTAAGTGCATCTACTCCTCTCAATCATTTCAGTATCTCTCTGGTATCTTATTCCATATGTTTGCTATTGCTCTGTGCTTGCTATAATTCCTTCTTGGTTGCATCCCCTAGTTTTTGAGCTCCAAACATGTGTCAAGAATTTATTTCCATAGACTTGATTCTTTTCATTTGTTTTGATTTGGCCTCAGGGGCAGATGTCCACAATGCAAAAACAATTCATACAACTGGCATTAGTTAGCCTCACTACTGGCTGTTTCAGAGGCTAAGGAACAAAAGGGTGATCTAAATTCAATTCCCCTCCTGCGCCTACGAGGCAGTGTGGGGTGTTAGAACGTAGATATTCAGGCCTCTGTAAAGGTCTATATAAGAGCAAAGCCAACTCAATAAGGAGTGTACATTCCAGAGATTCCAAACCAGTAAGTAAGGTATATTCCAAACCAGTCATTGAAACTTAGGTTGATAGCTTTCTCTCTGGATCTCTCTATTGTTTATTTGTATAGTTCTGTGTGGTTCTTTGATTTTCTCTATCTCTTCTATGATTAATTTTGCTGGGTGTAAACCAATTAAGGTGGTGGGATATAATTGGTTGGATAATCATGTTACAATATGTTAGGATTGGTTAGTTAAATGTCAGTAGGATTGGTTAAGACATACCTGAAAATACATTTTAAGGACAAACATGAAGTAAGGGGGCAAGGAGGAAAGGAAACTGGATTCATGGTTGTTGGAAGCGAACTCCAATAAACAGCACACTGCTCACATCTCTGGCCTTCAGATATTGCTGTTCTCTGTTCACGTGAGAAAGACCAGGAAGTGGGGGATGAAGGGATGGTGTACTGTGCATGTTGTACTTGCTCTGGGCATAAAGCCTCTTCAAGTATCAAGCCAACACCTTTGACCAGGACTAAACCTGGACATAAATTTTATTGTTTTAGAGGGGTAGCCATGTTAGTCTGTAACTGAAAAAACTTAAAAAAATAACAAATAGTCTAGCAGCACCTTAGAGATCAACAAAAAATGTAGCTGGTATCATGAGCTTTCGTTGAGCCCACGAAAACTCATACATTTTATTAAAAGGAAAAGGGAGGAAAGGAGGCAAGAGAAACAAGACAGGCCCATTTTGATCACTTATTTTGACAGCATGCAACTTCTTTGGCTAACTATACTACAAGTTTGCAAACCTTTGCTGATTCTTATTTTGAAAACAAACTAGGGCATTAGCACGTTGCTAACCTGCTTAACCTTTGAAAATCCTCCATCCACAACAACAAAATCTATATCAAATGCTGAATGTATGGAATGCAATGCAGGATGCAGACTCTGACATGAGCAATAAGCTCATGTACTTTTCCCTGCAGTGAAAGTGCATTTTTATTACCCTGCTTCAAGCAAGAAGCTTACTTGGTTGATGGTCTACAACAGTTACTAGGTTTAATGTGCAGCATTGTCTCCTATATGTTCTGTGCATTAACATCTCTTCATTTCTCAAAATCCCAAGCAGTTAGCACACTATACAAGTACATGTCCATCACTGAAATGCAGCCACCTCTGAGGTAGTACATAGTAGCTGTTTTACATACACTTGCTGCCATACACAGTGTGTAAAGGAATCTTTTAATTCAGCTGAATTCAAAGAAGCAGAATGTGATCACTGCTAACAGAAATTGACCAAGGAACCAGTGTTAATAACCTTCCTCCTGCGAAAGTGCTTGAGGATCTTGAACAACATCAGGTGGCCAGGAAATCATATTTTTGACTCCTTCAAAAGATACAGTGAAATGTCACCAGAATAACCCAGATTTCAGCAGCCTCTTTCTCCTCCCACAGTTCTGCCTCCCCAAGGAAACCTAAAAGTTTTTATAGATGAAATTTTAAAAGAACCAAGAGAATTAGACCCAGTACACAAAGAAAATGGTTTCTGTTTTCTTTTGTTTTGTTATCAAGGAAGCTTTCCTGAAGCACAAAAGTCAAGATGTGCCTCTGTTATGTGAACATTCGCCCACCATCCGTCACTGTCACAAGCTCCCTTCCACTCTTGATCTTTCTCACTGATTGCATTAGATTTAACCTATTAAATATTTATTCCCTATTTTTCATGGCTCATGTGTGTCTCTATAACTCACCTTGAAGCCTCCTGGTTTGTACTACGATAAGACTCAGTTCCTAGGGCTTTTCATTTCACTCTAGATCATGATTCTTCAGGAGTGTGTAAAAAGGAGGATATTTTCTTTAAAGGTACAGTAGCCTCTTTGCACTTTTTCACATTATCTTAAAAGGACAAATGATTGCCTCACCCTGGCCGATCATCAACAAAAATGGGAAAGATAACCGTTTACATACTGTTACAAAAAAGAGTGAGGAGAAAATAGAAGCATGTGAAACATATGGAGTAGCATTATCCCTTTGCAAAGTTTCCAAAAGCATGCTAGTCTGTTTCCGTAAAAACAACGAGGAGTCCTGTGCAATGTTTCCTTTAATTTTTTCCATCCACAGGCAGAATAAATTTTATGTGCACGGAGGTATGTCTAGATGTCCACCATCAACAGAATACATGCTGACGGCTGTGGGCAGCTGTGAGCACTCTGACAGTCAGTTGCGCAGCACCTGAATTTCTCCTGGGTGCCTGCCCAAGCAATTATCTTACAGGAACACTGGTTCTGTGGCACCTTAAAGACTAACACATTTATTAGGGTATAGTGACAAAGTGGCCTGCAGCCCACAAAAGCTTATTCCCTAATAAATGTGTTAGTCTTTAAGGGTATGTCTACACTGCCACCCTAGTTCGAACTAGGGTGGCTAATGTAGGCATTCGAACTTGCAAATGAAGCCCGGGATTTAAATAGCCCGGGCTTCATTTGCAAGTTCGAATGCTTACATTAGCCACCCTAGTTCGAACTAGGGTGGCACTGTAGACATACCCTAAGGTACCACAGAACTCCTTCTTGGTTTTACCTTTGTATGCGTTTTTTGTCTTTCTTTATCATGTCTCTTTTAGACTGTAAAAAGCTGCGGGTGGGGATTACAGTTTACTATGTGTGAAGTGTCTTGCATGAGTCTTATTCTCATTGAGTTCACAATGAAATCTGGTGATTTATATTAATACTAATTAAGCTGCCACACAGGTAAGTGGCTGCAAAAGGGTCTGTATTTATCTGCTGGCAAACTGGGACAGGCTGGCCAGATAGGAGTTAACTTTGATGGGTGTTCTTTAAAGCATATATTTTAAAAAAGCTGCTTTGACGAGTTTGAAAAATAGATGGGGTATAAGTAATTGCAGTTCCCGGTCAAGCATATCCTGCGCACTGACAGTTCCTGAGTGTTTCAGTAGATGCTTATTGGAAATGCATGGAGCAGAACAAGTCACATGATCTGCTAACTTCTGTAATCCCAAAATAGAGAATCTCTTTTTAAAGAAACATGCCCATATGTACTATGTTTTTGCTGAAAGAGCACACATTGATGCAACTTTCTCTTTCTCTCTCTAAAGCCTTGGCACATTGATCTGGGATTCTTTTCTGATCTCATATTTATTAAAAACTGAATTGGGCTGAGAAAGGGAAAAGCATCCACTATCATGCTTTTGTAAATACTAGAAAACAGTGCTGCAGTAAAGAAATGACTAGGTTTTCCCCAGTGCCCTCTGCTGGATGCCATTAGAACTGTTCAAGTAAATGTCTATCATTGTATACTGCTAAACAGCGAAAGGAGAGTAGCAGTGGGTTGTGCTTTTGGAGCACGAAGCTCTATTCCTGACATCACTGTGAATTCCTGAGTGACAACAGCATAAGAGTAACCCTGCAGTTTCCTACAGCTCCTTCTTCCCCCATGCACTCTGCTATGTAGCTTTCGTCAGGAACTTGCTCCTGGTCACAAAACTCAGATGGGGCAGTTAGATGGTAAATAGACACATGACCAGATACTGGCGAGTCTAGTAATGAAATCCCACCAGCTTGTTATGGAAATCGAATACAATCTGGTGACTGTGGATATATAATGTAACATTTCGCTGGATTCAGGAGAAGCAATTAGACTGCTGAAAATTATGCTTGCATTTCCCTTACTTCAATACTGACCACCGCCAGGAATGTAACATGTGATGGGATTGCCAATTCACTTTGCATGTAATCACTGTAATAAAGTGGGAAGGAATAGCAAGGTGTTGGGGGTGGGGGTAACTGTTCTAGTGAATTGGCTAGGTGTCTCGATTGCTCTTCTGGGGGTTAGTATTAGCACATACCACAGTGCACCTCTCATTTTGACAATCATTGAGGCACATTCACAGGTGCATGACTCATCACTGTATTTGTTCCAATGTACTCTAGTACTTAGATCTACCTATTCCATTATAGCTTCTGGAAGCAGGAGCTTTGGGGTATTTTTCAAACTTAAGGCAGTGCACTTTGGGATGGAATTAGGAGGACTGTCTAAAAAAGAAGCCACGCAGATGTTTGTGTCTTTCTGGGTCAAACTGGAAAGAAAAGGCCTCATCCATGGCATTGCACCAATTAAACAATCACTGGTTAGGGGAAAAAACCCTGTGGAGTAACCATTATGTGTGAGAACAATGTACGCAAGTACTTCAAGATCAAGCAGTAGTGTCCTGCATCACATTTTCACTTAGCATAGACAGGTACTAGGAGTATATTTCAGGTTAGGTAAAACTTCCCAACAGTGAGATCTTTTATGAAGTGGAACAACTGCCCCAATGGAATTGCTGGAAGCCACATTGCTCACATCATTTTCAATTAAAATAGACAGGGAGGACATAGTTCTTGGGAGAAATGTTTAATTTCCGATGTGAGAGATGGACAGAACTAGCAAGAAAATATTCATATCTAGAGAAATTTTAAAAATACAATATTTACCCAAGATTCAGCAGAGAGGCCTCTGCAGCAGTTTCAGACATGAGGTTTTTGACATAATTAAGTAGATTCATGGATCAAAATCAAAAGTGAGATGTTCAGGCTGAAAAACGTGTCCGTATGAGACCATTCATGGCCATTCCCTGACCCATACCTTTCTGGAGAACTGTGCAATAATTGGCCTCTCTGTTTACAATCATAAATAAGTGAACAAATCTTTTCACAGACAGAACTTATGTACACACTTTTTCTCTGAGTTTGAATTGGAGTGAAATATTAATTTCAAACAGCTTCAATGCATTTCTTCTGTGTGGAAAAAAATATGAGCAACTCTGAAAGGTGAAATTTTCAAAGCTTCAAGCAGGGTTGACTCGGTGGTAGAATAAAGATGGTTCTATCAGACTGTGTAGCTTGAATTTCAAAAGCATCGAATATACCACTACACTTAGTCATAGGGCAGTTTCTGGTGATTTCACAGAGACTATATCAATAGCAAAAGAACAGGGGAGCAAGGGCATGAATGTATGTGTAAGAGAAAGAGAAAACATCCTCTCAGCTGTACTGCTGACAAAATCAGTGTTACTCTTCCTACCCTCATTCTGGATTTTGATATTACAATTGTTGGCAATTGCACTATTGGTGAAAGGCATTGGGTGGAGGTCTCAGAGAATTAAGCTGTCTGGCCACAAAACAGAAAGCACCTGGGCAGAAGCAATGCAAAGGGAGAAGCATAGAAACAGAGCTATCAGTCCAGAGCAGTGGTAATCTAATTTGGTGTCCTACATATGACAGTTGTCAGTATCAGATGCTTCATAGGAAAGTACAAGAACCCTGCAATGGAATAACCTGTCCTTGGGGGAAATGACTTCCTAACACCAATGTCAGCTGGCAGTTGGCCTTTAGGTTAGAGTAGCATCCTCTGATATGTCTCTCAGCACTCTCAAATCTTGGCTAACAAATAATGTTGTGCCATCTTCAAACTGTGCCACTCTCTTGTTCAGCTCCTTTTCCATGCCATTTAATGAGAACATTACACACCGTCCTTCCTAGAAACAGCTGCAGTTAGCTAGTCCTGATCTACACCCCAATCTTACCCAAACACTGGTAGACAGTTCAACTACATTACTATATTGACCGGGTAACACAAGATAGAGATACAGGAGCTGCGAGTGAGAAACACACTAACATTTCACAGCCTATTCTTCCTCCCTAAGGATTTCATCCTCTACCTTCTTTAGTCAGTGCCAAGGTTTCCAATGACTTTAGTGGGGCAGGAGGAGATGCCAGCTCTCCCAAAAGCAGGGTGTACACAATGCACTGGAAAATTTAATTTTTCCCTGTGCAGCGGGCCCAAAAGCCCCCGTGCTTTGGAAGCCCATCTCTGGACTATGGATCTGTGGGACTTTGCATTGTCTGAGTTCTCTTGTCCCTAATATTAAGGATGGAGGAACACAGCACTGACTTTGAATGGTTTTGCTTTAGGAGTGAAAATTGTTACTAAGATGTGTGTGAATAATTGTGATTAAATATGCCTTTACTGACAACAGTTCCATAACAATATAGCAACACTTTTCATTTACATATCATTAGTCACAAACCATCTCAAAGTATTTTATCAATAGTAATTAATTAAGTCTCATAACTCTGCTATGCGGTAGATATAATTTTTTAATGTAAAGAGGAAACTGAGGCACAGAAAAAACAAGTGACATATGGAAGGTGGCATACTGAAGAATAGAAACAACTCTCCTGACTCTTAGCCCTATACTTTGTCTATGAGACCTTCTTCCTTCCAACATCAAATTGTTATCCATCTTGTACTACTACTGGCTTCAGTGCTGTTAGGTTATTTCCCCCAAATGGAAGCTTCCATGGCAGTGACTATATCAGGTGGCAAAGAAGCCCTGCAACGTCCTCTCCTCAGCATGACCCGCCCCCTACCCACCACTAATGCGTACACAATCTACCTCCATCTCTGTCCGGTGTTTTTCAACATTCTGCCTGACAGATGGGGTTACCTCTGTTCTTTAGCAGAGTGAGATTAACAAGGAACAATGGGAGTAGGCTGCGTGCACTCATCAGTGTTTAATTAACTCTCTCTCTAAAATGTGACTGCCTGTGTCAGGGTAAGGAAGCCTCGAAAGCACGGCTCACAGGAGGGAGAGAGGGAAGTCATGGAATCAGAGGGGCCATTATGAAATAGATCAGCAAAAGAATGGACTGGGGCTGTAAGGTGCAGCAAACTCTTCCCAGAATCACAGAAGTTAGAAATGGGAAAGTCCTACTAGCTCCCCTGAGCCTATCACAACAAAGGACAGTGTCAGATTGTTTCATATTGGACTAGTAAATTCCGTAGTGCTTTCTCCAGAATTTTATTTAATGTATCCTTGATATAATCACATTTGTCATTTTAGATATTCAAAGCATTCTAAAATATTAGTTAATTAATAACTACAACACCTTCCCGAAGAGTTTATCCCATTTTACAGACGAGAAAACTGAGGAACAGAGTGGGAACAATTTGGTGACTTGTTACTCAGAAACAGAGCTGGGATTAGAACCCACAGGCTCTTTGCTCGCAATCCCTGCTCTGGCCACCAGATTCCTTTGCCTCTCTAAATTTATAAAGAAGCAAAAAATAGCTATTGCAGTTCCAAATTAAATACAGTGCCTAAGATCTATCCATGAAAATGCCAGCACTCAACTTGGAGGAACACAAGCTGTTTCCTAACCAGTTTGGGATACGTAACTAGGAGTAATTCCATGAATTTAAGATAAAAGAAAATGAAATATAAAAAAAATTTACCAGGGTGGTTTCTTAGGGTACGATTAGACTGCGTTGCTCTTTCGAGATACTGGAAGTATCTCGAAATAGCAATGCCACATCTTTAAAGGCTCCTGTTATTTCGTGAAATAGTGGGTGTGCTATTCCGGCATCCCTGTAACTCTTGTTGTACGAGGGTTAAGGGATTTGTTGGAATAGTGCCTTATTTTGAAATTTGGTGCTATGTAGACAGCACAAAATTTCAAAATAACCTCTTTCGATTTAGCTTATTCCAACAGAAGGGTGCTGTCTAGATACACCCTTAGACTGAGAAAAGGAGGAAGCATAACGGTTTGAGTCAACTCAAATGACACTGCATAGCAGTAGTTCTCAAACTATAGTTCATAGACAGTCATTGATTCATGGAGATCTTCCTAATGGTCTACACAATAACAAGTATGGAGAACCAAGCAGTAGGAGACTATAGTATGACAAGGAGAGAGATTTCATGAGATCCCCTCTATTTTAGAAAGTGGTCATCAGATTAAAAAGTTGGCAAACCATGACAAAGACTTGGAGCACAGATGGAAAATAGATTATGTGCTTTATATCAGATCTTTGCCATCTCTACTTTTTGGGATTCTCTGGCAGAAGGGCACTCCACATGTATGAAAAAGAACCACTTTCCCTAACCAATCTCAAGAGAATTTCCTTGTGTAAATTTTGTTTAGCTTATTATACACCACTACCCATAAGACTTTCACTACTCGTACCTGTGAACTGGGACTATGTATCCAGAGCAACAGTAATGGAGTTCTGCCTAGTGATGTTTGTAACCATGATGTCCATTGCTTAGAACAACTTTCGGTAATTCTCAATCATTATTTTCTTAAATTAGAATGTTAATATGTGTCTCTCCATGCCCCTTGTACTCCTACTCCCCCTTCCCACCATGGCTACCTATGTTGATTAGGGATCAGTGACGAAGGGGGTATAATTCTGTATTTCTTTAAGATGTTTTCTCTTTGGGTATCAAAAAGACATTTGCTAATTTCTCTCTTGAGTGGGTTTTGGAGGCTTTCCAAGGCTCAGCCAAAGAAAGGCTCGTTACCTAATTCCACAGCATGTAATTGTTCAAAAGAACTAGCCTAAAGTTCAGGGCACTTCTATTATCCAAATCATGGAGCGCTTGCATCAGTTCGGTGCTATCAGCCAGCAGGAACTCAGCAGCATATTCCTCTTGTGCAGCCTTCATTCTCAGGCGTGATGCCATTATTGGCATCGTTTCTGCCTTTTTACTGGCTGCCAAACATAAAAATTGTGTATGCCAGGAGAATTCTTCCTTTGTCATATTCTACCTGCTGCTGATCAAAGCCACTGGAACTCCCAGCAGCGTATACACACACACTGCATTTGACCAGAAAGGCCCTGTAATAGCGCTGCTGCCCAGAAGGAGAGATTTCCCTTGCCAGATTAGTGTGGACAAGATGACAAAGGCAATATGGCATCTTTATCAAGCTTCTTCCTGGCCATGAATGCTTCCATACAGATAACTTTGGGGCATTATATACATTCAGGGTATGTCTAGACTACAGGGTTTTTTTGAAAAAAGTGGCCTTCCCATGCGTCTAGACTGCTGCCGTGTTCTTTTGAAAGTAAATCGAAAGAACGCAGCAGTTTTTTTGACCCCGGGATAAGCATACTCTCTGCTGCAAAAACTTGTAGTGTAGACATAGCCCAGTTGAACAAGGAGGGATTGTCCTTCTTTGAAGAGAGAATTTGGCCTAACATTGATTCTGAGTGGAATAGGACAAAGATCGGAGAAATGCCTTGATATTTGAAATGGAAATGATTTTTCAACTGATCTTTATTTTAACCCTTAGTACAAAGCATAGTGCATCTGTTTTTACTGATTTATTTGGCTTTTTTCTAAGCTTCTAACCATGTCCAAGCACTTTACAAAGGGATGGGACATGAGAACATTTATTCCATCCATTTCCCACTCCACCACCAAGTGCTCTGTCTCTCTCATCCCTCCTTGTTTTCTCCTGAGCTAATGATCACCATTCTGAACTCCTTAGCATTCTGCTCTTTCCACTGCTGAGGACCAGAAGATAGGAGCACCTCTACTCAGGAATCTAAAGACCTTTCACTTCCTGCTTGCCTCACACACATACCAGTTCCATCTTCTGCTCCCGTAAACTGCCAGGACCATGCCAGCTCTTCCTTCCTCCCTCTCCCACACTTCCTCAATAAGACCTTCCTTTGTGATCTGCCCTTTCCCATCCTACTCTTGTCTTTCTCTGGGGACTGGAAGAAAAGTTAATCTATCACAGGAGGAGGTGGGTCTGAAACTTTCCTCTGTTCTTTTCCAAGCAAGAATTGTGCAAGCATTTCCCTCTCTCACAGGCCTTAGTCTAGTGATAGGACAGAACTAAATCCCATGTATAACTATGCCCTGAGCATTGGGGAGCATCAGATTCATGAGCATATAGTGTCTGTCTTCATTATAAAGCATTTTCCCATCCTGCCCTTCTGCAAATCAGAACAGCAAAGCTATTTCAAAGCAGTAATTTACATTCATCATTTACTTTCCAAGCTGTGCATTTTCCTTGTCAGTACGCTGTCATCAGCTTCTCACCCATTCCCTTGATTGAGATGTGCTCTCTCAACCACAGATGGTAAAGGACCAAAAGACAAACTCACTCTCTCTCTCTCTCTCTCTCTCTCACACACACAAACACACACACACACAAAAGTCACCCAAATCTGAATGGTACCCAGATACTAGAAACAAACCAAAAAAAAAAAAAAAAAAGCACAAGAGACAAGAGTCAGGCTTTTGTCAGCTCCTGTGCAGGAAGCATATATTCCCTCCTTCCACTTATGCCTCTGGGCAGGGACTAATCACAATGTGGCTAGAGATCATGGGCTCTGCTCTGTCTCCTAGTGCTATCATGGGGTGCATCTACACAGCAAAGTTATTTCGGAATAACAGCCGTTATTCTGAAATAACTATGCGAGTGTCTACACAGCAATTATTTTGAAATAATTTCTAAATAACGGACGGCTTATTCCGACTTCTGTAAACCTCAATCTACAAAGAATAATGCCTATTCCGAAATAGCTATTTCAAAATAAGGTGTAGATGTATAGATGCTCCACTGCTGCTATTTCGAAATAGTCCCTCACCAGGGCCATTCTAAGTTATTCCTTCTGGGGCTCTAAATTGAGATAGCACATCTACATTAGGGAAGCCTGCCTCGAACTAATTTTGAGGCTTCCCTTCAGTGTAGACGTGCTATTTTGAAATAAGCTATTTCGGAATAACTATTCCAAAATAGCTTATTCCAAAATAACTGTGCAGTGTAGACGTGTCCATGGATACTAGCATCCCAAAGTGATGTGAAGACAGAAAGAATAAGCCTGGGACTATCACACGAGAGGGAGAGCAGACTGAACTCTTTTTTAGGGTGGGGTGTCTGACATGTCACTGCGCACTGCTGGTTGCTACTAGAAGGAATTATCTGAGGGTCTCTGGCTGTAATACAGCCCCAGAGAATCTCCTTGCCATGTTCAAGCCTGGCAAGGGAACAATTTAGCCACAATTTGAGACATAACATGCAAACTACCAAGAAGAACATTGGCTTAGCATAGTAAACTGCACAAAACGCAACCAGATCCTTGCTGGACACAGAATCAGTGTTCAAAAATCAAAAATCAAATCCAGGAGATACAAAACATAATGGAAACCCATAGACATACTCAATGTGACAAAGGAATGATTATTTAATGATTATCTGAAAAATCATTCCTGCTCCAACAACCAAGATCTGCGAGATAGATTGTTTCTCAGAGAATCAGAAACAGTACAAGAAGAAAAGAAAAATGTGCATAATCCTTTGGAGTAAAATATAACCACACACACACATATACCATATGAAAAGAACTTTAATAAGTTTGAAAATTCAAGCATTCTAAAGTTAAGAAAAGTGGAAATTAAGGTTGTCTGTGCTGTGTAACCTTAATTCAGCCCTCTTGTGGATACTGTCTCCTATTACATGATCACATACTATCTGACCTCCTCTGCCCAGCCCCTCCAATCTGTCCGGGTATGTCTACACTGGCCCCCTAGTTCGAACTAGGGAGGCTAATGTAGGCATTCGAAGTTGCAAATGAAGCCCGGGATTTAAATATCCCGGGCTTCATTTGCATCTTCCCGGGCGCCGCCATTTTTAAATGTCCCTTAGTCCGAACTCCGTGCCCGCGGCTACATGCGGCACGGAGTAGGTAGTTCGAATTAGGATCTCTAATTCGAACTACCATTACTCCTCATGGAATGAGGTGTACCGGTAGTTCGAATTAGAGATCCTAATTCGAACTACCTACTCCGTGTCGCGTGTAGCCACGGGCACGGAGTTCGGACTAAGGGACATTTAAAAATGGCGGCGCCCGGGAAGATGCAAATGAAGCCCGGGATATTTAAATCCCGGGCTTCATTTGCAACTTCGAATGCCTACGTTAGCCTCCCTAGTTCAAACTAGGGGGCTAGTGTAGACATACTCTCCCTGACTCCCTGTTCCAGTCCCATTCTCCTTGCTTACCCAGTCACTCAGTACTCTTGAGGCTTCTTATACCAGTTCATCTCCTTTCCAAGCCGGGTCTAGTCTCCTGCCCTGGGATTGCTATCAGCGCCTCAATCTCCCCTGCTCTGATTCCCAGACTCTCTTCCTCCCCATACCCAATCCTAATCCTCCCCTCCAGCTCATATGATTGTCTCTTGCCTCCCCCACTACAACATCTCCCACTCCTGATCATCCTCCCTAGACAACTCATCCAATCTGTCTTCCCCCACCATTTTCCTGCCTCTCTGATTCTGTCTCTTTGACCAGTTCTCCCACACAACCCAATCCCTTGTCAGATATGTCTCTCCTCCCCTGCTTTCCTGGTTTTGCCACTGGTTCCTAGGCTTCTTGTCCAGCCAGTCTCAATCTGCCCCCTATCACCAACTCCTCGTCTAATCTCAGCATCTCCCCAACCATCTGGCTCCTATCACCTAGCTGTGCTCACCAGCTCCCAATCTCCATTTCACCCCATGGCTTGGAGTCTAGACCAACTAATCCAAGGCTGCCTTCCTCCCAACCTCCCCATCTCTTTGCCCGGCCAGTCACATTCCCAGCTCCCAGTAACAGTTTCTCTTGCCACTCCAGACCCAATCTCACCAGATTCCTTATCCCAGTCTACGAATTTCCCTCCTCCTTGGTCTAGCTTTTGTCCCCTCAACATTCAAATCAGATGGCCTTTTCCTCCATTCTGCTCTCAGTCTAGTGTTCAGCCCAACTGACCCAGAGCAGTTGGGAACAGCCATTACACAGAAAGACTGCCTTTGGCTCACTAAACATTTCCCACTCCATGCCCAGTGAAAGCAGATTCTTTGGCTATTTCAGCTCTTAAGCTATTATGCATGTTTGAACTGTGAGTTTTCAAAGGCTTATACATTGGTCACGTTTCAGCAGATTTTTACAAGGAAAGCAAAAGACACATCCTTGACACAAAGGCCACCTCCTTGCCAAATTTGAAGTCCCTACTTCAAAGCACAGGGGTACTTAAACATTTAAAAGAAAGCTGAAGAATTTTTTAACTTGGGCAGAACAATGTAGTTTTCCTTAGCCTCTTTTTTGGAAACAGCTAAGCCAGCTTTATTTGGAATGTTCAAATTATAAAATAAAAATACAATTCAGCCTGAGGCAGACACCAAGCATGAACATTTCAGCTCTAGTGGTTAAAATTTGTCAAAGTTATAACCATCTGAAAACAGAGTATTACAATGGGAAGTGCTGGGCCACCTTAATATTAGGTGGTGCTACCAGCCCCACCTGTAATTAGCCCCTTCTCACATAGGATGCATCTATACTGCACCCTTAGCTTGAAATAAGCTACGCAATTTGAGCTGTGCAAATTGTGTAGCTTCTTTTGAGTTAATTTCGAAATAGCTTATTTTGAAATTTGGCACTGACTATACAGCACTTAATTCAAAATAAATCGCTATTCCGAAACATCCCTTACTCCTCATGGAGTGAGGTTTACAGGGATGTCGGAATAGTGACCCCATTATATTTCAAAATAACGGGCACATTCAAAAGACGCGGAATAGCTATTTCAGGATACGCTGCAGTGTAGACGTAACCATAGAGACCATCATTATATAGGAGGTTTTATTATCTCAAGGGATTATAATGCTTGTTTCTTTCTGCAGATGTTGTACTTAAAAGTCCCCACAGCCTTGACAAAACTCTTTGCAGCCATGTTATTGCTCATCTAATATATTCACACGCTGATAATTTAACTCTGTCATGATTTGTTAAGCCTAACTTTTCTTCAGGCCAATGCTGAGTCTCACAAGATTCACCACAAACATCTTGGGTCATTTTGACACAGGCCAAAACCAGAATACACCTTGGCCCCTTCCAAGGCAGTTTCAAAGATCAGGTGGCTGCATCTTTGGCATAGATGCCTCAAATGAAAGGAGCTTATTGCAGTTCTGAGTCAGAGGTCAGTTCTGTGAAGGATTTCAATAAGTTGCCTCACTGTACAAGTAGTGACTATGATAGATGTGGAAGAATAAAAGAAGCAGCTCAGCTTCTGTTTGTCAGGCTGATCTTTTTGTTTGCAAACTTTCATGGACAGGCAGAAAGAAAAAGCTAGTATTTATGTGTCGGTATACAGATAGATAGAGATAGACAGCTACATCATCTCTGCCTATATCTATATCTCTCACCAGCAGCTTAGCGTTCTCTGATAGTATCAGAGCAGCAGTAACTTTTGAGGAAAACATTTCTAGAGGAGAACATATTTTACCCAATAACAATAAACTCGCAGTGAAACTCTAACCACAAATAAACTGACCCTTTTTATTTTGTTCCTTTGTACAAGAAGAAATGAAGAGTAAGTTTTCTCTCTCAGAGGAGTAACTCAGCTTCATCCTAACTAATGTAAATCATTCTTCACTGCTTTTGAAGACCCTTCCTGATGAGAGCACTCCAGGCACAAAAGTTAACAATATAATAGGTGAAAACATGTTTTACTGCCTTGATCAAACAACTTGTAAAGGATTTTTTCACCTTAATTTCTGGACAAATGAAGATTAGTCCATACGGCTTCTCCACCTGTCACAAAATAAATTGTTAAAAAATAACCCCTCTCCATAAGCCCACTGTAAGTATGGGGATTGTTCAGCCTAAGATGACACATAGGAGAGGTTCCAAATGCCAAGTCAGCATTAGGCACACAAGTACATGGTGAATAGTGTAATGAAGCACTTCATTGGAATCAAGCAAAAAAGAGGGCTACAGGGACTGGATGGCCATGAGGAAGAGAACAGAGATATGCACCTTTGATCCTGTAGGCTGCCAGTGCAAATCTGACTTAAATCACGAATTACTGAAAGTTGCTTCAATCTAGTTGGCTGCTCAAGTGGCCTGTGCAAAACCATTTGGTGAGTCTAAATACAGGTCTTATAGATAGATTTCCAACTCACAAAACCAATGCAATAGGCACAGACTAGCTAATTATTGGCAGTCTCAGAAGTAGGATAAAAACTAAATAGACGGTGTATAATGAATTGCCCCTAGAAGTATCCCCTTCAGGTCTAGAGGGAGACAAAGCAGTTGCTATGGCACCTTTCACCGATGCTAAATTCACCTAAAATACTAATCAAAATGTAAGAGCCTAACGATGACCAGAAATTCAGAGCAATGAAAACTAAAACTTAGAAAATGCAAACTCCCTAATAACATTTTAATTAATCTAATTTGTGCAAGACTTTGTATTTATATTGATCTCTTCATCCTTAAAACTTTTAGATTAAGTAACTTTTAGGATGTTTTACTATTGTTTTGTGTATAACTACTACAATTATATAAGTGCCTAAAATTTAACTCCGAAGAGCACATTCATATCCGCACCAGTTCAATGAGGTTTATTCCTGCTTCCTTTGTTGTATTGACTGATGGAGCTGTCCAACCACTCTGTGGTGCTGAAGCAGTGATTGAATGAGGAGATGATAGCATCAGATTTGATTTGTTAGCTTGTAGCATGGTTTCTAAAACCCACAGTTCCTTCTCATTAAATAATGATCCATCAAGTTGGAAATGATTAACTTCTGAGTTCAGAATTAAATCAGTATTGTATCTGGGCTGCTGTGAGTATAATTTTTTCCTGTCAATGGCATATATGCCAGATGCCTATTGTTCAATCTACCTCTACAATACCTTAAAATATATAATTTTCACTTAAATAACTGATAAGATTGAATTTTTAAGAGTGGAGAGAGTTACAATAGTAATGATTTTCTCTGAGGAGGATGTTAATTCTGTAAAACAATCAATAACGTGAGGAGAAGACTACCTCAAAATTCAAGCCACATTTTTTTTCCTTTCCTCCCATAAGGTTTCATACTGAAGATGTGCCAGGAAACTCATTTTACATCATGCCAATAGTTCCCTCCATGCAAAGAGTGTGATATTAGAAATCAAAGATCTGTAGGGGTCAAAAGAGCCTTCCTGAGTAGGAAATACAAATAGATAACGTAAGGAATAGAGAATTTCATTTAAACTATGAATCAAAAGAAACAAAATACTCCCCAAAAGATGCTTAGATCTCACATACAAATTTCTAGCTCACGCTGAATCTCTCTCTGGCTTCCATCAAAACCACAGCTGGAGACCTGTGGGCTGTTTCTAAAGGAGGAAAAGCCATCTGCTTGTCAGCTGAGCATTCTTCTGCTTTTAGCTGCCTTCAGTGCCTTCTATACAGAGAATTAGGCTTATCTTTTTGTTTCCTAGATGATAGGATCTCTGCTTGAGGTATATCCAGAGTTAAATAGTTTGCAATCGGGAGGTCGGTTGCTGGATAGGAGGAGGAGGTGTTGTCCATATTATGGGCTCTACCAGTAGGAAACATTCAAGATGCAGGAGTCCATGTTTGTACTTTGAGAAGCCTACAGGGAAGCTGCAATTTAATAAAGCACCGACTCAGCTGTTTGCAATATTAATGGCAAATGGAGGATATTCTCTCTACAGAAGGAGTTGGAATTTTTTTATGTCATGTTCCTCATATTTAAAAGATATTATTCAAAAAAGTGATATTCATCTGCCCCCCTCCAGGAATCACACCAGAGAAGTAGATAAAGTTACAAAGAGAGAGCTGTGATGTGAGAAAGTTAATTTTTATAGTCAATGCCTGTAGGAGTCCCCTCTGACCTGTTTCTCTACTTTAAATCAGGAATAACTCAATTAAAGCCCATGGAGTGACTCTAGTGTATGTGAGAGGAGCATCGGGGCTTGGCAGAACATATGAGCAGCAGAAAGGATGCCAGCTGATTAGGGAGTCACCCCTGACTACAACCCTGCTATCAAGCCAGACTTGGGGGCACACAGCCTGGCACTCACCTCCGAGGAGTAATGCATAGAAACGTGGCACCTTTATGGTTCAGCAGCCTCAGTCTCACATAAGGCTGGGAGAGACAGTGATAGCAGTGTGGAGGAAAAGTGAATATCTCACACTGAGAGTGTACCTCATAGAATTGATCAATGGACTTTCTGTCATTTTGCACTTGACACCTATAGAGACTCACCCCGGGACTTAGGTAACAGTAGAAAAATGGGATAATACACAGGACCCCATTTGCCTCCGAACCACAGGTAGGGCAGGCATCACACAAGGGACATGCATTTTACAAGGAATCTCTTTTCATTTAATGGAATTGTAAGTGCTGAGTTTTTTAAGGAAGTAATGCTCCTAGGTAGAAAGAGGGTTGGGATTAAATACACAGAAGAGGAAAAACAAGCAAGCAAACATATGCATATACAAATAACAGAAGGGAGTCCAGGGTCACTTTTTCCAGGGGCCAGTCAGGCAATTGTTAATGAAACCCACAGTGTTACAATTTAGTATGTATTTTTACATGACAATTAAAAACAGATGTTTAAATTATTCAGAACCATACAGTTGTGCCCACTGCTAAATTATATAATCATGTGATCTTCCTACTACTCTTCCTTCCTCTCATTTATTAAATTCAATGGTTGTGACTTGTATTTAATTATATTCTTAGGGGCACAGAAATATTTTCTCTGGAGAATAGGGGGAATCACCTGACTCACATTCTCAGTCTATCTGTAAAGGACACCAAGGACTTGTGCAAGAATAGGTATTTGCCAGGACAAGCTCCTATTTACTTTGCAGTTCCTGGAACTCCACCATAGCCAGGAAAACAATATAGCAAAGCAAATAAATGCAACATTTGTACCCTTTTCTTTTTTACAAAGCTAAAAGTACACCACTGTGTATTTCCTCAAAAGCAACTCAGCCTTAAACCCAAGTACCAGCTAAATCATGTTAACAGCCCCATTTCTGCTCCCTGAAACCAGACTGACTTCCATTCTCCAAATATTCAATAGCATTTACTTAATTTTTATTATAGCCTTCTGCCATGCCATTGTTGTTATTTTACTGTACAGTTTTAGGCAGCTCATTTTTACCAGCAGGGACTCATTAAGAGTGAGCAATTTGGTGCTTAATGAGTTGTTAACCCTGAGTAAATATATTAAAATAATAGAGTGATAAATTCAAATTGAATTGCACTGGGCTTGTTTTTGTTCAATAATGTCTCCTGTAGCAAGAGAAAGTGCCACTTAAAAAGCAATTTTTGATAAAATATATTCCAGATCGCTCACACTTAACTTTTAACATACCATCCATCTCTTCCCTATCTGAGCCTCATGCTTTTGCTTTGGTGTTTTTGTTTTCTGGGTTGTGGCACAACCACCAGTCAGATGGAGGGTGAATGAGGTCATGTATTCCTTTTCAATTATAACTTTTTATTATCTTATTGATGCTTGCCCCTCTTAGCAGGTGACACTCCTACCCTGCTCGATCAGCCCAGTGCTCGCTTCTGTTCCTGGACTTTGGCTTTATTAACAAGTTAACACAATGTAAGTGCAAACTCCAGGTCAATCCTTTTCCCCCAGTTTCCTCTGTTCCCAGATTCCTTCCTGAGGACTGGTTAGCTCCTGACTTCTCTGTGTGGACAGCCACTCTCACTCATCAACAGGATAAACCAGTTAGCATTGCTCAGCAAGGTTCCAACACCTACTCATATGTTATATAAAAAGAAGTATCTAGCCACCATGATGCATCCTTCCGTGTAGCTACAGGACATGTGCAGTCTCAATCTTGCTCCACTGGACAAATTCTTTATGTGACTGAAGCTATACTGGAGGAAAGGTGTGTGTGTGCAAACAATTGACTATAAATGGTCCATATCTTTGTAGGGTCCAGGCACCAGTGACCAATGAAGAACTTGTGAACAATCAGGGATGGATATTATTGTTCTATATGATTGGAAAACTGTTGTTCCCAGCTTTCAAATGGCATCTATAGGCAGAGAGATTGAAAAGATACCAGGCCTTAAATCCTCATTGTTCTAATTACCATCTTGCCTTTCCTCTCTCCACTTCAGTTTCATTCTGATTTATGATGTTGTCCTTCTGCCTATAACCCACACCACTCTGTAGAACCACCCACTAAGAGCCTCCGTGGATTAGCATTTACAGTGGATGTGTGCCTGCACAGGGGAAAAAGAAGGATGAGTATATGCCTGTACTGAGGAAAGACGGGAGTGCAGTGTCCTTTGATTGTAGCATAACAGCCTGGTCTGTGACTCAGCTAGCGTGCCCCTCAGGGCAATCACAGATTTAATTTAAACATCTTTCATGCACTACAATTCAGCTCCTCAACATTTCTGTGTCTGTCATTTATCACGGTGGAAAAAGCGGGGTGGAATAACAGTTCCCCTGAACAACAATGGAACTGACAAACAAATACCCAAATCATGTTGTATTGTAAGGAGACATCCCTCAAATCTCCAAAGCATGATTCCTAACAGCAGACTCATGTGGCAGGTAATGAGGTAAAGTCACTCAGTCATCTTTCAGGTGTAATCAATTGCCCACTTCTGAAAGTGTAATTATAGTCAGAAATTCACCTTAAGCATGGTACCTTTGTGCAACGAAGCTTCTCTCTCAGAAACACATTCTTTCCCAGAGAAGGAAATTGCAATTCCCATTGGCTTCAGGGGAACTGAAGACTGTTTACTGTAGGGATGAATGTAGACCTGGATTTTTTTTTTCATTATATGGACTTTGTTTACTGACAAAATCTGCTTTACTACCATCAGCCTAGCAAAGCTAACATAGCTTTGGGAGAATGATCTGGTTTTTATTCTGTCTCACACATCAGTCACAAAGCCCTCCACTAAGTATGGAGTACAGAATCACTTGGACCAAATCCTGAAGTTCTTGCTCAGTCCTCCTCACCCCGGGAAAATTCATAATGTTGTCAGTGGGAGCTTTATCTGAGTAAGGGCATCTGGACCTGGCTCAATGCAGTCAATGAGAGTTTTCTGTGGGAAGGCATTGAATAAAAAGCTCAGGGCCACAGAATTTGGCCTGTAATAAGGTCTTAGCAGAAAAGTGGAGTAAATAATGTTTTATTTCTTACATGTATTTATTTGTTGCACTTTGAAATTCACACAGAAAGGCTGTTACTGATCTGGAAGGTTAAGAAATTCTGTTTTATTTATTTATCTATACCTCTGGAATGAACATTTTTACCAGGTTTATACTGTAATCTTAAAGGAGTAAAAGAAACACAGGCAGCACAGATGCCGACAGCCCTGGGTAGAAGAGTTTGGCTAAGATTTGCAATGGCTTTTGTCCAACTGTTTATATGACAGATGCTGGATGTGAGGAAGACAAAGATCTTACATAAAATTCTAAAATGGGAAGATGCTTTATAAGATTCAGTATATGGAGGAGGGTTTATTTAAAATGACAGCATCCCCCTTCTCAAAAACAATTCAAATAAAATATATATATGATATTTATGACAAGGTGGAGGGTGTTATTTGGTCTCCAATGAACAAGGGGTTTATCTCAAGTAATTTCCCCATCCCCTTGCACAGGTGACAATAGAGATCAATCTACATTGACTGTATGGTAGGTAGACTGTACCAATGGGTACAGAAGGGATGGGAGGGGGCAAGCTTCACACTCAGGGTCATAAGACAATAGAACCCCAGGATGGGGGAATTTCCCATTTCCTTATCTGCTTGTGTTGTTAATCTGCTGGCCTATTGGTCAGAGTACTCAATTGGAACTTAGGAGACTTAAGTTTTATTCTCAACTTTCCCAGTGGCTTTGTGGGTAATTGTCCTGAGTAACTTCACTATTCTGTGCCTCAATTTCCACATCTGTAAAATGAGGATAAGGATATTAACTTTTCTATAAGGCATTTGAAATCTGCTGTTGAAAAGTTCTATGAACAAGTTAGTATTATCATTATCAGATTTCTTATTTTAAAATTATCATCTCTTGAGGAAAAGATCTTGCTGAATTCCACTGTTTTTCTATTGGATCATTCCCCAACTCTGATATTATTTACTACATGTAAGCTAGAAGGAGTCTAAATGACTTTACATACTTAGTTTTAACTGTTGTAATAGTGCTACTGGAACATTATGGCTGTTTTACACAGAGCAACATTGCACACCAATTTAAGGCATTAAGTGAATTCTGTATTCCATTGGGAATTAAGGGAAGCAGAATGTAATTACCCAAGTTGGAATACAGTCAGGACACCAGGGTTAACATTTCTACTCTTAGACAGAATCTGCAGTGAAGAGAGTAAAAAATCTGGCTTTTCCTCCTATCTGAAAGTCAGTACTCTCCTGCTCTCTTATTAGGGCCCTACCAAATTCACAGTCCCTTTCGGTCAACTTCATCATCATAGGATGTTTTAAAAATCGTAAATTTGATTATTTTAGCTATTTAAATCTGAAATTTCAAAGTATTGTAATTGTAGGGGTCCTGATTCTACAAAGAGTTGTCTGGGAGTTGCAAGGTTATTGCAGGGGGCATTGCATTATTGCTACCCTTACTTCTGTGCTGCTGCTGACAGCAGCACTGCCCTCAGAGCTAGGCAGTTAGAGAGTGGTGGTGGCTCACCAAGAGCCCAGCTCTGAAGGCAGAGCCACAGCCAGCAACAATGGAGAAGTAAGAATGGCATGGTATGGTATTGCCACCCTTACTCCTACATTGCTGTTGATGGGACACTACCTTCAGACCTAGGTGCCTGGCCAACAGCCACTGCTCTCTGGCCTCACAGCTCTGAAGGAAGTGCAGAAGTAAGGGTAGTGATACTGCAATCCCCTTAAATAATTTCAGTGTATCCCTTTTGCAACTTCCTTTTGGGTCAGGACTCACAATTTCAGAAGGCTGGCCTCTCCTGTGAAATGTATATAGTCCAGGTTAAAAGCACACAAAAGATCATACTTCACAGTCTGTGACATGCTTTTCATGGCTGAATTTGGTAGGGTCCTAATTATAATGGAACATAATTATAATGGTGTAGGAAAAAGCTCCACATACAGAATCATAAGGACCACTCCCTGCACCCACATTTTAGAGGTCTCTCTCTCTCCTGTTGTAATTTGTTTTAGGCTATGTGTACTCCTGGAGCTAGGGTGTGATTCCCATCTCAAGGAGATATACTTGTACTAGTATCTGTGTACTAAAAATAGTAGTGTAGTGGCAAACGGCAGCATGGACCAGTGATTTAAGTCCTTGTGTTGTGCGCATGAAGATTCATTCAACCTGCATGGGGCTGGAGAGGGACCCCTTTTCACAGTAGGTCATCTGCTTTATATTTATGAGAGTGCCCCTTATTCGAGTGAGAAGATCCAGGCAAAGGGTCCTTTGCTCTAGCCATTCCTGCTCCTGAGTCAGACATTGAACTAGGTAGTGCACTCCTCGAAGGCTGAGGCCAATTTACAGGGGAAATCTCTCTGGCCAGGATTTGACTGAGGCCCCATGGTAAGTTTCTTAAGGTGTTTCTGAAGCTGGGATTCTTGCACCTGCCATATGGGGTTGGGAGAAGAAGTGGCAGATATTGCTGTTAGCAGAAATACGTGCTTCTCTGAGGTAGCAGAGGCAAAGCTGGTGGTCAGCTATGACCGAAAAAGATGGGTCAGGCGATACAGCCTGGAAGTCTGATTATAATCTATGTCCGGCCCTGAGGGATCAGAAGGTTCCCCAGGGAAGAGATTCCAACTAAGGCTAGTTAAAGTTTAAAACTGCTAACACTATTAACTATGTACAAACTCTGAAATATTTACAGGGAAACATAGATGAGGATCAGTTCTGAACACAGGAGATTACAACTCAGGCCATGCTGAGGTAAGGAAGTGGAGAAGCACTGGTCCATACAGGCCCTTGTACCCTTTGCATGGTGCATGAAGAGAGGATGGATGAATGGACTCTACTTCTATACATTCTTTGGTCTCAGGTGCATGGAGTGCAGATGTACACACAGTGGAATACAGACAGATACCAGCACTCAAAAAAGAAGCAGAGAAACTACTAAATGTTCTCAGTCTGTGATGGCTTGTGGTAGGCTACGTAACAAAGGGTAGATTGACCCAGTCTCATCTAATGCAATTCAGTGAATGACCCATGCTGACCCAGCGATAAGAGACACACAAACAAACATGCAAACGGTTGCTCTTTCTCACACGATTTTTTCTCTCTGGCATTTGGGGAAACCCTGCTTGCTGATTTTGTGGGAGATTAAGGCATGCTCTGGTATCTCTGTAGAAGGGGAGCTATTTTATTCTTTTATTGTTAGAGATAGGGTCGAATTTTTGAAAGTTCTGTTTGGGGGCTGTAAAGCCAGCATGATTCTGAAATTCCATTACCCTCCTCCATAATTTCACTAGGTAAAAAGAAACCTGTGATCTTCAGTAGAAAATTAAGACCCTCCAAGGGATCACAAGTGGATGACATACATACTGATTATATGCTTTATTTGCTTTATTTTTATTGATTCTCCTTCTTCTGCCTCTCCATGTACTCCCACCTTTAACTCTTTATTTTAACAATCTCTCTTAAGCAAAAAAGAAGACCCCAATAAAATTGGAGTTCAGCTTCAGTGTTCAGTCTCATGATGCCTGCAAGTGTTCTCTCATCCCTAGTTGGAAATAAATATTCCATCCCTCCTGCATCCTCCAAATCCTTCCATCTCTCTCTCTAAGGCACGTGCGTGTACCCACGTGCACACACATTCCAGAGAGGGGATATCTTGAACTTGTACCAGTTCCTTTCTCAGCATCACTTTCCTCCGTTTTCCTCTTTTCCCTTTCCTCTTCTGTTGAGGTTATGTGCCAACGCATGATGTAGGGGGCACTGGCAAACTGATTGATTGTGGTCTAATGCTTTATTTTATGCAATCAGTGAGCCCTTTTTTTGTGTTGATTTAGTCCAATGGCATCTCATCTGTACCTGCTGAAGGTTCTTCATAAATAAAGAACTGGGGGAAAATAAGCACATCCCATACAACAAATGAAGTTCAAAAGCAAGGACATTGCATTTGTAACACAAAAGCCAGACAACACCTGATCACAATCCAGTCTGCCTTTGGGACCTCTGTCAAATGTGCTTTTATGTCATAAAATTCATATTTACTAATGTTTTAATTGTGTTTTTTGCACAGAATTTGACAGAAAACTGATGGACGTCTGGTCTAACCCCTCTTCCATTGCAAGACTGTCTGTCTCCACCTAGTGCCTTAGATTCCCTGTTGATAAAATGGGGTTTCTCCTACTTACCAGAGTTAATGTACATTTAATTAGCGTTCATAACATACATTGAAATCCTCAGCTGAAAGGGGCAACAGAACCTTAGATGGGGCAGGGACTGACTTTTGATTCTGTGTTTGTACATGACGGGGTCCTAGTCCATGCATAGGGCTCCTAGGCCAGGTCCACCCACAGGCTAAGGCCAATGGATCTATGGCCCTGGAGCTCAGTGATACAAAAGGGCTTGGAGCTACTGTGGCAGCGGCAGCAGTAACTGGAGCCCTGGGCTCTTTAAATTGCTGCTGGAGAGCCACGTGGTGCACTCCAGGCAGCACTCCATGGTGCTCTCTGGGTAGCGCTGAGGGCTGCCTAGCCCCAGCCCCACCCCTTCTGACCAAGGCTCTGACCCTTCCAGGGGCATGGAGCAGCCTCCCCTCCCCCTTGCCCAGGGGCGCAGCGAGGCTGTTTGTCCCACTGTGCTAGGCATTGCATAATTATTACAGTGTTCTTTATAGTGTTTTGTCCAGTTCTGTTTTATATTATTCAAGTGATTGGGGTTTTAAACTCTCCTCCTGGGAGAGTAAATCTATAGCTCTACAGCATATGTACAATGCCCATCACTGTAGTGGATCTCACCAGCAGGAAGTAATTTCTCTTATACAATGCCTACATTTCCCATTCTTATCAGCAATCTGTTCTTCCATGTTATTAACCCTTTGTTCCATTCTTAAGAATTCCTCTCCCTCTTTACTGTTTACACCTGGAATAGATTTCAAGTAGGCACAACAGGTTAAATTCACACCTGTGAGGAAAGCGCCCATGGAGTCAGGCTTTTTATATTTATGTATTATTTATTTATGCACTAAACTGGATTGAATTCAGTTCCACTGAGTGAAATCTGAGTAGGATCAAGTATACTTTTCTGAAAGCCAAATAGCTGTATACAGCATGCTTCGTACTGTATTACCACTGGCCCAGTGCTCCTGTGGCAAAATGAAAATTAAAAGCCTATCAAGTCAGAGCACGGGGAAAGAGTAACTACGTAATGGCACTGAACAGTACCTGGACACCTACCTAGTTTTTTCCACAGAATTAGTTGCCTCTCTATGATGCCTTCATAGACTTGTGGTTGACATTGCTTATAGTACATAGTACTCCAAAGATGTAATCTGCTTAATCCTTTCATCTAACAGTCATTATCACTGAAAGCACAGCTGTCTCTCTCTAAATCTGAGTGGCCAGTAACGATTTCTGGAGAGTTGTGCAGCACACGCGCAGACTCTGCCAAAGAGGCTATGTGCTAAGTAAAATTCAGAGGGAGGGAAATGCAAGGGAAACAGGAGTTCAAGACTCACTCCGGAACACCCCTGCTGTGGTATAGTTGTCAAGCTTTTATTCTCCTCTATTTCTAAACAGATTATTCTGTCTCCCTTTTGTGTGGGTTTGCTCATGGAATTGAAAGACTAATATTACTGGCTTAGTGTACGCAGGTGCTGTGAAAATATCACACACGTGCCTCGCTCTTGACCTGAAGCATCCCCTGCTACTCCAGTTTTGCTCCTCCCCACTACAAGTTGTCGGGGCAATATGTCGGGGCACTCCTCCCCACTACAATATGTCGGGGCACCTCAACACTAATCTGGTACATTCCCTGTTATTTTAAACCATGATGCCTACAAAGTCCTGATCTAGGGGTACTACCTGCTATTTCAGTACTGGATTGCCACTGAAGAACTGCTGCTACACCTCAATCCTGACTGTAGAGGGTACTGCTGCTTTTCCAGTCCCAGGTCTTTACAAAGCTCTGCCCATCCACTTCAGTGATGCCCTGCATCACTTCCTGCTATTCACCTATGTGGCTGCTTCTTCGGCAGGACACACTCCTTCCTGCCCAGCAACACAAAACCTTTGTACTTTCAAATTCAAAACCTCTTAAGTCTAAAGAAGCTGGAACGATCATGGCAAAAGTCCATCCATTTTCTTCAATCACACAATAACTGTCACTCCCTGAGAACAGTGGCGTCGAAGCTTGTGATGCCCTGATGCCACTGCTCCCTATTGCTCCCATAGCAACTAAGTATAAGAAAACTCCATCTATAACTCAGGCCAGGCACAAAAGATATCATGTTAGGATAGCAGAAAATTGGGCCTTTCACATTCTCCTGATCCCATCCAGCCTCCCACAGCTGCACAGCGCAGGCACTGCTGCGTGTTCTGCTTCCCAAGCCGGTCCTGCTGAGGCAGCTCTTGGGTGTCGCCGAGGATGCACGGATGTGTCCTTTCCTCACCAGACCAAAGCACATGATTTATAAGGGATGGGAGAAAGCTGTCAGGGAGGATTAGACAAATGCAGCCTCCCACCCTCCCACACACATACACACATATACAACCCAGCAAACATCCTCTTTCTTCAAGCTGAGATGAAAGAAGAAATGAAACAAATAGAATCATTAAAGCAAGCCCTCTTCTAAGTAAATTTATCTATGAGAGAGATAAGCTTAGAGATGCTCCCATGCAACAAAACAGCAAACCAAGGAGATGCTTATTTATATAATTCAGCCAATTTTTAATATCTCTTCTCCAAATAATGCTGTGGAAAGAGCTAAGCTTTAATTAGAGCTATGTAGCTGCAATGCAGTGTACCTGATACAAACAGACCTGTGAGGATCCCAGATCCTAGGCTGGTAGGAGACCACATGTGAGTTCCGTAGGTCAAAGGGCAAGAGGATGAAGTCTTTGAATTAGAGCACAGGACTGGAGGTCAAGATTCTGTTCTGGCTCTTGCCACTGGCTTGCTCCATTACTTTGGACAAGTCCCTTAGGCCAAAATTCCCAAACTTACATGCTTACCTTCTATTAGATACCTTCATCTTTACAAATATTAGGCACTACATCTTTACTAGGAAATGGCCTGATTTTCTAAGGAGCTCAGCATCCACAATTCACACTGAGAACAGTAGGAGATTGGTAACTAGAATCCCTCTAGACCTCAATTTCCCCCTCTGTAAAGTGGGGACAACAACACTGCCCCACCAAACAGGGAAGCTGTGAAGTGCCAATCATTAATATTAATAAAATGTTGTTAGACCCTCAGATGAAAGATGCTGAGATGTACAAAGGACTAAAGATTTGACCCACCATCTAGATGTCGTAACATATTAGACTCAGTCTCACAGGCTGTAAGTTCAAAAGGGACCATCATGATCATCTAGTCTGGCCCACTCCCTCCCATTGTAGGCCCATAAACTCTGGCTGAATTACTGAAGTCCTCAGATTTTTATTTAAAGGCTTCAAGTTACAGACAATCCACCACTTACTCTAATTGAAACCAGCAAGCGATCTGTGCCCCACACTGCAGAGGAAGATAAAAGTCCCCCCAGAGTCTCTGCCAATCTGACCCACGGGAAAATTCCTTCCTGACCCTAAGTATGGCGATCAGTTAGACCCTGACCCACCAGTCAGATACCTTGGAAAAAATTATCTGAAATAAGTCAGAGTTCTCCCCATCTAGTGTCCTGTCTCCAGCTGTTGGAGATATTTGCTAATAGCAGGCACAGATGGGCTATATTCCATCATAGGCCATCTATATTAACCACTACTATACAGATAAGACACAGTCAGACAAGCAGTTTCCTTGTAGACCAGTTAAAATTACATTGATTCCCATCACATTTCCCTGTGGATACTGAATGCTCCATTGTTTTTCCTCTTTGACAGGCCCCGCTCCATCCCCTTACCCCATCACTAAGTATTTGTAGCAACACTAGGGGCTAATGGAAGCAGTTGGCTGATCTTTGGAAGAATGTTTGCAGTGCTCAATATTGTGGAGTGGCCTGGAGACCTCTGGCTCAGGGGGGAAAGGAAAACAGTGGGCTGGAGGAGGAAAGTCGCTTAAGCAATGAATTTGCCCCATACCATACATGGATCAATGCACTGCTTGGACTCAGGAAACTAAAAGCAAGTCACTATTGTCAGAATGGCCAAGGAGCCAGCAGTGAAAATACCTTCTGGGGCTATATCTACACAGAAGCGTCAAAGAGCGCGTCTTCCCAGCAAGCCATTATTTCGAAGTAATGCAAGCCGGACGACTTCTTACTCTGACTCCTGTAACACTCATTTCATGAGGAGTAAGGGAAGTCGAAGGAAGAGTGTTCTTCCTTCGACTTCCTGCTGTGTAAACAGCACCAAAAGCCAAGTTAAGCTATTTCGACTTCAGCGATGCAATTGAGGTAGCTGAAGTTGTGTAGCTTAATTCGACTTTTGCCCTGCTGTGTAGCTGTACCCTGAGGAACAAGAAAGGTATGTCTGGGGGTGATGTTACCCAGCTCTACCCACAAACTAACCCACTTCAAAACTTCTGCATGGCAATTCTGTGAAGGACCCCTTGCAAAAATTCAGCACTGATTTAAAACATGAACCTAGAAGCTTGGGGTTGCTTTTCCACACCCCAAGGTGACTGAGAAATACTGACAGAGGGAGGGATGGAAGTGAAATCCCAATTTCACGATCATCTCTCCAACCAATCTCCTTCAAGAGGTAGCTGTTTGTTTCCATGTGTGTGCATCTGTCTGCCTCTTTTCACACTTGTTTCTCTGCAGCCCTCTGTGTGTGTCTCTCTCAGTGCCTGTCTAGCTCTTCATCTGTCTATTCATTTGTCTCTGTGTGTCTGCCCCTCTTTCCATCCACAATTCCAGCCAAGTGTCTATTCATCTTTGTCTGTGCATGTGTCTCTGTTGTGCAACTTGCTGACTCCCTCCTCCTCTCTCTGTATTTACATATCCTGTCTACATGCACACAGCTTCTCTCCTTGTTTGAACAACTTCATGGGAGCCTCTGGGAAAGTCAATTTTTAATTAATTCTCCCCCACCCAGATGAATTCTCCCCCACTTCCACTCAGCCCAGATGAAATGCGCAGATCACACCAAAGTGAGGAGGCAAGTTCTTTCCCAGCAGCCCCAAACTCAAGCACTTACACATTCATTTGCTTTTTCCCTTGAAATCAGCTCAGACGAGAAGAGTAGTGTTTTGGCAGACTCTACTATTGCTCGGTTTGGTTTTTCCCCCCTTCCCTTTCTTTCTGGGAAGAAGGAAAGTCTATGTTTAAAAAAAGCACAGCTTGGTTGGCTGATCAATTTTGCAGCAGACAGGCTATTGTGTCTGAGTCACATCTTCCCACTCAGATTGCAAATGTGTGATTGACTGAAAACACTTGTAAGTGATTGTGAATGGGGAGATAGTCCTTCCCTTTTTTCAACTAGCCAAGTATAGACAAGACGGTTTCTTTTCTCCCAAGGATGTATATTCAAGAGCCTAAGCAAGAAGATTCAAGCATGCCAGAGATGGGGACCCTAATTCTGGAGTAAGGCATAAAGGAGCAGGACCTTCTACTGCACTCCTAGACACTATGGGAAGAAACATGCAAATCTAGACAAAGAGAATGGGAAAGGAGCAAAGTCCAGCAATATTTGCCCCTTCCTCCCCCCAATCCCTGTACATTTCTAAGAATTTGTATGATTGGGTAAAGCAAGGAGAAAAGGGGAATGGCCCTCAGCAAACCCTGTCCTCATTCCCAACTGCCTTGGATGCTTCCCCTTTCTTCTTATCACCACCCCTTCCCTCTTGCTGCCTCTGCTCTCTCCCCCTACTCACTCTCCCCATTCTGCTTGCTCTAGATATATCCCCCCACACCTCTCCAATTGAGGTACCTGTATAGTTCCATCCCTGCAGCAGCTGAATGCTGCACAAGTGTTTATGGATTTTATCTTCACAGCACCCCTGTGTTATATCCATTTTACAGACAGGGAAAAGAGAGACAGAAGGATTAAGCACCAGATTTTCAAAAAAGTCTCAGTGTCCACAATTGAGCACTAGGTTTCCTGAGTGCTTTTAGGCATTGCCAGGGAGGGGCCAGATTTTCAAGGTTCTGAAGTTGGTGGATTCTGAACCCTTCTAAGTGATTTTGTCCAAGGTCACACCATGAACCTGTCGCTGAGTTGGGAACAGAACCCAAGTCCCTCCTGGATCTTTGAACCAACTTCTCCCTTGAGTTTAAATAGGCATATGCTCTCTCTTTCAATGATCTCACTTCAAAACTCACTCCTTCCCTCATAACTGTTGGCCATTCCCACAATTTGCCCCTAAGTGTTCGCCATATAGACATGAAGCCAACGCACATGTGACCCAACCTGGCTGTATGCATGTTAGAGAGCATTTGTCTTCTGTCACATTATCAACATTTTAATCTCCCTTTGCAGTATGTACCAAAGGCTGTGAGTTTAAGACTTCAATGTGGATGCAAGGCGGGGGCTGATCCTGTCACCCTACTTTATCTCTTCCCTCCTTTCTTTCTAGCTCTCTGTGGGCTCTTAAATTCAGATACAGCTAGATTAAATGACGGAAAGAAAGGGGATTAGAATGCCAACACCCAAAGAGACAGCAAGGGAAAGGAGATAGCAGGAGCCTGAGGACAAAGCTTTATGTAACCCACACACCTACTGGGTGTGGTTGGCTGTCCCATATAGTGGCACTTAGACCACTTACAGAGAGAAAGAATGAGTCTGCTCTATGGCCTTTGTTTGAAAGCCAACTGGCTTTTAGCTCAAGTGGTGGAGATTCATCCACTAAGCTCCAGAGGTCCCAGATTCAGTTCTGCCTGTTGGCATTCCATTTACACATCGCTTCTCAGCAACGCTCAGCTCCACCCCAAGCAGGACACCAGCAGAACTGGTTTTAATAAGTCATGGCACCAAGGACAAATGTCACAGGTAGAATCAATCATTTGGAACACTGAACAAGCCATAACACGTGTCGTCTTAACACTTGTGGCAGCTGAAGCCCACATGGCATTTTTTTGCTAGTTAGGAATCTTTCATATCGACATTCTAGTGTGGACAGTTACTTCCTGTCTCCCTAAACTTCCTCTGCAGGGACAGCTGGCCTACTTTAATCCCTAAATATCCAATTAGCTTAGCCTCACAGCTTTCCTGTAATTATTTACACTTTTATATTACTAAGCGTTATCCCTATTTTACAATGCAAGAATCAGGCATAGAGAGGGTAAGTGATTTGCCCAGATTCACACCACACATTTCAAGATACCAGATGTGCATCTCAGACCTCTTATTTAACCACAAGAGTATTTTCTCTCTCTCCACTCTTTATTTATTTTCCCAAATCACTATGCTACATTCCTATGCACTATTATTCAGCTACCATGTCCCATTTCAAAAGAGGCTAAAATATAGGGATGGTGTAGCCAGACATGAACCCCATCTTGTTCCTCCCCCCCGAGAGCAAGAGAAAGGCAGTCAGCCTTTGACGCCCTGGGAACGCAGGTGTGCTGCCTGTCCCTGACTCTACCATAAACAGAAACCAGACAGTAAATGGGCTAGCTGACGACCCAGGGCCTCCCGCCGCCCTGATGGCTAGTACCAGTAATTGACACGCCTGCACTGTCCCAGGAGAGGAATCTTCGCCCATCACATACCAGAGGTGCCCATTGTCTGCATTTTCCCAGATGTGAATTATGCTTTGCACCCTTCGTGGGAAACTTGGCATTCAAAGCCATTTTTCCTAATTGGCCACTTGAGACCAGGAAGAAGCCTACGCGACCCAAGGGGTATAAAGAGGGGTTTAGTAGCCCACCCCATTTGAGCTCCAATCATCTACACCTGCTGGCAGGTATTGATGGACTCCCGAGGTCTGTGGGACGCCCAACCTTGCCCTACTTCTTCCCGAGGGATTGAGAGAAAGACGCTGGCCACGCCAAGTCTGGAACGCAGGGGTGAGAATATATACCTGCTAGGTGTCTATTTTGCATGCATTTAATAAGAGCTCAGAGAACCAAAGGGGTTTCATGGTACCTGTAAGTGACTTATTAGTGTAATTTCTGTCCTGTCCTTTGTAGTGGCTGTGTTATCTGTAACACAGTAGTAGCATTTAACAGCTAAGTTTACCCTGTAACAATAAAATAGTAACTGTTTAAGCTGTGACCTGACTCCTTCAGTTGCTGTAACAGAACCAAGCACAATTTTAAAAAGAACTCCAGCCGGTCATAAGGGACAGATATAGGGAGAGCTTGAGCGCTGGATCGTGTCGCTTCCAGGGGACAGATCCGTTGGGGCATCTCTCAGCCTCCCCAGGCTGCCCGCTGCGAAGGGATCGTGTATCCTAGCAGTCAAAATCTGAGGTGTAATAAGCTCTCCCTGTAAACTTCTTGGGGCGCCCGTCAACCTCCTCCAGGTTGCCCGCTGCTAAGAGACCCCGGTCCTAGCAGTTGAAGTCTCGGGTGTATAATACACACACACCACTCACTGCCCTGATCACCGGCTGACAGATGGGTGAAGTCATTCTGTCTATATACAATTTTTAAAGTGCTTTCAGCATCCTTCAGGATGAAATAATTGCATCAATGCAACCTTCTCCCTGCAGTGTTTTACGGGATATGTTGGTTAGCTAGAGACCTCTTGAAACTCTTGGCCTAGATGGGATACAGCATTGGCCCAGGTAAGAAGGTGAGAAAGGGTTAACAAGACTGTGTGATTGTATCATGCCCATGGCACACCTCCAATCCAGCTTGATTAGTCTAGCTATACCCCATGTGCATGGCCTGATGGACACAGCAGCAGATGAGAACACTGATGGGTTTTTTTATGATCCACTTCAGAAAGTGATTAGCAAAAGCCAATAGGCAGGCCATAATCATGCATGTTGGAGACCACAGTGCAAAGATTGCTGCCAGGGATCATTCCCTCTCCCCTGTGTGCACTGGGGACATGATGCACATATGATGCCTGAATGGATAAATTAGGTGCAGAGAACACAGCAAGTTATACAAACTACATTCTCAGCACTACAATGGTGAGGAAATGCACAAGAACTCTCCAAAGACTTCAGGGATGCTGGAACAATTTGTACAGTAGGGGTGCTGAGAGCCATTGAACCAAACAGTAAACCCTGTATATCACAAAAACCGTGACAAGTCAGGGGTGTGGTAGCATCCCCTAGTAAGTTCTAGCACTTATGCTTCTGCTTAAGAAATTTCACAAGGAACAAGCAGTGAAATGTGAAACAAAGATGACAGTTGGAAGATGCCACAGTGACTGAAGAGGCTCCAGTAAAGTGGAATCCTCACCCAGAGCTAGAATTGATCCTGAAAGGAAACTTTTTTGACATTTGAGAAAATAAACATGCTTTCCTTCAATTATGTGCTTGCCCCCCGGGTTTCCTGGCTCCAGCTGTCCACTGAAGTGGAAATAGAGGCAACACAACCTAATTCTTATAGTAGAAAGTGGGAATCAGTATTCCTGAACTCTGTTGCTGCCTCTGCCACTGACCTGCAGCCTGGTCTTGATCTTATGGAAGCTAATGGCTGAAGGGAGGGGACACAGCCAGTTCTCTTAACCTCTCAGTTTACCCAGTCTGTGGGGTGGGTTTAATAACACTGACTCTTCTTTTACACAGCTATCTTGAGGGGCTTGTCAGGCATCAAACTGAGTGCTTTGAGATTCTCAGATGAAAAATACTACAGATAGATAAATCATCAGCAGAAAGGCTTTTCTTAGGGCATTTATGGCATAAAAAAAACTGGGCAAAAACAGATATCATCAAGAAGACCAGTTCTCATGAGAATTTCAAGGCTGTTTTTCATTCTCAACTGTACTGGGGAGTACAAATCAAGTCTCTAAGCCTCTGGGTTTCTTATCTGAATGATACAATAATGAGCAGCCAGGGATTTTTCTCAGCAAAGCATTCTGGCCAGTTAGGTACATATGTTCATATTTAGGCAACTAAATAAGATGTCTGAATAAAATGTGCTGAGTACTCAAAACGTCCACAGATTTCCAAGATGGCTGTAAGTCCTCAGAACCTCTGAATACAAGCCCATTTATTTAAATGCCTAAGTATGGATTTAGGTGCCTCATTTTAGACATCTGAGATTGAAAATTTTGGAATACAGCTTTAAAAATTTTCTTCCTGATGTTACCCGAGCTGTAGAAAGGCTCTCACGGCCACAGGATGCCTGCTCTGGGAGAGGGAGTTGATGAAAGTAAAAATTAAATCAAAGATAATTGATTGAAAATATAATTGATGAGGAGCTAAGAGCACTAGAGAATACAGCCCACACACTTCAAAATGTTCCTCCGTTATTGTAAGGCCAGCCAAAATTAACATGCTTCAGGGTAATACAGAACTGTGCTTCCTTTGCTGCATTTGTTCTTCTGAAGTAACCTGCTGCAGGTTTTTAGACTTCAGTTCATTTAAAAAAAAGTTAGATTAGGAGCTGCCACGTCTTGCCATGGGCAGATGGCAGAATGTGGTCCCAATTCTGATCATGCTTATACTGAAGCCAGTGGAGTTATTGTTTATTCTTTTTCATTTAAATAACAGGAGAATGTGCTCAATCACCTCCCATCTAAATCCGGATTCAATCCTTTGTTCTTACATTAATACTAATAGAACAGAGTCAAAATTTAGACCAATATCTTCGGACTTGTCTGCAGAGTGAAACTGAGAAAAATTAATCCAAATTAACAAAAATTGTGAATTTAAAGTAGATAAATGAAGCTGCAATAAATCCCTATGTGGACATTCTAATTCAGGATCAAAGTGAGCTTAAATTTTATTTAATTCACTTCTAAAGCGAATTAAGCTAAACTAAACTGAATGAAGGACTCTTAATTCTGAATAAAGGTATGTCTACACTGCGCTTAGACTTGGGCTCATGAGGCTTGGGCTGCAGAGGCTGCTTAATTGTGATGTAGACATTCAGGCTTGGGGACACCTCTTAGAATCCTAGATAACAGAATCATAGAATACTAGAACTAGAAGTGACCTCGAGAGTTCATCGAATCCAGTCCCCTGCCCTCACAACAGGGCCAAGCACCGTCTAGATCATTCCTGATAGATGTCTATCCAACCTGCTCTTAAATATCTCTAGTGATGGAAATTCCACAACCCCCCAGGCAATGTATTCCAGTGTTTAACCACCCTGACAGTTAGGAACCTTTTCCAACTGTCCAACCTAAACCTCCCTTGCTACAATTTAAGCCCATTGCTTCTTGTCCTATTATCAGAGGCCAAGGAAAACAATTGTTGTCTCTCCTCCTTGTAACACCCTTTTAGATACTTGAAAACTGCTATCATGTCCCCTCTCGGTTTTCTCTTTTCTAAACTAAACAAGCCCAATTCTTTCAGTCTCCCCTCTTAGGTCATGTTTTCTAGGCCTTTAATCATTTTTGTTGCTCTTCTCTGGACTTTCTTCAATTTCCCCACATCTTTCTTGAAATGTGGAGCCCAGAACTGGACACAATACTGCAGTTGAGGCCTAATCAGCACAGAGTAGAGCAGAAGAATGCTCTTGCTTACAACACTCCTGTTAATGCAACCCAGAACCATGTTTGCCTTTTTTGCAACAGTGTCACACTGTTGACTTATATTCAGCTTATGGTCTACTATGACCCCTAGATCTCTTTCTGCAGTACTCCTTCCAAGATAGTCACTTCCCATTCTGTATGTATGAAACTGATTGTTCCTAAGTAGAGTACTTTGCATTTGTCCTTATTAAACTTCATACTATTTACCTCAGATCATTTCTCTTGTTTGTCCAGATCATTTTGAATTATGACCATATCCTCCTAAGCACTTGCAACCCCTCCCAGCTTGGTATCATCTGCAATTGTCTAAATCGTTGATGAAGATACTGAACAGGACCGGTCCCAGAACAGACCCCTGCGGAGCTCCACTTGTAATGCCCTTCCAGCATGATTGTGAACCATTAATAACTACTCTCTGAGAACGGTTATCCAGCCAGTTATGCACCCACCCTATAGTAGTAACATAATTCTTGGCTATGGATATAGCCTTAATTAAGAACTAGTCTCTTTGATAGGTTTGGGTTGCATATGTAAATTTAAAGTTAAATGTGATGGTTCAATGAGCAAAACATCTACCTATAAACATGCCTAAAATACCATGATAAAGAAAAAAAACTCATAGGCATGTAAAATATAATGGATTCTATAGCTCTAAGGTCTCCCTTATGTTTTTGATGCATTCTAATACTGCAAATATTAAGAGATCATTAAAGGGTAGGCTTTGTATCTTTTCTTTGAAAAGAAATAAAAAAATTTAAAAAAAAACTAGATCTGCTGGTAGCTGCCCTGTTAGCCTAGTTTTGCAGAAAGCATTCTGCAGCCAAACAATAGCAGCCTCTGAGTTGGGAATTCAGTCCTCCTTTCTGCCATTAATCTCAGTGATAGATTGTTTAAATGCTAACATTAAGCAGAGGCAACTTTTGTCTTTAAAAAAGAATGAGGCAATTAAAGGAAAAACCAATATTGATGCTACATAGTTAAAATTTTAAAAATAGGAAGGAAGGGAAAAAGTTACGGTTTCTAGAGCAACATTAACCTGGCCACACCAAACATTTTAGGGTCTGATTCTCCTCTCGCTCACATCCATTTTACACTGCATAACTCAGCTGGTGTTAGTGGGGTTATTCCTAATTTGCACTGGGGTAGCTGCCAGGAGAATCAGGCCCCATGCCAGTACTGTCTATCCCTGTCTCTCTTATTATATATAATACAGCCTATGTTGTGTTTCAGACACACTCAGGATGTGCTACATGGCCAAGTTCATGATCCTAGGAAACTTGGGCCTGATTCACCCTTGCTCTGTACTCTTTGCAGTCATTTACACTGATGCAAAGCAACATAAACATTCTTATTATTCTGAATTGGTTGTGTCCTTGTCCTGCTTTTTACTGATGTGAATGGCTCCACACGGGGCAAGGCAGTCATGAATCTTCCTCTTCACTTTTGGATTGCTTCACTTGGTGACTTTTTATCCATGAAATCGTAACGTGGTTTTTCACTTTCATTTGGGGGAGGGGAGGTGTGCTTACATGCACATGTTTTAGGAAATCTGTGTTATCTAATGCTGCACCTTCTGTAAACCTTCTTCATTTCCCCTTTAGTCTATCAGATTCTTTTCAACTTCTGGGCACAGTATAAATCCTATCTATTTACTTAGGGGGTTACCTGAAGTTGGAGAAGAGAAGGTCTCCTTTGTTGTGAGAAATAAACCATGCTGCACTGGTGGTGGGAATCTTTTTAGTCTCTCATTGTCTATACAATTTTTAACCTTCCTGAAACTGGGGTCTCTGACCTAGCTGCATTGCAGACAGAACCCTGGTGGCTGCTCAGGGAGTAAACTCTCATCTCCTTTACAGCACACCGCTAAGTTTGGCAATAACATTGGGATTCATTGCGACTGGCTCAAAGAGGTACAAGAGGCAGTTACTCAACTAACTAGATAGATCTACTGGACAATATTTTTTCTATATTTTGGCACTTATCAAGCATGAAAACTCCTCAACTGACCTGACATGTTATAATCTTACCAGACAGCCCAGAGTCAGTGTGGTCTGAAAATATAGATTTCCTGACACAATAATCACCATCACGTCATTACATAACAGGTTTTATAAACGTGGACTCTTGGCACTGGTGGTAGGATCAGGATGTGCATTTCTGTAGGAAACCAATTACCTCACATACACAAATAGCCATGCTAGACTCAATTATAAACCAATGTTCTCCTGTTAACATCACTCTACTTGTACAATCCAAAGGGTGCTTGTGTTTAAATGACACTCTCGGATACAATGGGAGCAATTTGAGATTTCTGATGAGATTGAAATATGAAAACCAGCCGTGGAAGATTGCACATCTTCTATACAATAACTTATTTCTCTCAGTCTCTTTCCTATATACTCTGCCAATGAGTGACAGGCTTCAGAGATTCAACTCAGATAAGCATCCAAAAGTTGAGATGCTTAACAAAAAATTACCATCCCAGACTTTAAAATTTCACTTGTTTTGTATGGAATTACTTGCCCTACATAGAACTGTTTCCACTGAGTGGTGAATTCCATTAAATGCACCAGATATGCTGCCTTTACTGTCCAAAGCAATATTTTACCTTATGTTTAAACCCTGCAGAGCTAGCACAGCCACGGAAGAACGAGCTGGAATCTGTTCGGCATTGTTCATCAGCAACAGAATTGTCTGCTAATTCTCATTATGGAGTCTTTATTACTACTGATGATGGAGAAGAATCCAGCTTAGCTTTCAGAACTCAGCATGAGCTTATAGCAATGGCAGCTTTATGCATATTGATACACAACAAAAGTCTGAGCAAGAATAAAAGGACCAGGCAAGCCTTTAGCAAAATAACCAGCCAATAACTCCCCCCACCCTCTTTTCCCTCTAACCCCTAATGTTCATTAGAAGGTAACTGTGGTTTCTTTTAAAGAAGGACCCTTTTCCTGTGCACATGTAGAGACACATGAGTGTATGCACATACATTCACAGAGTGCACAGCCAGAGATGCAAAGTTCATTCCACAAGTACAGCCAGGTGAATGGAAGGATTCAACAGACTAACTAACATCCACAGCACCCCTGTACCTCCCACTGGGCTTTTTGAGCACCTGTCCGTTATACCACATCCCTCCCCACAGCACAACTGAAACAGAAAGAGAGACCTAGTACTTGAGCATCAGGTTCTTGTCTGGCTCTGACATGCAGCCATTTGAGCTGTAATTTTCTCTTCCTGGACTGAAAAGCCAATGTGGCACACAGAGCTATTTGAAGGAGGGCTACCGCACACTAGCTGCAATAATTTCAGGCCATTTTCTTTCACTGATAGAGAAGAGAGACCCACTTACAGGCAGAATGCAGTCTGTTGGTGGAAATCAATTCAATTACATAACCCTGAAACTGACCACAGCTCGCCCTTTGGTTGGAAAGAAAGGAGGAGTGGGAGGGGAGGAAACAGAGAGTCTTTTGTGCAAAGGCATCATTAAACTATAGTGCTTCTGTAAGAGAAGCTTTTTTTCAGATCCTGCCTACATCTGGCAGAAGGGTTACACTTAGATGACTAGAGGGGAAACCAGTAGGGTAGAAACTTCTCTATATAAGGCCAAATTATGACACAATCCGAAAACAAAAACCTAGTGTTGATAACCAAAAGAATATTCAGGGTAATGTTTGATGCTACTGAATGCCATAACACAGCCACACACACCTCATATACACTCATATGTTGGGAGTATCTGGGCATATACTCTCAATTATAAAACATACCCATAAGTTAGACAATGTTCAGCCAAATGGTCTCACACACAGCTTAAGAAACTATACATACAATTGTACACACTCTAAGAAAACGCATCCCCAGTTGCATTCCCAAGACCCACACAAGAAATACAGCCAAATGTATACATATACCCAATATATACACTCCTGTCTACAACCACACATGGGTCCAAGAAACTAAACATGCAAATATCACCCTCGCTCTTGAAAATAGATGCCTGGATATGCAATCATACAAAAACACACTAAGAGCATGCATAAAACTGAAATATACCTACTGAAAAAATATACAGCTAAATATACTGCCACACTCACATGTCCAAAACACACACACCACAAAAGATAGCTGAGAAACACAACCATACACTCCCAAACAAATGAAACAGCTAAATGCACATCTCTACCCTCTCCAACAAAATGCAGTACACAAAACCCCTTCCACTCAAACTATCATACCCAACACCTGACACATAAACCAAACACATCTGTTACCATCAGTATGATGAGCCTCTTATCCAGTCTTGTCACTTACGGGTAAATTTGATGGTGTTCAGCTTGGGGTAGACTCACCTAGAGTATCAACTGTAAAGCCTCAAGCCAATGGGCTGCTTGCTGTGAGATTATGAAAACCCAGGGATAGACCAGAGAGCCTGTTTAGATAAACTATGAACTTACTGGAATTTCAGTCAAAAGTTGAAAGAACTCTGAACACAGGAAATCAGATAATAGGATGGGAAAGGACCTCCTGTATCAAGTCCTGTCCCCTGATACTGCAGACAACTTTGTCATATAATCCAGGTCATAAATTATCAAGCCCCAACTAAAAAGTAGTGAGCTTCTTTGCCCACCACTACTCACATGAGGTATTAGAACAACCTTCCCGCTCCTCAGATGATTAGAAACCTTCTAATTTTCAGTCTATATTCATACACAGTTTATGCCCATTTATTCGTGTGTCAGCATTGTCCTTTAGTATAAATAACTCATCTCTCTTCTTGGTATTCAACCCCCAATAGGTTTATACAGAACAATCACATCCCCTCTAAGCTTTGTTTCTGTTATGCTAAACAAGCAATGCTCTTTCAGTCTTCTCTAGTAAGACAGGCTCCATATTGCCCTGACTATCCTCAGTAGCTAAGTGACATGCCAAAGGCCACACAGCAAATCTGTGGCACATCAGGGACTCCCAGTCCAAGGCTAGTGTCCTAATTATTGGACCATTCTGTCTCCCCAAATTTAGAGATTTGCTGTGAACATTTTCCTCATTTTTGTATCAGGATTTTGAAATAGTTCAGCATTTCTTGGATTTGGATGGAATCAGAGAGAGAAATATAAGAGATGCTGCTGTCAGAGCCATACCAGACTCTCATTGCTGCCTGTGCAATCCGTGGGGGAGCTGCAAAGGAGTATTTTGACCAGATCTGAATCAGAAAATAGTGGAAACCTCCTCAGAAAATATGTTCTTGTGAGATTTCCTGAAGAGCTTCAGACATTTCACAATCATCATTATAATGAGGAGGATGGGTTGTGGCCGGAACACAGCTGGTGAAGGGAAGACTGTTTATGGCTAACACGTAGCTGCTCAGTGATTGTCACCATTATGACCTATGATACAGCTGCAGCTAAATTAGATACCATATGGAGAGGCACAGCAAGATCCACATGATGGCCTGTCTTGGATCTCACTATGCCAAGAGCTATTGAGATCAATGGTGCAAGTGTCTTTTTCATTTCAATAATAAAGGCAATGCTGCTTGACATGACATATTAAATGTAGCAGAAATGCCTGAAGGGGAGATATTTTTAAATGTTTAAAGGACAATGGCCATTTGTATTCAGTCATATTTGATGGAGGTGCTTGTAAAAATACCTATAAAAATGGTTAGTAGAATCCCAGATTCTGAGACCAGAAGAGACCATTGTGATCATTTAGTCTGACCTCCTGTATAACACAGAGTTAGGGAACTTCCCCAAAACTTTCCTAGATCAGATCTTTTAGGAAAAAAACATACAATCTTGATTTAAAAATTGTCTAGCATGGAGAATCCACCATGGCTCTTGGTAAATTGTTCCAAAGGTTAATTATTCCCCATAAAAATGTACGCCTAATTTCCAGTCTGAATTTGTCCAGCTTCAGTCTCCAACTACTGGATCATGTTATTTCTTTCTCTGCTGGACAGAAGAGCCCATAATTAAATATTTGTTTCCTGTGTAGTTTCTTATAGACTGTAATCAAATGACCCCTTAACCTTCTCTTTATTAAGTAAGTAATGAGTAGTCCTGTGGCACCTCAGAGGCTAACAATGTATATATATATATAGTATCATGAGCTTTTGTGGGCAAACCCCCAATTCATCAGATAAGTTAGAGTGGAAGTAACAGAAATATATAGATCAGCAAAAGAAGTGCTTGTCAATTTTAGGACCCATTCTATTGAGGCTAATGTCTTTTTTCAAACACAAGGTAACAGTTTCAAACTTGTATATGAATTCCAGTTCAGCCAATTCAATCAATTTCCCCTACCTTTAACATCCACATTTTCACATCAAAAGCTATGAATGGCACACATCCAGTGACCTGTCCTCTGCATTAATTTAACACTCCCCCATTTTTGTATGTTTCGCAAACTTTATCAGTGATAATTTCATGTTGTCTGCCAGGTCACTGATAAACACATTAAAGAGCAGGGGTGGGCAATCATGTTTGATGGGGGGCCACTCCAAGATTTTGATAAGTAGTCAAGGGCTGCACTTTTCTATGGAGGGGGTACAAGGTCTGGGACAGAGATTGGGTGCAGAAGGAGCTCGAGATAGGGCACTGAGGTGCAGGAGAGGTTGTGGGGTCTGAGAGGAATCAGAGGTAGTAAAAGGGGACTGTGATCTGGGGTAGGATCTAACAGGGTTTATAGGTACAGGAAAGGAATCTAGTTTGGGGGAGGTGTGTAGGAGGGGTGGCAGGGTCTGGGAGGCAGTTGTGACCTGAATGAGGGGGATAAGGGAGGTGCAGAGGGTTTGGGTGGTGATTTGGGGCAGGAGGAGGTGGTGGCCTAGGGCAGGAAGTTGGGGGGATGAAAGGTGTCAGAGGCAGACTCTGGTGGGAAGATGCTTATCTAGGCGGCTCCTGGCCAGCAGGCCTACAGGACCCTGTGGCAGACTCCCTGCCTTCCAGAGCCTCAGGCTACTCAAAACAGCTGGCTGCTCCCTCTGGTTCTCTGCTCTGGGTGTGAGAGGGCATCTTTGCTGCTGCCCCTTCCCCTCAGCAAAATCTCTCAGCTCCTACGGGCCAGAAACCAGCCAATATTTTGCTGGGGGTGAGGGCAATGCACAAAGTCTCCTCCCCCCCCCCCCCGATCACCTGGAGCAGAGAGCTACAGGGAGCAGCCAGCCACTTAAAATGGTGTGGGGCTGTTTTGTGCCTGAGAGGGTTTCCTGTGGTGGCTCAGTGACTGGATCTGACAGCTTGGTGGGCCGAATCTAGCCCATGGGCTGTATGTTGCCTGGCTCTGTTAAAGAGTATAGGACCAAGAACTGATCACTGCAAGACCCCATTAGAAGTACATCCATTCAGTGATGATAATCTGTTTACAGTTACAGTTTGAGACCTATCAGCTAGCTATTTTTAATCCACGTGTGCCATGTTAATTTTATATCATTCTCTTTTTTAAAAACAAAATATCATATGATACCAAGCCAAGTGTCTTACAGAGCTTTAAGCATGTCACATCAACACTATTACCTTTATCTAGTAAACTTGTAATCGCATCAAAAATATATCAAACTAGAGTGAAAGGATCTATTTCCCATAAACCTATGTAGATTTGCATTAACTGTATTACCCTCCCTCCATTCTTTATTAATTGAGTTTCATATCAGCCACTTAATTATCCTGCCTGGGATCAACATTAGCCTGACAGGCCTATAATTACCTGAGTCATCCCATCATTTTGAAAATTGGCACATTAGTTTTCTTCCAGTCTTTTGTAACTTCCCCAGTACTCTATGGGAGTGTCTAGACTACATCCCTCTGTCGGCAGAAGGATGTAAATGAAGGATTTTGAAAGTGCAAATGAAGCCAGGATTTAAATATCCTGCGCTTCATTTGCATAATCACGTAATGGTGCTCTTTCGAAAAAGCGCTATTTTGAAATTGAAACCGCAGTCTAGACGCAGGTTCTTTCGAAAATGGGGCGCTTTTTCAAAAGATCCTGTAAACCTCAAAAGATCCTCATTTTTTGAGGTTTACAGGATCTTTTGAAAAAGCACCCCGTTTTTGAAAGAACCACGTCTAGACTGAGGTTTCAATTTCGAAAGAGAGCTTTTTTGAAAGAGCGCCATTACATGATTATGCAAATGAAGTGCAGGATATTTAAATCCCGGCTTCATCTGCATCCCTCTGCCGACAGAAGGATGTAGTCTAGACGTAGCCTAAGACTTATTGAAAATCAGCATTCTGATGACTCTTTTAAAACTCTTGGATACAAGTAACTAGGATCTGTTTATTTAAAAAATGTCTAATTTTAATAGCTTCTGTTTAACATCCTCCAGAGGCAGCAGTGGAATGGAAAGAGTGTTATCCCACATGATGGGACTATCTGATCTGTTTTTTCCCCAAAAAGCAGAACAGAAATATTGATGGGTCATCTCTGCCTTTTCTATATTATAATTGATAATTTTACCATTTCCAGCTAGCATAGGACAAGCACCATTGTCAACATTCTTTTTGTGCCTAACGCATTTTAGGAACTCCATCTTATTGTCTTTAACTCTGTTGGCCATGGATTGCTCTTGTCTCCTTGGTTGTGGGTCTAATGATTGGCCTCTTGGCCTCTATTCCAGGCTCTGGGAATGAGTGAGATTTAGTGATTACAGCAAGAGATAACTGTGAGCCTGGTTTCTATTCCAAACCCTGCTACTATCTACTAGACATTTCTCTTCTTTCACTTATGTGAGAAGCTGTGCTGGGGAGAGGACTCAACCCACTAGGAAAGGAGGTGACAGGGCAACTTCACCCATCTCCGTTGATGGCCTCATTCAGTTGTGTGGTTTCTCCTGTCAGCTCGGTGCATTCCCAGGGGAGCTGGGATTCTGAGTACCTTTGAATTTCATGAAGCACATGTGGTCCATTCCTTTTAGTCTGGCTACATGCACGTGACAGCTGAATCCTGCCCTCTGTCTTTATCTTCTGTAAATACCAAGAATTCTGTCTCTTTCCTGCATCTTACATTCCCTTTCTTGTCCTATTTAACAGCTTTGCTAGTTTTATTCAGCAGCTGGGAGAAAGGCGATTTGATGAGACTCATCTATTACTGGGGCCACACTGACCTGGATCTTTCATTCTTTTCCCTCTCTCCCCAACGAGCTGCAGTAATAAGAGCTCAACAGCTCTAAAAGCAATCGATTCAGAGACGGTGTGGGGCAATTACCAGCCCGGACGGCTCGGCAGACTTCCAGTAAAATAAATAAAGAAAAGATAAATAAGGTTTTTGGTGCTAGACTGTCCTCTGTTCTACAGGGAGCCTTTTGCTTGGGGAAAAAATAGCCGTGATCTGAGAAGGTGGGGGAGAAGATACTGGGAGCGTGAGACAGAGACAGAGGGCAACAGGCAGACAGAGAGACAAGAATGGCCTGAGTTTCCTCTTACATTTATTTGACACCAGAATAATTCCATTGACTTCAATGAGGTCACTCAGATGAGAATTGGGCCCAAAGGGGGGAAAAAAAACCCAGACAGACACACAGACACTACACGGAGGATCTAAGTGAGGTGTAACAGAGCTGCAGGCAGACAGGCTAAGAAAGATGACAGTGCAGTAACAGAAGCATTAGACAAAAATCAGTGTCTTGTATTAATTTTATATGAGTTTTCTGTGTGAATTCAATGGCAGTGGAAGATGCCTGACATCCGGAGGCTGAAGACCACAGCATAGGCATGGCACAGAAAGCTCTCCCCATTCAAAGAGTCCTGTCAGTGCACTTCAGTGACTACCCGTAAGGATGAAAAAGGAAGGTGGTTTTAACCCAGTTCAGCCCTTTGTCTATTCTCCTGAGACTGCCACAAAAAGGAAATCTATAGTCTAGCAGCCCAGTGTGGGGCTGTCTGCCTCGGTGTTCCCCAGAAAATCCAGCAGTTGATAGGATGTTCTTTGTGCACGTACCTGGCAGAGCCTGATAGTTACTAGGTTTTTATAAAATTCATTTAACCTGGAAAAACTAGCAGGGATCGGATAATGAAAACATTCCCATTCGATTCCCTTTCCATGGAAATCCATAGCACATGCATAGCAACCCCCAGCTATAAGAATGCGTCAAATTCATCTATAGAGCAACTCCACTGAAGTCATGAAATGTCCTAGCCTGTAATTCCAATAGGGAAAGACACAGAAAAAGGAAGTGACTTGCCCAAGGCCACACAGACAGTCAGTAGAAGAACTGGCAATATGCCTTTGGAGTTCCTGTTCTGAGGCCTATGCTCTAATGACTAGACCCTGCTGCCTTCTTAAAGCATGAGGATTACTGCTTAAGACCATGAAGGGGTTTTCATACCACTGCCAGGAAATTCCTCACACTAGCTTCTCAGTCTCAGTCGGGTTCCAATGTTCTGAATCTCAGAGGAGTAGCTGTGTGTCTGTAACTTTAAAAACAAGAAGCAATCCTGTGGCATCTTAGAACCTAACAACTATATTAGATCATGAGCTTTTGTGGGTAAAACGCACTTCATCAGATGAGTTGGAGTGGAAATTACAGAATCCAGGATATATATAACAGCAAAAGCAGTTACCTGTCAATTGTAAGATCAGTGTAAATGAAACTAATTAAGTCTGGTTGGATGTGTCCCATACATAGCATTTGATGTGGAAATGTGAATATCAAAGGTGGAGGAAATTACCTTTGTAGTGCATTAACCAGTTCATATCTTTATTCAAGCCCAAGTTGATAGTGTCAAACTTACACATGAACTCCAGTTCCACTGTCTCCCTCTGTAATTGGGTGATAAAATTCCTTTATAGAAGAATGGCTACTTTTTAAATCCATTGTTGAATGTCCAGGGAGGTTAAAGTGTTCCCCTACAAGTTTATGGGTGTTACCTTTCCTGATATCTCATTTGTGTGCATTTATCTTTTGTTGCAGAGACTGTCCAGTTTGGCCAATACACATAGCAGAGGGGAACTGCTGGAAATGTATGGCATATATCACATTAGAGGATGTGCAGCTGTATGAGCCCCTGATGTTGTGGATTATGTGGTTTAGGTCCTGCGTTGGTGTCACTTATATAGACATGTGGACAGAGTTGTTCTGAGTGCATGGGCAGAGGATAAGGAAATAGACAAATTTCCAAGGCTACTGCTTGGGTATCTCGTATCAGAAGGACCAGTAAATTGTGTCTTCTCTCTGCTGCTGCTGCTGCTGCTGCTGCTGCTGCTACTCCTACTCCTGGAATCAAATGCCATCAATTCCCTGGTGAAATTTTTCTGAGCTATGCAATCAGCCATACCCAGGAACTCTAGACTCTTCCCAAGGGATGTAGTAATGCAATAGCTCCACCTACAGCCCCTCTCCCCAATTCACCCTCTCTCTTCCCAAGGCTGTCAGCTTCACAGCAAGTGGCTCATGCTCCATACCTTCCCCCTCCAGGACCAAGACTAAATGCTCCCATTTATCCAAGTCAAAGCAGAAAGCAAGGGCACAACAGCAACAGCAGCAAGGGGGAGCCCCCCAGCTATTCCTATCACATTTTGAGATGGTCATATAATCCTGGAATGCTGGGAAATAAAAACACTGATCCAAAAATTCAAGGGAGAAGGCACTGGGAGAGATTGCCCATAAAGTCTTTATATTCATTGTCACACTAATGAATTGTCACACTTTATATTCATTGTCACACTAATGCTGCATTTCCCATTATCCTAAGTGTTGCTTATTGGAAGTGATTTTTAATGTCTCTCTTCCTATACTTAGATGCAAAGGAAAATTCTCCCAAATCAAACTGTTTGCATTTGGTTTGCCTGTGTATTTTCCTTCCCTTCCTTTCTATTCCTCATTCTTTTGTGGTCTTGTTCCCCCCATCGCATCCCTCTCTCTTCAAAAGAGTATTTCAGAAAGCAGAAAACTCTCCTCCTCATATCAAAGTCAGAGGCAGCAAACAAGATGTCCCGAGATGGCAGTGCAGCTCAGCAGAACCATCTCTCAAACAAACCTGTCTTGCCACATGGTGCTATACATCAAACAGCTCTCCCCCTCATTCTTGTAACCTCAGGGGCTTTGACTTGGCCCTAAGCAGTAAGTGGAGGTTCCTGAAAGCACCTGACACATTATTATTTATGGGAAAGAGGAAATGTAAACTTTGTTTGGTGCCAGTAAGAACTGTCTGAGGAAAACAAAGGCACCTGCTATCTTAGGCTACATCTACACTAGACACCACTGTAAGATCTCTCATGTAGTCCCTCCATGCTGATGAGAGAGAGCTCTCCCATCGAAATAACTGAACCACCTCCAGTCAGCAGAGGTTGTGGGAGCAGCTCTCCTGTCAAAATAATTCTGTGCACACTATCACTCACACTGACAAAACTTTTTCTGCTCAGGAGAGTGTTTTTCCAGACCCCTATATGACATAAGGTTTGCCAACATAAGTGGTAGGGTGGACACGGCCTTAGATTGAGCACAATGTCCAGAATGGCCTTACTTTCTGGTGAAGGCAATGTGGCCCACATGGCTCTGATACCAAGCCAGTACAGGGTGACTGTAGACAATGGCTGGAGATCGCTACACTCATTACCTTTAGTGCTGTGTTTAAAAAGCTTTGTACAGAGAGGTGCATTTTTTGTTCTTTATCAACTTCCAGAAACAAACATTTCAGCTTCACACGAACACTGGTGCCTACAGCTGCTAAAACAATGGAATTTATTCTCACTCTTCAATTTTTAAAGTTAATTAAGCAGCACTGAAAGGCACAAATGAGCACAGACTAGCAGAAGTGCCAAGATCACACCAGCAATATGCTAGAATCACCACATGGAATGTGCAAGGGTACCCTCAACTAGAGATGTTCCTTGGCTCTTGCATTAGTTTTTGAATAGTTGGCTCTTGCCTGTTCAACAATAGTCATGCCTGATCCCTGCACTTTTGCTGGTAAGAAGCTCTCAGCAGCAGTGCAAATTTCCCTCCAAATATCCTACCTCTATGCCTGCATCCTGTCATGAAGACACAGAACATCTCCAGGAGAGGGCAGGGCCTAGCCTCTGTGGCCCCTTTGGTGAATGACCTTTCTGCTGAGTCCACCAATAAGGGGGCTAACAATTATAGTAGTTTTTGTGCCATTGACATACATCCAGTAGCAAATGGCTGACACTAAACCATCAGCTTATTCCACATGGATGGCAACCAAACAGTTGGAAAAGAGGCAGAAACTATCAGTGGCCATTACCAACCCAGACTCAGGAAAGAGCACCTGTTACTTAATCACCAGTTTTCCTTGGAGGCTACCCATCCAAACACAAATGATTCCAACCTGTTTGGACATAATTTACTGAACCAACGTTCCCCACCCTTGTGTTTTCCCCCTTCTCTAGCCCTCAGAGGCAGAAGCAGCAGGAGAGCTCTGAGTTTTAAAAAGTGAATCATAAAAGTTGAGCCTGCTGACTTGGGTTTGGATTATCGACGGGGAAGGTTGATGAATAGTCTTGGCTTGAGTGATAAACTCAGATATCAGAGAGTAAATCTAGTGGAAAAGAAAATCTATCTGTCATTCTCAGTTGTAGCTGCAGAGGCTGTTATTGGCAGCTGGGATTTATTTTCTTAATTCTAAGCAACTCACAGCTCCCCTCTTCACCCACACATATGCACACCCCCCCTCCCATGGGCAGTATGTTGGCTTATTTCATTAAAAGGCAAATATTTGCACTCGGCTTTACCTTCTCTCCTGGGTATACATTTTTTCCCTACCTATATACACTCTTGTCATCTCATGCACCATGCAGAGCAATGCGCACAGCCTCTGTCCTTTGGCCAAAGTCAAACAGAAGTACAACTAGAGTCAAACTCTGGAAACAGCCAAGCTTACTGCATTGGACTCATAAGAGATGTACACTCCTCAGCCATATTCCACTTCAGGACTGCACAAGGGGGGCTGAATCCGGCACTCCTTATTTCATGGGAGTTTTGATAGGACATGAGTTGCAGGATCATGCCCACGTATCTACTGAAACGTTAAGCCATCAGCTCTACTTGGATGGGGACCTCTCAAGTTGTGTTTATTTATTGGGCTCAGAAACATCCATCTGCGACAGGCACTTGTGGCAGTAATTGAGCAGTCTAACTGCAGGCATCTGAAAAACACCACAGTCTAGAAGTGCTGGCCTGTGTCCAGAGACTTGCGACTCTCAGGAAATTTCAACAGCCAACAAATATATTGTATTTTCCTCCATGACTTCCCTGTTCTCCCCTCACCATTACCCTGTAGGCAGCTGCTATAAAAGCCCACTCAGTTATATGCCATGATGAAAAAGCCCACAGCACCAGCAAAGGGTTAGGAATCAGAACTGGGTGAATAATGAAAAAATGCTTAGCAATTATGGACTAGTTTTTCAAAGGATTCACTTTGTTTGCAGTCATGTTCTTTCTTTTTTTCATGGACTTTTGAGTATTCAGGTCTTGTGTCCATAGAAGCTTATGTTGTGCAAATTTCAAAGTGGGGCACACACATATTTGTTCTGGAAATATTCCCCTACTCATTCAATCAGAGAACAGAAACAATGACATGCGACTTTTCCAACCAACTATACCTAAGCAATCCAGCTCAGATTTCAAATATTTGTATATAAGCCGGAGTAAAAAGTAATAACAATTGGAATTTTACAATATACAGTCAAGTAAATGTGAATAACAATGCTCAGGAATCCCCATCTGTTGGTGGATATTTCATGAGCAGAAACAGAAACAATATGTATGAAATAGCTTATTAGTTGTGAATTGTTCCCCCTGCTTCTAGAATCAAGCACAATTTGACTGAATTTACAAATCCCTCATTCATGTATTGAACTCAGTACAATTCCTGAGATTTGCCAACCTCTGTGTTGTCGTGGCAGCTGTCTTATTACTGCCAGCTACTAGGGATGTAAAATCCCGTTTAATCAGTCAACTGATTAAATGTTACAGTTAACCGATTAAGTGGGATACCACGCGTGGGGGTGGCGGGGCTGCTGGCTACTCACCCCATGGAGCTTCCAACTCCCACCCCCTGGGACTCCCAGTTAACCAGCAGGCCTCATCCAGTAAAGGTGATGCTTACCAGGTAACCAGTTACCTGTTCACATCCCTACCAGCTACACCTTAGTCAAACATGTTGCACTCCAACCTCCTCCCTCTGTTGCCTACAGATGCTAGAACTCATTCAGCCTGCTATTAAAGCACATTCAGGAACTTTGCTGAGCTGTGGAACAGATTCCCTCATTGCACTAACAGGTAGCCTAACAAAGGACTTCAACACAGAACGTAAAGAGCCACCAAGTTGCAGAAGTGACCTATTATCCGCCTGGCTGGGAAGACTCAATGCCTCCTCACCACAAATTCTGTAAGAAACTGGAGTCTGTGTATCTCTGCTGAAATATAAGAACCAGCCATGGAATAATCACGTCCAGTCTCTTGTCTCTGCAAAGACCCATTGTGGTACCTATTTCTGCAATACTATACCAGAATGAGATTTCTGACCTATTATATACCCTAATATTTATCCACTTTAAATATGTCACCTTTTAATTTGATTGTGTGATTCCTTAGCCTTACATATAGGAGCTCAGCTGGCCTTCTTGACACTATCCCCTCTTTCAATGATCTCTAGAATATCTCCTATTATTCAGCTCCTTTCCCACATAAAAAGCCTAGCTTTGTTTCATATCTTCTTACACAATACCCCCCTTCAGCCTCTACTCATTTTCATTGCCCTTCTCTAGACCTTTTCTATTTCTGCCATTTTTTTTTTTACGATGAAACCCCTCTCACACAGCTTTGTTCTGAAAACACCTTTACCACCAGATTTTTAAAGGAAGATCACCTGGGTGCTCCTTCGTGACCTGCAACTGAGCAGGTAGGGGAATCTCAAAGGGCAAATCCCAGGCACACTGGGAGTCGGAAGGAGCACCATGGAGCTTGCATCTGTGTAACAAGATCACTGTGTGGCACTTTGGTTTAGAACACTGAACAGATAGGAGGAAATGAAACCTACATTGTTGGGAGAATAGTAGATATTTAAAATGTCTTCAACTTTTTGGTAATAGGATCTCTGCAGCACACACTGTAGCTGAGGGGCAAGGCCCCTGGTCCTACTGCTGAGTTGGAGATGGACTGGTGGCAGAGATGAGCAAATCAATTTGTATATAACAAGAAGGGACCTGAACTTTTGGCACAAACTGTAACTGAGATTTTGTTTTTAGATTCCAACAAGCTTGATTAAAGTGCTTGTTTGTTTGTTTCTTTGTGTTTGGGGAAGGGATGTATACTTTTTGCAGCTGAGTTTGAAAGATCAAAAATGTGATTCATGAGATTCCAGCCCAGTGTTTCTGGACAGAAGGGATGAATGTCCTACCCTTATTATTGATAATTATTGAATGTTTATATTGCCTTAATATCTAAACACCAACTAGTTTGGAGCCCTTTTGGGCTAGGCAGTGGACAAACATTACAGTGGTATCCCCTACCACAAAGAGCTTACAAAGGAAAAGACATAACAGATGGATGAGAAAAACACATGGGTCATAGTGTAGGGCAGGGGTTGGGAACTGGGACTGCAGCTTGCCTGGTCCCGGCCCCTGAAGCTCAGGGCTCTCCTGCCAAATGTCAGGGAGCCCATGCTGACACTCCAGCCCTGTGGCCTTGTCAAGGCTGTTCCCCAGTCTGGCATGACGAATGCAGAAGAAGGGGCCTGCAAGAACACTCCAAAACCTTGCCTCTACAGGCTCTGGTATAAAAACTCCCCCCTCCCAAATCCTAATACCCAGAGTTTGGGGAATCTGCTGCCACCACCCAAGTAATTCCAAGAAAACCTGGGAAGAGATCACTCGGGAAATCTCCTCACTAAGGTAAAACTCTCCCTCTAGCCCAACCTCTGTTTTGCTTGGAGTTGGGAAAAACAGAGGGAATTCACAGACAGCAATGGACTCTGCCCTTGTAACTAGATACTGAGTCCTAAGGACACAGCAATCAACCAATCCCAGTTAATTAGAAAAGAAAAGAATCCTTTATTATCAAAACAAAACTACAGTTGCAAGCATTGTAAAGTGGCTAGATAGAAAGAGCCACCAATTCATATAGATACTCAGGGAAACCCCCTGGCTAAAACTTAGTTACAAAGAAAAAAACCCGCAATCAACAGCTCAGACATTATTTCCAAATTCCCAAACAAGGAAAACAACAAATCCTGATGGACTATCTAAACTTTTCCCTACTTACACATTTTAAGAAGTCTGTTCTTGGAGAGAGAAGTGTCTCCTACCTCCCTCAGTCTTGGATGAAACTGCTCTGCCTCTCAAACACAGAAGAGAGAGAAAAACACCTGCATTGTTATTGGCTGACCACTCGATACCTAGGGGTTAACTAATGTACAGGAGACATTAGTTAACCCCTTAGTCACTGGGTGCTGGTCAGCACTCCTGATTATGACAGGCCTCCTCCCCCCTGTGTGGCTAGAGCACCAGTGCTGGCTCCCCACTGTAGGGGAGGGAGCTCTGAGCCTCATGGGCCGAAGGCAGGCAAGCTAGATTTGGCTCCAACTCACGGGCTATGCCTGGTGGGGGAAGGAAGTGGCTCTGTGTGCTGCTGTTCCTCTTCCCCATGGCTGGGGCAATAGCAATGAGGAGAAGTGCTGCCTGGACTCTTTCCCTCTGCCTCTCTCTAACTGGCCAGAATCACAGCCAATGGGAGCAGCAGAGAGCAGTGCCTGGGAGTGGGGGGACATGGAGCCATGTGTGTCCCCTAGTAAGCTCTCCACCATAGCCCAGACTCCGCATCTCCAGCTTTCCCCTGCACCTCCCCTCCCACCCAGACCACCTAACCCCAGCCCACTCGTGCACCCTCCCTCCCTCCTGCCCAGACCCTGCACCCCCACTCCACTCTTGCACCCTACCTCCTGCCCAACCCTGCCATCCCCAGCCCACTCCTGCACCTTCTCTCCTTCCCAGACCCCACACCCACACTCTGCTTCTGCACCCTACCTCCTGCTTAGCCCTCCCACTCCCAGCGCACTAATGTACTCTACCACACTCTCACACCCCATGCCCAATTCCCAGCAGACCCCTCCCATATACTGAACCCCTTGTTTTTGGCCTACCCCAGAGCATAGAGGAGTCCCCAAAAATCTACCAGGCTCTGGGGCTGGTGTGCAGGGAGTGTCTTTCTTTCTGCTTCTCAGTTGGAGGCCATGTCACAGGTTTTGTTTGTTTATTTTGCACTGCTTCTCCTCACTTTTGTGTGGGTCCCCAACTGATTTTTCTATGTGTCATTGCCCACCAACTCATAAAGGTTCCCCATTCCTGATGTAGGTAAAAGTATTTAAGGACTGGAACAAATTACTTAGGGAGATTGTGGCATCTCCATCACTGTCGGCTTTGAAGAACAGATTAGACAAAACACACCTGTCAGGGATGGTAGATAATACTTAGTCCTGCCTCAGTGCAGGGATGTAGAGGAGGAGACCTAGTGGGGGCCCTTTCATTTCTATGCTTCTATGGAATAACACAAATAGAAGATTGTGACCAGTTCTTAGTTAATCAGGAGCACTGATGCTGAAGACCCTCCCCCTCCTCTCCCAGTTCCATCTCTCTCCCAAGTACCAACTGAGCTATCTCCCAGCCTCTTTACCATCTTCCGAAGTGCCCTTCCCCTCTCACCCCAATGGGAGAAAAACTTCTAAAAACCCCACCTACCTCTTCTCATCAATCAGGTGTCCTCTCTAGCAAACAGCATCTCCAATGCCATGCCTGAATGGTCCCAACCTCAGCCTCTGGTGTTTCAGCCTGCCTGCCAACCATCTGCCACTCCTTGACATGAGAAAGGGCCAGTAACTGGAAGTGGCAGGAGGTAGAGTACATGGGCTGTGTTCTCATCTTGGGGGAGGGCAGAGTGGTACTGGTTTGCTCCGAAGTCCAAGTGTCCTTTCATTGCACACCAAGGCCCCCTTCCAGCCTCTCCCACTGGAAATGAGCCAGTCCAAATGGCTTAGAACACATTAGGACTGCCTAACATTCATGCAAACAACTAGGTGTTTATCTGAAGTGAACTCATCTCTGAACTTTGATGCTCACTAGAGCTTGAAGGGAAAGTAAATTCAACTTAAAAAAATGAAGTTTTGGGAGGGAAAATCATCCCCAGTTAGGGAAGAAAGCCAAACCCTCAGTCTCTACAGAAATGAAATTCCACAATATTGGTTTCAGGAACACCCAAATGTTGGGCTCCCAAGTGCCAGGACAACCCACCTGGCAAGTTGCTGAGGAGCCAAGAACCCAGAAGCCTGAGCTCCCAAGCTTCCCATTAGGCAAGCTGCTGAGGAGGCAGGCAGGTGGGTGAACTGGCAGAAAACCAGGCAGATTTCCATTGGAAATTTGCCTAATTTCTTTGGAAAGATTTGTCATGAATGACACATTTCCACAGAACTGTTTGCTTTCAAGAAATCGGCATTTTCTGACAGAAAACATTCTGTTGGTAAGTTTCAAACCAGCTCACTCACCCTTCACTCTATATATTAGTAGCCACACTGGCATTGACAAACACATAGACATATGCCTCCCTGCAGCCTCCAACCATGCAATGCTTTGATGTCTGCATGGGGAGGGCTATAACTGTTTAAGGGATACACGTGTGACACAGCCTCAGGGATGCTGCACCTGCTGAAAGGGCTGGAGAGCTGCCAAATATCCTCCTCTTGGAAAAGTCATTTTTTAGTAGCTGCTAATTCCAGACAGAGGTGCATGTTCTTCATGCTTGGCTGTGTCCTCTCTGCATTCTCAAAGAACAAGAGGAGAGAGGAACAGGGGAGAGAGTTGTGGTGCTTAATAGAAAAGATCCCCAACAAGCTCCTTACAAAGGAATGAGAGAGGGAAGGAAGAATCCCAGTGTAGCAGGCTGAGATTTTAAGCTTGCGTCTCCAAATTGGCCCTTTAAAATACTCCTGCCCAGCCCTATGCCTACTGTCTGTGAAGCCTCTCGTACAAACCAAGCTTGAAACAAAAATCTCCCTAACAAAACAACCTTTTGTTTCAAGGCATATCTGCTGGAGAGGGGGCAATTTTCCTAGTGCTCCTTCATTGTTTGAAGGCAGAGTTAACACAATTCAGCCTCATTCTCCCTGGCCTAGGAAGACTAGCAATGCCTCTTGCCTTTAATGAGGAAAGAGGCAGATTATATGGTGCCCTCCTCCCCAGAAATTGATACCACACTTCACTCTTCACTACAAGGCTCCTGAGCCCTAAAAGGAACAATAATGTTGTGTCCTGACTGAATAGGATCTTCATGAAAGAATCACACATAAACCCACTTACTGTATAGAGTTTCAAATTAAGATACCACACACCACTTATTAAATCCTGCAGATCACAGAACACAACCTGCAGCTTCTCTAACCCTAACTGAACTCAACTCTCAGGTAAAAACCCCAAACCTGGAATAGATGAGCACTCCCCCAGCTACTATACTCAATATACTCTATAAACAACCTGGCACAAATTACAGAATTAATTTTCCATAAACACTATAAAGAACTTGGGGGTGGAAGTCAAGCTGTAAGGGCCACTAAAAGGTATTTAGTCACCTAAACATCTATCAAAATCTGTCCGTTACCCCAGGATCCCTTCTCCTCTCTCAGCATCTGCCTTTGGCATTCCTAGCATCTCTAGTTGTCCTAGAATGTAGTGGCCTGACCCCTGTGACTTCCCCCTCTGTCCATAAAGACTCTGTGTATCCCATTACAGGGAGGAATAGGGAACTGGGGTTGGAGGAGAGTGAGAAAGGAGGCAGCTTAGAACTATTTGTTATTTGCCACAAATTGCAGTAAATTCAGAAGTCAATAGCAAAGAAAAAGTGCAATTCAAGCATTTTTAAAATCTGGCCTACACTCCTCTCTGCTATACATTGCTAATCCTCAGTATACGAAATCCCAGCATCTACTTTAATGCTATTGCTTAGCAATTAATCATACCAATTATTTCTCCCAATACACCAGTGAAGCAAGTGTTAAAATACCTATTTTTATAGATGGAGATACGGAGGGAGAGAAATTAAGTGACTTGCTCAAGGCCCTAGAGCCAGCAATGGAACTCAATAGTCTCTACCTCTCTCATTCCTGTGCTCAGGAATTGGAACATTACTCTGCATCTGTCCCCAGAGCCCCCTTAGTAGCTCAAAAAACATTTGGGCACCAGGAAATAATAAACATGATGGGAGAAATTAGAATATCCTTGAATGATATTCCAGCAGTCAGTGAATAATCCCACCACAAAAGTGACTTTAAGTATTCGGAGCAAGAGGTACTGCATTTGGAGAGAGCTCCCCACAGACCTGGGTTTTTAGGATCATGGACTGGGGCTGGAGAATCATGGCTGTAAAAAACAAAACCTATGTGTAAAGGAATCATGTCAATCTCTAATGGTCCCTGTGCACAGTGCTCAAACCTGCATTAATGAGCATGTAGGAAGAGGAGCCAAATCTAGCACATCATCCAATCAAAGTGATGTCAAGGTTTCAGGGGGAGTGAAGTAGGAAAGAGTAAAGGAGGAAAATGGAGATGATCCCATAAGACTCCTCCAGAATTAATAAATAAAATTAAATCTCATATCTTTGGTGCTTGGGGATACAAGTTCTCAGCAAGCAACATACAGGGAAATGGCAGTGAAATTACTGTCTAGCTAACAGAGTTACCTTGTGTTTTGGCCCCTGTGGCAGTGAAATGTCTCCTTACCCTATAATAGGGGAGCTGAAGCAGGGATAACATGATAAATGGACACTGATTTGTAGAGTAAACTGATTAATCTGTGTTTCATTTTCATCTCTTGAGAGAAGGAAGGGAGACTCACTCTGTGATATAGACTCTTCCTGTTCCTGCTGCACCCCACTCAGGACCGAAAACACATGCCTTACCCAGAGGTAGTGGAAACTCTATTGTGGGACCCTGCTCTACCAGCACACAGACACACACTGCAGGTGATTCTAGATACACCTCAATGGGCCAAATGTATTTCTTGTTATCAAAGGGAGTTACAAGTAGAGTTAACGAATTGTTTTCAGCTCAGTGTTCCAAATGAATTTTTTTTAATGTAGCTAGTTTTAAACAAATGCTGAATATTTCTGTTTCTTGATGACATGACAAATTGAAAAAAAATTCTTCTGTGACAAATGAAATGCTTCAAATGTTGATTTGAAGTAACATTTTGAAAAGAAATCTTGTTTCAAACTGATGTTTCGATTAAAAAATGTTTCCAATTGATGCTTCATTTTAAAAATGGTAATTTGAAATGAAATGTCAACAAATTGTGCCAACATTTTGGTGAAATTGTTTTCAGCTTAAACTATTCACCAAATGTGACCTGAGTTCATAAATTTTTGGTGCCCTAAATAATCTTTTTTTTTTTTCACACAGATCTGTTTATAACCAGGAATAAATTTAATCTTGTGGGCTAATTTTGAACCTCTGCTCTCAGATTTCATTCCACCTGCATGGCACTGAGGTAAAAATTGATCTAAAGAGATTTCACCTCTCTCCCATTACCCAACCTCGCCCTTCAAGCCTAACCCTAAATTCAGTAAAATTCCTCCTGATTTTAGGTAACTGCTAAAAAATTCGTTCCCTCTGAAAAAATCTGTGAGTAACTTTCAGGCCATAGGCCTCAGCTTCTGCTTGCACCTGAGGGGGAGGGGAAAGGGGAGAACAGCTAGTCCTATCAGGACTTTAATGCCCACCTCTCATTATCATCTGTCTGTATAAACTCTCTCAGGCTCTGATAATGGATGATACAGTGCAATCTGGCAGTGTCACATCATTCACACACCATTACCTACTGTGAACTCTTTGTGGCAAGGGCTGTTGATCTGCAAAGTGCATGTACCGTGCTAGCACAAGGGGGTGTTGATTTGTGCTTGGGGCTTGCAGGCACTACTTGTTCATCATTATCATAACCTCCCTCCCCAATCCCTCCATTCCTCTCCTCCTCCCACTGTCAGATTCCTCCTTCTAGGTCAGGAATATCTAAATTTTCTCATCTACTAAGTTCCCCTTCCAAATGCTGCCTCAAAACCCATCTTGTCAGGCAATCCTTCTTTGGATCATTTCCTCATTAATAACTCCTAGGCCCCCCTTTTCCCAGACCACTGCCCTTTCTCCTCTTTTTGTTTACATTGTAAGCTCTTTGGGAAAGCAAATGTGTTTTATTGTATCTATGATCAAGCAAACGTATGGTACCATAGAAATGTTTAATAGCATAATAAATATTCATCAAATGAATAATACCACTATCAGTCCTAATGCATGGTCCATTCCCCTTCGCCTCTCTGGCACTGATATTACTACCTAGGATAGAGGTGGGCAATAAGTTTTGAAGGAGCGCCACTTTGGGAACTTCTAAAATGGCCAGGAGACTTCACCGCCCACCGACCCAGATTGTCCTGTGTATGGGGGAGCACATGAAGTCTTAGCACTCCACCCCACCCCACCCTCACCCTGCCAGGGACATGCAGCACCTAGAGAGACCTGCCAGATGTTTTGAACAGCTGGTGGTTCCCTCTGGTGCCATGTGCCCCAGCAGCAGGGAGAGACTCTGCATGCTCTCTCATTCCCAGGTCTCAATTGGCCTGGGTGGGGGGAGCGGCAGGGTGGCCATGGGCCAGGAGTCCTTTCAATTGCTGCTATTTAAAGGGTTCACTCTTTCCCGGCAGCTGCTACCACATTGCCTGGTAGCCACCCGGAAGGTGCAAGCCCTTTAAATAGCAGCAACTGAAAGGGCTCGTGCCTCCCCGGTGGCTCACAGGCAACACATTAGTGGTGGTGCGGGAGTTGCCGCGGGCCAGATCAAAGTGCTTGGCAGGCCGGATCCGGCCCACTGACAGCCTTTTCCCCAGTCCTGGCCTGGGGTGTAATGTTTTTAGCATGAAACCAAACACAGGAAAGAATGAACCAAGAAAGGGAAATGCAGCCTGCTGCCCTGCTAAAGAGCAAAGTAACAACCTTCTCTCTGGAGATTTCAAGTAATGAATGCCTATTTTAATTGAAGCCGCAGCTGATGTGTGAGCTCCAAATGGGCCTCCCTCTCTCTCTTTCTCTCTCTAGATGATGCTGTGCAGGAAAGAGCTTTTAAATCAGTCAGTGAGCATAATGAACTTCAATTTCCCTTCAACAAGGACAAAATTACAAACGTGCACTTCACTTCCAGACAATTAATTAATTTGTTTACACAATTTCTTTGCTTTGTTTTACTTTCCTGATTCCCTCCACCCCCAGTCCTCCAAGCTTTCTAAATCTCCAAGGTGTAGGATTAGCTTTTGACAATTCCCTCTTCTTTGAGGCACAAGGGAACTGAATTTGAGGGGTGGATTTACCGAGGAACAGAATGATTATGTGGCAAGGGGTGGAAAGGAGAGGTCTATAAAATTAGCTTGGGGTTCCTTTCTAATCTTAACGGGGACACCAATCCTTGAAGTAAATAAGAACCATGCAGCACGGGTATTTCATTGTTATTAGTACAGACAATGGGTGCACTTAAAAGGCTGTTGCCACTTGGAGATTTTCACCCCATCCACAAGATAAGATTTTCTTCATAGGCTGAATCCTCATTAAACTGAGGAGACCCTCACCCAGATCATTACATCAATTGTGGAGACCCACCCACTTCCAGAACCAAAGACCAATCCATTCTCCTTATCTCATTATGCAGCCAAAACCAGAAGAGACCCACACAATAATCCACACCAGAGCCTGTGGCTGCAGGACAGTTTGTCCACTTGTGTTGCCAACAAAAGCTGTTGGGCAACTTGCCTCTCGCTATTGTTAATGGTAGAAACAGGTGTCAGGTTTGGGAGTCAAACAGAGGCGGCATAATGAGGTGCTGGGGAGGAGTAATCATGGTGCATGGAGTGGAACCAAGCTATGGGATGGAAGGACTAATGGATTTCATATGGTGTGTCAGAATTCGTGTATTTTTTCCAGGGGGTGGAGTATATGTCACCCAGTGAGTGCCACATTTCTCATTGGCTGAGTCTTAGTCCTGCTGTATTACTATAGAATTACTATAAGAATCACATAACAATGGCCATACTGAGTCAGACCAAAGGCCTATCTAGCCTAGTGTCCTGCCTTCCAACAGTGGCCAATCCTAGATGCCCCAAGAGGGAATGAATAGAACAGGTAACCATCAAGTGATCCATCCCCTGTCAACCATTCCCAGCCTCTGACAGAGGCTAGGGACACCATTCCTATCCATCCTGGCTAATAGCCATTGATTAACCTAACCTCCATGAATGTATCTAGTTCTTTTTTGAACCCTGTTAAAGTCATGGCCTTCACAAGGAGTTCCACAGGCTGAATGTGCATTGTGAGAAGAAGTACTGCCTTTTGTTTGTTTTAAACCTGCTACATATTAATTTCATTTGGTGACCCCTAGTTCTTATGTTAGGAGAACAAGTAAATAACTTTTTCTTATTCGCTTTTTCCACATAAGTCATGATTTTATAGACCTGTATCACATCCCCCCTTAGTCTCCCCTTTTCTAAAGTCCCAGTCTTTTTCATCTCTCTTCATATGGGACCCGTTCCAAAACCCTAATCATTTTGTTGCCTTTTTCTGAACTTTTTCCAACACTAAGCTATGTTTTCTCTAATCTTTTCCATCAATGTGAACATTTTTTTCCATCCATGTGCAGAATACATTTTTATGTGCACCAAGGCATGTGTTAATATGCACCACACAAAACCTGATGGTGGGCACTCTGTTAATCAGCTGGGTGGCATTGGAATCTCTCCTGAGTACACACACAAGTGCATGACTTACAGGGAACACTGATGCCAATATATCTTTTTTGAGATGAGGTGAGCACATCTGTATGCAGTATTCAAAATGTGGGCGTACCATGGATTTATACGGAGGCAATAAGATATCCTCTGTCTTATTCTCTATCCCTTTTTCAATGATTCTTAACATTCTATTTGCTTTTTTGACTGCCGCTGCTCATTGAGTTTTTAGAAAACTATCCACGACTAAGATCTCTCTTGAGCAGTAATAGCTAATTTAGTCCCCATCATTTTGTACATATAGTTGGGATCGTGTTTTCCAATATGCATTACTTTGCATTTATCAACATTAAAATTCATTTGCCATTTTGCTGCCCAGTCACCTAGTTTTGTGAGATCCTTTGGAAGCTCTTCACAATGTGCTTTGGCCATAACTATCTTGAGCAGTTTAGTATCATCTGCAAATTTTGCCACCTCACTGTTTACTCCTTTTTCCAGGTCACTTATGAAAATGTTGAATAGGACTAGTTTCAGTTCGGACCCCTGCAGGACATCACTAGTTATCTTTCTCCATTCTGAAAACTGACCATTTATTCCTACCCTTTGTTTCCTTTTAACCTCCCATGAATTGGTAACTTTTAACCAGTTATCAATCCATGAGAGGACCTTCCCTCTTATCCCATGACTTTACATATGACCCTTTAGTGAGGAACTTTGTCAGAGGCTTTCTGGAAATCTAAGTATGCTATATCCACTGGATGCCCCTGGTCCACATATTTGTTGATATACTCAAAGAACTCTAGTAGATTAGGAAGGCATGATTTCCCTTTACAGAAACCATGTTGACTATTTCCCATCTATATGTCTGACAATTCTGTTCTTCACTAGTATCAACTAATTTGCCCAGTACTGATGTTAGACTTACCGGTCTCTTATTGCCAGGATCATCTCTAGAGCCCTTTTTAAAGATTGGCATCATGTTAGCTATCTTCTAGTCACTGGGTACAGAAGATGATTTAAAGGATAGGTTACAGACTACAGTTAGTAGTTCTGCAATTTCACATTTGAGTTCTTTCAGAACGCTTGGGTGAATGCCATCTGGCCCTGGTGACTTGTTACTATTTACTTTATCAGTTTGTTCCAAAATCTCCTCTAATGACACCTCAGTCTGGGACAATTCCTCAGATTTGTCACCTAAAGAGAATGGCTCAGGTTTGGAAATCTCCCCAACCATGAAGACCGATACAAAGGATTCATCTGGTTTCTCCACAATGACCATTTCATCCTGGAGTGCTCCTTTAGCATCTTGATCATCCAATGGTCCCAGTGGCTGTTTAGCTTCCTGCTTCTGATGTACTTAAAAAAACATTTTGCTATTACATTTTGCGGTTTTGGTAAGCTGTTTTTCAAATTCCTTTTTGGTTTTCCTAATTATATTTTACATACTTTATCTATATACCCCCCAACTGGCATTTTATTCTGATTTCATTGCTGGTGGTGCAAATTTGAGACAATTCCACTTAAATCAATAGATTTGACAAAGCATCTTATGTTTACTTGTGCTTAAAACTGAAGCTTATTTATGGACATTGCTGAGCCATTTATAAATGTAATATATTTTTCTTTTATTAATATACAAATACTAGTGAAAATTAGACTGGTGACCTCTCTGTATCCGCAGAACAGGCAACAAGTCTGAAAGCTTCCCTCACATTGCACGAGCAACGTGTCTCCTCACAGTGACCTGGAAAGGACTGGGACTTCAATGTCCATTTAGTCTTTGGTCTCTGCTGAGATTCCCAACAGTAGAGTGATTTGTGTGTGTGTGTGTGTGTGTGTGTGTTGGCACTAGTCCACTAGGGAATGGATTGAGACCCAGCAACTCATTTCACACCGTGTACTGAGTTGTTACTACATGGTAAAATCCATCTTAAATGCTGCTTACTTATTTATGAGCCAGATCCTCAATTCTGATTCCATTTTCACTCAGTCCTTATTCTGTCAGGCTTTCCAATGGAATAAAAGCTGACCAAGGACTTCAGGATTTAGCTCACAAGTCTTTATAAGTAAGGAGAACACCCACTAATGTATCAGTATAGATCTCCAGGTGCAGCATGGCTGCTCCACATGTACCCTGATGGGAAAATCTGTATTGTTCATCCCAAGAGAATTACTCAGCAAAAGTGTATTCTTGCAGTGATTGCACAGAGCTGACAGAGGGACTTATATACCTCACACTCTCACTGCTGTTGGCACATCCAGGGATTGGTGCATTGAAAAGGGAGCATGGTCAGCTAGAATGCTGCATAGCATGAATAGGTACAATAAATGAATTCACTGGCATTGAAGTTATAGAAAACAGAACCAAATACTACAAAGTGTTTGTAGAATGGACATATTATTTTACTGTTATTAATTTAAGTTGCAAATTGTTAGCAATTTCTTTGATTATAAGTTTACAGAGACCCTTAAACTGCAGCTGATGGAACAGCTAGAACAGATGGACAAAGCGGATGTAATAGCCTCTTGCACCCTACATAATATCAGGACCCTTGGCCAAGAGACAAACTGTCACAGCTCTCTCATATCCCAGTATGTTCGGGCACATCAGTGTGAGTTTGCAGACTGAAAAAAATGCTACATGACCTAACCTGCTTTTATAAAATGAGGTGTGCACAGAGCTCATCTGCAATGCAATGCTTCATAACAACTGGGCTAGTGCACACATAGTGGGGCTTTTGGAATCAGTTTGATCATTTTGAAGATATGATTTCGTGGAGAAGGAGAGTAAACGGTTCAGAGTGAATTCGGTGTTCATATACTGTGAGAGATTGAAAGCAATGGATAGAATGCGGCAGAGAGTGAATAGGCTTTGTAAGCTTCTTCTTACCATCCTCTGTCTAGCTGTGTGAATGCACCTAATTGCTGATATGCAGAACTGCTATATTATACCTGGGCCCTTGCAACTCTGCCAATGCACTCCAGTCCTTGATGTTGCAGACTTCTCAATGCACATCAGTTCCTCCCAACTCCTCCATCACAATCCTGGGGCTTCTCTTGTGTTATGCTGAACTACAGTGATTTTCTGAAATAGGTAATTGTTCAGTAGGGGTATGTTTACACTACAAAGTTAATTCGAAATAACAGCAGTTATTTCGAATTAACTTTAATAGCGTCTACACAGGCAAACCGCTATTTCGAAATAAATTCGAAATAGTGGAGCCCTTATTTCGAATTTGGTAAACCTCATTCTACGAAGAGTAACACCAAATTTGAAACAGCTATTTCGAATTAAGTGCTGTGTAGACACTTAATTCGAAATAGGGGGCCTCCAGCCCTTCCCAGGGAGCCCTGGTGGCCACTCTGGGCACAACCAGGAAAGCTTACTCTCCTCTCCCCCAGCCCCAGAGCTATTAAAGGGGTAGACCCTGGCCACAGTGTCTGTGCCAGCTCCAAGCCTGCCAGCCCAGAGCCAGCAGTGGCCACTCGGGCCCCTGACCCAGTGACCCCAAAACATGAGCCAGCAAGCCACTGGCAGCCAGCTCTCCACCGCTCCCCAGGAGCAGTCTGCCAGCTCCCAGGACCCTGCCAGGGCCCGGAGAAGGTGGGTGTCTTCCTGGTCCAGGGTGGAGATCATGGACCTTATTCAGGTTTGGGGGGATGCCCCCAACATCCATGATCTCCACACTAGATGGAGGAATGCGGCCGTCTATGGCAGGATAGCTGCCAACCTGGCCACCAAAGGCCACATGCAAACCCAGGAGCAGGTTAGCATGAAAGTCAGGTTGGTCCGGTGAGACCCGCAACCCTGGGCCCTGAGCTTCCCCTCCCCCTTCTTCCCCTTGCTTCCCCCTTCCAGCTCCCTCCTCCCAGGTTTCCCCCTCCCCTCTTCCACCCTCTCTCTTCCCCTCTCCCACCTCCTTTTCCCAGTCTCCTCAGAGGTTCTCCCCCCCCAGTTTTGTTCAATAAACCCAGTTTCTATTTTTGAACATACATATCTTTTATTTGACATCAGGAAGGGGGGCTAGGGAGGGGTAAGTGGAAGGATGTGTGGGAGGAATGGGGCACGAGCCCCCTGTGGGAGGACCGTGGAGGCTCTAAGGGCTTCTCGGGGTGGACGCTTTCCCTCAGGGCCTCCTGGATCCTGACAGCCCCCCGATGGACCCCCTGGATGGCAGCCTGCAGCAAGTGCAGCCGGGCTGATGGCAATGACCCCACGAGACGCACCCGCGTGCCCAGGGGCAGCTCTGGCTCCATATGGCCGAGTGCTGTGGTGTCCCGAGTGCGGGCACTCAGGGCACTCCAAGACAGGACTGCTTTGCTGTCCCTCATCGAGGTAGACAAGCAAGCGGGGAACCCTGAGAACTGTCTGTCCGGGGTGGGGGTAGGTCCCTTTCAGCACGGAGTTCAGTTAGCCTCAGGCAGCAGCCCCACACACTAAGTCCTAACCTGATGCCCTGCTGGCACTGGTTCCGGCCAGCCTTAACTTCAGTTCAGGGTCCCCTCAGTGTGGACGTGCTATTTCGAAATAGCAAAATGCTATTTTGAAATAGTTTTTGTGTATAGATGCGTTATTTCGAATTAGCTTAATTCGAATTAACTATTTCAAACTAAGTTAATTCGAAATAGCACTGTAGTGTAGACATACCCTAGGGTATAAGCTGAGATACTATCAACCTTTTTTCACTTGTACCCTATCAGGCCAAAAATATACACATAATTTATAGAGTTTTTATTTGTCTTTAAATAGATAAATACTCTCCCTCCCATTGATTTTGCATTTTTTTCAACCACCTTTGCATGCACATACAGGACTTCAGACATTGTGGTCAGGACAAGGAAGTACTGAAATATCATGAACATTAAGCATTTCTTTGTGTTTCCAGATCAAGCAATCTTATGATAAAAACAGAAATCTCATGATAAAGCTTCCAAAAGCCAGTGGGGGTGCACTTTAACCTCCCTGGGCACACAGTTTCAGACTTGCATGCTGACAGAATAACTTCAGAAACAGACTGCAGAGAGAAACTGCTGAGCTGGAATTCATATGCAAATTTGACACCCTGAACCCAGGTCTAAACAGACACTTGGAGTGGTTCTCGCATTACAATAGGTAATTTCCCATTCAGGTACTCTCACCTTCTCACCACTGTTGGAAATAAGCTACCTTCATTCTGCTTTAATTAGTGCTGTTGTCACACTCCCATCTTTGTAGACCCCCCCTTTCTGTTTTTCTTTCTTTTTCTCCCCAGTATCTGAGGAAGTGAGTTGTAGCTCACAAAAGCTTACGCTCTAATACCCTAATAAATGTGTTAGTCTTTCAAGTGCCACGGGACTCCTTGTTGTTTTTATGATAAAGCTTGTACTTCTGCAATTTCTAATCCAGTTTTACAAACCTAAAGGATTAAAGATAAGCCTCAGGCAAGAATCCAGATGTTGGGGTTCCTTTTTAAATCTGTGTGACATGCCACACCTTGTTCAAATAGCTAATGATTCACCAATGAAGGCATCCTATTGTATTAAGATACTGACCACAACAAGAATTGTGAAAACCCAAGGCTTTTCTTGCATGATCATTGCTGGACCAAAAGCAAGTGATGTAGCAGGAAATATTGGATAGGACAGTTTTTGGCCAGAAAATACAACGTTGTCAATTTTTTCTGGAAATGTGTCAATTTTGATAAAATTATCAATGGGAAAAAATGAAATTGCTTGTTTTTTCACTTCGAATATGTTCTTTCATTTCATTTTGTATTTATTATATTAATATAACAATTTAAATATTTTCATAATATAATGCTAATATCACATCTATGTTTCATGCTTTATCATATTTAATCTGCTCTATATTCTATTGTTTGAATATAATCATAGACAGGGCTTGACAAACCGCGGCGAGAGCTACTCGCCAGCCCCGCACCGCAGCATGTGCCAGACCGGTGCTGCGCATGCGTGCAGCACCGGTGAATGGGGCGCACGGAACGACCGGCTGAAATCTACTCGCCACGGGTGAGTAGACTCAGTGGTTTGTCGAGCCCTGATCATAGATCATACTCGTTCTTACATTATCAAAGCACATTATTTCAACTTTCTTGAAACTAAACAATTCAAAAGTCTCCAAATGAAACATTGTGATGGTCCCAAATCACAGTTTGAAATTTTTCATTAAAAAATTTGCCTTTTCATTCCAATTCATGACACTTTCCTTTTTTTTCTTTTTTTTTAATGGGGGAGGGTCTGAATTTCTTGTGGAATAACAATTTCATTTTCCAGCTGGCTCAAAAGGCCAATATTCCATCAGGAACTTTCTATCCTAAAATGAATTCTATTCACTGAATGTCCACTGACAAGTTATAAACTCCGCCATTAGCTAACTGTCCTCTTGGCTTTGCTCTTCAAAGCTTCTGACACACAAAGGAAGAGGGGGAAGCTAGCAGACTATTGAACAGAGAACTTATTGCACAACAGAAGGTGCAGGGCAGGCACTGATAACTAGATGTGTTCACTAAGTGATGCTTGGGGTGAGAGGTGGGTGACAACTGTGCTGTAGACTTCAGGTGTTGTAAACAAAAGAGCTTTTTGCTTGATGAAAGCAGCTGGCCAAGCCTGTATTTAGTTAAAGGATTTTATAATGGTCAGTGACTCAAATAAATTCCACTGTTATGAAGCCAAGTCCTCTAAACTAGTGATGGCCAAAGCACAGTCGACAGCCCATGCAGTGCTACAGCAGAGCCCAGAGGTGCCCTATCTTTAATGGAGACAGTGGAGACAACACATCTCAGCATGCGATTCTTCATCTTGACCCTAAAGGTCAGGCCTCTCAGATTCAGACCGAGGGCCAGCAGTTTCTGTGGGTCAAAACTCTTTATTAAAGCTCTTTATTCAGTGCAAGCTGTTCTGTTTTGTGCAAATCTGATTGTGGGCCCTGAAGCTCGTGTCAACTTGCCAGTGTATTTCTCAGCTGGGCCCAGATTATGTTGTGCCCCCTGGTGCAGTGAAAGAAGCCAGCTAATGGCCAGAGCAAGTTTTCACTGCTTTTTTCACTGCACCATGAGCCTGATTCTTCTGTACTTATACCATTATATGGGAGTGTCACGACAGTGACTTCAGTGAAGTTAGTCCTGATTTAGAATAGTCCAAGTGAGAGGACAATCAGCCCTAATGTCCTTAGGATCTCTAGGTGGCTCAAAAGGAACATGTAGCATTACAAAGAGCAATCCTGTCTGTCCCTTTAAAGACCACAATCTCAGTACATTTATTTACCCCACCGGAAAAAAAAAACCCTACCAGAGAATTAATTACTTTGTTCACTGGGTTGAAAACTGCTGACTTTGTATAGTAGAGAGAACAACAAGCTCCTCCCCCTTCTTTCTGTTTCTAACACAGTTTTTTTTTTCTCTTTCCTTCTTAGTCCTTTATAAGATGAAATCCTGACTGCTCACCGCTCAGGGAAATGAACACCTTGTATATCAGTAGCCACAGCTGAAGAAACTATAACAATTAGAAACAAAGGGAGGGTGAAAAAAGCTCATTGTCTGTGATAACAATGTGAAACAGAAAGAGACATTTGCTCCAACTGCCGGAGAGCAATTTTAAGGGGGAGTCTGCATTGGGGGAGGAAGGAGGGGAGAACTCTGGAGAAGTGCTAAAGAAGAAACAGAAATTTTTAAAAAGCAATTAAAGGAACTGCCATTACTTGCATACCATTCTCACACACAGCCAATTTTATTTAAATAATCTCTCATTTTTAATTTGCCTTTCAAATCCAAAAGCCATTTCTCAGCTGAAATTGGATTCTGGCATGGTAAAAGCATTCAACGTGGGTAGTGTAGAGGACATAAGTGACCTGGTGTCATCTTTGCAGCCTTACACCAAGCAGCAACAACTGCACCATAAACTGACAGCAGGGCCTTTTAACACCCCCTTTCTACATGTTTTGCAATGCTCCAGGAAGGAATGGAATGCACCAGATTTGAGGCTGACCTGGAACAATCCCTGCAGCTTTCCTTACATATATTTGAATTAAAACATTCAGATGAATGTTATTGCACATCAAAGTGTGGGGCTGATAGAAGCAAGTTCTGATCTGGTACAAGGCAGATAGGTAGGGTTGCCAGATGGTTTCAACAAAAATACCCGACACACTTGACATTACATCACAATCTACATTACATCTTATTTAGAAAATACCAGACATTTATATTTTCTCATTTATATTTTCTCAATTTGTTTCCCAAACAGAAAGCTCAAATACTGGACTGTCCAGTTCAAAACCGGACACCTGGCAACCCTGCAGATAGGCACTGCACAAGCTTCCTTTGCACCTCTATACTGTTTCACTTCAGTCCTAAACTAAACCATCCCTATTTAACACCTCAGCCCCTGCTTATCTCAGCTGAAGCATCTCAACTGCAACCTGAAATATTCCTGGCATTCCAGTTCTGGTGCCCACATACCTAATTCTCCGAGTGCATCTCAATCCTGACTTGTATTCCTGTTGCTAATTCAGGGTTGGGCTACTCATAAACATCTCTGTCAATGTAGCTTAGTCCTGTCCTGCATACTATTCTGCTATTTCAGTCCTAGCTTCCCACAAATGGTTCCATCAGTACACCTCATTCCTGACTTGCAGCATTTCCTGATGGGCTAGTCCAGGACTCCTATATAATTCTACCTATTCACCTCCATCCTGAGCTGCAGCAGGCAAAGCTAGTCCAGTCATGGGTTATTCCTGAACAAAAACTGCTTAATGTATTAACATGTATGGGATGGTTAAATGTGTGATTATCAACTCAGTTTTGCTTGTTATCTGGCCCAGTTTGATCCCAGATCTTTGGTTGGGGGCTGCTGCAGTCATTCACTAAGCCACTCAAAGCTTTTTTAGAAATCATTGTATGGGAAAGTATGATTGAGGCATAGTCTCATCTCTAGAGATGGCTGCAATTCCTGGGTTTACCTCCTAACACCTCCTGTCAAGAACCTCATTGTAAGTTTCAGAAGAAAGAAGTGTAAGGGAACCGAGTTGTGAGTTTAAGGCACAAAATATTGTGGATTGCAACAGCCACATAATACTGGAGATGTATTTCAGGATAGGAGAGTTCTGCTAAAATCATCCCTTTCCTCTTCACCCCCGAAAGCACACCTGCACACTGGATACAGAGTTTCTTATAGGTGACTGCAAAGCTGAGTCTCCTGAGGCACTGTCAGACAGAGGCAATGAGAATCACATGGGCTACTAGCTCCAGGAACAAACAGCACTCTCCTGAGTCTCATTTAATGCTGCAAGTACAGAGAGGCCAGTTTTTGTTCTTGTTTACACTGGTGTAAATCCAGACTAACACAATTGACTTTAGAAGAATTACTCTGGTTTTATGCCAGAGTAAAACTCTGGATTTCTGCCTGTGAGGGGCTGTGTTTGAGCACTAAGGCATTTCCAGTTAACTTATGTGGGTTCTCAAAATGAAATGTAAGGGCCTGGGGCCTCAACTTTTGCAGTATTATTCTATCAGGCAACCTTGTAAAAAAGTTTCTTTTTTAAAAAAGCCTCAAACATTTCCACCAAAAGCTTAGAACCAAATTGTTTCTTTACAAAATTTTCACAGGGGTAACACTTGATTTTTGGTTACCTGCCAATGATCTTCTTCCTCTAAGAGCTACTCTGTCTGAGAAGTATTTGGATCAGATATCTTTTATCCAGTTTTTAATGGTATTCCTGTGTGTACCAACAGAGTGAACACTAAGGTTGCCAGGTGTCCAATTTTTGACCGAAAAAGGCCATGTAAAGTCTATTCAATGACGCAGCAGTGGCCCAAGGCTAAGGCAGACTTGCTACCTGCCCTGGCTCTGCATGGCTCCAAGAAGCAACTCTGTATCCTAGGTGCAGGGATGCTCTGTGCACTGCTCTCCCTCCATACTCCGCTCCCCAATTGCTGGCTCCATAGCTCCCACTTGGAACTGTGACCAACGAGAGTAGAAACCTGATTTGTGCTTTGAATTTTAGGCCATGTTTAGGAGGTACTTGGCCAACAGAAAACTCCAGAAGTCTGTTATGATCAAGACCTTTGCAATGGCAGTGGCTGACAGACTATAAATCCAGGACTCATTAGTCTCCACCCTTTTGGTAGAAATTAGGCCTCACATTTTTCCTGCTGGGTGAAATAGTACTTCAGGATGTAAGAACTGACTTTCCATCTCAGTCTAGTTGATGGCAGTAATCACAGTTATTCATATTCGCCTTTGGTGGTATACAACAAATAAATAGTCATGTCTTTATGCTTAGCACTACAAACACGGGGCCATAAATATGAAACAAGTATTAAGGTGAAAGTTGATGGAATGACTTATCAGAAATAAATACAGCTGCACGCAGCAAGGTCTTTTCCTTAAGGGATGATACTTTGATCAAGGAAGCAGAACAAGTTAGCACAGCTGGAAATAGAAAACTTCTCCCATCTTGAAGTTCACAAGTGTGGAGTCCTATCCTCCAGGCTTTCTTCTTGCTGTCTCCCACACAACCAAATCATAGTCCTTCCACTGGTCACCTGGGCTATGTCTAGACTGCAGGCTTCTTTCGGAAGAATATCTTTTCAGAAGAGATCTTCTGAAAAAACTTCTTCCGAAAGAGAGCGTCCACACACAAAAGCACATCAAAAAAGCAATCTGCTTTTTCGAAACACAGCATTCACACTGAATGGACGCTATCTCGCATTTAAGCTGTGATTACTGTGGACGGAGTGGCCACCAGGGCACCTGTGCTTTTTCCTCTTTCCTCTTCCTTCAAAAGAATTCCCTCTTCCCCGTCCACACACGCCTTTTTCTGAAAGAGCTCTTTCAGAAAAAGGCTTCTTCTTCGTAGAAAGAGGATTACCAACGCCAGAAAAAACCCTCTGTTCTTTTGATTTACTTTCGGAAGAATGCGATTACAGTGTGGACGTAACTCAGGTTTTGTCGGAAAAACATCCGTTTTTCCAACAAAACTCTGTAGTGTAGACATACCCCTGTACACGGTGGAGGAAAATCTTAGCTGGGGTTAACATCTTGTTCAATGGAGAGCACATAGCACTACTACACTTTCTCAGATATCTCACACACACATGAGAAAATTGAGTAGCATCGCTCTCCCCTTCTTCCACTTTGCTTCCCACTTCAGGTAACACAACCTCTCTCTCTGGTTCTCTCTTCCTCCAGATTAGCAGCTGGCCCTGAATGTGAATCTCAGATTGACAAACTCTCCAGTGCCATGAAGAGATCTTAGCAACCCTGTCTGATCCCAACAGCTGCTTGTTGGTGTGGCCTACCCATGGTGGATGGCACCTTTTAATCCTGGTCTGAAGCTAGTGCCTCATATGAGCTAAGGGGACCTTCCCCATAATATTATTATTATTTGTTAAAAAGCCAGTCTCTGGCAGGCTGACCACATGGCTAGTAGGGAAATGAGGCATGCCATACTTCTGAGCTGTTCTTAATGACTTAATTGCGCTGAAGAAGAAAGAAGCTTCATGCAGCTACAGAGATATCATGCTGTTGCCAAAAAGAGCTGAAGTACTGGAGTTTCACTGGCTTGCACATCAATGTTATCAAAGTGTCCACTCTTCCGCAGGGGTGTTCCGCTTGAAAGGCTACACACAATCAGAAGCTTTTCCCTTGCTGCTGTGGACTACTAATCTGCAGCCAGCATCTACTGAAGCATCTCCTTTTAATCCCAAACATTTTCTTTTGGCTTTTTGTTCTCGCAAAAATGATTTGGGCTTCTACCTTTGAACAGCACTTTGCTACACAAGCACATTGCAGCTGCCTGCATGACTCCTATCCTTCTCCCAACATTGATTTTGCTGGCACCACCAGGAGAAATAATGCACAATTACATCTTCACACACTGTAAATAGTGCCATGTGGGTTAAGGCAGGAGAATTTGGTGTCATATCAGCCTTTCATCCTCCAGGTAGTTCAAAGCACTTTACAAAGCAGTAAATTAGTTGCTGGCAGTGCAGCAGCTGCATAAGGCAAAAAGCAGCAGCTGTTCTGTGCTTGGGAACAGCTCAGAACCAGCCTCAGGGATAGAGCCTGTTTCTGTGCAAGAAGGGATGTTAGCTAAGGCACTGGATTGACCCCCCAATGCTTTTCTGAAAGTGCTGTGGGACCTTTATCCCATCTCTGCAGACTGACTAGGGTGACTAGGGTGAAAAGTTAAAGGGGTCTGGATTTTACATCTCCAGAAGACACCCTGATTTCTGGTACCTGGTCCTGGTGCTAAGGTATTTTGAAAATCTGGTCCATGTTACTAATCTAAATAATTTGCTATATATACTATAAGGAACTAGCTGATGTATATGAATGCAGTGGTCTACTACAAGTCAGAATCACAACTGTATACCTTTGTGTCATACATACTATACTGATAATGGATGACTGAGATTCTCCTTTACCTGAAACGGTAGGGACCGGTGCTCTCAGAGCAAACAGATCAGTGTACAGATCAGTGATCGTGTCACTGTAAATCTGAGTATCCATGACATATAGAATGGAACTGTTAAGTTCCTGGGCAGTCACAGATTGTTACAATTTTTATACCATATGCTTTTCATATATATTTATCTTTTAAATAAATACACTTTCCTCTTTGCTTGCTCTAAAACAGTGGATGTGTGAACAATCCTTGACACACCAACTCTCCACAAGCTCATCATCATGTGACTTGTCTGCTTGCCATGTGGCATGAGTGAGTCCAAATCCCAAAGTGGAGGATATGAACCCATGATCACCTAGTCCAGAAGTGAGAACACTGCCGGCTGAATCATTAAAGGCATGCTCACATTTGTATAATCACAATGACCAATTCTACAGTTGCACCCCTGGCTTTTATTTCCTAGAATCTAGCATAAAACTCTCATTTTCAGTTCATGCCTTTGATAGGGTAGAATTACATTTGCTAGGAAAATCTATATATCCACACAATTTGCTCACAGTGAATGATGCAACTGGTTTGTGGCATTCAGGTTGTATTAATGGAAGATGCCATTAACACATGCAGTAATTGGGGCTGAAAGGAAATAGATCATTAAATTGCCTCCCATTTCTCCTTGTTCATGCCTCCTCCCTCTCCAGCTATGTCTACACTACAGAGTTTTTCTGGGATACCAGAGGTATCTTGGAAAGAACTCTGCCGCGTCCAGGGAACACGTCTGCTTTTTCGGAAGAGTTTCTGAAAAAGTAGGCACGTTCTTTTGGAAGCCCTGCATTCCCTGTACAATTCTCCTCCCTTGCTCCTGGTTACTAGCGCTGCAGTAATCTCAGCTAGGGGTCATGCACTTCCCTTTCTTTTGTGTTCTGGCATCAGATTAACTCAAAAATTGCAAACAAAACTAAACCAAACCTGCCATTTCCAGTGATTTGCATGTAAAGCCAGAAACTGGCTTTGGGTTTTTATACAACTGGACCCTGGATTACTTGAAGCATTCATGTATTTCAGCAATCAGAGGCTAAGATTTGAGTCTGTAATAAGACATGCAAATCGATAAGATTTAGCAGCATTTGGGTTACAAAGGTTTCACAGGGATCTAACCACTATAGCCTTCAGATAGATAAAGATTCAGCCATGTCTCTTCTCCCTTTAGTCATCATGAGGCCAAACTACTCATATTTAAGACCAAATGCTACCCTAAGTTACACCAGAGTGAATCCACTGTAGTCAACTAGATTACTTCAGATTTACACTAATGGAAGAAAGAGCAGAACCTGTCCCTCAGCCTTTTTTCCACGGATTGGCCCAAACCAACTTCTGTCATCTAAACCCCATGAGATACTTAATATCCAGATCTGAATTTTGCATTCTGACACCACCTCTGTAAGAGTGTGTGTGCAGGCAGGCTCAAGCTAAATGAGTGTGAAGATAGAAAGAACTTGGGCACTGTCACTTCTGGATGAAGAGGACACCATCCCCGCTGTGGAGAATGATGACTTTAAACAGTACTAAAACCTTCTGTTCAAAGCCTACGGCAGAACAACCTTGGCAGTTTCTGCCATTGGGTTGGTGAGGGGTCATACTCAGCTCAAGGCTTTTTGGCTAAGTTCCCCCTATGCAGCACTAAAACCCTGGAAAGTTCCCATTTCTGCAAACCAAGATTTCCTTTTGTTCCCTGCCACTCTGGTTTATGTATGTGCCTGTGTGTGTGTGAAGTCAGCTGAGCTACAAAAGGCCCATCTCCTAGGAGCTAGGGACTATTCTTGAAGTTGTTAGCATAATGTTTTCCTTGGGGAAGCAATGAAGCGCTAACACTTCACTATAACTTCTGTACCGCTTATCCTCACAGAATTTTTTTTCTAACTAAACTTAATATGGAAACTATTAGATGGGCCGAAAACATGCCAATGAAGATACTCTCTATATATTCTCCCATGCCTCCCCTCCCCCTTTTTTGTGGGCACAGTGAGAAACAAACAATCCAAAGCTAACATTCTTTTGTGACTACCTTAAGACTGGCTGGATTAGTCCTTACTGAATGTTTCCTCTCTCAACAGCTGAGGTCTCGCTTTAGAGTACATGAGAGGAATAGAAACTAGCAGAGACACAGTCTCTTTCTCATTCGTGTTTAATTATTCTTTGGCAACCAGCAACATACAGTGGATTCTCAGTTTATGAGAAAGAACCATACCTTACTGGCTACCAAACAAATCTTTAAAACTTGCTTCCAAGTCCTTTCCAAGATGATCAAGAAGAAAAGACCAGGACAGACTGGTAGCTTTGCTAACTCCATTCTGTTACATAAAAGGGGTATTTTTGAAAACCAAACAACATTTTCCAAACTTGCAGCAAAGTAAATGCAGTATAATCTAGTCGCTGGAATAGGCTGCAGGGAGTTAAGAGTCCTAGGCTCTAATCCTCACCCTACTAGTGACTCTCGGTGTGACCTTGCAGTAGACACTTCAGGACTGAGACTTATTTTCTGCATCTGTAAAATGTATGTAATAATATCCATCTACCTGCTTCCCTGTCTCCCTCCCCCGGCGGCACTGTGAGATGATTTTTTTAAATGCGTGCAATGAGCTCAGAGTTCATTCAATACGAGGTTCTCAGGAAGTGCACAGCATTAACTGGATTCATTTCAAATTGTGTCTGGGCTGATATTCTCAGAAGGTACACCCCTCATTTCCACAGGGGTTCTAAGTGAACACTCACTCTGCCTTTAAATGCAGAACAACATGCACAAACTATCTGGACACAGACTCTGAGTTGCTAAGCAGACATCAATTCAGTTAATTTTTCATTGATGAGACTTCTTAAGAGCAGGAAGTAAAGGTCCCATATGTGGAAGACGGAAGAGTGTAATGTGATCTAGTGGAACAAGCACAGAATTTGGAGTCAGAAGTGTCTGAATTCTAATCCTAGCCCTGCCACTGGTTTGCTGTTTGACCCCAGGCAAACCATGCAACCTCTCTGCCTCAAATTCCCTATATGCATAGAAGAGGGGCACTACAGCTTTACTGAGAGCACTTTCCAGGACTGTTGTGAGGGTTAATTAATTAATGTCTGAACTGTCCTTTGAAGATGCTGAGCAGCATTAAATATGTCTATTTTAGTAGTACAGGGAGTTTATTCCAGCTGTATAGAGCCTCAGGCAAAAACAGACTGTGTGATCACTTCTGTAGAAAGCAGCAGAAGTGGTACCAGCACTAGATTAAAGTGTCATCCTTTAATAAACACCAAATTGCAGATAGTTGCTCTGTGCATGTATAAGGACAGACTCCGCACTATTAACCACAAACAGAATCCCTCTAGTAATCCATGGTGTAGGAAATTCATCACAAACTAGGAGAACTAAAAGAGAAATGCTTTATCTCACCCTCACAGCCATGTACACTATTGAAAGAGGAAAGGAAATAAAAGTCCATGACTTAGGGATGAAAAAGGGACTAGACAGCTGCCTGAGGATGAAGACCTCCTTTGCAAGTCCACCAAGATGCAGTAGGTGGGGGCATAATGTATATTCCTATCAAGGCTGGATCAACACAGATAATGAGATCAACAACTAAAGTTCCAATGCATATGGAATTCTTGCTCTATTACAGGGTCTTTTCAAAGGTGTTATTCAGCAAGAAAGAACAGTACTATACAGCTTTCTAACACATCCAGATTTTGATTGTGGGGGAAAGCCCCCAAAGGAGCAGTGTTTAGGTAAGCATGTGAAAGCTGAGATGCTTCTCCACACATTATATGAATTACCTGAACCTTCTGAGTCCTATGGGCAGGATAAAGCCCAAAAGCAGACTCGGAACACCAGGAGGACTGGTGATTGCCTGGTAACTGTAGACAAGACTGAGAACATTAGAAGATTCATCACTGATATTTCTGGGGGTTGACTTTGTTTTTTTCCAAAATTTTTTCTCCAGATTTCATTCACAAGATGCTAGCACCATTTCACTGTATCCTTACGACCATCTGCAGGCTCAAAATTTATCTCCAAGCCACATAAATCTGGGTGTTACTTAGCATATAATTTTCTTTACTGGAACCTATTTACAGCAGAAGTGCTGAATCAGGAAATGGAGGTGATAGGAAGTGTTACTAGCATTAAAGAAATAAATCCCCCATCATTTTAAAGCTTGCTCTGCTGATGTTCTGCTTGCGTGATTCTTTCAGTAATAATTTTCCACATATTTGGGCCTGGGCTCTGTATGTTGATAGCTACACAAATAATCGTGCCTTTCTTCTTTTCAACTCTATATGGAACAGGATAATCATAAAATGGGGCTTTTTCCTTTTCTTTTTTCATCAAAATATGGCTGATTTTTCTCAGTTTGCTTTCATATTTTCTCTGTTTGATGGGAAAACTACTCTTCCCAGCTCCATTTCTCTGTCATCCCCATGCCTAAGGGACTATATTTCATCAACTCTTGCAAAGAATTCAAAACCAGAAAGCTGCAACTAAGATTTCAAAACTTCAGATTACAAATTAAAAGAGGCAGCTACAGCTGCTTGCATACAAATAAACTTCTGTGGAAAATAGTATTTCCCTCTGGAATTACAGACCTCTGTACCAACCGGTATTCAGTCAGGCTTTGAGTGGTTTGCCTTTAAGGCCATTGATACTCGATTTAGCTGAATAAGGGCCAAAATTTGTTACCTACGAAAGATGCCTACGTGAAATGAGCTTGATGCGGCTGTTTCATTTTGATTGCCAATGGACAAGAGCCAACATTACCAAAACCACTCCTGCAGCTGGCAGTCTTAGTAGAGACACCAAGAAATGAAGTGGGTTTGGGGACTGAATTCCCTTCTTACCACACAGAAGCTGTTCATCCAAGACAAAGAGGAGGCACACTGTGGGATGAGGGAAGCTTGCCCTGCCTCTGGTACTGCTGTATCTACTTGGTAGACAGTGAGAACTTCAGCCTCCACAACTGTATGTAAACTGGGAGTTTACCCAGAGGTTACTGGCATTGGGACAACAATAATATTTCTTCATAATCACCTCCTGGAAATGGTAAAAGGCCACACAACCAACCATGTCCATTATATTATAACGAGTCTTGTGGATAAGGGAGAAGCGGTGGATGTGGTATACCTAGACTTTAGTAAGGCGTTTGATACAGTCTCGCATGATATTCTTATCAATAAACTAGGCAAATACAACTTAGATGGGGCTACTATAAGGTGGGTGCATAACTGGCTGGATAACCGTACTCAGAGAGTAGTTATTAATGGTTCACAATCCTGCTGGAAAGGTACAACAAGTGGAGTTCCGCAGGGGTCTGTTTTGGGACCGGCTCTGTTCAATATCTTCATCAACGATTTAGATATTGGCATAGAAAGTATGCTTATTAAGTTTGCAGATGATACCAAGCTGGGAGGGGTTGCGACTGCTCTGGAGGATAGGGTCAAAATTCAAAATGATCTGGACAAATTGGAGAAATGGTCTGAGGTAGACAGGATGAAGTTTAATTAAGAGAAATGCAAAGTGCTCCACTTAGGAAGGAACAATCAGTTTCACACATACAGAATGGGAAGCGACGGTCTAGGAAGGAGTACGGCAGAAAGGGATCTACGGGTTATAGTGGACCACAAGCTGAATATGAGTCAGCAGTGTGATGCTGTTGCAAAAAAAGCAAACATGATTCTGGGATGCATTAACAGGTGTGTTGTGAGCAAGAGACGAGAAGTCATTCTTCTGCTCTACTCTGCGCTGGTTAGGCCTCAGTTGCAGTATTGTGTCCAGTTCTGGGCACTGCATTTCAAGAAAGATGTGGAGAAATTGGAGAGGGTCCAGAGAAGAGCAACAAGAATGATTAAAGGTCTAGGAACATGGCCTATGAAGGAAGGCTGAAAGAATTGGGTTTGTTTCATTTAGAAAAGAGAAGATTGAGGGGGGACATGATAGGTATCTAAAAGGGTGTCATAAGGAGGAAGGAGAAAACTTGTTCATCTTGGCCTCTGAGGATAGAACAAGAAGGAATGGGCTTAAACTGCAGCAAGGGAGGTTTAGGTTGGACATTAGGAAAAAGTTCCTAACTGTCAGGGTAGTCAAACACTGGAATAAATTGCCCAGGGAGGTTGTGGAATCCCCATCTCTGGAGATATTTAAGAGTAGGTTAGATAAATGTCTATCAGGGATGGTCTACACAGTATTTGGTCCTGCCATGAGGGCAGAGGACTGGACTCGATGACCTCTCGAAGTCCCTTCCAGTCCTAGTATTCTATGATTCTATGATATCTATCTAGAAAGTGAATTAAACTATGCTTTTCACTATGATCAAAATAGAGACGTAGCAGTTATTTGCATAGATCCATTCCCATGAAGTTCTGTTTCCTTAATTGCATGCCAGAAAATACCCTATAGAAAAGCAGGTTGAGTTATGGGCTAAAAGTTGAGTGACCACTTTGGCTATGACTATATTTGACATAAACAACAAATAAACCATTGCAGTACTCATAGACCCATAGAAGACTAAAATGGAAAAAAACCTCCTAGATTATCCTGTCTGGAATAACTCCGTAGGAAAACAAAAGAAAACAACTCAACATTTTCATTAATAGCTTTAGATAATGGCCTGGGAAATATGCCTATCCAATTTGCAGATAACACAAGCTGAGAGAGGATGCAAGTACTTGGGAGGACAGGATTTGAATCCAAAGGGGCCTTGACAAATTGAAGCATTGGTCTAAAATTAACAAGATTAAGTTCAATAAAGACAAGTGTATTTACCTGTCTGATTGGCCGGGTTACAGGCACAGGTGCTACAAGTACAGGACAGCTTTCTGCAGTACATTCTTTGGTGCACAGTGTCATGTGTTATCAGGCCAATGACATTTTCATTCTTCAAAGACCTGCTGGCAGCCTCTATAGTTTCTGTGTTTTATTGCCTCCCCCCCCCTTTTTTTTGAGGAGGGTGTTGTGTGTGAACGAAAGTGAGGAAGTGTCAGGTAAGTTATTACCATGGTTTGGATGCTCTGTGATCAGTTGAATCCTTCTGGAATAATTACAGAAGACTGTCGATCCCCATATTATAAGGTTTCTGGAACGAGGATGCCTTTGTAGCACCCAGCACAATGGGGCCCTGATTCTCATTGAGGTATTTGGGCGTAACTGAAATATGAACAACAACAAATTGCAACCAAAATCATTTGCTGCCCTGTGGCTGAGGGACTAGCGTGAAGCTAGCAAAAAAGAGGAATGTCATGGGATATTCTATAATCCTATTTGGGTATTTCTCACAATAATTTTGATTTGTTTCCAAATAGCAATATTCATGTATTTACAGAGTGAACTTGGTTATACTGCCCCCTGAGACCAAGATCTTTCTTCTCCAAAGGTCCTTGGAGAGTGAGAGATTGGAAGCTGCATTAAATACAAGCCAATAAATGAAATTTAAAAAATCTAACAGAATATATTAAAATGATATTAGGGAAAAGAATCAATTGCCAGATATATTATTAAAACAAATATTTACTCCATGTCTTGTGAAAACTGCAGTTTAACTTCAAAGAACTTAAGATATGCTCAGGCCATCTTTAAATTATTATATGTTACTAAAGCCAAATTTAGCTTTCATGTACTCCCTCTGTATTTCCTGTCTCATCATTGCTAATTATCAATGTAAAGAGAAGCCTTTTTCCTTTGCAATCAACCTGCTGATCCTGTTTTATGTATTCAGTGATGGCTTAATCTAGAGCTTGAGATACCAGGAAAGTTTCTCTGGTGATGACGTTGTGATGTAAAAACAATGTATTGAGTAATCTCTGAATAATCCAACATTAATGGGAAGCAGGACTTGATCTGTGGGATAATTCAAATAGAGATTGTAATTCCTTCACTAATTTAAAATATATTATAGGTAGGCTTGGTACCATAGCTTTTTATTGAGATTGCCACACATAACTCATTGTAAGACTCTGTGTTCAGTTGCTCAGAACTCTAACAAACTTTAACTGTATATTGATCTTTTTTGCAACATTTCAACCCAGAAATTTTAGCCATTTCCAGGAACAAAACCGTTTGGAGCAGGGTCATCACATTTTGGCCTCTGTGTCAGAGATGTGGCTTCTGCCATCCTCCCGATAATTTGCCCAAATTTGCCCAAGGTAATAAGCCCCTGAAAAATCATAGTTTGCACATACTAAAGACTTGCTAGAGCTTCATAGCTAAATACTCTGAAAATTTCATCCACACGGAGCATGCTGAAGACGGGTTCAGCAGGACTTCCTCTGCAATTGCAAGTAAAGGCCAGTCACCAGAACTGAGACCAGGGAGCCTGTTTCTTGTGAATTCTCAATGTCATTTGTGGGGCCCTGGCAGTACAGAAGGGAACACGGCCTGATTCAAATGCACAGGGGACAAGGGCCAGACTTAAGAGGGAACAGGGGAGGAATAGATCAGGACAAGGAGCTGGGGGAAAGACAGGCACTGGAAGTTGGTTGGAGGGTGGGAAACTGGGACTGGGAGCTGAGGTGGAAGGACACTAGGAACTGGAAGGCAGGGGAGCAGAAGTGACTGTGATCCAGGGAGAGGGAGACTGGGACTGTCTGGGCAAGAAAATCTGGACTGGGACCAAAGGGGTAGAGGAAAGGAGGTGGGAGGGAAGACTGCTCTGATGAGGAGCCAGAGTGTGGGAGGATAACTGGGGCCAAGTAGACAAAACAACTAGGACAAGGGGCTTGTGGGGAAGATGATACTAAGTTTGAACAGATGGGAGATGGGAAACTCCTAGCCTGGGAGACAGGAAATTAGTGGGGACAGGAATATGGAAGGGGAGGGAGAAAGAGAGATTAGATGAGAAGCAGGAATGAGGATCTCGGACAGGCAAGGCAGAGAGACTGGGGACAAGGAGTTTGAGGGAAATGGGAATAGCTGGGGAAGGAGACAGGCCTGGGGGGAAAGACTGGGACTAGGATGCGACTGGGTAGGTACAGAGAATGGGACTTAGATAAGAAGCCAAGCATGAGGAAGAGGCATGATTAGGAGAGAGACAGGTTGGAAGGGACAGAGAAGAAGAGATAACACTTGCAGGGAACAGCAGAAGAGAACTTACTCCCTTGCAAAGCCTAGAATGGAATCCAAAATTCCAGAGTCTCATTATTCCTCTGGTGTCAGAAAATGTCTATTAATCCCACTGGCAAAGGATAACAACCTACCACTGCTATCAGTTATTTTATTAGCTCACATGGCAGGAGTCTGTGTGGTACAAAGGTTTCAATATAGGTACATCAATGCTGCAAAAAACCTTACACCTCTGCAGCGAGTCTCATTGTCTGGGTACACTGACTTGGGCTCATGTGGCACGGCTCAAAATAGCAGTGCTGATGTTCCCACTAGGGCTGGAGCATGTGTTTTGAGACCCCTGCCAGGTTTCAGAGCCCGGGCTCCAGCCCATGAAGGAAGTATCTGAGTGCTTCACAAACTTTAATTTATGTCATTGTGAGATGAAGGTTTTAATATGCCCACTTTACAGACTAGGAATTGAATGAAGCAAAGCGAAATTAAAGTAAAAATTACCCACTAATTTTGGGTGCCCAACTCAAGACACCTCAGATGTATTTTTTCAGTGATTAGCATTATATAACATTTTATATATTCAAAGGATAGCTGCCATTGTCTTCAGTTGCATCTATGGGTGCTCAGCACTTCTGAAAACCATCAGAGGTCCCAAGTCAGTCACCCAGAAAATGAATAACTGACAATTAGTGAACACCTGGGAAAACTTTTGTTTACATCACTCAATATGCATCCTTAACACTGTCAGAAAAAGACAAAGAGCTAGGGATATGGTGTCAATAGATTATGACTTTATGTCAATATGGAATAGCATTTCACCGTGATCTTAACTTAGGAATGATGCTGTTGTCACATGATATTCTGTCACTACATGGTGACAGTGCATCATCCTACTGAGACAACAGCATTGCTAATAATTTGCCAGCAGCAAGAGTCTGTGCCCCAAATCCCAGATTTAAAGAGCATGAGAGAAAGAGGGACGTTGGATCAGCAGATGATGATGTTGCATCCACATGTGAGGACCAGGACAGTGCATTTCAACATCGCTTTGTGCCATTTTGTCAGCAATAATGCTGCTGCATTGTGCTCTGGAGACCATACATTATAGCAATGGTTCAATAAGTATGACATCTCATGATTTTGAATCAATAAGAACTATGCTGTGCCATGGCACTGCAGCCATCTGTGTTGATGTTGCATTGGGACATTGCATCAGCATATAATGATATTGTAAGGCAATCTTGCATGAATTCAGTGCTGCTGAGCTATACTGTTGCATGAATACACAATTATGCTGTACCAGGACAGCATGGCTATGCACAGTGGTGCAGTGACACAATGTCCATAATTGCATCATGAACTAAACCAATGTGGAGAGATGGACACACAGATATCCCAAGACTATTTGATAAATCATTCTGCAGGACAAAGGTAGATGAATGCCATCTCTAACCCATGCTGACAAAATTTTGCTACCCACAGCATAGGTACTCCTGAGATGCTCACCCAAGACTGCCCTTCCACATATTCTCTCTGTCTTTCAAGTTGCACAGACAGCAGGTACTTAGTTCTTGAACACTTTTTGTTTTATCTGCTCAGCCATTTGACTGCATATGATTGACCTCATTGCAACCCATGGAGAGTAACGAGATTCAGAAGCAAACCAGTGTGACAGGGAAATGGCCCAATTATGCTGAGCCTTGCTTTTCTCCTGGCAAAACGGATGCAGCGTAGCACGTCAAGACTGAAAGGGAAGCAGGCAGCTAGAGAATGCTGTTGGAGGAGGAGGAGGAGAATGAAAGGATGACAATTATTTTAATCTGCTTCCAAGAGGTGGCAATAATGTTTCCTATAATTGCAGAGGAAGGCAGAAAAGTCAATAATTTCGGCTGGCCTTTGTTTCTGAATGGAACCTGCATTAGCTTTTCATCCTCTGTGCTAGTGAAGCATTCATTATTTACCATTAAGCAATACTTGGGTCAGCTTGTTCTGGTCCCACTCAACCTAGATGGAGGCTAGGACCATAAATTACTGGCTGTTCATGTCAGTTTGTTGAGATGTTTTAATTGCTGATGGTATTTTTATTTATTTTGATTATTATTATTTAGTCTTACCCTGGTTGTACTCTGAGCTTAGCACTGGGTTACTTTTCCACCTCAATGGGATGCATTTTTGCCAATACCAAATGGCAGTATAGCTCAGTAAAAGGCAGCTTAATTCATTTAGTTGGAGGGGGAACCCATTGCAAGATGGAATACGGTGGAATCTGTGCTCCCCCTTCATTTCCGCTAGTGAAGGTAGTTACAAGAACTAGAACAAATCAAGGTGTATGTGAAAGTGTGGGGCTGTAACTGACTGGCACCTCACAACACTCTCTGGGGACCCCAGGACACCCCTGCATGCAGCCCTTTATCTCAGTTTCTATTCTTGGATTTCCAAATAAACTCCACACAGGGTTTTTCCACTCCACTCTCAGCTGCCCTCCTTCGGGTCTGAAGTTCAAAAATAAAACACAAAAGTCATCTCTTGGGCCTTCAGCTGAGCACAACCCAAGCACCCTGATCTCTTGATCAAATCAGAGTCCTTTCGGCAATAGCAGGCTACTCCCAATCTAGGTGGAGCAATTCCCCGCTTTCGGATACTTCTCTTCAGGAGCCTCTGTCATTTCCTGCAATCTTCTGAACTTCGTGTAGTCACTTTATGTGTCATATAGAAACGTTACCTGATTCCTCTCAGGGGTGGTCTGGCCCAGGCTCTCCAGCCCAAAGACAAGACAGCATGTTAAGGGGGGAAAGAACCCCTCCTTGCGACACTGTAAATCTTCCAGTGTGAGATCTGTAGGAACATACTCAGTGGGTGTTTGGGGTGGAGGCAGAGTCAGGCAGCAGCTGTTCGACACACCATGTTCTCCTCTAAACCCCACAAATAGTTAAATGAGAGTTAATGATGCTCCAAACAACATTCGCTTCTGCTAGGCTCCTCCTGTGATTGGTCACCCTGAGGTTGCATGACTTCGGAAACCTTTAATCTTAAAACAGAGAAGACACCTCTAACCCGTGGGGACAATCCTTGGGGTTTGGTGGAAAATCAATATGAAGTGACCAGGTTTGGTGGACACGTGTTTCTTACAGACACCTTGGGGACTGTTGGCCTGGCTCGCTCACTGCTGAGCAATGGCAGGGGAGCCCACATATCAACAGGTGCCTAGTGTTCTCTGGTGTTGGGCATCAATCAGGCAGTTTCCTCCCTTGCTCTTCCATCTGCTTCTCCTCCCTCTGCTGAGTACTGTCTGCAGCCTCAGCCAAATGTCACCATGGCAGTTACGCTCAGTGGACATTTTCGAGCTTTTCTTTATCCCCACAAGGACTTTAATGCAAGCAGGCCACTGCTCAAGTGTCCCGACTGGGCACTGCACATTCCATTAGGAGACTGCAAAGCAGCAGAGGCTACTTGCACTTCGGGTATTACACAAACACACTAAATGGCACTCAGCAGTGCCTTTATTAGAACCCTACACAGTGTGGAGCAACTCCCGTGAGGAGCTGGGTGTACTCTTTAAATTTCAATGGAAGTTAAAGGGGCTTAGCACCTTGCAGGAAGCATTCAGCCAAATGTTCAACAACAGCCTATGAAATATGGGCATGTGTATAGGAAAGGAAGGTTGGAGTGCTCCAACTACAATTTAAAATAGAGCCCCCACTACATGTCATTTGGATGTCAAAATGCATAGTTCACTACCCTGCTGTTGACAATAAGATTCCCGTTCTGTCAAGCCAACAATGGGGCTATTCTCTAGAGTTCCGTAGGTTCCAACCAGCATTCAAGCCTGGAGGTTAAACCTCAGCCCTGTTCTGAGAAGCAGGAATACCCTGCAGAAGAGCAAAAAGCCTGAGTGAGCAGCTGCCAGGAAAGAAAGAAAGAAAGAAAGAAAGAAAGAAGAGTTTTGTGTGATGCTCACACTGCCTTAGGGTTGACAAGGGATCTTCATAAAAAGGTTGGTTTGTAATAAAATTGTTCCATGTCTCCCACACTCCACGCTACTGTCTTTCATAAAGGCTTCCTCTACTACCCCCTCTCTTCCTCTCTGTTTCTGTTGCTTACACATTCACTATGACATTAGAGGCAGAGAGGTCCAAAAGCCTGATGTATATAATTAAGGGGGCAAATCTTAAGTGGGACATATGTTGCTCCCTCAGCTGTGTATTTAACCAGTTCTGGAGCTCCCAGCACATAATTTCATATTTAATTTAAAAATGCAGTGTATACTAACCCCAAATACCTAACCCAAAAATGTAGCCACTTCTCAAACCAAACAGGAGGTTAATTATGAGTACTGAATCAATTATGAAAAACTATCAATTATTAATAAGGTGACTCCACTGTTATCTTCTCCCATATCCATGAGTCCTTCTCAGTCAGTGGGGATTTTTATAGCTGCTGGTGTCTGTTTGCAGCCATATTATCCAGCACTATCAGACCAGATCTTCCAAGGTAAGGTGTGGTAAGTGCTTCGATGGGAGACTGCCAACAAAAATGAGATGTTGCAAGTGGTGGGACTGGTAAATCAATGACTTGTGCTCCTGGCTTCTGCATTGTAGTTAACATCATGATGAGGCATTGTCTCATGGACAGTTAAGACTTAATAGATACCAAGTGAAGAAAATGTTTTAAGGAAAGCTATTTATAAAGAACAGGTAAAGGAACACTTGGAAAATTTTAACATTTATTTTATATATCTTCAGACAAAGAAGAAAAAGAGACAATTGCAATTGCAAACATAGATGATTAATTTACATCCTTAACAAAGAAACCTAAAGTAAGAAAAATATATAATTGAATTAACAAAATGGTTACTATAAAATGGCCCTCCCAAAAAAACTTTTCTTGTATTTACATTTTAGTAACTCATTAAACATGACCATCTCTGGAAATCTTTGTCAAAATTCATCAACTTGCATATGAACATTGTGGCTTCACAATCATAAAAAATAGTCATGATGAGGGGAATGAATTAAGTGGAATTGTCTATTGGAATCTAAGGGTGCATGTTACATTCTGGAGAGCATGGAGATTTACCATAGCTAGATTAGTTAAATAGGCTAAGCAATAACTAAATTTTAATAGAATAATAGTTTTACATATTTCCAAATAAAAACTATATTAAGATGGTGTTAACATACAGACTACATATTAGTAATTTAGGGTAAAATGTATTACAAGGGTATTCCTCAAACTAAGCATTATAAACCCAGGAAATTCCCAAGTTAAGGTTAAAGTTAAAAAGAGAATTTAGCCGAATAAAACATGTTAAGGTATGGAATGCATAGCTATGGCAGTCCAACAAATTTAATTCCACCCTGTATTTTATTGAATAGCCATATGAATAGAATTAAGGCCTTAAGTGTTTGCAAACTCACATTAAATTAAACTAAATAAAGACATACTGATTTTTTTTCATGTCACCCTCTGTATGGTGCAACTGGATTCTCCATAACACGTGAAAGGAATAAATACCAAGTGGGGTGAGGAATTCTTTAGAAGAGAAAAGGGATATAAATGACATGGATGAGGTATAATTGGGCAAAGGAAAATTTAGGTTGAAGAACAGAAATAACTTGCTGATAAGTCCTATTAGATGGTGAAAAAAAATCTCCGGAAGGAAGGAGTTGGAGCCCCATTACTGGGGACTTTTAAAAGCAGGCTGGAGAACCCTCTCCCTCATCCCCACTCCCCCCTCGCCCCCCCCCCCAAAAAAAACCCCACAGGGTTGAGAACAATCCAGCACTGATATACAAATAAAGTGAATGAGACATATAGTCTTTTCCATGTGCACGTGAATCTCTGTACTGCTGGAGCTGCTGTCTTTCAGGAGATAAACATAGCTCCTACCTCTTATCCTTATTAAATCCCAGGACACTTTTCAGTTAATTGAGGTTTTGGTACCAGTATCTTGGCTAAATTCTAATTTGGACAATTACTTTCTGGTAGCTTAAATTTCCTGTGTAATGTCAGTTGGCTACAATATTCTTCACATTCAGCTGTAAACTGTTGTGAGGTGTTTCTATGAGCTGTTAGATAGCTGTCACATTCCTTCTCAAAGGTGGCTGATAAATTGAATCCTGATCAACCACAACAGGTTTGAGAGTACAAAATGGATATTGTTCATTAATGTCCCATTTCAGAGTATTTTCCATCAGTCTCCTACTCCTTCTTTGCCCCTCAGCAATTTACAATTCAAGCTTTATACATTATGTATCGGGGTTCATACCATTAGAATATGGGGACCCTCTAGTAGAAAGTACACCTGGCCAAATCCTCTTCCCAGACCTTTCCAACCCCCAAATACCAGGGCTGAATAATAACCAATGCAAGTTCTCACAGTTATTTTATGAGGCGCATAGCCAACACAGTATTCCCATGTACTTCCAGCACTCTCTCCTATGTGCTTCTCTATATAGCACAAACTTGCTTTGAACCCAATCTCACTTTCAGCTTCTATTCTGCTGTCTTTGTTAGATTGTTCCATGTGTTAATTACCTTTTGATGTAATAACTGCCTTTGTTTTCCTTCCTTTGACCTTCCAAGACCTTGCTGTGAACAAACATTATCCTTCACTCAAGTATGAGACTAGCTCTTTAAAGAATTAAAACAAGATTGCATCAGAAGAGCATTGAAGTTTTGCAACAAATTCATCTTACTAAGTTTAGATGGACTTGTTTATATTTAGGGCCCTACCAAATCCGAGGTAAATTTGGGTCAATTTCTCAATCATTGCATTTTAAAGTTCATAAATTTCATGCTTTCAGAAACTTAAATCTGAAATTTCATGCTGTTGTAACCATAAGGCTCCCAATCCAAAAGAGGAACATGGAAGGGGGGGCAGCAAAGCTATTATAGGGGGACATGGTATTACTACTCTTACCCTGTGCTTTTGCTGGTGACAGGGCTGGAACTTCAGAGCTGGGAGATTGGAGAGCAGTGGCTGTTTGGGGCCGCTGCTCTGAAGGTAGCAGCATTGCCAGCAACAGCACAGATGTGAGAGTAGCATGGTATGGGAAGTACTCATTTTTGGGGGGCAGGGCCAGCCTTAGGGGAGGATGAAATGGGTAACTGTCCAGAATGCCATGGTCCAATGGGGAGTTCTGTGATCACCCCCCCTCCACACACACATACACACACACACACACAGCCAGCTCAAGGTCCCTTTAACCTCCGAGCACAGGCTCCTGGGTCCAGAGCCAGAGAAGCGGAAAGGCTGGAGTCATTCTGGGTGAGGGCTCCTACCATATGCTGAGCTGCAGCTGCTGGTCCTGACCAGGATGCTGAGAGGTGGGACTTCCTCTTCCCCCACAGAGGCCACTGACAGAGTCAGGTCAGACCCACTTCCAGGAACCTCCCCCGGCTACAGGAATCTCTGTGGCTGCTGGCTGGAACCTAAGCTCTGAAGACAGGACCACCACCAGTAGCAGTGCAAAAATAAGGGTGTCATGGTACGGCAGTGTTTCCCAAATAGTGCTCTGCGGAACCCTGGGGTTTTGCAAAGTGAAAGTAAGGGTTCTGCAAGAACTCAATCACTCCCCGCCCCCAGAGCGGGTCTTAGGAGCGGGCAAGCCAGGCAGTTGCCTGGGGCCACCATTTTCAAGGGGCTACCAGTCGCCTCGGTCTTAGGGATGGGCCGGCATTTTTTTTTTTTGGTCGACCAATTTCCCCCAGCGTTTTTTTTTAAAGGGTTCCATGGCCAAATAAAATGGGGAAACACTGTGGTACAGTATTTCCACCTTTACTTCTGCGCTGCTGCTGGCTGTGGAACTGCCTGCAGAACTTTGTGCATGACCAGCATCTGCCACTCTCCAGCCGAGCTCTGAAAAGAGAGCAGAAGTAAAAGGGGCAATATTGCAACCCTCTCCCCTATAATAATCTTGCAACCCCACCACCACTCCCTTTTGGGCTGGGAGGATGCAACCCTACCATCACTCCCTTTTGGGTTGGGAGGGACCCCTAGTCTCAGAAATGCTGATCTTCTCCATGAAATCTGTATCATATAGGGTAAAAGTACACAAAAGACTGAATTTCATGGGGGAGACCAGATTTCATGATCCATGATGCATTTTTCATGGCCATGAATTTGGTAGGGCCCTATTTATATCAGATAGAAAGGAGTCTGACAATGGAAGACCCATCAAGGGATGCCACTGAGGTACCATCAATGCACACATTCAAAAAGAGATGGAATACTGATCTCAGGGAAGAGCACGGAGTAAGAGTTCTCAAACTGTGGTTCATGGGTCACTCATGGTAATCAAAACACCTTTAGGAGGGATGTGGAGTTTCTATTGCTATGGTAAAACACCTATTTCTCTTCAAAAAGTGACACTTCCTGTCAATTCTGAATTCTTTTAGAGTTTCCAGGGGCCATTGGATCAGTAAATCCATCCCAGAAAAATAGGCAGCAGAGACTCATAGTACATGCTCTTTGAAGTAAGCAGATGAGATCTGCTGAGTAAGAAGGTTCTACTTCCATGTAGTCACTTTTTTATATGTCTCCCTGGCTTGTCTGAGTCGTATCTACATTTTTGTTTACCTTTATGTCTATACAGATTTAAACATACAGGCAACACTACATAAATAATGAAAATAGCATGGATAAGACAGGAGAAGGTGGTTGGAACTTGTAAAACAGCAAGAACTCAGGAAGTCTGAGGGGGCAGAATATTCAGACATCTAAGAGAGCCTTTCAGACATTCACTCAAGACCTGCTAACTCCTGTACCCACCTCATCTTAGCTTAGTAAACACTCTTATTAACACATTTTGAGCCAGATTCAGCCATGTATCAGAGGGGTAGCCATGTTAGTCTGGATATGCAAAAGCAACAAGGAGTCCTGTAGCACCTTATAGACTAACAGATGTATTGGAGCATAAGCTTCCGTGGGCAAAAACCCACTTCGTCAGATGCATGTAGTGGAAATTTCCAGAGGCAAGTATAAATATGCAGGCAAGAATCAGGCTAGAGATAACGAGGTAAATTCAATCAGGGAGGATGAGGCCCACTTCTAGCAGCTGATCTGGAGGTGATCTCGTTATCTCTAGCCTGATTCTTTCCTGCATATTTATACCTGCCTCTGGAAATTTCCACTACATGCATCTGACAAAGTGGGTCTTTGCCCACGAAAGCTTGTGCTCCAATAAATCTGTTAGTCTATAAGGTGCTACAGGACTCCTCATCGCTTTTGCAGATTCAGCCATGGCAGATGTATGGTCAGATCCATTGACTTCAGTGGAGTTGTATCCACTGGGTCCAGGATTCATAATTATCCCTTTATTTCTGAATCTTATCTCCACACCTAAGAGAGCACAGATAGACAATGTTGTGAGGTACAGGCTCTCCATCCATCCCGGTCATGTAACATCCTCTGACAGTCCAAATAGCCATCTGGCTTTTGGTGTTCATTTAAAACCTGTGAGTACAGGATCTATTCTCCCCTTTCACTCTTCTCTCATTCATTCACCACTGGGGACAGGCCGAGGAATATTCATTAATGAAGAGAGGCCATGGTGACAGGTGACAGAACACAGATAGAACGCCACTGGAAAGGGCATTTCTCAAAACCTCCACTCACCAGCTCAGTCTGTACCAAAGCTGCCAGGTTTCAGGAATCTATGATCCACTCCCATAGTCTGGAAACTGTGTAAGGTTTTAATTTAACTGTCCGACAGTAAAAAAACCACATTAGCATTAAAAATGAACGATTTACTGAAAAGCACTGAAAAACACTCAGCAACTGAGTCACTTGCTTGTATTGACTAGTTCAAAAGCATTCTTTTGACCTGAGCCTCACAGGTGCTGCAAACGACCTCAATCTGCTGGCCATTTTCTGTATCATTAGTTCCCTAACAGGATCAACACAGCTCATTCTCCCAGGGTGAAAGGATGCCTCAAGAATAGGAGCCCAGGCATTTCAGTGAAGAAAGTCCAATGCTTCTCTGAGAAGACGCTAAACTCTTTTTTTCCTCAGACAGCTTAAGGAACCATTAACCACAATCAACCTGCTGATTATGAGAGATGCTCGATGCAATCCTTGATAGGAGCTTCACACTCTAATTTCTCTCTGTGTGTATTGTAGAATACAATCTATGGGTCAAATTCATTCCCTGCATAATTCCACGGGCACTAATAGTTACATAAGGGACTCAGAAATGGCACATCTGTAGAAAATAACACTAACCCTACCAACATTTTGATTTATTAAAATGCTATGAAATCAGAATTCATGGCTCAGGCTGGATATAAAGCGTTTCCTACAGTAGATATAATCAGTTCTTCTCTGTTCTCTCTAGCTTGAAACAGGGGAGAGGGAATGAAGGGACAAAGTGTAGAAAGATTACATTACAAGTCCTAATAACATGTAAGACGATGAAACTGGGGAAAGAGTTTACGTTTCCATTCTTCCACTTTCTTCAAAGGCAAAATATTCAGTGTCTCTGCTTCCATGGCTTTCTTTTATATTCTCGTGGAAATGACTTCTCTTTGGAACCAGCTTGTAATATATATTTTCCATTAAAGAAATGAAAGTGAGGGATTGTTAACAGAAGCCTTTTGCGGGTCAGTAGAGCAGGAAACACAAGGGAAGGTGGAGGTGTTGGGAAGACATGAAGTGGCCAGACAAACCCGGGAGCTATCTTGTGTCAAGATTGACAGCAGCAAGGGCACTACCTTACTCACCTCCCTTTTGCCCCCACGGAGTGAAGGCTGCTTCGTATGCCCTACATAACCGACAGTCCCTCAGCGTGGCTGCTCATATTACAAGTGACATCTCTCCAATTATATCTCAAGCCCAGACACAGCAGTTTGTCCTTACAGCTAGAGAGGCCCATTAATAACCATCCTGGGGAGCTTGGTGGCCCTCAAGACACAGCCCTCTCACGTGACTCCCACTCTGATTCTGAGTTTTTGCAATCTGAGCCACAATTACATCTAATGTATCAAAATGCTTATTGTTTCCTTGACTTCCACAATATGAAACTAGAAAGCAACCCCACTTCCAACCCAGCCTTATCAGCTAATAACACTTGCTGCCACTGAAGGCTGGAGAAATATCAGTGCTCGGAGAGAAAAGAACTATGTTTAGACAGTCCCGAGACTGTGACAGATGTCCAAATAAAGGAGGGAAAATCAAAGCTTTTGGTTGAGAACCTGTCCTTTTAAACCACTGCCCTGCCAGGATATGGTTGTGCAATATCACCCATACAGTTCAAAGATGCTCACAGATCTTGACCAAGTACTCTGGGGGTGAACTGAGGAAGGACTATCTCTCTTAAAGGGATAGAATCAGATAACATAACACTCAAGAAACTAAATGTTACCACAAAAGTTTTACTCTTCATAAACAGTTCCCTGGATTTTTGTTTCATTTCATTTTATACAGCATGCAAGAGAATGTTTAATATAAATGCTTGCAGTTCAAACACCCAGGACCTGGACTGCTAGTGCAGGAGAGCCGGAAAGCGAAGCTGACCAATGGGAGGTAAGACAAGTGCCTTATGATTAAGGGATAGGGCTGTACATCAGGGGTATGTCTACACTACATGGCTCCGTCGACGGAACCATGTAGATGAGCTTTGTAGACATAGCAAAATGAAGTGGCGATTTAAATAATCGCCGCTTCATTTACATCAAAATGGCTGCCGCGCTGTGCCGATCAGCTGTTTGTCGGCACAGCGCGGTAGTCTGGATGCTCGGCGGTTGATATCAAAAGCCTTTGTCGACCGCCCCATTATGCCTCGTGGGATGAGGTTTACCGGGGCAGTTGACAAAGGCTTTTGATGTCAACCGCCAAGCGTCCAGACTACCGTGCTGTGCCGACAAACAGCTGATCGGCACAGCGCGGCAGCCATTTTGATGTAAATGAAGCGGCGATTATTTAAATCGCCACTTCATTTTGCTATGTCTACAAAGCTCATCTACATGGCTCCGTCGACGGAGCCATGTAGTGTAGACATACCCCAGGAGACTTGGTTTCAGAATTCCTAACTCTGAGAGTGGCCCACTCTACCTGACATTGGATATGTCGCTTAGAGCTAGAGTTTGGCATTAATCACTCTCTTGGCTTATGATGGAGTAGATTTCTTCTGCTGTAAGTGGGAGCTCTAGCAGCCACTGTGCCACCCCTTAACAGGATGCAGTGTGCTCCCACTCTGCTGTCTGGTGAAGGGAAAATGGCACAGGCTAGGTTAGGGATGTAAGCAACTAGTCGACTACCCAATGAGCATATGCTTATTGGATGGTCGAGTAGTGACTCAACTAGTTGCTCCCGTCCCCACTTGCTGCCTCTATCAGAGAGAAGCAGCAAGGGGAAGAAGCAGGAGCCAGTGCTGGGGGGAGCTGGCTTAAAAGCTGGTTCCCCCCAGCACCATCTGGGGGGGGGGGGATGACAACAGAGCACAGCTGGGACTGGACATGAGTCTGGACAGCTGATTACTGGCTCGTGTCTAGTCCCAGGCACTGTGTCTCTGATACTAAAAGAAACTGAGACCATACTTTGGATAATCTCTTTGCCATCATTCACTCTTCAAAACCTGGAGCAATTCACAGTAACTGTTCCTAGAATTTTATGTGTAATTCAGATCCCCATGGGCATAGTAAGCTGTAGGATGGAAATAACACATACGCACAAAAAGGACAGCAAAAAGTGGCACAGTGCAAGGGTCAGAGAATAAAATATATAAGGAGTAACTGAGTGAGTTAAATTTATATACTGTAGAAAAGAGAAAACACAGGGGTGCATTGGATTGTATTCTATAAATACCTTCAAAGTAACAATATAAATGCAGGAAGAAGATTATTCGGGCGATTATAGGATGAGACACTATAACCTGAATGCAAGGGAAGCTAAGTTTAGCCTAGATAAGGTTATGCACCCACCTTATAGTAGCCCCATCTAAGTTGTATTTGCCTAGTTTATTGATAAGAATATTATGCGGAGACAGGAGTGACTGAAGAGAATACCACCTGCAGTCCAAACTCTTGCACCCGTACTCCCAGAGCCCTGTAGTCACTCTTGATCCGCGTCACACCTTGCAGTATCATTAGTGCCCACATGGATGAGTAGCATGGGGTAGTAGTCAGAGGGCCGGATAATCCTCGATAGTGCCTCTGTAACATCTCGGATACGGGCCCCCGGCAGGCAGCATACCTCCTGAGATGACATGTCAGGGCAACAGATGGGCACCTCCGTCCCCTTCAGAAGAGAGTCTCCAACCACCATTACCCTACGTTTCCTCCTTGCAGTGGTGGCAGCAGACCTCCCAGCAATGGGGGTATGAGGCTTCTGCTCCTCAGCTGTAGGGGGTGATTCCTTATCTCCTGTATCAAGAAGAGCATAACCGTTTCCCATTACCATGGTGGGATGGTTGGGAGCAGGGGTGGAGCACTGCCTGCTGCCAGAAGTGACCAGCTGCCAGTGCCCCCTGAGCCATCTCCTCCTCCACCAGTGGTATGTCAGCTGTCTTGTGTAGTGGGACAGCTACCTCAGCTGTCTCCACATGAATACTGTCCAGGAATTGCTCATGGATTCAGATACACCTCAGCCTAGCCACGTCCTCCTGTAGCTCTCCCACCTGCTGCCTGAGAGATTCCACCAACAGGCACCTTTCACACTGGATGGTCCCCCTAGCCTGGATATCAGTAAGTGGGAATTGCAAGCCACAGTCCCTGCAAAACCACAGCAGGCTCTGGGTAGAGGCATCCATGGTCAGAAGGTCTGTCTGGCTACAGGTGCAGTTGGAGGAGACAGAAGCAGTGCTGGCACAGGTGTTGAGGGTCTTCCTGACCATAGTAGGCCTCCCTCTTTCAAACTCCCTCTCAAACTCCCCTATCTGCAGAATCAAAATTCAAACAGTCGAACAAACTCACTCACACCAAAAGCTAGTACTCTCACCTGGTGGCCTGTTCAGTGGCAGGAGCTCTTGCTCGCCCTCTTAAACTCCTCTGTCTGCAGGCCCTTGTCCTTTTGTCATACTATAGGACAGGAGCGGCCCAACCATGGCTCATGTGCCACATGAGGCTCTTTTACAGTCAAAGTGCAGATTGTAGAACCTCCCAAAAAGCCTTCATTCTCCACCTACCAGACTTGGGGAAGGGGGAAGAGGGGAGGGCTTCAGGACCTCTGCCTTGCAGCAGGGTGGCGGGGTAGGGGCTTCTATCCAGTATTAGGGTTGTCAGGTGTCTGTAAAGTCTAGTCAAAAGGAGAACCTGTGCAATGTCCAGTCAGCAAAAGTTCAGTTACTGCAGTAATTGAAATCAGCCTCTGCCACTGGGTGGAGGGGAAGAGTTGCTGTTGGATGAGGAGGAGGAACCCCGACAGTGCACAGTGTTTGAGGAGCACAGCTGGCAGCCAAGCTTGCTGTCTGTGATGGCCTAGCCTGCCTTCTCAGCCTCCCAGGGACCCGGCTCTCTCAGGACTCTCACTCCAAGAATAGACGCCATCACATCACCCCCAAACCACTGTACCTGTTAGGCAGGTAGGCAGGCTGTGCATCAGCTCTTCCCACTCTAGTTCTGCAGGTGGCAGGTAAGTCCCTGGGTAAAGGGAGTAAGTGACAGGGAAGCCTGTAGTGTTCAGTTTTGAAAAAAATGGAAAGTTGACAACCCTCTCCAGTGGGGAATGGGGGGGGGGCGGGCATAGGATTTCAGCCCCACTGGGCACACCTGCCAGGGTTAAAGAGCAATTGATTCGTGGCCTCTTTATAACAACCTTTTACATATTAGAAATCTTATGTCCTCCCCTTCAGACTCCTCTTTTACGGTATGTCTAGACTGCATTCTTCTGTTGGCAGAGGGATGCAGATTAGGCAGGTCGACATTGCAAATGAAGTGGGGATTTAAATATCCTGCACCTAATTTGCATAAAAATGGCCACCATTTTTGCGGACTCAGCACTTTGTTGGCAAAAAGCAGCAGTCTAGAGGGGGATCTGTTGAGAAAGAAAGCCTTTTTCGACAGATCCTGTAAACCTCCTTGCAGGAGGCATAAGGGATCTGTCGAAAAAGGCTTTCTTTCCCGACAGATCCCCTCTAGACTGCCGCTTTTTGCCGACAAAGTGCTGAGTCGGCAAAAATGGTGGCCATTTTAATGCAAATTAGGCATGGGATATTTAAATCCCCGCTTCATTTGCAGTGTTGACCTGCCTAATCTGCATCCCTCTGCCGACAGAGGGATGCAGTCTAGACATACCCTTATAGACTAAACATTGAATAGAGTGGGACAATTACCTCGCATATATTACATACAAAACCACAAAACTATATTAGACTTCTTTACAACTACATCACATTAACTTGTATTCAATGTCTGAGACATTATAATCCCCAGATCCTTTCCAACAGCACTACTGCCTAACCAGTTATTCACCATTGTAGCTGTGCATTTAATTTTTCCTTTTTAAGGGTAGTACTTTGCACTTGTCTTTACTGAATTTCATCTTGTTGATTTCAGACCAGTTCTCCAATTTTGTCAAGATCTTTTTGAATTCTAATCATTTCTTCCAAATTGCTCGCAACTCCTTCTGGCTTGGTATCATCACTGACTTTTATGGATGTTCTCTGTATGTCATCATTGTACCACTGTCAGAATTGTTGTCCTGTGCATGCTATTCCCCTGAACTACACAGAAAGCCCTTTGAGACAAACACCTAGTCTATGTGTATGTTGTTAGGATAGATTTACAATTCTGTAAATAGATATTATACTAGAGCTTAAAAAGAATCTGCAAACACAGATGCATTGTCAGGTATAGAAATGGGCCCAAAAGAGAATTCAGCCCAAATTGTAGGGGAAATTCAGTCCTGGATCTAAATTATAAGGCCTTGTTCCCATCACAAGTCAGGATGTCCCACCATAAGCATTATGTGGCTTTCTGAAGCTACAATCAATGATAAAGCAGCTCACCAGTTCTTCAAGGCTGAATATCTGAGCCAAGGGGTTTGATGAGATTCAAGGAGCTAAATATGTGATAGTAGCCTCACATGACATGGTCTCAAAAATAAGAGACCAATTATAAAACAGCAGAGGGAGTTTGAATTGGTGTGAAATTCATTTCTTTACCATACCTAATGCTTTCTTTCACCACAGGTTCAAAGACATTGATGCCAGGAATCCAGTAACTGACAAGAGTAAAAAGTAAGCTAATACCAGACTTGTCAGTGGAATTTGTGATTAAAGTGAGTGACACACCTTGTCATCAGGTATAGGTGAGAGATATGCTGCAACGACGCTTTCTCCTACCCAGATTGCTACACAGGATCTCTCTCTAGGCTGCAAGTTGCGTAAATAAAGCATCTGGAATTTGAAGGTTGAACAAAAAGATATTCCAAGATTTCTAAAGGGAATTTTACATTACAGATGCTTTATTTCCACTGGATTTCAGATTTAATATATGTAGCTTCCCCTCTCCCATCTATTAAACACAGAGATGGCAGGGGAAAAACCTGCCTCACCTGTTTAACATAAAAGCCTTTCAACTCAGCAGGATGCTTTCAGTTCAATTATGTTTTATGTACTGCGAGGTTAACTAAAGAGAGAGGGTTATTAGCACAAATAATACCACCTCAGGCTGTGAACCTAACAGATCTCACAAGCTAAGCAAGGTCAGGGGCCTGAATGAAAGCTCTCTGAAGATAATTCACAGTGCACCAGGAAATGGCATGGACATTACAGTTTTCTAATAGATACAGTCCTTAACTCTGAGTCAATATTCAACCATTTCCCAATATGAAGAAAGCAAGCATTTTGCCAGTGATGTTGCTGAGAGGTGATTTGAGCACAGAAATAAGTATAAGGAAACTCAAGGTCCAGTGTTAGTTCTAACATTGGTTCTCTCTGTGGACTTGGGCCTCTCTTCCTCAGTTTCACCATGTGTAAAATTCATACCTAAATTTCATGTATGTGCTGTGAGGAGTAATTCTAATACTTTTAAAGCGGTATATTTTTATATTTCACATATTACAATGATTTTGGGGCTTGTCTCTTTGTCAATGACAGAAAAATCAGAGCTCTTGCACACTTGGGTCATTCAAGATTTCATAGGTACATTTGCAAGAATACATGTGTGAGCAACCCAGCCAACCTGCAGTTCAGGAAACTAATTACACATTGCCTATATAAAATTCCCTCTGTAGTTTCATGTGGGTATAATAGTAATACTGTATATTGTATAATATTTTCACATTAACTTAAATAATATTTTTAAATGTGTTCATTTCTTGCCCTAATCTACTTGTAATACTTTTGTGTTGCTAAGCAGAGTTTCACCATAGAGATGTCTGTTTTCAGTGAAAGTGATCTGGAGTATGAAAAGTATTTTGAGAATCTTTGGGATGAAAAACATCATTTAAATATGATATTGCTATTATTTTTCTTGATCAAATTTATTTTCTCTTAATTTTAACATTACATTACTGTTTAAAATACTTATACTATTTGCTTACAGAGCCAATCAACTTTACTTTATTTAGCCTGACACAGTAAAAAACACCACAAAGACAGTCACATCAGACATCAAGCCAGGGTAAATTAAACTGATAATTGCCCTCCTTTAATTTCCTCTGAGTGGTGGCCTCCATTTGAGGAACCAATGAGTTATTATTGCACCCTACTGTCCTCCATTAGCAGCAAAGCTGTGAATTTGGTTTTTGGATATTGCAGTACAGTAGGTGGTAGAAATATGAGAAATGAGTTTTTATTAGATGCAGGTGTAACTTACTATTAATTTGTGCAGTGTGTGTGTGTGCATGAGAGAGAGAGCGAGAAAAAGTTTTGATATTACCACACTTATCATTTGGTATGTGTTTCTTGTAAAGGGGGAGATAAGTACACCAGAATCTCTACTTGTGATGGGTGAACCATTGGCATTTTAATTGGGATAAATTCCCACAACTGCAGATACATCTCTGAGTCTGTGAAATCTCATGAGAACAAGCTCTCTTCACTTCAGGTAACCCTATGTCATTTTAGTACTTTCCCAGAAAAATTTAAAAAAGATATGACCAGTAATTCCAACTTTTCAGAACTTGAAAACAAGTTATATTTTTCATTTTATCTTATCCAGTTTGTTTATTCCTCATATTCACTACTAGAGCATGTGGCCATACTAAAAAAAAAAAAAAATCAAAACAAAAACAAAGACAGCAAAAGACAGCATATGTCAATCACGAGAACCCTAATTAGTTTTTGGTGTTTAAAAATACTAAGGGGAAGTATGCAATGCAACATGAGCTGTGATATGCAGAAACAGTAGCCATTGTCTAGACTACCAGAAAATAAATGAAAATAAATGTTAATCAGCAAAGACTCTTTATTTTGTGCTCAGTATATAATCAATATCTGGACATCATGTCATCAGGGGTCTTTGGGATAAATATTGTCACCGGATTTGAAAGAGGCCTAGATAACTTAATGGCAAATTATAACAGTTAAAGCTCAACTAGAATTTGAGATAAGAATAACGGAAAGCAAGCCTCATGTTTCAAATTGTAGGAGTGAATTTATATCACTCATTGCATAACCACACAGGTGCATTATGGCCTTGCCAGAGGCAGGATACTAAACTAGACAGAACCTCGTTCTAACCCAGGATTGCAAATCTTGTTCCCTACAAGGAGCTGGCTGGAACAGTTAAGTTTCCTTGAAAAAGCTGTTTAAAAATCCCTCTCTCTTTGCCGTTAAACAAGCAGAGGAGGTTTGTTTAACTTTTAGTGCATTTGGGGCACATTACACAACATTACTCATAGTACTTTGCACTAATGTGTCAATTTTTCCCCCTTCATTTTCATCTCTCCCATGCAACTAATTCACCGTGGGTATGTTTACACAGCAGGACTAAAGTCAGAATAAGCTACGCCACTTGAGCTACGTCAGTTGTGTAGCTTAAGTTGAAATGGCTTAACTCAGCTTTTGGCACTGTCTACACAGCAGAAAGTTAAAGGAAGAACACTCTTCCTTCAACTGCCCTTACTCATAAAATGGGGGTTACAGGAGTCAGAGTAAGAAGTCCTCCAGCTCATCATTATTTCAAAATAATGGCTTGCAATGTAGACATGCTCTTTGTTATTTCAGAATAATGTCAATTATTCCGAAATAATGCTGCTGTGTAGACACACCCTTTGAGACCTGAAGTCCCAACATTGCTCCCAGATGTGTGACACCAGTTTAACAAGTTACTGGTTCAACCACAGTGGTCCCACTGATGCTAACAAAGCTGTAATGGAGCAGAGAAACCCCACGTCAGCAGAGAAGGAGTTAAAAAAAGCGTATGGGCCCAGCTAGCCATCCCACAGCCAATGCCACACCTGGAGTGGGAATAACATGAGTGAACCTGGCTCAGTTCAAGGCAGACTGGTGAGAAGCAAGTCGGAGCTCTGCCTCTCAGTGAAGAGAGCTTTGCTGTTAGCCAGGGCAACCACTGGAAGAGAAAAGATCTTAGCCCCCCAAGGGAGACAGAAGGTACGTTTACACAGTAAAGTTATTTCAAAATAACAGCCGTTATTTCGAAATAACTTTCCTAGCGTCTACACAAGCCAACTGCTATTTCAAAATTAATTCAAAATAGCGGAGGGCTTATTTCGAAATTGGTAAACCTCATGCCATGAGGAATAGTGCCAATTTTGAAATTGCTATTTTGAAATAAGCGCTGTGTAGATGCTTATTTCAAAATAGGGGGCCTCCAGCGCTTCCCAAGGTGCCCTGCTGGCCACCCCGGCCACAAGGTAACTTCTGACCTGATGCCCTGCTGGAACCAGTTCTGGCTGGCCTTAAATGCGATTCAGTGTTCAATTAGTGTGGATGCGCTATTTCGAAATAGCAAAAAGCTATTTCGAAATGCATTTTGTGTGTAGACGCATTATTTCGAAATAAGATATTTCGAAATAACTATTTTGAAATTAGATATTTTGAAATAACGCTGTAGTATAGACATACGCTGATGCTCAACTGACTGAAGCTCAAGGAACTATTTAGAAGACTGGGAATGATCCTGTAGTGAGCTAAATTTCCCTTTTGCTTGGGAACATTTAGGGCTAAGCCTCCAGGGCCCCCTCACCCAAAAGAGGATTAAAACTGTAGGAGTACCCAGTGGACCCAAGGAACAAAGACTTCTCTTCCTAGCTATCAGGGAGACCTGCAGCCACATCAGGATGCTGGAGAGGTCCACAAAGTGGTGCTACTTCTGTCATGCCATTAAAACAGCCCCACGGTTTCTTCTGCCATCTATCAAGGTAGTATTCACCAGCTTCAACAACAGCGGTGCCAGGATCTGAGGATATGATGCTGTTCAGTGGGTGGTTAATGAATTCCCATATCATTGCTCTGAGTCTCTGTGATGGCCAAATGCAGCCGGGGATCTAAAATCCATCATCTTTAGCTACAGGGAGTCAATGAGTTATTTCTTGCACTGTTGCACTGAGCTATACACCTGGTGTAACCACTAGCAACAAAGCAGGGATTGTGGCTCAGAGGGTCAATGAGAAAATTTGATGAGGCATAATACCAAGTGATGCTAGATATAAACAGTCACAATGGTGCTGGAAGCGTCTTCATCCTAACTTCAAAGCTTTAGCGCTCATCTCCTACTCTCTTACTACCGAGATTTAATATCATTATTTTGCTATACAAAAAGCTGGTAGAGAAAAATAAATGAACTATTTCTATGGTGAACTGGTTCAGATAAATTAAAAGCTGACCTTTAACTCTCTCTCCAAACTCAAAAACTTTGTTTCAAAGATATTGGATCAACTTTTTCTTTACAAGTTTTTTGTTTTCCTGTTATTCCATCCTCCCCCGAAGAGCAGATACACCACGAGTGTCCAAACTCCAAACATTTTTTCAGACCCAAGAAGTCTATATGCAGTTTGGCTACATCTCTGAGAACATTAAGTAGCCGATCCTGAGCCATCACAGCTCTCTTGAACAAAGGGTGATACGACACTTTACATTAGCTTAGGATCTCTTCACCCCAACAGTAACAAAGTCTCTCAGGGTATGTCTACACTAACCTCCCTAGTTCGAACTAGGGGGCTAATATAGGCATTCAAAGTTGCAAATGAAGCCCGGGATTTAAATATCCCGGGCTTTATTTGCATCTTCCCGTCCGGGAGCCATTTTTAAATCCCCCTAGTCCGAACCAACTGCCCGCGGCTACCCGTGGCAGTCAAACGTTAACTCAAACTAAGTCCTTAGTTCGAGTTAACGTTTGACTGCCACATGTAGCCACGAGCAGTTGGTTCGTGGAATGAGGTGTAACAGTTAACTCGAACTAAGGACTTAGTTTGAGTTAAAGTTTGACTGCCGTGTGTAGCTGCGGGCAGTTGGTTCGGACTAGGGGGATTTAAAAATGGTGCCCGGATGGGAAGATGCAAATAAAGCCTGGGATATTTAAATCCCGGGCTTCATTTGCAACTTCGAATGCCTACATTAGCCTCCCTAGTTCGAACTAGGGTGCTAGTGTAGACATACCCTCATGGACATAAGGATGATTCTGAAGCTCTATCCCTCTGTCATGTCACTTTGCCACTGTTTACCAAGCACAGCAGGTTTATCCTTTGTCCTTCATATTTTCGTGTCTTGTGGTTACTTTATCTCCTTGGACACTAACAGATACGTTCAAGCTCCATTTCCAGAAATACTGGCCTGTTCCAGTTAAGGGCTCTATTACATAAAATATGGCTTTCTAAGTGCTTAACACTCTTTTCCAGCATCATTCTATGTATCTCAGTGACCTACATTCCCTTTACGTACCAATCCTGGCTCTGCTATTTAGAGACAGGAGCCTTCAGATGTTCCCTAGAAACAAATCTAAAACCTTTAGATCGTGAGCTTTTAGTTGCAGTGTCCCTCACATCTGGAACTCTGTTCCCATTCAATCCGAGAAGAATGTGAAGTACTATCTCCATTTTAAAGGCAGGTTTAGAATGCACTTGTTTTCTGTGGCTTAAATCTAGTTGAATATAAGCTTCTGGATTCAGGGAGGATTGTCTTTTTATTGACAGATTATAAAATATTACAGTGCCCACTAGGCCTAATTTATACCTTATATAATTCCACTGACTTTAATGGAGTTATTCCAATGATGAATCTGGCCCACTGAGTTAAAGGAGCAATAAAGAAGCCAAGTGCATTGTATATGAAGTAACAATGTGAAGAAATTCAGCCTGGCAGAATGCACCACACAATGTGACACTGAGCAACAGTAAAAGGATTATGGCTTTCCTGATTAAATGCCTGTTATGCTTTTGGATAGATAATTACTCTCCTCAACTGTGGCAATAAGAGAAGTGAGAAAGACATTACCTACGCTAGCTGTGCGCCGGCTGGAGTCCTCTTCTTTGGCTACCAACAGTTGTACTTAGTTTCTGGAACAGTTACTGACCTTATTTGTCAGGCATTTCCTTCTTTCTTATGGATGCCAGCATCCCATATATGCCACAGACACAAGGAAACCAAGCCAGAAGCAAGTCAGGGTCAAAACTCGTGTAACGCACCATTTTCTTCCCCTCCCAGAATGTACATTACAACTACTCAGTCTCCTTTAATCTCATACCTACTGATACGGAATCTTCATTCCCTGTTACATATCTACTCTCAGACACAATTGTATATATCTGGAGTGACCTGCATTGAATTCAATGGGCCAAAATTTGTTCTCAGTTAAATTGGTATAAATTCAGAAAAGCTCTATTAAAAATGGAGTTACTTTGGATTCACACCAGAGTTAATGAAATCAGAATTCACTTCAGTGGGGTTATCTGAATGTATATTAGTTATTATAACTGAAACCAGAATTGCCTGCCAATTCTGAACATAAGGCTACACCTACACCTGATGTTAGGAGTGATTCCCATCTTGCACAGACATACTTATGACTAGCTCTCATCAAGCTGGCATGCTAAAAATAATAGTGTGGGGGTAGCATGGGAAATGGGCAAGCAGGAGTTGTGCCAAGTATAAATCCATCTGAACCCTATGCATAATGTACTGTTAACGGCTAGCTTGTACTTCCACTAACTGTTGTCTATACCGCCATGGCTACCCTACTATTTCTAGCACACTAGTTCAATGAAAGCTATCTCAAGTGGCTTTGTGTGAGCTGACAGTCACAGATCTAGTTCAGAGTGTAGATGTAGTTGCAGGGAGAAGCGTGCAAGGGTTAAATGTACACACTGAGTTCCTGGAGGGATAAAGAGCTGCAGAAAAAGCATCTAACAAAAGGGTTTCAGCAGAAATAAATCACACCCACTTTTGGTCTCTGAATTGGGTCCTCTTTATGCAAGACATGGTTCAGCACTGGAAATAAGCAAATGCATAGGTTTGAGATAAAATCTCAGCTGATGCAAGAATGAGGAAGGCTTCATGTCTGAAGTGACTTTGCATGCACAAACCGTACATAAGTGCAAAATGTGAAATATTATCACTATGGTATAAACACCAGAGGCTTCAATATCCCGCCTCTGCATAGATCTTAAAAAACACTTACTTCACCACTTCACTTCTTCAGCACTCCCTCTCTCATCCCCAAGTCTCATATCTTTGCTGAGATTGCATGTCTAGGCTGGAAGCTGCCCAGAGTCTCCCTGGCAGGCTCTCTCCACACCAGTGATTAATGAGCTGTTAAAGCTCCTAAGTCCAGGAAACCCAAACAGGTCTCTGTTACTTAGAAGAAATTAGGATAGGGAAATTGTTTTGCAAACACTAATATACTGAAAACAGAGGAAAACTAAATCTGACTCAATGGACACACTTCGGCCCTATTCTCTCCATCTCAGCCCCCATTTATCCATGTCACCTGCAAGCCAGAGAAGGTTGCCTTTTTCTCACATTCCTCATTGTTCATTCTTGAGATCCAGAATAATTCTAGGCCAAACCCTGAAGTCTTTAGCTATGCATGGATAATGAGTGGTACTGACCTCTCAACTCCCGTTGGATTGACCTCATTCAGGTAGTGTTGCTCTTCACGTCATTAAGGGTTTTGCCTGAGGATCAGGCCTAGAGTTTTCCTTTGCCAAACCTATTCCAGGTCTACCCAGGAATGCAGAGGTGGGCTAATCTAACCTCCTCATAACCATACTCAAGATAAATTAGAGGTGAGTGGATGGTTTACAGCAAACACCCAGACAGCAGTATAAAACATCAGGGCACAGGGTGAGTGATGTAACTCTCACGATATCCATCATAATGCACAGCTATCCTGTTCCCCTCTATTCACTCTCTGTGAGCTATTCTGCATGGTATGAGGTAAGAAAAGGCAGCAGGGCAGACTAAGGTAAATGGACATGTGGAAACATCCGACCATAACTCCAGCCTGCAATGTTCTAGAACTCTACCTGTTACAAGGGATTCCTCAGAGCACCACCTGCACATCCATACCAGATCACCCTCACTATAACAGAAAACACCTCATTATAATACTTTACCTCCAAGTGGCACATGGAATGTTATGTGTATAAACACCTCATACTTCATACTAGGGACATACTAAGGATGTTAGCAACTAGTTGAGTCTCTACTCAACTAGTCGCTCCCCCTCCCCTTTGCTGCTTCTGTATCAGAGGCAGCAAAGGGCGGCGGGAGCAGGAGCCAGTGCTGGGAGCTGACTTAAAAGCCAGCTCCCCCCAGCACCGTCTCCACGAGGGGGAGGGGGGGAACAGGGGAGGCAGAGGTGCAACGTGGGACCCAGCACAAGTTGGGACTGAGCAGTCCCAGCTCGTGCTGGATCCTAAACGCTGTGGCCACCAGGCTCTTATTACAATTAAAAAGCAGAGGCACAGTGAATCCCTTTTTGACTAATTGAGTAGTCAATGGAAATTCCATCGACTACTCGATCAGCTTACTAACTGCTATTTAACATCACTACTTCATACACCACTTGGTTCTGCATGACACATGGGCTGGTAGTTTATGTCTCACTGAAATCAGGTAGAAAAGGATTACAGAGGTTATAAATTCTGATCATAGGAAACAGATGTCTTGACACACAAATCTCCAAAGTGTCTAAAAGGTTCATAATGAAAAAATTAATCCAAGCAGATTCATTGTAAATTACATACTGACACAATTATTAGGATAACTTACACCCATACACACACCCCTCCAGTATGCTGAAAGGAACATAGGATAATAAATGCTCTGCAACTTCTTGCTGTTCGCATGCCCTGGGTGAAAGAGCAAAAGATTTCTAAAAATGTCCACTAGCATAAAGGAAATTTCTAAAATGGTATCTGTCATTTGTTATCCATAGTTCGCAGTCTGAAAGTCAGGTGTCCTCTTGTTCATGATCTTAGTTGTCACTGAGACTAAATATGGTAACCACTAATCACCAAGAGTAGATGGTTGCCATCTACTCTTCTTACCACCAGTCAGAAATCCAAAGCAGTCTGGTGGAGCAAGAGAAGGAACTGACAACTTTTGAACTCAAAATGCAGGTGATCTTTAGCAGCATTTCACAAGTGTGGCCAGCATGGCTGCATCTGGGCACCCAGGGAGGGGGATGGTTCCTGTGACCAGAAAAGCCTCCAGGGCAGAGATGGGAGAAAGGGCAAAGCAATGGTGCAGCATCCCTGCAGTGTCCAAAGGCTTCAGGGGAGGGCTTCAGTAGGGTTGTCAATCCTCCAAGATTGGCCTGGAGTCACCCAGAATCATCATCAATCTTCCAGTGACTGCTGAAAGCAACCCTGGAGCTTTTAAATAGGATATTTGACAGAAATGACATTACGGCATTGGGGGGGGGGGGAATCTCCTGGAATAGCTTCAGTCAGAGTTAGGGATGTAAACAACTAGTCGAGTAGTGACTCGACTCGCTCACCCCCCTTCCCTCCCGCTGCCTCTATCAGAGAAAGGCAGCAAGGCAGGAGTCGGGGGGAGCAGGAGCCAGTGCTGGGGGTAGCCGGCTTAAAAGCCAGTTCCTCCCCAGCACCATCTCTGCAGGGGAGGCAGAGGCGTAGCGGGGGGACCAGGTGCAGGCCAGGACAGCTGATTCCCAGCTCACGCCTGGCCCCAGGCACTGCACCTCTGCCTTTTAAATGCATTAAGAACCTGGTGGCTTTGAATTCATTTAAAAGGCAGAGTTGCAGTGGGGATAGCTCCTGGGGCCGGGAGCTAACCCGGCTGCAGCTCTGCAGTTTTCCTCCTTATCGACTAATCAAGTAGTGGATGGAAATTCCATCGACTATTCAATTAGCTGATAAAATGCTATTTAACATCCCTAGTCAGAGTTGGCAACCCTAGACTTCCGCCCCCTCCTCTGACTCAGATGCGGGCTTCAGCCCTGCCCACCCCGAGCTTCAACTATGGGGATCTGGTGGCAAGCTTCATGCATCAGCCCTCCCTCCCCTACCTTCAACTGTGGCGCTCTGGGCTTCAGTCCCCTTGGGGGTCTGGCTTTGGACTCAGCATAGCATGGCGGGGCTTCAGCAGGGCTGATTAAGAGGCCAGAAAGCAGGGTGAGCCTGGGATGCAAGACTGCAGAAGGGAGCTTGGGGCAATGAGGGGAAGCACTGGGTCTTGGGGGTAATGGGAAGCCTTGGGGAGTTATGGAGGGTTGAGAGAGCCAACAAAGGTCAGGGGATCCATGGGGAATTGAAGGAGGCACTAGGAGCCCGCAGCATCAAAATACAGCTATACATTAATTGTATTATGGAGTAGAGGTACATATCAGGAGAAGAGAATAGCAGTGCCCCCCTGCACACCTTGAATGGCTTGTATTAATGTTCTTACTCCATAATGAACATAGAGAGATATTAAAACTTCTTGCTTGTTACTTGTGAGTATGCTAAGGCACACATGGGCCTAACTACACAGAAACAACACCTGCGGCATTTTTATTGTTAATATCAATCATAGTTAATAACTTCAGTTATACAAAAGCCAAAGTATCCAAAACTAGCCAAAAGTTCCCAGTCCTCACAGAGAACAGAGTAATCAAAACTATTTGGTGCACAAAGAACAAGCTTAAATATTATTAGCAAAAGAGAAAAAACTAATTAGAAAAATATCCTGGAAGTAAATAATTCTTAATTAATGGATTCACTTATCTCACAAAGATCTTTTCTTATTTACTTCAATAACCCCAGCAAAATCAAACATGTAAGAATTCAAGTAGATTGATTACTTTTGACACAATTAAGAGGTGGATGATAAACATGAAAAGTAAGGTAGAAATTACAAGTGATGATCACATGATTTTAACTGGAAACCTCATTGTAGCCAGACTGATCACAAAGAAATGCCATACTAAGCACATTTCCTTACCAACGTTAGTGTCTACTGAAATGGAAGCAGACAGCTGCTCTGGCTTCCAAGTGTATGCTGCCAGCCTTTTGTTTCTTCTATCATGAGGAGATATAATAATAAGTTGCCATAATTTTGCTCTGTGTTTCTACAGCACCTAGTACAATGGGTTCCTGACCCATGACCAGATCTCCAAGGTGCTATGATAATCAACAATAATAATCTCTCTAGTATCTGCAGAGGACAGCAAATGAACACATCTAATCACTGTGGCATGACAACTCATGTTACAGGCTTTATCTTAATCATGGTTGGATTTTAGCTCTGGAAATATACTCACTAAATATTTCCCAGACAAAAGAAAATACTTGTTGGAAACTACATCAGTGTTAATTAATATTACAATCATTCTCCTTATAAACGTTTCAGTAATTTATGAACATTAGATTGTACAATCTGGTTTGCTTTCTAAACAAATAATCCTAAAGTAAAGAGAAACCCCGAAAGTTATCATTGAAAATATCTATCTTCTTTTACATTTGGCTAATTATGTTCTCATTGTACATTTGGCATTTTGCCTCAAGTTTGTTTATATCCATTTCACAGGCTCACTGTATTATTAGGGTTGAGGGGATCCATGTTTCCATGTTCAGTGGCTCACAATCACTTTTACTAATAGAGTATTGGTGGGTAGCACTTTAGGTTCCAACTCCTTCCCTGGGACAACCCTGTAAAATACTGCGTGCCTCCTATGAGAAAATGAACATCCTCAACTCCCTTTATAGCTAATGGCAATTTAATATGCACAACACTTTCTAATATTGGTCCCTTTATGCTATGCTGAAGCAAACCTCCTGTTCAGCTCTCTCTAAACTGCCATCAAGCTTGAACAGCTTCAAATCCCATTCTCGGTGTTACATACAACCAAATCCCTGTTGTGAGTTAGAGCAAAAACTGCTGAACAGGAGGTGGCGGGCATAGAGTGGTGCTCCCAACTCCTTAGTCTGCAAACCTATTACATGAAAATGCTGGAAAGCTCCTATTCAGTCTACGCTATCCTTTGTCTCACAGGATTCCAATTTCTCCCTCATCTGTCTTCATCTTAAAGTTTTCCAGTGATTTGCTTCTGATTCTAATAGCTCTATCAGAAGTTGGGCCTATGTCCTTCCCAGTCACATTATTCAAATTTCTTTCGGCTACTGAAATCACATTTTTATTATCGCAAATCAAATCCCCTGAGCTAGCTCCTCGGCAAGTGAGGAACAGCTTTGCTCCACTGATGTGGATGGACTTATACTCATTGACATCTGGCCTAGCATTTAAGTTCCTTCTGTTGCTACCCAGTGAGGACAATATATCTTCTAATGTTTAATAAGACAAGAGTATGAGGTAAAGAGACTCACACTCTCCATCATTTCCAGCCTTTTCCATAGGGCAGGGTGAATTAACACTGACAAAAATAATCCTAATATAAGTGTAAAACACACTTCCACTGAATAACATAGGAGTTCTGCCACAAACTTCTCTGGGAACCAGTGTATCACACTTAACCTATCCAAACACTCTGGTTTATTTGGCTAATTCAGCATGTGCTAATGACTCAGAAAGTGAAGAATCAACATGACACATGCTGTTTTACAATAGTAAAGTCCTTTGATTCATTATCTAAGTCCATTGCTTCCCATTTCCTTTTCATTCTGTTTATTCTTTTCTGAACTCTCTCAATTTCCTCTGTATGGTATATCTATAGGATAATGCCCAAATCTTAAAAATATACCACCCCAGAGGTAGTCTAACCAGCTTTGAGTCAAGAGGAAGCATTACCTCTTTGATTTGGTGAGTGATCCCATTAATTATACATCTAATGATTGTGCCTTTCTTTTGCTAAGCAACACCCAGCTTTAACTCTTTAGGAACACCCATCACATATACCCACATTACTGATGCATGCATAATGGAAACCCAAGTCGGGCATAGACACGGGCATGTACTCACTATGTGAAGTTGAAGAAAGTCGCCAAGCCCGGGAGCACTGTCAATACGAACCAGGATGCCATCCTTCACAGTCGTGCTGAAGCCTACAGCAAGACGGTCTGTCCTTGTGCTAGGTCTGTCGTTTGCTGGCCAGGTATACAGGATGAGGCCTCCACTTTTCCCAAAGATGTATGTGGCACCAGCTGCAAAATGAAAAACAATGAGGGAGGTGTTAGTTCACTGAGGTTTTTACCAGGTGGGGTAATGCTATAATGGCTGCAGACAGGAAAATACCCCAAAACAAGCATTTCATTAGCCAAAGTGATGACGTCTAAATTGAAATAACACAGAGCAGAGGTTGAAGAGAAAAACTTAGCATTGTCTCCAAAAACATTTATGCATTGTGACAAACAGTGTAGCGAGCCTTGCTAAAATTAGAATTAATTCCACATCTGATTCAAGATGGGAATTACACCTCCTTCCACCATATGCACAAGAACGCTTCCTCCCAGAGAATAGCATATACCTTTCAGTGGAACAATGACTCTGAATTGCTGGATGCCTTTCCTGACTGAAGGGGATGTGAAAGCAGCCCAGCTTTCTTGGACACAAAATATACCCACCCTAGTCACCTCCCATTAACATAGCACTATTATCTTTCAGGAAAAGAAGATGATAAACAAAACAAAAATTTCAAAAAAGTTTGCCATTCAGATGATTATGGCTTCTACACCAGCACTAATACTTTCAGAGATCCTTTTAAATGAACGTTTATGCTATTCACAACACCCTAGTGTATCCATGCAGTATTAACAAGGGATCCACAAACAGATAAATGCTGCTTCCTTTTAGGAAGAAATAAATCACCGATGACAGCCTACTGTACACATCCTGCTAAAGCGTGTTCCAGGTAATAGTATCCAAATCAAGACAACCAGCATTTGCAGTAAAGACAGCTACAGAATTTATCAAGAGCATGTGAGATTATTTTTGTTACCACAAACCTTGGCAACACCAAGTAATGCCCTACCATTTCAAAAAGACACTAATTCAGAAACTTGGTGATCCAGAGCTAATGCCAAGAGGAAGGGAGGTTCCATTAGGATCTATTTCACATCCAAAGACTGAGATTGAGAGAAGCTAAGGTCCAGATTCTCAGACTTGTCCACTTTCAGGTTTTTAAAAGAGCTCAGCACCTCAGCTCTTTAGAAAATATGGCCCTAAATGTCAAATGGGAGATGCTCTCTTCAACCACAGAGTGAATTTATCGTAAGGTTGGCGTGACAGGGCGTTTGCCCCGCACTGGCCCTTTAAGGGAAAACTCCCCCCGCCCTGAGTGAAGCCCCAGCTGAGGCAGCTCTATTAATGAGGGCCCAGCTGGGGACTATAAAGAGGGACTTCTGGAGGGAGGAGTAGAGACCTGACTGCTGCTCTGGCTGGAGAACAGTAGGGACCCTACTGCCAGGGAAGCAAGAGGCTTCCTGGGGATAGAGCAGGGCTGGGGAGGCTTTGGCCAAGTAAGCCCTAGGCTACAAGGCCCGAAGCTACTAGGGGCTGAGAGAGGCAGCCACGGTAGGCAGGGCTGAGAGAGGCAGCCTGGTAGGCAGGGGCAGCAGTCCACACACCCTTTGCCAGAGATGAGTGGCCGGTACAGACTGCAGTCTGCCCCAGAGGCAGGGGCTAGAGGAAGACTGGCAGTGGGTCACTGGGGCAAGGGGTGTACAGGGGAACTGGGTGTTCCCCGGGAGAAAGAACTGTGGGTCCCAGGGACTAGGGAGGACCCTGGAGTGGAGTATGCCGAGGAGTAAACAACACCCCCCAGAAGGGGGCGCAGAGAGAGATCAGAGTGGTGGTTAAAGAAGACGGTGTGGTTAAAGAACAGCACGGGGAGATACCAGTGGGAGGAAGGTGCACAATGAATCATCGAGCTAATTCCCCAAGTCAACCAACTGAGGGCACCATGCTAGTGGGTCGACCCCATTACAGTTGGGAACAACATATGCAGGAAATCCAATTCCTCAACCACTAAGCTACAAAAGGAGGGGCACAATTCAGCTCACTAACTGGATCTGTTTTGCCAGACATTTGGATATGGCTGACCCCATCCCAGCAGGACCCTCAGGCAGCATCCCTGGCTGCTGCAGTTGTACATACTGTTCAAAGTGGCTGCCTGCTGGGCCAGCATGAGTGTCTATGCGGTGTGCCCTTTGAGGAGAGGGGAACAGCAGGTCTCCATGTGTTACACATGCCCACAAGCACTGATTTTGCAGCTCCTGTTGGCCTGTTCCTGGCAAATAGGAGGCTGCGAGGATGGTGCTGAGGTTGGGAGAGGACACTGAGGGTGTGTCTACACAGGACCATAAACTCGAAATAAGATACGTAGTTTGCGCTAATTGCATAGCTTATTTTGAGTCTATTTCAAAATAGGCTATTTCAAAATTTGGTACTGTCTACACAGCACCAAATTTCAAAATCAAATGCCATTTCGAGCCATCCCTTATTCCTCGTACAACAGGATTCACGGGGATGGCAAAATAGCACATCCGCTATATTTCGGAATAGCGGACTCGTTCAAAAGACACGGGGTATATCACTGATGTGTAGACATACCCGGACATGCCTCTGCCCCCAAGGTGCACACTGCACAAAAGCACACATGCTGGCCCCAACAAGTGGCCCCTTTGAGCAGCACGTGCAGCTGCAGCAGCCAGGGAGCCTGCCCTAGGGTCCCGCTAGGCTGTTGGCCAGGAGCTGCCTATGGTAAAGGTCTCCCAGACAGGGCCTGCACCTGACATCCCTTCCCATACCTCAATCCCCTGTCCCAAGTCACATCCCCCTCCTGCACCCAAACTCCCTCCCAGATCCTGCACCACTGTCTACTACCAAGAGCTCTCTCCTGTACCCAAACGCTGTGGCAGGCCCCACACCCCTTCCATTAATATTGTAGAAAAATGTGGCCCCTGACCACTTTCCAAAATTCTTGGATTGGCCCCCCTCGAAAATTAGTGCCCACCCCTGAGCTACACCAAACTCTGTAATGCATTTTTCCTAAAGATCACAATGAACTTTGCAATAAGAAATGCAGCCAACTGGTTTCCATGAAGAGCAGCAGGCATGAGATATCAATGGGAAACAGAGGTGGACTAGGTGAATATAGATCAGATTGTTGTTTACCTAGGGGAGTCTCCAAGATCATTTATTTTTTATCAGGAACACCTGAAATCAAATAATCTCAAAGTGAATTAAATACAGTTGGATATTGCTTAGGTCATTTGGTACCACAACTGGGTCACATCTGAGTCTGGCTTCAAAGCCCCAACTCCATTGAGGCTCTTTGTTTTATGTAAGTAAGTAGAAATAAAAATGATAAACCTCCCCCTTCCATACGGTTTTTCTCTAGAGAGCTCAAGGTGCAACACAAATAAAAGCAAATGGTGTTACCCCATTTCACAAATGGGGTAACTGCAGCACACAGAAAGAAAGTGACTTGCTCAAGACCAAGTCAGTGACAGAATCAGAACTAAAGTCCCCTGACTCCTACTCCTGTGCATACCTGCTGGATCATACTCTCAGTAAATGTAAATAAATGTGTATGGCATTTCATTCGTAACCCTGAACTAAGACAGAGAGCACGGACACTGCACAGCTGTGAGCATGCATTAGTCCAATTTCAGAAATGAAGACTCTTTGTAGAGAGCAACTGCCCAATTCTTAACCTTTAACAAGATCTCTACCTTCAGCTGTGGAGAGTAGGTGCATGACTACTGCTGAGCATACATTTGTTTATCATCCATTCTTATAAATACACTTCCAGCATTTTCATACTAATTAGAGGTGTATGGGTAATGAATTATCAATGGCTTCTCTCTATAGCCCACTATAAGTGCAAAAACCACAAATACCTTTCCTCTTTAGTTTATTAGCTAATTCTAAATGTTTTATTTATTGTATCACACTGGCTCACAGAACACCACAAGGAAAACCAGCATCTGGGCTTGAGTGTATTGGGTTTCACTGATCACTTCTGGCTCTCTAGACCAAACCCTAAAGTTGTTCACACATGTGCTGGTGTGCTTGGCCTTTATCTTATAATGGTGATCACTGGGGCTTTCAGCTGCAAGGATCGAACTAGGAAGAATTCTTTACTATATTCAAAGGCACTTTTCTGAGTACCCATTGGGCTGCATGTAGAGCATGTCAGAGCTCCTGTGTCAATTACAACCAATTGTAACTGCAGTAGGCTTGTGATGGCACTCAACTGCCTAGCTGAACTCATGCTCTCCTTGTAGGACAGAGATTTGCTTTTAGGCCTGACTTGAGGAAGCTCATTTTTATGTATCTGTGCATGGTAATCATTCAAAAGAGCAGGTGACCTAAACTGATCCTTATAACAGGTATCTATTGTACTGAAACTGTTCAGTACACAGTCAAGAATTATCTGCAGAATGCTAGGCCATCCAGTTTACTGACTTCTGTGTAACTTCCCGACCTTAACTTTAACTTAAAAACGATTTTTGCATGTGTATACTTTCCGTTACATATTAAACATATAAACATGATGCCCGAGTGATAACTATCACATGGAAAAATCCTAAAGTGTAGCACTAGTCATTTGCTACAAAATTTAAATAAAATAACCACTCCAATCAGAAATCATAAGATGCAAACATTAAAGAGAATATTAGATGGAAGAGGAGGAACACAAAGAGAAGAAATATTCAGTTAATGCAATACCGTTATCACAATTAAAAACAATGCCTGACTCATCTATCTGTCTTTAATGTTCTTATAACATGTTTTGTATGTGTAATATATAAGTTCTACACTGAGCCCTCAGAAGTTAGGAAATGCCAGAATTAAGGTTGCCTGGGTAACTTAAACTTGGCCCTCCTGTACATATGTATTACCCCCAGGTCCTCAATTACATGATCACATATTTCCTATAGCCTTGTTAGCTGAACTGTTTATTCAGCCTGAGGCAGACACACAACATGGAAATTTCCACCCAAATGCTTAATGTGTGGCCTAGTTATAAGCAATTGAAAACAGAATCTTACAATGGGAGATATTGGACAACCTCAATAGTAGATAACTATCAATCTTACCTATGATTTGTAATTGCTTTCTATTCACAAGTTGGAGTCATCCCAAACTTCTACATATTTAGGAAAAGCATCATTCAATCAATTAATACTATTCCTTACATGAAACAATTTTATTCCTGTCTGAAAACCAGTCCTGCAAAATGGTGGGGAAAGACTTGGCCATGATTACTGGCCTAATTGATAGGGAGGAAGCAGCAGACATGATATATTTTTATTTCATTAAGGCCTTTGATACAATCCTATGTGACTGTCTAATAAAAGGAACTATGGAAATGTGGTTTAGATGCAATTACTATAAGGTGGGTACAACATAGATTGAAAAACTGTATTCAGAGAGTAGTTATTAGCGGTTTGCTGTCAAATTGTGAGGCTGTAACTAGAGGGTCAGGTAGGGATCTGTTGTGGGCCCAATCAAGATTTTCATTAATGAGTTGGATAATGTTTATAAAAATCGTGAACGACACTGAGCTTGGAGAGGTTGTAAATATTTTAGATGACAGTATTAGGATTCAAAATGACCTTGACAAATTGGGGGAAATGGACTGAAATCCACAAGATAAAGTTAAATAAACACAAGTGCAAATTACTACACTTAGGAAGGAAAACTGAAACACAACCACAAAATGGTGAATATCTGGTGAGGCAGTAGTGCTGCTGAAAAGGATTTGGGGATCATAGTGATCACAAATTCAACCTGAGGTTAATATGCCGGAGTGAATTAACCGGAGTGATGTATGTATGTAAGACATAGGAGGTTATTTTTGCCCTCTACATGACTCTGATGAGGTCTTAAGTATTGTGTCTAGTTCTGGGTGCCACACCAATAAAGATGTGGAAAAATTGGAGGGAGCCCACAAGAAAGCAATAAAAATTATAAAAAGATTTAGAAAACCAGAAATCTGATGAAAGGTTAAAAAAACTGAACACGTTTAGTCTTGAGAAAAGAAGACTGGGGGAAGGGGATCAAATAACAGTCTTCAAATATATTATGGGCTCTTAAAAAGAGGACAATGATCAATTCTTGCCCATTTAAGCAGGTAAAAAGTAGTCGGTTTAATCTGTAGCAAGGGAGGTTTAGTTTAGATATTAGGGAAAACTTTCTAACTATCTGGGTAGGTAAACACTGGAATAGGTTTTCAAAGAACAGTGTGAAATACCTTCACTAGAGGATTTTAAAACCAAGATTGACAAAACTTGTATGGATGGATGGCTTAGTTGCAAAAGGCTGGACTAGATGACCTCTAGATGTCTCTTCCAGCCCTGTGATTGTGTGATCAAAATGCAATATAGCAACACAAATCCAATTCTTTTGAGGACTGTTTATTCGCATCAACTACCCCATTAACTATCCATTTCACTTTACCTCACTAGCACCTCTTACCTCATTTGATTTCACTGTGGCCATAAATCCTCTACATCTAGCAAACATTTTAATACTGTGAAAGTTGCTAAAAGTAGTACAAGATGATATGTGTTATGTTACTAGTGGGGGTACTATACACTGCAAATATTCACTAGTGTATGTATATCTTGTTAAGGTTTCTGCATCATATTGTACCTAAAAAAGAATTTTAACAAGAAAACTACAAGAGACTTGGACTATAAACTCTTACAATAAACTCAGATAATACTTGTGGCATTTAAATTAATATTACAGAATCTCTGTCCCTGATCCCGAACCCCATGCTTAAAGCTCCTGTTCATTCTGGTAATCCAGCGAAGACTGTGAAGAATAGAAATCTAATGATAATAAATTTCTACCTGAAATGACATGCAAGGCATATGGCATGTTCCTTCCCCTCAATTATCATGCCTTTGTTCTCTTGTATGAAATCTTAAATAAATAGATGATACTGTGTTATTTTTATACAATTTTCTATAAGGATTTTTAAAACCTGCTTCATAAGGAGAAAAAACTGATTTCCAGAAAGACCTGCTATTTTTGAAATCAAAGAGATTTGAAAGTTCCCAGGTAGCTTAACTTTATTATACTTTTTCATGGCTAAATTTTTTTATTATTATTTCATGGATACATACAGTCACATTATGCATCTTCTGCTGAGCCCAGTAGTTCTGATAAGTCGCTTCTTGGTGTGCTTAGTATGCCAGTGCTGAGATACTATTATGTTTATTAATAATAGTAACCATGTAAATTTTATGCTTACTAGCAAGAAACTATCAATTCAATTAAAGGAAAATCTGCTATGATGGCATTTTGGTCATTTTACTTGGTGAAATTTGCAAGTTACCAAGAAGCTGAAATTATTTAGCATATTCCTTTAACAAGCCTATTATAAGGATGGAATCAGTAATACATCACAAACAGTTAAGTGAATTTAGCTAGATGAAGTAGGACCCAATTCAAATAATGAAGATGACCTTGGCAACAATTGTACCAAGTAGCCTTGTAAAGTAGCAATTAAATAACACAGACCTAAGAGCTTACCCAGGTGGTTAGTGCTTTTAGAAAATCTTATTAAAATAAGATTAAAGGTCTGACAAACTCACAAAGGCAGGGAAATTCAGATATAAGGCTGCCACTTATCTCACTGTACCTAAGTTCTGCATACATTCTTCTATTACTATTAAGGGTGCTAAGAAGGGAGTGTAAATTGGAGTAATTGGTAAAATAGAACAAAGAAAAACATAGGCTGAATATCAAGAGAATCTGATCAAGAGAGGAGATTTGTCTCCAGTGGGGAAGTGCAGCAAGTGTCTTTGCTTTCCTGAGTCATTTAAAACCAACTTACTGAGAATGTACTACAGAGACTATTTCTGCCACAGCCAGTGGGGATGGACAAGATCAACAGAGCTGTTCTAGCTCCCGTTTTAATTGGCCAAATATTATTCATCACTCAGGCAAAGCTCCCATTGAAAGGGATACATTAAACTGAGTGGTAAGAGAGTGAGCACTGTCTTTGCCAAATACTTCTCAGTGCTTCAAAACAAAGGGTGACACCTGATAGCACCTGCAGTACAACCACTTTGTTTAATCTCAGATCAGCTACTGAGATGAAGGTATTGGCGGACCTGCTCTTCTTTTACAGGTTCATGGCAGGGTGTTGAGCAAAACTTTCCACATGTGGTCACTATTCATTGCAAAGGGTTGTTCAGAGCAATAATAACTAAGGACCTGATTTTTAAAGGGGCCTATATTGAGTCAGGTTTGCTCAGTCACTACATGGCCAATAATTGCTGTTATGAAAATTGAGCCAGCTTTTAAGTATCAATTCTCAGAGCAAGTTTAAGAAAAAATACTAACAGAATTGTAATAAGATTTTGAATTAAATATACATAACAAAGAGAAGCACCTGGACTTTTTCAAAATAATTCCACCCCTTACCACTCTCTAGAAGTATATCATGTGGTAACATACTCAGTCAATGGAATATCAAGTCATGTTCCAGTTTCCTTCACCCTGGACTCAGGAAACCACTGTCTCTACCAAGCTTTGCACTTGGAAATTTTACCTCATAGCACTCCTTACTCTGTTTCTTTATTCCAAGGACCCTGTCCCAGGAGTCAGGGGCTCACTAATAAATATGGTACGTACCATACTGATGTCATGAAGGCCAAAACTATAGTGGGATTTTTAAAAAAGAATTATCCCCATCCCACACCACTTCCTGCAGCTCCCATTGGCTGGGGACAGTGTACCGCAATTACTGGGAGCTGCGAGCAGTCATGACTGTGGAGGATCAGGTAAACAAAGCATCTTGCAGCCAGCTAGTGGCTTACCCTTACAAGCCGGGACCCAGCGTTTGAAAAGCCCTGAAGTAAACAATGTTAACAGAACACATTACCTAACCTTCTCCACAGTAACACTGAATTACTGGAACAAGTGTTCATTAGCTGTGTATAACTGAAGACCATGATACTGTTTCTGGCAGCTTCTGAATGCTGGTTTCCCAGGTTAATCCTTCTGGGAGCATCAAAAGTACCACATGTGCTATTAGCAAGAGATGTGCTAATCTTCCCAAAGAGGGACCCATTTATGAGTAAAAATTAAGAGAGCTAATTAAGGATAGCTTGTCTTAGAGGAGACATGACAAAACTGTACAAATATACAGTGGGCATCAACAACAAACACAGAAAAGAATCACTTAGGAGGTGTTGAGGGTTGCCTTGTCCGCCTGCCAGAGAGCATGGGAAAAATCTGCTACAGCCCCTTGGACTCCCATTCAAGATAGGGTGGCCTATCAGCTATAAAGTCTATGTACTGCAACCTGCACTCAGGGCAGTATGGCCTAGTGGCCACAGAGTCCAAACATTTCCCCTTGCATTCCGGGTAACATGGCCTAGTGGCCACAGAATTCATATATAGTCAGACCATTGGCCACGGGGTCTATACACATTATGGCCCAGCAGCCTTAGTCAATATTCAGTCCCCCTGTATTCAGGGCAGCATGGTCCAGCAGCCACAAAGTCTATACACAGTATGGCCCAGCAGCTTCAATCAGTATGCAGTCCTCCAGTATTCAAGGTAGTACAGGCCAGTGGCCTCAGAGTTTATACACAGTATGGCCCAGCGGCCTCAGAGTCCATAAAAAGTCCCTCTGGGTTCAGAACAGTACATCCCAATGGCCTCAGAGTCATTATATAATAGACAAAGCTCCCTTATGCGGGGGTATCTGAAGAAGATGGTGGGGGACTCAGGCCCTCCCTCTCCACCGAGTCCCAGCCCAGGCCCTGTCAGCAGCTAGCTTGGCAGGGAATCCCACCACAACATGCCAAGCTCTTGGGGAGCAATTCCCCACCCTGGGCTACTTCCTACCCAGATCTTGTAAGAAGTTGTCTCCATCTTCACACTCTGGTCTGGAGATTTCTACTGCAGTCCCTCTCAGCCTGGCTGCTGCTGTGTGGTCCAGCTGTGCTTCCTCCCCTGGAGTTCCTGCAGCGCCTCCTTCCCCTCCGGCAATCAGCCCTGACTGAGCAGCTCCAGAGACCTTTATAGCCAACCTCCAGTTGGAGCATGGGGGGGGGGGGCATTCTGAGCCAGCTGCACCAGGTTAACCTCTTCATCCCCAGTGCGGGGTTGATAAGCCCCATCACAGGATGGTACATGGGTTTAAAACTAGGAGAACAGGATGAAATTAGAAAATAAAAATTCAGGATGGAAATCAGGAGAAACTCCTTGATAGGGTGACCAAATAGTCTGCAAATGGATTTATTGGAATCCCTGTTATTTGGACCGCTTAAGAGTAGAATGACCAAAACACCAAAAGAGCTGATGGGGGAAAATCTGTAGGCAGCCAGATAAACGGGAAATGGTCTCACAGATCTTTTCTAACTCTGCTGTATGATTTTATAATTCCTACTGTCCATGTGGAACCTGTCATGGTGGGATTGCCTGATAAATGCATTGTATACTTGTCCTTTGTCTAACTAACGTATCAGCTATGTGATGGCATCCCGAGATTTGAAATAAATATTTAACAGAGAAATCCCCAGTGGGAGCTATGTATCTTACAAGTAATATGTGGTTTAAAGTGTGGCTGTGATGAACATTCATTTCATTATGGAGAGAGTCACTGGCAAGTGAATCTCAGTTTTATAAACCATTGTAATATACATAATAGAAAGAAATAGCAAGTTACTGTCATTATAAATAAAAAACAAGGGAAAAGAACATTAAACACAACCAAAGAGAAGGGAGCACTATGATTGAAATTACGAAACTAGTGGGCAGATTTATTGTTCAAGAAAGGGATAAATTAATAGCAACCAGCACAGAGTTAGTGCAGCTGGGCACTGTAGCTTCATCCCGACACAACTGCATGTTTCCCAATGCAGGGCAGTCTTTATTGTGGCCACTCTTGCTTGCCCAGTGACAAACTTCCTTTTATTTACTGAAACAGCCGTGTTATCCCAGTCTGTATCTTTTTTCTCTCCTTCTCTTGTAGAGGCTGCTGATTTTATCATGCTAAACCAGAAGGTTATTTTGGGATGTGTACAAATGGAGACTAAGAAAAGGGTAGGAGAGACCACCCAAATCATTCTCACTTGGGGCCAAAACAGGATTTGAACCGTGAACTCTGGCAGAGAGAGAAAGATAATGAGCTAATCCACTACACCCCCACCAACCATCCCTGTAACCCACCTTTAACCTTATTATGTTCAAAACATATTGGCATCTGTGATATGCAGGATTACTCACTGTCTGGCAACAGGGAGGTGATCCAAGGATGGTAATTTTATACTTATCAAGAATTAATTTGCTGAGATTTAATCCAGACTTCCAGCATTGTTTTAATGCAACTTTTTCACCTTCACATCATTCCTTATATTTTCAGTTGACCATGTTGTCGCATAAAAAGTCATATGTGGGGCCTGCAGCTTAGCAGGCTGGGATGGAAATTTCCATCCTTGCTGTACCCAACCCAGTAGAACCTTGGAGTCTGTAAACACAAACAGCAGCTGGCCCTTATCAGCTTTAACCCATTCACTTGTGCTGGGAAACTACTATGCAGTAAACAAGTTTGACCTCGGTCTCAGCTCATAAGAATGTTGAGAGTGGTGTTGAGCCAGTGCACGCACACCTGGTAAACAACTGGAATATAAATAGTGTAGGGAGTTCTTGTGCCCGGTGAATCTCACCAAGGACCCAGACCTCGGAGTGTGCCCAGGATTCCTCCAGCTGGAGCAATGTCCACTGCGGCCCTGGTGTGAGGTGACAGGAACGGGACTCCCCGCAGACTGAAGGGGCATAAGTCTGTTACTCTTTTATGCATTGCTCTTCCTGTGCTTATTGATGTGTCACTTTGCAGTAGCTGTGTAACCATCTGGCAGTATTAACCCTGTAGTAGTAGTGACGTAGTGAGATTAATAAAAGCAACTATCCCTAATCGACTCTGTGTTCAAATGAATCCATAATCCTGTTTGGCCATGGCCCTGTGAGTTGACACATGTGCAGTACACAGCTATGAGTGGAAACTGAAGACCAGTATTCAGAACAACTGGGTTCTGTGCATGGCTCTCCCAGTGACTCACTGTCTGACACAAAGTCCAACACTTAATCTCTCTATGCCTTTCACCCCTATCTAAAAGGATCTATTAATACTTATCTGCCTCAGAGGGGTCAGGGGAAGGGATTGAAAATGGCTATAGATGTATCACCAATTGTCTGGTTCATTTGACCCATTCTATTATAGGATTCTTCCAAGGAGAAAATGAAGAAAGGCATTGTACCATATGTAAGATGATTGATAGAGCGTCTTTTTCTTCTTATTTAGCAGGAGCTTTAAATTGTCTGAGATGGAAGAAATGTAAAGCCTTAAAAAAATGCAAAGCTTCCAGGGCAAAAGTGTAATCCTTGGAAAGCAGCACTTCCCTTCTTAAAAGAGTTCTCATGGACCAGCAGCTTTCCCTTCAAGATGCCTCCTCTTCCCCAGACAAACCCTCTGAGACCCAATGCAAACACCATCATCGCCTCATCTCCTACTGTTTAAAACATTGTTTGACGTTAATTAAATTGAAATCCTTGCTCAGCTTTGACATTCAAGAGAGGTAGAGTTTCCTCTATGGCAAAAAAGGAAAACCACCACCACAACACAAGCTTGACACAAAATGGAAGCAGCAACTCAGATTGTGCCTGCTTTCCTTGTTTGCCTTTTTAAAATGACAGCAAATTAATACGAGTCACTTTCTTCCTGGTATGTGTGGCATTGGCCAACAATCGGATCAGACAATATGTTGCTTCTTATTAGTTACACCATATTAAAAGAGAGATTGGAAGGAATAGGGGGAGAGAAAAAGGGAGTCCAAACTAATTTGCATTCAAACTACAAATGACTCCAATTCCTAGGCACTGGGAAGTCTGACTTCTATTTTATATTCTCCCCAAGGAAAATTTCATGAGGCATAAGGGATCCGTCAGCAAAGGCTTCCCCATCTGACAGATTCGCGTCTAGACTGCCGCGCTGTGCTGGATCAGCTGATCGTCAGCACAGCGCGGTGGCCATGTTTGTTTTAATGAAGCGGGGATTATTTAAATCCCCGCTTCTTTGCCTATGCCGGGTAAACTAGTTTACATGGCTCCGCCGACAGAGCCATGTAGTCTAGACATACCCTCTATGTGTACAGAAAGTGTATGGGATCTGAATATTACTTGAACAACCTAGAAAAGGACAGGATGGATGGATGCCAAGTTGTTGCCACTTGTTTCAGTCCATTCAAACAGTTGCTTTCTTTAATGTATGTATTTCCCCACTCTGGGACCAATTGTGTTGAGGTAGGTGCCAGGATGCACTTCATTCCATAGCCCCAGACCTTTATATTTATCTATTTTTGTTTCTGTTGGAATATATTCAAGCTGCATTTCCTAGTGCTGCCTTTGGGAGCACTTTAGTTTTTCAGTATTAATTACCCCCTGCATAACAACTTTTCCCAGAAGTCCCTTAGTGCTTAATCCTTTCCTTAGCTCAATCTATGACCTTTTTGCTTTTCAAGGCTGGGTTATCTTTGCTCATCATTCCAGGCCTCTCTCCTCTTTATAGATCTCACTGAATTTGATATAACTCATCCATATTTTCCTTAATTATAAACAATGGAAACAAAAAGGACCTACTGTACAGGAACATCTGCCACTCCCCAGGCAACCGTTGTTACTCTCATGGATCCTGCTAAAATTTTTCAGACTTGGGTGCCGGAAGCCAGGTACTTAAATCCATATTTAAGCAGCCAAATTAGTAGTCTGATTTACAGAACAGCTGAATGTCCACTGGGTTCCACAGATATTATGGATGCTTTGCATCTCTGAAAATCAGGCCACTTAATTCCTAAATATAGATATTATGCTTTAGGCATCCGAGTTTGAAATTTTGGACCCAAATCTTGCAATCCTTATTCAGGCAAATCAGTGGGATTTTTGCCCTAGTAAAGGTGGCGTAAAAACTACAATCTCAGAATTTGACCTCCTTTTTTTTAAGCAACACAGATATACTTTTCCTAAACTCTTTTCTTAGTTTCTGAATTGCTGGTTTTTATGTTAGGCGGTAAGGGTGCAGGGATGACATTCTGCAGGTACCTGACACACATCATGATCAAAGCTTTCCGATTCACCTGGGGTGGTTGATTCATACACCAGATCTTTTGGAATGAAATTTTTATTCTAAAATCTCCTAGACCCTGAGCTTTAAATTCTCAAAATACACTCAGAGGCCCATCTGATGTTTTCAAACATCTGAACAGACATCCCCATACAAAGTCAATTCCATTGTTTCAGGGGGTTGCTTTGTTTTTTAAAGCTGTCATACTTGTCCACCAACCAAGAAAAGGAAACTGAATGTCTTTTATTCAGTCATTTATCCTGTCTTTCTTTATCTCCATGCCTCAGCTTTCTGCTTATATTTTGTCATATAGTTAACAATATATATTGGCAGCTCTAAGGTTCTCTGCAGTGCTGTGCTGTTATCTGAAGTTCTGGCATGGGTGTTTGGGGCTATAACTGTGAGATCACATACACATAATTCTCTAGGATTCCACCCCACTTCCATTGTTCCTGTCTCCTCTGACTTTGTCTGGCATTGTGCAGATTGAGAAACTTAGAGTACAGCTTGGCTTTTTTAATCTTCTTAGGGATTGCAGCAGGCAGGATTCACACTTGCAGCAGAATACAAAGTGCCCAGGCAAGTGCTTCCTTTAGATACCTTCACTTCAAGACAGAAGCCTGAGTCCTGGCAACCAGGAATGTCCTGTGAAGGAGCACACTCAAAATGAAATTGTAGACTTATCTGCTGAACAAGGGGGGAAAGTATAGATGCTCCAATGTGGCCTCCTATGACAGGTGATGCTTTCAAATTTTATCTCAAAGAAACATCCGTTAGTTATGCTACTGTCTGTAGCCCATCAATTTGGCCAGCCTTCTGTGAGTCACTGAAATGCAGTGAAAGGGCCAAAACAAATCCCTAATTACAAACACTCTGGGCTTTTGGGGGCAGCTCAGATTCAAATGTGGATCTGAACTCTTTGGATCAGGCCCCTTCTCTATGGCAAAGTCTGAAAGACTTGGCGAGATCCTCTCTGAAGAAGTTTTAGTTGGAGTTTGTTTGTTTGTTTGAATTCACCTGCATACTCTGGATTCTCTTTAAGAGTAATGTATTCCAGGTAACACAGCACTGGACTGGAATTCAGGAGACCAGCTTTGCCATTGGTTTGGTGAGGTGGTGGGTACTTCACACCTCCATTGCTCAGTTTCCTCTTCTCTGCAATGGGTATAATGATAATGAACACCTGTGTAAAACACTCTAGGTCTACTAATTAGAAATGCTATATATAAGAGGTAGGTATTATTATATACTTAGGGACTATATAATATTTCACACACTAATTGCCATCAGCAATGTTACAATTTTAAGCCTCTCGCTTCCACTGCATAGACTTATCCTACCTAATCAACTAAAAGGTACCCTTATATCCAAGCAGATCCCAAAGGGTATGTAAGGGTACCTTTTAGTTGATTAGGTAGGATAAGGCATTTTTCACTGGGCTCCAATTAAAATGTGTGCAGGTTCACAAGCATGAAATCTAAGTGACAGCTGTGAATATCTATTGGTGGTGAGAGAACACATGGGTCAGGAATATTAATCACCTGCATGATTAATAAATATAAATAATATTGGAATTTTGAATAAGAATTACATATTACATTCAATTAATGCAATCTAACCTTCATAAGAGTTTTATAATAATTAATGCAGCTTATCTGTTCAGCAGTTGCCCTCAGTATGCTTTCACAGAGTTGGGCAAGCAAGACTGTACCCAAAGTCTAGGAGGTTAAGTGACTTCCACAACCCTGCACAACGAATAAGTGGCAGAACTGAAAACAGGTCTCTGAACTGTCAGCCTTTTGCTGATTCACACTCTCTTGACTAGACCATAATTGCCCAGTAAATTATGTCAAGGAACCCTGAACCTCCAGCTTCTCTGCCTAGTAACAGCCTCCATATTGCATTGCATTTGTAATGGATATGCCAACAAAAAGGAAATGCATTTTTGAGACATCTCATTATGAGGCCTCTATATTGCTCTGGTGTGATTTATTCTGGAATACTGCATTCACTCCAAAGTTTCACTTGCAACTCCCATCCTGACTTGCTGTGCGACCTTGGCCAAACCACTTAATCAATCTGTTCTTCATTTGTAAATCAGGAATGATAATACCTCCCTCCTTCCCCCAAAAGAGTGTTGTGAGGGCTAATTATGTGATGTTGCTAAAGCACTTTGCAAGTGATCTATAATTGCTCAGCATTATAACCCTCCCTCACTTCCCCTCTTGCCACCAGCTTTCATTTCCACCACGAGGAAAGGAAATTAGTCTGTAAGAGGTGGATCTGTGGGAGTGTTACACATGCAATCTGTTAAAAAGTACTGTGCTGAAGTAAAAGACAAGTGTAATGGCTGTTTAATCATCCTCACTATGAAGTGCCAATTCTTTAGTCTCTTATGACATTCATGAATGATGCAGAGGGCTGTCATGATGAATGCAAAGCAATTCTGAGCGACAGATATTTTCAGAGAATTTATGTCTCCTACCCCCTAGGACAAAAGGGCTCCTGGGCTAAGTTATTATTTGTTCTGTGAGAAAATTTACACTCTAGCCAGAAACTTCTTTTACCCCACTCGATAAAACGCTGATTTTGATATACTGACTGTGATCCTTCAAGAACAACTGCATGCCAAGAAAGGCTGCAATGGAGAGAAAGTGTAATTTAAGTATGACTCACTTGCTTTGAGCCCTAAGACTTTTTCATAGGGCCAGATTCTGTTGCCTTTACTCATACTGAATAGTGCCTTTCCTATTGAAAGGATTAGGGCTGCATGGGTGACTCAATCCAAATACTTCTCTACCCTTTAATTTTAATCTTTATTATTTAAACAGCAGACAATGGTCTGTGATCATAGCATGGAAGGCTGCACTAAGGATTGCAGACACAGACAGGGTGCTGAAGTAAGGGCCTTGGATGTCTCTCCAGAGAGTGCTAGTGGCTGATCTTTTACAATACCCATCACTTCTGAACCCAGAGCAGGTTTTATATTTAATAGCATTTTACATTTATGTACTATTTAATCCCAAATGGCTTTACATATTTAATCCCACAGGGGGGTTATATAAACTATATGTGCAGGAATTACTTCATCCACCACTGAGTTAAAATTCAGTAGCTGTTTAACAGTGCACAACAGCTCTGCAGTGCTCACACACTCTGTGATAGGTGCCACATAAATAGCTACAGTAGACAGTAAAGGAGAATTCTTTAGGGCGGGATACGAACTATACTGTATCCAGTGGAAAATTCAAAGAGGATTTAGAGAGGCAGAATGTAATTACTGAAGCTGCATGAATAGCTAACAAATAATTTACAATCCCAAAATAACCCTTTTCTAAAGTCTCATCACGAATCATGCTTTCCTCAAATCTAGTCTCTATTCATATATTCCATGCATTGTGGTTTTTCCGATGTCTTTGTGCACTGATCCTTAATCTGTGTCAGGATTGTAATTATTCAAGGTGTGTTGTTTAGTTCTGATTGGTCAGGTAAGTCATATAGCATTGTCTAGTGAGGACCCTGATAGTGTTATGTGTCTTATTTTGACTTTTTCCCGTAGTGTAGATCTAGGCTTAGTGACAAATGGAAGCAAGTATTTTTCAGACTAATATTTTCTGCAGTATTCATCTAGTCAAGTATCTACCTACACTGGATTTGGTGCAGGATACTAATTTTAACACAAACCAGCTTTTACAAAAAATGCCACAGGATCTTTCACTGCCACAAGGAGACAGAAATGAAATTCCATGCATCCTCTGAAAGATGTCACCTCCCACAACACAATGCTCCTTGCCACTGTGCTCGAAGCTTGGGTTAATATTTCCCATGGTAGAAAAGCACCACCTATTGAAATCAACAGCACCCACTTCTACTCTATCCCAGCTGGAGTGGGTCTCCCATCCAAATATTCACCAGGTCCAGCTCTACTTCACTTAAAAGACTTGATCATTTCACAGTACAAGTTAATATGATCTCCTCTCATGGCATTTGTTGTTGGCACAGGGCCGTGCATGAGCAACAGAAAGGTGGCAGGGGGAGGGGGATTATGTGGGAAAAGCCTGATTCTGAAACAATCAAACTCACTTCAGACCATGTATCTTTGGAGCAGACTCATCATTATCTTACATTCCTGTAACAGTAACTTTTTCTGCCACAACCCTCAGTTTTACCGCTCTTACAAGCCCCTTTTAACCTTGCTACTGCTTAACAGTGCACTCACTTTGTGTGCTTCCTTGATGTGCTGTTATGTCACCAAGTATGTGGCCCATCCATCAGGTGCCAAAGGGTAACACTCCACACAGAGAACAATTCTGCCGTCTTTCTCAAGCAACAACCTTTCAAGTAAACCTGAGATGTCCTTTCATATCATTTCTCTCTCCCTGGGCCGTAAATGTAATGTAGTGATTCACCTCTCGCTCTTTCGTACCATGCACATGCTGCAGTAACACAGAGGATGTAATGTTCATCCCTTCATTACTAGGTTTGTAGTACCTTTTAATTCCCTGAGTTAAGTGTCTCCCACCCTCTTGTCCTACAGCTTCGCGTGCCAGTTGCTCCTTCTCCATCAATTTTCGTCTTAATCCAGCCTCACCAGTATAAACAAAATATTTTCACTAAGGACAACGGAACAGCATCAGGGAGGGCATGTGGTGAAGGCAGAATCAGGAGTTGTTACTCATACTGCATATAGAAAGTGTGCCATGCTTCAAGTTTATCTAATTTAAGGGCTCCCCTGCAGGGCTAGAACATGTATGAGCAAACCACAGTAGTAACTACATCTTCCCCATACAATATTCTCATTAATCAACCACAAGAAGCCATCTGTGCTGATCACAATTGACTGCAACCTAGGGATGTAAAATCCTGTTTAATCAGTTAAACAGTTAAACGTTAGGTTTAACCAGTTAACCAATTAAATGGGATCGTGAGCAGGGGACAGCTCCAGCTTAGCTGGAGCAGTTTTCAGCCTGCAGGGCTGCTGACTCTGCTGGCCCCACACGTGGCTCCCAGCTTCACAGGGCTCCTAGCTCCACCCCAGGCAATGGCTCAGCAGGCCCAGGGGGGCAGGAGCAGCGCTCCACCCACGTCAGGTCACAGGCGACAGACAGCTCGCAGATGCCGATTAACTGGTACCCGGTAAGCATCATCCAGCAAAGGTGATGCTTACTAGGTAACCAGTTAACTGGTTACCTGTTCACACCCTTTCTGATGAACTGAGAGCCCAGAAGCAAAATCCATCACCTGAAGACTCCAGAGTTGTACTGGAAGTTTGTGGAGGGAGGGAGAATTAATTTTTAGGTCCAGGGCTTAAAATGTTTTCACTCATTTTCATTTATGCCTAACTTTGACTTAGAAATAAGAAGAGCAACATCTGGTTCATGAAAACAACTGACTTCTGCATGTTTTCATTTTATACAGAAGTTGAATTAGCTGCCGTGAATGTGTAACACATTCAGTTTACAGCACTCACTCTGGGGAATCTTAAATCCCCGTGCCAGGTGAAAAGGGTGGCATTCAGACTCAAACACCTAGAAACACAGATCATGCCATTAGAAATGCTTTTGATCTTTTTCATCCACCTTCCATATGAGCATTTTAAAACACCTCATTATCATCACTGAAATCCGACAGCAAAATGAGACATACTGTCCCAAAAGCTGTTTCTTACTCTAAAATGTATTAACACTGAGTTGCTGTTTTAAAAACAAAACTAAGATACAACAATCCTCCCATATTACAGGACAAGAGAGAATTTTCAGACTCTGAATCTGTATGTGTTACTAAACCTGTCTAATGATTCAATAAGACTCATAGAGGTGAAATAACTACCCAAGGTCACACAATGAGTTGGTCAGTAGCAGAAAAGGAGCAGAATGGGCACCCCAACTTTACTCACTACAAACACTGCCCCTCACTATGAAAGGCGTATGGGAAGCACCAAACTCCGACCCCTTCTCCAATAACATCCCCTTCTCTTGTAAATGCAGTAAACTATTTAGTTGCATGATGCATTCCTATTTGACCATTGGGAATAGCCCAGAGTAATCGTTATTTACCTGGAAATATGTGCAGGGATGTGAAATTCCAGTTCAGTCCTTTGTCTTACTGGAGTCCTTTCAGTTTCTCCATCATTTAATTCAGCCCAGTAATTTCTCAATATTAATCTTGTCTAAACAAGAGATGAGTCAAAGTCAAGACTCCTGAACCCCAAACTCTCAAAGTCCAGAGGTAAGTCTGATCTGGATATAGATCCCAACTTTGCTCCTCAGATCTACCTCCAGACAAGGTTTCTCCAGAGCCTTTTTAATTATTTACTGAAGAAGGCCACTTTGAGATGCTTATAGTCCTATAGGAGATGTTGCTGCTTTTGGAGAGATCTTTTCAACAACTCATTCTGCCACCAGTACCTTCCCTTCAATACTTTTCAAATATTGGAATGGATGCAGAAAACAGAAAGTGAATTCTAGGAGATCCATATTCCTTTCACAAGTGCAGGGTCCTATTAAAGCTCATTACTGTTTGTTCAAAGCCCCATAAGGATATTTAAAGGATGACTTTCACAAAGGGGAAAACTTTGAAATACATAACACATTTAAACATTAATTCATTCCTTTTCATCCGCAATCATTCTCCTTGCCACTTTTGCTAATTATCAGAGACATTTGTGTTTCAACAAGGGTTTCCTGGCTCATTTACTCTTTCCACTTGATCCTACAGTGAAGTCATAACATGCTGAATTTGTGAGCTCAGAGCTGTGAGGACTGTGAGGTCATAAACCCAGAGTAAGAGGGCTGCATTCAGATCTCACTTACACATGTGTAAGTCCAAAGTAACTGCTGAAATCCTGGGATGTTTCCAGATTTTAAATTGTGTAACTGAAAGCAAATTTTGGTCCAATTACTTCAATGCAGCCTCTGACATGTAGGGTAAGAACGGAAACAGCTGAGCTCCCATTCAAAAACAAATACCATTCATAATGAAGTGGGAGATGGGGGAGATGCTAGAAGTTACAGAAAAATTAATTCCTAAAAAGTTGCTCCTTTTTCAGATTGCACTAGTGAAGAAGTCCCTCCGTAAACCACTTTCTGTGCTAACAAGAAAACACAAGATGGGACTAGATCATGGATACTTCTTTGCTGAGAGGCAAAGACTGAATGTAGATCATGTAGCAGTTTCCATAAAGAGGGTATAGCAGTCCCCTGAAGGAATCCCTACAGTTTATGGTTGTTTCCACAGTGACATAGGGCTGCAATAGCAGACTCACCACACTTTCATGCACAGCATAGGGGCATAGTGATGGAGTGTCTGGAGGATGTTGTGCTATGGCTACCCTGGGCTACAGAGCAGACTATGGACCACCAAGAGTAGTTGTAGAATTAAAGAATATCCAGGAATTGTTCTAATTTACACTGGGATGTGTGCCACTTCCCTAAGAGCCTAGAATCCCAGAGGTGCCAACATGATACAAAATTTATAAAATTAAGTACAATTCAACATTGATTTCAGTTAAAGTTTTTAAATTACTTGGTCCAGACAGATACTGAAGGAAGAGTGCTGCCTACTCATTCCAAAACAACCCTTCATGAATCACTTGGCTTCTTCCTGAACGTCTTCTCACCTGGCTATTGACCAGCTCTGACTACATCTACTTCAAGAACTTGGATGTAAACTGCAACCCATGGACACTGCTGCAATTGCCAAAGAGTTAACAATGATTCATGAAAACTGCTGGCCTCATAATCAGTGGTGACAGGAGTTTACATTGTAAGTATAGTGTCGATTGAACCATTTCCCAACACATCTGCGTGTGTGTGCAAACACAGTTTCTTTCTGTACACAATGGAATGTGTAGAGAGCTCTTTGGTGGGTGGCAGAAAGGTGTTGAAGTGCTCAACACCTCTTGGAATCAATTATGTAGAAACATAAAAAAGCCAAGATATGTCATGTTGAGAAAATAACAGTGTAAAAGAGACTGGGAGATGCCATTTTGTTTCCAGAAAGCTAGTTTCAGCGCTCACATTCAAGACCAAAATTAAAGTGGTAATCACCTACATTTGCCCAGTCAACACAAGATACAAAAGCCCAACAAGTTGTAAGTGTTTGCTGGTGCCTCACATAAAATGCGTGTGTGGGTGTTGTGCGAATATTACAGCATCCATTTTGGCACTCAATCTTAACTTTCAACAGTGCAGGCTCACATCAATAGAAATTCTATAAAGTCAGGTGCTGCATTTTATCAGGCACATGTCTGGGCTGCAAATATGATTTCAATCCTCTTATCAAAGAGGGAAAGCTAAAGTCCTAGCATCCCGCAACAGAATGACAAACATTGAAAATTAAGATTAACCTCAACACGAAGAACTGTAAGATATAAACATTTAAGCATTTGCAAGGTGCTCAGATACCACAGCGGTAAGCTTGATAACAGGCAGACCTATCCCCTGTTTTCATGCTGGGTGAATTCCCAGAAGTATTCAGTAACCGTTGATAAAGCAACCTTTATTTGGGTACAAATATTTTCAAAAATGGTGCACAGGCTGGAGTAGATTCAAACAATTATGAGAAAATGAAGACATTGTTAACCTTCTGGCACCTACAGGCCTATATACAGGCTAAAACCTCTATCAGATCTCATGAGCTGAGTTGTTCAGTACCTGGGTTAGGAGAACTCCACGGAGAAGTCAAATGATGCAGGACATGGCACTGCTCAGTCAGTAAGTGTCATTCTTCTCTCGTTCGCCAATACTGAAAGTGATGTGAAAGGTTGCTATGCTCCTGGTGGTGGTGTCTTTTGGATGAATTGAGCTCTTGCTAACTTGTAATTATTAAAAACTCTGGCTTATGCTTTCATCTTGCTATTTATGTTGTGGTAGCTTCAAGGGGTTCCAATACAAAAATCAAGGCCCCTTTGTGGTAGGTGCTGTATGTAAAGATAGCCCCCTTTTGATACAGAGTTTACAATCTGTATCATTTTTCCGTACTGCCACTCCACCTAGCCATCACTAGTGGGCTGGATTTTTGTTTCTTTGTTTGTTTTTGTAGGAATCATAGTAGATGTGGGTGGAGAGTGATTAGCGTCTTAGGGTATGTCTACACTAGCCCCCTCATTCCACAAGGTGTAACAGTTAACTCGAACTAAGGACTTAGTTCGAGTTAACGTTTGACTGCTGCGTGTAGCCACGGGCAGTTAGTTCGGACTAGGGGGATTTAAAAATGGCGCCTGGACAGGAAGATGCAAATAAAGCCCGGGATATTTAAATCCCGGGCTTCATTTGCAACTTCAAATGCCTACATTAGCCTCCCTAGTTCAAACTAGGAGGCTAGTGTAGACATACCCTTATGGATTATTTTATGGAGGCTGTTCTATGCAAGAGGCACTGTGTGGAAGGAGCCATGCAGTTGCTGATTATTGCATCTTTCTTCTCTCTTTGGCCTCCCCTTCTTACCTCCCTTTTCAATTCATATAAACTATAGATGCTAAAATCATCTTATTTTTTCAACACTCTGAATACACCAGCCTCCTCTTTGAATCCTTCCACTGACTCCTCCTTTTCTATCACATCAATTAAAGCTTCTCTCCTAGCCTTCTGTGTCCTTATCTCTGAACACTTACTCGTTCAAGGCCACCTACCCCTTTGCTCCTCTAATGATGCCAGCTTTGTATGTTCATTTAGTTATGTCTCCCCCAAACATCCCTCTGGTTTCTTCCATACTGTGCCTCGTTCATAGAACATCTTCCCTAAAATGACCCATAAGCTGCTAACCTCTCTCCACCCACCTCTGCTGTGATACCTAGAAAAATCAGCCAGCTAATGATGGTTAAGTGGAGTGGCAGTAGGAAGTAATGACACAGATTGTAAGCTCTATATGAAAAAGGGGCTATTTTTACTCCACATGTGCAACAGCACCTACGATAAAGGGGCTCTGATCCTTGATTAGGGGTCCTCAAAGTTACCAAAACATAAATAATAAATATTTATTCATAAAAATAAAACAAAAGCCTTTCCAAAAGTCAGAAACCATCAGCTGTACATAACTGCTTGATCATACTGCTGCTACCCCCCCATTTCCCTTTCCTCCTGTTCTTTACAGAATAAACATGTATCTTGTTTCACATTACAAGGTAAGCCATTCAGAACAGGGATCGTGTTTTCTCTGTGTGTTTGTACAGCACATGTCCGGTAGGATCTCAGTCTTAACAGAGGCCTTCTGTTGCTACTCCATACAAGTATACTACTCTAAAGAGTCTGATCAGCATTGAGACAAATACCAGTGGTGTTAAAATTCATACTTTATAAACATTATTTTCTCTTGTGCTTCAACACAGCCCTGCATGAATCCAGCCTTTTTGATCTGATCACAGAAATAGTTCTGGAACTTGTATGCAATGCACAATCCACAACCTGCTCCTTCCCCAGAAAAGAAACAAAAATGTTCTAGGGACTGGAAGGATTGATTGATGGGGAAAGACTAGAAAAGCAAAAATACAGTTTATCCAAAAGATGGCTAAGGAGGGATCTTATCAGTATCTGAATGTGTCTGCAAGGTGCACATGCATAAAACAGAGAGAAATTTCAAAGGTGATACCAAATGGAATAGCTCGCAATAAGGAGATAAGAACGAGCAAAGGATAATGTAGGGGAAATATCAGAAAAAAAATAACAATGAACTCAGAGAGCACAAAGCATTCTCAAGGGAAGGCCCATCACTTCAGTCATTTCATTGCAATTCATAACATAGGGAGCAATGATCCTGCTTTGGTGAGTGGCTGGAGCATGTGCCCTAACAAGTTCCTTCCAACTCTAATTTCTACGAACCAGAGATTTCTAAGGGCAACTTTTCATTTCAAAGCTTTCATGGGTGGCACTGTTACCATGTATGCATCACACCATGTTGAAGAAGTGCCTAAAAGATCTAAGAGCTTTGAAAACCCAGACACAATGCTGCTTTTATTTCGAGTAATTTCAGTGACACCCTGCTCTGTCTATTACGTTTATGTACAGCCACTGCTACCATTGTATTCCAAAAAAGCTAGAGTGACCAGATGGCCTCTTTTTAAAGAGACAGCCCTGTATTTAAGCCCTCCAGCAGGTGTCCCTACTATTTTTTTAAAAAATGGGCAAATTGTCCCATGTTTTCTGTTTCTTCCCTCCCATATCACTGGTGGGTCCTGCTGCTGGCCAGATTATTGCTCGCCAGCCTCCCACCCAGCAGTGAGAGGGGCTATCCAGTGGCTGATGATGGGATGAGCGTGCAAGGCTGGTGGTCAGGAAAAGCTGCAGCAGGAAGGGCCAGCTGCTCCCCGTGCAAGTTCATCAGTGCAGTCCCTGCTGCATGACAGCTCTTGGCCAGCAGGCTGCTCTCCCCTCCCCACCCCGTTTCCAGCCAGCACTGACTGCTTGCTGTCATGGCTGGTGAATGCCAGCAGGCAGTGGCTGATTGACCTCTGCTCCCCACCCATCAGTCCTTTATGTGCTCCTCCCTGCTATGCCTATGCACGCCCCTATGGCCTGGCTGCTCCTTCTCCCCAGGCGGGGTGTGTCTTGATCCTGGTGCTGTGCAGAGAACCAGATCCTGGTCAGATCATTCTGCTCACCAACAGCCTGGCTGGCAGGCTCCTTCTCTGCCCCACTGTCTCTGTCTGGGCTGGCACCCAGGAACACTGGCCAGAAGGAGCCAAGCCCTGCATGTGCCAAAGCCCTACACAGCACTGGCATAAGAAAACTTCTCCGCTCCTCAGCTATGCACTGGAATGGCCGGAAGGAAGCCATTTCCAGCCTGTTTGCACCCTGACCATGCAGATCCTCAGGCAGGGGTGCTCAGCGCTCTCTTCACATGCTGCCCCCTGCCTTAGGTCCTGTCCCCAGGTAGTGTGGGCTGCACAATCCCCTAGGCACCCTCCCCTGCTAAGCCACGTTTCTGGTTAGATTCACTTCCCTGGGGCCTGGTGCTCAGTGCATCTTTAGTGCTTAACCCCTTCCTTCCCGTAATATAGCCAGGGGACAAAAGGCAGCTGGGCTATACTGGAGGTGTTAGCTGCTTTTCTACACTGTGTGAGCAGGAAGGGACAACATGAAAAAACATGGGCCAGGTCATCCCTACCCCCACTCCTATGCCCCTTCAGCTGGAAGCAGTTGCCATCCCTTCCCTCCTGAACAGGCCAAAAAGCTGCTGTTTGCCACAGAAAACTGGGGAGGGCGGCCTGTGACCATGCATGTTGCCTTGAGAAGACTTGGTGCCAGGTACCAGGAGAGGAGAGTCCATCCTAGGGGCACCAGCCAGACCTGGAGGATGGAGAGCACTGGGTGGTCCCCCGGGTCAGTCGGTCACTCCCCGAGGTGTACATGAATGTGTGTGTGTGTCCTTTTGACAGGGGTTCAGTCAACTTGATCCTAATTTGAATGTTTGTACTTCATATTCTGACTGATTGTCACTGAACTCACTTGAATATGAGTAAAGTTACCAGGTGTCCTGTATTCAACATAGGGAAATCTAGTCACTGTACGAAAAGCTCATGTGTGTACTTTGACTTCTTTTCAATGTACAGTTCAAAGGATATAAGCACCAATTTTATTTATTTTTCCCTTATGTTTGGAACCCTTTGCTTGGGGGCTTGTGACTTAGTTTTTCTCCTACTGGTATCTGCTAGAGGCATCAGCATGGCAACTAAAAGACCACCTGAGATGATAACCAACACTCAAAGTTTTCCTTCACAGCAGTCTCCAGCTGTTGAAAACTTTTCCCATTTATCTCTTCACCACCTTAATTAGAGCAATTGCATCTTTGAACTAATTTACTTTTACTCCTCCATCTTACTGAGTAGACTTTGGTCCACCTGTCGATCTGCATCCTTGCTTCATTACTCGCTGACAGCTCACAGTGCAGTTCTGCTCCCCTATCAAATTACTTCTAATGATTGTCTTCCCGAGCATTATAGCCTCAGCTCTTCAGGACACAGACACACACTCCCATCTGTGGTGACTGCCAAAGAGGCAATGAAGCCCAGTGCAAAGGGCATGAGACCAGCTGTCAGCCCCAGCCTAAATCCTGACCACAGCTCCCAGAAGAGTGTGAATAGATTCCATTATTGAAGGGGGGGGGAGCATGAAGAAAAAGTTTTGGGTCCACTGCCTTACAATTATATCCACTACATGATTAGTTTGATTTTAATGCAACTGCCTTATGAGAGCACTTTCTTGATTTGATTCCTATTCCCCTCACCTTTTTATATCCTATTGGACTGAAATGTGAAAGGTTAAACATGACCCACTGGAAGATGGCCATCAATTCTATGCCCAGAGCTAGAAAGAGCCTCCTTGTCTTTGGCACATACTCTGAAGAACTTTAATCATACTAAGAGCACCTCTTGTCTCAGGCAGAGATGTTGACAGAGGCTAGAGAGAAGTCACTTGAAGATTAGTAAAGGCTATTAGAACCCATACTCCTCTGGCAGGTGGGTCCTAGTGCACCTTATTATTGTAATATTTTTATGCAGTAGCCACTATGTCTAAAACAAATGTACTTGGAGGGTTTTTTTAAGTGTCTCCTTTTGTTAAATACTGCTGCTGCTACCACTGCTGGAAAGGATTTATAATTAGTACAGGTTGCCCCTCTAAAATCTGGGATTCTCTGGTCAGGCAACATTGATGGTCTGGCATGACTACTGATGTTCTAGGTTCAGAGAGTCCCAGCGTGCTGGAAGGGGGTGGGGACCCGGGAGCCAGCGCGCAGCTCGGTTGGGCTGCGAGGGGAAAGCTAGGAGCTGGTGTGTGGATCAGTTGGGCTGCAGGGGAGGGGAGGGTGGGAGCCAGTGCCAGGCTCAGCTGAGCTGGGGAGGGGCCAGGTGCAGGCGCATGGCTCAACTGAGCTGCGGGAGAAGCCCGGAAGCCCAGTGGGGCAAGCAGCGGGGGAGGGGGACCTGGCAGCAGGAGGCCTGAAATAAACTACTCTGGTCTGGAAAAATCCCTCATCTGGGACCAGTCAGCTCCCGAGGGTGCCAGACCAGGGAGGTCCAACCTGTATGTTAAAATGGCAAAATACATGGAGATGATTGGTGATGAATATAGACATGCTGCACTGATCCAATCACTGCTACTACAGTTACCGGAGGTCGAGCTGCTAAGCTTTTAAAAAGTCTTTTCTCTCTTTCTCTCTTTCTGTTTTGCTATCACATTTAGAGCAGGTGAAAGATTGTGGGTTGACATGACCCTAGATAATGAAGTCCACGCAACACGTGCGTCTCTGACAGCAGCTTCAGGTCAAGCTTTACCCAGACTGCCTTCACCACTAGTGCCAAGTCTGAGCCATGACCTGGGTTTTCTAGGGAAGAAAAGTGAGTTCAGCATTTTGATCCTTTCAGCCCTCAGCCTCTTAGCTGAAACTGACAAAAAGGAGGGCAATTAGGGCCAATTGCAATGGTGTATTTTTTCCCAAGGAGACATCAGTTCTGAGATATTTCTTCCTCTCTGATCTGCAGAGGTGCAGAGAGAAGCTAGCAAGGAGTAAAGGAGCCTCTGGATATTAATAGCAGCATAATAGCAATAAAAGTTCTCTCTGTGACATACCCTAAGGCTATGTCTACACAGCAGGGTTATTTCGGAATAACTGACATTATTCCGAAATAGCAAAGAGCATGTCTACACTACAAGCCTTTATTTTGAAATAATGTCGAGCTGGAGGACGTCTTACTCCAACTCATGGTAACCCGCATTTCACAAGGAGTAAGGGAAGTCAGAGGAAGAGTGTCCTTCCTTTGACTTTCTGTTGTGTAGATAGTGCCAAAAGCCAAATTAAGCTATTTTTACTTCAGCTACGCAATTGACGTAGCTGAAGTTGCGTAGCTTAATTCGACTGTAGTCCTGCTGTGTAGACGTGCCCAAAGAGACCCTACATAGAACTGTGTGCCAATGGAAAGCTCTGATCCATTAGGAACTTTATTTTTTACACTGTTAGGGTATGTCTACACAGCAAAGTTATTTCAAAATAACAGCCATTATTTTGAAATAAATTTACTAGCATCTACACAGCCAAACTGCTATTTCGAAATTAATTTGAAATAGTGGAGCTTATTTTGAATTTGGTAAACCTCATTCCACGAGGAATAATGCCAAATTCGAAATAGCTATTTCGAAATAAGTGCTGTGTAGACACTTATTTCGAAATAGGGGGCCTCCAGCCTTCCCAGGGTGCCCTGGTGGCCACTCCAGCCTCAACTAAGAACATTCCTCTCTCTTCTCTCCCTCCCTAGAGCCCTTAAAGGGGCAGACTCTGGCCACAGTGCCTGTGCCAGCTCCAAGCCTGCCAGCCCAGAGCCAACAGTCACTGCCCCTGACCCAGCGGCCCCAACACATGAGCCAGCAAGCCACTGGCAGCCAGCCCTCCACCGCTCCCCAGGAGCAGTCTGCCAACTCCCCGGAGCCTGCCAGGGGCCAGAGAAGGTGGGCGCCTTCCTGGTCCAGGGTGGAGATCATGGACCTTATTCAGGTTTGGGGCAGATGCCCCCAACTTCCATGATCTCTGCACTAGATGGAGGAACGCGGCTGTCTATGGCAGGATAGCTGCCAGCTTGGCCATCAAAGGCCACATGCAAACCCAAGAGCAGGTTTGCATGAAAATCAAGTTGGTCCAGCGAGACCCCCCAAACCTGAGCTTCCCCTCCCCCTTCTTTCCCTTGCTTTACCCTTCCAGCTCCCTCCTCCCAGGTTTCCCCCTCCCCTCTCCCACCCTCTCTTCTCCTCTCTCGTTCCTCCTTTCCCCAGTCTCACCAGAGTTTCATTCCCCCCCCCCAGTTTTGTTAAATAAAGAGAGTTTGAGTTCATGAAATACATGTGGTTTTTTTTGACATCAGGAAGGGGGGTTAGGGAGGGGTAAGTGGAAGGACACGAGGGAGGAATGAGGCACAAGCCCCCAGTGGGGCAGACCAGGGAGGCTCTTAGTGCTCCTCAAGGTGGAAGCTCTCCCGCAGGGCCTCCTGGATACCAATAGCCCCCCGGTGGACCTCCCAGATGGCAGCCTGCAGAAAGTGCAGCCAGGCTCGCAGCAACACGTCCACGAGAAGCACCAGAGTGCCCAGGAGCAGCTCTGGCTCCATGTTGCAGAGTGCTGTGGTGTCCCGAGTGAGGGCAACCAAAGCACACAGAAACAAAATGCTTTGCTGTTCCTCATCAAGGTAAGCAAGCAAGCAGGAAAAGCTGAGAACCGGCTGTCTGGGGGGGTCCCTTTAAGCACAGGCCTCAGATAGCCTCAGGCGGCAGCCACACAAAGTAACTCCTGACCTGATGCCCTTCCGGACCTGGTTCCGGCCGGCCTTAAATGTGATTCAGCGTCCACTCAGTGTGGATGAGCTATTTCAAAATAGCAAAACGCTATTTCGAAATGCATTTTGTGTGTAGACGCATTATTTCAAAATAACTTATTTCGAATTAACTATTTCGAAATAAGATATTTCGAAATAACGCTGTAGTGTAGACATACCCTTAGATATTAAATCATTTCCCCCGCTGTAAGGGTCCTATTATTTCTGGCTGCTCTGTGGTTCTGTCTGGAACATCTCCACCAGCTAAGCCTCCCATGAATCTGATCCCTGCACAATTTTTGACTATTTGGTGATCCAGGCGGAGTAGGTTTTAGGGGCCTGATAAGTATGTCACAAGTGTAAAGGATTACTGTAGACTGACTGGATAAACCATGTGTCAATCAAAGTTATGGCTGGGGAAACCACAAGCCTTGTTCTAATATCCTCAGAAACAAAGGCTCACATTCACATGCTTTTCAACCCAGTCAGTTATACACTGCTTGAAATAAAAGGTAAAAGGAATTTATTATTCTTTTCAAACCCACATTGGGATGCAAAGAAATAGCCTAAAACTATTGGTTAAAGAGCAATTAGAGCTGCATAGAAGACTGAAAAGGATGTTTGGAAATAGAGTACAACCTCGCCTTATCATCCACACAGAATATTGGCCTTCTCTTCCTATCACCCTGAACACAATTTAGTAGCAGACCATTGTAGTGAGGTCTCACAACACATTTCCATTATTTTTATAAAATGTACTACGATACATAGACAAGCATACAGTGAAATGGCTAAAATAGTTTAACTGTCATGGCAGGATCAGAGCCCTTATTAAATCGGCAAGTCAGCCTTTAGAATTGGGTCTCCCAGTCACTAGAGGGAATTTGCAATGTTCAGCTATGCCACATTTTCTCTCTCTCTTTTTTTTTTTTTTTTTTTTGGTGACTTAAGGACACTTGCGTGACCGCCCTCTTTGGGTACAGCTACACTGCAATGTTATTTTGGGATACCAGAGTATCCCGAAATAGCTATCCCATGTCTTTACAGCAAGCCCGTTATTTCGGTCTCGCTATTCTGATGTCCCTGTAAACCTCATTCTACAAGGAGTAAGGGACATTTCGGAACAGCACTTTATTTAGAAATTTGGTGCTGTGTAGACTGTGCCAAATGATGAAATAAGCTATTTTGAAATAGCATTGATGTAAGATACTCAATTTACATAGCTCAGATTGCATATCTTATTTCGAGTTACTGTAGATGCACCCTTTGTAAATTTGCCTGATCTTGCTGATTTCTCACTGGAAATCACAATATTGCTATGGACTTCAATAGAATTTTTCTTCCTCATATTGTCAAAGTGCTATGGAAAAAATGCGTACGTGCCATCCCTATTTGACAAATAAGAAAAGTGAAGCTCAGAGTGTCCTGATTTTCTGAAGATCTGGGCACCTGCAGAGCCCACTGAGTTCATATGGAGTTGCTAGTGTTCAGTCCCTCTGAAAATCAGGACAGATAAGATTTGCCCAACATCCCACAGAAAGTCAGTTACATAGCTGGGCAAGGAACCCAGGATTCTTGACTCTCAGCTCTGTACTCAGCAGCACTACACTGCAGCTGCACCCCCTCCTTCTTACATCACAGCTATTACCACAGGGGCCAATTCTGATGCCAGAGAAAGTTAAGGCTTCAGATGGGAAACAAGAAGCAGCAGATGATGAACTCTTGGGAAGCAGCAATTCTGCTTTCATGCAAATGTCTCTAGTAATAAAGAACAAGGGAAGAGAAATACCAAAAATATATGACATAAAGGCATAATTGTCCCTTCATAAACCTTAGTTTTTCTTCAAAACATGTTTTAATGAGACCTCTGTGGCTCTTTAACCTCTCACAAAGGCAGTTATATATTACTGTGAGGAAAAGATTCCTCCTGACCTAGCAACCACCACAGAAATGTGAGCAGAGCAGATACAGCAGCTTGATGTTTATGGGATCTGTCTTTGTTTAATACAGTGCACCAGCATGCTGAATTTTTTAAAACATTCAAAATAAATAAAAGAAGAAGAAGAAAACAAGGAAAGATATTTGACCTTTAAGAGCCAGTGGGTACTACCTTGTTTGCAATAGCTGAAACATCAACCACTAACGTCCCCTTCCCCTGCAATCTGCTTAGAGTGTGGGCCCCCAGGCAGTATTCCACTGGGGCACAGTAGCTTATCACACCAATCCATGTTAAGTTACACTGCAAGTGTAATGTTTGTGTAAGAATTAGTAACAGCAACAAACAACATGATAATCACAAAATCACAGTCAAAATATGCTGCTTGAGAGGACAGAGGGTACATGAAGAAATGCACTGGACTGGAAATTACGCCACTGAGCCCTGCAGCAGAAAGGCCTTCTAACATCTAATTAGATTTTGTTGAATGGAGAATTATTTTAATGGAAGTTTTGCTTTTGGTTACTTATGTAGGCAGTTTAATCCAGAAAAGAACAGCAAGAGTGGTTTCCATTCACACCTAAGCAGAAAATTAATTTAAATATAAGCCAAATGTGTATGTGTATGGATATATGTATACACGACATATAAAATTCTTTAATCCATAACATTTTAAGCTCCCAAAGTTCCCAAGATGACATAGGAGGCCTTGACCCCAGTCTCTTTGGCTCTATCTTCAGTTCAGAACTGGAAGTACTCCAATAATTTCAAAGAAAGTGAAGGCCTACAGGCTGCCCAAGAACAGATTGGTTCCAGTTCCTATCAGCTGAGTCCTACCTTAACTACCTTCCCAGATAGTGTCTGTGGAATGACTCAGAGGATCATGGGGAGTTTTCAGAACTGAAAACAAAATGGGGCACCAATAGTGAGCATAATTCCCACGTGGAAAATGTAGGGTATTATTACCCTTTTTATTTAACTCTGTACTTCAGAAACCTCTATGTAGGATAAGCCAGCCTCATGTAGATGCTTGGTTCAGAGAGAAGATTACTTGTAAATCTTCTGTAGAAAAATGCAGAGGAGATCTTCATATATATCATAGGTGTCTTTCATTTTCAACTTAATCTCAGCCTTAATTCAGCTTCCACCCGTTGTTCACATTAATTCTGTCTGGGCCCAAGATACCAAGCTTGGATATGAACTGCTTTGCTCTAGTCTAGGTGTATGTCTGGGAGATAGTGCATTTTGAACTCAATCTACATTCTCTAGGACAAGCTGCATGGGGTAAATCACATACTATGTTCTGATATGGCCACTAGTCTCACTTCTGGTTCTGATGAAAGGGTGATCACTGCAAAGCTCTGTGGCCCAGATGAATTTGCCTACGAGTTCATAATGAGACTCTTCAATGGGAAAACCGGGTATATTCAGACATAAACTTCAGTACCTGTAAAGCAATCACTGAAGAGGGAAAACCCAAACAAAAAACAACCCCCCCCCCAAAAAAAACCCCACTTATACTTTAAAGCAATTTTGGAACAATTACCAGAGGGGTAATGTTTATCATATTTGTATCCAATTTTTGAGCCAGAAATCTGAGAGCAAATCTGAACGTCAGCCTTGGGAGACACTTCAGCCTGAGACACTTCTGAATAAACTTGCCTCCTCCATTTTCTGATCACTTTCACTGGGATGTCATTCAGGCTGTTAGAGTGGTAAATTTCAATGGACCAGCTGACAAAGATACAGTATAGCTCATCTACATATGTGCCTAAACATTTGAGGGGGGTTCTCAGGTTTACATGCAGATGAGATTTAATCCCAGAAAATGTCCACTGAAGGCCTATAAGAAAAAGGATGTATTCTATTCAATGGAAATTATTTATATCAGTGAAACTTCCTCTAGTCCTTCCTTAGCTTTTCAGGCATATGACTAAAATAATCAAATGTGCACTAGAAGGCTTTTAATCTGAGAAGTCCTGAATTCAGGATTCTTTGTTTTTCTGGCAGGACAGTCCCTCTAGGAGAGAAAAGCAAGCTACACTCAAAATGCTGACTTAGGGGTTGGTAATACCATCTGCTGCTGGGGACACCTACAGCCTCAAGCTCAGGTCTTTAGCAAGTTATTAAGAGAGGAACTGATATTAAATATCTTAATTTACTTTACAAATTAAGGGACTTTAGAGATGTTTTATCCACATACCAGAGAAAAGAAAGGCAGTGCTAGTGTCCCACATCCCTGTGCTTCAAGTCAGACCTAGACAGACTCCGGAGAAGCGAGTTCTTTCTCCATGGCTCATCTAGTCCTTGGCCTCTCAGCAGTGACTGCCAGCAAAGAGGCCTGTTGTAGGGTGATTCTGAGATGTGGATATACCCACCGAGGATCCGACCGAGAGCTGTCACCGGTTCCTTTCATACAGGCCACTTTCAAATGTCATGACTGCAGAGCCTTGACTTTCTGCACTTGGCTACATCACAGACTTTGAACTAAGCATTGTTCTTTCCTTGCCTCTGAATGCAGTGGTTCCACTCGGGTCTGAGCAGATTAAAGGTTCATTACTTTTGGAAATTGTGCCATGTTTCAGTTACCAGTATATTTATCATAAGACATTAAAACAAAACTACAAATGACCAGATGAACAAAGCACGCATGGTAAATCAGCATCTTTGCTTGGCCTTCCCCCATTTCCCTTCCATTAGGGCCCAATGCTGCTGACGCTGAAAAACAAGAAAATTCCCATAGAATTCAGTGGTGCAGGAACTGGCCCTTACTTTTTTAAAAGTCAGTCATTAATGAAAAAAGCTTTTTAGTACACATCAACAGGGCCTGAATTTCCTCTTCCTAACATGATTGTATGTGGGCGTCATTCCATTTGACTTCAGTGCAGTGGTTTTGGGCTCTTGAACAGGTTTTTAATGTAACTGAATTCTATTTATGGTTTGAGCTATTTAGAACTAGAGTGGATAAACCTTGCAAATATGTTGTACAGGGCTGGCCTTATCATGAGAAGAACTGAGGCGGCTGCCTCAGGTGCCAGACTGTGTGGGGGGGGGGAGGCGCGCCACTAGGACCCAGAGTGTAGAAAATTGTGTCTGCTGCTGGTGCGTATGTATTTTCTCTGCTCTAGAGTAGAACAGGAAGAAGGCAGAATTGAGACCTTTCAATGTTTTGGCCCAAGCGAGGAGGCATGGGGGCGTCATTTGAGCTCCCCGCCTCAGGTGCCAAAATGTTGTGGGCTGGCCCTGGTGTTGGAGGTAAAAATCCTCATCCTAGTGGATAGACTAAATAGTCGTATAGGCCTTTTGTATCTTTAAGTGCCATAATTACAATTCACCTTTAACTAGGTAACATCTGCTAACAGACAATGTTAGCCAGAGGGGGTACAGATGCTCAGGATATCCGGTGTATTCAGCATTCATTAATTGATTATCATCAGCCATTTCCTAGAGATTATATGTAATGGGTGATGAGGTTGTTTCAAAGGAGAACTTTCTTGAGAGTATTGTGATATTTCAGTGCCCTGACAGAGAGCAATGATTTTCCTTTATACTTCACACTCCAAAAGACTCTCCTTGGGGGACGTCTATTCTGTTTCAACTATAACAAACGGGTGGGTGAGACTGTGATATCTCTATTGCAAAACGTACTGAGCGCTAATGAATTGGAGGTAGCTGAACCAGACTGGAGAAAATAAGAACCTCTTGTCATAGTTTTGAACTGACTCCCACCTTTCGCTGGAGTAAAAAAAAGAATCCATGAACTTCCTTCTTTCTACTCCCCCTCACTCCAATCTATCCTTTATAGTCCAATATTGTGTTGCAATGCTCCAAGACACTACTGTACGTTGAATGGGCAGTGTCCTCAGAAATAAGGTGTGGAAATAACACGAGTCATAGAAGGAAAAACATAAGCACTTAGAATACTCACCAGCTGGAAGAGAGGGCGATGCAGTGGACATTTGTAAAAAGGCTATTTTAGGGATGCAGCATCTGGCCCATCCCAGATTTAAAATGTCAACCTCCAGAAATGTCCTATCCAAGGGCAGTCCTAAACTAGGGAGGATTAATAGGGACAAGGCAGACTTTGAACTCTTTGTGGCAGTGGCTTTATCTTCTGGGTTTGTACAAGGCCTACCGTTGGGTCCGTGACTGGGTCTCCCAGACACTTCCGCAACACATAAAATAATATGTTTGTGGAAAGGGGCCTGTTTTTGTAAGCTGAATCACACTGACTATTATTCTGAATAATGCCAGCAACCAAAACCACAAAGTCTTCTGGGAAAGCCTAATAAGAAGAATCCAAAGCAAATCTCCAAGTCCATCCCCACATACACACACATTTGGGGAAATTCTGACTTTGGATTAAATCTTTGTGACTGAGGCCTATCACATAGTTAGCTGTCCCTACTATGGCTGCTCAGGCCAGACCAGGGCTCAGAGTGAATTTGTGCAGCCCATTAGACAACATGGGGTCTGTTAGTTGGCTAGAGAACCAGAGAGAAACACAGGGGCTGTCTGTGCCCAGCAACCCAGTAAAGAATTCATTACAGGCAATCCCTGTGACAGCTCTACCCTAATGAGGTTCACCTGTTGACATAAGGAATCTCTGAGAATTGTCCCATTTTGTTGTAAAAAGATTTTCTGTCCCTTGTTGTTTTGCCAGGGTGAGGGATGCAGAAGGGAAGGATCTTCTACTGGGCTTGTGAACTTAAACAGCAGAAAACCCAGTTTGCCATTCTATTCCTAAGCCCCCTTTTCAGCCTGTTCTGTTTCTTTCTCTCTTTTTCCCTTTCCCCTGAGATACAGAGGAAGATGGACAAAGATAAAGCGCTGGGCAGAAAAACCAGACACTAAAACCTGCTGTGAACACATACATGAAAAACGAGCACAAAGGGGGGTTTTAAACGGATTGAAAAGTGAGCTCATTTTTTGCCACCTAAGAACTCTTTTCACAGGGCTTCCAAAGGAAAATATAGTGGAGGGGGAAAAAAAGAATAAGCAATGAAAATAGAAACCCCCATGGGAGAAAAAATTCACATGCTGCCAGCTGTTCTGCAAAGGCAAAATGTTTCTCTCCAGGTCTTCGTATTTATTTTATTTTTGAACAAAGGGGAAAAAATTCAACCCTTTCACAGTATTGCTTTCCATCCATATATATTTTTTATTCAACTAGTAGAATCTAGAGCCTTTGAAAATTTATTAACAATGACATTTAGACAACACAAAGCCATTTCCATTCAATTAAATAAACACAGTGTGTTAACCTTCAGTAAAAGAAGTAGCCACTCATTTTTATAGGCTGCTGTAAACAGATTTCTGGGCTTCAACAAAGCCAAGATCAATAAAGCCTCTGCAAACCATAATAATCTGATGCACACTCTATCGACAGCTGCTCAGAAAATAAAGTTTGATTCTGATGGTCCTGATGATTGGGTGCTTTCCCAGTCTCTTCCTCTCACTCTTGAATTTCAAAATGCCAGTGGCAGGACCAGTGACTGCATTTGCAGCATTATCTGAATGCGTGGACTAGTCAGCATCTGTTCAGGTCTCCCGCTTCATAGGCCAAGCAAGGTGGCCTCTTGAGAGAGGATTTGAAAAAGTGCTGAGATCACGAATTCCATTGCCACTACTTAGGGAGAAGGAAGTCACCATTGGTTGTTTCAGTTTTTATATCTGTGTTGATTTATTATTTTCTGAGGCACAAATAGCCACCTAAGACCTTAGTTATTGTATTGCAACTACTGACCACATCAAAGCAGCAGGACATGCATGTATTAATTGCCTGGCTCCCTCTCTTTCTTTTTCTTGAAGCTAAATAAGTACAAAGAAGAAGTGCCTTCTGCTATCCACAGAACAGGCACAGTCAAGACAGTGACAAGGGAACTTCACATACCCAACATGCTGCACATCTACATGCATGGACCTACCACGATGGGTGAATGGGACAACCAGAAACGGTGGCTCATTTATACTTTGGACTTTTGGCAGAGAGTGCCACTGTGTATCTCAGAGCTTCACATTTTCCACAAAGCCCCTTAACATCATCTTCATATCAGTGTGCTGCTCCCCATCCACTATAACTAATGCTCCAAGACAGGACTGTTCTTTGGGTCTCCTGGGGGGACATGTTGATATGCTTTTCTATTTCACTAGGTATTTCAGCTCTGTGAGGCAGGGACTATGTCTTCTTTAGCGTGTTGCAAAGCTCCGAACACACTGTGGCATTTAATAGCTAGCAAATAAAGTGATAGTGGATTTTATTAACCGAGGTCTTCTGTTGGGAGCAGTCTCCTAACATACAGACTCATCAGAAAATCTACGGAATGTAAAGTTATATGGCAATTAATCTTTGATCTACTCAGCAACTTCAAATATAATTACCTAGGAATCTGCAGGGACGTGACAACTCAGTGATTAATATTTAATATTAATATGCAATTACACAGTAGTTACATGATTACATGTGGCCAGCATCAAGGTAATGAGCTTACTATGGGACAAATGTTACAATTTTTACTCTGTCCTTAGGCAAATTCCTTTTGAAGTCAGTGGGAATTTGCCAGAGAAAGGCCTGAATAATCAAGGATGTGGCCCTGTCTTCTGTAGATGTAGGGTGGGATTTTCAAAAGTGCTCAGTTTTGGCCTAACTCTGCTCCAACTGGAATCAATGGTAATATAGGAAAAGCCACTGGTGGGGGTTGTCAAAAACCTTACCCACGCAAAGAACAAGAAGCAGATTTTACAGGTGGTCTGCACTTAGAGGTATTTGAGACCTTTGTCACTGACTTCAGTGCAGTTGATCAAGTCTGAACACCTGGCTCAGTAAGAAATGTTCCTATGGTGAGCATTTCAGGGTGAACCACAGTCTGGAAGGAAGATGCGACCTGAATGTCTATCAAATACTGGATGTCAGCAGCACTGTCCTATCACATCAGCTTTGTTCTGCTACTGGGGCATCAGGCATACGAGTCTGCAATGGCAAGATATACCCAGCTTGATCATAACAATTAGAGATGGGAAAAGACCTATCAGGCTTTATAGTCCATCTTCCTAATTGTTTCCTACTGTAAGCCAGATTCTGATCCCACTTAGACACCTGTAGTCAAAGAAGTTTAATCAGATTTACAGTGGTACAACTGAGAACAGAACTTGGCCCTTTTAAAGGCTCTTACAGAAGTGATACTTGTCATTCTACCAGAAGATAAGCAGGGACCTAATCTAAATACACCATGTTGTGAAAAATGAATAAATTAAGTCCGCATGGGAGGCAGATGATATTTTGTTTAGTACCTGCCGCCTGCCAGGGAAATGGGTCTGTACTTGCTGGATACCTCTGTTTTCTATTTACTGTACCTGTGAGCTAATCCTAATGAATTCATTTTCCATGCATGGTGATCTCATCTCTCCTTCCAGAGGAGTCCAACAGCAACTGAGCATTCCAAGATCAATCATCAAAATAAATTGCTACCTACAATCTCATAATCAGAATCCACACATTGGGCCTGGTGGGTTCTGTTTAGCTTCCTTCCCAAATTATCTTAAGAAATGTTGAAAGAGAATATTTCATAGACTGCAGCAAAGCAATTCATTTGTGACTCCAAGATATAAGTGCACTCTTTGTCTAGACCAGTGGTTCTCAATGCTCTGTGTACCACTTGACCATCTTGCAGGTAAACTGCGGGCTCAGGGCTTGCCTCCCCTCCCACAAAAGGGAGCCTGAGCTGATGCCCCATCCTCCTCATTGCCCAGACCCTGCACCCCCTATTCCCCTCCTGCATCTTCCCTCCCTGCTTCCTTCCCTGCTTCCTTCCCTCCCTCCCAGACTCTGCACCCTCACTCCATTCCTGCACGCTACCTTCCAGCCAGATCCCACACCTCCTCCCTCTCCTGAACCCATTTTGTCATCATAGGTGGTTGGCTGGTGGTCTGTGGAAAGGTCTATATTGAGTGGGATGGGCTGCAGACCAAAATGTTTGAGAACCACTGGTCTCTACCATCTACCACTCCAAGCTCTCTCTCATGGTAGCCATTGTCAAGTCTGCAATTTGCCACTTTTAATGCAGTGTACAAGGGAGGCGAACTATTCCAGACATTGGTAATCTTGGAAGGAGGGCATTGCTCTTGTATTGTGATGGATTCCCTATTTTCTATTATATTTATCAGAATGCAATGACTATATTAAAGTTGCAGGTTAATTGAATGTGCCAGATACTTGAGCTTATTGCTCTGCCCCTGCTCCTTACCTGGAGGAAACCACAGGAACCAAACTCCACCCCATTGGGAACACCTGGCGACCCTGCCCCTTCCCCATGAGCCACAGAGCCATTCTAAGGGGAAGGCAGACAAGTGGGCCAGCTGCTGGGGAGCCCTCTGGCATATCTGGCTCTTAGCAGCTTGAGGCAGGCTGAGGGGGAAAGAGGCTCCTGTGGGGGAAAGAGGCACAGTGCTGGTTGTCAGAAGCCAGGCAATGGCCCGAGCCATCAAGCCATCTGGTTGGATAGGCGGGAATCAGGTGCACACGGCTGAAGATGCGGGGATATTGTGGCTAAGTTTTCTGATTAACAAAGTGCTGGATAACAAAGCTTTAACTGTACATACTGAGCTTTGCTGAATTTGATCTCCACTCTCTACATGTATTTGCTGATTTGTGTCAGCATTACCTAACTTTCCACATCTCTCACTTTGGGTTGAAAAGCAAGTTTGCTCAATCCTCGATTTCTTGTCGATACTTATGGAGTAGGCACTAGAGCCAGTTGGGAATTTTTCTACAATTTTTATCCAAAACTGCCAATTTGTTAAAACCATTCATAACACTCAAACACTCATAACACTCATAAACATTCAAAACACTTAGTTTCAATAAATATCCCAATTTGAAAACAAAGTTGAAAAATGTTTTGAAATTGTAGGAACACTTTGTTTTCACTTTTTCTAATTGACAAATTCCAGCTTTCCCCTTTAAAAGACTATTTGTTTGCCATTTTAAACGGAATAGTCTGAAAAAAAATAAAAGATTTTAAAAGAAAAAGGCCATAATATCTAAATGAAACATTTCGGTTGTCCCAAACTGGAAAAAAAAAAGATTCATGAACATTTAAGATTTCAGCTTTTTGTCCCAAATCAGGATGATAAAAAAAATTATGGAACTCTCAGAAATATTCATGGACTAGGAAAACTGCTTCACTCCTAGCTTCAGTAGATATTCCTCCTTGTGATTCTCACTGGCATTCACCCCAACCTAAAGGCTGGAGGAAATCTATGTTTTTTTAAAAAATGTGCCTTATCTGACCTTGCCTACCCTACTGCTCAGAAAGACCATTTTAAAAATTATGGGATTAATGTGATGTTTTCCATTTGATTACACCAAAACACTGATTCCCTGCAGTATCCACAGGCCAAGACAACCATGATGACTTCTTTGCAGCTCTACCAAACTACATGCAGCACACGGTAATGCTTCCCTACATATGCATGAACTATTGCCAGGAGTTTCACTACTTTTACATTAGAAACTTAAAAGGACTATATGGAAAAGGCATTAAACCATCGTATACCAAGAGGGTGTGTCTTCTCAACAGTATTTAGTATATGGCAAAGCAGAGAAATCAGGGTTGGCCAGAAAACAACTATTCTATTCTGCAGAAAATTGGAATGCTTTGAAATTTGCATTCATTCCACACCACAGGTGAGTGCCCAGACAACTAGGCTATTAGCTATTCTGAAGTGGATTGTCTTTCTTTCTTTTTCTTTTTCTTTCTTTCTTACACACGTACACATTTTGATCAAACCTCAACCTGAGAAAGCTTCTCAGCAAAATTTTCATCAGAACCTTTTGGGTTTTGATGAAACAGGATTTTTCTAGGTGAAAAAATATTTTTCTTTAGCTGCTCTACCCCTTCCATGCCTATCCCTTCCAACAGAAATTCTCAGGACCACCCTCTCACACATACCAGTACTGAATACCTTAAGAAAGATCACGATCTACTGAATCAGCAACACCATTTCAACTCCCATGTAAAGCTTCTCAGAGCAGACTGCATTTCTTACTGTGGGTATGAACAGGGCCTACCTCACTGCAGTGATACCAAACAAATAAATAATAATGATGGAAAGACTCCTATTGACTTAAAAGGGATTTTTTTTTTACAAAAAAAACCGAGGAAAAATCCTTTGAACCATTTTCAAGTTATGAAAACAATACACAAAGCAATTCTGAGAGTCGGCACTTCTGCTGACTGGTGGTGCCTCTTAACTAGGTGAAGTGTGCAATTTGCTAAGGATCTGAAAATGTACCAGAATTAAAATTCCTAATGAGCATGTTCCCATATTTCTTGTTTCTTTTCCTTCTTTATAAAAAAAAGAAATTGTAATGTATGAACCTGAAGTACATTAATTCAATATTAAAGATTCAGTTTAAAGATGCATTTTTAACTATGGCTGTGCAATACATTAATATTCCCACAGCAATTTTGATTCAGGATATCAAAAGTAGATTTTGGAATACTTTCCTTTTTATTTTCTTAAACATGTAACAAAACAGACTCAGTTATGTTTCAAAATGTATATTACAGCAGTTGCAGGAAATGCTGAGTTGCCCCTAACTTTTGCATTTCCTGACTTAAGTTTTTACCTCTGCAAACTTAACATTACACTAAATAAATGTTTACACTGCAGAGAGAAACACACACAGACACATGAATGTGCAGCTGGAACACGTTGCTCATCACTACAATGCAATCACTTCTGAGAGAAAAGGCATTAGTCTTTAAATGGCACACAACCACAATAGTACATACTTTACCTCATTGTAACTATAATGAAATTTCAGGAGATAATATGTAATTACCCAGACTGGAATTTGGCCAGGCTAACCAGGTTAACACTCCTACTTTTAAAGGAAGTGATATGGGCTCTCCTATGGCAGAGAACAATGAAGGACTCCCTTTTACATCCATTTTTATGCTATTTTACATTTATGTGAAATATACAAATTGTTAGGGTCACATCTTGAAATCTCTACTCTGTACCAGGCTGTACCAATCTTGAACCATGCACGGAGGAGACCCTATATATGGATTTCTCAACTTCTGTACAAAATGGAAGCTCTACCATCTCTGTAAATGTCATCTTCCACTCACTCTAGATTCTACAAAAGCCTCTCCGTGCAATCCAGTTTTTGTGCCAAGGAGAAGAATAAAATCTGGACTGTACATTGTCTCTTTCCCATACCATGGAAAACAGGCACAAAATTTAAAACAAAAACAGACTATAAAGTCTCTTCTATGGGGCATCTCAAGGGGCCACTGCAGCCAGTGAGTCGGGCAGAGGGAGGTATGTGGTCTCTGATGATATTCCTAGAGATCCAGGGGGACAGGCACGTGATACCATAGGGGGAATCCATGCAGAAATTTCCTCCCAGAAATTCCCCTTGGGATCTTTTCTGTGGGTGAGGACACTCTGGGCTGTAATTTGTATTCAGACAAAAGAAATCGTGGGTGAGAATAAGGATGTGGCTCAGAGAGAGATGAATGCTGTGATCTGGGTTGCTCCAGAGGCTCCTTGACTTTCCCCAAGTTGGTATTCATCTCACAGGTCTCTAATGAATGCCCCAAAGCCACTTACTTGATGAAGCCTCTCCTGGGAGGGATGCCTGAACCACCATTCTAATCAGAAGCTTTGCCTCATGTTTTTGTGGTATGGATCTTCAAGTTTGGGAATTCAATACTTTTGCTCCCTCACCTTCCAAACACGTAAACATGAGGAGCTTGTGGCAAAATAAAATAAGGCACTTTGCTACCTTTTGAGCCATCTCCTCCACTTCCAATCACTCCATTACAGGCTTCATTAACTAAAATTAAAAGTACAAGGAATAGCTAATGAAAGCACCGTCCATCTCATGCTAGCAAGCAGCCCCAGGACATTGCAATTAGGTACTTTCTCAGAAGACTAGCTTCAATGGAAAATAAATGAACTTGTCCAAATGGAACCCCTCCAGCAGCAGCATGAATGCTGAGTGCTGGCTGCTGTGGGTACATAGCAGGTCCAAATGAATGTATCAGCCATGGAATAGTCCTGTTTTCAATAGAGAAGAATGGTTGCAGGGAAGAAAGAAGACAGAGAATGGAAGAAAGAAAGAAGAAAACTAAAAGAAAAGGGGGGAAGTGAGGGGATGACAAAACAATGATAAAGATGAATAGGAGAAGGAAAGAATGATATGAGGGTAAGAGAGAATAATGAAAAAAGCAATAAGAAGGAAGAAGTGAGTGTTTAGTGTCTAAAGGTGCTTATGCACATGTACATAGCATAGAAAATATACTCACTCGAGAGTATTTTATATACACACGAATATCTGTATGCCTATAAAATGTCTCTCTCTCTTGTGTGTGTGTCTTCCTCATACACACACATGCACACTCTTATACGATAGATAGATAGATAGATAATTTGTAACAGAAACTGCAAAGTGCATTTTCTTAATCTCTTCAGTCCTTGCAACAGTACTTGCCTGCCCTTCCCAAAGAAAGGTCACATTCTAAGTATCTGAAGGTTACTGGAAGTGTAAATACATAAATTTAATTAATGATTAATTCAAAGACCCCTCTAGGAATAATTACAGTTGTGAAACCTTGTTCAGAAAAGAAAAAATCAAGACCAAAGCACCTCCTTTGTGAGATCCATGGTACTTACGTGAGCTTTCATGCCTCTTGGAACCGTAATAAGAGGGCAAAATCTGTGCAAAGGGGTTGATGATTCACTAAGTGTCTGCGTTATTTTTAAACCTCTGGTAGCACTGCATATGCTTTCAAAAGCTGCTGCCAGCCTGTGAAGCAGACAGCACGGGCCACAGGTTGTTAATTTAATTGTCTTACCAACTGGACTTCCTCAGGCCAAATCCTGAGGGCTCCACCACTCATACATGCGGGAAAGCTCTTACTGAAAGCAATGGGCCAAACTCCAAGAGGTGTGGAATACCTGTATCCCTTACTGATATCAGTAAGATTGCTTAGAAATGCTCAGGATTTTGGCAGAGGAAAAAGTGAAGGAAAATGGATTAAGGACGTTAGGGATTGGTCCTTTCCAGCTTTTATCTAATCCATCTGTCAATACAAAGTCATCACTCATTAGATGGAGATTCACTTCAACAACACACTGCAACAGTGTGAGACATTCTGACAGGAAAAGAGCAATTCCACTGACCCTTGTCCACAAGTTCATTGCTCCTGTGAATAGAGCCACCAGGATCTTTAAAATAAAGTGTATTAATACTTCACACTCACTGTACAAGCATTAACTAATTAACTCTTACAGCACCTCAGTAGGTGACCAGGCATCATTACTCCTGCATAAAAAATTTAAGTTATTTGCTCAAGAGCATACATGAAGACAGAGGATGAAGTAGGTCTACAACTCACAAGTGATTAGCTTCTAGGTTGGCTGTTGGGCTTTTTGGTTTGGTTTGGTTTTATTGCTTTGTCCACTAGACCTGATTGCCCAGGACCTTGTCTTTCTGTCTCATCCAAAAGACTGCACCTCTCAAAGCACGGTCTGCCCTCAGTTAGGGTATGTCTAGACTACATGCCTCTGCTGAGAGAGGCATGTAAATTAGACTACCCGACATAGTCAATGAATCGGGGATTTAAATATCTCCGGCTTCATTAAAATAAAAATGGCCACCATGTTGTGCCGGCTCAGCTGATCGTCGGCACAACACGGCAGTCAAGACGCGGATCGGTCGACAGGGAACGCCTTTGTCGACCGCTCCTGTAAACCTTGTTTCATGAGGCATAAGGGAGTGGTCGACAAAGGCTTTCCCTTTCGACTGATCCACGTCTTGACTGCTGTGTTGTGCTGACGATCAGCTGAGCCGGCACAACATGGTGGCCATTTTTATTTTAATGAAGCAGGGGATACTTAAATCCCCACTTCATTGACTATGTCGGGTAGTCTAATTTACATGCCTCTGTCGGCAGAGGAATGTAGTCTAGACATACCCTTAGATATTGATTCTGAGACAGCATCTCTCAAATTAGCAACACCACTTCCTACAATAACTATATTTCCAGTGAAGGTCTCTCATCCAGCCATGTAGTAACCAAACAGGACTGCTCACCTTGCCCCAAGTGTTCTAGTTTGGGGACACAAACATTAACTTAGTAGTAAGGAGCTGTGCTCAGATCACATGTGAGAATTAAATTAAGTAAAATATACTGCTAGAGAGGAGTAAAGGGCTGCAGAGGCAGAAAGCTGCCTGAGTGAGCAGCATGACATGCGCCAGATATGTGTGGTTGCCAGAGTTTGTGGAGCATGTTCCTTACTAGCCACACTTCAGAGGTATTTAAACAAACATGGACATTGACACTTCAAACCTCATTAGAAAATGCATTTGTACTTACACAGCTGGGAGGAGGAACAGCATCATGATGGAATTAAAACCCGCTAACAGCTTTGAAATGAGTCTTGAAATCAATATTGAGAGGAGCACACACACATTACACCTGGTGGTATATCCAAGCCTGGGTCCTTTTGCATGCTTAAGTGGACTCGTGACAATGTGAGCAGGTATTAACGAACCATGTCATGAAAAAGAAAACAAGTAAAACTGCATTGAAGAGTTGTTTTCTGCTAGCAAACTTAACATTTACACGAGGCACCTGAATTTTTTCACAACATGTGATGAGCACTAGGCAACCTGCAGGAACAGTCAAGTCTCTCTGTTAAAATCTACTCTAATCTTTCAAGGCTTTTAGTGCACTCTTCAATGTGATATTTGGTACCAAAATCAGTGATTATAAGTTGCATCTTAGTTGAAAATTAGCCAGGGTAAAGAGCCCTATGTTTAGAGAAAGTGCTATGGATCTTTGATTACATGGAGCAAGCAAGAATTCAAGATCATCATCAATGCTCCTCCCCGCACGGGGCTGTGGCCCTACAGAACCATGTGTGAGGAAGGTTGGGATATTGGCAGATGAGGTGCCAGTTCATGCCAAGACTGCTAGGCCCCAATTGAATACAGTACTGATGAATGGATACCTAGAAACCACCAATGTTTTAGCATTATTAAAACAGGTATTAGATTTATAAAAATGTGTTTAGTGTTTAAACTTTATGAAATGCTTGTAGGAGGCTGTATGTATTAACCTGTTTAACTTCCGTAGCCCATATTAGAAGGTGAAGTTAAGTGTTTGTACTGTAAACCTCTGTAACTATGTAGCTCATCAAGCAGAAAAGAAGCATTACTCAGGCTATGTCTACACTGTAAAATAGAGGCATAAGGATCTTGCGCAAAAAGGGGATTGTGCGCAAAACAGAAATGTTCACACAGCTTGTTTTTGCGCAAAAATGGATCGGAAGAGACTATGCAAATGAAGTGCACCAAGTTGCTAATGAGCACTTAATTTGCATTGCCCTTCCGCAAAAAAAAGTAGTGTAGACATAGACTCAGTGTAAAGACTGGCTTCCTACAGAAGATCCTGCACACTAGGTGGCCCATTTAAGCCAAACATCAAAGGACAATGACTTTGTTGTTTTATTATCCCCTTCTCCATTCCACATATGATGAGGAGATGTGCATGGGGACTCACCAGCTTGAACTCTGGGGAAAGGGAATGAAAATCCCTGACAGGAAGAAAATGCATCTTAATGCTGCTTGGACTCTGAGGGGCAAAGATTTCTAAGCATAAGCAAGGTCTCCCCAACACTTAGCCTCGTTAGCCCTAAATGCCATACAGAGATTACATTTTAGCACAGCTTCTGTTACCTTGTGAAACATAAGACTGTAATTCATGTGTGTGCATAAGTTTATCTGCTTTAACTAACTCTCTCATTTCATTTTCTTAGTTAATAACTCTTTAGTTAATTCATTATAAGACTGGCTACACTACAGCATTATCTTTGGTGTAGTATGTAAAGCACAGATGACCTGAAGGTAAATGACTGGTACTTTGGGACTGGGAGTAACCTGAATGTTGTAGTAGTTTTGGCATAAGACATCATCTATCACAAATGCAAGCTCACTTGGGCAGCAAGACAGACTGTAGTACCCAAGGGACTGTCTATCACTCCATGTGAAAGCTATTGTAGGGCCTGAGGAGTTTAGACTTGTTATTCGTTTGATGAAATCTAATCCCAGGTCCACACTACAATTTATGTTGCTATAACTATGTTGCTCAGGGAAGTAGAAAATCCACATCCCTGAGTGATGCAGTTATGCCAGCTAAACTCTCTATCGACGTAGCTATTCCCCCGTGGAAGATGGAGTACCTACATGAGGGAGAAGCTCACCAGTGCAGCTACAACACCTCAGTGCTGTTAAATGTAAATGAGCCCAAAGTATAGAACTCATAGCCAATTTGTGATTGGTATAACTGAGGTTGGTATTCACACCTCTGAGCATCCAGCCAGCATGACAAAGGTTTAGAGGGGAGGGGAATCATTGTTGGCCATCTTCTTTTCTAGGGAGATGTGCCTTGCATTTTGCTTTAGAAGAAATGAGCTGCACACTCAGCCTGATCTCTGGCCCAAAGGAGCTCTGTAGCTAGTGGCCCTAAACTAAGGAAGCACTGAGTTTTTATATTATTTTTAAAAATACTATCATAGTATATGGTGATGGACTCAAACACTGTAGTCACCATAATATAATCTACAGAGTCTGGATTATTATTATAGAAAAGTGCTTCCCAGACACTAGTATATGTATTGGTAAGGGCTACTTCAGCCTTTGGTAATTGGTACTGTAGACCCTTCCACCCCTTCCTTAAAGATGAACTCTACATTGGGTAGAATTGTCCCACTGCTACTCAGCAGCAGATCAGGAGACTGTTCCAACCCCCAATTCACACAGTGAATGGAGTGGGCACTAGCAAAGTGGAAGCAACAGGCACAACGGGACTATATCTAGCCAAGGTTTGGTAAACTGGTACAGTTTTCCTAAACATTTGGGAACCTGTGCTGTATGGTACTGTGACTAAATGGCTGCAGATAAGGAACTGACACAAGGGGAAGGGGAATCCTTTGATCATTATGAATACCCAGGCATTGTATTCTTGTTTTAGAACAAAAGATAAATAGCCAGCACTTCTGGGTTCTGTTCCCAATTCTGTCACTGACTCACGTTTTAAACTCGGGCAAATCCCTCCTCCTAGGTAGGATCCTGACTTTCTCCTGTAAAATGTGAATTCAATGCTTATCAGCCCCACAGGGCATCATGCCACTTAGCCCATTTGTGTGCATTACATGCTTTGAGATCCGTGGTTAAAAGGCATCAGAGACTTGCAAAATTAGGGTCTGGTCCTGCCACTTCTTCCTCACTTTGATAAGGATGCATGTGGAAGTATTACAAGATTGGGTTTTATATGACTGTTTATTACCTTGTAGCCTAAGAAACCCACCCTCTGCCCATGTTTCCCACATTCCCCTCAGTTACTGCACACATAGCCATACATCCTCTAACGATATATCTACGAAGCAAAATATTCCAAAGGTATTATAATATCTCCCCCCTGGTGTGGACACATGTTAAGCATATAACGGGGGTAAAGCCTCCAGTGTTGGCCAGTCTCTTTCTTTTCCTTCATCCCGTACTCACTTTAAAGACAATAACTTTATAATGAAGCAGCGATAACATCTCCCCATTTAAGCTAACAGGCTTATTGTGCGCTCCACCACAGAGTATGCTGTTTTAATTAGCAAGATAGATTTCAGAGTTGATATATTCTGTTGTGCTATAATTCCTGCTTTTACAGTAATTTTCTCCTGCTTTTCACACTATAATGTGCTATAAATCCTACTTAGGCTGCTTCACTGGCCTGTTGCTACTCAGAGTCAATCTTTCAGGCCTTCTGTTGCCATGACAACCTTCTGCCATCCTCCCGTTCACTGGAATATGATACAGTCTCCTGGGGAAATTGCTATGAACTTGAGGATCACACGGCTTTCAACCCCCAGTGCTTGCATTCAGCCCCGTGTCCTTTCTACCTCCTACTGGCTTAATTCTCCCCCCCACAAACCTTTTTTGTGCTATGTGTGCAGGTCTGTGTGTGAAGAAAACAAGTCAACCAGAGAGCCATTCTTCTTTCATCCTTCTTGAAAAAGATGCCTGGAAAATAATGTAGACTTAGCTGGTTTTAATGCCTAAACAAACCAGGCACAATTGGAGCAACCCCTCCTCCCATCCTCTCCCTTTGTTTCCATTTTCTTCCTTTCTCTTCCTAATCTCTTCTGCTCACATATTCACAGTCCCAGAACACTCATTTCACAATTCCATCTTATTAATACATGTCCTTACTCTTAATCCCCTTTCCCCCTCCTCTGTCACCTTTCTCTCTGTCTTCTCTGTTTTCGCTCTTTTTTCTCCTCTCTTGCTTTTCTGCCTCTCATTCCCCCCCTTTCCCGTTTTACATTCCTCCTTTCCCTGCCAGATCAAGTCCTCTCCTTCAGTACATCCACAAGGGTCCAACAGCAATCCAAGATTCATTTCTCAGTTTGTCCTATTCCCCTGGTCACACAGACCACATTGTACTGAGCCATAATTAAGCTTCCACTGTTATTATTTTTGGCTCAGTCTCATTTTGAGATCTGTTAAAGATTTATAACACTGGAGAAAGTATCAATCTTCTTGCTCAACTGGAAGGGAACAAACAAAAGTAGGGTAGATTCACTCTGCATCACATACACATCTCCCTTTACACAGGGAAACAATTATTACAGGCACAAGGCCCAAAACATAAAATATTAACTCCTCTGATGTCACTGCACTAAAACAGCATCTGTGAGCTCCCAAGTACGTGCAGGCATTGGGGAGGCAGCATTTCTCCAACTCACTTGCTCCATGAAATATTGATTCCCCAGTCCTCTTGCTTCTTTTACAAATGCCAGCCCCAGTGATGTCAGAGAGAATCTATGTAACTATTCCTAAATGGAGACACTAGAAGATACAGTAAGAAATGTTTTATACAGGGACCTTTCCTATTCTCATATGTCTGTCAGGCACCTGCAAGCATTACTCATGCAAGGACAAATTCACAGTTGGCACCACTGGACTCTGACATCCAACTCCTCCACCATTCCCAAACAGATCACTGGTCCATTTATCTAACTAAACCATGCCTGGGAGCTCTGGGCCCCTTTGAATCTCTGAGTCCCAGGGCAATTGTCCCCTTGCTCCTCACATAGACCCCCATCAGTGGGCCTGCTGGTTCTTACTGGTTGTAGTTGGACAACTAGCTATTGGATCTATTTCTCTACTGGTTGCTGCTCTATCAGTCCATTGGCAAACCCAACAGGGACCAGAAGAGACCAAGAGAGAGTCCAAAAAGTATTCTCGAGGAGTCTACTGGAACTTTCTCAAGGGATGATGAACATGGGCAGGGACTAGTCAGACCTTACCTCTCATCAATGGCTTGATTTTAACCAGCTCCATTATTAAGGCAAACTGATTTCCAGACTTGTTTGTTATAATGCCAATCACAGTACTTCTGACTCACCTGCAGACCTCTAGAATTACATAGGCTGTCTAGTTGCTTTGAGATTATATTTTACACAAACTGATTGACTGATTCAGGGCTAATACAATTTGACTGATCTCAGAGAGAGAACAGGACCAATATCAGAAGGTTCAAAGGTTTGATTCATATATACATCCAGAAGTTGGGATATTTCTCTGAACTACCTCAATACCCTGAATGCAAAGCTGGGCTGGAAATGTGATTAGATGCCTAACATAATAAATACTAGGGAAAATGGAGTTGAATCATAGAATACTTGAGGAGCTGACTCAGGAGATATCAGAGCCTGCACCCCCAACACTGTGGACAGGAGGGGCCAGCTAGCAGCTGGTGGGGGGACTAATGGGGGATGGCCTGATGCCTATAAGAGGGGTCTGGTCTGCCGACATTTACTGGCAGCAGCCAGGGAAGCAGAGAAAGGCAGCCTCACTGCTTTGCTCTACCAGCCATGCCACTCTGGGGGAGAGGGCAAGACTCCCGCTGCACTTCTCAGTGGGAGGAGAAAAAATGCGGTGGCCAGCTGGAAGCTGGGACTGCCATACTCCACTATTCCCCCGGCTGCATCAGCTGGGGGAAGAGGTAAGGAAGGGTGGAACAGAGGCAGGGAAGAAGCATGGTGGGGGCACAGCAATGATGGGGAGGGATGGGACCTGAGGCAGAGGGGGAGTATCCTAGCCCTTCCTGCATAGGGAAGCTTCCAGTCACTTCCTATTCCTCACCAACCGTCTCTTGTCAATCATATTGTGTGAGACAGCTCCCAAAGAACACACTCTTCTGAGCTACCAGGAAGAGGTTGCAATGACTTCCACAGACTTAGATTGGAGTTTAGTGTAGAAATTATCCTGGGTTAAATGTGACATGCAAGGTCTTAAATATGTTGTATTGTGCAAAGGTATAGTCACAATTTTAAAAGGAAAATAAGAAGACTGTTTAGACATCTATGTGAATTGAATGGTGGAACTCAACCCATTTTATAAAGGACAAGTGTCCACCATACACAAAAAACCATCACAATGGACATTGTGGCTGAATATCTCAGCAAAAGGCCAAAAACACACCCAAGAGACTAATCACTCCTTCTTTTCCGTACACATACAGGAGTGGCAGAGTGTGTGTGCACGAGAGGAGAAAGCTTGAACAGTTCTGTGCGTAAGCAGAAGATTCCAGTTGCCTTGGCTGTCAATGCCTCACTTTTCATGAACACTAAATCACACATAGTATCACACACAATATTAAAAAGAAATTAATTCAATACAAATATCTCACCAAAATCAACCACTTTAAAATGCTACAAGCTCATACCAATACAGAATATGCACATTTCTAATGTCAGTTTATGTTCTTATGTTTTAAACAAATTTGTACATGTCTGAAATAGTTTAGAAACAACATGGCTGTCAATGAAATTAAAAGGTAGCAAATTCTAAATGGACATAAGGAAATATTTTTTCGATATATGTGTTAGTAACCTATGGAATTATGTGCTGTAGTATACTACTAGAGTGAAAGTTTAGATTCCAAGAGCAACAGACATTTTTTGGTGGGGGGAGGGCATCAGGAAAAACTTCTCCAGTTACTCTGCGCTAGGATAAAATCACAAGGGACTTATATCCTGTTTCAGGATCACCAAATGTGGGGGGAGGAAGAAATAGCCCTGCTGATAAGGTATTGTAAAATAGAAGGTTACACCTTTCTTCTGAGCATCTAGTATGGACCAGGGCTGTAGACAGGATATCAGATGGATTGTACTGTAGCTCGATTTCAATATATAAGGTAGAGGACTCATTATTCTGCGGCTTTGTGTATAAAATGAATGCTGGACATTGAAATCCTGTTCCACTGCAATTCCGTGATGAACTTTTGGACCCTTAGTGCTTGGAGTTGGGGGATGGGCAATTATATCCATGCACAACTCCTGTCAGTGCTGATAGAACCCATACTCTGGAAATAAGATAAATCCCTCGGACTATATATTGGAACCCAAATTGAATCCCTTTAAAGGGCAATAGGCCAGCTACCTGAGATCAGAATTGTGCCATCACTACCCAAAATGTGAGACTCCCTGCCACATTAGGATTTTTAAAAACATCTATGACAAAACTTTCCACAATCGTTGCACTGGCTCATCAGAGTTACTCATTATCTGGCAAACAACACTTGATTTAAAATGTCCAAGCACACATATTGGCTCAATAAACCATAACTCTCCTGATGAGCAACTGCTGTCTCCAAGATAAATACCACCCTATTTTAAAACCACATCAGATCACACCTAATTCAATGAAACTACTGTTGGTTCTCTCGTGTGATATAACATCAGTCGATGGAATGTCAGCAATTGCTTTGCTTCTACTGTTAAGTGTGTCTTACTTTTTTATGCTTTAAATTTTACAGTGAATTTTAATGCCCATAATAATACTTAGCACTTATGGGGCATTTTACATTTACAAACATTAACTAATTATGAAATAAAAAGGAAGAATGGATAGCGCTGGCTGGAGGCAGGAACTGCAAGGCAGGCACTCTGCAAGTACTCCTCCTACAATGTGGGAAACATACCTCCAGCTTGAAATGCACTCCAATCCCATTCTCCCCCATTCCGCTCTGCTAATGCACCTCAGTCCTGATCTGTTGAACTCTTCTTATTCCACGGTGGGTCCCCTCACCAACAGTTCTGACAATGTATCTCTTTCCTGGCTAGAGACAGCCCCTACTATTCCAGCTAAAGGACACTGCAAAAGCTAATAATGCACCTTGATCATCCCATGCCCCCCTTTCTCTCTTTTTTTTCTCTCTTTCCACACAGCTTTGCCAAAACACCCCTCTCCTGCTGTCCTCCTGCACCTCTTGCTGTTCCACTCCCAGATCATAGCACAAAATTCTCAAACTTGACCTTCAGTTCCCAGTGTTATTCTCCCTTCTGTCTCTCCCATACTCTTTCTCAGCGCTGACCTGCCACACTCGCTTGTATTCCACTCCTCAGTCCTTTGTGAGCATGAAAGTGCTGATTGTGCCAAATTGTGTGTGGCTTTGTTTGGTGGCTCAGCATCCACAAGGGACAGACGCCAATCACTTAAAATCCCCCTCTTCTGCTCCCTGCTGAGCTCACAGGCTTTCAGAGTTGGAGCACAGAGAGCCCTAGATGGACTTGGTGCTGCCAGTGATTGACTTATTTGTGTCAGTGCCTCGCACAAGGGAAATAACTCAGTTGTTCATTCTGTGATGATCATGTGCCAGGCTGTGTGACATGACATGCCTGGGTGGAGGATTAATTGGTTTCCCCCTGAGGGATGTGCCTATGAACAACTAGAACATGGTAATGACACAAGCCAGACTGATGCAGCTGCTGACTCAGGGCCACATCTGTGCAAGGAGCCTGGGCCAAATAAACAGATACTGCAAGGCCTGGGTGGTTAGAACATTTCTGTCAGGCTCTTATATTGTGTGATGCCAAAGACCATTCAGCTACTCAAAACACCAGATTGACTGAACTTCATAACCCTAATTCTCCTGATGCCTGAACACAGATCAGAGGTAGTGGAGAATCATGGCTGTCAGTTGTATTTCCCTCAACCTGGCATAAATAACAGTAGTAGAGAACCTACTCCAACATGTCCTATTAGTATTTGGTCTGTAATGAACCTCATACAAATGGAGGATCAGGCAGTATGGAATTGTGTGTCACAACTCCTCCCCCCCCCATCCATGCCCCACTCACTGACAAGCCCCCTTCTTCCCCTTACACTGCGAGTGGAGGGAAGCTGCTGTTGAAGGCCTTCTTCAAGTAGGGGATTACCTAGGGGATACCTTCTTCAGCTGTCTCCAGCCAATTTATGTCATGTCACTCGGGGTATGTCTAGACTACATGGCTCCATCGACGGAGCCATGTAGATTAGGTTTCTAGACATAGGGAAATGAAGCGGCGATTTAAATAATCGCCGATTCATTTACATCAAAATGGCTGCCGCGCTGTGCCGATCAGCTGTTTGGCAGCACAGCGCGGTAGTGTGGACACTCCGCGGTCGACAAGGAGTGTCGACCCGGAGGTCCAGCCCGGTAAACCTCATTCCACGAGGCATAACGGGGCAGTCGACAAGGGCTTCCCTTGTCGACCGCGGAGCATCCAGACTACCGCGCTGTGCCACCAAACAGCTGATCGGCACAGCACGGCAGCCATTTTGATGTAAATGAAGCAGCGATTATTTAAATCACCGCTTCATTTCCCTATGTCTAGAAACCTAATCTACATGGCTCTGTCGACAGAACCATGTAGTCTAGACATACCCTCAGTGACTACAATTCTATTAATAAAAACCCTGGGGTAGATATGAACACTGAGCAAGGAACAAAACTATTATATGTTAATTTGATCTAGACTGGGTTACACTGAGTGATAATGAAACTTCTTCAGACACTTGCACAGATTAACAGCTGATAAACTATAGGATTTCATCAATGACTGAACAGAACTGTGGAGACCATCTATTTCATAGATGAACTCTATATAAACTTTCTGAATCACACTACAGCACTAATCTGATGACATCTTCTTACTATGAAAGAACAGAGGACTTTAACATACCAGCCAACTAGCAGCATAAAAGAGGAAAGGCTTTTCCTTATTAACAACAATACTTAGCACTTTTCATCTTTAGATCTTGAAGCACTTTGCAAAAGGAGCACAAATATCATTATTTCCCAATGCTGCAAATGGGGAAACAGCCTGGAGATGAGAAATACCTTGTGCAAGGTTACACAGCAGGGCAGAGGGAATACAGGGAAGATGAACAAATGTTATTTGGAGCACTGAAGGATTGAAGGAGAAGAAAATCTGAATAATACTTAATTTGAACAATTCAGCTAAACACAATGAGGATGGGCATAACTACCTCTGAGGATATGAAAGGCGGTAACAGCAAAGAAGTAGAAAAAATAGTATAGGAAGCTCTTATTTATAATTAGGAAAAATGGGGTGAAAATAACTACTAGAAAATGTAACCTGAACATCAGAGAATATTTCTTACTAATGAAATCTGTAAGACCGTGGGAAAGTCTCTGCCTCACAAAGTTCAGTATAGGGAGAAGGATATTTCTGCTTGATAATGCAAGGGGCTAGGTGCAACACTTTGAGAATCTTTCATCTCTGAGACCCTGAGTTAAAATTCAGCTGAAAATGAACACTGCTTTGCTGCTTTCATCCTAGTCCTTGGAAGATACTTGTCCTCCGCACAAAATCAGGCCATCATTTGGTATGACGGTAAAGGCAACTTGGTTGTTTCTACAGATGGAAGACCCATGCATGGAGTAGCAAGTCAAGTGCAGTTGCAGAGCTCTGTGTCAAGGAGCCACAGAATAGAAGGGGGTGTTGCAGATCAGGACTGAGGAGGATTTGCAAAGGTGAGTGGAGGGAGCACAAATCTAATATAGCACGGGGTGCTGCAATTGCCAGGTCAAGGTATGAGAGCAGAACTACGAGTGGGGAGCCAAATATGGGAGCAGCAAGTGGTGTTTCAGGTCAGGACTGAGGTAAGAACATAAGAACATAAGAATGGCTGTACTGGGTCAGACCAAAGGTCCATCTAGCCCAGTATCCTGTCTGCCGACAGTGGCCAGCACCAGGTGCCCCAGAGAGTGTGGACCGAAGACAATGATCAAGCGATTTGTCTCCTGCCAGCCCTCTCCAGCCTCTGACAAACAGAGGCCAAGGACACCATTTTATCCCCTGGCTAATAACCTTTTATGGACCTAACCTCCATGAAATTATCTAGCTTCTCTTTAAACTCTATTATAGTCCTAGCCTTCACAGCCTCCTCTGGCAAGGAGTTCCACAGGCTGACTACACGCTGTGTGAAGAAGAACTTTCTTTTATTAGTTTTAAACCTGCTACCCATTAATTTCATTTGGTGTCCTCTAGTTCTTCTATTATGGGAACTAATAAATAACTTTTCTTTATCGGCCCTCTCCACACCACTCATGATTTTATATACCTCTATCATATCCCCCCTCAGTCTCCTCTTTTCTAAACTGAAAAGTCCCAGTCGCTTTAACCTCTCCTCATATGGGACCCGTTCCAAACTCCTAATCATTTTAGTTGCCCTTTTCTGAACCCTTTCCAAGGCCAAAATATCTTTTTTGAGGTGAGGAGACCACATCTGTACACAGTATTCAAGATGTGGGCATACCATAGTTTTATACAGGGGCAGTAAGATATTCTGGGTCTTATTTTCTATCCCTTTCTTAATAATTCCTAGCATCCTATTTGCCTTTTTGACCACCGCTGTACACTGTGTGGAAGTTTTCAGAGAACTGTCCACGATAACTCCAAGATCTCTTTCCTGATTTGTCGTAGTCAAATTAGCCCCCATCATACTGTACGTATAGTTGGGGTTATTTTTCCCGATGTGCATTACTTTACACTTATCCACATTAAATTTCCTTTGCCATTTTGCTGCCCAATCACTCAGTTTGGTGAGATCTTCTTGGAGTCCCTCACAGTCTGCTTCTGTCTTGACTATCCTAAACAGTTTGGTATCATCTGCAAACTTTACCACCTCACTGCTTACCCCTTTCTCCAGATCATTTATGAGGTACACTGGCAGAGCTGAGAGTGGGGACTGAAACAGTCAGGGGTGCACTAGGGTTAATCAGGAGTGAGGTGCATAGGGCAAAGCAGAAGGAGCAGGCAAGGCGAGTTTGCATCCTGTCTATCCTAACAGTAAATCTGAGAGGTGGCATTATGTTACTTCTCTGAGCACTACATCCCTCCAGATTGGAAAAACCAAAATGATTAAGGCCAAAGAGGATATTGGTGGCATTTTTAATTATGATATTGCTGAGCTATTACATTATAATCCTGGGTCTGGGCTCTGAAATGCTGTCAGGGTCACAGTAGAGCTTCAGAAGAGGCCTTTTAGAGTCAGCAAGGGCTATTCAGAGTGCAGTGTGCAGGCTGGGACTGTGAAGTTCACCTAGGCTGTTATGGTGGCAATAGCTGTCAAACTAACATGGACAAATGCACAGAAATCCTGACCTCCCAGGAGGATCCATGCTATAAAACCTGATTGTTATGAGTGAGTCACTCAATACATGAAAAGAACTGGAACAGACAGCCTGAATGCAAATGAGAACCTTAATTGCATTTCTTCCCCCTCGGCCCTTACAGTGGATTTCCCCAATAGCACACAACTGCTGTCTAGTTTTAGCTCCTATAGTACAAATAAATCTTCACTTTCTGTTACCCCAAAAGATGGGGGCTAATCCTGGCTGTGTTATGAAATTTGGGGCTCATTCAGTTTAGCATCCCAATCACACCTGTACTGTCATCCTTCATGAAAGTTATTATCTATCCTCTTCAACTTCCTCACTTTCCACTGGACGCATCAGACTGTCTCTTTCAGATAGATCTCACTCACAGCAGTATCTGAACAGCAACCAACAGCAGAGGAGTGGATAGAAGCACAATCAATTTCTGCCATACATCCCTGGAGAGGTGGGATGGAGTTCGCTGAGTGCATTTTTCCTCTAGGATTTTCACTCTTGCCCTCTCTCTTGCAACACCAGCTGTGGAGCTGTAGATTAAATTCAGGGGATTATATGTAAGCTAATGCACACTGGGCTCCCGCAAAATCAAACACACACCTTGTTGCTGGGTGTTCTTTTTGCTGTCTTCCTCTCTTCTGGGCTTCAGCATGTGAGTTCTCCATCCTTCTAGAATTTAGATCACATTAGGTTTGTGCCCACTCAAACCCAGCAGGCCAAGTTCAAAGATAATTCAAAGTGTGTGTGTTGGGGGAGGGGTGACAGGTAGAAATGAGTAGACATACGAGGGAGTTTAGGGAAGTCTCTAAACAGGTGTAACAGTGACGCAACCTCATACTCTCTCTAAACAGCATGCTAAAATAACTTCTCAGTTTGGCAGCAACTCTACAAAGGAGGAAAGAGGGTTTTGTTTTGGTGGCGCAGGAAGACTCATCTGAGACTGTCACATTTGCTGATGATGGACTTCTCAGGGAACACCGACAGATGTTTGTTTAGAGCCTGCAATGCAGTAAACATAGCAAGTGCTTTGAAATAGAGAGTACTGGAGATGAAGAATCTGGTTGAGTGCCTCTGACTGGCTGAGTTTCTCCAGGTCCTTTCTCAGCCAAGGTGGCAGAAAAGGGACCTTGATGTGACGAGGTGGATGAAGTCAGCATAGAATATGTATGAACAGATAGACTGATAAATGCATGATGGAAAAGGCATTTCCGAGCCATATAGTTTTAAACAAAGTAAGTAAATTTGCAGATGACTAGAATGAAAGATTAGTGTCCAAACAGGGTCCCAACTGCCTTATTCTTCTGTAAAATATCCTGCCATGCACACAACTCTACTGCCCTGCACACAATGCTACTGCCCATCTTCCCACAGATACAAAGAAGCACAGTCATCTCTCCCCCATCCTCAAATAATTCCATGGCCTCTCCATAGGCAACATGTATGAGGAGCCACTTACACATTGTTCTCATTTTTAAAACCATCATAAACCCAAGAAGCCTCGTGGACTTTGTCACTTTTTCCTTCTCTCCCTCCATGTCATCATTTGCTTTCCCGACCAACTTCTTGCTGCAGAAGGTCTTCCTTACTTGAGGGCTTGTTTAGGATGTCAAGGAAGATCAATCATTTGTATAAGGTGTTGAGTAAGCACTATAAATCATCTGGATACTGAGAGACTGAATTCTCTCCCCTTTGAATATCAGGGTAGAGGAGTTTGAATATTTTCTCAAACAAAAGTAAACAATTTTGGTTTTGCAAACTGAGTTTTGCCATATGCAAGTGTTCAGCAGATTGTTTGTAATGAATACATTTTAGTCCATGATTTGTTTATAGACTGAGAAGTTATCAGATAAGATTGGCCAGTCATATTATATTGTTTCTGTTCAGTGACTGGAAGTATGCCAGACTCCTTGTTCTGTCCACAAATTATCCATGAACATTCTCAACTGTTCTCCACATCCAATCTACTAAGCTCTGCCTATGGTATTAATATGTGTATAAATGAATAAAAAGAGTCATGAATACCAGGTAAGAGAATCAGATGGGTTTCTTTGCATAAATATTCTTTTGTTATATTTAGTTGCTTGGGTGTAGTTAGGAGCATGTTGCTTCTTGAAAAATGTTTCAAGATCTCCAGTCTGCAGAAGGTTCTTAGAAATCAGCATAATTGTATAAATGTATCAGCAGCCTTAACAGATTCCAACAGGATTGATTAACAGGAACATGTTATCATCATTTCCTGACATAACTGCAAAACTTAGCGGGCAAAATCCATCCAGATACCTTGCCAAGAAAACGCCAGATGTTCTAACCCTGGAACACTCAGAGGCTTTTATAGTCTCCTGCTTCTTGCATAGACTGCACATGACAAAGTCTTAAATGTGTTGCCAAAGGCTTGTATCTGAGCTGAGGGAAGCTTTGCAACAATTCTCTGGTTTCTATGCGACCAGTGGAGATCAAGCTTCTGTGATCTTGGCGAAAGTAAGAAATAGCACAGCATACAGCTTCTCCTGAGAAGCCAGCATCCTTCGAAGCAATACTGCTCTTGAAGAACAGTCGTTGGATTGAAGTTAGAGCTCCTGTCTATCAACCTCCTTTGTTTCTATTTTTGACCCTAGTTCTCTGTCACTTGGAGAAGTAGAAACACAGCCACTGAGCGATCAGAATGTGAGATTCTTAGGAGCGTGCACAAGGGTCAAGTGAAGGGTTCAGGGAACTAGCTTGAATCATGCATTGTACATACAATGGAAAGTGTGTAGTATAAAAACCAAGATACATTACAAGAAAAATAATTTAAAACAGACAGAAAAGGAGGAGAAATAAGAAGGGATGGAAATTTTATTTTTGAAACAAGTTAAGGTTCTTATTATTTTGTTTCCTGACGTCGTCCTCCATTTCCATCTTTGGAGACTTCTGAAGTGAAGCATTATTTCTGATCTAAAGGAGGAGACATACCAGAAATAAATTCTGTCTTAAGCAGGTACAAAAATTATCATCTTCAAGAGCATTGCCCCTGCACATGTTAGGGTTAAATCTGATCCAAAATCTTATTCACGAGTCAAATAAGATATTTTTATCTGTTTCTAGGATGCTCATTTTATTTCTATAAAGAAAGAGTTTGATTTTCTTGCAGCATCATAGATGAAAGTGATGAAGTGAGACACAGAACTTTACCTACCAGCTGGAGTTTTATATCTGGGAAAGGTGGTGGGAGCAGCGGCTTGTTGCAGGGCTTTTATTTAGCTGGCAAGCAGGACCTGCCTCTTGGATAGTCTGTTCCTAATTCTCGTACACAGCTCATCTCTCCTGGGCAGAAATTCAAAGTATGTCCCAATGGTTCTGAAAAGCAGGCAGAGCTGCAACACACTAATTACATCCTCAGTGGTGTGTAACAAGCATATCATGCCATTGCAGCTACTGTAGAGGACAACCACTAGTAACATCCCAGTAATAATGTTGCTGATCTATGTGATTATACAGTCCAGCTCCCCAGGATTTGGTTGCTTATTCTTTTGGCTGTTGTATATCCAACCCATCCCTAGTCAGCTCCACTGTCAACCTAAGAATAATTTCTCCCTTGATTTAAGAGAGCAAGGCCAGTCTACATATTTTTTGTAATGTCAAGCCCCCAACCCAGAGTAGTACTTATGACCTGAGAAATATTGCTCCCTGGACTGTCAGAAGGCCACTCCTATAGACCAGAATGGGCTAACTGGTAGCCTGCCCTGGTTGTGACTATTGTTGTTGCATGGAATGGACAATAGGGATGCTTATGTGGGCTGGCTAGTAGATCCATGGATTGGCAAGAGCGTTGTATTCATGAATGAATTAGAAGACCAGATAGTTCCCTGGACTGACAGCGAACAGGAAGACCGTCTAGCTTCTCTACTGAGTGGTTCATCAGGAAGTAGTGGTCTAGAAAAGAGAAGTAATATGCACTCACTATCGCTGGAATCAAGTGCAACAAAGTGAGCAGCAACAATTTCAGGAGTAGGGAAACAAGAAGTAAAAGGACATGAAAGCACAGTGATTCAGCTGCTTCATTTATCTTTGTCTTCTGTTTTTGTTTTGATATAAGAATGCCACCACCATAAAAAACATAAAACAAAATATTGAGAATATTCAAATGTGTCCTAGTGGGAACAACATAAAAAATAATTTAGGACCAACCGTGTAATTATGTGCATTTATTCTTACTTTCCATTACTGGAGATAACAAGATGAATAGTAAAAAGTGAACTTTAACAATCCTGTAATTATAGTCACTGAACCGTATGTTATTGAAAGAATTGTGCAAAATCCAGATGCAAAAGAATTAACTGGGTATGTAAATAGAAATGAAACAGTAAAATAATCAAGTGATGAAGAAGTAATGCATGGTACTAAATAGCTTCTCTGCTTCTTTTACTGCCGTGTTTTCATTTCTTTAACAAACATGTCATTTATTTTTATCATTTGCCACACTTCCCCCAATTATACATTGTTCAAGTGTTATAACCAACCCAGGGGGAAAAAAACCCCCTGGTAGCTGCTGATTGCCATTCAGAACTTTCTGTTTTACTCTTACACATAATTGGACTTGCTAGAGTGTTTTACAGCCTCATTCTTTGTACTAGAATACTTTGGGACACTGAGGATTCAAACGCTGGTAGGAATGATGGAAGCAAGTCCAGGGAATTACTGTGGTTTTTGTCAAATATGGGTGTCTAAAGTTAAGGCTTCTAAATCAATATTCAGGCACTCAAAGTGAAGCAGCCCGATTTTCAGAAGTGCTGAGAAATGCCAGAAGTCAATGGAAGCTAGGGATGCTCAGCACCTCTAAATATCATGCCCACTTCAGTGAATGACTGTGGATCTGTGGTCCTAACCTTAGGCACCCAAGGTGGGGATCTTCAGATGTAGCTGTGAATATTTCTTTTTCTGTCTTATGTAAACAAATCCCTTCAGCATTCAGTAACACCACTTCTTGTAGCAAGACCAGTCAATTAGATTCTGATTTTGCTGATGAGCCTTTGTGTTTTTTAAAAACAAATTTTATGTCAGTGAGAGGTGCCAGACTGACAGCCCAGAAATCAAAGAGAATTTATCCACAGAATAGGTAAAGGATGGGAAGTTACAGGGCAAACTTCTCCCCCATCCCACCTTGACCAATGAGCTTTTACCTTGACCTGGAGAAGACAAATGTATAAAGGCGAGAGTCCAAACCCCATGGCACATCCTCTGCCCAGACTAAAAGAGGCTACTTGCATAAGTAAACTACTACATTAGGAGGCCCACACACTGCACTTCACAAAATTACTACAATGTCTTGGGTCATTACCTTGGAGTACTGCAATGTTTTGTTGCTGCTTCTAAGGAAGGTAATTAGTGAAAGTAGCTTCTTTAAGATGCCAGACATCTGTCTGTCTGGAAATGGACAAAGGCCAACTCATTAAATCAGTTCACAAAACAGCTACATTATAAGGCCAGCCCAGCCCATGATCCTTCCCCATCTTCAGTGTCCCTAAAAATAAATAGTCTGATTCTCCACTGCCTTGCACTTTGTGTCATCACTGACATGTCTGCAGGCTAGTGGGTAAGAAATACTACTGAATTCAAACAGAAGCATTTTACATTCACTCAGTGCTGGTATTAATTATGGGAGGGGGGAGGCAGAACCAGGGCCAGAGATACCATCTGAGTTCCCAGAATGCTCTCTAAATGCGGGTCCTTATAAGCAGATTGCCCCCTGGGGCTTCCCTGTGTAATCCTGTTCTGTTATTTCTTCCTATTTCTATGGCCCAGAGAGAAGTAAATGGCCTATTCTCCTACCCCCAGCCCCTTTCCTTTCTTCCCACACACTAAAGCTAAGGCAGCTCCGCAACCTGGAGCTGCCTCCCACACTCCCTCATCTCTGGCCACACCCCAAAGCTCACACACCTAGTCCAGAGCCTATACCCCCTCCTGCACCCAATTCCCAGCCCTGAAACACTCCCCAAACCTGAACCCCCCCTCTTACATTCCAAATCCCCAGGCCCACTCCAGAGCCCTCATCCCATCCTGCACCCCAACCCTCTGCCTCAACCCATAGTCCCCTTCTGTATTCTGAATCCCTCGTCCCCAGCTTGTAGCCCCCTCCTCCAGTCCAAACCCCTCATCTCTAGGTCTACCCCAGAGTCAAACCTAGCCAGAGCCATTGCACCCCAACCCGCTGTCCTAGTCCTGAGCTCCTCAGCCCCACCCCAGAGCCTGCACCCCACCACAGCCAGACTCCTCAAACCCCTGCCCAGGCCTGACCCCATTTCCACACTCATAATCCTTTCAGCCCCTTTACTTTAGAGCAAAGAAGGAGAGAATGAGTGCTGAGAAAACAAGGAGCGCCCCACGTGGATTTCTTAAACCATTATTAATCAGAGAAGAGAGATTCCAAAGGTTGAAAGACCTAAGCCACTAATGGGAATCTTCTTCCTTTTCAGTAGCACATCTCAAGCTGCTCTACTGCACAGCTCTGGCACCAACCAATGCAATAAAGGCAGGTGCAAGTTAGAACACTTATTGAAAAATGATTCAACACACTGATTGTCCCACCTAATAGGAATGCAGCAGCCACATGATCTACAGTTTTGCCAGCCAAATACAAGCTAGGATAATTAACCCTTTCTTTACTGGACTAAACTATGACAAATTGTAAAGCACATATCTAAGGGGGGGAAAGAAGGTGGGATATTGGGGGGGAAAGTGGAGGAGAAGAGAAAAAAAGGGGTTAGATAAGAAGGGAAAATAGCACAACAAGCATTTTACAAATCTCTGCTGAAATCGCTGCTTTGTTGGCTGGCTGAGAGGAGGTTAAAAGAAAGGCAAAATCCTGTTTCTGAGCTCCTGTTTACTTCAGTGGGTAGACAAATTTGGATTAGGGGGGAAAAAAAGGCTGAATGTCAGCATACTTCAAAAGCAAACTATTTTACTCAGTACATTTTCCATTAGTGGGATTGCTCCCAGCTTTCTCACGCTCTCTCTAATATTTTCTTCACTGCCTTAGCTTACAATAGTATCAATGACAAAATTGACGGCACTGATAAAAGCCTCATGGAATCAGCCTAATCCATGCAGCCGAGATACGCGTGGCCCCAATTACACCACGTAGTATTATTGTGCAATTTGCTGCATGGAAACACAAAAATAAAGACGACAGGCTTAATCTCACTTTTCTCCTTTCTCCCACCCCACCTCTTCCCTTTAATCTCTCCTTACGTGGCTGGTCTGTCAGCAGGAAACTTAAAAACAAAACATAGACGAACAAGAGGGGCCCACACCAGGAAAATGTGCTTTTCCCCAGAGAAGCATACAGATTAATTGCAATTCCAGTGAGAAAACATGAGGCTACTTAGCTCACTAAAGCTCCATCTAGCTCCATGAACTCACACAGTTTTAGCCCATGGTCTTTCAGAGTTGGACTTTTGCTTTTTACCTCCACATTCTCATTTGCTGGCAGCCATAATTAGAGCTTTGTGTCTATCACAGATGTTGCAGAAGTCACAGATTCTGTGACTTTCTGCAACCTCCATGACTTCTGCAGTGGCCAGTGTGGCCCAGCCCAGGACTACCCAAGTATCTGGTCCCAGGACCAGCTGCTCAGGCGTCCCTGGGACCAACCAAAATGGTTATGGCAGCTGGCCCTGGGGACAAACCTGGCAGCAGCCAATTTGGCAGGCCCTGGGGACCACCTGAGCAGTAGTCCCATGGGTGGTAGGAGCAGCTGTTGGTAAGTGGCCCCCCAGAAGGTGGTGCCACTGGTCCCTGGGTTCCACTCTCCCAAGCAGCACCCCTCTCACCTCCCCAGAGAAGACTTAGTCAGGGATATTTATAATAAGTCAAGGACAGGTCAGGCCATGAATTTTTATTGCCTATGACCTGTCTATGATTTTTACTAAGAATGGCCATGACCAAATCATAGTCTTAGTCATAATGTCTTGTTAAGGGGATTCTGTCCAATTTCCCAAGAAAAGCAGAACTGGAGCTGGTAGGTACTTGAGGGGAAGATCTCTTGGAAAACAGTGATGATGCAAAACTCATTTAGTAGAGCACTCTTCCCTCTTCATAATTTAGCTAATGGCCCTAGTGGGTGCTGTGCTGCAGGAAGGTGATGGTGATTCAGTAGGAAGTGCTCTTTCCTCTAAACTTTAAAGCAGTGGTTCCCAACCACAGGTCCACGGACTGGTGCTAGGCTGAAAACTGCTGGCTGCCGGTCCGTGGCAGCTGTCAGAGCTACAGCCAGATGTTTGCAGCAGCTCTGCCATCACACAGCAGCTGACTTCAGCTCCAGTAGCTGTGGTGGCTGATTTTGCCCAGTGGTGGTTCTGGGGCTGAGGTGGCAGCAGGAGGAGGCACCTCTTTTCCTCCTCCTGCCTCCCACCCAGGTAAGATGGAGGCCTGGCCCAGGCTATTCACTCCCAAATCCTCTACCCATGGGCGTGCGAGACACTTGTAGAGGGAGGGGGCGCGAAGGAGGAGAGAGCACATGTGCCGCCAGTGGTCCCTCTCCCAGCCCGCATGGCAGTAATAGCCATGCTCCCTAGAGCACTCTGGGGAGTGTAGGGATCAGGTGGGGTCAAAGGGCAAAGAGGTGTTGGGTGAGGGTGGGGTGGGGTCATGGGGCAAGAGGATGTTGGCATGGGCTATAGGGGTCACAGATTAAAGAGTCAAAGGGCACAGGGTGGAGATCAAAGGGTGTTAGGCACTGAGGAGCAAGGGGCTGGGCTGGGGCTACAGGTTAAGGGGGAGGGCTAAGGCTGAGGAAGGGCAGGGGTTAGAGGTCAAAGGGCAAGAGGGTGGGTTGCAGTAGGTCAGTGATTATGGAGCCAGGTGTGGTGCAGCTCATGCTTCTGTCTCAGAAGGCAGCAGATCTGAGGGTGTCTGGGCAGAGTCGGGGGCCTCAGAACTTGTGGAACAGCCAGTTGCAGGGACAGTGGGGCAGGATCAGGGTTTGGCACAACAGGCAGTTTGTGGAGCAAGGGGCACAGAGGTAGTGGGGCAGGATCAGGGAGTGCTGGGAGTGGTGGGGCAGGATCCAGGGAAATGGAAGGTTGTCAATTTAAGTCAGGGGTCGCTGGGACACAGCCTGCCAAAGTTGGTAGTGACAGCAGATGCAGGATAGGCTCCAAGCAAGACAGAGGTGGTTGACAAAAGGAAGTTGGCAGCAGGGGGTGTTGGGAAGTGGGAGATGGTGGGCACTGAGGTGATAGGCTTGGCAAGACAGACTTGTGAGGTAATGGGGTTAGTGGGATATAAGGGATATCAGATAATGGGTTTGGCAGGTTTAATAATACAGAGACACAGAGTACCAGGGTTGGCTGGATGGGGTCAGAGGGTTCTGGGGTTGGGGGTAGAGGGATGTGGAGTGACAACACAGGGTCAGCAGGTGAGTGGGTTGGTGGACAGGTAACTATTATGGCTGCTGCTGCAGCTACAGTCTACTTTCTGCATAGTATGGCTATCATGAGACATGAAACCAAGACTAGGGATGTTAAAATTAGGCTAATTTACTACTCGATTAGTTGATAGGGAAGGCAGCCTGGCTCAGTCCCAGTTTGTGCTGCATCTGGCACAAAACCCTGCTTCAGCTCTGCAATTTAAAACACAGTAGGAGACGGGGCGGAGCGGGGAAGGCAGGGAATGGCTGCCCGGCTCCTACAGCCTTTTATATTGCAGAGCCACAGCGTAGGGTTGCCAGATGGTTGAAACAAAAATACCGAACACACACCCCCCCCCAAAAATGGGAAAAAATTCTGTTGAAGGGGGAAAAAAAGGGAGGGGGGAAGACCAAAGTTGTTGAACAAAACAAAAAAAAAAGGACTCCAAGGACTTGTTAAGCCAATAAAAAAATAAAATAAAACAGCATGTCCCCTTTAAGAGTAAGTGCAGGGATAGGAATAGTGGAGAGGTTGAGCGCTAAGACCCAGGGGAAAGCATTGCTTCCCCTAGGTCTTTTGGCCGGCAGCCATTTTGTGCCGGCAGCCTTGGGGAACCAGGTAAGCATGGGGGCTGGGGTGGGGAGGCCAGGCGCTGAGTGTTTGTAGGGTTGCCAGGTGCCCAGCATTTTCGCCTCCTGGCCGGGGAAAAATTCAGAAAATACCGGACGTTTTAGGTGTCCAGTATTCTCTGAATTTTTTTTACCGGACAGGAGCCGAAAATACCGGACTGTCCGGGTGAATACCGGACACCCTAGCAGCAGAGCCTGCTCTGCAAAGCAGAGAGGCAGACCCCAGGGCAACACAATGGCAGGGTGGAGGGTGGGGCGACCATGGGTAGGAAGGTGACTTCCCCATAGCCAAGTCTTTGGGTGTCCCAGTGGAAAGAAGCGGGAATTCCACCCCACTCAGTTTTGGCTGAGAGCCCATGGAAAGTGCCTAAACAACCACAAAGCACCTGTGGGCTTCTGTCCTGGACTACAGCTCCACACCCTGCTTGAACAGCACTCAGGGACAGGGCTTCTCCTTCTCCTCCCCAAGGCGTCACTCCTAGGCCAGAAGCAACCAGCTAAAGTCTCCTAGCCCCCGATCGCGCCCCGCCTCCCAGCTACTCCACCCACCCACGCCAGGCTTCTGCTCGATCACAGGCTCCCAGCCCCCCGATCGCGCCCCACCTCCCAGCTACTCCCCCCGTCCCCGCCAGGCTTCTGACGTGACCAGAGGCTCTCAGCAGCGATCGCGGCCCCGTCTCCCAGCCTAGGATCTCTGCTGGGAGCCTCTGGTCATGTAAGAAGCCTGGCGGGGCCAGGGGGAATGGCTGGGAGTCCCAGCCACTCCTCCTGCCCACGTCAGGCTTCCATCCAGTGCCCAGCCGGAAAAATCAGAGAATACCGGACACTGCACGTGTCCGGTATTGTCTGATTTTTTTTTTACCAGGCAGAGGGCGCAAATACCGGACTGTCCGGTAGGATACTGGACACCTGGCAACCCTACCACAGAAGGGTTTGGTACCGGACCCAGTATGAGCTGTGAATGAGACGGGTTGCCTGCCCACCCGGCTCCTACTACATTTTAAATGCAGAACCCCTGCATTTAAATGCATTTTATATCTAGGAGCCAGGGGCTAGGCCAGCCTGGGTTGCTGCAGACAGGGGCTTCTTTGCAGCAGCAGCCTCTGTCTGGGAGGGGCCCCAGTGGGGAGGTGGGACCCCCTGTAGACAGGAGCTGCTGCCAGAGCAATTTACTACTGTCTTTGTTTCATGTCTCATCCAAAAGATGGCCCTTCCAGCAGCACTTTGCCATCTGACCCCAAACAGGGGAATACTTTGTTAGTGACTCACAATATGCAGAGCCAGCCCAAGGTACGGGCCAGCTGGGCTACCGCCCAGGGCCCATTGTAGGGGGCACCGCGCGGGGCTGCCGGGCTGGGCAGGGGCGGCACCGCGCATGCTCCATGTGCCCGGGGTGGCGCCACGCATGCGCCAGGTGCCTGGGGGCGGGGCCACGCATGCGTTGCACTCCCGGGGCGGGCACCGCACTCCCGGGGCCCGGGGCACATGAATGGCTCGGGCCGGCCCTGACAACATGTCAACACTTGGAGTTGCGGGTCTGATTCCCAGCTCCCAGAGACATACCTCTGTTAGCTCTGACAGCCATACTGTGCTCAAAGTAGACTGTAGATGCAGCAACAGCCTGAGGAACTGGCCTCCCTGAGTATGTGCCTTGAGTCTTGAACAGGGAGGTGGAGCGGCAGCCGCGCAGGAGGGGCAGGTGGCATCACGGAGACGGTGCTGGGGGGGGAACTGGCTTTTAAGCTGGCTCCCCCCAGCACCAGCTCCTGCTTCCCCCCTTGCTGTCTCTGATACAGAGGCAGCAATGGGGGAGAGGACTGGGGGGGAATGTGAGTAGTCAATTCAACTGACCGATAAGCCAGTTGACTAGTCAACTACTCGTTTATATCCCTAACCAAGACCATTTGAAAGCTTACTCTAGAGATTGTGTTCTAAGTAAAACCAGTGTGTGGAAGTCTAAACCCAATGTCACTTTCTGCTTTGGTTTATCCTTCCCATAAACCACCCTAAATCCCAACAACTAACAGCAAGTTGTGCATGTCCAATCTGCAGCTTGGAATGCACAGGAATTGAAGATACGACCTCACCATCAGTTCACCTCACTCGACGTCCCACCTTACGAAAAGACCAACATCCAAATAAAATCAAAGACAAGTAGAAATAAGCCAGATGAAAACCAAATTAAGTGGAAAGGGCCAAAATGAAGGCAAATGGGTAGGTCTACATGGCAGTGAGACACCCCATGGTTAGCCTATACCAGCTGACCTAGGCTTGTGGAGCTGGGGCTAAGTAGACATTTTGGCTTGTGCTGCAGCTTGAGCTCTGAGTCCTTCAGATCTCCCAGGTTCCTAGAGCCTGAGTTCTAGCCTGAGTCCAAACTGCTACACCACAGTTAAACAGACCTTGAGCTTCTAAAGCTCAAGTCAGCTGTCACAGGGTAGCCATGGGTGTCTGTCTGCTATACAGACTTACCCTAATTGCATATCCAATATGGGGGCATTTGTTTTTTTATTACTGTCTTGCTTGCTAGAATTTGAGTCTTAAAAACCACATAAAGCATGACCCTGGAAACTTTATTAAACTGGCTAAATTTTCACATGCATAAAAGCCTATTTTCTGACTAAACAAACATAATGAAAGTTGAAAAAGATGAAATAACACAGGAAGATTTTAAGTGCAGGGAATTACTTTGCTTGCTCACAAGCCATGCATTTTCACTGCATTAGGGAAACACTGATTAGAGTGCTAAATGTTTCCAAGAGCAACTAGCTTTCACCTCACTGAGATCTTGCACATCTGTCTGGGTAAGACTGCTTTATTTCTATCAGCAACATTGTGGGAAAGGGATACAAAAATCTTTGAGAACATATCTGCTTAGGGCTTGGAAGGAAAATTATCGCACCGGTCCTTTCATCAAAATAGCCCCAATTCGAGTGGACCAAAGATAACAAGCAAAAACCTCACAGAAATGGACCATCGTGATCATCTAGTGCAGGGGTGGGGAATCTTTTTTGGGTTGCGAGCCACTGACCCACAGAAAAATCAGTCGGCGGACGTACACAAGTGAGAAAAAAAAAACCCTCACTGATGTGGCACCTGACTGAGGAGGAGAAAGACACTACCCACATTCCCCTCACACACCAGAGTATAGTGAGGCCCAGCCTAGTAGATTCTGTGTGCTCCAGCTCTTCAGAGAGACAACAGGGGACTGGAGCACCAGCGTGGGCTCCCCAATACTGGGGGGGGGGGGAGGCTAAGCCTCAGGGACCACATCCAGGTAAGCTGGGGGCCTTATCCAGCCCCCGGGCCTTAGATTCCTCACCCCAATCTAATCTAACCTCCTGCACATTGCAGGCCACAGACCCTCACCCACCACTTCTGAAACAGACACTTAATCTCAGATTGAATTACAGAAGTCCTCAAATCATGGTTTACAGTTACAGAGAATTCACCATTTACACTACAGGCTGAACCTCTTAAATCTGGGATTCTCTGGTCCGGCAACATCCATGGTCCAGCAGGATCATGGATGTTGCTGGACCAGATAGCCCCAGCACCCAGGAATGTGAGCCAGTTAGGGAGCCCAGCGGAGGGGAGCCCCACCATCAGACCGGTGAGCCCCATCCCTGGAGAGCCCCGGCCAGGCAGGGCAGCAGCAGGACCAGCAAACCACGTCCCTGCAGAGCCCCATCCTGGCACACCGGCAGCCGAGGAACCCCATCCCTGAGGAGACCTAGGTGGGTGGGGCAGCACTGGGACTTGCGAGCCCCATCTCTGTGGAGCCCCGTCCTGGCATGGCAGAAGCAGGGCAGCCGTGGAGCCGCGTCCCAGGGGAGCCCTGGCGGGGCATGGCAGCAGCAGAGCATTCATGGAGCCTCGATCCCAGGAAGTCCTAGGCAGGACAGAAGTGGGGCAGCCACAGAAGCCTCACCCAGGCAGGGCAGAAGTAGGGCTGCGGTGGCTGGAGATCTCTGTCCCTGGAGAGCCTTACCCAGCTGGTGGCACCATACTGAGTCCAAGCTCTGTAGCAGCGGGGCTGGAGCCCAGTGGCAGCGGGGCTGGAATGGGGCCAGTCAGAGGGAGGGGAGAACAGTATCCTGGGAGGCCTGTGGCAGGGGACCTCCCCTAATCTGGCAAATTACCTCGTTAAGGATTGATCAGGCCCAAGGGTACCAGACCAGGGATGTCCAACCTGTAGTTTAAATCTGCAAGTGATCCACACGCCATGCTGCAGAGGATGGCGAACCCTTCCCCCCCCCCCACACTCCTCAAGTATCACTGCCAATTGGATTCAGAGAGTAGTTCTTTCCTGACCTCAAAGATGGTAAGCAGTTAGTCCCTGAGTATGTGGGCAAGACCCATGAGGTAGATTCCTGGGAAAGAATTCCTTATAATAACTTGGGAGCACTCCCCATCTCGTGTCCTATCCCCAGTCTGTCTTCTGCTTTTTTGCTCACCTGTTTCCATGTTAAGTCACAAAAAGCACAACCATTTGTATGCCCTCTCCAATATGCATACAGCATATTGTCTAAGGTTTATTACATATCATAGAAAAAGCACATTCTTGGACTAGATTCTCCTGTCATTTACACCACTGTCAATCAAGATTAACCCCACAGCCTACAGTAGGCTCATACAAGTGAGAAAACTTCGTAAGTGAGAATGGAATTGGTACTCCTGCCTCGAAGGGCTAATATTCCAGCAGATGGATGAGTGTTGAAGAGCTTCATGGGACTAAGCTCTACAGAAGGCACTGCAGATATTAACAACCATACATTTGCCAATGGTTGGTGATACTGTCACTTGCAAGATCTATATTATCCCCAGGAGCAGTCTGAATTAAGGAAAAGCTGGGCAGATGAAGAATTGGAGCAAGAAAGAAGAATATGGGTTTTCTTTACATGATAGACGTGTAGTTGGCATGTGACAGAATGAACTGTAGGCTATGGCAAAATGGAACAATGCAGGGAGGAGATAGGTGAGTGAGAAGTACCCGGGAAAGATGGCACAGCATGAGGTCTTGGGTAGATATACTAGCTCACTGCAAAGAAAAGATGCAACAAAAACATTACCTCTCATTTCTGTCCTTCAGGCTACATAACGTGTGTGAGATTTCACCTGTTATAGGTTTCTAGTGTAGTCATTCAACTGCAAATCCTATATAATAGCTCATTGCAAATTACTTTGGATATCTGAGGTATCATATTTACAGGGCCTAATTCTTATCTATATTGAGACCCCTTTACACCTCTATGGCAATGTAAAAGGGCACTTTCAGATCCCTGTTCACTACCAAATGTGTTCTCTGTATGGATATAAAATGGCCCAATCAATGTTAAAAAGTGCCCTAATCAATGTTAGAAAAAATGAGAGTGAAGTTCACAGGTTATAACCGATAACTGGTCTAGTCTCTCTGTTGTGGATGTTGTCTCACTCCAGTGGACTCTCTGCTGCCCCTGTTTCCAGTGATGGTTATTGCTGGTTACTGCAGTGCGACCAACTTGGTAACTTCATTCCCACGTTTCACTTGTCACAGGCCTGTTTTACTCCCAGCTTGTGGTATAATTCAAGGTCTAGCCAGCCAAACAATCTTGCTTAAGTGGAATATAACTATTAATACTGCCTACATGCACAAGATGTCTACACACTATGGTGCACTGTATGGACAGATATAAATAGGTAGATACTACATACAGGATATAAATACAACAATTAATTGAAATTAGATGAATAAATTACCATACTCTGCAATTAAAATTTACCAGTTATGACATAAAACACACTTTTATTTCCATCTACTTTAAGCATGTTTTCTACACTATATGTGCTAATCATCTCTCTGGGTCTCTAAATTCATACAGATAACACCCATACATCTTCATTACTGAATCTCAGATGTGGGAACAGTCCTTAATACTGAGATTAGACTTCTGATGTAAGGTTTGTATATAATGAATCCCACAGCTAGTGAATTTATCCTATCTCTCACAGACTTTCCTAAAAACTTAGCAGGTTCAGTACCACTCTTTGAACACAGCAAAAGTGCAGACTGGTTGGATCACAGGCCTAGATGCTGCTATAAACTTGGGGCATGAGAGACATTCCTCCTTCCCTGTACAGATTTCTCCCATCACCACACATTTCCTCATCCATAGATTCCCACATTAGCCTCTCCACTTGTAGTGACTAGTGTGTATTTTTGCCTGGTTGGTCCATAACCAGTATGGAGAGTGAGTGACAGAAAGACAGAGAACATTAAAAAGTGTGACAGAAATAAAGAGAGAAAATGTGTCAAAGAAAGGAAAGGGAAAAGGAAAAGGAAAAACTTGTCATTTACTAGCAGATGACAAAAAAGGAGAGACACGTACACCTCATCAGAGTCACACATTCTGACTGTTGACAGTCTGCTACAGTACAACACCTCAAGCATCCATTATTCTTTTCAATATGCTAACGAGTAGATGTCAAGATGAGAGATGCTAACGTACTGTATCAACATTTCCCTACAGCCACAGAGCCCATTATCAACACAGATAAACCTGCGCCAGGATAAATTTCTTATCAGAATGTGGGCAGAGAACAGTTTAAAATTGTGTTAGATTGAATAGATCTTCACGCTGCAAGCTCCCTAAAGCAATTGGAAGAGAAGTAAAATATACCATGCAGGAGCTAGAATCAAAATATGCTCCTTGACTCGCATCACTTTGGAGCGGTGCTGCAACTGTGCCATTGACTCAGTTTTTGGGCACCAGCTTTAAAGGAGGGATTTCTCTTTACTGCCAATACCAGATAGGAATCTGAAATATAAGGGTATGTCTACACCTTTTTTCTTTTTTTATACCTGGTTCAAGTGAGGGATTGAGAGCCAAGATCTCTGGATTCTGGTCCAGGATCTGTCACCAACTTGCTGTATTTCTTTCCTGGGGAAAGTAATATCCTTTCTTGGTGCTTCAATTTCCCTATTTCTATTATCCTTACCTAATCCGCAGACAAATCAAAAGGGTTGGTTAATTATTGTAATAGTCAGATCCTTGTATAAAAGGTGTTATAAAAGTACAAAGCATCATTATTGATGTTAGTTGTACAAACAATGTTAAAGGTTACTGACATATCAGGTGACCAGAAAATCAGATGGAGCAATTCATTAGTGGTCTTTAACTCAATTAAGTGGCTAATCTGGAGTTACTACGAATATCAAAAATCCACCTTTTGATATTTGTAGTAACTCCAGATTAGACACTTATTTGACTCTTACAATAAGCAATTTTCTCCTTGTCCCCTCACCCCCACCTTCTGTTCTATGAAGCTGATTCGTTAGTTTGTAATTTGTTTACTTTTTTCATTGTATCCCTCTGTTATATAATGGTCATGCCAATTCACTTTCAGAATATGATCTGAAGCAGTGGGTCTGCCCCATGAAAGCTCTTCACCTAATAAACTATCTTGTTAGTCTTTAAAATGCTACATGACTGCTTTTTTTGTTTTACCAAGATTAGACTAATAGGGCTACTTCTCTGTTACTGGGCAAATGAGTAAACATTTACCTTTCCTATCTGACTACCACCTACATACCTGAGATTCTTTAAACAATCAGCAGTCCTAAGCAAGCTTTCTAAATCATGGAAGGGACCTTGTAGGACTATGTTCACATTCAATATTAACTCCTTATAGTTAAGAAACTTAGTGGGCAAGATGCCTTCCAGGCACAAGAAGATCAGCTGCACCAGAAGGAAGTCTCACCCCTACAAAGAGCACTTGCAGCATTTCTTAGCCAATTACTTTCCCAGAGGATTCTGCTGACTAGCAGAACACTCCCCAAAGACAAACAACCATGAGTTCTGACAAGAACATCATAAAAACCCTGTCAGTGAACACTGCCTGGGAGAAGCTGAATTAGTGTATTTTGCAGCCAGCCTGGTCTTACACTCTCCTGAGCTAGCCCTTTCCACTTCTGGTTCTGTGCTGGCCAGCTCTATAACCCTCATTGGAGGTGAGGGCAGCTTTTTTCATGACTACCTTACAAGTGAGCATATTACAATAAAGAACTGTACAAATTTAGTGGCTAGTTAAAGAACTTCAAGTTCCAGAGCTGGCACTTTTCATCAACATAAATCACACAGACAAAAGCAGCACATCTTCCTCAAAAGCACTGCGTCATTTGAACAATGAGACTGTGTTTGATATCTGAAACTTAAACCACTGCACTCAGAGAGCTTTTAAGCACGTTGTTGAATTTTTTAAAAGGCCAGTCATAGAATCATAGGGCTGGACGAGACCTCAGGAGGTCATCGAGTCCAGCCCCCTGCCCAATTCAGGACCAACCCCAACTAAATCATCCCAGCCAGGGCTTTGTCAAGCTGAGACTTAAAAACCTCTAGGGATGGAGATTCCACCACCTCCCTAGGTAACCCATTCCAGTACTTCACCACCCTCCTAGTGAAATAGTGTTTCCTAATATCCAACCTAGACCTCTCCCACTGTAACTTGAGACCATTGCTCCTTGTTCTGCCATATGTCACTACTGAGAACAGCCTCTCTCCATCCTCTTTGGAACCTCCCTTCAGGAAGGTGAAGGCTGCTGTCAAATCCCCCCCTCACTCTTCTCTTCTGCAGACTAAATAAGCCCAAATTCCTCAGTATCTCCTCATAGGTCAAGTATTCCAGCCCCTTAATCATTTTGGTTGCCCTCCGCTGGACCCTCTCCAATGCTTCCACATCCTTTCTATAGTGGAGGGCCCACAATTGGACACAATATTCCAGATGTGGCCTCACTAGTGGGAAATAAAGGGGAATAATCACTTCTCTAGTTCTGCTGGCAATGTTCTTCCTAATGCACCCTAATATGCCATTAGCCTTCTTGGCAACAAGGGCACATTGTTGACTCATATCCAGCTTCACATCCACTATAATCCCCTGCTCCTTTTCTGTTGAACTGCTACCTAGCCAGTTGGTCCCCAGCTTGTAACAATGCTTGGGATTCTTCCATCCCAAGTGCAGGACTCTGCACTTGTCCTTGTTGAACCTCATCAGATTTCTTTTGTCCCAATCCTCTAATCTATCTAGGTCACTCTGGACCCTATCCATGCCCTCCAATGTATCTACCTCTCCCCCTAGCTTAGTGTCATCCGCAAACTTGCTGAGGATGCAATCCATCCCCTCATCCAGGTCATTAATGAAGATGTTGAATAAAACCGGCCCTAGAACCGATCATTGGGGCACTTTGCTTGAAACTGACTGCCAACCAGACATCAAGCCATTGATCGCTATGCATTGGGCCTGACAATCTATCCAGCTTTCTATCTACCTTACAGTCCATTTATCCAATCCATATTTCGTTAACTTGCTGGCAAGAATATTGTGGGAGACCATATCAAAAGCTTTGCTAAAGTCCAGGTATATCACATCCACTGACTTCCCCATGTCCACAAAGCGAGTTACCTCATCACAGAAGCTAATCAGATTGGTCAGGCATGACTTGCCTTTGGTGAATCCATGTTGACTATTCCTGATCACATTCCCCTCTTCCAAGTGCTTCAAAATGGATTCCTTGAGGATCCTCTCCATGAATTTTCCGGGGACTGAGGTAAGGCTGACTGGTCTGTAGTTCCCTGGATTGTGCTTCTTCCCTTTTTAAAGATGGGCACTACATTTGCCTTTTTCCAATCATCCGGGATCTCTCCCGATCTCCACAAGTTTTCAAAGATAACGGCCAAAGGCTCTTCAATGACATTTGCCAACTTCCTCAGTACCCTCAGATGCATTAAATCCAGACCCATGGTTTTGTGTATGTCTAGCTTTTCTAAATAGTTCTTAACCTGTTCTTTCTCCACCGAGGGCTGCCCACCTGCTTTCCATACTGCATTGCCTAGTGAAGTAGTCTGAGAGCTGACCTTTTCTGTGAAGACAGAAGCAAAAAAAGCATTGAGTACTTCAGCTTTTCCCACATCATCTGTCACTAGGTTACCTCCCTCATTCAGTAAGGGCCCCACTTCCTCTCTGATCACCTTATTATTGCTAACATGCCTGTAGAAACCTTTCTTGTTACCCTTTACATCCCTTGCTAGCTGCAACTCCAATTGTGCTTTCCCCTTCTTGATTACTCCCCTGCATTCTCAAGAAATATATTTATACTTCTCCATAGTCATCTGTCCAAGTTTCCACTTCTTATAAGCTTCCTTTTTGTGTTTTGGCTCACCAGGGATGTCCCCGGTAAGCCTATCTGGTCGCCTACCACAGTTGCTTTTCTTACTGTGCATCGGGATGGTTTGTTTCTGTGCCTTCAGTAAGGCTTCTTTAAAATACAGCCAGCTCTCCTGGACTCCTTTCCCCTTCATGTTAGCATCCCAGGGGATCCTGACCATCAGTTCTTTGAGGGAGTCAAAGTCTGCTTCTCTGAATTCCAGGGTGTGTATTTTGCTGCTCTCCTTTCTTCCTTTGGTCAGGATCCTGAAATCTACCATCTCATGATCACTGCTTCCCAGGTTGCCACCCATATCTACTTCCCCTATTAGTTCCTCCCTGTTTGTGAGCAGTAGGTCAAGCTGTGCATGACCCCTAGCCAGTTCCTTCAACACTTGTACCAGGAAGTTATCCCCAACATTCTCCAAAAACTTCCTGGATTGTCTGTGTACTCCTGTATTGGTCTCCAAACAGATGCCCAGGTGATTAAAGTCCCCAATGAGAACCAGGGACTGTGGTCTGCAAGCTTCTCTTAGTTGTCTGAAGAAAGTCGCATCTACCTCATCCAACTGATCTGGTGGTCTATAGCAGTCACCAACCACAACATCATCCTTGTTGCTCCTGCCTCTACACTTAACCCAGAGACTCTCAACAGGCTTTTCTCCCTCCATATACTGGAGCTCTGAGCAATCATACTGCTCTCTTACATACAGTGCAACTCCTCCTCCTTTTCTCCCCGTCTGTTCTTACTGAACAATTTATACCCTTCCATGACAGCGCTCCAGTCGTGTGAGTCATCCCACCAAGTCTTCGTTATTCCAAGCAAATCATAGTTCTTTGACTGTGCCAGGGATTCTAATTCTTCCTGTTTGTTTCCCAGGCTTCTTGCATTCATGTACAAACACCTTACATAACTAGTTGATTGCCCTACCTTCTCCATTCGAATCAGGGGTCCTCCTTTGTTGCTCCTTCCTCCTTGTGTTTCTTCCCGGTATCATACTTCCCCACTTACCTCAGGGCTTAGGTCACCTTCCCCCAATGAACCAAGTTTAAAGCCCTCCTCACTAGGTTTGAAAGCCTGCCTGCAAATACGCTCTTTCCTCTCTTGGTTAGGTGGATCCCATCTCTTTCTAGCAATCCTTGTGCCTGGAACAGAGTCCCCATGGTCAAAGAAATTCAGGTCTCCGAATTCAAATTCATTTTGTGATGAGCAACTACAGCACTGCATTATTTCAACTTCAACAAAATTCCTACTTGCTTACAAAGGAAAGAGCAACACATCAGGGAAACTGGGAGATGTGCTATCAATATAACCAGCCTCTTTGCTGGCTAATAGCTGCCAGAAGATGTGGACCAAAATCCAGGATGAAGACCTCTTGTTGTGCCAAAAATTTCCCTTTACAGTTTTATTTTAACACACAGGAGATTGATACCTTCATAAATTTTCTATTCCTAATACCCAAGTTCCTGGTGGACAGACCAACAGACAGACGGATTGAGTGGGGGTAAATCCTACACTTCACATCTACTCCTCCCACACACAAAACAGGCAGATGTTCTTCACAAAACACAAATGTCTCAAGAGGTCGCCAGAGAGGATGCTCATTCACATGAAGGTGTGACACATCTGTACGTGTGCCCTGGTTCCAGTATGTTGCTGCAACTTTCCTGTTAGTGCACACCCTCGAACCCTATTAAAGAGAGTTTTAATGTGCTGGCTGATACTGGTCTAATCAGCATTAATTTGCACCCAGATGATCCTACGGAGAGCAGCTGTTTTGCCAACCCTGCCTTCTCCCACTCACGGGCCCTTTTCCACAGTGATGTTTTTCCATGGTCACAGCATGCCACAGGATTGTGTCATCCCTCCATCACCCTGAGCTACACATCTGCTTTTTCCTCTGTTCATGGAAATACATGAGAACAATCAGCCAATAGCAGAATGTACCAGGTATCAGCCTTTAGCAACTATAGTGGGGGAGGACTTAGGAATCGTGGTAACTGATAGATAGAATCTCATATCCCTGCATAAGGAATGTGGGAAAGAGGGAAATAACAAAGTTACTTATAAGTTATTAAGTTACATAACAGCCTCACTCACTCAAGGGGCACATCTTATACTAAGATTTCAATAAATGTTAATCAAGCATCATAGACTGTGACAGAGTCCAACAGATAACAGGTTGTACAGGATGGACCTCCCTTGTCCAGCACCTTCAGGACCTGACTGGTCCCGAACAAGAGAATTTGCCAGACCAGGGGAGGTCTACCACCAGCCCCCCAAGCCCATGTTGCCAGCAGGCTGTCCCAGCAGGCACCTGCCTCACCCTCTCCCCCCAAACTAGCTGGGCTGCTTGGCCAGCTGCTGCCAGTTCCCTGAGCTGCACAGGCTCTGGCTCCTGTTGCGGGGCTCCAGTCCCAGCCCCCCACTCCAGGGGGCTGCTGTGGGGGCTCTGGCTCCATGTTTCTGGAGGCTATCAAGGGACTCCAGCCTCAGCCTTATGTTTCCAGAGGCTGCTGCAGGGCTTTAGCTCCATGCAGATATGGGCTGCCCAGGGACTCTGGCTCCGGCCCTGTGCTGCTACGGGCTGCTGTGGGGCTCCGGTCCAGCCTCACGTTCCCAGGGGCTGCCGCAGGGCTCTGGCCCGTTGCTCCTGGGGATTGTCAGGAGACTCTGGCCCTGTGCTACCCCAGTGCTGCCAGGGGACTCCAGCCCTGGCCCCGCACTGCTGTGGGCTATGGGAGCTCCAGCCCTGGTCCTGCACTGCCTGCAAATGATTCTGTTTTCCCCAGCCCCGGCTGTCCCTCCTTCCCTTAGGCTCCCCAGCTCTCCAATCCAGGAGCATCCATGGTCTGGCAGGACCACGGATGTTGCCCGACCAGAGAATGCTGGTTTTTAAAGGTACATCCTGTGTATATCCATCTAGATAATGCCTTCTACAGATGTGCTTATGACCATTTACAATGCAGACATTTTATAAGCATGTTAAAGACATAAGTAGTATTTATCGTTTCTAAACCATTAATAAATAAACAATATAAAGTGTGAACATATAACATAAAGGAAGATACAGTGAAGCTATGAATAAGTTACAGCACCCAGTATGCAGCAGGCAGGCAGTTGCAGACCACTCACCTAACTTTAAACAAAAGGAACATTTGTGAAACACTGTTGATTCTAACAAGATTTTTCATCACACTCTGGCCATCTACAAGGGTAAAACACCTTCCCGAGTCTGATAAAATGGTTACCTATATTGCTCTTTTGTTATTCAGCCCCTTATACAGTTTGCAAAAATAACTCTTCTGGTTCCCTGAAGGTGACTTCTACCCATCGGAGAAATGCCAAGATATTTAATTTCTACATACTCTAGTTCAGCAAGAAGATTAGAATAAAAAAAATTTGCATGCATTAGAATAGCTGCATGAGGGCAAAATATTCTGTAAATGAATGTAGGCATTTGGCGTTTTCAATTATGGAAACTAATACAAATGTTATACAATTTGCTGCATCTGATTCTCCCATTGAAGCTAATGCTATTATAAAAGAGTTATGCCTTAAACATGTAGTTATTTAACTTTAGGTCACAAATGAAGGCATTGTATTCCATGTACAATAACATTTTATGGGATCTTAGGGGTTTTTTATGTATTTATTTATTTTAAAGCCCCCAAAGTATCTCCCATTTAAATGATGATTTTTTATTGCCTTTGAGGACATGAGGATACAAAGTTTATTTTATTTGTTTTCCCCTTGTTTTTCTATTGTAACCTGAGACTAAAAACAATATGCTTTTGAAATAGTAGACCTGTGATCAGAAGGGGGAAAAGTGATCGCAGAGCTAAGAATGGCTGAGTCCATATATAGAAGGGGAAGAGATGAATGTAGTCTCCACTGTGTTACAAATGATACAAGCCCAAAGTCTTTGCTACTCCATATAACATGCATGAAGCTTGCAATCTTTGCTTTATCTTCTGTTCTTGCACAAGTGAAGCTGTAACCAACTTTTTTTTTTTTTTTATTTTTAATCAAAGGAAAAGCTGAAGGTTAGATTCTGGTAGGTGGAAAAATGGAAAGGCAAAGTTCAACCCCTAGGAAGTTCTGCTCATATAGGGCCTGATCCAAAACCCACTGAAGTCAAAAGAAAGACCCCAGTAAATACAATGTGCTCTAGATCAGATGTTTGTTTTAAATTACACATTATTTTCAAGGCATGCCTGTATGATGGATTTGCAATCACACATATTTATATGTATGAAATTACTTAGGCACTGGGGTTTCAACATGTGCAAGTCACGCATGCACAAAGGTACACTCATACACTTTTTGACCCTTGAGCAATATAGTAGAACATACTGGCCAATATATATGAGTTGCTCCTTTGGTGGATGAGATCAGTAGCATTCAACTGTGTGACATAAGCCCCATAATGCTAACAGCTAAAGGAGATTTTCCTGTAGCTCATGTGGCAGTGAGCTATGATTTGAGCTTGATGATCTGAATTCTATTTTTAATGCTTCTGTAAAATTCTAAGTGACTGCTATGTGCAACGCAGCACCAAATATGAAACAGCTATAGAATCACAGCATTATTAGAGAATACCTTCTATGTGTGATCAAAAAATAAAACTGTCCCACAAACACTGATGTAAATGTCAAACCACAGCTGGAACCTGACTCTATTCTGCACTTGTGGATGTCATTAAGCTCCACCTGTTACAGTTGCCATAGTTACTCAGAGGGAGGTGCTTGGGGCTTCATTGTTTCATTAGCTAAGGGAACTCACTTTTGCAGGATGCCTTTGCTATACTGTTGACAGCACATCATAAGGAGAAAACCAAAGTTGTGGTAAGAAAAAGCTTAAAAAGCAAGGCAATTCTGTGGCATGAAGCCCTGACTGCCAACCTGTGGTCTGTGGAACACAAGTGGTTCACAGCACCCTTCCAGGTAGTCTGCAAATAGCTGGCTAGTCATGTGGTGCTGGCTCCTTCTCCCTACTTATAAATGCTAAACTCTTATTAAAGGCAGATCCCAAACTGGCATTCTCCTAATATTACTCTTCCTTGTAAGTCATCACTGGAGTTGGGGCAAGGATGACAATATGTGGGGAGATGTTCAATGAGACTTTGGAAAAGTTTGGGAATCGGTGGTATAAAAGACTATACATGCTGGTATGTGGGATGCCAGCTCTGGATCATGTGGGATTTCCATTATTTGGGATCAAAATTTGGTGAAGAACAGCTCAGGAGTTCCCAGTTTCTGAATCAAAGCTGAACCCTAGCCCTGGCTCAGGCTTCAACCCAAACTCTGAGCTCCAGTCCAGAGCTGATCCGCATCTACTGACCCAAATCAGGCCACTCACACTCAATAGGAAGCCGTGTTACAGCTCAATGAAAGCAACTCACAAAGGCCAGCCCACACAGGGCAGGTGGATCCCTCAATGGTTTGCTTATATTTTGGTCTCTGTTGTCTCCCCCTCACCCTAACTCATGACCATGTTCTTTCCACCAGAGCAATGTATCCTTTCTATATCCGATAAGCTTGTGTTTTGAACACTCATTCAGTGCAGAAGAATTCAAAGGTGTCAACATAATCACACTTTGTGCAAGTCCACGTGTCAATGCAGGAGTCTCTCACTGTTTGTTAGTACAAAATGGGTTCCAATGAATTCTGTTCAGGGGATTACAGTGAATACAGCCAATATGTTAGTAAAGTAGCTATTTAATTACATCTTCCTCCACTTTCATTCACTCACACATGATGTGGTCAGCAAAAGGTGCTTAGTGGAATGAAGGTTGACAGCAACTCGTGATAAGTATGTAATGTTACTTAATAGCAATATTTACAGTATTTAAATCCAGTAACCTAACACACAACTCACAGATATTAACATTCTTTCTCTGCATTCCCTGCACTGCACAAATTCCTGGGTCTAACAAAAGTCATTTACAGAAATGGTCAGCTGTTTTTCCCAGTTGGGGATTAGCTGTGTTTATGATACCCTTCAAAACATTCAGTTGCAAAAACTGCAGATAATGCAAAGAGGAGAAAGAATCCACCATGTTCTAAAATTATACCCTAGCAGGACCATAGCTCTGTACATAAATAGGTAATTAACCCCAAACAAACACCTATAATGGATTTCCTTTCCCCATCAATGATTTCTCTTTCCTCCAACAATTTCTTAGTGAAGTGAAATGGTAAACAGCCTTTCCACACTAAGCGATCGTTAGAAAATTCTTTTAGAAGTGGCACAATACAACTTTGAAGGTTTTTCCTGAGTAGAGATGCTGCAGGCCAAGATGGAAGGAACTGGCTAGTCTGTTAAGGAGCTAGAGAGGCTGCTACAGGTAAGGACAGAGATGCATGGGCAGAGTGTGGGAACCACGGACTAGGATAGGAGGAGATGCTGCACAGCAGGAGTGAAGGGCCTGGGGAGAGCTGTAGGAGGGACCCAGAACATTAATAGGAAGAAGCACTGATCAGCCCTGGATGAGTTTTACAGAGTCTGCCAGCATGATCCCTTTCTCTCCTCATGAAAAGGGAAAAGAAAAGCTATGCTATTTTATTGCTTCCTTAGCCCGTCTCAAAGCCTTTTCTCTTTGTCTCCAAAGTATCAAACAAATGGAGTGGTTAGTTGCTACCCAGTTTGAATTCTGCTCTCTCCAGAAAAGGGGAGCAAGTATAAAAGAGCCTTTGAAACGTCTGTACCAGACACATGCTTGTGACTAACCTAATCTTCTACTCCATTGCCAATAACTCTTCACAGCGATGCAGTAGTGACACTGATCTGACAGTGGGAAAAGTGATATCCAGGTTGGAAGGTGACTTTAGCAGGGTATGACTTTAGCAGGCATGAGATTTGCCTTTACCACTTCCTCTCACATCCTGTGGCAAGCCTACAGCTCTGAGGAGCCCAAAAGACACAAAGCCTGTAGCATACCTAGTACTTTGGTTGTGTTTGTATCAGGGGGGTTGCTTTTGTACAATATATCACTCTGAAGCAAGCTCATCACAAGAAGTTTCATGGAAAGAAACATATTCCATTATTGATGCTGCATCTCATTAAGATTTAGTTTCACCCTTCCCAAATGCCCTCAAGAGATGCAACATTTTGGTTTTCACAGGGTTCTGGTGGGGAGCAGGCAAACTTTCCATCTCATCTCAGTTCAGAAAATACAATAAATCTCCACGTTAGATAGGCAATCTAAGTGCTTCCACACACTGCACCTCAGCTGAAAGAACAACCTGATGCCAGAACAAAACATCCTTGTACATCTGAAATTCTGAAACTATCAAGCTCCAAAGCTGACCTCCTGCTGTTGAAGCTAAAGGCCAGAATACCTTAAGGGAACCCAGTTAGACAGCGTGGTTCCCTCAACTGTGCAACTCAGTTCCCATTCATTATCCTTCTACACATATTAGACTTCATTCTCCAAAGCCCTTTCCATGGCATGTAGCAAGGAGGGTAAAATTGCACGGCAGCACTAGTGCAAGCAGAGGCTACATATGAACATAGGAAAGAGTCAGCATTAGGCCTGTCCCCCACACTGAATGATAGTGCATCACAAGACCATTGGGTTCTACCCTTTCTTTCTAGAGACCTGGATAAAAAAGCATAAGGCAGAGAACAAGCGTGTCTCATGGGAAATGAGATTAAGTATGAGCCACATCACATTACCGAAGAGCTCAGCCTCACCTCTGTAACCAGACACAACTAACCCGCTGCTATCCACACAGCAGTGCTCAGAGTGCGGGACTGAGGATGCCCTCCTCAGCCCTTTTTGTCTTGCAGTTATACATACAAACACAATGCACCTGCAGGAGGCAGGATTGTGGCCATTAACAAATTGATCTACTGTCCACACATAATCAGCTTAGGAGAAACCCCTGCAGAGTAAAACCACTGAAAATCAGCAGTGGGTGTTGATGGAGACAGGTACAAGAGAGCTGTTTGAATTGTTCTTTTCATTGGCTGTGGTCATAGGCAGTAACGAGGTGGAGAACTGATACTCCCCAGGCTTCCCCTGTCAGCAACTGCCTGAACAAGACTGTTGAGTGAATGACAGGACATACATCAAGCTTCGTGGCCAAAACCGCATCCTCCGCTCTGTACCGCACTGGGAGCCCGAGCAGCAAGAAACACAAATGAAACAAAATAATAAATAATGGTCTGTTCCACCTCCACCTTGGTGCTTGTAGTTTCAAGAACTGGCAAGCAAGCTAATGGCAAGAAAGGTCGAGAAGATGGAGGGGTAGTAAAAGGATTTTATCCGTTCAAGCAGTGGGATTGATTTGAAAGGTTTCCTTTTAAAATTTAACGTGGCCCTCGGGAAAAAGCTGCACTCACATCTTTGTATACAGCTCTCCCCTACCCTTTGGACACTTTTGTGCTCATTGAACTGTAAGGGGGAAATACCCAACTCCGAGACATGTTAGAGATATGCAGCCTTCTTGAAAGGTTCAGGGACATCTTTTATTACTGTGATGCGCACAGCTCAGCTCAACCCATAGTAAATTAAAGTGGTCTCCAACAGCTGAGACCATGCTATGTCAATGGTCCAGGTGTGCAGCAGAGCAGAAGATACCATTGAGTTAGCCGTCAACAGTAGTAAATAGTAAACAGCCAAACCCTGTGATCTTCATCCTTGTTAGTAGTTTATTTCACAATCACAGTCTACAGCCCTACTGGGGAAAATCATTGCCCTCAACATTTGCTTCTTGGATTTGACACTTCACATCCAAAACGTCAATTTAAGTTGGAGATACTTTCCTCACACCACAGATTTCTAATCAGGCAGCTCTTCACAAAGCATCTGTGTGGGGAGAGGGGCCAGGACTGTTCACAGAGAATCACACAGTTCTCGCAGCCACATGGCACCACTTACTATGGCACTTTTCCTCGTGAAATAGCAATGAATCAATGACCTATAATGGTGTTATAGGAAGGGTTTACTCATTTTTCAGCAGGTCTCTAATTATTGCATAAGTAAATAAGATGTGCAAACCACGTCCATGTATGAAACAATACATTTTCAGGTGTAAATCAGAGGTTTATGTATGCTCAAGAAACCATAACAATCCATTATTTAATTTCCAAGGACACACTGGGGAATACTTTGAGGCACTCTCTTATGACAGAAAGTTTCCTAATTAGAATGCTTCCTGGTATACTTTTTTCAGTACTTGATTTGCACAGTTGAGTTTTCAGGTGCTGCGATGACTATATTTGTACAGACTGTGTGTGAGTACCCATCAGAAGTCTACTTAAAATACAGTTGTAAAGTCTGTACAGCATGTTCAGAATAAGTAGGGGTTAAAGCTTTTGTTTGGATCCAAATCCCATTTGGGTAACAAAATTCTGTCTAATGGAATTCTCACTGGGGGCATCAATTGAATATGGGGATACTCTTGCTGAATATCCTTGCTCTGTAGTGTTAAACAGCTACCGTGTTCTACCCAAGAAAAGGCAGCCGTTCAGTGGAAGGTGAACTGATTCCTTTAATAGGAAATTGAGGTCCCTCCAGAAATATAGCATAATATTAATTAACATTGTTTTAATGCTAACCTAAAGTTTGCTAACAATAACTCTGACAATAAAATTGGCACAATTTTATTTCTGCATGTCTTTTTGATACACTGTGGCAATATGAGAACCTACATGTTTTGCATTTGACCATGTCAACAGTGATGAATCTGGCCATCAGAGGGAATATTTAAAGCTGTCAGACAGCATTAAGTGTCTATCAAACCTTTGAAATATTAATGATAATGATTTTTACAAAGAGCCAAAGATGTTGGTTTCTTATTTTCTTGTAGAGTATTTTACTGATCATTATTACTTATAATCGTCTTTTATTCTATTCTCTTTGAACAGGCAAAAATATCTTCACCAAACATAGAAACCTGTGAAGTGGAGGTACATGAGAACAAGAAACATCATAGAACTGGAGGCCCAATTCAGCAAAGCTCTTAAGCATGTGCTTAATTCTAAGCATGCTCAAAGTCACTTGAACTTAAGCAAGTACGCCACTGAACAGGGTTGTGACACAGAGTGACTAGTTCCTTTACATGGAGATGAGGCCAGCCACACCTGTGCCATAATTAATTAGGTACTTCCCAGATTAAGGAAGATCAGGTAATAACTTAATGGACACCAGGGGCCATATTAAATAACTGTGAGAAATCAAGCTTGGATTTGGTGCTAAAATGAGTGGGGTGGTTCCTGTTGAAGATGCTGAATAAGGATCTACAGGCACCTGGACAATGAGAGGATCCTGCCTGCGGACAGGGCTGAAGTGCAGAATGGAATATAAGAACAGACATATTGGATCAGGCCAATGGTCCATTCAGCCCAGTATCTTGTCTTCCAACAGAGGCCAATGTCAGTTGCTTCCGAGACAAGAAAAAAAATAGTCAATCATCAAGTGATCCACCCCATTGTCCACTCCCAGCTTCTGGCCATATGATGCTAGGGACACTCAGAGCATGGGCTTGCAACCCTTCCCATCCTAGCTATTATCCATTGATGGACCCATCCTCCATGAACTTATCTAATTTTTTTAACCCAAATATATTTTTGATCTTCACAACATTGCCTGGCAGAAAATTCCACAGGTTTACTGTGTGTTTTGTGATGAAGTAAATCCTTCTGTTTGTTTTAAACTTGCTGCCTATTCATTTCATTGGGTGACCTCTGGGTCTTGTGTTATAGGAGTAAATAACAATTTCCTTATGCATTTTCTCCACACCCATCGTGGTTTTATAGACCTCTATAACACAGAGAGCAGGCAGGCTTTCATGGAAGGCCCTGAGCAAGGGCCTGCAGGTGACTGTGAGGAGAGGCCAAGGAGGGAGCTTGGTGGTCAGGACTGTCTCAGGATATGTCTACACACAATTTTTATTTCGGGAGAAGGATGCAAATAGAGCTCCACATTTGCATACTTCCTCTGGGGTTTTTTTTCGGAAGACGCTCTTCTGGTATTTACCTGTGTCTACACGTGGCCGAATTTCAAAATACACTCCTATTTCGAAAGACCCCCGTAAACCTCATTGTAGGAGGAATAAGGGGTCTTTCAAAATAGGGGTTTATTTCAAAATTCGGCCATGTGTAGATGCGGGTAAATACCAGAAGAGCATCTTCCGAAAAAACCCCAGAGGAAGTATTCAAATGTGCAGTGCTATTTGCATCCTTCTCCCGAAATAAAAATTGTGTGTAGACATACCCTCAGAGATATAAAAATTAAAAGGTTGCCCAAAAGGTGGGCTGAAACTGTGCCAACGAACTCCATAGCAGGAGGTTGAGAGTTAGGGCTCTATCCCAAAGCCAGACACTGAAAGGTAACCCAGAAGGGACTGGTAATAAGACCCAGAACATGGGCTGAAAAGAAGCCCTACAGGGAGAGAGACAAAAAAAAAATCCCAGGGAGATGGAAACTGAGGCAGAGAGTGCCTATGGTGCCACACTTGGCTAGCAGAGGGTGCTATGGGGCAACTACACACTACTTATAGGCTGGTCTTAAACAAAGGCTTAAAGTTAACTATGTGCTTATGTGCTTTGCTGAATCAGAGCCTTGGAAAAGATCAGTTTGGTGATCTTGACTATCCTAAGGCGCTGTCCCTTACATAAAACTGTCTAGCACTTAGTGACTCCAGCAACAGGATTTCCATAATTTCCTCAAGCTATATGTTGGAATATAGCTTCCCTTTAATTTCATCATATGCAAGAATGGCTTATTTAAATGATAGGTTCATTTGGGGGGAGGTGTCCCCTAATATCTCTTTTTCTCTAAATATAAACAAAGCAACAGTGCACAACTTTGTAATACTTTATGTGCGTGGGACTATCAAGAACTCAAATAGTCCCAGGCATTTAGGAAATAACCATTTCATGTAGGGCTGGATACATAGTATGGAGAACTTTCAACTCGTGTGTTTTACAAAATAGCTAGTGAATTCCTGAAAGAAATAGAAAAATTAATGCTGGCTAAGGACACTGGATTGACAGCCTCAGAAACTGAAGTCCACAAAAGACGTTCAGCAAGGGTTATGAAAGCAGCCTCCACTTCGCTCCTGACCAGTGTGTTATGGCCCTGATCTGGAGGGACATCTTCCAGGATGGGACAGAACCTCATTGACTAGGCCACGGACATTTGTCAGCCTCTCTGCAGAGGTTGCCACGGGGATGCCACTGAATCCCAGTGGTGGTATGGTGATTAGTGGACTCTATATAAATTTATTTTCTAACATGGCTTGGATTATCATAGTGTCCAAATAGATGTTTGTCCTTTAGGAACTGGATGGAGTCTGTCAGTGTCAGATAAATCAAACGGGCACCTGATAAACTATAGTCACTACACAGCCAGGGCTGGCAACCACTACCTTTTTGGCAGTCCTCAGTGCTGCTTTTCCATACCAACAGTATCAGCAGAGGCTGTTGAATGCACATGGTATAGCCAAGCAATGGATTGAGAGGATAATATTATCCCCACATGGAAACTTGATGCACCTAAATGCACAGGACTACCATATTGAAAATCACATCTGTTAAGCCAAATAAATTAGTTGTATACGGTATGTGAGGTAATCCATAAAGTAATTTACTTCTCCTGCCTTTGTGCCAATCCATGTTAATTTAGATAAAGATAATTGATGATTTGCCACATCAAATGAATGAAATAAATCCATAAAATTTGACCCTATCAATTCTGTCTTTTCAATTAAAGTCAAAACAGCATTAATCACCTTGAGCAGGACAGCCCTGAGAGAGCTTCTCTCCCTAAAACTCAACTGATAAGAGGGTCACAAGATCATCTTCTGAAATCTACCTGGATCTCTCAGTGTGGTTGTGCACAACACTGCACAAACTGATAACACAGAAGTCAGTTTAAATCCAACTTGCAATGTTGCAATCTCCTTTCAGTGATTCAATAATCTTGGCTCATTTCCATATGGTGGATAATTGCCTTGTATTAAGTGATAAATTAAAAAGATTAACCAAAATACTAACTACAATAAATGCAGCTAATTTAAGAAATTTTAGCTCTGTAGTATTGCCGCCTTATGACAATTAAATTAAAAAAGCCTCCCTCTGCTTTAATTGATGAGAAAACATTAGATAAAGATGGGTTACATTATTTTATACTGGTTGACAAACAATAATTTATTCTCTTGATATGCAGCTCAAACAGCATTTTCCTCCTGGATTGGTAATTCCACATTTATAACAGGATCTTCCTCTGTCTAGGGGTACGTCTAGACAGCAGGATTATTACGAAATAACTATCATTATTTTGAAATAATTTAGTCCGCGTCTACACATCAGGCAGTTATATCGAAATAGTGTAAAAAATACTGTCAAGCTGGACGACTTCTTACTCAGACTCCTGTAACCCTCATTGTACGAGGAGTAAGGGAAGTCAGCGGAAGAGTGCTGTATTTCGAAATAAGTGCTGTGTAGATGCTCCCAATTTCAAAATAAGCTATTTTGAAATAAGCTACACAATTGACGTAGCTCAATTTGCGTAGCTTATTTTGAGTTAAGTCCTGCTGTGTAGACGCACTCTAGGTGAATAGCTACTCCAGTTTAACAGTTGTCATTGTCTTACAGGTCACATCTTATGCAAATATCAGGATAACAAAGAGTTCTCATGATGATGTGTAAAGGAGAAGATACAAGAAGAGCAACGGGTCAAACACTTAAGATTATATGGCTCCTCTCACTTCTCTTAAGCACATCACCTTCTACCCCAAAGCAAACAAACAGTAAAAATGCTTTCAATTAGTTAGTGCAAAACTTCACCCAGCTCCCCCTTGTCTCTGTAAATACTCCAGTGACTAGTTGAACCTTAAAGTTTATCTGGAAGGTTAACAAATTCAGGCTCTTTTAGACCAGAGGGAGGGAGAGAATTCCAAAACTGAGGACCCTTCACCCTAATCATTGTGCTACTTGCCCCAGTTTCTGTTCAAGCGTGTGTGTTCCTAGTGCTAGAACATTTAAGCTGTTGAGACAGAATGTAGACAGCTCTTAAGGGTACATCTTCCCTGCAGTTAAACACTTGCAGGGGGTCCATGCCAGCTGACTCAGACTTGTGGGGCTCACACTAAGGAGCTGTTTAATTGTGGTGTAGATTCTCAAGCTTGGGCTGCAGCCTGGGCTCTAGGACCCTGCAAGGTGTGAAGGTCCCAGAGCTCAAGCTTCAGCCTCTTAGTCCAAGCTCCACAACCAAGTCAGCTGTCAGGGGCCAGCTGCAGGTGTCTTAAGTGCAGTATACCCTTGGGCTATGTCTACCCTTACTACACAGTAGAGAGCACAGGCATTTGTAGCTACACATCATAGTGTAGGATGGTGGTATGCACTCTTGTCACTGAGATGTGTTGCTACATGCCATAGTGAAAGGCTCTGGTAGTGGGAAACAATGGGAAAAGGCTCTGGTGAGGGAGGCAGTGGGAAAGGTGCCAATAGTAGCCAAGTACCAGAAACTTTTCCCTGCTACCCCCTTCTGCTTGTTGCCTTTCCCTACTGCTGGGCCTTTCACTGCAGTGGCGAAAGGCTCTGGCAGGGGGAAGCACCAGGACACTACATGGCAAAAAGGAGCAGTGTAGACGGGGAAGGAACTGCTGGGTGTGTAGATAGCCATGCCAGGGATATATCCTGAGGGGTCAGATGAGCAGGAAAATCTACTCTACTACTGAAGCCCTGCCTCACTGCCTATGGTCCTAATTATATGCCTGCTAGCTGGGTATGAAGTATCCTTACTCTACATGCCACCATAAATGGTGACATATCCTCAGCCATATAGGACCCAAACCACATAGACTGAGGCTTTCAAAACAACCTAGCAAAGTCTGGTGCCCAAATTCCGTATAGAAGTTCTATATAGAAAATGCCATGCTGGTACATGCAGCTTTTTCAGTCCCTTCTACCTTTTGGCAGGCATAAACTGAGGAGCGAGGAATGTCCTTTACTCCTGGGTTGGTAGGGCCTTGGAGTGCAGGGGAAGGTGGCACATTCATCTCCTGAAAGCAGGGAGTCTTTAGCATCACATTGTCCTTGTCCCTATAGCTGGTACAGGAGTATCATAAATAGATTCTAGACTTAGTTGTGTTTATTTTCCATGACCTAGAAGGTTGGGCATCATGATGCAAGAGATGGTGCGGGAAATAAAAAGGAGGAAAATTTGGGAGATACTCAAGGCTATGTGAGAAATTAGGAGAATTCAGAGCATGGCAGGGAGAGGCTGCCAAAAATCCTACAAGTTCATTTTAGTTTGCAAACATCTTGCGAATCCCAAAAGGTTTTGGCTTCTGGGCTCAGCGAAGCCCATAGCATTCTGATTCTTATTCAGAACCATCAATTCTGAAAAACTAGCCCATTCACAAGATTTCTTCCTGCTTCCAACTACAAATAAATCTCACAGTTCAGATCCGGATCTGGATCCAAACTTCTTTAGAACAGAGGTGTGTTCAGACATTGGATTTTAGTTTGGGTGCATCTCTTTTTTTGAAGAGGGCTAGAAAGACCACTGAGAAGTCTTGTTGGTTGGGTTTTGTCACGTCTGGCTCTGGTCTGAAATGGGAGTACAGAGGCAAACTGAAAAAAAACAAAAACTTTAAAATTGAACAGCACAAATGCAAACAAATGTTTTCTAACCAACAGAAAAGTCCAGGGTTTTTTTCTCCTGGAGGTGGGCATAGATTCAAGGGTGAGAGAGTACTCTTCATATTCCCAGAGTGCTTTACCCATTCTAAATAATTCTGATGCTCTTTCTGGGTGGGAGTGCAAATAGACAATCATTCTGTTCACTTAGGAAAGTGCTGAAGAGCTCCTTCACACGGTTTTCCACTGTCGCTGGGATGAATAGGATACTTCGTAGCTAATGTAGTTTGTCAGACAGGATCTGACATCAGCTTGTGCTTCTGCTCTCTCTAGTGGCTCTTCAAATTCAACATGAAGATGGCTCAAGTGCTGCTGAAGAGAGGGCAAGCAAGGCTACATCACCCAAAAAAGTGTTCCAGATAATCGGTGAAGAACCCCCGGCAAATGACCCAGAATAATCACTTCATTACAGGGTTTAACCAGCTCATCTTTGAAACATGATCAAGTTCCATCTTTATTAAACAGACACTGATAAGTACTTTATTTTACTTTTCACTCTCCATTCTCTTGGGAACGTTAAGATATGTCTTTTCCTGCAGATTTTGAATGATGTTCTCAGCCGGTATAAAACCGCACAGCTCCATTTAAGTCAATTTAAGCCAATACAGGATCTTGCCTCTCAACTCTTTTCCAGCTGGCAAACACATATTTCACTCCCCATGTTTCCTGTGGGTCAGAAGATACCCAATGGAAGTAGAAGTAGACTATATACATTAACTTGAGCTCCCTCTATTGGAAGGATATTTGTTTTGAAAGAAGTTAATGAAAAGTATAGGACACTAGATTTACCCAGAATTGCTCAGGTCTTTAACTCAATTAATTTTTTTAAATAAAAAGAAAAATGTACATGCTTAATTTAAATCATTGCTCTGAGGTGGGGCTGAAGGGTGAGGGGTTCAGTATGCAGGCTGCCCCAGGGAAAGAAGACAACCACAGATCTCTCATTGCAGCAGCTTGGAGTCAGGTGAGAAGCACCACTTCATGGCTGCTACAGCTTCAGTGGGACAGCTGGAGAAGGGGTGAATGTCTCCACTGGGGCAGGTCCAGGTTTATCTGCCCCATGCACCCTTCAGCCATCATGAGGAATGCAGCAAATTGTGGACTTTCCCCTCACTCCCCAGTGATGGGGAACAGTCAGCAATGTACCCATACAAATCGGGAAGGCTTCAACCCCCTGCCACCCTTCCGAAAGGGTACTTGGGGGTGGGAGGCTCGGGGGTGAGGCAGTTTCAGACAGGAAGGGAAAGTACTCCCAATCAGCCCCTTTCACCTGCCTGGTGATTCTGTCTCTTTTCTGCATAGTTTTATGAGAAGCAATCCCATTCCAGGCACATCCCATTTTCCTGGCACAGCCAAACCCTTACCTTGCCTTAAGTTATAAGAGGAAGTTACATACCAAATTAGCTCTTACCATTTAGAAGGAGCTGTTGAACAAACAGACAGAGGAAAGTTGGATGGACAGACAAACTCTCTCAAATATATAGTAAAAGATTGCACATAAACTGAAGTTATACACTTTTGAATTTATTTTTAAATTTCTCAGTAAGAAAGTGAGGAACTTTAGAATTCAAGAGCATCCAAATTCCATTGTTTGAGTTCTTCAGAATGAGCAAGGGATTGAGGGATATATCCAGAGGGGAAAGTAAGGGGGTGTGCCCTAGTGTGCAGCTTTGGCAAGAGCTGGCTGAGCTGTGGCAAAAGCCAGCAGGGGAGTTATTTAAAGAGCTGGCTGGGATCCGGGTTGCGATAGGACATTACCTGTAAGAAATTTAAGTTACTTTCACACTTGGTGAAAAATCCCGCACTGGCAGATTCGGATAGGCAAATGACATGCGACTGATTAGGGAAACAATGCCGTCCCTGGGATAGGCAATTAGGAGAGTTAAATTTCATTCCCAGTTCTACCACCAACTCATTGAGCAACTTTGGGTAAATCACTTTCTCTCTCTACCTCAATTTCCCCATCTTGTAAGATGAGGATGATAACACTGACCTGCTTTTGTTTGGCACTTTGCTCTATATGGATGAAAAGGCTATATAAATGTTATTATGGATGTTTTTTATTTGTAAGGTCTAGAATCACAGGACATTTCTCAGTGGAGTATAAACATTTGGCCTGTAAAATTTGATGATTACAGTATTTGACAATGTTCCTTAAAGGATTTAATACAGTCTTCCTCGAAATTTTCTTTTGCTCTGTTGTAATTTAGAAAGTTATCACCTGTATTGATTTTCTTTTCTTAGATGGATTTTTTTTCGTAAATGAGAGATTTTCCAGATGTTGTGTACATTAACAAATAGCCATTGAAACAATCTAATATAATTCCAGCAGCACTAATTCGATTTACCTGTTTTCCTTGCTTCAGTTTCTGACTTTGCAGCATCCAATAAATATGTCTAATCTAGCAAGTAAAACAAATTGTCTTAAATATTTAAATTCACTCCAGACTGCAGCTGACATCCACATATCACATAACTGCAAGTGTAAAGCAATTATCAGCAATACCTCATATGTGTGTCTGGGAGTCACTGAACACGCATCAGAGGGTTAACAACTCTTGGCCATTGCCAAACTGAAGTGGATTTGAATTTGTGACCAAGAAGTAAATGGCTCTCTAACCAGTTACCACTTCCCAGACAACAGTTGCTCGACCCACAGTTCAGTACACACATTCTTTGCTTTTCCCATCATTCTCTATTTCCAGTTTGAAGGCTATACGTGGGGGAGAAAGAATATCTTTCTTAGGGTATGTCTACACTTGCTCCCTAGTTCAAACTAGGGATGCAAATGTAGCTGACCGAAATTGCTAATGAAACGGGGATTTAAATATCCCACGCTTCATTAGCATAATCTCACCCACGCGCTATTCCGCTTGCCAGCTGATTCAAACCAGGAAGTGCGCTCCGGGACGCATTAGTTTGAATCAAACCCCTTGGTTCGAACTAATGTTACTCCTCAAAAAATGAGGAGCAACGTTAGTTCGAACCAAGGGGTTTGATTCGAACTAACGTGTCCCGGCGCACATTTCCTGGTTCGAATCAGCTGGTGAGCGGAATAGCGTGCAGGCGAGATTATACTAATGAAGCATGGGATATTTAAATCCCCGCTTCATTAGCAATTTCAGTCAGCTACATTTGTATCCCTAGTTCGAACTAGGGAGCAAGTGTAGACGTACCCTCACACATTTAACTGATAGCAGTTTATATTCTCCTCCAGAGGCTAAGTTTATGCCAGAGTTCTTCACTTACAGTATAAACTAGATAAATAGACATTTACCTAGTGTAAAAACAGGCCCAGATCTGAACTCCTTAGCACTTACTCAGGCAAAACATCCATTGAAATCAATGGGAATGCTGTCAAATTAATACATAGCACTTTCCATCTGAGATTTTAAAAGCCCTTTCCAAAGGAAGGCAAATATTATCACCATTTTACAGATGGGTATTGACAGTAGCCAACACATTTAAACTTGGGTGCCTAACATCAGACACCGAAACCTATACTCAAGCCCCTAAATAAGTGGCCTGATTTTTCAGAGCTGCCAAGCACCCACAGCTCCCAGTGAGAGTAGAAGATGTTTAGCCTCCAAGGGGGTTGATCCTGGGAGAGTTACCTGTTGGTCTAGTCATGATCCCTTGGCAGTGTCACTTTTAAGCCCATCTCATAGTGCTTACCCATGCACTGAGTAGGAACCCTTCTCTTCTCCTACATGTGAGATAAATGGGGAAATAAGTTCCCTAAGTCTTCTTCCACTCTTGCATCTTTCCACCCTCATGCAACACAAGACATGATGTCACCTAGAAAAAAGATACATAAATGTTCTCCTAGCCATGCATTTTTAAGGTCAATCAGGGTCTGTCTGCTAAGAATGGTGCCATCAGTTCAAAACTACAAGTTCCATGTGGCTACTATCTCTCTCCCAAATTCAGTCTCTCTCTTATTCTCTGTTCTCTCTAGAAGGACTTTCTGTCCATGTGTTTGGGGTTACCATAAACCCTGCCATAGGTACCAGTATTTAATTTTCCCTAGCCATTGCCCCCTTCTGCTAATCCAGCCCAGCATCTGGCTGCCTTACTTTCCAAATGTGACAGTACCAACTTGGACACTACTGCCCAAGTTCAAGTGAGGTATATGCCACACTTCACAAAGAACAAGTTGATACGAATTTAAGGAAACTTAAGTCAAGTCAACTTAAATCAAGGAAATACGGAAAGACATAGCCTAAACTGCAAAACCAAAAGGAAAGAAAAAGATTATTCGGAGCACGTCTCGGAAAATATTGAGACACATTCATGATGGCAGCGCATTCCTCAAGGGGTTTTCTGAAGATGTGCTGAACTGGCAGTGGCCAAGAAAAAGAGGGCCAAGCGGGAAATGCAGAGGGAACGACAGAAATTTGGGACCATGAGCTGGGTGAATTGTCTGATACCGTCATGTGGTACAGATCCAAAAATAAACTGCTCTACAAAACAAATGCAAAGCTTTCATGCAACGGTGCAAGAGTAGACAAACACCCCAGGATCAGGTCTTCAGTGTGCTGGATTCTGACCAGGAAAGGGAATCATGAGACCTCTGTGCAGAGGCTGTCATAACACATGAGTAAAATGGATGTATGCATGTCAACTTAGAAAAAGATTAGGAATATTAGCGTCTGGTGGTTTAAAAAAATACAACCATCACCTAGTTTAGAAGAAGAGAAATGCAATTCCACTGGGCTAGAGTTTAATTTTTTTAACTCTATCTAGAAAGGCAAAGAGAATCTTGGATCCTTTCCAGCAACCACCTTACACATCATTGATATGGATTTATTACACCTCAACATTCAAGACCCAACAAACCAGCTAGATTCAGGACTGTCACTTCCCACTATAGCATCTGTTTCCATTTGCATCTTCTATTTCTTATAGACAGATGGCCTCCCCTCATCACAGGCATAGTATGGGGCATATGCTCCATGGTGCAATGGGGTCAGATTTCTCCATCTTCTTCTTGTCCTCAGACAATGTCAGAATTTGAGAACATTTTTCATCACAGCATTGTTCACCATTCTTCTACAACAATGGCCAGTACAGTGACACCTCCAGCACACATCTTTCCCTTAAGTATCTTTGTCCAGTATGTACTACATCTGACATTGTCTGCAAACTACTAGCATCCTCTGTATTTTCAATCTATAATTCTTTAGAAACCCTCTTAGAATCCAGGCTCCCAAACAAATGAGAAAGAAATAAAGGGAAATATGTAACCCAGAATACATCCCCTCCTACCCTCATGATCTATATCTCTTGTAACCCAATTAATGTCACTTTGGCAGGTTTCAAAGGACTGGGAATATGGAGACATCTTTCGCTTAACAGGTCACCAGTTAGCATCCAGGCCAGACCAGAGCACTGAATAGTATATGGAACCGTTATGGGAAAATGGAGTGATCACTGTTAACTCACTGGTTTACACTTGAAAGTTCAGGACTGGCTGATAGTGGTTCATATCCTTTCTGAAATGAGTTGTATGTGTCTCATTCTAGTACCCAATGGGGAAGAATTCACACACACACAAAATATGAACCAAACACAAATGCAATATCCCTGAAACACAGTGACATATTCCCCTCTCATTAGCAGAAACAATAGAGTCTAAGAGTTGAATGGGTAATGTAGACTGACCTCCCCTGAGCAGCTCTAGAAATGGTCTTCCAAGGTTAGGGGAGAAGGCTGAGGCACATTGATAAGGTGTGTGGGAAGCTTGCCTGCCCGGGCTTTACCTGTTTTGTAGATAACAAGAAGGATTGAATGCCAAGACTGCCAAACTAGCACAGTGCCCTAGTGCATTCCATTAGTTAAATCAAACAGCATTGTGCAGGAGAATGCACACACAAATATAGTCCAACCAAACTGCCTCCTTCAGTAAAAATCATCTACAGACTTTTTTTTTCCCCAATAAAAGGCTCACTTCCCTAGAGCGAGAATCAAGTTTGAAGGGGAAACCGTACCAGTTTGTATTATCAATTATGAGTGTTCCTGCAGTGCTATTTAAATATCTCCAAACTGGTGAGAGGGGAGCCCTGGAGGGAATCTGCAGACCAGATAAGCAAAGCCAGTTCCCAAGAATTAAGCTCTGGACAGACCCACAAACTTCATCCCTACACAATCCTCTCCTGAACAATGTAACATAGGTCCCTTAAAAAAACCCAACAACCTCCACATCATAATTCTGTATCATGTTTTTAAAAGCATTCTAAGAATATTTCATGCACCAATTACTTCAAAGATACTGTGATACATTAGACATTCAAAGCTACAGCTTCTTGCTCTGCTTGCTCATGTCATTTTAAGCAGTAAAATGCTAAGAGAGGGGAAATTTGTGTGCAGTTTAACACTGTTTCTCCCAAGGTTTTTCTTGCTTCTGTTGCTCTGCACTTCCAGGGCCATAGCTTTTATGTTTAAAAAAATAAATAAAATCTACCTACATAAGGTACTGCTGACTGGAAATCATATTTGAAAGAGCCTCAGAATGAAGTTAAACAGGAAGAAAGAAGATGAATGGCTGAGGATTCCACTCCCATGCATCACAATTTGGCTGCAAACAGACACCAAGGTTCATTAGAGCATGGTTCCCAATTGACCTGCTGCTCCCACTTGTCCACCATCCTATGCCTACATAGTGTCATGACAGCTGCACTGAGAATTCAGAGAGAGCGTGAGCAGGTGGTGCAACACCACATCTAATTCATCATCTTAAACAGCAGCTTATAAAAGCAACGAAACATAAAGTACCATCAGACCCGAAAAGATACCATAATTGCAACAGCACCTCTAGCTAACTATTCAGCCCCATGTTCTGCATAATTAGGGTGCTGGTTTATGGCCAGCAATGGTGGCATCTGGAAATTGTAGCGGGATGCTGAGCAAAACTGATGGCCTGGCACACAGGAGGAGTGGTACATTAAAGCTTCAGGCGAGTACATGCCGAAAACCATACATCCTCTTTTGTCAAGGAGCAAAGGGGAGAAGTGTTTGGAAGTAGGCACCCATGCCCCTAAAAATCACCCGCATAGCAGAATGGACAGACTCAGACTACAGTCACAGGCACGGGCTTATCCTAAATAATATTTTCTTTTTTAATTCTATGTATTGATTGTTATTATTTGGATCTTGCAAATCAGCAGCACAAGGGAGAGTTTAGCAGCCGGGCATTTGCAAGGTAAAGCTGTGTGCTTAAGTGACTGGAGAAACATGTTACCTTCTTCCCTTTAGGATGAAAAGACTGGTGCCTTAATTCACCTTGGAGCTCTGTGCACAGCAGGAGAGGAGTGTGACAGGGACATGAAAAGAAATAAGAGAGATTGTCTGTGGGGATAAGACTTCACTTCACTCTGAGGAAAACCTTACAGCTAGGTTGAGGACACCAAAGATCTTGAGTAAAACACAGGAGTGGAACAACTGAACACACCAGGCTGGGCTAGTAGAGTCTCTCTTCTATGAGCAGGAAGCCAGTGAACAGGACTCCTAGAACCACTTCTCTATGTATATACAGCTATATCTTTTCTGTACCCAGCTACTGGAAGGAGGACTGCACATCTCCTGCCCTTCAGAGGGCATCACAACAGGCACTGCAGCAGCACCATGAGAAGAAAGAGACAGGCCAACCCTACTGGACAAGGCAAAATGGAAGGGTCATGCTGGAAGTCTGTTTGAATTTTGTGGGAGGGAGAAGGCCCATCTGAAACATGAGAATTGTGGAGGAGCCAAAGGAATCCCTCCTCTCATTTTAGACCAGTGCATGAACTGAGTGTGGAGCAGTCCCTCTCCTTTCAAACAAGTCAAGAGCCACCTTTGGAGTTCCTCTCATGCCACACCAGCACATGAGCTTTGTGTCATGGCTTCCACCCATGCTGCAGCTCCAGTCATGGTGACTGTGCACAGGTATCTCTTGAGTTGTACTAGTGGGAAATAGAGACTTTTTTAATGGAGAAAAATTAAAACATTTTCTGCTCTTAAGCTACTGAACTCAAAAGATTACCAGGAGAAATGAGGGAGGCACTTTGCTACCAATAGGGAAGAGCTTTGGCTTTCTTAGTGGAAACATAAACCACTATACCCTTACTGTGTAACCTATCAAGTAACTACATCCCACATCCAGCATCTCTGAATACAGCTGGCTTGGAATTTTTCAGTGAAGTATATTTTCCCTGAAACCAAAGTGGTTTGCAGGAAAGGTTCGATTTCAATGATTAATTTCGTGACGTGAAAAATGTGAAAAAAAATTCTCTTTCAAACAAATTTTCCTTTCCAAAAATGTGAAAGAGGGATGAAAATCAGAATCAAAAGAAAAACTTTTAATTATTTTTTTCAATTTTTTGTTCTGTGAAAAAAAATGAGATTTCTGCTTACTGTCCTGATTAAGGATGGGAAAATTTTTCAAAATCTCAAAAATATCGGAGTGGGGGAGAAAATGGTTCCCACCCAACCCTACCTATTAACCCTGGGAAGGAGACAGAGGAAAAGGAGACTCAGCCCATCACTCTTACCTCCTCAGTACTGTCCCCATCAGGGCCAGATTAAGACATGCTGAGACCTTAAGCTGTATCAAGTTTATTATTCTAACAGAAAGGACAATGAAAATAGAAATAATAAAATTTTATATTTGCACATATACTGGTACACAGGTGAGGATATAACCAAAATCTAGTAATATTTTTCTGTATTTAGAGGCCCCTCAGGAATCTGAGGCCCTAAACTGTATTTTACTTAGCTTGTGCATAAATCCAGCAGTGGTCCCCATGATAAAAGGCATGAGGAAAACACAGCAGGGGTGGCATAGGAATTCCCATCTCTGAGGCATCTAGTTTCCCTTTTGCAACACTCTTGAGAAGCCCAGAAATAAAATGTGTTAAGAGTAGCAGGGAGACAAGGCAGAGGAGGAGAGAGGGAGGGTGTGTGAATTTACATCCATTGATTCTGAGGAGCCGAATAGGAGAGTGAAGAACACTTGAGTGTAAAATTAGTATGCATCTAAACAACAGTTATGTGGGTGTGGGGTTGCCCCCTCCCAGCCTCCGGTGGTTTAAACAGCTCAATGCTGCCTAGGAACAAAACCTAAGAAGATTATGTTCTGTGAGGTTGATCTCAGCTTTCTAGCACTATCACAGCCTGTAACTTACTGCATTTCAGCTTTCTCGTGGGGAAAATTCAAACCCTTTCCCTTCAGTTACAGTGTACTGCTGCAGCTACTCCAGAGTTTCTAGGGTGTGGAGTATTTTTAACACTGTGATTACCAGGGCACCTCAGATGTCACTGCTATCCCAAGCAATGAGGGTTGCAAAACGGGGGTGGAGGATGATTTTTCCAAATGTCCAGGCCCCATTTAGGACAGCTGCACTGGAGCATTCATGATGGGCGGGGAACCAGGACACCCCACATGCTGTGCTGTTCCACTCAGAATACATTATCTCATCTGAGCACTAAATTATGCAGAAAATATTTCAGCAGCTCAAATATTGAACAAGCAATAATGATGTTGTCACTTTGGCAAAGTGTGTAAATATCTATGCAGATGGATGGCATCTGCAGAGATGATGAGAAAGAGCAGAGAAGCTTCTTTTATCTCCAGTGTGCAGCTCCACTGCTGGCAAGGGGTGAGCAGCAAAAAGTTCACCACTCTGGAGTGGCAACAGGACAGACACTCCCAGCCCTTTATAGTTGGCACAGCCTTCCCATGGCAGCGTGCAGCCTCAGTCTCTGCCTTTGCCTCTAGGAGGGGCTGCAGTACTGAACAACTCTACCAGCAGGTCCAAATTCAAACCTGCTGAAGCCAGCCAAGCAGTACCCACTTATGACAGGCCTGAACTGGACTCTGTGCCTTTAAAGAGCTTTGAGATTATGTGGGCTACTATGTTTGAAGTATTTTGTGCAAACCTGATATAGGTGCATCTGTATCTGCATCCTGCACATCACGCACTTGCAAACGTACCACCTATATGAAAGCACTATTCATGTTGTGCTTTGTGCACGTATGTTGGGTATGCATGTGTCGAGTGTACAAAGTAAAGTAAGGGTAGTTATCTGCTGCGTCTGACAAATATGCTGGCAGGACAAGTTGAGAGAGAGAGGGATAAAGGGTTGAACTGCATAAGAAGAGCTGAAGTTTGCATGCATGGAATGAATTTGCCCATATACCATAAGCTGTGGAGTAACCAGAGTGCTGGAATAACTAATGACAAGTACCCCCTCAAGCTTGAGGAAGATTTAAAGCAGTCTGCAAGGTATCACACTCCATCTTGCCCCCTTAGGTACAGAGATGTTGCATTAGCAATTCCCACTGTCTTTTGCATTAGAGCTGGGGGCAGGAAATCCCAGCCCTTCAAGAGGTTAAGCAAATATCAAAATGTTTAAAAAAAAGTGGCAATAAAGGCACTTAATGTAATGTAGTTTCTCTTCCAACTGACATATTATAAAGGTGAGAGAGACCCGGTGCAGGAAGTCAATTCCATGACGCCACTATCAATAATTCAGAACTTGCTGGTGGCCTGTCAAGCCAGGGGTATGAAACCCCTAGGAGTATTTCAAGGACAAAATGCCTCTTACATTTTCAAGATTTCCTTCTATTTTGCCCAGGAAGAAAGTTCTATCCATGCAGGTCCAGAAAAAAAAAACCTAGGTTGTAAAATATAACAGGATTTTAAACCAACAAGTAGTGGTTTTTGCCTATAAAAGCTCATGAATCTATATATTTTTTGTTAGTCTCTAAGGTGCCACAGGACTACTCATTGTTTTTAAAATTACAGACTAACACGGTTACTCCTCTGAGGATTTTAAAATGTTCAAAATGCTTTTCTTGATAGGAAATAGTCTCTTATACTCAGCAATTTTCAATCCAACGGGTTTCAGAACATAAGAACAGACATACTAGGTCAGACCAAAGGTCCATCTATCCAGTATCCTGTCTTCCGACCATGGCCAATGCCAAATGCCCCAGAGGGAATGAACAGAACAGGTAATCATCAAGTGATCCGTCCCCTGTGGCCTATTTTCAGCCTTCACAAAGAGGCTAGGGACTAATAGCCATTGATGGAGCTAACTTCCATAAATGTATCTAGTTCGTTTTTAAACCCTATTATAGTCTTGGCCTTTACAACATCCTCTAGCAGGGAGTTCCACAGGTTGACTGTATGTTGTGTGAAGAAATATTTCTTTTTGTTCGTTTTAAACTTGCTGCCTATTAATTTCATTTGGTTACCCTTAGTTCTTGTGTTATGGGAAGGAGTAAATAACTTTTCCTTATTTACTATCTCCACACCAGTCATGATTTTATAGACCTCTATCATGCTGCCCTTCATTGTCTCTTTTTCAGGACAGAAAGTCCTAGTCTTATTAATCTCTCCTCATATGACAGCTGTTCTACACCTGTCATAATTTTTGTTGCCCTTTTCTGAACCTTTTGCAATTCCAATATATATTTTTTAAAAGGACATGACCCTGTTTGCACACAGTATTCAAGATGTGGGCATATCATGGATTTATATAGAGGGAATAAGGTATTTTCTAGTTTATTATGTATCTCCATAATAAGTTCCCCATTTGTCAAACTGGGATAATGGCACTTCTTTAACTCACGGAGGTGTTGTGAGAATAAATACATTAAAGATTGTGAAGCACTCAGATAGCATAGTGATGGGGTCCTATAGGTATCCAGAATAGTTATTTCCTAAAATCCTTCTTTAGGCTTACTACTAATAGATCTCCTCCCTCTCTGCCATAACACTGCTTTCACTGCTGCCAAGCCTTTCTTTCATTGCCCCTCTGGCACTCCTCTGCCTTTCTGCCATGCCTTTCCCAAACCCCTCCCACATCACCAGCTTCTTTACAGTGTCATTACCTTGTTACACAGGGAGAGCAGACGTCAGCTCAGGCCAAGACTCCCAGGCCTCACTGAACTCTAGCAAATGCATAGCTGGAAATCACTGTGTCTTGCCTCTTGTCTAAGATTCTTTGTTATTCTCAAAACAGGTATAGCATTACAGAGATGTGCTTAGTATTTGGGCTTTATGCAATGCTAGGGAGATGTTGCATGCATGAACCTTATTTAGAATGTCTGTGCCTCATGTTATAAAATAATATTTAAGTGTTTTGCTCTATAACTATAAAAGTGTTTGCTATGAAACTGGAACCCCTCACCCTCCTCAGGGAGAAGAATTACCAGCTATGAAATACTAGCTTACTATAAAAGGTGTGATCATCTGCTCAACAAAAGAAGACCTAAAGACACCAGATGAACTATTGTGGAACATGCATGAACTGTTGCCTGTTTTTCCCACACCCAAGAAGAAAGGTTGTGCACAAATGCTCATCCCATTGCAGTTTGAACCAGGGAAAAGGAATAAGAAGAAATTGTCACTTCTGCACTGTCAATAAGAAATTGTCCTTATGCTGCTTAGACGAAAGGGCAAGACTTCATGGCATAAGCAAGGGAACCCTGGCTGTTTAGCTTGGGTTAGCCCTAAAGGACATATAAAGCTTGGACATTACAGCAGTTTCTATTCTTTTTTGGAACCTAGGACTGTACCTCATTTGTGTGTGTGTCTGTATGTTTACCTGCTTTAACCTGGCAAATACTCTCTCATTTCTGTTTCCAAGTTAATAATTTTTTTATTTATTATAGGGCTGGCCACAATTCTTGTTTTAGTGAAAAATCCAGAGTGTACTTGACCTGGGATAAATGATTGCTCCTTTAGGACTTAGACTAGCCTAAATATTATTGTGATTTTTGCTGTAAGGGAGCGTCTATCACAAAGGGTGGCAAGATAGATGGAAGTGCCCAAGGGAACTGTCTATGACTCCATGTTAAGGCTGTTGCAGTGCTTGAGGAGTTCACACTTAATACTTAGTTGGTGAAATCTAAGTACAGCCTGCATGCACCAACCAGTTTGGGGTTGCCTTTTAGTTGCCATTCCTGGTCACAAGCCACACCAGACACACCCACACTGTATTTCTGTGCAGCACTATTTACTTGATGAAGCCAAGGAAGGTATTTCTTACCATGCCTGCCCTACTATACGCTCCTGCCAAGAAGGATGGCCTAGTGATTGAGGCATTAGCCTAGAACTTGGGTCAATTCCCTGCCCCAACACAGACTTCCTGTGTGACCTCAGGTGAGTCATTCAGTGTTTGCTCTGCTATGAACTAGGAGGGTCGTTCCCTGGCTCATGCACACATATTCATAGCAAGCTGATGAGAACTAGCAAGGTATAAGTATCAGTGTAGCTGCGGTGGTTGAGCCATGCTAAGTACATAGCTTTCAGTTCAGATGGGTTTTTGCTCAGTCATGCTTCTGCCTGTGCTACTGTGCCTATGCTACTATTTATATTTGCCCCAACTCTCAGGAGTCTGTGCATATGAGCAAGGAAATGACAACCCTGACTGACAGTGTAGACATAGCTTTAGTCTCTCTGTGCCTCACCTGTAAAATGGACATATCAGCACTTCATGACCTCACAGGAGTGTTGTAAGGAAAACTACATTAAAAACATGAGGTACTCAGACACTATGGTGATGGGGTGGGTGTATAATATAATAGATACTCAGAGGCCACAGTGATGCTTAGTTAGACAAACCTGGGAGTACCCAATGCCAAACTTATTCATAGAACACAGACCACTGTTTTTTTTCCTCAAAATAGAGCCAAACCAGTCTGACCCATAAGATTTCTATTATGGCTCCAACATTAATCTGGGACCACCCCTCCTTTCCCCAGAGCCCACTGCATCTCTCCTCCTTCACCCCCCTCCCCCCATGCTCCTCAGCCTCTCTAACAACCATACTGTAGAAGTGAGTGCTCGTGTGCTTTGCTAAATCTGGTTCAAGGATGTCTGTGCTACATTAAGCCTGCTTGAGCCATGGGTGACTCAGTCCCATCTCTTCATCCCAGGCACCCCTAGTATTTGGCCAGCAAGGCTGAATCCCCTGGCTCCTAGTCAAACATTTCATGAGCAAAATCTGCAACAGGATCTGAAATCAGCAACAGAGCCTTTTCTAGTCTGAGCCTGACCCACTTGTTCTCCGAGCCTTTGATGTCCCAGCAAATCATTCTTCATACAAATTCTGTTGAGCCTTGCAGATTCATGTACTGAATTCTTTGTTCATACAGAGCAAGCCATGAGGTCAAAACAGAAAGGTGTTTATTTGTTCTTTACATTGTGAAGGGCAATTGAAATAATATAATATCTATATTGGGGGGTATCTTTTTAAAGAATTGCATATGCAGAAGTAAATGATGGCTCTAATCTAAGCACTGCTGCAGCTGCACAGTTATTTAAGAGCCTTACTGAGCATACTGAATCCCTGTGGCAGGTTTATTCACTCATAAGGAATTCCTTTCATTATTTAGTACAAATAAAGATACACCTTCGTGAAAGGTTTTTGCCTCTCAGGCCCCTCACATTCATATTTGATACATGAACAGTGCTAGAGCCTCATATGGTTCTACTCCAGTTCAAGGGAGAGTTGTCTTGTGAGCGAGCTAATTTTTCATCAGAACACTGATTTACACACTGGATTGGACCGATGGGCCATCATATCCTGCATCCTACTCCAGACTGCATCGGTCCCTGTTATTTCAGAGACAAGTGAATAGAACGCACAGCATGCATAACTAGTTTTGCAAAACCGTGCATTGGAATGAGGGAAGTATAATTCCTTCCTGACCCCCGCACTGATCAGATAACTACTTGAAACATGAGATCTGATTACTCCTGTTGCGGGTTGCATTATGACTTAAAGTCACTGTCTACACTGTGGGGGAGGGGGAGATGAATGTGGGCTGTAAGCAGCAGGAGCACTAGAGGGATTCTGGCTTAATGAGCTACAATTCCATCCGAGGCCCTAAGGGAGTGCTTGGCAGACTGGCAGCACTGAAGCATACACTCCCAGTCCACCAACTCAGCTCCCCTAGCTGGGGAAGAGACAGCTGGTGCAGAACCTCTGCTCCCTTTGGGAGGGGCTACCCTAGCAACAGCACTACTCTATTGGGGCTGGGCTCTGGGCAAGGACAAAAAGGCTACTTGTATCCTCTCTCCCTCAGTCCATGGACAAGGTTGACCCAATCCATCTATAACTGTTATTATTCTGATAAAGCTATAAATTCTTGCACAATCCAGCTACAGCCAATGATTCTCTGGCTCAGGGAATTCCAGGGGCCAAACACACCCTATACAATGAGACACTTCCTTTCATTTCTCTGCCACCTATGTCTTTGCTTGGCACCTTGGTCCCATATTATGAATCTTGCAAAAAAGAGGTACAGATCAAGAACTGTCAGACTCTTCACAAACTTAACATTACAATCAAGTCTCCAATTCATGTCCCTTCAAAGCGAAATAAACCTAAGTTGTGTGTGGGGAGGGAGGGATTTCTTTTGGTGTGGGAGGGGAATCTCTCTCCCTAGCTAAACCCTACCGGGCAGATATATTTCTTCCACATGTTAACTATAGCAGAAGTACAAGCTTCCATGTGTTTCAGCAGCTAGGTCCAAGCCAGCATCTGCAAGTGCAGAATCGAGAATGGAACACTATTTTAAAAAACAAATAGTTCAATCAATGTTTTTTGAGCCTGAAAAAGCTAGAACACGGGGTGGAGAATGTGGGGCCTTAGCCCCAGTGGGCGGGCTGCAGGAGCTGTTTGTTTATCCCATCACTGGTTCTCTCTCCTCCCTGGTTTGTAACCAACAACACTAACTCCCCTCTAATGCCATTAATGCTATTACACTGGAAAGCCCAAACCTGGCAAGAGAAAAGGCTGCATGTGGCAGCTGATCCTGGACAGCAACTAAGCTATGGCTTTAAGCACGAGATGTAATGTTAAATTCATTCTCTTCCACAGCCTGCCAGAATCCTCCTACCACCCCAGTGTCTCCTCTCCTAGCACTCTCCTCTGTTCCTGTTGAAATGTTAATTGTTAATTTATTCGGCTTTTCCAGTTGCTTTGCTAACCCAGAGCTTGTGCTGCCTGATGTGTAAGCAGCATGTCCCGGGGATACGGTTAAACCTGCCTTTGATCAGTGTTTAATCCTTCAAGGTGCTCAGGGGGCTGTAGTTTAGTTTCTGTGTGAAAGCAATTAAAAGAATGGAAAAGAGGCAACTTCAGGAGTTGGACTCTCACACCCTCCCCTTCCTCCCTACTCTTCTGCGGAAGGGGATGAGAGATGTTTATCGCACTAGGTGGTTGTCGCATGGGGGAAAAGAATAGTTTGGCAGGCTGGCATTGATAAGTGTAGGGATTCTAAACACAGGCCATCAGGAATCCAAGCCGCCTGTCTCCAAAGCAGCCTGAAGAACTGTTTTTTCTTCAGCTAAATATAAACTCCTCGAGGGGCTGTGATGCTTATTCACACACCCCCTAAATACACACATGCACATGCATATGCACCCAAGTCTCCTTCACTGAGGACAAGCAGAGGTAGCACAGTCTTAACAGATGGTAGCCAAGATCTCCAAGGAAAATCTTTAAAAAGATAAAGTAACCTGCAGTTCCCACTCACAGCTAAATATGTACCAACTTGGCAAAGCACTGACTGAGGGCACAGCCATCTCGGAGTTTGGGAAAGGTGCAAACACTAAGGCTGGGAAGGAATTTGGGGTGCTAAAAGACAGGCAGAAGGAGGAGTAACAGGATGAAGAAAGGCAATTTAGGCTGAACATTAGGGGAAACACATCTCACTAGCAGTATTTAAGTTGTATAATGGTCTCTCTACTAAAGTGGTGGAAGTACCACTCACTTGAGGCACTGAAAACTAAATTGAACACAGCCCTGGTAAATATACTGTCCGTGCACAGGACTTCCTTCACCCAAAGGTGATACAATACCAATTCACATACAACATAGTACTGTTAAAGCAAAGGACTGTAATGGTAACATTTCAGCTAGTCTGACCCCCTGTCCAAATAATTTTGGCTTCAGATTGCTATTGTTTGAACTTCTTGGCTCTTGGCGTTTGAAACCTTACATTGCAGTGTTTCAAAGGGGAGGAAAGTCCTCTTCTGTGCCATGAGCTAGGGGAGATAACCACAGCCCCATCTAGTTGTCCATCTAAGGTATCTACCGAATGACATTCAATGTAATAGCCAGGTAGTGTCTTGCAAGAATTCTGAGGTAGTCTACATATTCCCAGTCCCTTATTCATTTCCCCAGTTTCAGGCTGATAGTTGTTACTCATTCCTCACTTCAGTTTATAACTCTGAAACATTTACCATACTAATGGGAGAAAGATTTATCCATTCCTATATTACACAAGCAGGGGACAAATGTGGTCCACTGGACTGAGCACACCACTGGAAGCCAGGACTCCTTGGATTACATTTATACGTCTGCCAGAAAATCACTTTGTGACCACAGGCAAGACATTTTAATCCATGCTTCAGTTTCCCCATCTATTAAATGGGAACAATGATACTGCCCCACCTTTGTGAAATGTTTTCAGATGTAGTGATGTAAAAAGTTAAGCCCATTCAAAGTATAATTTCTATTATTTGAACATATTTGTAATACAAATATACTGTTCTGAGTCCCCATATGTGCATATACCTGCTCTGTAATTTGGAAGATCAACTGGAATTTGAACCTGTAATGATCACATAATAGCAGTTTTAGGTCTCTCCAACCAACACATCTCTGAAATACTTAGACAACTGTGGGCACAAAATGACACTCTGGTCCTTGATCTGATGCATGATTTCTCTGACATGTGGTGTTGTGTGACAGCACCATATCCCTGGTCCCTCACTGCCACACACCTACTGTAAGCAGAATGTGTAATAGGGACCAGAAAATGTCTGAGTAGCAAAATAACTTATTCAAATGCCATTTTGGAGAAACAGTTTTCTGATGTGGGAAATAGATGAAAAATGTGTTGTGTCCTTTAAAAGACATTTTGGACACTAAAACGTCTACCTTTTCTCACACTTAAACAATATGGGAAATACTGAAAATAAAATGGCTTCTAGTCTAGGGGCAATTCCTGGTGTTGGTTTGATTTCTAACAGTTTATGGTGTGGATCCAGCATACCGGCTCCCCTCTGCTATCCCCACCTCCACTTGTGCTCTGCTCCTGAGCTCAGAAATGCCCTACAGCAAGATCAGAACCCTCGGATTTCCTTTGCTGCTCCCCAGCCCTGCAGCATTACAGAAACTGCCAGGCTTTCTCCTCTCTTCTTGGGAGCTGGAGCGTTCAAGAAAGACACACACGCTCCACAACACACCTCTCCACAAACAGAGAACTAGCGCCGGGTTAGAAAATTCACATCCACCCAAAACACCTTCACAGAGAAGCAATTTCAAAGTGGTTGGAGGAAAGAGTTGATTCAGGTACAAATCACAAGCCCCACCTGACTTCTATAACTATGGCTGAGCTGGAGAATTCCTCTGCCTAATTCTCCCTTCTCAGGGGCTCCTCGCCCCGCCCCCCCCACCAGTATGGAAAATCTTGTGTGTAAAAAGACAACAGCGACATGACTTATTAAGAGAGTTGTGCTTTGGGGGCATGAGGTCGGGCATGGGGGTGGGAGGAAGTGAAGCAAATAACTGTGTATTAATCCTTTACATGTGAGAGTTCTAGCAATAACATTAAGGAGATGGCAACTGTGACGTCTAATCCCAAAGTCCAAGTGCTGCGTATTATCTTCCAGAACATGTAACCACACTTCACACCTCCCTAAAAGCTTTCCAGCATTAGTACACATTTTATCAGCTACCTGGAGGACTGGAGGAAAACTCATTCATTAATTTGCAACCTTACCCGAACCCTCCTCTGTGCCTTGAGTGAAGAGGTGACTAGGACACAATCTTCAGAGCAACTGTACCTGCTAAATTATGCCACCTTGCATTTTTATAGTGCCCATTATCCCCAAACATCCCAACACACATCACTAAATATGAGTAGAAATTTCAAAAGCATTCACTGGTGCCCTAGATCTACTCCCACTTCACACAACTAAAATGCAGTCATCTCTAGGATGGATCGTGGTAACTGGATAACAGTGCACAGCAACATTATGCAGATATATAGGCAAGGAAATTAAGCAAAATTCTGTGTTTAAAAAAAAAACCTGCTGGGGGAATTTAAGGAGGCAGGATGAAATTAACTAAATTGGGATTCAGCCAGAAACCATGGTTAACATCCCAAAACTTAGGGATAGTGCCAAGGGAACTTTAATGCCAATGAGTGGCTAGGATCTCAGCTGTATGTCTAATTAGAAAGATAATATATCCAGTGGCAAAGTACACCCTGGTGATAAGAACACTTAGCCCAGTACTAGGATTTAGGAATTGATACAGCAGATCAGACTACAGTATTCATGTAGTCCAGAGTACTGCCTCTGAGAGTGGTCAGTGCTAGATGCTTCAGAAGAAAGCATAAGAATATTCTGGTAGGCAGATGTGGTGAATCTACCACATAGATGTCATCCTGATCTCCAACAGCAAGCCCTGGTCTACACTAGGGAGTTATTTCAAAATAAACTCCCTTAATTTCAAAATAACAAGCAGAGCATATGTAACCCACACACCTAGTGTGGGTACTGAGCAATGCAAGTGGTACCTAGACCACAGCAACGGTTAAGATCAAGAGACCTCTACAACATAGGCTGGGAGCCAGCTGGCTTTTAGCTCAGAGGGTAGAGGCTCCTATAGTCAGCTTCCCAGGTTCAAATCCGCCTTGGTGGTGGTAACAATTGGGGGCTCGTCCAGGATCTCAACTGGGTCTCAGAAGCTCGGGACACACTACCAAGCCCGCTATTTTGAAATAATGGTAGTGTGGATGCTCCACTGCTGCTATTTCAAAAATAACTACTTCCCAGAGTCATTCAAAGTAATTACTCCCCAATGCTTCCTGGGACTCTAAGTCGAGGTAGTGTGTCCACATTAAGGGAGCCTGCCTCGAACTAATTTCAAGGCTTCTCTGTACTGTGGACACACTATTTCGAAATAGTTATTTCGGGAGTTATTATTTCAAAATTATTTATTCTGAAATAATTTCCTAGTGTAGACATGGCCCAAAGACTAGCTTACCTCCTGAAGCACGGGCACTCCGACTAATCACCAACACCTCTCTATGACAGCACACCCAATATTCTTCCTAGAGATATTGTTATGATATGAATGTAGCACAACTAAGATACGTTTTATGAAAGAGAGGTCATGTGGAGTATCATTGGAAAGATTATGATGTACTATGATTACTCTATTTGTATGCATGTATAATTTTTTGTATCTGAAGTTGGGAATATTGTCTGTATACCTATTGCAACTGTGTTTACACCTGGGGAACACTCACCAGACAGAACGCAATCAACCTGGATGGGCCATTAAGCTGAATAATAGGATTTTGAAGATGCTAATCTACCACCTTCCTCAGAAGCTTTCTGGGATGCTGCTAACAACCTTGACTCAGGCAGCCAGGATACGAAAAGGCAGCAAGTCCACATCCCCTTGCCAATGATGAGGGGCCATTGCAAACTGCAGTTTACCCCTGTGTCAGGGGCTAGATGAAGATTGGCAGTGGGTCACTGAGGCAAGATGGGTATAGGGAAATTGGGGACTCCCTGGGAGGGGAGGACCCCAGAATGTAGAGACACTGGAATGGGCACTGCTGGAGGGCAGTATCCTGAAAGGGACGCTGTGGTCCAAGAGAGTGACATGGCTCCAGATCTAGAACACAGAGATGCCAGCTAGAGGGAGGTGCCCTGTTGATGAGCTAATTACCAGTGCTACCAGCAGGAGGCGCTGTGGTGGTGAGTGTCCACCCTGTGACACACCCCAAAGGGTGAACGCATTTCAGTGCTAGGCAACTCCCTGAGTCTTCCCCATGCAGAACATTCCTGCAACTGGATGTGTCCCTGTCTGTGTGTGTGCACCAGAGGAGACCTGAGGGCACGACAGGGCAAGGGAACCCAGGTGGTAGAACAGGTGGGCTCACTGGTACTCCAGTACATCAGGTAGCATCCCAGAATAGGGGTAACCTGCTACACACTTTCTGTAGTACAGCACCCCTTAGCAGCACAGCAGCACAGTAGGTCATTCCTGAAGCCCTGATCACAGCTTTGTAGGAAACAGTTTTCCTCTTGACAAAACTGCCAAGATAACAAAATGTTTCCTATCCCAAAATTGGTACAAAAAGCCAAAATCAGGACAATTTTCATTAACCAAAATCTGAAAGAAAAAAATTGGTTGAGCTCAATTGAAATGTTTATGTCTATAATGTCAAATAATGTAATTTTTATTTCAATCACTTTCTAGTTATTCCCCATTAAAAAATATAACTAGTTAAAATCAAAACATTGTTTTGAATGGAAACATAGGGGGGATTCATTTTGAAAATCATGAAACAAAATATTAAGACAATTTGGTAATGTTTTCAAAAGAATTTCAAGTCAAATACCAGTCACACTGGTTCTTGCAAACATGTTTGCGGTCTTATAAATTGGCAATTTTTGATGCAAAAATGGTTCATCAAAAAATTACTAGCCAGCTTCAGTCCAGACTCAGAGGGGAAAGGACAATACTAACCTGTGTGAAATAAAAATTCATTTTTATATCTCTGTTATAGGACTGACTCACCCTAATTAATTTTGATGTCTGGTGATTCTAGATTCCCTTTTGTCTGTGACCTCATTCAGAATTGTAGCACCTGTTCATCTCTCCAAGGAACTGTATCTTTCTCTCTCTCTCTCTCAATCTCTCTCTCTTTCTCTCACTGTGTCTGGTTCCAAATACTTTTGCATATTAAGGATTTATTTTTTGTGTAGCATTAAAATGTACTAAATAAATTATTTTCCAAGTCACAGCTTCCCTTGCATCCTGTCCTGGACAGGCTGACACACCGGATGGGCCAGGAAAAGAAATTAGATCATACGCAATCTGTTACTCATTTTAGTCTCCCTTTTTTATTAAAGGCACAGCTAAGACAAAAACAAATGGCAGGGAATGGATCCTTAGCAGTGTAAATTGGCATAGATCCATTGCATGAAGTAACTGGAATGAACCAATTTACAGTTGCTGAGGATCTGGCCTACATAAAAATAAAATGTTGGGGGGAAGCCATCCCTTCCCTGCACTCATGCCAGAAGAGAAACAAGGGAGACACAAGTTTATATTTTCCCCCACTTAGACCCAGGGCCGGCTGGAGCCATTCCTGTGCCCCGGGCAGCGGGCGCGTGACGCATGCGTGGCTCCGCCCCCGGGCACATGGCACATGCGTGGCCCCGCCCCCCGGCACGCGGCGCCCCTTACAGCTGCCATCAGGCACCCCCCTTAGGTTGGCACGCTGGGCAGCTGCCCGGCTAGCCCCCCACCTTAATCCGGCCCTGCTCAGACCCTGCAGCCCCCACTGTAGATTACTGCTTCCCATCTTGCACTATGGGAGCTGAGCTGGACAGAGGCAAAATAACTCAGGCACAGATCTACCCTGGCCATAACCTGTCGTGCCCCAATCTACCCCCATCCTCATCAAACTCACCACACCTTGAATATCCCCTGCACTGGTGGCACAACGCTGGGAAAATGGCATTGCACCAAATGTGTGGGTTTCCTGAATCAGGGACAGTGGGGAGAAAGGAGGTTGCGTCTCCCTTGCAATCTCTTTGGATAATTAAAAAGCTAAAGTGGTGTTTAAATTTTGAATGGCCTTGTCCCCATTTCTGTTCTTTTATTTACTGCTTGCCCTTCGCGAGGCTTGAAAGAGCAAAGTGAGACTGGTGGGGTCTATCTTACCGTGCCACATCCTGCTTTCAATGACACTTGTGTAAATAGGAATCATTAAAAAAGGGATAGAGAATAAGACAGAGAATATCATGTTCCCTCTATATAAATCCGTGGTTCGCCCACATCTTGAATACAGCATACAGATGTGGTCGCCTCATCTCAAAAAAGATATCTTGGCATTGGAAAAAGTTCAGAAAAGGGCAGCAAAAATGATTAGGGGTTTGGAACAGGTGCCATATGAAGAGAGATTAAAAAGACTGGGGCTTTTCAGCTTAGAAAAGAGGAGACTTAGCGGGGGATATGATAGAGGTCTATAAAATCATGACTGGTGTGGAGAAAGTGAATAAGGAAATGTTATTTACTTGTTCCCCTAACATGAGAACTAGAGGTCACCAAATGAAATTAATAGGTAGCGGGTTTAAAACAAACAAAAGGAAGTTTTTCTTCATGCTGTGCACAGTCAACCTGTGGAAATCCTTGCCAGATTATGCTGTGAAGACCAGGACTTTAAAAGGGTGCAAAAAAAGAACTAGATGATAAATTCATGGGGGTTAGTTCCATCAATACTTATTAGCCAGAATGGGTAGGAATGGTGTCTCTAGCCTCTGTTTGTCAGAGGCTGGAAATGGATGACAGGAGAGGGATCACTTGATGATTACCCGTTTCACTCCCTCTGGGGCATCTGGCATTGGCCACTGTTAGAAGACAGGATACTGAGCTAAATGGACTTTTGGTCTGACCCATTATGACCGTTCTCATGTTCTTATGTACAGAGGACCCCTGAAGTTAGTACAGTGCCCCAACTTTATGCCAGTATAACTGGGATCAAAATCTGGCAGTCTTTGTCGAGATGGTTTCCTTTTCTGCTACTCATGGACCATCATGATGGTGTTGTCTAGTAGGTTTACAGAACTAGAAGAAATGAAAACATGTCTTCATATTGGGAGAAAGATCCTGAGCTTAATTGTGAGCCCGTATTTGGTTTCAACTCCCATTAAAGGAGTCAATCCTCAAATCCTAATGCAGCCAAAAGTGCCAATAGGCCCAACTATGAGAAATGCAAAGCCAACAGGAACAGTAGATACTCTGCCTAAGTGGAAACTTTGGCTGAGCAAAGAGTGAGAGCCAGAGGATGCCATGCCCCTGGATAGTGCAGGAGGGCATGAGTAGAGCCCTGCAAAGCCACATATATCCACTTTATATCCACGGGTACCCACATCTGTGGGTGTAGATGCAGATATACACAGCTCATTTTTGTGGATACAGATGTGAATACAATTTTTTTATCTGTGTAAGGCCTTAGGCATGAGAGTGCATAAGTCACATTTCCCCAGCCCCTTCTTTGAGTGTCCCATGCAAGAGCCAATCACAAAGGGAATCTCTCTTCACTGAGTGCATGTTCTGCTGCTAGGAATAGGCTCTGTAAAGGATGAGGAATTTTCTCTTATACAGGTTGGACCTTGCTGGTCTGGCACCTTGGGACCTGACTGGTCCCAAACAAGAGGATTTGCCAGACCAAGGGAGGTCCCTCCCCTCCTAGCCTGTGCTGCCACTGGGTTAGGGCTCCAGCCTGCCCTATCCTCCTGGGGCTCCCTAGATGCTGCTGGGCCCGCTGCTGCCGGGGCCAGAGCATCCCAGCCACCTGGCTCTGTGACCAGGGCCAGAGCTCCGCAACTGGGGCCAGCATGTTGCAGACACCTGGTTCCGTGGCTGGGGCCAGAGCTCTGCAGCTGAGGCAGAGCTCCGCAGCTGCCTGTCTCCATGGCTGGGGCTGGAGCTCTGTGGCCAGGGCCAGAGCTTCCTGGCTGCTGCTGGGGCTGGAGCTCCCTGGCTGCTGGAACCAGAATGGAACTGGAGCTCCACAGCTGGGGCCAGAGCTCACTGGCCGCCACTGGGGCTGGAGCCAGAACTCCCCACCATTCTGCCTGCTCCACACACCCCTACCCTGACACTGAGCTCCCTGCTGAGTTGCCAGTGCCTCCTACAGCACTCCTGCCCCACCCCCAGACCTCCCTGCTCCTGGGTTCTGTGGTCCAGGAACATCCATGGTCCTTGCCGGACCAGGGAGTCCCGGTTAAAGGAGGTACAACCTATAGTGGAGTAGTGTTTCCCAGATCCCTACAAAGGCCCAGCATTGAACAGGGCTCATAAGTGGTACAGTACAGCCTTGAATGCAGCTTTCAGGATATGGCCCATTAGAGTTGGTAGTTTCCTTTAATGTTAGAAAGTCTGTACATAATTGACACCCATTTCACAACCATGCAGGAAAACAACATGCTGGACGAACTTCACTGTGTCATAGAATAGGGGATGGTAATTAGACATATCAGGCTCCCAGACAATGTGTGAGGGGGCTGGCTCCACATCAGTGGAAGGGGTGGGGCCTCAGTTGAAAGAAGTGTGACCAGGGCAGCCAGCCCTGCTGGGCCCCCTCTGCCCTCAGAGCCATGCAAAGCGTACAGAGCAGCACTCCAGCAGTGATTTAAGGGCCCCATGCTCTTGCCACCACTGCTTCCACAGGAGCCCTGGGCCCCTTTGAATCACTGGGCACCGGGGCAATTGTTCCTGTCAGTGAGCCTGTCCCCCTGAAAACCTTAGCCAGGCTCAGGCACCCCTCTCTCCAGGGGACACTGGGTTGCAATCGGCAGCTGCTGAGGATTTGGGCTGTGATGGGGAAATTTAATAAGCAGCCATTCTGGGCAAAAGATTAGGATGTTTCCCTAGCACTGATTAGCAATAAACACCAGGCTATTAAACTCAATCTACCCTCTATCTTAATGTTTCCATGTATCCGTCGCACTTGTTGCTGCCACTGGCTCTCATTGCCAGGCAAGATCTGCTTCTCTAGGATAGGGAATTCTTGCAGAATAATGTTCTCATTGCTAAGTTTAAAGGAAGCTATTCTGCCTTTTCTCAAGCCTTTCCCCTCCTCTTGAAAGCAGTTCTGCTGCAGATTGTCTGGGATAATACAGTTGAAATTTTTTGACTAAAAGATTTTTCATAGAATGGCCTTTTAGAAAAAAAATTAGGAGACATCATAGTAAACTTTTGTCTTTTTTAGTACTGCCCCCCCCCTTTTTTTAATTTGTTTTCAATTGATTTTTCAAAAATGTTATCAAAGTGATCCCAGAAATGGAATGCTTACTGAGTACCATTTATAGAACACACACAACATGGATTCATTTCTAGCTCTGCAAAACAGAAACAACTTTAAAATTCCTAAATTAAAAATAAAGTTTTTACTAGTTCTATAGAAATGCACAAGTTAGGCCCTTTCCTTACTGCTCTCTCATTCTCCTCCCCTGCACTTGTATGGTGTGAAGTGATACTAGCCTTATCTTACAACATGGCCATTCTATATTTTCAATAGACCTCTAAAAACATCTGCCAGTATTCATGGGTTTTGCCATTCCATGCCCACATACATGCACAGAGTGTGTAACTGCACATCAAATGACCTGCATACACAGTTATCTGATTTACATGCAGAAATGGATGGACCCACAACTACTGCAGATTGGCCTTATGTCTACACAGCTGGCAGACTGCTGAAGAAGGATGTATCCAGTGCAAATGGCAGGCCCATCAACAGCAATTCTGGCTCCCCTGGACAGAAATCAATGGGCCCCCTACCCCTCTTCCTTGGATAGGACCACAAACTGTCCCTCTGCCTGCAGAAGCTCCAAGCACCACCACCTCTGCCAGAGGAGTGCTTGGGGAGGGGCAACCAATCCCCCAATTGCATGGATGAGCCCCAGGGCTGCCACACTAAAGCTCCCTTCTCTTTCCTGGACTCAACCAGCTTGCTTTGAGAAAAGCTGGAGCAGCATCTCTTGATTCAAAGATGCTTTCAATATGCCCCATGCAGGTTCCGGGGCCCAGTAATCTAGCCACCAGAGCTTTTTGGCAGAGCTACTGCAGCAGTGGCCAGGGCCCAGGTTCCTTTTCAATTCCTGGGAAATTGTCCCCTTTGCTGCCCACCCCCATCCGTGGGTCTGGCAAAAGATACTGACTAAGGATGTTAAATTTAGATTAATCAACTAATAGAATAGTCATTGTTGACTATTCGATTAGTCAATAAGGGCACCTCTGCTTTTGAAATGACGCAAAAGCCCTGCCAGCTCTTGTTACATTTCAAAGGCAGAAGTGCCACAGGGAGCACGGGGCCAGTGGGGGACTCAAACAGTCCCCCGCTGGTCCCGCATTCCCTGCTTTTGAAATGTACAAGAGCCCCAGGGGAGTGCTTGAGTCCCCTGCTGGCTACATGCTCCTGCAGCACTTCTGCTTTTGAAATGTAGCAAGAGCCCTGCTCTTGTACATTTCAAAGGCGGAAGTGCCACCAGCTCCCTGCTGCACCCCTACCCCCCAGGCTACGACTACACTACAGGGTTTTTGCGCAAAAACTCATGGAGTGTCCACACCTCAAGTGTGTTTTTGCGCAAGAAAATGTACAGTGAATCGACAGAACAGAGGGCTTTTTGCGGTGTAGGTATTCCTCTTTTTAGGAGGAATAACTCCTTTTTGCGCAAGAGCTCTTGTGCAAAAAGGTGTGTGTGTGGATGGGAAACGGGGGGGGGGGGCGGGGTTTGCGCAAAAACAGCCTATCGGAAGAAGTACAGGTACCCTGGTGGCCATTCTGTTAATGGCAATCAGAGCTTTATTGGGAGAGAGCGTCCATGCAGTCTGAATGCTCTCTTGTGCAAAAGCACATCGCTTTTTCGATGCGCTTTGCAGTGTGGATGCGCTCTTGTGCAAGAAGTTTTTGCGTAAGAAGCCTGCAGTCTCGACATAGCCCCACAGAGACTGTGCTGTAAGGAACCAGACGGCTCCCCCCAGCACCAGCTCCTGCTCCCCTCCTTGTTGCCTCTCTCTGATAGAGGCAGTGGGGCGGGGGGAAGTGACTAGTTGAGTCAACTATCCAATAAGAATATCCGATAAGCATATGCGACTAGTCAGCCAGTCACTTACATCCCTAGTACTGACCAGATATAACCAACCACAGCTGCCACATGCAAATAGCATAGTCAACATTAGTGGTGTCACTTGAGTCTCTGCAATCCCCAAATCTAGATGAGCTGCAGGAGATAAAATCCAATCTCTGAGAAATATCCCCAGACGACTGTTTAATGAAAAAAGCAATAGCCTCAGCCCGGTGATACGTCCACCCTGGGGAAAACAGATATGGTGAAATGAATGACAAATGAAGGAAGTAAATAAAACTGTTCTCAGGAATTAAGGACAGAATTAAGATCCTTTTCTAAGTGTATCATCATTCCACACAATTAGCACAAAAGCCATTTCAAGCTGACAGCACCGGCCTCCCTCCCATATGAATGCCCTCTGGGAGAACAATGACCAAAAGGGTTGTCAGGCTTAGTGGGCCAACGATTGGTTAGTCAGGCACCCTCACCACCTCAGCTTCCTCAAGCCCCCATGCAAAAGTGCCAATAGGATGAACAAAAAAGTCAAGTGAGATGCTACCTGGGCCTGCCTGATGGGATTGCAGTTTGCAGACAACCCCTGTTTATTTTGAACGATGAACTATCAGGATCGACCAGAATGCACCATGCTTGTTTCCCCAAGACCTTGACTTGCTGGTGGAAGGGGAATGTGAGTAGCAACTCCCAGCTCAACATAGATTCAACAGGCCTTGGATAAGCTCATGGTATTAATAAATATCTGCTTTTAAAATACCAAATCATTGCAATAGCCATACAATGCAGAGGATTGAATTCTTTAACGATAAGCAAATTTAAGCAACAGTCAAGGACTAAATTCAGAATGAAATGTTTGTATGTAATAGAGACAGATAATATCACACATATTTTGCATTTATATAGTGCCTTTCATCCAAGAATCTCAAAATGCTTTACAAGTCTAGGTCAATATCATTATTTCCATGTTACATACAAAGAAACTAAAACATAGAGAGCTAGGGTGACTTTTTAAGGTCACACACTGCTACTGAATGGTAGAGGCAGAAAAAGATTCCCAGTCATCTAGTCTGACCACTAAATAGTGCTGCTCTCACAGACATGTAACTACTCATCACTGCTGATACTGAAGAATTGCTTTGTGAAGCATTGCTGGGAATGGTGTACCAAGAAGTCAAAATGCAAAAGGGCGAGTCATACCAAGATTGTCTATGACCTATAAGCAGACATTAAAAATGTACAGCACTTTCATTACATATTTGTAGAGCTCTGAGTGAACACAAAATTTGTATCTGCAAAAATGAACCATGGACATCCACATACATAGATGCAGCTATAAAGCGGATATTCACAGATTTGCAGGGCTCTACACATTTGGATTTACTGCCTGCTGTGGCCCAAATTTTTAAACATGTGACTTAGATATGTACATCCCAAACATGTATACACAAATTAGGATAGCTCACACACATGCAACCCCATTATATGTGCATTAGGGTTTATATGGCAACACAATACACATGCAAAAGTGCACACACGCACCCCTAGGGATGTACATATTGGGTTTAAGAATCCTGTCTACATTGTAACACCTGCTGTGTTGGGGGACTCCATTACAACACTGTAGTTCATGACATGGTACAGAGTCTAGCAGTGTACATGGAATTAAGCAGTATATGATACAACAACTATGCTCCCAAATCAGGAATTCTTTATGTACAATTGCTGTGAAAGTCTGTAATGGAAAATCCTCATAATGAAATTAATAATAATCAAGCCACCTCTTAACCAATAAATTGAGCTCCTTGAGTCTGTCTCCATCAGGCTTGTTTTCTAATCCTTTAATCGTTCTTGTGGCTCTTCTCTGAACCCTCCCCAGTTTTTCAACATCCTTCTTGAATTGTGGGGACTGGAACTGAACACAGTATTTCAGCAGCAAGTGCACTGGTGCCAAATACAAAGGTAAAAATAGCCTCTCTAGTGCTACTCAAGATTCCACTGTTTATGCATCCCACATATCACACAGGGAGCTCATATTCAGCTGATTACCTACCATGACCATAATCTTTTTCAGCTTGACTGCTTCCCAGAATAGTATCCCCCATTTTGTACATATGGCCTACATTCTTTGGTTTTAGACAGGTACTTTTACATTTAGCAGTATAACAACTCTTACTGTCTGCTAGTGTCCAGTTTAACACAGTCCAGATGACTCTGAATCAGTGACTTGTTCTCTTCAATATTTACCACTCCCCAGTTTTTGTGTCACCTGCAAAAATTATCAGTGATGATTTTATATTTTCTTCCAGGTCATTAATAAAATGTTAAATCAGTTGATAATTACCTTTTGAGACCAACCACTTAGCCAGTTTTCATTCACTGATTGTGTGCCAGGTTAATTTTATACAGTTCTAATTCTTTCATCAAAATGTCATGAGGTACCAAGTTAACCACCCTACAAAACTCTAAGCATCAAGTACCTTTACCAACCAACCTTGTAATCTCATCAAAAAAAGATATCAGGTTAGTTTGACAGGATATACTGATATAGAGACATATAAACCTATAGGCTGCGTCTAGACTGGCATGATTTCACACAAATACTTTTAACGGAAAAGTTTTTCCGTTAAAAGTATTTGCGCAAGAGAGCATCTATACTGGCATGTGCCTTTGCGCAAAAGATTTGCTTTTGCGCAAAAGCATCCGTGCCCAGTATAGACACTCTCTTGCACAAGAAAGCTCCGATGGCCATTTTAGCCATTGGGCTTTCTTGCGCAAGAAATTAACGTTCCTGTCTACACTGGCCCTCTTGCGCAAGTATTCTTGCGCAAGAGGGCTTATGCCTGAGCGGGAGCATCAAAGTATTTGCGCAAGAAGCACTGATTTTGTACATTACAAAGTCAGTGTTCTTGCGCAAATTCTCGCGGCCAGTGTCAACAGGCGGCAAGTTTTTGCGCAAAAGCAGCCGCTTTTGCACAAAATCTTGCCAGTCTAGACGCACCCCTCGTCTAGTCTGAGACTGGGATCTGTAGGTCTGAGCAGACTGGGAGACTGAAGCACAGAAGAGTGAAGTGATTTGCACCAGGTCCCAGTATCAGAACTGGGTTTTAAACTCAGGGGTTGCAGCTTTCCTGTCCCATGCTCAGACTACTCTTAAGATACTCTCAGGTGAATGTCACTCTTTGCAGGGCTTCGAGCAACTGGGGCTAGCTGAGCAAGGATACAGGGAGAAAGGAGATAAGGTGGGAGGAGGAAATGGGCGGGCTGGTAAAGGAGATAGAGACTGGGTCTGGGAAGTGGACAAGACTGAGAGGGAGATTGGGACTCAGACAGCAAGCCTGGAGAGGGAGACTAAGACTGGCTGGGCAAGGAGAAAGAAAAGCCTATGAAACCCACAGACACTGTGTATGTCTCATCTCCCCAAGTTATGGTCATATGGAATATGTGACATTCCTCAGGGTACAATCTAGACTGCTGAACTTCTCGCAGATAGAAACGTCTCTCTGAACCAATACACCCCAGAGTGTGGCCAAGTAATGCTTGCAAGCAAGCATTCAGCTGCTAACTCCCACACCATTTTGGAGCCTAAGCAAAGAACTCTTTTGGCAGTATTCAATCCCAGGTGAGGCTGCGATGGACTCACTTACATGCACAACCCTGGATTTTCCAGAGGGAAGTGCGTTTTTACATAATTTATAACCAATCTGTGGAACTCACAGTTGCAGGATATCATCACCACAAATACTGTAGCTTAGAAAGAGGCAAAGAGGTGGGAATGTGCTTAGGGGCTAATGGAAGGTACCAAGAGTAAGGAGTCCTGGGGTCTATTCTCAGCTCTGTGTCCAGTGACTGACTTGAGCAAATCACTTTACCTTTCTGTGCCTCAGTTTTTTATTAGCAGCATGAGGAGTATGATGCCAATGACATAGGCAGTAAAGGTGATGTGATGATTTAGGAAGGCTTGTACAGTGCTTTGAGATACTTTAAGCAAAACTGCCAAGTGGAAAGCTATTGTCAAAAACAGAATAGCATCTGAAATGCTCCAACTAAGATAAAATTGCAAGGGTTTTCAATCCTCATTCCTCACAATATAAAAATGATCATTATTTGCAAGGTCAAGAAGAAATACTCCTTCTCTGAGGTACACCATTAACTGTATCTTCAGTTACATGCCTCCATCCGAAGCATATGGCTTTGATCAGATGGACCAACGAGCATGACAAAATCTAATCATCTAATGTCATGAATTACTTCCTTCAGGTTGAATATGTCTCTAATTTTACAATAAAGTCTAATCTAAATTAGTGCTGATATTTCATTGATTTTGCTGTAGGTTTTTCCGGAGCACAGCAATGCGTGGCAGTTTATTTCCCCATGTACCTCAGCTCACATGCAGCATTTCTTCTTTCAGTTGCTTCTCTGGTTTCATAGCAGAGGCATAAAAAGGATAAACAGTTTGCCCCTCATCTTACCCACAGAATCCATGACTCAGCTGGGATTTGAACCCTAAATCTTAATGGTTCCCAGCTCCTTGCTGTGCTAGGACTAAAACACAGGTGTTTTCCTTACTGCTAGGGGCTCATCTGTGAATTCCTGACCTGGAAGCAGCTGAGGAAATTCCTGCAAAGCCTCTTCCAATGAAACATAATCTTAACTTTTTCTTCAGTGCATGAGTGAATTGGCCAAGTAAGACTCTGGAAGACAGGGCATCCTTCTTATTCAGTGTGCTCCCATTCCCTGCCCTGAATGCATTGGGCTGAAATGTCAAAGTCACGATTAAACTTGTCTTTTGCACTGAGCCAACACATGGGAAACCCCAAGAGATTTGTGGGTGTTTTACATAAGGGTCTGTAATGGATAGGAGGAATGCTGGCCAGCACCCGCTGACTAAGGGGTTAAACTCAAGTATCTAGCAAGGTTGTTGGCAGGGAACCAGAAGAACCAATGGGGATAGAGTGCTGACATTTTAATTGTATAAGATATCTTGCCTGTTTTCTTTGTGGGAGAGAGTTAAACCAGAAGTTGAGACGTAGAATGATTTAAACCCAGGCAGGATTACCATGCCTCCAAGGAGTTTGGGGCATGGAAATGGACTGAACCCAGAAGGGATCATGCGTAAATAAAGGGGAAAAGTGGATCTAGGCGCAATCGGGGGTATTTTCTTTATTTGTGTGTTTTGGTTTGAACTGCTCTGTGTGAATCTATGCCTCCGCTCCCCCGTTCACTATCTGAGAGTTGTTGCCAGAGATTGTCTCTGTTTTAATTGTTTTTTTCTACTTGCTCTGTACCCCCTAGCAATCAAGTATGCTTTATCAAGTATATCTTTTGTTTTGTTAATAAAAATCACCTTTTTAAGGTGATGATTTGATTCTTGTGTCTTGGGAAGGAACAGGGGTCTGTGTGTGCATGTCTGCCCTGCCTAGACTGAGCGGTCAGCTACCAGAGACAGCAGGTTTTTTCTCTCCTCTTGTTTTTCAAGCTCTTTTGTGGTTAAAGAGCTTGGGATACCCCCTGGGGGGATTCAAGTGTTCCCTCCTGTTTTTTAGGTAAATCACTTGATTGTGGCAGCTATCCCCCAAAGTCAGTAAATCTGTGACTGGGGAATTTTTGTAAGCAGAGTCTTTAGAGGCAAGGTATTTTTTAGGTCTCTTGCAGGTTCCCACCTTCTGCACTCAGAGTGCCAGAGTGGGGGAGCAGCCCTGACAGGGTCACTTTCAGCAAGTTTCCTATCTAGTTATGTTTATAACTTTATAGTTATGTTTATAAAATGCCACATATTTAAGGAAGGAAACTTTGCAAAACTTTCCATGAATTTTATTGAAAAACAAGAATACTGCATTGTGACATCACCACATTCTGCACAAGCATGACAACAGCCCATCGTGGCACGGGAAGACAAGGAGGGAAGACAAGGATTTTTTCCATTATGACCGAGCCCTCTACTGGGCCACAGGGTGAGTTTCAGCAAAAAACAGCATAAGGAGATGCTGCAAAAACCCTAGAGGATCTTGACAGAATTCCTGTAACTATGATGATGTTCAGTCACATGAAGGCCTGCAATTGAAACAGCCACCCCAGAAGGTGTCCTTGCATCCTGCAGCAATGCTAAAAAGACAAACAAAGGGGTTGTTGCAGGACAATAGCCTAGCTGTGAAATGGTATAAAAGAAGAAACAGAGCTCACTGAGAAATGGCTGCATCTTTGCTCAGCTTCCCCAGGGAAATATATGACACACACATAGCCCCTAACCCCCCTTTGCATGTGAACCGAGCTCCCTATGGAAATGCATTACATATAGCCCCAACTCTCAGACACATGAAAACCAGACACTGCTTCTGAGCTGAACCAAGCTCCCCTGAGGAAATACATTACGTACACACACCATTTGAAAACACATTGTGGATCATCTCAGATAACAGTGCAACTCAGCCTTTTAACTGTAATAATTTATTATCCTCCCATTGTGCTCAGCTTATGATTCCATATAGAAAAAAAAATAAAACAAACATTAAATAGTTCTGTCTGCACTGGGCAGGAATGATAGCCACCCCATGTATCCTTTAAAAAGTTTCCTTTTAACTTTGGACAATTAAAGCTATTAACACTATTCAAAGTATACAGAATAGCTGGCTCATAGCAATAAGAATTTATGGTCTCATAAAAAGACATCAGGAAACTTCTTAAGAATGCCTACCACAAGGGAGGTCTCGAGCAATTTTTGGTGACCTCAGAGTGCAGCCACCAACTCTTGCTAGTGGCTTTCTGAATTTTTTTCCTAAAATACTTAAGTAACTTTAGGAAAAACAAATACATGGGCACAAATACATAGTCCAAGTCATTGTAACTTATTCTCGTAGATTTTTATTACAGACTAAATAATAAAAATAATGTACAGTTCTATAAACAAATAGTGTGCTTTGCATGGTTTTTTTGGTTGTTGTTAAATGTTTCTTTTGCCTTCATAATTGCTTTTGTTTAGACTTGCTAGCTAGTAAGTCTGTTTCTGTGACAAGTGATATTTGTATATTTGTTAACTCTGCTTTGCCCCCCAATCACCGTGCAGGAGGCTATGGCTACATGAAAAGCCCCTGGTGGTGGCACATTTGGGAAACATTGGTCTAGAATATCTGTGATCTCAACACTGCCAGGAAACATCCCAGAATCTAAATGCAAGGCCAAGCTAATGCTTAGCCCAAAAGATAAGCCTTGTGTTCCACCTCAAAGGGCAGCAATCTGGGGTCTGGTGGGCAAGTTCCAGAACATGGGCACCTCCAGAGAAGGCTGTGCCCCCTGTTTTCATGAGTTGGTTTTGATTAATCAGAGAGTTCAGAGAAGAGCCACATGGATGATTTAAAGGACTGGAAAACATGCCTTAGTATGTCTATACTAGAATTAGACACCTGTGGCTAACCCTAGCCAGCTGACTGAATTGCAGGGCTGGAGCTGACGGGCTGTTAAATTGCAGTGCCCCACCTCATAGCCTGAGTGTAACATTTACACCACACTTAAACAGCCCCATAAGCCCATGTTCTGTAAGCCCAGGTCAGCTGGCATTGGCCAGCCACCCACTTGTAACTCTGGTAGAGCCAGAACCACATAATGAAAGACACAAGCAGCTCAGCCTGTTAAGCTTACCAAAGGGGTGGTTAAGAAGTGACTTGATCATGAGAAACAAAAAAGGTGATAGAGGGCTCTTCAGTCGAACAGACATGTGGCTGCAAGTTAAACAGATGAATTCAGAGTGGAAATAAGGTGCAAACTGTAACCATGAGGGGAATTAACCATCCTAATAACTTACCAAGGGTTGTGTGGATTCTCAACCACTGGGAATTTTTAAATCAGGATTGAATGTTTTTTCTAAAAAACACAAGGCTTAGTGCAAACAGGAATCACATTCAGGGAAGTTCTATGAGTGGAGTTAGATAGGAAGTCAGGCTATAAGACCTTAGACTCTATGACCGTGGTGTCCATGTCCAACCAGTTCTGAAGCAGTAGAGACTAGGCTACTGCTATTGTGAACTGGACACATTATTCAAACCAACTAGCCACACTCAAAAGGCCAAATAGCCATATGTGGCTAGTATGCTGAACACCACAGCTCTATGAGCTCATACCTAAGAAGAGTGTGCCGGTGTGACCCTGCTGAGTAGATTGGCATCTTCTTCCTTTCTTTATTTAGTTTGACTGTTTATTTTTCCTCCAGTTGCAAATTGCCTGTGTCTTTAGTTAAGAGCTGCTTTGTGGGCAATAGATCTTCTGTTGATCCTTTTCTCCTTTTGTTTCTGATTAAAAGGAAAGGAAGAATGGCAACTATATCCCTGTCTGATTTATACTTCTATTTCGCTCCTCCTCCCCTCTTCTTTTCCTTGCTGGCTGAAATTGCCTCTATAATTTAGCTCACAACTTCTGGTGAAAAGGGGATTGACTGAACCCTGATAAAAGAGTCTCACTTGGTGGCAGAAGTGAAATGAGGTAAGAACAGGGGACACTGCATGTAAGTGACAAATCTCGTATGGTATTAACAGCCTCTTGTGGCAACAACAAAAAGTGGCCTCCAGGAGTGAAAGAAGGGAGAAACAATCGTCCCCTGCTTTTCACTGCAAGGGTGAAGTCACTTTCATTAGGCTCAGAAAACAGTGGCAGTGACTGAACCAGGAGAACACTAGGTTTTAACCCCAGAGTCCAATAAATCAAATTCCTCTGACTATGTGATCTGGGGATGGGATCCTCGAGTGAAAGACTGGCAGAAGAGAGTTGTGACTGTCCCACTCCTCATAGCACAGAAAGCAGGAAATCCCAAAGTCAGGGCAAAATGTGAAAATGCCACAACTTTGTCAAAGTGCAGCTGTGCCTGTAGAATACAAGAGCAAATATTTGAGGTGAATTTTGGGTGCCGCCTTCCACTATACTATGAGATGATAATGATACTTTGCTTTTCTGATCTCATTGGTCACTCTAGTATCTCAGAGTTCTTTACAAGCATATTTACTCTCCCTGCACTTGTTACTATCTCAATTTTACAGGAGGGAAAATTGAGGCACACAGAAGTTACAAGGCTTGCTTCAAATATCACACAGTAAGCCAGGGGGTAGAGTTAGGGAAACAACCTGGGAGTCCTTACATCCCCTCTCTAACCTCTAAGCAACACTCTTTTATTGGACACCTTCAGCTGTTGCAAAGTGACTATATGAAATCCTGGCCCTATGGAGGCCAATGGCACACCCTCTGTGTTTAACTCTATTGTAGTGCACAACTACCCCAATGCATGGAACTGCCTGATCTCACATAAGCAAGTCAAGAGTTACCTTAACACCTGCATGCCACAGGAAATTCTTCTTGAGTCTTACCTTTGCAAATGAAAAACCAACCCCACCACCACCCCAGTTCTGCTTTTCCTTCTCTCCTTTATGAAGTGCTGAATGCATCTCTCAAGAAAAAATAATTTCTTTCCCTTTTCCTTGCCTATAATGAACGGCCTCTAACTGCAAGAGGGCACAGGAAGGAGAGCCGACTCAGTGGTGAACTAATAAAAAGTGAAAAGGCATTCAAAGCCATCAATATCTTTGCAAAACTACCCTGACGGAAATGTGTTGGCTTCTAGGCATGGGAGGGAGACTAGCACAACTCACTGCAGCTTCAGCACCTGTCGTTTGATGGCAAAGAGGAGACATGGTGGAGGTAGAAGTGTCTTCCCTTCACAGTCACAAGGGGGAAGGAGACAGACGGCCAGGTGATGGACATGTTCACATAACAGGATCTAGACAATGATCAAAGCACTGGGGAATATACTGCTGAATACTGAATATTCTGTCAAGGCTGGGAAATGGACTGGATAGGTGCTACTTCTTCCCGCCCCCCCGCCATCTCCAACACTGTGATGTTAAGAGGGAGACAAGGCTTCTGGACCCTGGGCTCCGGATTCTGTGGAAGCCCCACAGTTTATAGCAAACAGGAGACTGAGCCAGTAAATGAAGAACAGTTTTTAGAAAGCCGAGGGCACCATAAGCCATGACAGAATGTAACACACACACACACAATGTGAAGGTTTAACCAGTTAACTTGTAAGCCCTACCAGTTAAGGTTAATCCGGGGGCCTGGAGCAACTCCCCACCTGCTGTGGGGGTCCACCACAGACAGGGACTACTTCAACAGGCCGGGGCTCCTCTGGCTGGGCTGAAGCAGCCTCTGCCTGCGGCAGAGGGGCTGCTCCAGCCCAGTAGTGAGCAGGGTGGGCTGCTCCAGCTCTCTTCCTCGTCGCCCCTTTAATTGGTTAACTGGTTAAACAATATTTTGAACTGGTTAGCCAATTAAATGGGATTTTACATCCCGAACACAAACATGAGGAAGGTAGGTAGAAAGGAAGAGCAAGCAAGTCAGTTATTTAGCTGCTGTTCTGACTCCTGTATTGCACAAGGCTCCAAGATTTCAGAGTACTATAGTACAAAAAGCACAACATCTATATAAAATGATGAAATGCAAATTAGTAACTGTCTACTAGTTTATTGTGTAACATTCTAGGTGGTCAGCATTTCTTAGGGAAGTAACAAAGAGCGGAGAAGCACAAGAAGTTTGGAGGTTTCATTCAAATAAACATCCGAAGCCAGAATGCTCAACCAGATCATCAGAATCTCTCCATTCTACAAATCCCACTGGAAATTCTGTGACACCAGGCAAGGAGGTCACAGAGGATGGAGGTATGTAAGAAAAGTGAGACAAGTTTCCTTTTTTCCAAAAGTTTGGTTTGAGATTTTGGCTGAGTGCTCAGGTCAGTTCTTATTTTCCCCTAACCTGTTCCCCACCTTGCAAGGAAGTAAGAGGAACCAAAAACATTTCTGAAAAATTAATTAGGCTCTGCATACATGCCATGCCATAAGAAGCCTGCCTTCCAGTCTGAAAGCAGGTAGCAATGCAAGTTTCCACCAAAACAGTAATGAAACCCCAGAGTTCGAGATTTCCCAGCAGAGTTTGCAAATGCCGTTTAAGCCAAGCAATGAAAGACATTCTGTAAATCTTTAGACTTCTTTACATGTCTATTGAGGAGGGCATAGCTTGTATTTTCACCCCAGATAATAGTTCTGGGATAATATTACTTCAAGGGCTGCACAGGCAGATAGACTGGTCTTTGCTAACACTGTTCAACAAACTCACCCATCAAAGAGTAGCTTGGATGCATCACATCATGAACAGTGGTTGCTGGCCTTAATGTGATAAAATTATGGTCACCAGTGGGGATGGAGGCTAGAAAATTCAGCATCAAAACCACAGGCCACCTGTCTAAGGGCTTGTATGACCTCCATAACTTTGGTGTCTTTACAGCTTAAGGCAAAGGAGAAACTCTAGTACATTCCACATAAGTAGTGGGGTTTTATATTCTCTGATGCCAGCCACAAGAAAGAGTTGTGAGAGCACAGGCAGAGAGACTCTGCTCAGGTTCAGACAACTGGTCCATCTAGTCTAATGTTTAGGAACAGAATCATAGAATCAAAGAACATTAGAACTGTAAGGGACCTCAAGAGGTCATCGAGTCCAGTCCCCTGCCCTCACAGCAGGACCCAGTACTGTCTGGACCACTGTTTCTGAAAGTGTTCTGTGGAATCACTCAGAAACACATTAACTGGCCACCCCGGTTTGTTTATTTACCGGCGCTGCGGCCACGGAGCCTCGCAGCTCCCATTGGTTCCGTTTTGTCCTTTGCAGTGAAGGGGAGCCGCAGGAAACAGTGGTCCGGCCCACGCCGCTTCCCACGGCTCCCTTGGCTGCAAAGGACGAAACAGAGCCAATGGGAGCTGTGAGGCTCTGTGGCTGCAGCGCCGGTACATAAACAAACTGGGGAGGCCAGTTAATGTGTTTTTGAGAGTGATTCCATGGAACACTTTCAGAAACACTGGTCTAAAACATTCCCACCCCTGAGACATCTGCTTTATCTTAAGAGAAAAAATTCTGCCTCTGCTCCAGAGGAGATGCTTCTAGAGCAGGGCTGAGGGCCCCTGATGGACAACAGGGGGGAAGACTGTCTTGCTATGGCTCTGATGTGTCTTCTCTGGCTACCCAGAGGAAGGTCAGTCTGGTGGCATATCTCCCATAGGAGTTTCATAAAACAAAATCAACGACCACTCTCTACCATTTTACCATAAAATCGTGAGTATAATGAGCACTTTTTTTCTGACTTTTTTGGGTCAAATTTGGGGTGCGCATTACATAGGTGTTATTTTTTAAAGTTTTATTTTGGCAGTGCCCTGGCTCGCTGCCTGCCCAGTGCTCCTTCAGGCTGTGCCTGGAAACTTCCCGCTGCAGCACGGCACAGGGGTCGCCACCCCGCCAGGCTCCCAGTAGAGTAGCGTCTCTCTCCCTCCCACTCTCCTGCAGCCCGTGGCCGCCTCTGGGAAGCAGGCGAGGCTGGGCTTGGTGTTGGCGGATCGGCTTCTGGCTGCAGGACAGCCACCTGTTGGCAGAAGTTGTGGGGCTGCTAAGCTCGATGGCTAACCCTAGCCAGCTGACTGAATTGCAGGGCTGGAGCTGAAGGGCTGTTAAATTGCAGTGCCCCATGCTTGATGGCTTCAAACCCCGGGGCGCATTATACATAGGAGTTCAGATTTTTTTTCATTACGCTAAGATTCCAAAGTCAGGGTGCGCATTATACATACGTGCGCATTATACTTGCGATTTTACGGTATATGCAAAACAAGTGTCCAGGGCTTTCTTCCGGCCCCTCAGCGACAGCTTATGACAATGTACTTCATTCACCCCATCCTCTTTAGCTGCTGCAGATGTGATGGCTGATATGCTGCCAACTTCACCCATCCTTTCCCCAACAACAGAAACGTCAAGAGACAAAAGGTGCAACAGAAAGATGTTAGGGTAAAACCTCAACACTGGATTAGTTCAGTATTGTCTTCTATCAGTATTGTCTTCTATGCACGTTTAGCAACTGCTATAGCTCACACCAAGTTCATTTTCATTTTAATATACCATACAGAAAAGCAGCCTAAATATATATTCCCAGATCTAAAGCGTATAATCTGTAAACTACAGGAAAAGGCAGATCATTTCCATTAGTTTCTTATGTAGCAAAAACCACAATTTACACCCAAAGCATATAATTATATTCAAATTCTAAAAGACAGTGTTGGAAGTACTTTAAATTCATAGTTTGGGGGAAAGTCACTCAGGGGTATATGCAGTTATGTTTTAATGTGCAAAAACAACACGCACACACAAAAAGAGAGAGCAAGAGAAGTAATTTGAGCAAACGGTGAGGGGGCCATGGTAAATTACAGACCCATACTTCCAGTGCCTGTTTGGAATTCTGAGCAGCTGGCGTTCCCTTGTAAAACGTTCTTGCTGTTCCTTTGAAAACAACAAAGGTGGCAATTGTGGCTAGACCCCATTCTGACTTCAGAACCATGGCAGAAAACACTGCCAGGCTCCGTGTCCAGAATTCAAAGGTGTCCTTCCTCTTCTTCCGACGGGGTTCGATTTTGGCTGCTATTTGAGTTGCCAGAGCACACAAGAGTAAAAAACGGATTTTGCACATCAACATTGCTTCCCACGTAGGATCTCAAAGCACACTAATGGATGGAACTGCTCAACCCTGCTTATGACACCAGAGCATGTTATTATGGTGACAGTCATACCATTGCTTACATTGGATATTTTGACGTTACTGTAGCAGAATGATGGAAAAGGAGAAAAATTTAAAAAACTGGTTGATGATGATGATGACTAACAAAATTTCCTTTAGTAATCAGTTACAGTGGAACAGAAAAGGATGAGTAACAAGGAAAGTTAAAAAAGATTGGCATTTTATTTTTGTAATGATAATGATTGTGTAGTTTGTGTGTGTATATATATCTTACAAAGTAGCAGAAATCTATTTTACAACCTAAAACAGATATACAAACTACAGACCAGAATCCCTTCACCTATCTTAAAACACAGCAATTTCTAGTATGGAACATAGCAACTGTCTCACAGCTCAGGGCAACACTAACAAAAAGTAGAGAAGATAGAACAAAGAAGAACCCACCAGCTAACTCAATAGGAAATAAAGGCGTGGGGAACCTGACCTAATTCTAAAACAATAATGTCTGGTCCTGCAGCACCTTACATTTTTCTTGCTTGCTACTGTGACCCCAGAACCCCCTAATGCCACCCGCATTATCAAAGAAAGTCATGTGAGATCTTAGATGAAAACATGGGTCACACTGATCATTAATATTGTGAAATGGATGTTATATTTACTGAAAATATGTTTTGAAGGAAGAATTGGCTAACAGGTTTTCTGTCAGACAAGAGAGGTTTATTCACCAGGCTCTCTGTCAACTAAACACTCTAAGCCAGCGGTTCCCAACCTTTTCCAGATGGGGACCCCTTTTGACAATTCAGGAAGACTTGATGACCCAAAGTAACGGGGGGGGGGGGGGGCGGGGGAGTGAAGGGGGGCAGAGACAGAGACACTTGGTGACCCTTTTGAAATGTAATGGCAACCCATATTTGGGTCCCAACCTATAGGTTGGAAAACCCTGCTCTAAGCTAACACAATGAATGTGAATTTACATATGAAGCTAACACAGAAATGTGAAATCAACAGGAAAGCAGCACACAGGAAAAATAAGTGGGGTGGGGGGGTGTCTGGAAGGGAGGTATCCTGACTCAAGGTACAGACAGTGAACTTTAGAGATATAAGTAAAAGGCAAAGAAAAGACCCCTTTATCCTGCACATATGAAGTAAACGGGCAGTGACTTTACATTCATGAAAACAGGATTTCAAACAGTCTTGGTTAAAAGGCTGCAGAAGACACTGGGTAAAAGAAAAATTCTTTAGACAAGTGGTTAATCTGTTTAGTCTCTAGAAAGCATGCTATGATTGGATTTTAGATGTAATAATTTGTTTCCAATATTCTCACTCATTATCACTTGAATCTCAAATGTATGATAATAAACGTATTGTTGTTTTCACTATGAATCTCTTTCACTACTATCATATTAAACTAGGCAGATCCTGAGTTAATCTTACAAGCTGGTTTGTACATTGGTCCTTCAGAGACTGCAGCTCTGTTGCTTCCATGAGTATTCAGTGGATAAGGGCACTGGATACTTCAGGGGAATACTTCAAATGCTTTGGATCAGGAACCAAGTCACTGGCTGAATGGTATGAAGGTATCAGGAGGGAGGGTACTAACAGAATTTGCAATAGAAGAGCTGGAGGAGAAGCCAGAACTAGAACAGTAGGAAGTGCAGGTCAGAATTGGGGCATATTAGCAGAGTTGTGTGTTGGAAGCTTGACAACATTGATTTGGGATTAGTTCCTCATTTGCACAAACGCTAGTTTTTACTCACCAACTGGAAAAAAAAGAAATGATCAATGTTACAACCCTTATAAATGCTTCACATAAGGTGACTATAAATGACAGGACTCATGAGAAGTGACTAAGGCCTCCAAGTTACCGCCTACAAGCTCTGGTGACTCCTTGCAGCCAATCCTCATGAGAAGCCCTCGCTTTTCACCGTGACTTGCTCTACAGCTTGGAGAAGCCTGGTTCTTGCAGGGTAAAAACACCTCCACTCTCTCACCCACCCCACCCCTGCTGAGCAGATTCTAAAGGCCTGGTGTCACACCACAAGTCTGCACACCCCCTATTCACTGAGGAGGGGAAGAGAAAAATGTGGCTGGGGGAGAAACCAAATTAATTAAATCATTACGAAGACAAAAATACATACAAATCTCATTTTATCTGCCAACCAGAGGGATGCATTATTCAGCAGCCTAGTGCAGGCAAAGAAAACACAGAGCAAGGGGCTGGAAAGCCTTTGGAAAAACAGCCGACCCAGCAGGGGGCTAAATAGCTTCATGGGGGCCCCATTAGATGTTCTGGAGCGGATGAAACCTTGCTGTATCTGGGTTGCAGATGAACCCACCCAAAACTTAGCTGCATAACGGACTTTTTTCTCCACAAAAGCTAGGTCCCAGGTGCGCTCTCTGCAGCAGCTGGGGATGTCTGGCTTTCCCTCATGATGACAGAGATCTCACTCTGCTCTGGAAGATCCACAGAGAGAATGGGGAGTTTCTCCCTACCTGTAGGGCTAACTTTGCCTGGCAACATTCTCCTGGGCAAACCTTTGTTTGCTCACCTGCTGACAAGGGTGTGAACCTGATGCAGAGAATCATTCATTATACTAAGACCAACTCCTCTCTACGCCGCCACGCTGTACAAAGTTTCAGCACTCACTCCTTACAGCTAAGCAAGTTGAAAAGCAGCAGCTTGGAGATTTCAGCATTAACCCTTCCAATACTGGCAATGAGCAGTCTGCCAACTCAGGTCTCCATCCTGCACCACTGAAGTCAATGGAAGCTTTGTCTTTGATTTCTGTGGAAGCCCAAAAACAGCGCCAAACAAAGGCATAGCAGGACATCTATTCATTATCTAGAGAGCTATATACTATCATGGCTGCCTTCTATGTGGTTGAGGGATTCCACACTGATTATGTTTCTGGCATCTCTGTTCCTGGAGTATGCATACAAAGACTGAGGTGCATAAAAGATTCTAAGCCTGAGAAGACTTAAATTCCTTCTAAAACTGCCTTTCTGGATGGTCTCAGCTTGGTTTAGATATGAGGCACTAGGAATGGAAAGGCTCTAAAGGGGCAAACTGCTTGGGGATTTGAGGCCTGAGCCTGCCCAACTATCTGCTTAAATGGGAGCAGGATCAGGCCCTTTCATTTCATTCACCAAAGCAGAAATCAAAATTCCAGTAAACACAGCCAGCCTCTTTTCGCACAAAGCCTGTTTCACACACACACATGCACACAGACACACACACCCCGCCTCCTTGAGTTCTGACTCTGCAAAGCTGTCACAGGTCCAAATTCCAAGTGCCTCTGTCGTACAACATGGAAGGAAAACACAGCTATAAACGAAGTGTGTGTTTTGGTAAAAGACCAGCTGTCTTCATGGTCCCTTTCCTCTCTCACTCTTGCTCATTCTCAGAGGGGGTTCATGCCAACCTTCCTATGGCATCATTAAGGGGGAAAACATCTCAGGCTGGCTCATATGTTGGCATCAGCTCAGAAGCCTCCACTTCTGCTTTGTTACTGCAAGGAGGGAGCAAGGAAAATGCCCCAGATCCCTGAATGAAGTGGGGGGCAGCTTTAATCTGCCACTGGATTTGCTGGCCTTTGAGGAGACTGTGAAGCTGGAAGGAGGGGTGAGAGCTCACAGTACCAGTTCTAGAGCAGAAAGGAGATTGTTTACACCCTTATGAACCATTTCCTGCTACCCAGTAAAAGATTTTGCTCATATGTGACATCCTCACTCACATGTGGTCTATGAACCAAATGTCTCCTCCTCCTGCCCAGAAATTAATACACACTCAAACAGAGAGACAGGACTAGAGGGTGAAGAGCACAGGCACAGATGCTGGAACTAGGGGTGTTACTGCACCCTCTGGCTTGAAGTGGTCTCTGTAATATACAGAATTTACAATTTGGTTCAATGGCTCTCACCAGCCCCTCTATACAAATTTTTCCATCCCTCCTGAACCCAGAGTGCTCTAAATGATGAGGGGCAGGGCACCTGTCCAAGCTGTTGGATACAATGGGGGTTGGAGGGAAGGGAAGCTCATGACTAGAAGAGAAGGGGATGCTATGAGTCAGGACTGAGCACTGGCAGAGCTGCTGTAGGGATCAGAACTGGAACTGCAGAGGATATGTTGGCAAAGCAGTGGCACAGGTGCAGGAATATTAGTTAGGAGAGTCACAGGTCAGGACTGAGCAGGGCAGCGTGTGGAATCAGGGGCTGATGTTGGTCAGGATATTATGACAGACTGGGCCGGGTCTGGGCACCGCCGAGGGCGTCCATTCAGGGCGAGTTGCTCAAAACAAGGGCTCCTTACAGCCCCAGACTGGAGACCTTCCCAAACAGGTCACAAACCAGTCACACCGAGCGCTCCAGCTGCCAGTCCAGCCAGCACGAAGCCTCTCGAGCAAAACCCCTCAGACACCCCAGCTCTCCCTGTGCCACAATCAGCCCTGGGCTTTACACACAGGTGAGGGGTTGTAGAACCCAATCTCACCTACCCCGAATGGGTCTTTTCGGTCCCAAAGAACCAGCCACAGATCCCAGTCAATTTACACTTTGGAGCTTACCCACAAGAGCATGCTGGGCCAATCCTTTAGAATCTAAAATCTAAAGGTTTATTAATAAAAGAAAGAAAAGGTGGAGAGTAAGGTTGTTAAGGAGAATACATTACATGCATCGAATTACCAAGTTCTCAATGCAGGCTTTCAGGAGAGATGTTACAAACTGCTATCTTAAAAGTCTCTGGTGTACATCCTATGTCAGGATGGGCCAACGATTCTTCCCGGCTCGCTGTCCCTTGCAAGGCTGCATCTGGAATCGGTAGCAGAACTGAAGGCAAGATGGAGTCCGCCTCATGGCATTTTATATCCATCCCACATATCTTCCAAGCTGGAGCAGGTCACATGGCCCAGTGACCCATCCCTATGTCCCATATCAGCAGTCATGATATTGGCTGGTTTGCAGGTCCAGACACATTCCTCGGGTGTGTATTGGCCCCTCTGACAGCCTTGTCCCTGGAGCCTTGCTAATTAGCATAGTCACTGACTGAACATTCCTGGCCCATTGCTGTCTCAGACAGAGAATCTTCCAGCATCAACACAGAGTACATATTTATAACTCCACATACAGATATCACACAAGTACATGAATAACATACACAAAATCAGCAGAACGTACGCTTTCGTTTGACACCTCACATGGCCTCCTTTGTACAGACTTTGGGGCAACCACCCTCCCCCTTGGGTGTAGCAGTGACCTGTCTGATCCCCTTAAATTCCAGTAACGTGACACGTGGGAGCAAGAATATTAGTTAGGAGAGTCACAGGTCAGGACTGAGCAGGGCAGTGTGGGGAATCGGGCTGATGTTGGTCCGGATTAAAAGTGCCTTGGCAGAGGTGTAGAAGAGAACAGAAGACTGGAATAGCAATGAGTGTTGCCGGTTTAGACTGAGGGGGTATTGGCAGAACCACTGAAGAGAGGAATGAGCTCAGGACTAAAATAGAAAGGAGATGCTGCAGGTCAGGGCTGAGCAGAGCAGAGCTGTTGTGGCAATCAGGACTGGAATAGCAGAGGGGTGCACTGGCAGAGCGGTATACACCCAGTGCAAGGATAGAATAGCTGGGAGTGCTGCAGGTCAGAGATATGCTGGGACAGCTGCAGCAGGAAGCCCAGAATGGGAATAGTAGGGGGATGCTACATAACAGGGCTAAGCTGACATTATGTGGAGATTGAGGACTGAAAACACAGTGGTGCTGCAGGTCAGGATGATGCAAAAGATCTGAAGATCTGACGAGCAGCACTTTTCCAACCTACCCATTTCATTACTTTCACCATCATCCTCAGAACTGGAGGAAAGCACACAGACATTGCAGATAGCGGCCAGTCAGTGCCACCACCTCTTGCACTCCAGCCTCACCCACTGAACACTCCTCTGAAGCTCAGTCCAGGATTATTAACTAAGTTTATTAGGCAGTGCCTAAGGACCAGCCTAGCAGTGGCCCCCACTGTGCTAGGCGCTGTACAAAAGAGCAATAGACGGCCCCTCTCCTGAGGAGCGAGGGATGTGACCAGAGGGGACAGAGCTTGGGTGGGGCAAAGGGTGGAAATTTGAGAGCACAGGGACCGACGCTGGTGCTCGAGTCGCTTCCCAGCCTTCAGCCACATGCCCCAACTGCCAGGGCCGGGGCAGGGGTGTGATGCTGGAGCGTGGAATTCACACCTTGATGCCGGGCAGCGCCTTGCAACTTCCAGCTGCCTCTCGGCAGGGCAGAAACGCCTCCCCGAATACCAGTTCCGCCGCCGGGCGCCTCCGCGGAGCACCGGGAGGGGAGGGTGCGCGGGGGCCGGGGGAAGGGCCTGTCCAGCGGCCGCATCCCAGCCAGCAGCTCCGCGGGCCCAGCCCCGGGAGCGCAGGGAGCCCCGCGCAGTCCCGGCCCGGCCGGCCCACAGCTGCAGCACTGTCCGCCAGGGCAGCAGGCGGTTCTGCCCGGCTCCCCGCCTCCTTCCCCTTCCCAGGCGCGCCTCTCGCCGCCTTTCCTCCCGCTCCCCTGCCTCCCCCCGCTCGCGTGGCCCGGCTGCATTTAAACGCAGCTCCTGTTACGGCCTCCAGCCGGGCTTTCCCGGGAGCCAATACCAGGTCCAGCAGGGAGCGGCGAGAGCCCCGCATCAGGAGCGAGCGCTTCCCTTTACAGTCCCCAGCTGCTTGACAACTTCATCAAATGCAACTGAGAAGCAGAGAGCGAGCGCCAGGCAGTGCTGGCATCTGCCCCCCCCCCCCCCCCCCAGCTGCTCCGCCACTCTCCCAGCGCCGGTCGCCATGTAGCGGGCACAGGGGCCGCGGGGCAGTAATGCAGGCCCTAAGCACATCAAAAGGTAGGGCAGGAGATGAACCTCCGCTTCGGTGGCTACTATACCTCACCCACCGGCCCGCCCTCACCCGCAAACTCTCAGCCCCTTCCAACTTGCTGTGCCAAGTCCAGCCCTCAGGCCGGAACGAAAGGCTGTTTCCTGGGGACAAGTGCCCGATTACATAGCATCGGGCCAGAACGGTACAGTACACACACACTGATTGTCCCCGTCAGGATGTGTGACTAAGTACACACCCGAGACACACACGCAGCTTTACTACAAACACACACACCTTTGAAATATCAATCTGCTTCCGGGAGAGGGTGTGTGTGTCACACACGCACCACACACACAGCATACAAACACGCACGCCGTGGGACCTAGCACGCCCTACCCTAAACCGAGGTAAAGGGAATCTGATAACGCAGCCCGAATGCAGCGTCATGATCCAAGCTTCCCATTCCAGCATCAGCGGAGACAGAGTCGCGGGACGTCAGCCCTCGGACTGCAGGAAGATCTGCGGGCAAACGCGAGGCTGCCCAAAGCAGCACACTGATCACAAGCCTGTGTCTGGCACCGCAGGACCCAGCCCCGCCAGCTAACTGTGCGAGAAGAGTGGCTTGGTCAGTTTCACACTCAGCCCCAATCGCGGGACTTTTCTCGCAGCCCTGAAGCCGCTCCCGGTAAGTCCCTTCCACTCTCGGCTGGGCAGGAAGGGGTTAATCCCCCAGAGCAGGCCAGCTGCGATCTGCCTGGAGAAGTTGACAGTTTTAAGGAGGTTCTCTATAAAGCACGGATGGGTGGGAGAAGAGGCCAATGGGATGAATAAAAGGGGCTTGGGAGGAGGGGAGAGACAAACACCCCTGCAAGAGAAAGTCACAAATTCGGTTTTCAAGCCCCCCTCCCGCTGCATGCTACAGCTGCTCTGAAACAAGGGGTTAGAGGGAAACAGAGAGTGAGAACTGACCGTGTCCTCCTCGGAGGGAGACAGGCGAACGGTAGATAGAGATAGGCAGAGAGTGGTGCTTGCTGCCGTGGAAATGATGCTCGTGCTGAGCCTGAGACACGGACGAGGAAGAGGCGGCGGAAGAAGCCACGTTAGAGGAACTCCACACCGAGCTGACGATACATCCCCAAAAGAGGGAGCACATCCACAGGCTCCAGGCCGGGTGGCGTCCTGGGCAGATGCTGGGGTCTATTCTCAGGTGCATGGTCAATGCACTGGGCATCTATGGGTGGGTAGTTTGAATTCCAGCCGGGGAGACAGAATACGGTTCATGATGTCAAGGGGCCCATCCTAGCAGAAGGGAGAGTCACTTCCAAGGTGGGAGGGGGGATGTGCTGGGAAAGGAGGGGAGGAAAATGGAGGGAAGATTAATAAAACAACCACACACAAAAATGAAAGGTCGATGTTCCCCAGGGCTGGCTTTACTGTGCCAGGGACCCTGCTGCTGCACCAAACCTCCAGGAGAGATCAGAAAAGCCGCACATGTCAGGAAGAAGTATCCTGGGTCTGTCACTTGTCAGGTTCCTCCAGGATCAGAAAGGACTTCCCCGTCTGTGATCCTCGCTTCTCACTTAACAGGAGAGGGGCGAAATATTTAAAAAAAAAAAACAAAAAAAACCAGCCAGAGACCTCAGGCAGGTTTTATTTTTTTAAATCCCAATTAAAGGGGGTTTCTGTTGCTTCTCCACTAGCAAGTGTTGCAATGCAGAATTGCTAGGCACACACACTAATCTGGATTGTTATCCTCCTTCCTCTGGATCCAGGCGGCATAGAACTCAGGCTGCTTAACTCTGCGTAGTCTGACAGGGCACTGCCAGATCATCTAACACAACAGTGAGAGACAGGCAGAGCGAAGAGGCAGAGAGCAAGGAAGAAGCAAAGAAGTCCAGAATCCACAGGAGAGACCCAAAGAACCTTAGGGGGAGCAGGATGCTCCGGGGGCAGCTCGCTAAGTGAAGGCAACTAGGAAGCCCAGGTGAAGTGAAGAGAGGACTTAGTTTAGGGAGCCAAATTCACAAATGGGTGAGCCGCACGCAAATAGGCTCACTCCAGAGAGCGAATCAGTGAAGCCCAAACACTCTGCAGAGGCAATGGCTGGTTCAGGAGAAAGGAGGGGCTGGAGTAGGGGGCTGGAGTCCCACCCCCTCCATTCATATACATCTCGCTCTTTCTGTCTGTCTCCTTCTCACACACGCACACACCCCTCTCTGGAATCACTCTGGCTAGCGATGCTTTCTGAATGTCTACTTTTCTTATACCGAAACGAGACCATCAATGTAAGTCACCCCGAACCTCACTGGGTCCAAGCAGGACTGTTCCTGCAGTCCATGTATTGTTACTATAAATAAATGCACAATCAAAAGTAATGAAGATCAGGAAGAGCTAAAAGTCATGACACAAAACAAAAAAGCCGATCCCCCAGCAGACAGAAGAGGAAAACCAACTGCCGATACTGACCCGGCCGAGTCCGCATCAAACCCTCCCAGTTTAAAGGGATGGTTGTGAAGGGAGAATCCAAGCACATCCGCTCATCGGTCTAATGGTTCGTATGCTTGCCTCCACAGCCTCCGGTATTCGCAGCTTTTTGCAGCGCTCCCTTATCAATAGGGGCAAATAAGACTTGAAAGACACAAGGGTAGTTGGGAGCCGGATTTTCATTTTAGAAATGCTGGGCACCTCCAACTCCGGTTGATGTCAGTGAAAGCTGCAGGGTCTCAGCAAATCGGGGGGGGAAGAGTGGGGGGGGGAAGAATCCAGCTGTGTCCCCCCTCCTGTGGTGAAATTAGGGTAGAGAACTTGCCTGATGCATGGGGAAGGGATTATCTGGCATTCCTGGAGCCCACACAGTCTAACCCCACCTCGTCTCTTTTTGAATGGCTTTTGAAATGCAGTGGCAGCCCTTGTATCCCCAATCACTGCAGGGAGGAAGGCACCAAACAAAGCATCTGTCTACCCCTGGGGGGAGAGCTAAAAGCAGGAGGAAAGGAGGGGGAAACTCCAGTACTGAGAGTGGGAGGCGGCAGGATTCGCCAGCTTCGTCGGTGCTCTTAATACGCAGCCTTCCGCGCCAAAAGAAAGAAATCTCCCCCCTCCCCACACTCCGCCTCGTTTGTTTGGCATCTACACCGCGCCAGCAGCGAACGGGAGGGGGAGGGGGAGGGGAGAGAGGCCGCCAAATGCTGCGGCCATCTGTGCCACAGGGAGGAGGGTTAGACCGACTCTTCTTCAGCCGGCTCTCACGAGGGCGTGCACAGCTCAGGCGTGACGCAGCGAGGACGCTGGGCAGACAGGAACTCCTGGGAGTGGGGTGGACCGTGCGATCTGACTTTGCGGGAGCACTCTGGGAAGCAACGAGGCCGCCTGCTAGTGCCTCCAAGAGCTCGAGAGAGGTCACAACAAACGGTAGCAGAGGGGGCGAGTGAAACCGCCGGGGGCAGGTTGCTGGGGGCGGGGGCGGGGGGAAGGGAGGTGCGTTTTCTGCTGTGGTTGGAAATAAGAGGGAAAAATGCCTGCAGATGCGGAGCAGAAGGCTCTTCCCCCAGCAACTTTAAGCACAGCACACATGGCCTTTTATTAACTGGAAGTACCTCCCTAGTTTTCACATATTCTGCTAGATAAAGGCTTATGTGCCTTCAACTACCTCCTTGCACCAGAGCCAGGGGGCAGCCTGGACTAACTGTGCTCATTAAACCTCCACATTGCTTTTCTATTATGTTTCTGCAGCAGTGGGCTGAGCCCAAACCAGTGTGTTTGCACGGAACTTTCTGGGAGCCAGAACCGTAGCCCAATGGTCAGATTCTGCCTTGCATACCTAAGAATTCTATTCAGTACTTACAACACTACACTCCCAGCTTACACTGCATTGCAATTTGCATTACAGATATCTCCATTTAAGATAGGGGAAGCTGAGGGCACAGACAAGTGAAGAGACTTGCACAAGGTCATCTTATGCACCTGTAACAGACCTAGAAATAGAACCAAGATCTTTGGGTTCCCATTTGGGTGCCCTAACCACTAAACCACATTGCCTCCACATATTGTCATTTTAGGGCGTGCCTGCTATAAGTCTCCCCAGTATACATCTGTTCTGCACTAAAACAGATGCATACTGGGGAAACTTATGCTTGTAGGAACTGATACATTATAAGCCTTCCCATTTCCCGCTCTTAAGTCACACCCAAAAAAAATAAATAAAAAAACCCAATTTGTTCAAATGGAAGTCAGCCATGGGGAAAAAATTCCTTGTTTTAAGTTGTTTCACTATAAGTCCAAGTTTTTTGGAACATATCTTGGACTTATAGCGAGGACGCCCTGTATTAGTCAGGCTCATATATAAAGGAACCTCTGTGTCTGAGAAGTGTGATCTATTGTCTCTGAAGGCCCACAAATAAACTGGCTCAACTTCTATAAAAACTCTAATCTCACAGATATTTATCCCAGAGTCAGGGTTTTGGGAAACTGATTTTGATTTGGTACAGTAATGACATAAGGAATTTTTAGATGGACCTCAGAGCTAACTCACAGATAGGCAGTTGAGAAGAATAACCATTCCTGATACCCATTCCAAAATCATCATCATGTAACTGGAACCATACACCAGAAGTTTTTAGTTTAACATGACATGTTTACAATTTATTTTCTATTTAATAGTTTAAGCTATCTAAAGCAATGCGTACAGCAATCTGAAGGACTGGAAGAGGCTTTCCAGAAAGCAGAACTGTTCTAGTGTGCATTCATACAGCAATCATGCAGAGAGTTACAAATAAATTAATTTAGTTTTACAACAGGCCTATGAGGTGAGTATTATTATCCCATTTCAAAGTTATGCAGACTGAGGCACCTAGTGCTGCTGTTCTAACCACTAGACCACACTGTCTCCCCAAGCTTGGTATAGAGTCTGTGAGCCCTGTCTCCTGTTCTAGCCCCCAGTCCTTCTCCCCAAAAAGTTCTGACCCGATCAATTCTAAGTGGTATGATCAAGTACAAATTACAGTATCTTAAATGTTTGTCGCCTTTCTAGTCAGACTGTGGAGAATATAGTCAGTCTCTGAGAAAAGATTTTAAAATGCAGCCCATCATCAAAGAGCTTATTTCTAAAATACATACAATCTATTTTAGATCCAGCCAGTGATCAGGATATTGCAAATCTGTTGTTTCATGACCACAATTTCTCTCAGTGGCTAGTGTGCAGAGAAACACAGAACTCACCTATAAAACATACCCCCCCCCCGCTTCTGTTAATCCCCATGTAATGCCCTCTCCAACCACCTACTCTCTGTTTTCCCATGACCTAGCTCCTATTTGTGCCAGTCTGACTCCTGAGTTGCTGCAACTGGCCCAGCCTGCAGGGGAAAGAGGCTAGGCATGGACTTTGCTGCTACCTCTCATCCTGCCTAGCACAAGCTCAGTCCCGCACACTTAGGCAGCAGTACACATCCAGCATGGGAGGTGAGGGGCTATGGGCCAGACCTAAGAGGTGCAAATTAGGTCATCACTTAAAACTGTGGTAGTCTGGGTCAGGGGCTGCACTGTGCATGAGTCCCAAATAACGGAGGTGCAAACCACCTTTCTTTTGCCTCCATTTGGCTAGAAACTGGTGGACCCGTTGCCTCTGGGAGAGAGAACGGGGCAAAGAGAAACAACCGGCACAATTTTTTTTAGAGGGCAAAAACTGAAGTAGGCTATAAATACATCAGTGGGTTCTGTTGACATCATAAAGCACTGGAACATCACTCTGGCTTGCTTTATTAGGTGCCAATGGGTGTATTTACTGCTCTGTAATTCACAGTCAGCCCATTTATTTAGCACCAACATTGCAGGAAGAGGGCAGATTTCAACTGCATTTTCCCCTGGTGGGTAATAAGAGGAAGTTTATCGCCACAAGGGGAAGTTTTAACAGCACTCTTCCCAAGGGGATTTGCTTGCAAAGAAGATTTGTAGTTTTCCCATGCATATGGTTTTGGTGCATGAGAGATTTGCTCTGTAAAATGCGTTTATTCTTTAAATGGGAGCGATTGCACTCCTCTCTCTCTCTCTCTCTCTCTCTCTAATAATGACATATGAACCTCACAGTTTCTATGGTTTCTAATAAATCATGGTTGTCAATCACTGTGCTGCACATATGGGTCACTCAGAACTTCACAACCACAGAGAGCACTCAATCCCTCTAGCTCTGAAAGCACAGGCTCCTAGCTCATAAATCAAAGGAGAATCCCCATTAGGTTTTAGCCGTATAGGACCTCTAATGTATGGCTGAGCACTTCTGATTCCATCCAGCAGAGGCCAGTGGTGACACATCCACATTAGCCAGTTTATTACTCTTTCATACTGGAACAGGCTAGCTGCACAGCTATCTCCCTCTCTTTGACTCCCAAACGCATGCTATATTGAAAAACAGTACTGGGCCAAATTCTACTCATTCTCACATAAATGCAATTTTCATGTGATTAGTGCAGTGGGTAAGAATTAACTCATGGCACATTATTTGGAGGACAACCCCCCCCAAAAAAGGGGGACAGAGAACGTTATTAAAATGTTAATTTATCATCAGTGAGACATTAGGACCAAGAAATAGGTATGCTTAGGACTGTCTTCTGTCCCTCCACAGCTCAAGGGAAAGAAACACACCCAGGCACAGAAATGGGAGAAGCAGCCAGTTCCATGTCTGGCTGCCAGCTACATCCACACTTGCAAAAATCTCCCATCAACATAACATTCTCTTGCCATCATTGCCTGGCTGCACAGACTGCCAAAAGCAGTAGTATGGAAGCTTGGGGCATGATTCTGCTCTCATACCAATGTCAATATGGAGCAACTCAGAGCCAGTGGAGTTATGGTTTTGTAAGTGAAAGGGGAAGCAAGCCTGTGGAGGGATGACTGAGGGGTGGGGTCAGGGAGCCACAGGACTGCTGGACCTCCCCTTCCAACCTGGGGAAGGGCTAGGACAACCCTCCTCCATGCCAAGCCCTACCTCTCTCCCCAGCCAATGTGGGCTGGGTATCAGGTGTCAGCAGCAGGGATTCCTCCTGCCTAACCGGTCCCGACCCCCCCCCCCCACACACACACTCACTAGCAGCTCGCTTTGCTTCACTTCCTGTTGGGGAGTGATGGGGCAGTCCTGTCCCCTTCCCTGCTTGATGCACCAGGAGAGTCAAGTGAGCTGGAGTCACGCTGCTCCTTTTCCCCTGCTGCTGCTGCTGAGTGCAGGGGGCTGGACCCCGTCTGCAGGCGGTAGTCCACCCTGATGCCCAGAGACTCTGGCCCCATCAGCTGCTGGTCAGCCCCTTGCCTCACCCGCCCACGGTGCTTGGGTGCATGTGCCCCTTAGGCCCCCCTTCCACTCCTGGGTCTGTGTGAGGAGGACACTAGCGGATCACAGCTCTGGCAGTTGGAGATGAGCAGCAGAGAGGAATAGGCTGCTGTGTTGCCTCACTTCCTATGTGGGAGACCCGACCTCTCCTCCCCCCCCCCCCATGCCAAGCCCCCTGATAGTCCCCTGGGCCATGTCTTTCAGGGGAGAGGGTGGAGCAGGGTGGGGTTTGAGGGATGGGGTAGAATGGGGGTGGGGTGGAAAGAGTGCAGGCCAGGAGGAGCCAAGTCCTGTATGTGACAAAGCCTCTTGCAGCCCTGACATGGAGATGCCTCTACCCCTCAGCCAAGCTCTGGAGTGGCAGGGAGGAAGCAATTTACAGCAGGTTGGTGCCCAACCCTATAGGCTCCATGGCAGCCCCCTTGGCCCCCAAACAGGGGCTTAGCATCTTCTTCACTTCCCCCCATGCCCTGGATCCTGCCCCTAGGGCGTGTGGACCTGCTCTGTCCCTAGGCACCCTCCTCTCTGGACAGGTTCACTGACACCACTGCACTCATGTTCCATGGGCCCTGGAGTACAATGCAGCCTTAAGGCTTAACCCCTTCCTGCCCATACAGTAGCTGGGGGACAGGAGTCAGGTGAGTTAAGTCAGTGGCCAGCATCAGCCTGGAGGTGTTAGTAGGGTTACCAGGTGGCTTAAAAAAAATACTGGACACACTTGATCTCAGATTGGGGGGCGGGGGAGGCAGGAGGGGAACGGGGCTGGCTGGAGTTGCGGGAACCGGCCGGCGGAAAGCAGGGCTGGCAAGGGGGCGGGGGCAGCAGGGCTGTCCGGGGGAGATTGGGGGGGTCGGGGGCAGCGGGGCTAGCTGGTGGTGATGGGGGGGGGAGGGGGATCGGCCAGAGGAAGCAGGGCTGGCTGGGGGGTTTGGGGCAGCGGGGCTGGCCGGGGGGGGGGACCAGCCGGTGGGAAGCAGGGCTGGCCAGGAGGGGATCGGGGGGACTGGAGCTAGCCAGGGGAGATCAGGAAGAGGAGGGGGGAGAACCATCCAGTAGGAAGCAGGGCTGGCCGTGGGGAGCGGGGCTAGCTGGGGGAGATGGTGGGGGACCAGCCGGCAGGAAGCAGGGCTGGCCAGGAGGGGGCTGGGGGGAGCGGGGCTGGCCGAGGGGGGGGGAGCAGGGGGAGAGAATCAGCCGGCAGGGAGCAGGACTGACCTGGGTGCATGCAGATCCCAGGGCGCTGCCCATCACGCACACGGTCCCGGCGAAGCACGATAGAGTCTGCCCCAGGGATTTCATCCCGCCCCGGTCCCGCCCCCGCCCCCCCCCTCGTGTAGTTGCATACTGCCTGGCTGGTAGACAGGCTCACGCAGCCTGAGTGTGACTACCAGCCAGGCAGTTCGCAACTAGGTACTGATACTCCTAATAATAATAAAACTTACCTAATTAGAAAATACCGGACATTTTATATGTCTGGTATTTTCTCAATTTGTTTCCTGGACAGAACCCTCAAATACCGGACTGTCTGGTTCAAAACCAGACACCTGGCAATCCTAGGTGTTAGCTGCCTTTCAACACTGTGCGCGTAGGCCACAGGGAAGTGGGGGGACCCTGCATGCTCCCCTAAGTGTTGTCTTGGGAAGATGTGGCACTAGGTACCAGGAGAGGTAGGTCTAGCCCAGGGGCACAGCAAGGCATGGAGGGTGGAAATTACCTGGGGGGGGAAGGGGTTCAGATTAATTGGTCACTCTCCCTTCCCCCATGTGAGAAAGATGTACAGGAGTTTGTGGGTGCCAACTCTCCCTGTGTGGGCCCAAAAGCCTTGAAGATAAAAAGAGAAGAAATAGCTGGATTCTTTTTATTTACCTTCTTAACAGGGGCTTAGTCAATTTGACGTTCATTTGAACATTTGTATGGCATAGCTCTGACTGCTGCTGAACTCGCTTGAATACAAGTAATTTTACTGAGTGTCCCATAGTCAGCATAGGGACATATGGTCACCTTAGGCAGCAGGGTTTCTAAAAGTCAAATGTCAAGTGGTTGCTGTGGCTAGGAACTCTGAATTTCTGCAGGCAGGGTGGTGGGGGCACTCTGCAGCTCTCAGCAGCCGTGGGCAGCGAGGAATTGGGGGGGATGGGCATTCCAAATGCCTGTGCCTAGAGATGCCCAAAATGTAAATCCAGTCCTGCTAGCCATATGATTTGTGAGATCTCAAAGTGCTGGAAGAGGTTAGAAATCAGGTCACCAATTTCCTTTCCATTGAGTTCAGCATATCTCAAAGTGGTCCGCACGCCCACTCTGAGAAAGCTACTAACTGGCCACTCCAGTTTGTTAACTTACCGGCTTCACAGGCACGGAGCTTCGTGGCTCCCATTGACTGAGGTTCGCCATTTGCAGCTGCTTCCTGCAGCTCCCCTTGGCTGCAAATGGCAAACTGCAGCCAATGGGAGCCATGAAGCTCTGTGGCTGTGGAGCCAGTAAGTAAACAAACCAGCGCACCCCAGAAGCAGCTTTCTCACAGTGGGTCCAGGGACCACTTTGAGAAACATTAGTCTTGTTCTGTGAGATACACAATCAAACTGTATGTCGTATTATCACTGATCCATCTTTGTAAAGACTGGGGTATTTAGTGCCTTGCTTTTGCTTAGGTTTAGCCCTGGGAGGGGCCAACATTACCACTCCAACACATACACACACACACAAAGGCAACATGGTACTACAGGTATGGGAGTGGGAATATGGCTTGCCTGCTTTCTGTTCCCTGCTCTTCATCTGATGATTATAGTGGAGGAGATTCAGTTAGGAGATTGAACAATTGTCACCCTTGCCTTCAGCACAGAAGTCCAGGATTGAATGGGCCATGGGGAAAGAACTGTGATCTGTACATAAGCCTTTGCTGATACTGTCTCGAATAAGGAAAGCTACAGTGCAGCAAACTTTCTGACAACTTCTGCAATTTGCATGAGCTGTGTGGTGGGTGGGGCTAGGGTAAATTCATCCTTAGTGTAACTGTCACCAATTTACACTAGGTATACAATTTTAGCCCACAGCATCTACAAGATCTGTATTATATGGATATGGAATACTGTCTATGACATAGTGTAATCTTGACTAAAATCTAAGATGAAGGACAACTGTGCACTAATTCATCTATCAGCTAATAAAATTAATAACCCCTGTGCAAGCATCATCATCTATGTGTAGCTCATCCCAGGCTCCTATTACATATCCTCAGCCTTAGTGATGGGTCCCACCAGTCAGGGGCAAGACACATCTGCAGCGTAGCATGGAAGATGCTTGGCCTGCCAAAGCCCAGACTGTATCTTTTTTGTGGATCAATAGAGAACTTCAGTCTCCAGAATCGATCATTCTGGCCCTTTTAACACAGGTGCTAAACACTAATTCTGATATGTTAAAATTAATGTCATGGCTTCTTAGCCTGGGAGGAAACCGCTAGGAAATTATTTCTGATGAGCTTTAACTCAGAAACTTAAACAGTGCCTGAACTCCTGGATTAGAAAGTGGTAGGAATAAAGATGGTTAAAACATGAATTGCAATAAGCATGGAATCATATTAATTTGTACCCATAAGTGTGGAGAGGAGATTTTTATTTTCCTTTGGAGCACAAAGGAAACTTGTCTGATACAAAAAAGAAATGCTGGAAAAGCTGTTGCCTCTTCTCCTTTAAGCTAGCTTCTGTGCTAATGAAAAGTGAACTCGCTAACAGACACTTTGCAAAGACTCCCCTCTGCTTCTCCTCTTTTCTTCCCACCTATCATCTTGCCTGGCTTTTGCCTGTAATCACCTGCTCATCTCACAGCAATAACTGCCAGGTGATGCATGTTTGCTGTGGTCTCCCCCAGCGCCAAGAAGAGAATGAAAAGAAAAGAAAAGAAGAAGGGGGAGAAAATCCTTCAATGACACAAGTGTCTCACTGCCAGCCAGACAAAGAGTGAAGCGTTTCCTACAGCCCAGGCTGTTCATGTGGGAGCCGCTGATCGGTGTAATTTCCTAAGATGTATACCTTGTCAGTGTGCAGAAGAGGAACAGAAAAGAAGGTCAGAGCAGCCAACGCTGAGAGATTGGAAGGACAAAAGGAGAAAGCGGGGAGCGCTGTTGGGCTGCTTTTAACTCTTGCAGGACCCATGCTGCATCGTGTGTGACAAACCTACACATAGGCATAGCTGATAATGCCATATAAAGAGTCCCTCTCCCTTTCCCCCACCCTCCTTGGCCCTTGACTCACAACAGACGAAACAATCATTGTACAAGGTGGTTCCTGTGGCTCTATCATCCTCCCCCCAGGCATGGCATACAACAATTCTTCCACCCCATTATCACCATGTTATTGACTGTGCAGAGGAGTCGGTAGCACAGGTTGCTTTTGTCTGAGAGCCCTGCTAGCCAACAAACCCCCTCTACCTACAGAGAATCTGTATTATCACTCTCCTAACAATCCCTTTTTATCATCTGTAATGTGGAAGGCATCACGTAATGATGTCACAGGAGCTGCAGGCACATCTCTCAGGAGAAGATGCTGAGTGTAGAGCTTGGTCACTCTGAAGTTAAGCTAGGACTAGAGACAGTACAGGATGAAAATACCTGTTCCCTGCTGGTCCCCTTATAATAGAGAGAGCCTAATCCTGGAGCTTCCAGCTTCCAGTGACTTCAAGTGGGCACACAATACACCTGTGCAAAACCATCAGATAGATCTGAATATACCTTGCCCATTCACAGCAGATCAGGGGACTCTCTGGGATATTGAGCCTCCAGCGGAAAAGCTGAATGAAAGTCTAGAAGAGAAAAGCACAAACCACTGTGTGGCCCAGAGGCACTGAGACCACTGACAGGGGAGACTGAAGACAGCCTTAGCTGTGAGCCAGTTGCCTCTTACCTCATGTGGTAGAGGCACATGGCTTTAGCCACTAAGGTCCTAGGTTCAATCCCAGCTGCCAACAACCTGGGTTTGCATAAACAACAAGAAGTCCCGTGGCATCTTATAGACTAACAGATTTATTGGAGCAAAAGCTTTCGTGGGCAGAGACCCACTTTGTCAGTTGCATGACCTGGTCTGCCAGCTTTACAATTGTAAAAACCACTCCTTTTCTTCCTGAAGAGCTGCCCACACTCCTAACAGTCTCCTGTGATCCAGGCCCCACTCTATACAAGCTTCTCTAATGCTTCAGAGCCCAAGAAACTTCAGCAGTTTCCCTAGCCCATCAAATCCTCCACCTCCACCACAACTCAACACGAGTGCACTTGTAAATTTAATGGACGCAAACAAATCATTGGCTTTCTCATCCGAGACACTCCTCTTACCCATAACCCCTCTATCCGAGCATTACAAAATTAGGGGAATGTGTGTGTGTAGGAGGGGGGAAAAACGCCTGCAGCAAAACCCCAGTGGAGCCGCAAATGCTTACACCAGAGTTTGAGTCAGCGTCCGGCAGGCAACAGCTTTAGACTCTATGCACCCATGAAAATTGAGAAGAGGAAACAAAGAAGGGGAGGGAGCAACACCCTCCCTTGCTGATACACTGTAAACAACTGATAAGGCATAAACTCTTCCCACCGTAACCGTGCTACTTATTGAACAGCAAGGACAAAAAGCTCTGGCTGCTCATTGTGCCAAAGGAAAAGCTAATGCTAGGGATACAACAGATGCTGTTTGAAGCACGCGGGTACCCCCTCCCCCCACACACACACTTTTCTCCTTCTCTTGTCCGTTATCTCTCCTCCCAACTCTGTCAACCAGAGACCACCATAGAAAGAGGGGAAAAAACACCCAAGGTAATGCCTGTGTAACACTTACAGACAGCTCACTTGAAAAGTATCAGCTTTCATTCCATTGCATTTGAACTTTGATCCATCACAACAAAAGCCTGTGCCCCTATGGTCAACCCCTTTCCTCCTCTTCTCTTTTAGTTATTGGAAGTCCTGTGCATATTTTAAATTGGATGTCACTCTTCCCCCTTCTCTCTTTTTCATTCTCTCATCTGCTCCCAAAAGTGAGTGCTGAGTAGGGCCAGGTCCAATCCATCAATGTCGCCTACTGGATGGGGGCAGAAATGCAGCTCATGTTACCAGGAGGCAGCAGTGAGAGGAGAGCAGCCTTCACAATGACCCACTATTCTTCACTTATTTGCCCTCTCCACCTCAGCTTTTTGATCTCCTCCTGCGTAGACATCAGAGCTTATGGCAAAGCTAGCTATAGAAAATCCTAAAATAGACAGGTTAAACAGACAGACACGTGGGCTGTATAACAACTTTCCTCACCGCAGAGATGTTCCTTACCAGCTATCAGCCTCCACACAGAAGTATCAGGGACTTTTCAATAGGAAGATAAAAAAGAACTCCATCTGATACTCCTAATTGTACTTTTAAAAAAAATGCTACCTTGCTCCACAGTTACACCCCCAAACTGTGTAACAGTGTTTTGACCTGTCACTGTAGAATACCGTAGTACTTTTACAAAAAAGTTTTTTTTTTAGTTTTATGCAGTAACAGGCCAAACCACTACCACTTGAAAAACAGACACCCCAATCTCCTAGCTGTGTACTTCAGAGGAGAGTTGCCCAGTGCCAGTTTGGTTGATCAGGCATCATTGTTCATTGCAAAAAAGAATTCTTCCACTTCTGGCAGCAAAAGCTAAATGGTCTGAAATACAGAGAAAGATCACTGCTGCCGCAAATATCGCCACAAAATTTGCTTTGGTAGTTCAATGAAACAATTGATTAAATTACTGGAATAGCATAAACAAGAAGGAGAAAATTGCTTAGGGTGGGTCAAACTAGGGCTGTTAAATATCAGCTAATTAAATAGTCGAGTAACCTCATGAATTCTTATCAATTAATCGACTATTCTATAGTTCCCGGGGGCAGGACTGGCAGCCAGTGCACTCCAGCCTCACTCCCAAAGAGCTCCCTGCCACTCCATGGGCTGCCTCTGTATCAGAGGCAGCAGCGTGGGATGCCAGGAGGGAGCTGGTCCACTAGGGGAGCCAATTTAAAAACCAGCCCCCCTTGTGGACCGGCTGCCCGTCGCCCTTTACTGCAGCCTCTGATAAAGATGCAGCAGTGTGCGGTAGCAGCAGCCCCTGTTTTGGGGGGTCTGAACTCCTTGACTTGTCGCAAGCCAGGACTGAGCTGGGCTGTTGACCAGCCTGCTAAAAAATTTACTGGCAGGGAGGAGAGGGAAATGTGTGTAGTCTATAGCATTAACCTATAAGATTTTTCTTATCAGTTAATTGATTAATCGACTGCACCCATAGTCACCAACCAATAGATCGGGATCTACCGGTAGATCTTGGAGCCTCTGGCAGGTGATCCTGACTGGTTTGGCCAGGAAGCTATCAAGCACTGGCACTTCAGTTGCTCCTCTACCCAGTATCATGCTGTTCCTGTCCTCTGCCTTGGAACTGCCCCCCCTGGGAGCCTCCTGCTTGCTGTGCAGGGTGTGGGAGGGAGAAGAGAGGGATGTTGATGTCAGGGTGTCCCTCCTCCCCCCCTTCCAGTAGCCTATCTCCACACAGAGAGAAGGGGATGGAGGGAGCTTGGCAATGCAAATCTCTGTCACTCTCACACACATTCTGTGTGTCTGTCATTCTCACAAACACACAGTGTCCTTCACTCTCATCTCCCGACCCAACACGTACATGGGGAGGGTTTGTTACTACTAGTACTGCTTGCAAAGTGGGTTATTTTTGGTTCTTGACGTCTGTGCATTTCATAATTTTCATTTCTCTCTTACGCTTAAATTTAATTCTTTGTGTAGTGAGTTCTAGAATATCTAACCTGCCATGGCTGGAGTCATTATCCCTATGGTAATTGATGCTCCTGGAAGTGGCTGGAACATTCTTGCAGCCCCTGAGAAAGGCAGAGCAGGGGGTCTACACATGCTGTCCTTGCCTGCAGACACCACTCCTGTAGCTCCCATTGATCAATAAAAGGGAACCGTGGCCAGTGGAAGCTGTGGGCTCAGTGCCTGTAGATGAGGGGCAGCACATAGTGCCATGGAGCCATTGGTATACATGCCAGCTGCTTTCAGGAGTGGTGCAGGGTCAGGGCAGCAGTAAGCCTGCCTTAACCCCAAATGCTCCACCACCCAGAAGCCCTCTCAGTTAAATGGTGCCCAGCCAGAGCCTGCTTCCTGAGCCCCTGTTCCAGTCCTGAACCTCCTCCTACACCCAACCTCCTGCCCCAGATGTGAGTCCTCCTGCACCCAAACTCCTTCCCAGAGCTTGCACCTTGAACCCCCTCCTGAACTCCAAGCCTCCACCCAGAGCCCCTTCTACACTCTGAACACTTTGGCCCAAGACCAGAGCCTGCATTCCAACTCCCTACCCCAGCCTGGTGAGAGTGAGTGAGGATGGGAGAGGAAGGGGGATGGTGTGAGCAGGTGAGGCCTTAGAGAATGGGTGGGAAGGAAGCGGAGCAAGGATATTTGGGTTTGAGGTAGATCTTATATTGCACTTAAATTGAAAAACGTGATCTTGTGGTTAAAAAGGTTGGAGACCCCTGGACTACACTATTACATCCCTAGGTCAAACTAACACAATAAAGTTAAACCAAAAGACAATTCAGCATGAGTATAAGGAATTGTTTCTTAATTATATAAGGAATAAATGTAAGCCCCATTGCTTGGATGATTTAAATCTGGACTGGATAAGGTACTGGTAGGGACTAGATGAGATCTAGTAGGTCATTTTCATCTGGAACTTGGATGATTCTGTGGCCACTATAAATAATTGCATTTATACAGTATTAATCACCATTAAAATTGATTTAGCTATTATTAACTAGTGCTGACAAATTGAAACTGAGAAAAAAGAAAATTCAGCCTATCTGCACAGTTTTCCCAGAGTTGTCTCTGGAATGGTCTCTCTCTCAGGAAGAGATGGAAGCTCCATCATTTAGGAAACAAGAGGTCAAATCTTCAAGAGCCCAGGCCCAGATTTTCAAGTGCTCAGCAACCACAACTGGGGGGTGGATTTTCAAAATGGGAGTAGAATTACCTTGAAAATCTGGCCCTGGTTTTGGGGATCAAGTCCTTCTGAAAATCCAGCCCTTTTCATCTTTACTTCTGAGCCAAAGCACCATGATTACAATGATTCTCCACAGTTGGAGGGTTTGCTTCAGAATGTTACAAACAGGATGAGAATGGTACATTCCTACATGCTTGTAAATCACCTCACACATTTTAGGCACTACTGCAATCTAAGTTGTTGTAACAGAAGTGTAATGGAGCTTAGACTCTCAACTACGCAGTGTGCTGGAGACTCTTCTACAGGAAACAATCATGTACTCTCCACGCGGGATATATGACATTTAACAGGTATTTCCACCTCCATCATTTTTCTCCTTTCCTATCTTCCATTTTTATAATTGCCCTTCCCAACCTATGCAGCACAGATAGGCTCACCCACTCAAGCTATGTCTGCACTGCCGGGATTTTTTTGGCAGAAGATATGCAAATCACGCTCTCATTTGCATATCTTCTGCCGATCCTTTTTGCAGAAGAGGTTTTGCTGATAAAAAGCCCCATATAGACAGGGTCATTTGTCAGAAAAAAGCCCTTTTCACAAGATCCCTTATTCCTCAAAAAATTAGGTTTACAGGAACTTGCAAAAAAAGTTTTTTTTCCAACAAATGGCCCCCGTCTACATGGGGCTTTTTATCAGCAAAACCTCTTCCACAAAAAGGATCAGCAGAAGATATACAAATGAGAGTGTGATTTGAATATCTTCTGCCGAAAAAAACCAGCAGTGCAGACATAGCCTCTGTCTCCTTTCTTGCCTTGCCAAGTAGGAGCACCTTGCCTCCATCTTTTGCTGTCCACAGACCTGCTGGTGTGTTTCTCTCAAAATACCTGATGTGACAGAACTATCTGCTTCTGACACACTTCTCAGCATGAATGGAGGCCAGGAGGGAATTTAAGCACCAAATCTTTTTAAAATATCTTCAGTCTCCTCCTGGCAGAGTTTCAGAAGTCCATTCTTAGCCACATTAGCTGATTGGGTTCCAATACCATCCTTCTTAAGAGAATACACACACACAGTGTTTGACTGTTTTTTCGAAAGAATAAAGTAGAGCCAAGGACAGAATCCTGACTTTTTTGCATGGTATTCAGCCTCCTTAACACAGGACCAAATTTTCTCCATCCTTTTTCCTCATTTACCCACACGCCTATCTTCTACAGCAAACAAAACATTCCTATAGACAACAGTCTCATTCATTACACAGCCTTGAGCACCATCCCTCCTGTACAGCGCATGAAGCAAGATCCAAAATACCATGTGATCCTGTGATTATCAACTGTCTCATAATGCATACACACAAGAGGACAGAATTAAGTCTGACAACTTAATTCCATCATTTCCTATCTTTTGTGTACTTGACTTGGCAATTTAATGATCTTTGAATGCAGGATTTTTGGTTGTGTTTTGTACATATCACATAACAATTTAAAGCGGTGTGCTGATACTTTAGTTAAATGCACAGTTTATGCAATGAGGAAATGCAGCTTGTTGTGTGTGTGCCTTAAATGGCCCATATAACAGAAACACAAACTCCTAGAACAGTGATGGACACAATAAAGGAGCCTAAATAGATTAAACTATTGCTAGAAACACAGGCACTGAAGTATTTTTCCTGTTTGGCTGATGCTGGGCACCCTGTCATTCTCCTTCTAACCCTTCCAAGAACCTTGTTAGCAGGTTGAGAGAACTAAGTTGACTCACCATAATTAATGGGTCTCTCTAATTCAATTGTGGAATGTTCAGAAAAAGCCACCTGCTTTTCCTTCCTTCAGAAGAGGATGCTGAAACACTGTTGATCTTTTGCCCAGCTGTTTTAAAACCAAAAATTAGATGCACCTGGCCTAGCTGTTGTTTCTACAGCCAAACCCAGGGATGTGGAGTAACACAGTTCAGTAGGGAGCCTGCTCTCCTCTGAGTCAGTGCTAATCTTATTGTCCTGGCACAGTGCTAGGGGATGTTGTGATGCTGGGAGTGGTGCTCGTGACTCACAAGAGGGCACCTGTCATTAATGACGCAAGAGTGAAGCTGTAGGAGGTGCTGGCTATTCAGTAAGGTGGGCTAGTGGCAAGGATGGAATTCAAGATACATTCCCCCATTTAATTTTAAGTAGTCTCAAAAGAGGTTTAGGGCACGAATCCCAAGCCCAGCATAAATCAATGGAGCAACGTCTTAGTTGGGATTGGTCCTGCCTTGGGCAGGGGGCTGGACTTGATGACCTCCTGAGGTCTCGTCCAGCTCTATGATTCTGTGATCTTGGATCTGCAGGAATCCTGAAGCCATAGGTCTGAGAGGGATGAATGTCCATATTCATCTTTCCATATTTGTACAGCGCCTAGCACACTGGGGTCCTAGTCTATGCCTGGGGATCCTAGTCACTATGGTAATACAAATACAGAAATAAATACTGAATTGATGACTGAAGCAATTTCCACATTAATTAACTATTTCCCCACTGATCATTTTAGTAGAATGATCCAGCTCCATTGCTTCATCTGCAGTCCCAAACTACCTCTCACCCTTCCCCCGGTGCTTACAGCTCCAGCTGGCCCCTCCAGATTCCTGCACTGACTGCTGCTGGGATGCCATTACTCGCAACACAGAATCTCCACATGCTGAAAATTGAAAATGTGGGGACAGTGCAAATAGATGTAAAATACGTTGAATTTCTCATCAAAACAAACACATGGAATGCTGTGCTCTTTATAATATTCCTATCAGTCTCTGATCACACAGACAACTCCATTTTTAAACACTGCCTGAAGCTGCCACAGAATTTCCAGAATGTTACCAAAATACCTGAGAATCCTGGGCCTTGCTACAGAATGTAGGTCCAGTTTGCCATAGAGTGCACAAGCCATTTATTTTATCTAATTTGCAGTGCATTTGTAGTCCCATTGGATCGCTATAAGCACAAGTACACCATTATGCACACCCAGTTTACACTCACATGTGTTCAGTTTTATGCACAAAGGTGAGGCACATAAATGCGCTGTGTACACACTTATCCACCTACTCACATTAGATGCATGTTTACACATTAGAGTTCAAAAACACATGCAGGTACACACATATGTAGTGGGTTGGATCACAAAGATCCCCTTGGCGTTGTCCTCTGATGTACTAATCAAGCCACTGATGCCCACCTTCCTGTCCCTCTGGCCTTGCCCACCACCCTGTTCTGCTGGATCTGAAGCTCTAGTCACCCCCAACCAAGGCACAAAGTCGGGGTTACCACCCCTCTTTATCAATAAAAGGGAGATACGCATAGTGATTGCTCCCCCCAGGTAACAATTGTTAATAATGGGCTTGATAATGAACAAAAATGTTTTATTAAATAAAAAAGTAGGATTTAAGTGGTTTCAAGTGAAAACAAATCAAGGTTACTAAATTAAAATAAACGAAAAAGCCAGCTAATCTTAATCCATTAAGAAACTTGTTGTATGCAAATTCTTACCCTAAACAGTTATTCTAACTATCTCTTTTGCAAGCTAAACCGCCTTCTAGCTTGGGCCTCCCCCCTGTTCAATCTTAGATGTTTCCAGCAGGAAGCTTAGATGGTAAATCGGGTGGGGGGGATTAATTGGTATCTGGCAATTACTCCTTTTGTTTTGTTCCCCTATATCCCTTTTGGGCGGGAGTTCTTTGTGCTCAGTTCAAACTTTTCTCACCTCGAGTGGAAAAGTACAAAGTCCAAAATGGGCTTGAGCACTGGGTGGCCTGACCACATGTTCTGGCATGACTGACCACAATCCAGGTTTACAGGACAAAAAGAACCATTCACAGATCAATGACATGATTACTGAACCATTAAGTTTCAACAGCATCAGTAATGGCCCTCATTAGCACATTTAGAATTATAAACAGATTCATGCTTCATATTTCTAACTTCACAAACAAGAATGATACATGCACAAAATAGTATACACGCATTCAGGAGATAACTTTAAAATTAGTATTTTATATGATGCAGTTTGTCTAAAGCATCTTCAAGTTATGCATATTCATAAGCTAATTTTCATAAAGCATGGGGGGGCATGATAACATATACATACACACAAAGTTGAAACCATACTCAGACTCTCATACATCTCCAGGAGCATGTCCATTAATGTACATACAGTGGGAACATGAATACATGCATCCACACACGCAAGTTTATCCATATAGCTATAGGCATACTCACAGATGCCTAGGCATCTACAGAGGTCCTCATGCATATATGTTGACCTTGGTATATATCATATAGACAAGAGGCACAGTTGCTCCCATATCTCTCTGCCTCTAAGCATCTTGTTCTTCTGGTTGTAAAGTGCACGTCATCAGCTTCCCACCAAGCACACCTCGGATTTTCCCTTTCAAAGGGGGAGAGCTTAGTTGTCAAACCTAGTAATAAATGCTTGTCAAAGCTGGGATATTAAGCTGGTGGCAGCAATGGGGGCTGCCACAGTCAGACTGTACAAGTTGAGTGCAGAGAGTAGGGAAGAGACAGTGTCACAAATATTTCTCTCCTCTGTCTCTCTGAAAAACGATGAACAAATCATTTGGTGATTACTCCTTTAGGTCTGCTGGTCATGCTCTCAGGGTCTGCGGGCAGAGAAACACAGAAGTGTCCTGGCCTCACCCCTTACAGGGCAGCCCAGGGCCACTTCAAAAATTATTGCCCACCTCTGGTCTAGACCATCCCTGATAGATGTCTGTCCAACCTGCTCTTAAATATCTCCAGTGATGGAGATTCCACAACCTCCCTAGGCAACTTATTCCAGTGTTTAACCACCTTGACAGGAAGTTTTTCCTAAAGTCCAACCTAAATGATGATGGCTGCTATAGAAAACTGTGAGGAAGATTGCTTGGGGTATTTATGGGGTGATAGGCCAACATCAGGCAGTGCATACCACGTATAAGTCTGGGAGCCAGAGAGCCAGGGAGAATTGCAGAGTCTGTGCAGCTTCAATGAAGAATCTCCTTTCATGTACTTTAAGACAACCACGTCACTCCTTTTCTCCCCCATGGCGGGCACTACGGTCCTTCTGCCTTGGTCTACAAAGGACTATCTCTGGGTGTGAATTCTGCATTCTTACTATGTATCTGGACTGGCATCTAAAAAGATCATTTTGTGCTGAGCTCATGTTATTTCCCTCTCAGGAACATTTCTAAACAGTGGAGACTGGATTACTGACCTTACTGGATGGGAGTAGAGAATCAGGGAGGATCACCCCAGTCTGACCATATGGCAAAACTGTGATGTTGCATCACATCATGGGCAGCCCTATATTAATGGGTAGCAACATACGGTTAACATTTCATTGCGTTGTGCAGCTGAACCAAAGAATGCAACATCCTCCTGTCACAATGCTGCCTAAAGTGAACACAGGCTCCTAACTGTCCTGCAAGCAGGTCACTGAGAATTAGTCCCAGGCCCTGCATTTAGGGACAGCTGGTAACACCTAAGGGAAACCAAGGTCTCCTGGAATGTACCCGACCCCAAGTAGTCAAAAGCACAGGCCACTCCACTAAGATGATCTTTGTTCAGGACTATTTCTGGCCTTGTAATACGTAACTCAAGAAGGACTTTCCACGCTGGAAGGAGCATCACAAAAATCCAGTTTCCTTACTGACCATCCTGCCTTGCTCAACCTCCCACCCACCCCCAGGTGGCAGCAATGGAGCACTCCACTGCAGGTGTCACTAGTACCAACACAAAGAGTTGAAAACCCAGGAGCCATACTGTCATGAGGTGCACTCACCTCTCAAGTGTCCCCTAAGTGCATGTGTCCATTCTCTCTCTCTCTCTCTCTCTCTCTCTCTCCCTTCCCCCTTTAGTGATTCGGCCCTCCAGCCAAGTCCCACACAGTCTATATGTGGTATAAAAACAAAGCAAACCCTTTCAAGGGTACAAGTCCAACTGGGATCCCTCTCAGTGCCCTCTGTAAAATCTCTCTCAATTTTGACTTGTTCTGTTATAGAGCAATGCCCTGGGTTCCTTCCCTGCAGGCACTGTCTCCACCCAGGCCAGTATGGTTCAATTCCCCTTCTGGAGTGTACTAATGTCTAAAGCCACTTTCCCCGTGGCGGGAGGGGGGCTGTTGACAGCCCCATCTGCTATGTCCCTTTAAATAAACTGTGTCCATGGTCCCTGTTCATTCTTCACAATTATCTCAGGGCCTTGTCCTGATGGAGTCCCAGCAACCAGCCCAGAGCTCCATCCTCCAGTTCAAGCAAGGAAGGGATCTTATGCTGACCCTGCAGCTTTTCCTTTAGTAGTCTGCTGGGCCCTCATTGGCTGTGGGGAAAGCAGTCACTCTAGCCAATCAGGGTGCAGTAGCTTGCAATGCTGAGACCTTTCATATCTAAAATCCAATCAAGTTTTTCAATCAGTGGAACATTTCAATGCCTTTTTTCTGCAAAGGCATGTATGTGCAGAGGGAGGTCAATATGGTACAGTGGAGCAGTATTTAGTTGGTATAATCTCTTATGATCAGACAAACAGATTTGTCCTTACACTCAGAAAAGGAGAAGACAAATGAAGGTCATTACTTTGGTGTTGCTGTACTAATCACAAGTCTTCCTATTTAGCTATGAAGAAACTTAACTATGAAGAAAATGTTTTCTCTCTCTGTCCCACTGATCCTCCCACCACCTCTCTCTCTCTTTCATTTTCTCCTCCCCTCCCCCCCACCTACCTGACCATCCAAATGCCTCTTTTCTCCTCCTTCTCTTTTCTGCCATGGGTCCATCCTTGTTTCATTTATAGAATGCAGTAGCTACTGTGATAGACATGTGCCTCTAGCTCTTTACCGGTAGTATGTAGCACCCGCCCCATTATCTGTGTATATGTCCTGTCCTCTGTTGCCTGTTATCCCCTTGTGTCCTCTTTCCTCTCATTAACTCTTTTGCTTTACTTTGTATGGGGATGCACTAAGCAATTCTGCTGCCCCCTCTCCCTTCTTTTGCAATGCCTCAGTGTGCTTACAAATCTAGATATTTTTAATCAGAGATTTTGATTCATGTAATATAATTTTGGCCCTCTTGCAAAGTTGCAGCTCTGCCAGGTTACCCCAGAGGCAGTGTATGTAATCCTGAATGCTCCCAGAGTGGCAGCCCTACAGTAACTCAGCAGTGGAGGGCAGAGACAAATCCAAGCTCCGGAGGCTAACTCTTGGCAAAGAAAATCAGTTTTTCTGCTGCCTAGAAAGTGATGGATGAATAAAAAGGCTTTTCATGACCTGCAACCATCCTGGCCTCCACTGCCAGGAATCATGCATGGGATATAAATTGCCTCATAACAAGACAAGCTAACTTCCACTGGCTTAAACTGTGCCTGCAAAAAAAAGGGTGCACACAACCCCACTACGCTGTACCAACCTTTGCACACGTAACTGGGTAACTGTGCACCTTAGGACTCACTTGCAATTACAGTCTCTACGTATGCATGTGACAATGTCAAAGTGGACAGATTCAAGGTGAGGGAAGGGCGTCACCTAATTGGGCTTTTGAAGAAAAAGTCACTTACCCAGTGCTCTATGGTGGAGAAATGGAGCTAGATATCTCCTGAGAACTCATTCTCTCACAAGATTTCTTATAAGCTCGGGTTCCAGCTTGGCTGGAAATAATGTAAAAATAGCCCTTTTCATGGTGTTTTGGTGCTCCACTGCTACCAGCTGGAATCTGCTAGCAGTGGAGAAATGTATGAAATATCTTAAAATCAGGTTCCACTCCAAAAGGACTTCAGTCAAATGGCACTGTGGGGCCCGCATTTTATTGCCTCTCAATAACTTTCCGTTCACATGCACTCAATTTACAAGTAAAAAGATGTTTCCCCCTGTCAGCTCTCTGATCTCAGAGACAAGGTGGGGTTTGTATGACCAAGTGCCCTGTCAGCAGGAAGAACATGGAAGCTCACTACAGGTTGGATCTCCCTGGTCTGGCCTCCCTGGGACCTGAGCCATCCAGGACCAGGGAATTTGCCAGACCAGGGAAGGTCAAGGCTCCCCTGCTGGCTGCCCTGCTGACAGCTCCTCTCCCTGGGGCTCCCAAGGCTAGGGCTCTCTGCCCTGCCACTGCCCCACCAAAGCTGGCCTGGCCAAGGCTCCCCGCCCTGCTGCCTGCTGGCTGCGCCAAGGGCTCCCAGGGGTTGCCCAGATAGGGCTGCCTGCCTGCCACCAGCCCTGCTACCTCCGGTAGTTCCTCGAGGTTTCCCAGCCCTGGGCCGCCTAGCCACCGGTGGCCCTGCTGCCACCAAGGGTTTCCCAGGGTTCCCCAGTTATTGCCGGTCCCACTGCCAGGGGCTCTCTGGCCACCTGACCCCATTGACACCGGGGGTTCTCCGGTGAGGGCAGAGGCTCCCTGATGAAACCAGGATTCCCCTGACTAGCCACTTCTGGCCTAGCTGGGACTCTGCAAACCCTACGTTCTCTCCGCTGCCTGCCGCTCCTGGGGCTCTTTGGTCCAGCAACATCCTTGCCAAACCACAGATGTTGCTGGACCAGAGAGTCCCAGATTTGGGAGGTTCAACCTGTACTTTCAAATCCTACTTTGTGACACTTAGGCTGCCCTGCTCTCTCCAGATTATGCCCTCTGAGGTGGCCTCTGCAGTCCCACTACTGGAGTTGTGCAGGTGTTAGCAAAGTCATCATGTGATGCTACATCTGAGGGAAAGAAAGATCCCAGCGTGGATTCTCAGATCCCCCAGAGGAGGGTTGGATTAACAGGCTGGCATTTAGAACATTCATCTTTTTATTCACTAGGTGAGAGAATCTGAGCTAGAAATAAGTGGGAGACAATGAATATAGAATCCTGCAATGCTGTTATTTTCAGGGGAGAATTGCACTTTCAGCTTCACAGCAGCCCTGTGAAACAGGTAAGTATTATTAGCAACATTTCACACTGATGTGCATGTTGTACAAGATGTGCAACATTACTTGGCCTCGAAGTAGATGAAATAATAGTGAAGAAAATTAACACGAGGAATTTATCTCCATAATAAGCTACGTGCTAAATCCATTTTGTGGCCTATTAGGGAAGACGTGAAGTGAGGCAATCAGTAACTGTTAAGGATTAGCACAATTTTCTATTGTCACACCAGGCATTCTAGCAAACCTCAGATTTTCATGGGGAAACTCCCTGACAGGATGTTAATGTATCTGTATTAGGGATGTGACCGTGTACCCACGTAGATGGTTAACTGATGAGCCTAGGCTCATGGTAACAAGCAGCTCCCTGCGGTGGGGGGGAGGTGGGAGTCAGTGAGCATGGGGAGTCAGCTTTTAAAGCTCCTCCCATGTGCCAGCTCCCGCGAAGCTGCCTGTCCCCCCCATCATGCTGATGCCTTCCACAGCAGCAGCACAGGAGGGAGAGGCTCCCACCTGCCCCCTCCGTGTAAACGTGTAACACTGAAAATGTCAGCAGTTACACATTTACAAAATTAAACACATTTTAACATCCTTAATCTCTATACCACAACCAGTACCCCCTTCCCCTCCCACTAATATGCCTAACTGACAGATTTAATGATAACCACCATTCATAATTTGTGTAACTCAGTGTGATTTTTCAAACTTTTGTAAAGCCTCAGTTCGTTACAAGAGAGAAAAGTTCTGCTGATCATTACATGGTAACACATTCCAGGTTACTATACTAGACACCTAGCCTATTTGGAGCTTCCAGCTGGTAGCTAGAACACAGAACCTCTTGCCCTAGAAGCAAAGGACCTTGCTATCTGACCAAACAGAATTATGCAACACATTTGATCAGACTGTATCAAAGGACTTTGCAGATATTAGACTCACAACACAACTGGGAGGTAGGGGTAGTTATCTCCTATATAGGGAAACTGAGGCACAAAGGCTTACCCAAAGTCACACAGTGAGTCAGTGGTATAGATCCAGGAATCCAGCCTTTCAGTCCTGCTGTCCAGCCACTAGACAATGACGACTCCCTGACATTCCACATCTCAAGTAGCTATAATTGGCAATTATAATGTTATTACGTTAACACCTAGAGCTAAGCTCTGTACTAGGACACAGAAAGAGACAGCAGACTTGGAGACCTCCTGGTCAGAGGGACTGGATGGACCATGTAGATCTTGACCAGTGCATGGGGCTTCCAACCTCACATATCCACTGTCATGTGCTCCAGGAGGTGACAGCAGCCTTGCCTCCCACTTCTCTCGCTTTCCTTAAGCATGTCCTGAAGGAAACTGCTCCTCACCTGCTCTTACCATGGCCCTGCAGAACTCATCATCAGGCCCATGTCCTTCAGGCCTCCTAGGACCACCCCCAAGAAATAATCCGAGCAAGGTGAACACCATCCAGCTGGTCTGCCTCCAAACTGCTCTCAGGAAACATCTGTACAGCTCATGCTTCATACCATCCATTTCCTCGCCCTCCTGTCTCACCCTGACACCAAATTGCAGGGCCTGTTGTTATCTAAAGAGGGCAAGGAACTGTGGTGGGCCAGTGTGTACTCCATTCTGGTCCCATGGCCCACCGAGGATAAGAGTAGGTAGCTCCTTCACAGAACCACCAACACAAGAATGTACCTGGCATGGTTTGAAAACTCCCATCACCTGTCCTTTCTGTGGTGAGAGGGAGACACTGGTGCACATCTGTGTAGAGTTTATCAAGTTGCAGCCCCTCTTCCAGCTCCTCCAGAGCCTCTTATTGAAGTTCTGATTGCATTTTATCCCAGGCATCCCAATCCACACAGTCACGTGATCTCCTCACCAACCTTGCTCACCCCATCCCGTCCTGCCATTACTTATTCTCCCCCACTCTCTCTTTCACTGGGTTAGGACACGGGGTTGGAGTGCGGAAGGGGATAAGGGCTCCAGCTTGGGTACAGGAGTAGGGAGGACTCTGGGAATGAGTTAGGGTGTGGCAGGGGGTTCTGACCTGCAAGAGGAGGCTGGGTATGGGAGAGGGTTCTGAGCTGGGTCAAGGTGTTAGGTGTGGAATAGGGTTCGAGGTACAGGCTGGGCAGCACTTCCTTCAAGTGGTTCTTAGAAACAGCTGGCACATTTGGCTCCTAGACACCCAGATGGCCCTATGCACTGCCTGCACTCATAGGCATTCTCCCTCCCCGCCCCCAACTCCCATTGGCTGTGATTCCCAGCCAATGGGAGCCGCAGAGCCAGCTCTCGGAAGGAGGGCAGCACATCGAGACACCCCTGGCTGCCCCTGCACCTAGAAGTCAGACATACTGGCTACTTCCAGGAGCTGCACGGCGCTTGCCTTAGCCCCACTGTGCTGCCAACCAGACTTTTAGACACCTGGTCAGCAGTGCTGACCAGAGCCATCAAGATCCTTTACAACTAGGCATTCATGTCAAAAAACGGACACCTGGCAACCCTAATCCCAGTACTACAAAAAGTATACACCTTCCAACTTCTGTACCAAATTATGCAGGGATCTCACAAACAACAGCCTCCTTCAAAATATAGCCTTGATTCAACCACAGAACTTGTCCATCCTGGGCAATGAATGAAGTAGGGGTCCTGTTGGAAAAATTGTATATGATCAGATAGTTAAAGACTATCATAAGGCATATGCACAAAGAAGCTGAATTAAGGTTGCACAAACAATCTTAATTCTTGTGTTTCCTAATTTCTGAGTTGCTTGACTTTGCAATTATGTCCTTTTAACATAGGGTTGGTGGGGAGGGGTTGTGTGTGTTTTATATGTGTGTGTATGTATATTTCTTATCAAAATGAATTTAAGCTTTCAAGTGAGTTCCCATTTGATTTGAAGAGGTGCTGCTGCTGATTCTCCCAGCACTTCTGTGTTTTACATTTTTTATTGAACAGCCCTCGAATTGAAAAGAAGCTTTCCTTCAAATTCCCCTACCTGAATAGCACAGGGAAATGAAAACGCCTGTCAGCAAAAGTAATGTGTTTAATACCACGCCAGCCCTAAACATCAGCAGAGATTTCTGTGTATTGCAAATAATTCTATCACCAGCCCATATTGCTCTGTGATGTGTTTTTATCTTTGCCGTAGGATAATATCAATATTTCAAGTGAGAGCAAAGTAATGTTTTATGAGATTGATGTGGGAAAGTACAGTGACAAGTACATAAAAAAGGGCAGGGGAAAATGCCAGCTAGTCATCAGAAAGGCCTCAAACTTCCACAGGGACTTGTCTCGTTTATCCGATTCTAATCAATGTGTTGAGGTCAGCTGGGCTCCCTTTGACTTTGATTATGTTTTTAACATGTTCATGAGAAGTGGAGGATAATACCAGTAACCCCAGGAGAGTATTTCCCCTGCCTGGTAGGCTACAAAAGAAATTAATGTGAAACTGTGACATTTTGTTAAATTGTTAACTTATTATTATTACAGAATCACAGAGGAAGGAGATGGGGGGAAAATCAATTGCTATCTATTGCACAGGACAATGCAGCACTGTCTACTTCTTGCCCATACTCCTTTCCTTTCTAAGTCCTTCAGTATTCTTTTTCTTTCCCACCTGATATTTGCAACTCCTCCCAATTTAGCATCAACTTTCCCTTTCCTGAGCTCAGTAAAGCTGCTCATCAAGATTTTCATTTCCAAAAAACCACTAGTGATTTTAGATGCCTACATTTTGGGGTGCCCCTCCTGAGACACCTCAAAGGGGCCCAATTTTGAGATGATAGGTCTGCTCAGCACATGCAGAATATCATGTTCTTCTAAGGTGTCTCAAGATGTTCAAGGTACCTCAACTGACAAGTCACTTCTGAAAATCTTACTTGAATTCAAAGCTGGATCCAACACTGACCCTTGCAGAACCCCAAAAGGTACCTCCCACCATGTTGCCCTTTTACTTCCCACATCTTAATCTATTATCCTTTGAGGACCTTCAGATCATTTTCAAGCCATGTGGCACAGCTCTCATCTCTAAACCAATCTGAATCAGATGCCTACAAATCTTTTAGAAGATGACTCTCATAATAAGACAGAATATCTTTTATGATGCAATATTATTAGAAGGCAGTAACTTGGGTTTTTCCCCACTAAATAAATAAACGAGGAGGACAAATTTCAGTTGATATTGTTTCACAATATGCAGAGTTGGTACGTTTTAATAAGAAATGCACCTCCAGGCTAAGAGGTATGAGATTTATACCTAGGGGAACTGTGTAATATACCATTTAATGTGATCATCAAGCCTGATGGGAGCCTGATGGCTTTTATATGTTTTAACATTTCTTTAGGAGGTGGAGGAGAGAGAGAGAGAGAGAGAACATGGTTTATAGATTAGGTAAACAGCAAAACTAACAGGGAACTAGTCAGCAGGTGCATGGTCCTCCTGGCATTCCCTCATCCATGGGGATAGACAGCTCCAGAGAATTTCCTATGGAAGAGATCTTTTAAGAAGACACATCCTCAGAGAATGAGAGATTCAGCAGTCACTGCTAGCAGCATTTGTGGTAGTGTGAGGAATGAGCTAGGATCTGCTCCCTCATCCTACCACAGATACAGGATTTGGGAGCACATGGTTCCAGCAGCACTAAAGCAGTATCTTCAATCCCTCAGGTTCCTAAGCTTGTCAGCAGTCCCAAGACACTGTTTTCTTTTGTAAGGCCAGAAGACTGACTGTTAAGTGAGATATGGGAGAAAGGGGTTGACTGAATGCGGGATTAGTAGGGGGGTATATTGGTGGGTCTAGGTTGGAGAGTGAGGGTTGATGGTGCCCCCAGAAACAGCCTGTGTCTGCCTGAATACTTAACATGGCTAATGAGCATGGTCTATGCTCTTCTACTTCATCAGTGACTTTTTGGAATGGGGCCTTGCACAGAGACAGAAGGATGATTCTCAGTAGAGGCATGAGATGGTGCATTGTACATGAATGGATGGATTCAATATGATTATGGGTATGGAGGGGGGAGGCCAAGGGAATAATTTTATTAGGATTTTAGAAGGTTTTGGGGGGCAAAAATTACAGAATGATTCAAATAATTTGGGTTTATTGGTGCCTATAGCTACCCTTGCCTCTATCTCTGCTTGTATGCCACGGCCCTTTCCTGTCCTTCCTTTCACAGGTACAGCCCAATCCTGCATAGGTTTGTGCATGTGGAAGTTTTAGCAGAATCTAGCCCTTAGTTTGAGAGTTAATTGGAGGTGGGACTGTGTTGTCTTTGACTCTGGAAACAATACATTTTGGACACTGTTAAAATATAACTAAATAACAATAAATAGCTGTTATTTTGATATCATCTTGTCTTTTAATTGTGTCTACAACTACAGTACAATATCTGGGTTTAAGAGTGTTTCAGGAAGCAGAGATCTCAGGTTTATAAATACATCTCATTTTTAACAGCTCCAGCTTTTCCACTCTTTTCTTGTAGCTTTGTGAGAAAATATCAATAAAGTGCAATTATTCCCTCACCGGGCCATATGTGCATCACATTGGCAGACACAGCCCAAACCCGGCAACTGCTGGAAAATTTCAGAGGCAAGATTCTTTAAAAGAAGCAGGTTGGTCTCTGTCTTAACACTCTATCTATAATTAAAGATTACACTTCTGGATTCTCTTTGATTGCTGAAGAGGCAGGGAGAGTTCCTCCCCAGCCCTGGAATGCTGCTCTGTGATTATGTCACAACTGATCTTTAACTGTTCCATCTGTGGGTTAGTCATTGCCTTTCCTCATGATTGTCTTCTAGCTATTTATAGACTGAACTCCACTATTACAGCATCCACTAACTTCCCTGAAAGAGAGTCTAAAATTACATGCTGAAATCCTAGTTGTGCATACGCTCTACCCTTTGGGACAAATTCTCCTCTAAGTTCTTATTGTTATTATGATGTATTATTTGTATCATTGTAGACGCTCAAGCCATGAACCAAGACCTCACTGTATTGCCTGCTGCACAAAAAATAGAGTTAAAAAAACAGACCCTGCCCCAAGGAGCTTAAAATCTAAGTATAAGAGAAGAGACAACATGTGGATACAGACAGAAGAGGAAGTAGAATGAAACAATATTGGCAGGTTTGATCAGCATACTGGCAGCCTAAAAACTGTCAAACCTCTCCTCTGCCATGATGCCTATGTATGCCAGCAACATACATTCCAAGTAATTAGGGTCAAAAACAGATTGGCTTTAACTGACTCATTGGATTTAGACCAGAGATCACAGCCTAGCTCATAGATTTCAGCAGGAAGTGCACTTATGATGGCAAAATCCTGGCTCAAGGTTAGGCTGCAGAATGATCAGCACAAGGAACTACTTTAGTCTTTCACAGCCTCAGAAGACTTATGCATAAGCATGTTATTGGAGGCTGCAAATCACTGGGTATCTCAGGATCACACCAGAACTACATCCTCAGGTGTAGAAATCATTATATAGCCATACATTTCAATGGAGCTATTCTGATTAGGTCATTAATAAGTAGCCTAAGAGTATGTCTACACTACAGAGTTTTTTCCAGAAAAAGGCCGTTTTTCCAAAAAATCTTCAATTACGTCCATACTGCAATCGCGTTCTTTCGAAAGAAAATCAAAAGAACAGAGGGTTTTTTCCGGCGTTGGTAATCCTTCTTTCTATAAGGAAGAAGCCTTTTTCCGAAAGAGCTCTTTCGGAAAAAGGCATGTGTGGACGGGGAAGAGGGAGTTCTTTCAGAAGACTGGAAAAAGCACAGGTGCCCTGGTGGCCACTCCATCCATAGTAATCACAGGTTAAATGCGAGAGAGAGTCCATTCAGTGTGGACGCTATCTTTCGAAAAAGCAGATTGCTTTTTCAATGCACTTTGGCAGTGTGGACGCTCTCTTTTGGAAGGAGTTTTTTCAGAAGATCTCTTCCGGAAAAGCTTCTACCGAAAGAAGCCTGTAGTCTAGACATAACCTATGTTATGCCTGTTATTGCAGGAGAGGGGTTAAATGAAAATTATGTAAGGACATAAAAACGGGGTCAGCTGCTGCACTCTGTAATACTAGTGTAGCCACTGACTTCAGCAGGAACACTGCAGATTTACCCTAGTGTCACTGAGTTTTGTGTTGGGGGATATGAGTTAGGAGACTTTTGTCTTGGGGGATAAGAGTCAAGATTCCTGGGTTTTCTTCTCATATGTGCCACAGGAAAACTGTTTAACCCCATACATAATACAGGGATAATAATACTTTCCTACCTGCCAGGGGATTTGTGGGGTTCAATTAACCAATATCTGTATGATGCCTTGAGGATGTTGGATGAAAGATGCTGTGTAAATAAAGTAATTTAAGTCAATGGAGCTATGACAGTTGGCACTGATGAAAATTTTCCCCTGTGTATTTGGCAGAATTATGAGGATAGTTAGTTGAAAGGAGAGGAAACCAGGGAGGCACTAGCTGGAAATAAAATAATAAATTAGTCAAAGGGGTTCCTATTTCCCTTTATGGTAATTAGCACTTTTCATCTTCTAGCACTTTGTCAACATCCATTAATCCTCAATACCCTTGCTACTCCCTATGAAAAAGAAGATCGGTATTATCAGCGGTGAAAATAACTTAACATTTCTTACAGGTACTGTCCGATTGCAACCTGGGTCCCTGCCAGCTCTTTAAATAGCTCCCTGCTGGCTTTTGCCACAGTTCAGCCAGCTCTTGCTGGTGCTGCACACCAGGGCTCTCCCGTTTACTTTCACCTCTGTGTATTATTCGCCCCGTTTTATAGATGGAAAAGAAAGGCACAGACAGACAGATAATATGGCTTGTCCATCATAACAAAGTGTGAAGAAAGTGTGATTGGAAGAACTCCTGGCCCCCAGGCCAGTGCTCAGGACTCTCCCATTAGTTCTTTGAAACTATATTTCATTGGTCTCCTGACTTAAGGTCTCCCTGGCTGCTCTTCTTACCTCACTGTCTGAAGACATCCCCATCTAATTCACATTTAGTTCAGATCAGCTTCAGTTCACTAATCTTATCACAGAGGTGCGAGAGGGAAAAGGGGAAAGGGGGGGGTACAGCTGTTTGAGAAAGCTCTCCCTGTTTCAGCAGCCCCTTTGCTAAGATCTCAAGAGCAAACAGTGGTAGTGGCCCTTGCAAATATCCTTCAGTGCAACCTACCACCTCCACACAGCACCTGGCTGCTCAGCTGCCACCACCTTCTACCAAATTACACTGGGGCAGGGTCTGCTGCTCCAAACTGTTGATTGTACACTGTAGGGAGAAATTCATGACTTACTTGTGCCTGTAGAGATATTATTGCCATTGCTTCAGATCTCCCATGTGACTCCTGTTAATGTCTGCAAGGTTGAGTGTATAAAATTGCTTTGTCTGAATCCAGTCATTTTGCACAGAGCCTAATTTAGGCTGATATAGTTTCAGCCCATGTTTGTAATGACCATGTGTTCAGTCAACCAGTCTGAGAAAAATCGATCATGGATGAGTCTCCATGTATGTGCAGAGGGAACAAACTAGAGTTAGCACGTGCATATAAGCATATTTGAATCAGCAAAGTGAAAAAATGTTAACCTGATAGCTTGGGTTATCTGGAAGCTGTTGTGTCCTACTAGATGAAGAAGTCACAGGTAATGAGCCCAATTCTGGTCTGTTACAGTGGAATACCCTCACTGAATTGAGTGGAGTTCAACTATTTTTTTTTTTATAAAAAGCAGTTTTCTGTACAATAATGGTCCTATTACCACTTCCAATAGTGATAATACTGCGGTATTTGGGACAGTTACTCAAGTGCCATAGTCTTTTTTTTTTAAATAGTGTTTTCTTTAGATTTATACTGGTGGAATTGAAATCAGAACTTGACCCAGAATGACTAATGGTCCAGAGAAACTATGCACCTATCTCTATAATACTGCAATAAGCCATCCACACACATGCCATTCCCCCGAGATAGCAGACAGGAAGCTGTCTTTTCTATGCAAACAAAAATCTATTTCAGTTGCAATAAAAAGGCAACATTTCAACCTGGATTCAATTCCTAAACAACTGGGAAAATAAAATCTCTCTCTTAATATAGGTCAAAGGTGCAAAGGTAGGATCCAGACCTTCACTTTCTCATACTTTGTGTTTGGATTTGGAGTTCCAGTTCATGCCCCTCTCTACTTTGGATATGAAAGAGTCAGAGATAGGACAGATGAACCACTTCAGATAACATGAATATCCAACCCAAACCAATTCTCAGCTTGCCATTTCTGCCCTCTGGTGCCCAAAGCATAAACCCTTTGGCTGTGTCTAGACTGGCCAGTTTTTCCGCAAAAGCAGCTGCTTTTGCGCAAAAACTTGCCAGCTGTCTACACTGGCCGCTTGAATTTGCGCAAGAGCACTGACGTCCTAATGTAAGAAATCAGTGCTTCTTGCGCAAATACTTTGACACTCCCGTTCGGGCAAAAGTCCTTTTGCACAAAACCTTTTGCACAAAAGGGCCAGTGTAGACAGCTCAGTTTTGTTTTGCGCAAAAAAGCCCCGATGGCGAAAATGGCAATCGGGGCTTTCTTGCGCAAAAGCGCGTCTAGATTGGCCACGGAGGCTTTTGCGCAAAAAGTGCTTTTGCACAAAAGCGTCCGTGCCAATCTAGACGTTCTCTTGCGCAAATACTTTTAACGGAAAACTTTTCCGTTAAAAGCATTTGCGCAAATTCATGCCAGTCTAGACGTAGCCTTTGAGAACAGCAGATTTTGTTGTATTTCCAAAATGTTAGTGGTTGTCCATTCTGAACCTCTGAACATTTTGGCTGCGTCTAGACTGGCATGATTTTCCACAAATGCTTTTAACGGAAAAAGTTTTTCCGTTAAAAGCATTTGCGGAAAAGAGCATCTAGATTGGCATGGATGCTTTTGTGCAAAAGCACTTTTTGTGGAAAAGCATCCGTGCCAATCTAGACGCGGTTTTGCGCAAGAAAGCCCCGATCGCCATTTTCGCCATCGGGGCTTTTTTGCGCAAACAGTTTTTACCTGTCTACACTGGCCCTCTTGCGCAAAAGCATTTGCGCAAGAGGGCTTATCCCTGAGCAGGAGCATCATAGTATTTGCGCAAGAACACTGACAATCTTACATTAGATCGTCAGTGTTCTTGCGCAAATTCAAGCTGGCAAGTTTTTATGCAAAAGCAGTTGCTTTTGCGCAAAAACTTGCCAGTCTAGACGCAGCCTTTGAGTGCCATCCATCACAACAGGCATGGAAAAAGTACCTTGTGGTAAAGGAAATCAGGGTTCTAACATTAACTCCCTATGTAACCGTGCATAAGTAACAGCCCTTTTCTGTGCCTCAGTTTCCCCATCTGAAAAACTGAACTAATGATACTAACCCTCCTGAGTTGTCAGATTAAACTATTTAATAAACATAAAAGTACTTTGATTCCACTGGATGGAAGGTCCTGTAGAAAAAGATAGAATATAATTGTCATATTAAATTTTGTGGAGAAAGCAGTTGTCGTGTTTTCTTTATTAACAAAAGAGAAACAAGGGATCTTACGAGGAGGTTTCGATTGTAGTCACAATAATTATGAAAGAAATAAAAGTACTCTAATACTATGTGGTAGGGAAATACAAGACAGATAAATGGATAGATTTATAAGGACTGGAACTTCAGAATGTTTGTGCAGCACCACAGGGGAAAACAATGGATTGTTTTCATCTGGAGACTTGCACTGATCTCCCCTCTCAGTGCTGTTTGTCTGGAAAAGCAAAACAGAGAGAAAGAAAGTAGCAATTACCGTGAGAGAGAAGAACAAAGGATGACTGCTGGATGTACTAGACAGTGGGGAAAATTGCTACCTAGCCTAAAGCATGGAGATCGAATTCTCTCTGCAGCAGAAAATGTGCCAAGCCATAATTGCAACGTCCTACTACATTAGAACACAAAAGCAGTAAGTCCTGCTGGACCAGAAGGAGACTGCATGCCATCCTGTGAGAGAACAGGACTGAGTGTGGACAAAGACCATTGAAGAAGTTCTGCTAAGAGCCTATACTGAGGTTTGTAGCCCCACAGCAACTCAGAAAACATGCTGGTGTCTCCCTGCGTTTCTATAGCTGTAAGGTTACCATGTGTGAGGAGAAGTTGGGTATAACAAGGAACAGGAGAGGAAATTGTTAAAATGGTGAAAATGGGACAAATAAAATTCATTTAAAAATTCAGTGCCTTTGGTGCAACAGGACAACTTTGCTAAGCTGGGTGGCTCTGATGTCAAGGAAGTTGGTACTTGACCCTTTGCAGATAATCAGATATGGGACACCCTAACCTTGCTGAACTGAGAAGACCATCTTTGAGCATATCTACGCTGTATCTGTGGGCGTGTCTCCCAGCCTGGATCCACAGTCCTGGTCTAGTAGGGCTTGTGCTAGTGTAATGCCAACAGGCAGAACCAAACCTGAGACCTCTGGAGCTTAGTGCAGGAGCATCCACTGCTTGAGCTAAAAGCCAACTGGCTCTCAGCTAAGGCTATAGAGGAAACGTGTTCTTCCTCTCCGTAAGGGTATGTCTACACTAGGAATTTTTTTTCAAAATTACTAAATTAAATTTAATAACTCCAATTTTACAAACTCAAAATAGTGTGTCCTCACTACAGGGAAACACTGGGGAATAATTAGCTTGAATTACTCTGGGGAGTAGTTATTTCAAAATAGCGGCACCAGAGCTCCCACACTACTGCTATTTCAAAATAACCAGAGCTGTCAAGTGATTAAAAAAATTAATCACAATTAATCGCACTGTTAAAGAACAAGATGACTCCAGCTGATCCCTGGGCTCCTCGTTGCACTGCCCCTTTGAAACGCCACCACAGCATTTCAAAGGGTCAGCGTCGAGCGGAGCCTGGGATCAGCTGTGAGCGCTACTTCTTTGAAATGCTGCCGCTGTGTTTAAAAGGGGCAGAGCTGTGGGAGCCTGGGATCAGCTGGAGTCCCCAGCTGACCCTGGGCTCTGTACAGCGCTGCCCCTTTGAAACATTGCCACAGCATTTCAAAGGGTCAGTGTCAAGCGGAGCCCAGGATCAGCTGTGCTCGCTACTCCTTTAAAATGCTGCCGCTGTGTTTAAAAGGGGCAGCACTGCACAGAGCCTGGGGTCAGCTGGGAACCCCAGCTAATCCCAGGCTCCCGTGGTGACATTTCAAAGGGGAAGCAGCGTACAGCTGATCCTGGGCTCAGCTCATGCTGCCCCTTAGAAATGCCGCGATAGCATTTCAAAGGGGTGACGCCGCAGAAACGCCTGCAATTAACGTGCATTAAAAAAATTAACACATTAATTCCGCCCTGCGTTAATCACAGGCATTAATGCGCATTAATTGACAACCCCAGAAATAACTACTTTGAAATTAGCGTGATTCCCCGAGGAAAGCAGGGGTACAGATTCTGAAATAGGCGACCTGTTTTTTTGAAATAACAGGCTTGGTAGTGTGGATGTTCTGCTTCTGACGGGGCGGCCAGGGCTGAAGGGTTAAGCCCCACGCCCCACACCTGAGCGGCGCGGGGCCCCGGCGCTGCAGCGCGCAAGCGGCTCTGCCGAGCCTGTTCGGCTGCCGCCGCCTGCACAGGCGCAGGGATTCCCCCGGCCGACACACCGGGGGAGAGGGGCCGAGGAGTGCATGCACCGGCGTCCTGGGAAGAGGGCGCCGGCTTTAAAAGGGAGGACGCCCGCCCTCGAGCAAGAGGGAGGGCAGGAGTCGGGTGGGCGGCCGGAACCCGCGAGGCGGACCCACCTGGACCGAGCGGCACAGGAGCCATGGGACCACTCACCCCCCAGGCTCCAAGGCTGGAGAGGCACCGGATGACTAGGGGAGTGAGCGGAGTGGAGTGGCCAGGACGGAGGACAGCCAAGGGAAGGAAGCAGCCCAGGACAGGGTCAAGGAGGACCCGAGGGTCGGTGAGTTGCGGCAGTGGCCCCCCCGGCTGAGCCGGGCATCAGTTACACCCGCTCTTAGGGTCCTGGGCTGGGACCTGGAGAGAGGGAGGGTCCAGGTCCCCCTTCCCTCCCGGAGATCACCCAGATGCACCGGGCAACCTAAAGATTGGCCAAGGGGTGCTAAACACTGCGGTAGCCAGGGGTGGTTGCAACGACTGGTAAGGGGGACAACCCCAAAGTGGGGGACTAACCCCGGACTGGGGACGAACCCCAACGTGCTTATAAATTCAACCTAAGGGGGGTTATTTCGAAATAATGCCCTAGTGTAGACCAGGGCTAACTGGCCTAAGTGCCACTATTTTGGACAGTGAACCACACTCAGTAGGTGTACAGGTTATGCAAGCACACTAAAAATAGCTGGGTTGATGGTGCTTCCACACTGTGGCTTGGGCTAGAACTCACGCTCTCATGCCTACCCCAGTCCTCCACCCCAGTCTTAAGAGCCTGAGCCGCAACCTCTACACAGCCATCTTCAGAGCACTAGCACATGCCTCTGGCCCCCGGCTGGGAGGCTCTTGCCCAGATGTGGTATAGAAATGCCTTTGGGGTGGGAAGAGAAAGAACTGAGGAGTTCCCACATCCCAGTTTAAAGCACTGCACTGGGATCATCTGACAGGCTCTGGAGGGCGCGTATCACACAAATGATGGATCAACATCATTGACTGACTCTGGTCTTTCAAATCTTCTGTTCCTGGATTCTGCTGTACCCCTGCTGGCTCAGAGGGAAAGTCCTTGGCAAATACAAAGAATAAATACAGCACAATGCCCTGAGGAAAAGGGGTTAGACAATAATGAGGAAAGGGGAATAAATCAATGGGAAGCAGTGTACAAGCAGCAATTGAGCCTGTGTGAGGTTAACACTGACCAATTACTCCCAATGAAAGAAAGGCTACCTGAGGATTGTTACAAAGCTGCTCAGGGTGGCTTCTCCCCTACACTATGCATGTACTCCAGGCTGGGGTCAGGAGGAAGCCACAGGCTTGTGACCAAGCAGCACTAGGTCCAGCCTAGTCTGAACTGTAGGTTCACAGAAAAGAACAGATCTTTATACACACCAGTCAGAACAACATCTTTGTGTGGCCATATTGCACTGGAATGTCACGCCACTCCACCACACAGCCTAACAGAAAGTCTCATGCCACAATGTGCGTGCACACACAGACACATGCCAGCCTGACCAGTCTCCTTCCCACTGGCAGGAGCTCCTCTTTTCAGGTTTCCAGCTCAGTGACAGAGAAACAGCTAGTCAAAATTCAGTCTGAAACCTCTGGTGAATGTTCTGTCACTTGTAATGTCTCTGCCTTTCCAGCAGTAGGTATTAGATAGGGCAACTCAGGCATAGCCCACTGACATGAGCAGCAGCCAAATTACTCATTTAGTTGGTCTGATTTTTATTACATTCTACCTCCAGGCACATAATCAGACTTCTATTCACCTAACTGCTTCATTCTTTAACAAGCTATTCATCTGAAGAGGTTTCACTGCAGGATTTCCACTGTACAGGCCTTTCTTTGTGTGCATTAAAGGTGGAATTTGCCGTTTCAGTGTCGTGCTTTTGCTCATTAAAAATAATTTCCCAGTGAGTTTGGTTCCTGTAGCACTTCAGTGATATTGAAGGCCCTGGTGCTGCATTTGCTCCAGAGAAGAAGCTAAATACCACCAAGGAAAATGAAAAGTGGGGTGTCTGGGGCGGGGAGGGGGGGAGAGACATGCAGACAGACAATCTGGCAGGATGAGACTGCTGGCAAATTATAGCTAAGCTTGGCAGAATTTATTTTTCTTTATAATTTCAATAGATCATATTGGTGTTTATTTTTTATTTCTTAATATAAATTTTCACAGTTGTGGAAAATTATGGGGGAGGTCAGTCAATACAGTAGATTAGACAACAATTGTTTAATGGTAGTAGATGCTGAATTTCAAGTAGTAAAAGCTTTATAACTATTCCAGCACATTGTTGCCTATCTGTACATTTCAATTATTATCAATGGAAGTATTTTGTTGTCAGTTTGTGTCTGTTTACAGTGAAATCTACATTTACTGACAAAAGCATAATCTTCCCAAGGTAACTAGAGCCAAGCGCAGGTGGATTGCTGCCCCCAGGGTTATGATTCTAGTCTTCAAGGAAAATGCCTCTTCCTGACATAGTCACACTGTACATTCTTGAATGTTCCCCACATCCCAGTATGCTTTTGTCTCCTACTAAATGGATTGATTCTTTTTTTCCTTATTCCTAATTATTCTGTATTACACACAGCCATCCTCCTATCTCTCTTTGGCTCTCCTCTTTCCCCTTCTCCCCCCCTATTATTTACATCTTGGGTATTCCTCAGAAACTGATTGGAACCTGCATCCCGGATCTGAAATTCCTTGTCCCAATCTTCAGTGATGTTTGATGCCATAGCATCCCTCCAAATATTATAATAAACCAATCTAGCACATATGTAGCACCTCAACTATGTGTTATTGGCCTTATACTGCTAAAAGGAGCTGATGGTGATTCACCTTCAGCTGCTGTGCTTTCAGAACAGAGATCAGGGTTCATAGAATCATAGAACCATAGAGCTGGAAGAGACCTCAGAAGGTCATCAAGTCCAGCCCCCTGCTCTAGGCAGGACCAATCCCAACTAAATCAACCCAGCCAGGGCTTGGTCAAGCCGAGACGTAAACACCTCTAGGGATGGAGACTCCACTACTTCCCTAGGTAACCCATTCCAGTGCTTCACTACCCTCCTAGTGAAATAGTTTTTCCTAATATCCAACCTGGACCTCTCCCACCACAACTTGAGACCATTGTTCCTTGTTCTGCCATCAGTCATTACTGAGAACAGCCTCTCTCCTTCCTCTTTGGAACCTCCCTTCAGGAAGTTGAAGGCTGCTATCAAATCCCCCCTCACTCTTCGCTTCTGCAGACTAAACAGACCCAACTCCCTCAGCCTCTCCTCATAAGTCATATGCTCCAGCCCCCTAATCATTTTGGTTGCCCTCCGCTGGACCCTCTCCAATGCGTCCACATCCGTTTTGTAGTGGGGGGCCCAGAACTGGACACAATACTCCAGATGTGGCCTCACCAGAGCCGAATAAAGGGGAATAATGACATCTCTGGATCTGCTGGCAGTGCTCCTCTTAATGCAACCTAATATGCCATTAGCCTTCTTGGCTACAAGGGCACACTGTTGACTCATATCCAGCTTCTCATCCACTGTAACCCCCAGGTCCTTTTCTGCAGAACTACTACTTAACTGGTTGGTCCCCAGCTTGTAACTATGCTTGGGATTCTTCCATCCCAAGTGCAGAACTCTGCACTTGTCCTTGTTGAACCTCATCAGATTTCTTGTGGCCCAATCCTCCAATTTGTCTAAGTCACTCTGGATCCTATCTCTGCCCTCAAGCGTATCTACCTCTCCCCCTAGCTTAGTGTCATCCGCAAACTTGCTGAGGGTGCAATCCATCCCCTCATCCAGGTTGTTTAATAAAGATATTGAACAAAACCGGTCCTAGAACCGAACCTTGCAGCATTCCACTAGAAACCGACCGCCATCCTGACATCGAGCCGTTGATCACTACCCGCTGGGCCCGGCCTTCTAGCCATCTTTCTATCCATCTTACTGTCCATTTATCCAATCCACATTCCCTGAACTTGCTGGCAAGAATATTGTGGGAGACCGTATCAAAAGCCTTGCTAAAGTCAAGGTAGATCACATCCACTAACTTTCCCACGTCCACAGAGCCAGTTACCTCATCATAGAAGCTAATCAAATTGGTCAGACACGACTTGCCCTTTGTGAATCCATGCTGACTATTCCTAATCACTTTCCTCTCTTCCAAGTGCCTCAAAATGGATTCCTTAAGGATCCCTTCCATGATGTTTCCAGGAACCGAGGTAAGACTGACCAGCCTATAGTTCCCTGGATCATCCTTCTTCCCTTTTTTGAAGATGGGCACTACATTTGCCTTTTTCCAATCATCCAGGATTGCTCCCAGCCTCCACGACTTTTCAAAGATAATGGCCAAAGGCTCCTCAATGACATTTGCCAACTCCCTCAGTACCCTTGGATGCATTAAGTCCGGACCCATGGATTTGTGTACGTTTAGCTTTTCTAAATAGTTCCTAACCTGTTCTTTACCCACCACGGGCTGTCGATCTTCATCCCATCTTGCATCACTTGGCTCCTGGACTTCTGCGCTGACCTTGTCCGTGAATACAGAGGCAAAGAAAGCATTGAATACTTCAGCTTTCCCCACATCATCTGTCACTAGGTTACCTCCTTCATCCAGTAGGGGCCACACACCCTCTCTGATCACCTTCTTCTTGTTAACATGCCTGTAGAAACCTTTCTTGTTATCCTTCACATCCTTAGCCAGTCGCAATTCCATTTGCGCTTTCGCCTTCCTGATAACCCCCCGGCATTCTCGAGCTATACATTTAAACCCCTCCCTGGTCATTTGTCCAAGTTTCCACTTTTTGTAAGCTTCCTTTTTGTGCTTAAGTTCACCAAGGATTTCCCCCGTAAGCCAATCCGGTCTCCTACCATTTTTGCCTCTCTTGCTACGCGTCGGGATGGTTTCTTTCTGTGCCTTCAATAAGGCTTCTTTAAAATACTGCCAGCTGTCCTGGACTCCTTTCCCCTTCATGTTAGCATCCCAGGGGATTCTGCCCATCAGATCTCTGAGGGAGTCAAAATCTGTTTTTTTTGAAGTCCAAGGTGTGTATTTTACTACTCTCTTTTCTTCCTTTGGTCAGGATCCTGAAATCTACCATCTCATGATCACTGCTTCCCAGGTTGTCACCCACCTCTACTTCCCCTATTAGTTCCTCCCTGTTTGTGAGCAGAAGGTCACAAACCTTCCCCTATTAGTTCCTCCCTGTTTGTGAGCAGAAGGTCACAAAAGGTTTTATCCTTTTTCACCATAATGTTCCATATGACTGTGATATGGATTTGTTATAATATGTATATAATATGTATATATTATATATAATATTTAATGTAAATTGAGCACTTCCAGCACAACTCCCCAATGTTGTATAAATAAAAGGGTTAGCAGGGTTCGAAGGTGAATAACAATTACTACAACATAAAAAAACTTGTTAATCTCCCCTCTGTGGGACTTAACCACTGATGCCGATCAGTGATCTATTTCTAATATACCATGTAATATACCATGTCTACTCCTATTATTCAATGAATCATAGGCACAAACACATTAATCCTCAGTGTAAACCAACTAGTCTCACTGGGCTTTTTCTTAGGATTAATGTGGCCTACTCTCTTTAAAACCCAACTCCAACTCCCTCTGTAGTGTGTTAAGTGCAAGCCACGTTAAAGAACCCAGCATTATAAAATGGAACTTGTTTTCTAAAGAGTACAAAAGGCGGAGAGGGACAGCCTCTAGTGGCACATCCGGGCACAGAGGAAACAGCGTAGCCAGTCCCTGCTCAACATAAAGGCATCAAGTAAGAGTTTCAGCAAGAAACTGCTTCTCCTGCTTCAGCAAAGGTGTTTCCTCTCCCACTGCAAGAGACCATGTGATGGAAACCCCACTGCTCGAGACAATTAAAACGAGACTCCTCAAAGCCTTGGGAAATGTTCTACAGGCACCCTCCTGCACTGGCTGAGCAGGGGTGAACTAAACAGGACCGAATAGGTCTTTTCCATCTCTAATCATATTGGTAAGCACTGTCATGGTCACTGACAGTAAGGATCCCCACAGAGTCTACTGGGATGAGAAGTGAATTTAAAAGCTGGTTCCCCTGGGTTTGGCGGGTGTCAATACCCATTTCCCTTGTTTGTTTTGTTTCTAATTTTGACCTAATGGCGCTTTTTACCCACTTGCTGCTTTGTGGCTCTTTTGGTCTGTTAGGTGAGAAATGCCCCTTTCACTTGGCTTATACCCTTGGGGAATCTTGTACCCCTCTTTGGCACTTGTGTTGGCTGAGCTGGCAAAGTCAGACTTTTTATGGGGGAGGGGAAAACATATTTGGAAGCCGCTCCAGGAAACTAGGCTACAGATGAAGATGGGTCTCTGGGGAGAGCTTACTAAAAAGATGCAGCACAAACAACAGCAAGAGATGACGTGCAGAGCCTTTGACAATCCCCACACAGGTTTTATCGGTAATATGTCTGTACAGTTGCTTATCCAAGGTAGTTGTCTATCATGCTCAGAATGGACAACAGGGATAATAAAATAATAATAATAATAATAATATCTAGAAAGCAGTTTTGACCCCAGGATCTCAAAGCACTATAAAAGGTAAGACCCATTCTCTCCTTTTTCCACTCGAAGAAGGCAAAAGAGAAACGAGGTGTGAGAGCTTGGTCAGATCAAGATCGCGCAGCAGTAGCGCTTAATTCTGACTGGCTGTCCAGTGCCGTCTCTTTAGGCTGAGGATGAGCAGTGCGATAATAGGTAAAGTTCCTAATGGTGACATCTGCAAGATAGTGGAATAGCTTCCCAAGGCAGGTGCTAGAAGCCCTTTTGTTCTTGCATTATTACGTTTCTCTAAACAAAGCTCTTGAGCACTGACAACAGAAATAGAGGAGACTAGAGTCTTTTCTCCACCCTCCACTTCCCATGATTCTCTCCGACATGCCCATTCTTCACTCTAGTGAACACAATACATGGCTTTTGGGTTGTTTTTTGCATACACAAAATAAGAGTGCCTACACCGGGATAAATTCACCACAATGAAGTTTCTAATCATGGGCTAAATCCTGGTTCTTTTAGGGGTCAGAGATAAAATCATCAGGAAGTGAGATCTTGCCTTAACTCCATTCACCAGTCCATGTGCTTTCAAAAGTTTCAGTCACTCCTTTTTTCTAGTAAGCAAAGATCTCTAAACTTTCACATGGGTGAGGCTCCCTAGTTCACAGCTCAAATGCTTCTTCTCTTAGGGCCCCATTAAAACTTAAATCCTGAATCAGCTCTTTATTTCAGTGATGCGCCATGCCATCATAAGTAGAAATATACCAGAACCAAGTTCCCTTACCCACAAATTCCCTCCCACACTTTAGTGTGTTGAATTCAATCTAGTCTGGATTTATTGTACAAAAGAAGCCTATCCTTACAATTGGACATGATTTTAATTTGTCCCATCTCTGACTTTGGGGTATTTGAATTATGGATACTGATCCATAGTTCGCAGCTTGAACTCAGCTTTAGTAATAAGCACAGGACTGTGGCTTCAGGCAGATTCAAATAAAAATAGACTCTGTTGGGAGAACACCACACATACACAAAACCCTTGAGTACCAAAACCAACTTGTCATACTACAGTGGTTCTACAATTTATGTTCTTCTGCTTCCCTGTGGGCTTCCAGGAACACAGTGATATGGATATGCACTGTAGTTAATGTCTGCCACCCATCTTAGTACACAGAATGAAGACTGACTTCAGCACCAGAAGTTAGACATTGATCACATTTACATCTGTGTAAACTCAGAGTAACTCCAATGAGGTCACTGAAATTCCAGAACTGCAGATTTAGGCCAATATGAGATTAGATTCATGGTTTAGGTTCTTATTTTTGCAAACACAATTCATTCTACCAGGTCACAGGAAAAGCTCCTGAATTAAATAAGCAAAAAGATCTTCGCAATGACTAATCAGTGCAGTCTCTTAGGAAAGAGTAGAGAATTATTACCTTTGTGCACTATGCAATAACTTCCCAACACATACCACACACTGGAGATACGTGATGATGTGGGTGCCACAAAATTTTTATAATCACGAGTTTGGGGCAATCAAATTAGTCACAAGTTTGATTTTTATCTCCCTCCGCTTTTCCTTCTTTGAAGTGCATTAGTTGCTATGGAAACAATGTCACTGGAATGGGAGGAGCTTTGTGACATCCAGATAAACTCAGTGTTTCTACTAAATGTTACACCCATTGTCTAGCGCTTCAGTCAAAATCTAACCACTATGTAATATCCACTGTAAGTACATACCCTACACACAGTCTTTCAAGTCTTAAACATGTTTCTATATAAATCAAAAGAGTTCACCTAAATATCTTAATTGTTCATCTCCTTTCTCGTGACTAGCAGTAGGTTTCCTAGGTTTTATCATCTCATGTGGATAACAAGCACACAACATGGACTACAGAAGGTTCTGGCAATGTGAAATTCTCATGCAAGTTAAGAGATCTGGCATGATACTAAAGCAAAACCCCAAGCTGAATCTGGTGTCACCATTAAGATACATATTGCACCTCTCTAAACTAGGACTCTCTGGTCCGACAACATCTGTGATCCAGCAGTTCCATGGATGTTCCAGGACCAGACAGTTCCAGTGGAAGGCTGGCAACTGGGAGTCCTGAGGACCGTGTGGCAGCCCCACTGCCCAGCAGGGACCTAGAAGCCCAGCTTATGGCAGCCTGCTACCCGGCAGGGACCAGTAGGGCACAGGGGCTGGCGATGGGGGGCAGGGGAGGCTGGCTGGGAGGCTGGTAGCCAGGCCAAGACTGAGGGGGGCTATGGCAGGGGGACCAGAAATGATCTCCCCTGGTCTGGCAAAATCCCTCATCTGGGACCAGTCAGGTCCCAAGAGTGCTAGACCGGGCAGGTCCAACCTGTATTTCTTTCCCAATGTTCTTCTTTTGTAAGGAGATGGCTACAGGCTATTTCCTCCCTAATGGATCAAGTGAGTCAGTGAGCAACTAAGCCTTTGCATCAACTTTTAATATCCCTCTTAGACAGGAATGGGCAAACTACACCCCATAGGCTGAATCCAACCGGCCAAACATTTGGATCTGGCCTGCTGTTGCCCAGTGGGACCCTCAGGAAGGCTCCCTTGCTGCCGCAGCTCCATATACCACTCAAAGTGGCCAGTTTCTGGAGCCAGTGTGTGCCTCTGTGTGGCAAGTGCCCCTGGGAGGGGAGCAGTGAGTCTTTGTATGCGGCACACGTCTGCAAGCAGTGCCCTTGCAACTCCCATTGGCTGGGAACCAGCCAGTGAGAGGCCGTAAGGATGACCCTGGGCATGGGGGTAGGTCACTGAGATCCTCCTCCACCCATGGGGCATGCACCGCATAGAGAGACATGTGCTGGCCCCAGCAGCTGACCGTTTTGAGCCGCATGTATAATGCCCTCAAATCTTCACTTACTGTTAGAACCTTGGGGAATTTCTAAAATATTCACATGACATTTTCTTCCCATTCTTCATTGTTCAGTATTTTGGCCAGCACAAACATCCCATCCTTTATACTGGAGATGTAAGAGATTTAGAGATTTTTTTTTAAAAGATCCATGATTTATTTATCATCACTCGTGGATAGTCACAATTTTGGAGAGACTATTCTGTATCCTGTAATCTTAGATCCCCAACAGTATTTTGAGCCAATATATCACCACATCATGGCACTGAATTGTGTTGTGGTGATGCTCGCACAATATTGTGGTACCATGGTGCCATGGATTTGCCACTCAGGAGGACATATCTTTAAGAGTGGAACCCTATATTAAATGCACATGCTGAATCTGCTGCTCTCTGCATTACTTTTGGACTGCCCTGGTGTCCTGTAGCTCCCTGTGCTCATGGGATTGGGAAAAGAAGTCTGGAGAAATAATGACTGTAATTTGCAGGGCTTTTCTTTCTTTCACTTTCTGTGCTCACTTGCTGAGGTGACACTAACTGCAGAACAAGGCTTCACCTCAGGGGCCCTCACAAGAGATGCCTGCTTCTGAACGTTTACTCTCTGATTCTTCACCTTGGCACAGCGGGGGCTAAGATGTAATGCAGGCAGTGAGGAACACAGGGTTTTCTAGCAGTCACATCAAAGTATTAGGATTTGAAACATGCATTCCATTCCCAACTCTAGCACTTGCATGTTGTGAAACCCTGGGCAACTATCTCTGTGACTCAATTTCCCCCTCTCTGAAATGGGGATAATCAAGCCCTCAATTATAAATGCTTTGAGGTCCCTAGAGGACAAGAGATCCATAGGGATGAAGTAGCATTCCAATTATGATTAGAGAACTGGACAAACACCTCAGACTACATCTGCTGATTGGATAACTGTAACACTTAGAATCAGGTTTCCAGAGCAAGCATAATGAGTTAAAACTCATTTTTGAGCATATTCTCTATATTTGCTTAAAATTTCTTCTTTTCACTAATTTCTCAATTTTCACTCCTGTCCATTAGTAAACTGTTTGCTATAATGTGCTGAGAAAGCCATCCCAAAAAAGACTTCAGGCTCGCGACTATGGTGCACAGAGCACAGAGATGCACATCTGAGACGGGGTGCGACAGCGTTTGGAGCAGCAATGGGCAACCGAGGCTACGTCTACACTGCAGGCTTCTTGTGCAAGAAGCTTTTTGCAGAAGAGATCTTCCACAAAAACTTTTCGTGCAACAGCGCATCCACACTGCAAAAGTGCATCGGAAAAGTGATGTGCTTTTGCACAAGAGAGCGTCCAGACTGCATGGACGCTCTCTCGCAAGAAAGCTCTGATTGCTATTAACAGAATGGCCACCAGGGCACCTGTGTTTGTTTCAATAGGCTGTTTTTGCACAAAAAGACCCTGCTGCCCGTCCACACACACCTTTTTGTGCAATAACTCTTGCGCAAAAAGGAGTTATTCCTTGTAGAAAGAGGAATACCTACACCACAAAAACCCCTCTGTTCTGTCGATTCACTGTACATTTTCTTGTGCAAAAATGTGCTTGAGGTGTGGACACTCCACAAGTTTTTGTGCAAAAACTCTGCAGTGTAGACATAGCCCAAGGTTAGTGAGTGGGCCACATGAGTGGCCCTCCTTCATCCCAGTGGACTGCAAGATTGTTGTAACCAAAACAGTGTCCTTTGGTAGTGTAGTTTTGCTAACTGCGCTTGCACACCAAGAATCTGTGGTGATTGAACCATAGCAGTGCTTTGATTGGATGCAGAGGGGGCAAACGGCTCTTTCAGTCAGTCTTATATGCAGTCCGCATGTACCTCATTTCATGTGCCCTTGCTGTCACTTTAGCAATATCGGTAGGAAAAAAACCTATGAGAACAGAAACCAGAAGAATGTAGCAACCCTGTGCATGCAAAATGGTGAGCAAAATGTCACATGGGCCACACACAGAACCCTGATGGGCTGCATGCAGCTCCTGGGCCACAGGTTGCATGCCACTTGTTCAGAGCTCCTCTTGCTCTGAAAGGCCCCACCCACTTCAGCTATCTGAGAATTAAAGAATAAGTCCCAAGACACACAGTAGATCAATTTTGATTCCACCCAGTGGAGGGTAATGTTACAGAAGCATACTACCCACGTCAAACCTCACAGATCCTTATTGCTTTGAGATACATGTAGCTAATCTGTGTCTGAATTCTTTATATTAAGGAGCTGCTTCAGTTATCTTTTCGTGAGGTTCATGCAATTCTACAGAAGTGGGAGTATCCCCCCCCCCCCCCGAAATACTGTCTCTACCAATATCGTGAAGGTAGAATAACACTGTTTTGTGCTTAATAGAAGAAGGATCTTCTCTTCTCCTCCTTTTCCTCACTCTTTTTCTGTGTCTATTCTACCCTCAGTTTTCCTCTTGCAGTACCCTGTGTCGATGTATCCTGGAATGCTCACCTAAAAGAAACTTAGTTCATCAGCTTCCCTCTCTTTATTACTCCTTTATCTGTGCTTTTATTTCCTCCATTTCCCCTCTTGCTTGCTTCTTTATGTGCCTCCTTGAATATGTCATGATTTAAGGAAGGGAAAGGACATTCTAGTTGCATTTTGTTAGATCTATTCATACACGTTTATATTCTCACAGCAATAAAAGAATAATTAAAAACAGACTGATTCGATCATCCATAGCTGTAGCTCTTTCTTCCACTTAGATGCTTTACATTAAATTTGCTCCTGTCTCAAAGTCTTTGAGTTACTTCTCCTCTGTATGTGTCACCTTAAGACCTTCTTCTTCTCTTGAAGTAATTGAAGTGTTTTGTGACACAACGTATTAAGGCCACAATACCAAAATAAACCACATCGTACTGTAATCGCATAGTTACCTGACGACACAGATTTACATGAATTATACCAATACACAATGATTGGGTAGTAACCACTGGAAAGGATAAAAATCCAACAGACAACATTCAAACTAGAAAAGCTCCAGGAAGAGGATGTTAACATCAGCAGTGGAGGCAGGTAAACTGTTCACAATGGACAGAGATAAGGAAATGAGTCAGAGACATCTCTCTAAAAGTCTAGAGGGCACTGCAGTTCAGAACTCCAGCTTTTGCCCTTATAACAGCGTGAAGCAGGCAGGTGTGAAGCCAATTGGCTTGCCTCTCTTCTCACACTGGTGTAAATCAGGAGACACTCCACTTCAGTCAATGGAGACATATCAGTGTGATTGAGAGGCTCAGTGCAGAAAACAACAGGGCTGAGTAAGGCCTCCATTTTTGTCCAGAGCAGGAATCAAAACCTTTGAAAGCTGTCCTTGTGTTTTTTCCTTATCCCTTCATCTAGGTAACACCCTGCCCTTTGACCTACATAGAAATAGATAAATACAAAGCCCCTGATCCATAACTTTATGCAGTCAGGGGCCAGGAGCTCAATACTAGTGGCAGAGTCTATACACTTCTGCACACAGAAGGAAGATATAAATCACTTTGCTATGTCTCTGGCAATAAAACAAAGGAGAAAAAGGTCACACAAGAGAGTTTGTCCTTTAGGCAGTTATCACATACAATGGTGGCAGGGGAAAAGAATGGAAAAGGCTAGTATGCGGAGACCAGAATTAAAGCCCCAGGAGTAATCTGTGCCCTTGCAGATGGATTTTTGATTGTTTTTCTGGCTGTCCAAATCAAATATCTGCTTCAGAATTCTCCATTACTAATGACTGAATAATTATTCCCACTCCGTAGCCCAGCAGAAGGTCAACCTTCAATGCAGTTTTACATCAGTAGAAGCAGGTGGGTTGAGGTGAAGATGCAGAGAAAAGATAATATAATTTTCTAATAAGAGACACAATTACCTGGTCCCTTAACACTGATGTTTCAGATGCATTACAAATCGTATAGACACTAACGCCACAGGAATTGCAGACTTGGAGAGATCCATCTGAATACTGGCTTGTACCTCATAACAACAGTGTAGTCCAGAGGTTAGCTCAGAGACAACATGTGCCAGCACTCTTGGGGTCTGTTCTTGAAACTGCCACCGATTTGCTGGGTGATCCTGGGCAAATTATTTAACTTCTCTGTTCCTCAGTATCCCACTCAGTAAAAGGGGCCAGTAACACTTTGAAGTGCTGAGAGTTCTTCAGATGACACGTGCTGCGTATCTGCAAGGTATTAATAATAACCCACAACACTTGCCTAGAATGTATCAGATTCTGCACCCCTTACTCAGGAGTCCTGTAGACAAACTGCTAAATGTCATGGCATGTAAAAAGTATTCATTCCTACTCACTCCCACTTCTCCATCCTCATCCCCTACTTTCCTGTAAAACTATTGCCAGGTAAACCACTCAGAGAGGGAAGAAACTCTGCTATGTATCTATCAGAGTAGGTGATGAATGGCTCTGATCTGTAAATGCAACTGAAATGACACCTTCTGGTTTGATAGGGCATATTGGCAGCTCACTGTAGTGCTTTGCAATCAGCTGTTCATTTACTGGTTTGTATTATTTTGCTAGGAAAGAAAACTGATGCAGTAAATCTCCACAGTAGCAAATTGAAAGCAATCAGTATTCCTGTAAAAGGACCAGCATCCACCGCTTGTGAGCACACCTCAACCGGCCAATGGCTTCTTTGACAAGTCTTCAGTGATTCAGCTCTCTGGCCAAAACACACACACTGTCTGTAGATTGAACAAGCAAATCCCTTTCAGCGTATGTAGTCTCTACCTTCTCTCGGCCCTGGTATGAGGCTGTACGGACAAGACTTTCTCGCTGCCGATACTACCTTCTATGCCAGTCCAACAGGAGCCCATCATGGTACCCTCCGTTGGCATGTTCCTTTCAGCAGCACTCTCTGGGCTCACTCTTTAACAAAACAAGCAGGGTCCTGCCCTGCCTCTTCCCTGCTCCTCCCCTCCATGAGCCCTGTCCTCACTCCTCCCCCTCCATCCCTTTCCTGAGCTAGAATGCTGCAAATCAAGCTCTGGGAGAGTGGTGGAAGAACTGCTAATTGCAGGGTCTGCTGCACACGGTGGGAGGGGGCCAGAGGAGTGAACGTGGTGCCAGTTTTTCCCCCTGAATGCTCCAGACCCAAAGTACCCACAGAGTCGTCACTGATGGTGGACTACAGATATTGCAAGACAATGGTGTTCTGGATTACAGAGGTTCAACCTGTATATAATAATACACAAAGGTAAAGTGAGGCACAGAGAAATTCTTGCTCTGACTGACAAAGCCCAGTTCTGAATACACAGTGGAAAAGGAAAGGGCATTTTTGGTCTAAGGTCTGGGCTACAGAACCCATTATTTATCTCTAAGATGTGTCTCACCATAGGAATCAAAAATTAGATCAGGCCAAGAGCAGATGTTGGCACCTTTTAGAACCTAATGGCTAACATTCATATGAGGTTGCTGAGACTGTGTATGCTAACCTGACCACTGGGTGTGCAAAGGCAGCTGTGCAAGTATAAGTACCTTTTTGGCCTCTTTTACTGACAATGTAGGCAAACGTGGATAGCTGGACATATGGATTTGCTAACTAACCCATCTCTACTGGAAGCCACTGAAGTTTATGTGCCACTGAGGATGATAAATGATGACACCTCCTCCTTCCCTACATTTTATAAATCACTGAACAGACGGGCTGCATGGAAAAGAAATGATCACAAACCAAGGACAGATAAAAGCCCCCAAAGGAATCAGCCACAGAGAGTGTTACGCTGTCCAGTAATGAACTGTCAAACTTGCACACAGGCTCTGCTTTGCATTAATTGACTATCCCCAAAAATTCTCCACTTCTTCCCTGTCTCATGCCTAGTGCTCCAGGCAGACCAAGGATATCACTTCTGCAAGTCAGAGGCAGGAGGGAAAGAGATGTAGAAGAGATCTGTGCCATTTGTTCTCTCACTTCACCATGCTGACACATTTGAAAGCACCTGATGGCAACACAGCAAACCTCCCCTCAAGGCACTCTCCCTCTGTGTAACTACAACCCAGTATCACTGACAAGCTGGAGAAATTAGAGAGGGAAAAGAGCTCTTTTGTCATCTGGTTTATTTCCTGGCCAAGGTGAGATGGGTCCCTACTGCATGGTAGACATGAAGGCAATGAATGCTATTGAACAAGCATTACAGGTAGCCATTGTCTAGTGCTTTATCCAGCTCCAAATAACCCAAACAACGGGGCTTCTACTACTTCCCTGGGGAACAGAGGTGGTATTCCTCAACCTACAGCTCACACTGTTGGAAGATTTTCCCATGGAATTTAGCTTCAGACTGAAGTGTCCTTTGCTCAGTTTCTGTCTTCCCTAATTACACTTCCTTTGGCTATATGGCTTACACTAAGCAACTCTTTTCCCTCCTTGATTTTAAATGGTTATCTTATCCCTGCTTAGTCACCATTAGACAGGTTGTACTTACTCAGTTTGTTCATACAAATCCACGCACCACTACCTAACTCCCTAAGGAGCCAAGAAAAACAAAGTGTGCTTTCAAGTGCACAGAAAAATGACAGATTGTATATGTGTGTGTGTGTGTGTGTGTACACGTGCACACACACAAAGACAGTATGTTCTGGCACATACTTTGGTGTATTTATTGTATCATGCCATATGTTTAAAGAAATAGACCGGAGGAAGACAGCCAGTTTCAGAATGTTTAAGTCTATTTTACATATTGTCAAATAGTTTCTAAATATACATGCAACAGAATGCATAGACTTCATAACACAGCACATATGGGAGCAAGATACCACTTTTGTGAGTTCATATGTAATGATCATCAAGTGCTTAGAGGTGAGGTCTGTCAGGACACAAGGCCCAGCACTTTTTGTGCTCAGCTGGAGTCTTCTCAGCTTTCTCAAAACATCTCATTACAGTGTACAAGCTCAGAGACTTAACACAAGAATCGGTATAATTAGCACTACAGCATCTCATTTGTGTAGTCACTATTATATGGGTAACTGAATATCTAGCCTTAGAAGGCAGGGTTACCACTAGGGTTGCCAGGTGTCCAGTTTTGAACTGGACAGTCCAGTATTTGAGCTTTCTGTTCGGGAAACAAATTGAGAAAATATAAATGAGAAAATATAAAAGTCTGGTATTTTCTAAATAAGATGTAATGTAGATTGTGATGTAATGTCAAGTGTGTCCGGTATTTTTGTTGAAACCATCTGACAACCCTAGTTACCAACTGGCCAATATATGGCTGGCATGGCCATTTTTTTTATGGATTTGCCATTTGCCAGATAAATAATTTAATCTTTGGAGTTTTTTTACATAGGTCCAAAATTTAATTATCACAAAACACTGAGGGTACGTCTACACTACATGGCTATTTCGAAAGAACTGCGTCTAGACTGTGATTTCAATTTCAAAATAGCGCTTTTTCGAAAGAGTGCCATTACATGATTATGCAAACGAAGTGTGGGATATTTAAATCCCTGCTTCATTTGCAGTTTCAAAGTGCTTCATTTACATCCCTCTGCCGACAGAGGGATGTAGTGTAGACGTAGCTATAGTGCGGATGCTCTGCTTGTTATTTCAATATAAGGGGAGTTATTTCAAAATAACTCTCTAGTATAGACCAGGGCTTATAGACTAAGGGTGCATCTAGACTGCAGGGTTTTTTCAGAAAAACAGCCATTTTTCCTGAAAAAACTTCACTTACGTCCACACTGCTATTGCATTCTTTTGAAAGAAAATCGAAAGAACAGAGGGGGGGTTTTGACATTGGTAAACCTCATTCTATGAGGAAGAACATCTTTTCCGAAAGAGCTCTTTCGGAAAAAGGTGTGTGTGAACGCGGAATAGGGAGTTTTTTTGAAAGAAGAGGCCTCCAGGAAAAAGCACAGGTGCCCTGGTGGCCACTCTGTCCATAGTATTCACAGCTTAAATGCGAGATGACATCCATTCAGCGTGGATGCTATCTTTAGAAAAAGCAGATCGCTTTTTCAATGTGCTTTGGCAGTGTGGACTCTCTCTTTCAGAAGAAGTTTTTTCAGAAGATCTTTTCCAAAAAAGCTTCTTTTGAAAGAAGCTTGCAGTCTAGATGTACCCTAACAAATTTATGTGGACATAAACTTTCGTGGGGAAAGATCCACTTTGTCAGATGCATTGGCAATGCATCTGATGAAGTGGGTGTTTGCCCATGAATGCTTATGCCCAAATAAATCTGTTAGTCTTTAAGGTGAAATCAGAGAAAATATTCCTCCCTCTAAAAGTATTGCAAGCCCCAAACAGTCAGCAATCATGTGTGAGACCCCATCCAAATAATCACAAGACTGGCTTTAAAAGAGCAAGATCTTTAAAAATATGAAATTAAGAGTCTTTTCATTTTGCTTCTTGGTTTTGAGTTTTTAGTGGGTCACACTTTCCAGCTTTTCTGCATGGGCCACGACGATTAAAAGCCTACGTGAAAGAAAGAAAGAAAGGAAAGAAAGGATAGAAAGAAAGATTCTCGCGTAATTACATGACTCCAGGAGCTAGGACTTTATGCAAAACATCAAACACTGCAAGATTCAGGATAAATCACAAGAGCTGGCAATGCTGCTTTTATCTCTTTCAGTTTTAGAGATCATAGGTGTGGCTTGTCATAATATTAGATGAAAATGTTCAGAAAGAAGAGTGGCTTAAGTAGATGTAGCTGAATCCCTCACTGCCTATTTTGGATACATTTTTGTGCCTGTTTTATGGTCATTTTGTAATTTCAGAGCAAAAATAACTGATTTACATGATATTTTCTCCAGCATACCAGGAGTCATGGGGAAATCAAGGCAGGCAATTATTCAACAGCATCAGTTAAAAATGCACAGAGAGAGAGAGAAAGAGAGAGAGAGTGTAGAGGGTTGTGGCTATTTGTCAACAGTGAGTTTTCTGCATTAAACTGATCACTGGAATCAGAGTTAGGAAGGACTTCCTTTCCAAGGAGTACTGATAGGACCTCAGGCTACAAGCCTCTTTGGAAAAAGAGTGTCTAGACTACAACCAGTACTTTCAAAAAAGCAAGCCGCATTTTCGAAAGAGAGCACCCAGGCAGTCTGGATGCTCTCTTTCGAAAAAGCACAGTTTGCATTACATAGCGCCTTTTTTCAAAAGAGCACTTTCGAAAAAAGGCATTATTCCTCATAAAACGAGGTTTTCCACGGTAGAAAAACTGCCGTGTTCTTTCGATTTATTTTCGAAAGAACACGGCAGCAGTCTAGACACGGGAAGTTTTTTTGAAAAAAGGCCACTTTTTTTGAAAAAACACTGTAGTCTAGACATACCCTCAGTGTCTTGTTGTGACTGCTGAGATGTCCTATAAATTGTGGGTGTCCTCTTCAAGTATCATGATAACTTCTGTGGATCCTTCCAACTGGATTGTGCAGTGTAGTACAGTAAAGTGCCCAACAAGGCATGGGTTTTTAACCTCAAAGAGTTATATTCCTCAATTAGCAACTATGAATGGTGCAAAAATGCTCTGGAGGCAATTTGTTTTTCTCCAACAAATTCACACCTATCAAGGATTTTACATTGCTCACTATAATGCACACTATGGGCACACAGAACTTCAGCAGATATGCTCCAAAATCACAGGCACCCTAGCATGAGCATAAGACTCTTCCTTAGGTACTAGCAATATATGGTCTGTGACACACAGATGAGAAGTGCTGATTCCATCTCAAATACTGGTTCATCACACTATTTTCTCAGAACTACCACTCATCAATTGTGTGTTAGGAGGAGGGTTTTTTATATTTTAAAAACAGTTAAGTGAATTTCTAATAAAAAAAATCAAAATGGTTTCCCAGGGTAATCCCAATTTTGCCACTGACTTGTTGAGTAAACTGAGGGTACATCTAGACTGCAAGGCTATTTCGGGATACCGGAAGTATCCCAAAATAGCTACCCCATGTCCAAGGAATGCGTCTGTTATTTTGAAATAATTTTTGAAATAACAGATGCACTATTTTGGCATCCCTGTAAACCTCATTCCACAAGGAATAAGGGATGTCTCGAAATAGCCTATTTCGAAATAAAATCAAAATAAGAGACACAATTTGCATAGTGCAAATTGTGTCTCTTATTTCGATTTTAGAGTGCAGTCTAGATGTACCCTTAGGCTATGTCTACACTACAAGGTTTTTGCGCAAAAACCCATGGAGCATCCACATCTCAAATGCATTTTTGCGCAAGAAAATTTACAGTAAAACGGCAGAACAGAGGGCTTTTTGCGGTGTAGGTATACCTCTTTCTATGAGGAATAACTCCTTTTTGCTCAAGAAGAGCCTATCAGGGGTTATTGCACAAAAAGAGCCTATCAGAAAAAGCACAGGTGCTCTGATGGTCATTCTGTGAATGGCAATCAGAGATTTCTTGTGCAAGTGTGTCCATGCAGTGTGGACATTCTCTTGCGCAAAAGCACATCGCTTTTGCAATGCGCTCTTGAGGTGTGGACGCACTTTTGCGCAAGAAGTTTTTGCAGAAGATCTCTTCTGCAAAAAGCTTCTTGCGCAAAAACCCTGCAGAGAAGACAAAGCCTGAGACAACTCTCTTCACCTCTCTATGCCTCAGTTTCCCCATCTTTAAAAAGAAGCCAGTGATATCGACTTACATCCCAAAGGGACATTGAGAATTAATTCTCAAAGGTTGTCAGTGCTTTGAAATTCTCAAACTGCTAGCGATTGGCAAAGTGTTGTTAAAATAACATCCTTCTGCCCTGATCCCTGAAATAAATTTGACAGTCTGTGCAAAAGAAAAATAACATCCTCTTCACTTCTGTAGCAGCCCTTGGGTTGTTACATGATTTTAACCTTCAAAATTCTTTTAACGTTACTGTACAGAGAGACAGGACAGGGGGAGATAAATACACTTATTCAGCTGGACTCATTTTTCAAACTTTTTTTCTCCTTTTTAATAGCCATTTTATTCTCACACAACTGACCCTTATAACCATCATTGCCAGACCTTGCAGCATTGTTTAGAATTCTCTCTTTCCTATTGCTTTCTGCAACTACAGCCTCCAGCCAGCCCACATGCAGGAAGGACATGATACATAAGGAGAAAGAAACAGCAACAACAGGACTAAAAAGCCTCCCCCTTGTCCAGGAACAGGAGAAGATTGATGACAGCAAATGGAGAGGTGTCACAAAGCCAACCTCATGCTTGCCAAACTCCAAGGCCACATTTGTCATCTGTGGTGCTTTTTCCCTGTTGCAGGCTCCGTGTCAAAGGGACCAGCTCGAGCGTTCAGCTGGCGAGGAGACATGGGGGTGAAGAAGTGAAGATATCATTCTTCATTACTCACTCCAGGAAAGGGGAAGGGAAAATAAAAGAGCCGAGCATGGCACAGTCTTGATTAATTACCAGTGTTGGCAGTGAAAGGGAATGCAAAAGGAGGAGAGTCAATTTCATAGCTACCCCTCCACACACAGAGAACGCACCTTCAGCGAGAACATCAGTTAAATGAGGCAAATGCTTTACAACCAGATCCCAAAAGTTCAGATACTAAGAACAAAGAACTCCACAGCTGTTCCCCCTCCCCCTCCCCACTTCCTAATTCCCACTGCTGGGCCTCAAACCACTGTGATGTGCAAATCTGAGGGATTTGCCCCAGGCTGGGGTATTTGGCCTTCAAACTGCAGCATGTTGCTTTGGGAGTTTCCAGTAGCAAGTTGGGCATACAGTTTGGAAAAAGGGGTTGGGCATACAGTTGTGGAAACCAGAGTATGGGCCAAGATTCATCTGACATGCTCAAAGTCTGACAGTGCAGTGGTTTGGCTTTGAGGTTTTGATTCTGGCCCATTTTTATTGTAATAGCTGATAAAGACCTTGTCTGGACTAGGCAAATGTCTTATTACGTATAATTGTTGCCAGCACCTGGCTTCCTGCGCCCATTGTTATTTTAAACAAGTCAGAACATGGTTATGTTAGGAAAGCAACTCAGCTAAAATGGCGTTATGGGCCTTCTATCAAGTGTGCTTAGTGTAGAAAATAATTATCTTCTCCTCAATACATTTTATTAATAGTTCCCATACAGTTGGAGAGATCTAGTTTGAGAACTATACAAACTTGTTTTCTCTCTCACATTTGCACCCGTTTTCATAGTCTGTGCTTAGGAGCTGGGTAGAGTGGCCACTTCTGGGAGCTGTGTGCAGGTAGGCCCCACTGCACCGCTGACCAGTTGCATGCACACAGTATATTATAAACAAGACGACTCCCCGACTCTTAAGCCAGAACTTCAACTGAACCATTCTGATGGTTGAAAAAACATTGGTTAGCTTCCCCCTTCCCCATCCCATAATTGCCATGTTTGCAGCTGGTGCCACAGTCTTATGAAATTGGGAATGAAAATGGCAAAATGCAAAAGAGAAAGACTGCATGCGTAGCCCACATGGAAACTAGAAGCAATCAAAATGTCACTGAGAATCTACAGTATGACCCCTACGCAGAACAGTAGTAGCACTCGATTTGACTGACTCAGCTTTCTCCTTTCACCTTCTAAAAATCCAAACAGCATTGGTTGCAAGTGAAATGAATTTCCTGCCTAAGCTCACTGCAAAAGCAACACTATCACCCATCTCATCCAGTGTGTGTTCCAAGCTCACCCCACTCGGTTTAGGCCACTTAAATATATGGATGAAATGCTTAAAACCATTAACAGACACCTAACAGTAGAACTGATGCTGCCAGACATCCTGAGCCGCCCCTCATTAATGCCCTAACATCAGTGGTGTTCCTGATTTAACTTGTTTTTAATGGCTTCAAGCATTTGACCTATATACTTCACCAGCCTAAATGTAGGAAAATAAACATCTCTTGACACACACACTGTATAATATTTGCATAGGCTCACAAAGAAAGAGAAGCAAGGCGATATAGGCACGAGGACAGCAGCTGTAGATCATAGTCACACTCATCAGTGGCTTTCACTGTTCAATTACTAAATTCCAGACAATGCAGAATACCAGAGCTGCCATACTGGATCAAACCAATGGTTCAGTATCCTGTCTCCGACAGTGGCCAATACCAGAGCTTCAGGGAGAACGTACAGAAGAGGATAATTTGGCAGTGATTGCCCTGTCCTCTGGCAGATAGAGGTTTAGAGTCACCCAAAGAATGGAGTTGTATCCCACTCATCTTGGTTCATACTTTACCTATACTCCAGGATTGAGTTCTTTTTGAACCCAGTTATAGTTTTGACCATCAAAATGGAGCCGACAGCCTCTGTACCTCCCTGTGCAAGGTGTGGGGGGGAGCTGACTCCACACTCCCACAAGGGGCAGGACCATGAGTAGAAGGGGCAAGGCCAAAGGCAGTTGACCCTGAGCACTGCCTAGAGTGTGGTCCCACCCGCCAGCCCTTAGCACTGCCCTGAGTGTGTAGCGGAGCACAGCAATCCAGAAACAACTTAAAGGGCCCAGGGCTTTAGCCACTGCCTCTGACCTTTGAATTGCTGGTTCTAGAGCAATTGCCCCCTTTACGCCTTTGCTGTCTGGACCATCACAACTACCCATGGCAATGAGTTAGTTCCACAGGTCAATTGAGCACTGTGTGGAGTAAGCGCTGCTTCTTGTTTGTACTAAATCTGCTGTCCATTAATTTCATTAGGTGACATCTGGTTTTTGTATTGTGGAACAAGGTAAATAACATTTCTTTATTCACTTTCTCCATTCTACTCAAGATTTTATAGAACCTTTAACCGTCTCTTTTCTAAGCTGAACAGCCCTACATTTTTATAGTGTCTCCTCATACGGTAGCCATTTCATACCCTGGATTATCTTTGGTGCCCTTATTTTCCCGTGCTAATAAGTTGTTTGTAGTCAAGATGTGAGTACTCTAGGGATTTACATAGTGGCACTCAAATATTTTCTGTTTTACTTGCTTTTCCTAACAGTCCCCAATATTGTGTTAGGCTTTTTTAATGCTGCTGCACATCAAGCTGAAGTTTTCAAAGAACTATCCACAGTGACTCCAACAGCTTATTCTGGAGTAGGAACAGCTAAGATAGGTGATAAAGACCGTTAGAAAGCCTATGATACCCTTACAGATGACAAAGAGACAAGAAGAGGGTTGTCAAGCACCCTAATGTATCTGAATGCACCCTGATATCACAAGAGGACTCCAGTGTGCTACCAACTCACTTTGCTGGCTACAAAAAGGGCCTTGAACCTTGTTCTTTTGGGGCCTTTCAGAGCCCTCATATCTTAATGCCACATCACACAGCACTGCACTGATATAGCTTGACATCAGGGGATGGCAGGGGGACATCTCGTGATGATGCTATGGCAACAGGTATCGCATGGTGATGCTATGGAGACATATGATGAATCAGTGTCATGGCATTTCAACAAAACATAACGCTATACAATAAGCGGGGTTGTCCTCTTGGCCATAGTTTAAAAGGAAGCCTCAGGAGTGAAGCTCAAAAGGACTAATCCCCGTCAGACATTGCTCCATCTGTGCTGTGCATGTGTTTACTCTCTTGCTTTATTATATTACATAAGACATAGTAGTCTCTTGACCACACTGAGGTGGTAATTATAGCACTGAAAAGAGGATGGAGTGTGCCTTAGAATCAGTCTAGCCAAGTTTCCTCTGTACACGCAACAAATACATCTTTGGATTCTGATATTCATTGGCCAAAAGCCCACTGGAAATGCATTCAGCTTAGGAGATGGCACTCAGGATCTGACTGCCTTCATAACCAATATACTAACAGGACTTGTCTTGACAACTGGCCAGATCTGTGGGACAGTGATCAATCCAGCAGGGATTGATTCATCGAGTCTAGTACAGATCTGATAAACTGACTACCGATCGTTCTCCCATCAACTCTGGTACTCCACCTCAATGAGAAGCCCAATGGGAGTCAACGGAGAGCATCTCCTGTCAACTCGCCACAGCTGAGACACTGTGGTAAGCAGATCTAAGTCTGTTGGCTTCAGCTATACTAGTCATATGGCTTAATTTGTGTAATTTAGATCAATCTCCCCCTGCAGTGTAGATCTGCCTCCAGTTTACCATAAACTCCCAGAACTGGAATTTTTAGGAACTCTCTTAGCAACTGGACACAACAGGAGTTTAGATTTGACAGTTGATTAAATAGAGATCAACTTTGCATTTCTTCAGGGTGCATGAGACAGCACACATCGGATATGGGGCTCTGCTACCCTTCACGGGATGCAGTGTGGGTTCCTTCCTACATAGAAAAGCTTAGAAGAGGGGAGGATGTGGCTCTGCCATTGCATTCCTCTCCCCTGCACCCTTTAGGGCACTGGTGGCACTAGCCTAGTTCAGGGACCGCACTCCTCAGCCTGATTGTGGCCAGTCACAACCCAGCCTATAAACAGAAAGAAACAGTATTTCCTGTTCTTGGGGCCCAATGGGGATAGAGCAGAACTTGGCAGTTTCTTGTCTCTGGGAGTGCTGAGTGCTAGAGCTTCGCTGTCAGAGCAGCATGCAGGGATTTGTTCTAACTTATTACCATCTGTAACTCAGCCAGAACTTCTGCTCACCCTCCGACACTGTTGGCTTCATTTCCTTCCAGCATCCCTCACCTCTCCCCCCACCCCGCAAAGCCAACAGCAGTGATATAGAAAAGAGAGGGCAAGTGGAGCCCATATTGTCTGCTGGCTAGGAGGAGCTCTCCATAATACTGCCAGGGGGAGGAGCTATCGTCTGATAATCACTAGCCAGGGAGATCAGGTTGCACAGCATGGCTTACAACAGCCTTGGAGCATGATTTTCTCTCTCCCTCTCCATAGGACAAAGGAATCTTTTTCTTCTGCAATTAAAGTGGAGTTTTGTCCCCTCAGTTCTCTCTGAAAAACAACCACAACTAAACACATAAAAAACACCCACAACTAATGCAAGCTCCAAGCCTGGCTACAGGAAGTGCTCAGAGAAGCATCTCTCATCCAGTGATTAGAGCAGCAAACTGGGACTGATGACTCCTAGGTTTGATGCCAGCTCTGCTATTGTCTTGCTGTGTAATCTTTCTCTATGGTTAACAGTCTTATTAGAGTCAGTTTGCAATGTGTCTCTCTCTAGGTGTTGGAATATGACTCTAGAGTCCTCTCTTCCTGCCACCCATATTGTCTCTCTCTCTCTATTTCTATAAACTACAGGCCTGTAAATTACATCATTTTCTCCACTTTGTGGAAAAATAAACTGAGGCACAGAGGAGTTAAATGATATGTCCCAATGGATGACAACATGAGACCATAGCAGAGCTGAGAATCCAGGACTCTTGACTATCGATCCATGCCCAAATAGCTATCCCATACTCACACACAAGGGGAAACAACACCTTCCCCATTAAGCACAGTAGGTGTGACCTACTGTTTTGAGCACTGGCCTAGTAGATTGGAGACCTGGTTCTATTATCAGCTATGCCCCAAACTCACAATGGTACATGAAGAAGGCACTTCATTGCCCTGCACCTCAGTTTCTACATCTGTAAAATGGGGATGGTCATACTAACTCGCCTTTGTAAAATGCTTGGAGATCTACAGTGTAGTAGTACTAGATAAGGACTAATTATTATTAAAAATATGATCCAATCCTATCTCCTTCACACATTCCCAGCAGCAGCTCCAAAACAAGCAGCCCAGCCTTGATAATAATGCACATCCCAATGGCAGTAGCATGTTCAGTGGTATATAAATCAAGCCCAGCAGTTAGATGAGTTTCAATGAAGGAGTTATCATGTCTCGAGAGGAATGACCAAGTGCTGACAGCTCACCGAGATTTCCTCTGCACAGATGTTAAGAGGCTTTCCACAAACCCTTCTGCTCACGCAAGACGGAAAAGCAAGAGAAAAAAAGGTTTTTGCAAACTTTCCTCCTCCATTTTTTCAACTTTCTTTTCTTCTCCCGTTCACCCCTTCCATCTGCCTCTCTCCCTCTCTTTTTTTATTGCGAATTATTTAATTATTGGACTGTAGCCCAAAACACTGAAGATTTCACATCTTGTTTGGTCTAATTACATTGGCTGGCCTGACAAAATGGTTTCATCAATGGGATTGCATTGCAGGAACTCTGGCTAATCAATTCTTTGACACTTAATTAAGAACTCTGCTGGTCTTTGAGGATTTGAGGGAGGGGGAGCAGACAGACAGCAAAATGTCTAGAAAAGGAATGTGGCGCCCAGGCTGTTAAAACTCTTGGCACAAATGGACTCCCATTTTCCTCATTGTCCCTACTCTTCATACAGTTTTAATACTACCTCACGCTCTGTGCATCATCTCTCTCTACCCACTAGCGTCACTTTTTTTTTATTAGTTACTTTAATCTTGGCCCTGCCTCCAGTAATAGCTTCAAAAACCCTCCAGGGTCTTAGATCTACTTTCAGACAGATGTTTCCAATGCAGGCCACAGTATACAGGCCTGCAGCCATAACACTTCAAGCTGTGAGTGCAGCAGATTTTATAAGCTAATCAGGGCTGGTTCTTGGATGTGAAACTTCCAAGGGAAAACTCCGATTGCCACAGGAAGTGGTACTGAAACTCTGCTGGGTTAGTACTGACCCTAATGCCCAATGCAGGACTAAGGACTAGTGTGCTGCAGGGTGCAAGGTGCCCCTGTAGGCAATTGTCCTCTCTGTATCAGTACTGACCCCAGTACTACAGTGTGGTGCTAGGTGGAGGTGCAGGCTTTCAATTGTGAAATTGAGGTTTTGCAAGAGTGGAGGTGTGAGTCCTAAAATCATTACTAAATTCCTGTAAGAGTAACTTCCCTACAGTGTCAATTGGATAGGATACTATGAGGATGAAAAGATAATGTCTCTGTTAAGGTCCTAGCCAATGTTCCCTCAATTTTTTTTCATTAATGTGCAGAATAAATTTTGTTATGTGCAGAGTCATATGCAGACGTGCACCTCCAGTAGAAACACATGCTGCCCACTGTGGTTGCTATAGGCACTCTGCTAATCAGCTGGGTGGTGTTAAATCTCTCCTGGGTGGCCATCCAAGCAGTCAGTTTATAGGGAATATTGGTCCTAGACCAGGACACTCGAGACTGGGATTCAATATCCTGCTCTGACACCTTGCACAAGTTATTTAGGGCTAGGTTTTTAATGTGTCTAATGATTAAGACAGGCAGATAATGGGATTTTCAAAAGCATCTAGGCATCTAACTCCCATTGGAAACTATGGCAGTCACTCACTTAAGCACTTATCTGCTTCTTTAGGTGCCTATGTACAATAAAAAATCTGGTCCTTAGCATCTCTGTGCCTCAATTCCCCAATTGTAAAACAGGAATAATAGTGCTTCTCCACAGAAAATTATACAACTGCAGGGTATGAAGGGACCACCAGGTCCATCTAGTATAGCCCTTTGCCAAGATGCAGGATTTACAGTAGTTATTCTAAACCATATGAGTTAGACAGTTATCCAGCCTCCTTTTGAAAACCTCCAGTGAAGGAGCTTCCAAATCCTCTCCAGGCAGTCTTTTCCATTGTCCTACTGTTCCTACAGTTAGGAAGCTTTTCTTGAGATTAATCTAAATCTGCCATGCTGTAGTTTGAACCCCTGCCTCTTGTCCTGTCCTCTATATTAAGAGAGAAAACCTATTCTCCATCTTTTTTCTGTCAGCTTTTTAAGTATTTGAAGACCACTACCATATCCCCTCTTAATCTCCTCTTTTTCAAACTAAACATACCCAGTTCCTTCAGCCTTTGCTCACATGGTTTGCATTCCATCCCTTTGATCATCTTTGTCACTCGCCTCGGGATCCTTTCCATTTTTTCTACATTGATGATCAAACCAGGACTCAGCACTACAGTTAGGCCTAAGCAGCATCAAGTAGTGCAGTACTATCACCTCCCATGACTCATATGCTATGCCTCTGTGAATGCAACCTAAAACGGCATTTGCTTTTTTTGCAAGAGTTTTGCATTGCTGACTCATGTTGAGCTTGTGGGATCCACAACTGCCAGATCCTTCTCAGCAGTGCTGCTGCCAAGCCAGTTACCCCCCATTTTGTATTTATGCATTTGGTTTTTTCTTCCTTAAATGTAGCACTTCCATTTGTCTTTGTTGAATTTCATTTTGTCATCGATAGCCCAGTTCTCCAATTTATCAAGATCCCTTTGAATACCTTCAAAATGTTTGCATGCCATCATCCCCAGCTTTGTGTTATCTGCATATGTGATCAGTATGCTCTCTTTTCCTACAGCCAAGTCATTAATAAAGACATTAAATAACACCAGACCCAGAACAGATCCCTGTGGAACCTCACTCAAGACCTCCTTCCAATCTCACATCATTCCATTAATAGTGACTCATTGTTTGTGGTTGTTTAACCAATTATGTATTCAGTTAATGGTAGTTCTGCCGAGCCCACATATCTCCAGCGTACTTATCAGAATGCCATGTGAGACTGTGTCAAAAGCTTTGCTAAAGTCTAGGTATATTATGTTCACCATATACCCACTATCCACCAAACCAATTACCCTGTCAAAGAAAGAAATCAAGCTGCTTTGGTATGATTTGATCTTAGGATCCACGCTGGCTGCTAGTGATTACCTGGGAAGGTACTAGAGCAATGTATAAAACATTCAATTTGCGAATTACCTGGAGGATAAGGGGTTTCGAGGTCAGTATAGTCTTCTGTCTCCTTCTTTTTTCCCTTCTTAAAGATGAGCACTATGTTAGCCCTTCTCCCGTCTTCTGGGACCTTCCTCTTCATCCAGGAGTTCACAAATATTATTGCCTGTGATTCTGAGATTTCTTCATTTAATTCCTTCAGCACTCTGGAGTGAATAGCATCAGACTTTGCTGAGTTGACTTTGTCCAGTTTAGTCAGAAGATCTCTCATGTGTTCGTTACTTATCCTGATCTGCATCCCTTCCCCTTTATTGTCTATGGTAACTTCCATGGTCATTGGGTCACATGTTATGTTTTGTGAGACTACTGAAGCAAAGTAGGCATTGAGCAGTTCTGCTTGTCTATCATCTTTCATTACCAGTTCACCTTCTCCATTGAGCAGCAGACTCATATCATCCTTGATCTTTCTCTTTTGTTTGAAGAACCACTTCTTGTTGTCTCTCACATTTGTTGCTAGCTGCAACTCATTCTTTGCTTTGGCTTTCCTGATTTTATCCCTACACGTTCACACTATTCCTATGTTTACTCCCTTCCATTTCCTGTGTGTGTCTCTTTTGGTTTTTAGATAGCTAAAAAGCTCCTTGTGCAGCCACATTGGTTTCCTGTACTTCTTCTTAACTTTCCTCTGCACTGGAATGCCTTGATTTTGAGCCTCTTGTATTACATCTTTTAAGACCTGCCAGCCCCCTTCAACTCCTTTTCTCCCTATCTAATCTTTCCAGAGGTGACTGGTGATGGGGATGGAAAGGAGCCACCAACCACATGCTCCCCCCCAGCCCAGAAAAAGACTGGAACAACCCTCTTCTGCTCCACCCCGCCCCCCACCTTCCACCAGACAAATTGGCCCAGGAGACTAGCAGGGCCACAGGGTTGATGCCAGCAGCAGGAGTCCATGCTGCCCTCCCCCTGCACTCACCTGCAGTGGAAGAGAAGATGCAGCAAGGCAGCTCCAGGTTGCACCATTCCAGGGGGAGCAGCGGGACTGCCTCACTACTTCCTACAGGAAGTTGCCCGGCCTGGCCAGAGAGCCTGCCTCGCTGCCAGTGAGTATGGGGGAGGGGGGGACGGTGCAGCCTCCTGCTACCGGCGCAGCCCCACTGCCCTGCTCGTCCTCCTGTGAGTCCACCCCTCCCCCCTGCACTCACCAGCAGCAGTGGAAAAAGCGCAGCAAAGCAGCCCCAGCTCGCGCTGTTCTTTGGACACGCTGCTCCACTTCCTGCTGGAGAGTGTGGGGATGGGCCTTCCCTCCTCAAAGCAGCATGGCCAGAGAGCAGCCTGAGCTGCAGATGCCTTGCTGCATCTTCCCTGAAGCTGCCGGTGTATGCGGGGGCACTGACTCCTGCTGCCAGTGCTGTATGTGCTAGTCCCCCTCCTGCCTTGGGGGTGTATATTTTCTAAGTATTGGTATGATATCAAAGTGCTGGAATTTTTTTAAGTTAAAGGAATATAGTTATTTTAAATCATCTTCTATTACCAGCTATGTCGCAGGGGTGTTGTCAGTTGCTCAGTTACCACAGTACTGGGATCATCATAAAAGTACCCAGGACAGACAAATAACCTGTATGGGCATCCGGGATGCCAGGCGGGGGAAGGCACTTCCTTCCCAAACCGCCAGCCTGGCCCTGCCCACACTCCACTCCTAGAACACCTACTGTAGGCATTGTGTGCATGGACTGTTGCTGCCCCTAGTACCTGCCCTCCCCATGCTCTGGGGCCGGGGAGGCTGGACCTATATACCGCCTGCCCACACTGTACTCCAGGGTTGGAGAGGCTGAGGACGCATGCCCTCCTCCTTCACCATGCTCCGGGGCCAGGGAGGCTGGGAATAAGCACTGCCCACCCTTCCCATGCTCTGGGGCTGGCAAGTCTGGGGGACGTGCACCATTTGCCTTCCCCACGCTCCAGGGCTGGAGAGGCTGGGGGGACATGTGCCAGCTGCCCTTCCCATGCTATGGAGCCGGGGAGGCTGGGGACATGTGTGCACCCACCTGCACTTCCCTCCTCATGGTAGTGGGGGGCTTGCAGCACGCTGCCCCATGGTGGCTTGCTCCCATAGGGGCGGAGTCTCAGTGGAAGGGGCGGGGCTGGGAACTTGCCTCCCCCAGCCCTACCTTTGCTGACTGCCCATGATAACCTGTCCCATTCCCTATCCTGAAGCGATGAGATTTCAGCATTTGAGCACAGTGATGTCTTTAGGCTCTTATTTTGTTTAATCATCTAGTAAAGTCTCTAAAACATTTTGGGAGCAACTGAAATGAAAGGTGCTTTACAAATGTGTTAAGCAAACACATGGGGACTGCAATCTGTTGCTGATTAACAGCACAAGACCCTCACTATACTAATGCTGTCATTCAAGTGATCCAATCGCCTGGCTGATGCCCACAACTCCTCTAGCATGAAGGCACCAGTTAGCAATGACAGATTAAGCAAGGGAAGTAACAATCATGACATGATTTTTACCAGCCATGATGACCTGAGAAAAATGCTGCCTATAGAAATAACCGTATTCTTACAAGAGAAGGACTGACTCTGATTTCCTTTCAGCTCCCAACTTTACAATGACAAGTGCCAAGGAGTAAAGCGGACTGCAGCCTTGTGGTCCATGCTCAGAATGGAGCAGTCTACAAGGGAAGGAAAGGAGACTTTGATATAAGGCAGGAAGGCTCAAAACAATAGTGGCACAGAAGCACCCCAGAAAGGCAGTTCTTTTTAAACTGGCATTAACAGCCTGGGATTTGAGGGTCCTGCATCTTCAGTTAGGTCACTTTACTGCAATCAGTTATGGGAATGGCAACAAGGGAGAGGAGAACCAGCGGAGAGAAAATAAGTATCCTGTCTTCTGACAGCAACCAATGGCAGGTGCCCCAGATGGAATAAAGAACAGGTCATCTTCAAGTGAGCCATCCCATCATCCATCCTCAGCTTCTAGAAAACAGAAGCTAGGGACACAATCCCTGCCCATCCAGTCTAATAGCCATTGATGGATCTATCTTCCCTGTATTTATCTAGTTCCTTTTTGAAGCCTGTTATATCCTCTGGCAAGGAGTTCCACAGGCTGACTGTGTATTGCATGAAAAAATACTTCTTTTTGTTTGTTTTAAACCAGTGTTTCTCAACTTTTTTTTATAAAGTACCCCCCTTTTCAACAACAACAAAAAACAAATACCCCCAGTACCTACAGTTTTCAGACACACCATTTTTTTTCTGCCATTGCAACACATTTGTTTAAACAACTTAATCATAGCCAGGCAGGCAATGAAATTTGGGGGTATAAAAAGTACAAAAATAATAAAGCGCTGTAAAACTTAAAACAAAAATTCAGTTTTCTCCAAATTTCAGTTGTGTTGACGTACCTCCCAGACTTCTCTCCAGTACCCCTAATTCAGTAGGGTTGCCAGATGTCCGGTATTCTACCAGACAGTCTGGTTTTTGGGCCCTCTGTCTGGTAAAAAAATCCAGAAAATACCGAACATGTGCAATGTCCAGTATTTCCTGGATTTCTGGCTGGGCGCCAGACGGAAGCCTGGCGGGGGCTGCAGGAATGGCTGGGAGGCGAGGCGCGATCGGCGCAGGGAGCCCTGGCTGCGTCTGATGCCTTGGGGAGGAGGAGAAGCCCTGTCCCTGCTCCTGAGGACGTGGTGGAGCCGCAGCAGGACTCACTCGCACTTCTCCAGACCGTGCGCGGGACTGACAGTGTCCCGGGATCTGCATGTGCCCGAGTCAGTCCCACCCCCGACTCCCCCCACACTTCCCCCGACCCTTCCCGACCAGCTCCGCTGCCCCCGACCCCCTCCCGGCCACCCCTGCTTCCTGCCGGCCGGTTCTTCTCATTCTGATCTCCCCTGCCCAGCCACACTGCCCCTGACCTCCCGCCCGCCAGCCCTGCCCCCCGGTCCCTCCCCCCCATCTACCTCAGCCAGCCATGCTGCCCCCACCCCCCCGCTCCCGGCCAGCCCCGCTCCCCATCAAGAGTGTCCGGTATTTTTTCTAAACCTACCTGGTAACCCTATCCCTAAGGGTACTTGTACCACTGGTTGAGAAACACTGTTTTAAACCTGCTGCCTATTAATTTCATTTGGTGACCCCTAGTTCTTGTGTTCAGAGGAGGAGTAAATAACACTGCCTTGTTTACTTTCTCCAACTCAAGCATGCACTTAAAACCCACATTTTTTTAAAGATTCAAGAAAAGTTCAAGTTCAGGCCAGGAACCGGAATCAGAAATGCTCAAATAACAGAAGAAACACTGAACTGAGACATTCCCAGTCTGATCTGGATCACTAAACACCAGAGCTCTCATAAGCTTAGTCACACTGCAGACTCTAGAAGTGTAGATATGATTCCAATAGCAGTACAAGGGCAAGGATTATGATTGGACAATGCAAGATCAAAAGTTAATGCAAAGTTTAATGCAAAGATCTCAACCGGCACATGCACCAACAAGAGGATGGCCTCCATAGAGCATTTTGTGATACATTATAAAAAAGATCTAGAACCACATTATCTGCTTCTGTTGGCTGCTGTGGTTCCATTGACATCAATGGAACTGTACCATTTTAGACCACCAGAAAATTTGGTCCATGATAATAAACTTGATATTATGTTCAAAATATATTTTAAAAAAATGGAAAACCCCCTACCCTGGCTAATAAAACATGTCTGCTTTGCAATTTGCTGAAGATACTTACATTTGATAAAAACAGCTGACTGTATGGATCAGCTGATACAGAACAGAATTCAGCAAAGCATATATAGGGTGCCTATGAAAACTGAAAATTGGGACTTAATTAGGGATACAATAAAAAAAGAGATTGAAAACCAACTTTCACAAAGATCTCTGGATTGGCACTAGCCTTTCAGTGTTGACTGTGTATCAGCTTGAAAAGGGTCCACCAGGAAGTTAATATTTTGCTGTAAGAAATGTGCAAATCTTTTCTATTTGTACTATTATTACTACTATTTTGGTTGTGGTGGTAGGTAAAAAAAACAGGGAGAAAAGTCCATTTGCTTCTTCCTAGAGAATATGATTTCAAATTTCAATTAAAATGAAATGAGCAGCACGATTATCGCTATAGAGCAGGCTCCTGGTAGCAGCGATAGGCCTCTTTCACTGCCATGGCAACCAGCCTTCATTGTCACGGCTACCTTGGCGCTACATGTAATTGCCAATGTGTGAGCTTGACTGATAATACACAATCAATACCCCATAAGCAGCAAACATCATTTTTTCAGTCTGGAAAAAAGAGAGCAGGAGAAAAAAAAGGGGGGATTGAGAATAAGGAGCAAGGAAAGAGAGAGAGAAAGGGGCACAGAGAGAAAGGGATGGATCAGGAAACAGAGAAAGAATATGTGGAAAAGAGGAAGAAGAAAGACTTAACTTTGAAATACCTTTATTTAACAACTAGCTGTGAAGTTCCATCCATTAAACATTCTAAAATGCTTTAATTGGTTGGAAAAATCCCTCCTGTAAATACGAGCAGTTAATCAAACCCACACAAACACATTAACTTAGCATTTTCACTGGCATCATCATCAATGCGCCAGGTGACCCAAGCCATTGCTAATGGATAGCTGTGGTCTAAAACACATAATCAGCATTGGTTCTGGTAACAATGATTGCAAGAAACACCCAGCACTCCCTGGAGCCCGCTGCAATTTTGTGTGTGTGTGTGTGATTGTAAAACTCCTAGCTTTGATTGATCAGTTACAAAACAAGCTGGAGAAGAAATGAGCCTGGTCTGGGAAACTGGAATTTACTCCTCAAACACACATTGGGCTACAAAAAAACAAAATATTAGAAGAGCAATCAGGCATTGAGCAGTCAGGAAAAAAGCAAAGCATTACATAGAAGATTAGGATTGGAAGAGACCTCACGAGGTCATCAGAATGTGGGGAGGAGAAAGGAAAGACCTGGTTATCTGTTTTCTCTCTTCCCTTCTCACCATTCTGCTGTACCCACCTGTTACATGGGGTCCTTTTAGATAAACTCCCTGGCTATGTCTACACTGACAGCTTTTTGCGCAAGAACGGCTATTCTTGCGCAAAAACTTGCCTGCTGTCTACACTGCATGTGCGTTCTTGCGCAAGTAAATTTATAGTATAGCATTGTAAAACAGGGCTTCTTCCGGAAGAGTTATTCCTCTTCCCATGAGGAATAAGCCCTCTTGCGCAAGAGCTCTTCCAGAAGAGGGCAGTGTAGACAGGCAACATGAATTTCTTGCGCAAGAAGCCCCTATGGTTAAAATGGCCATCAGAGCTTTCTTGCTCAACAGAGCGTCCACACTGCAATGGATGCTCTTGCGCAAAAGCAAATCTCTTGCGCAAAAGCACATGCCAGTGTAGATGCGCTCTTGTGGAAGACTTTTTGCACAAGAACTCTTCTGCAAAACAGTTTTTGCGCAAGAAGCTGCCAGTGTAGACGTAGCCAGGCCTGTCTTTACTGCTAGGTTTGTACAGTACCTAATATAACAGGGCACCAGTGGGAGCCCTTGGATATTGGTGTACTATAAAAAATAAAGAAGGAGAGGGAAAAAAGAGGAAAATAGTGAGAGGAAGATAGAAGGAGAGAGAACTGGAGAGAAGGGGAAAAGAAGATAGGAAAAGAACTGGAAAGAACAAGCAGATCACTTATTTTTGTATTTGCAGGGGTCAGCTATGCATAGGGTTGCCAGATGGTTTCAACAAAAATACCGGATACACTTGACATTATGTCACAATCTACATTATATCTTATTTAGAAAATACCGGAAATTTATATTTTCTCAATTTGTTTCCTGAACAGATAGCTCATATACTGGACTGTCCAGTTCAAAACTGGACACCTGGCAACCCTAACTACGCAGCTACATTGACTCTGGTGAAAGTTGTCTATCTTCAGTAATAGGACAGCCATGCCTGCAGTGTAGGACCAAGGCAGGGGAAAGGGAGGTTATCCAACGCCATGAGTTAGAACCCCAATGGCTAATGACCTTCCAAGAGAATAGGAAGAGCAGGGCTGTGCAATAGAAACCATTAGTCTCCAGCAGACAGTTCAGTATGCAGCTCCCTGCACTTGTCATATAAAGCCTGATCAATATGCCTGGCAAGTATGAACACAATGTCCCAATGTTGGGGGTGCTTCACCCTCCACAGCCAGCACCATCCAACCTGGGACTGCCCTGAACAAAGTGAAGCAGGCAGCACTGCTGCTGACACCAGGTGGACAGAGTGGATAATGGGATTGCAGCCCTGAATCCCAGAAGAGAAAGTAACCTATAAAATGAGATAAATCACAGGTGTAAAGGCAATTTTCAGATTACTTGGGATGTGAATGTTCACAGAACCACTCAACTCCATACCTACAGTGCTGCACATGGAGAATTATTTCTGTCTATCAGTGCATACACCTGAGCTCTGGAACAGTGTCTTCTCAATGAGGCACATTGGAAGGAAAGGGAGAGTGTGGTACATTGAATTTAAAAAAATCAGCTACACAGTCAGGTGAATAGGGATCATATAGCAGATAAGTACAAATTTGTCTCTGGGTCAGCTGAGACAAGCTCCCACACTCAGGGTATGTCTACACTGCTACCCTAGTTCGAACTAGGGTGGATAATGTAGGCATTCAAACTTGCAAATGAAGCCCGGGATTTAAATATCCCGGGCTTCATTTGCATGTTCCCGGGCGCCGCCATTTTTAAATGCCCCGTAGTTCGAACTCCCTGCCCGCGGCTACACGCGGCACGGACTAGGTAGTTTGAATTAGGAGCTTTAATTCGAACTGCCTAGTCCATGCCGCGTGTAGCCGCGGGCAGGGAGTTCGAACTATGGGGCATTTAAAAATGGCGGCGCCCGGGAACATGCAAATGAAGCCCGGGATATTTAAATCCCGGGCTTCATTTGCAAGTTCGAATGCCTACATTAGCCACCCTAGTTCGAACTAGGGTGGCAGTGTAGACATACCCTCAGATATGTTCACATGGACACTAGACAGCATACATGCCTGATGCCTACAGTGCCACTACAGGTATATTACCAATATGACTTCCAAATATTAACCAGTGTATCCAGAGCTAGCCAGGGCCCATGGAGACTTCAAATTGGCATCAATATGAACTGCATTCCCACATGGGGAAAGCCAAAGTGAAGTATATGAAAGCTGCCTGGACTACCATTAGCTTTTCCTTTAACTGTTACTCCTTGATGGAAGACCATGCCCACTTTCCCTGCAGAAAGCCTGAAATGTGAGTAAGCTCTGTGCACCACAATATGCACCACGTTCCCCCAAGATCCTCCAGCATCATATAGTAGCATCTTCCCTGGTATAACTCAGTCTTCAGAAAAGAATAGACGTAACTTGCACCTTTATTTGTCAAATTCTCTCTGTGCACTAGATAGGATAATTGAGCCCCAGTTGTCTAACATTTATGGTATAAACCTCCATTAACAATGGCTTGATTGACAGCTCCAGTTGTGGAATGTAAGCGAAAAGTCTTTTTGGATAGAAACGTTTAAACTGTTAATAAGTAAAGGTAAAAAGGAAACAACAAAGAACAACTCTGCGACAAATGTGAAACCCGCAAACTTCCTCTCAACGTTTCAGCAAGTACCATCTCATAGTATCATAACCTGAAGTGACCATAATGTCCTTTTATTTTTACCATGATTGTCCCAGTTTGTCCTATGATATCCCAGTGTCCCCAAAACTGATTTTTAGATACCTTAAATCAGGGGCAAGCAAAATATGACCCGTGGGCTGGATCCTGCATGCCAAACCACCAGATCCAGCACACCACCATCCCACAGCCCAGTGGGACCCTCACACAGGCTCCCTGCCCGCTGTGCCCTCAAAGTAGCTGCAAGGGCTATGCTCCCTGCACACCGCATGCCTCTGGGGGGAGGGGCTTTGCATGCTGCTCCCGCTCCAGTCACACTCTTGCAGCTCCCATTGGATGGAAATTGACCAATGGGAGCTGCCTGGATTGTGCTTTAGGTACAGGCAGTGTGCAGAGGGCACCCTGAAGTGCCAAAACGTGCAGAGAGCACATGGCCCCCGCAGCTGGCGGCTTTGAGAGGTGTGCCACTGGCAGGGACCCTGCCTGAGGGTCCCCCTGGGATGCTGGCTGGAAGCAATCTCCTGGCCAGAGCCTGCACCCTAGCATCCCATCCATCCCAACTCTATCCCAACTCCCTGACCTAGGTCACACACCAAACCCTTTGCACCCATGTCCCAGACCCTGTTCTCACTCCTATGCCCTCTCCTCCAGGTTAGAATCCTCTTCTGGACCCATATCCCCTCCCCGATCCTGCATCTCAATCCCCTGCCCCTGATCACAACCTCTTCTTTCACCCAATCTCCATCCCAGACCCTGCACCTCCTCCATTGATATCATGAAAGAGTATGGCCCTTGACCACTTTCCAAATTTTTGTAGTGACCCCCCCCTCCATCAAAAATGATTGCCCACTTCTGCCTTAAATGCTCTGGTTTCTCATTTTCTCAGTCAAAACTTATTTTAGAACTACAACAGATTTGCTCGGACATATTGCTTCACCGAGGAGAATTTGCTCCATATTTATAAGGAACAAAGAATCCAGTGAAATGAGTGTTCGGTATGATGAGCAGCGTCTGGAGTAAAGGAAAACTGAATGTGGCTTATCTACAAAAGCATGTTTCAAAGAGGACTAAATCAAAATGCATTAACAAAAATCCATCGGTAAAGTTCACATGGATAGTTACAGTGCTGCGTAGATTAACACCCCAGCTTGCCAAAAACAAAACGTTTGTAGAAAAACCTAGAGTACACAAGCCAGTAAACTGTTCTTTGGCCCTATACTGATGTTGACACTTGTTTCATGATAAATTCACTCAGAACATTCTGAACCTGATTCTGTTATGTGTGTCATGCAGAGGCCTGTTTAAATTGCTCAATCTCTATGTAAGTACAGTGACATTGTAAGATCATGGCCCAAGTGACAGGAAAATATTGCCCACTCTGAGAAATATGTACACGTTGCTGTGAGTCAGAAACTGGTAGTAGCAGCTATTTTGTATGAGTAGTTCACAACTCTAAAAAAATTGCCAAAAAATGTCCCACCTTACTGTAAATCAAAATGAATGATAAAGGGGATTTTGAATGTAGGTCAAATCAGTAATAACTGGAGGTGCTCATGTGCCACGGTAATGGGTGTGGTATGAAAACTCAGACAGACAGAAATGAAAATACGAGAGGACGGAAAATGAAAGGTGTAGCAGTCTGCACAGAACAATACAAAGTGTGAATGATCCAAACTCCTTAGGTCCAGAGGGACCGACAAAATTGTCAGGCCCCGGGACAAGTTGTATGGGTGGCTCTGTGCTCCTGGAAGGGAGGGCAGGGCTGGACCACACCACAGCCCACTCCCAGCCAGCCCTTAGTGCCACCTGGAGCATGTTGTTCACTGCTCTGAAGGGGATTTACAAGGCCTGGGGCTCTATCTCCTGCTGTTGCCACAGTAGCGGTGGCCACAGCTGGGAACCCCAGGCTCTTCTGAATTGCCAGGTCCCTGGACAGTTGCCCCCCTGCACACACACCCTCCCCAATTGGTGGGCCTGCTTAGGTCCAACACAAATCACCATGTATGGCTGCTTATCTGTCATTCTTGTTTCAGCTGAGACAAAGAACAAGGCACCAGAGAAGCCTAGACAATGCAAAGTTCAGTTCACAGCACACAAAGGCACTTTGCCACTAATGCACCCAGCTAGTAACCACAAGGCCCTAATACATCTCAGAGTGTATTCAAGTTCGCAAATAAAGAGCTGCTTCCCTGAAGTGATCCTACTCTCGGTCCATCCCTGCTGGCATGTACAGTGTCCATCTGACAAAGACCCAGGACCAGTGGGCAAATGAGCCTGGTACACGTGGGTGTGCGTGTGCCCCACCTCCCTCCACTCTCTCATCCTTCCAGCTTATGGGTTTAGTGACTCAGATGTGAAGGGAAGCAGTGATTTTAAGTCAATGTTACAGCTCAAGCTGCTTACAGACTGGGTTAACAAGTTGTTCCAGGGGCTGTTTGACTAAGTCTGCATGACATCTTAAAGGAGAAGTTTCCACAAAGGCAGTTTACACTGATGAATATATATAAGCCTCTGAAGGGTGTTTCAGGGACCCCAAGGCGTGCAATTAGGGGCAAGAGGATAAAACTCAATAAAGGAAAATAGAAGATGGCTATGGAGAAGCATTTCTGATGGTGAAGAGCCTCTCAGAATTTGGACCGGTCTCCTCCATGTGTTGGTACATGTTTCATTGCTCGGTCATTTAAAATTCAAATGGACATACTACTTCTGTGTGTGACATAAGGAACAATGCTGCACTGTCCTCAGAAGCATGGACTAGATGGCTCATGTGTATGTCAGCTAACTGCTAAAACTGTCTCACTTCATCCTGAAAAGCTTTCTAGCCTGTCTATACAAGCTTAGTAATCCCAGTGTTCTGGCAAAATCCCTAATTGATAATTTAATGGTTGTTTTTTTGGGAGGGGCTTCCTTAAGTTTCCCTCAGCAGGTTCAACTGGAGATAGTAATATGGTATTCTCTCTTCAGTGAAGTGTAGTGTTGCACTGCCATCTTCCATTCTAGAGGTTATAGCTAACATACACAGAAGGGGCCAAGGGTGGAATGGGAAATGTGATGGCTATTTCAAAGTGCTCAGCAAAGTACATGAATATTAATGACAGTAAGCGGTGGAGGATATCACAGCCAATCAAAATGTGCATACAATTTTGGTAGGCAGAAAATAGGTCTCCAAATTGGTACTAGACCAGGATTCTGGATTCAACACATCTACCATTGTAAAAATGACATGAAACCTTTATGGCCACAGGAATCAGAACTAAGATTTATGTCTCATCCCACATTTAGGGGAATTGGAGACAGTCCTGGCTCAGAAGAAAGAGTGCCATCTACTGAGCCCACCATTACCGCCATTTGTAAAGCGCTGGCTTTTTCTTGGAGGTCTGCCATCCAAGCACTGACTCAGACTCTATGTGAAATCTGACAAGACCACAACACCAGGCAGTCTGGCCACAGGTGGTCTAGCAATTTTTCCTTGCCTGGATGGATTCTGCCATGCCTTGTCCCAGGGCATAATTCAGTCCTGGGATCTTCAAGACACAAAAATCCCACACGCACACACTTAAAAGCCAATGGCACTCAACTGGATTCCTCCCTCCCCACAAACCCTTTTTCTTTTCCTTGAAAACATGACAATTGAAGATTTTAGTGGTTTGATTTCTCTTCCTTTGCAGAAATGCACACACTCTTAAAAACACACAAGATCACTTACTTTTCAAATGCAAACGTTCAAGAGAAACACATAACAGTAGGAGAATTATTCCCCTTCTCCCAATAAAACAATCTGCGTGTATATTATGCTCAAAAGTAATCCCTTAGAAACTGTAGATCAGGGTTTCAGGAAGCAAGACGGAAGAACTAGGATCTGTTAAGGAGATATTTTCAGACGTTCATTACAGTTATTAATTTTAGGGATAGAGGAATATTAATATTGAAAGAATTATTAAAGCATCTTTAAGTACAAAGCAAAAATTAATAAATAACTACATTAGTTAAATCAATTCCCACATCTCGAGGTTATTTATTTTCTCTGAGGGCTGATAAAAGTTCCCGATGACATGCTTTCTAATTTTAAAATCGCTCTCATTTCACACTTATGAGAAACCTAATGTCAGGAAGTGAGTGGGTGGGTCTGTTTTAAGTGTGATTCACACATTAGATTCTCTTAACAGCTCATGCATATTGAAGAGTGCTAACCAGAGGCTATGTGGGGTTCACTGTAGGTCCAATAAGGAAAGGGTCATTGGGAAAAAATTAAATTTGTATCGTGTCTAGACTATAAAATCTACCATAATAGGGGACCTGGTTACAACAAGGTCATGTCAAGGTATTGTTAAAACCATAGTTCTATCTCGAAGTGTGGATGGGTTTGAACCAGTATATAGTACAATCCAAGTCCATATCTATAGCATTATTCAAGACCACACCTCAAGTCCAATTTGGTACCCTCTCCCCTGTAAGATAGAGCCATGCTTTAACTGTGCCTGGAGCTGCAGCATTGTAACTGCATCGCTAGGCAAGGCTGATTTTGTAACATACATGGGGCCTAGCCCTCCTCTCAGTATATTTCCTGAGATGGATGTATGGGGTGCTAAGGAAATGGTTCATTTTCCTCCATTTTTATACATTTTAATACACTATATATTCCCACTATGTGCCTGGACGGCTGTTCCCATTTCAAACCCCCCATAAGAGAAGAAAAGCTCTTCTTGAGGTCTTAGCTACACCATAGTGATATGTATTTTAGAAATACCTGAGGAGTCCACTAGGATAGACACAGCCAGATCCTGATATACACTGCACAGGTGTAAATCCAGAGTCAGTCTTTTAGATTCATATCACAATCTGGACCATTATCCCATCAGATCCCTTAGAAGGACTACAGTTTTCTCCCTCCTAAGCCATCCAAAAAGAGGTTACTGGACAGCAGCATGATGCACTAGGTGCTCCCTATGGGTGCAGAGCTCCCAGCCCAGAGAGTTTGGAGCTCCTGGTTGGCAGCCAGCGATGGGTGTCAGCTGACTGGTTTTGTGTCTTCCCCCTCAGCAAGGTTCTTTCTTGGAATGTCAAAGTCTGTGAGAGGGTGGTGTGGGCACCAGCAGGTGGCAACCTTGTCTTAGACGGATTCTTGGTTAAGAAGATCAGACATAGAGAGCTTTTGGGGTTCTCTCTGGCTCCCAGACCAACTAACCCAGCCTATAAATGAAATCTCATCACAGAGTCTCCCTTAAATCCTGTTGCAATCATGGAAGGTTCTGCAGACTGCACTAGCAATGCATGTAACTTGGCTTTCCTACATTTTCACACACAGCTGTGGAGAAGGAGGTGACATGCTGGGTAGTGGGGAGGGAATGATGTATTACACACACACACACCACTGTAATTAAGTGTAATTTCAGAAGCATTTACCTGCATTTCAGTGTCTGACAACTTTTCAATTGCAACTCCTGCAAACGCCTCAGCATTACACAGATAGATTTTGTTTTTCATTGCTTGGGATGGGAGGAGCGGAAAAGTGAGTTGCTTGCTGAATTAATTGCGCTCTCTGATAACAGCAATAAAAGAAATCCAGGCACGTTAACCCTTGCATGAAAGGTTGTATGCAAATGCACTATAATGAACCCTAGTGATTGGGGGATACCTAATTATGCCTGGCCTCTTCATGCAAAACATCAGCCTGGGTCTACTGCAGAGGTGCTCTCCTTCCCACTCAGAGTGTTGTTCACTGTAGTGCCAGATACCTGAAAATCTGAGTTTCACTGTTTGATGATGGGAGCATGCACAAATGCTAGAACGCTAGCTTATCCTGATGCATCCTGCAGTGATCAAAGGAGGTAATCTAAATCTCTCCTTTCCTCTCCCCACCACCTGGGAGCTGCTGCCTTTTTTGCTGCTCCCTTCCCTTCCCTCCCCCCCCCCCAAATCTCAGGACCCCATCTTTTTAGCAGAAAAGGTCTGTTTGTAGGATGGAACACAAGGCTGGAAGGCAGAAAATCTGAGTTCTTTTTCCAATTGTAGAACTGATTTGCAGTTGGGAAAATTACTTCATGTCTTTGTGCCAATGATTTCCCTCTCTATAAAGTGGAGACAATAGTTATCTATATTTGTCAAGATTTAGGATGAAAAGCACTATCCAAAAGTTAATCATTGCTCTGAGTAAATCCAGTGATACGGAGTTATTACAAAAACACATTTCAATAGAAACCCATAAAGAGAGCCAAATTCCCTATTTTGGGCTGTTCTATTTTATTTTTATTTTTTGTCAAACAATCAATTAAGATCCAATTCCTGAACCAAAATGTCACTTCCTGACACATCAGGGACTGAAACACATTAGGTTATGACAGCCTGGATGTGATCTTCCATGCTTGTATATAATGTGACACATAGCTTTCCACCCCCAAGTGCAGTGCCAATGTGAACAAAACAACAAGTCAGCAATTTAAAAAAATGGAAGTGGGTATTTTTCTTCCAAAAGCAGCAGATGAATGTTTTTCCCCCCAGCCCCATGACAAGGCAAAGGGTCCCCTGTTCTTTGCAAACAACTCTCACCTTAGACCTGGCACCTTACTACACGAAACATATGTTAGATCCATGTTGTCCAACATGCTAGCCATGAGCCACATGTGGCTATTTGGCCAGTTGAGTGTGACTAGTTTGCTATAGCAATAGCCACTATAATGGCTACTGCTTCACAACTGACTGGACATCATGGTGTTAGATGATTATCTATGAAGAGCTTCTTATAAGGTATCTACAGAAAGGAAGTTTTTCTTCACTCAGTGCACCATCAACCTGTGGAACTCCTTGCCACTGAGAATGTTGTGAAGACTAGAGCTTTAACAGGGGGTCAAAAAGAGCTATATAGATTCACTAACTGGAGTTACCCGGCATTGCTCGGGGCGGGCGGTGGGGTCCTGCCAGGGGTGCCCCGTGTGAGGGGCAGGAGGGGTCGAGCATGGGACCTAGGGTGGGCAGGGTGGGCCAGTTCACGCCCGGGGTTGCAGGTGCCATGGGGGGCAATGACCCCACCGCCCGCCTCGAAATTTTCGCCCCGCTACCTGCCGCACCATGGGGCCGTGCCTGGCTCACCGCCACGTGACAAGGAAGCTGCGCTGGACCCATGGCCACTCCCAGCACCGCCGCCGCTGCCGCCTCCCCCCCGCTGGGCTCGCCCCGCTGCGCCCACAACCGCTCCCTAGCAGCGGCCGCGAGCTTCAGCCCATCGCTCAGCAACCGCCAGAGGGGAGGGGCCCAGGCCAAGTCACATCATGGGCGGGAGGGAGGAGGGGGCTCCCCCACCCCGGACGCACCTGTGCAGTGGAATGGCCTGGTAGAGGCGAGTGGGGCAGCTGCCGCTCGGAGCGCCGCCCCTCCCCTCGCACCTCCGCTGCCGGCCTTAGTGAGTGACTGTCCCCCGCCGCTTCCCCCGGGAAGCCGCTTCTCCCCGCACTGCCAAAAGTACCTTAAAACCTTCTCCTATAGGAAAGGTTACCCCATGCAAAGTTTGGTTGCGGTAGCTCTTATAGTGCCCAAGTTATTAGTGCACAAACATACAAACATTCTCCTTTATATATTAGATGGAGGTTAGGTCCATCAGGTTAGGTCCATCAGTGGCTATTAGCCAGGATGGGTAGGAATGGTGTCCTTACCCTCTGTTTGTCTAGAAATTGATGATAGCAGAAGGATCATGTGATGATTTCCTGTTGTGTTCACTCCCTCTGGGTCATCTGGCATTGGCCACTGTCGGCAGACAGGATACTATGCTAGATGTACCTTTGGTCTGACCTGGTATGGCCATTCTTATGTGCTTAAAGCACATAATTTGTCAAGGTTCATAATTATTCCTAGATATATATATAGATATATATGTATTTATACTGAAAGTAAGCTTTATGGACTTGGGGTAATGCAGGGCTCAGCCTTGTGTAAATCCAAGACACTCGGTGGAAAACCATCAGATGCAACTTCTGAAACAGACAGAAACCACTTCAAGGTAAAAAGGAACATTACAACAAGACAGGGGTTCATCCTGTCTATGAATAGAAACAAAAGAGTGTTTTAGTATAATACAGAGGAGGGAGAGGTTGTCTGGATCCTTTCACTCACGAGTCATCTTGAGCAGCAAGATGAACTTATGAAACATTAGATTCTGGATCCTGTGAAGCCAGTCAGCTCTGCTACTAATTGAACTTTGAGCGAGAAGCCTGCTTTATTAGCTAGGAAACATAACTATTACTAAATGTAGACCACAGGTTTGTGTTTGATTATTTTAATTTGCATTTTAATCATTTGTTTCTACCACTCTCTCTTGTTTCTAGATAAATCTTCGTTCTTTCTTACAATAGAACAAAAGTATGTTTATTTAAGTGTTCACCAGTGCTGTGTGGTTTACAAGAGTGGTGGTTTAAGATAAGGGTAGTAAGCCAGAGTATGCTGCTCCCTTGGACCAGAGGATCTGGAATTTGTGTGAGTAACTAATGTCAGGAGCTGGATATCAAAGGGGAATGATTCAAGGGGACTCAGGTGCACCTATTGTTAACCTGCAAGGCAGAGACAGGGCAGGCACAGCCCGGAGAAGAGTGCTAGAAGGGCTAACAGGCTGGTGCTACTGGGGAGCTGAAACTCAGCTAGACGTAGACAAGACTCCATCCTACTGGAGGCAGCAGGAGTATCAAGAACTATTACATCCTCCTTTTGAGGCCAATATTGGTAAATACTTCTAGTGCTCCTCACAAGAAATGACAGAGAGCACAGGAGAGAACTAGGCACGTGGTGCCCAGCTGACCCAATTGTTTCCCTTCAACCCACTGATGCGCCTTCATCCTGATCCACTACACCTCCTGCTATTTCAGTCTTCACTGAGAAAAGTTAACACCTGGGCAAAAAACTTCAGAGGAAACCTGCTGAGACTCTCTCAGCCTGATTTTCCTCAGGATATTCATAGGGTTTGATCCAGGTTTCCAGAGATGAAAGACAATTAACCTACTGCATTCATTACCTGTGTTCTCTGCAGGAAACCAATTGTTTTGGGAAGGGCTGAGGTATGGGAAGGATGTGTGAGAATTAGAAGCACAGGTACAAAATCACGTTCGCTAGTGCAAGGAGAAAGGAGTCCTGCTTCATGTGTGAGGCATTTCCATCCTTAGTATGTTCCTCAATGTCGTCTGGGCCTGTTTCCTTTTCAGAAAGGCAGGAGGCAGCACATATCTGACAAACTTCCTGACATTCAGAAATACAATGTGAATTGCAACAATGAAATAACAGTGTCCTCTGGCTGCTAGTCTGCACAAAACTTGGAGACTAGTGCCATTATCCCATCCCTCGTGTTAACAGGTGACAACATCATTTACCAGGGGCGGGGAACCCGGGGGCTGGATGCAGTGACCAGTTTGCCTGGACCCCCCCCCCACAGCATTGAGGAGCCTGCACTGGTGCTTCAGCCCCACAACTGCCAGGCTGGAGTGTACAGAGTCTACTAGCATGCCCTCCCCCTCTCAGGCTCCAGTGTGCAAGGGAATTGTGGGGATTGTTGTTCTTCTTAGTTGGGGGCCATATCGAAGAGGGGCTTTGTTTTTTGTTTTTATTTGTTTGTTTGCGCTTTTCACTTGTGTGTAGCCCCCAACTGATTTTTCTGTGGATCAGTGGCCCCCAACTCAAAAAATATTCCGGATGCCTGATTGACACCCAGGACCTCTCATTTGTAGCACAAACTGCTAAGACATCCCAAAGTGCACCAGAAGCACGGGGCCAGTGGGGAACTGCGAGTCCCCTTCTAGCCCCGTGGCCCCTGCAGATCTTCTGCCTTTGAAATGTAGCAAAAGCCAGCAAGGCTCTTGCTACATTTCAAAGGCGGAGGCGTCCTTATCGACTAATCAATGCAAATTCCATCAACTATTCGATTCATTGATTAATCTAAATTTAACATCCCTATGACATAGTCAGTCACAGGCAGATAAACAGAGTGGGAGAGGCGAGGGTTAGTACTTGGCCCCACCCTTCTCCTGGAGAGTGGCTAATGTGAATTCAGTGGTGTTGCACTCTATTGCACCATGGATTAATTTGGCCCATTGTGAGTAGTCCCAAAGAGGCTACTCTTATTTATGCTTCACTGTCTCTAACCCCACAGAGCTCTGGGGCAGCCAAAGGAGCTGGAGCACAGAGACACTCTGGCCAGGTCCCCTGTTTTATAGCCACACCCCTCTACTCTAGGGGATGGAAAGGAGAGGTCTAAAGCCACCAAGCTGGTTCTGAGCCACCTAGAGATTCCCCTTATGAAAGGGGAGTTCCCTTGTAGCCAGATTACTTAGCTTCTGTGTACCACTGAAGCAGCACAAGGTAACTGGATGTGGGGGCCAGTAACTGGCTCATTATTAGGCATAAGATTAACACCACTGGAATGCTAATACTAGCTGAATTGCGCTTACTTCTTCAGATGGTTTTGCTAAGACTTCTAGGCAGAGGAAATGGAACCAGTGTACTGTATTCAAACACATGCAGCTGCGTCCCCTATATACACAGATGGTTAAAGTGGCGAAGGGAAACATTTCCCTCCAAAACCTTGGAGGCTTGAAAACAGTTTGATATTTTTGTTTTAGTTTTTAAATTTTGGTGGCTGTCCCTGCACTTTCTAGCGTAAACAGGAAGATTCAGTAGTAAACAAAAGATGAGACATTGGGTTTGGATGAAATACAGGTTGGACCTCCCTGGGCCGGCACCATGGAGACCTGACTGGTCCCGAATGAGAGAATTTGCTGGACCAGGGATGGTCTCCTGCCATCAGTCCCAAGCTCTATCACCTGCTGCTGGCAGGCTGCCCCAGCAAGCGCTCTACCTTGTCCTCCCCTCCCTCCCCAATCTAGCTCTGGCTCCTGCTGCAGGGATCTGATCCCATGCATGCAGGGCAGCCATGGGGTTCTGGCCCTGGCCCCACGCTCTAGCGGGCTGCTTCAGGGCTCCAGTCCTGGTCTGCCAAAGGGCTCAACTGCAGCTCCATGCTCCCAGGGGCTGCTATGGTGCTCTGGCCCCTGTGTTCTCGGGGGTGCCAGAAAACTCCAGCCCAGCACCAACCTATGCTGCTGGGGGACTCCAGCCTGGCCCCACGCTGTTGCAGGTTGCTGATGGCTGCCGCGGGGCTCCAGCCCTGGTCCCGCTCTGCCCCCAGCTGGGCTGCTGACCCTGTTGCCTCAATCCAGCTGTCCCTCCTTCCCTTAGGCTCCCAGGCTCTCTGGTCCAAGAGCATTTCTGGTCCTGCAGGATGAGGGATGTTGCCGGACAAAGAGTGCCGGTTTTTGAAGGTACAACCTGTAAGAATTGTCCCCAACTTTTACCCAAACATGTTTGAGATTCAAAATCTTTTTTTGAAGGTCAAAAACAATGTGTTTGGGTTTCAGTTCTTTCTATTGAAATTTTGCTGAATGTTCCTTGCCTCCATCCAAAACAAAACAAAAAAAGAAAATTACCTCTCCTCCAAAAAAACCCCTTATGACTGTTAAGAAAACCTGTCCCCAAAGCAGTGCTGTTTCACTGAATCCACCATCAGACAGATAAAAATGAACAGCCTAAGAAAAGTGTGAGTCGTCCCCATTCATCTCTGCAAGTTAACCCTGAAGCCTACTGATGACAATTGAAACATCAGCATTGTGAATTATTTCCTTGCTGACTGCTTTAGTAGTAACACATGGCTGTTCTGACTGTAGGCAGTTAGAATATAATGTGGCTCACTTTTCTCCCAACTCTGAGCCATAGGTTCTGAGACATCATTTTGGCAGTATTCCTGATCTAAGTAGAAGTAGAAAGACCTGTATATTTGACCAGTGAGACTTTTCTCCTACTGTGATCCTTAGCCTAGTTGTGCAGACCCTAGAGACTTGGCTCATTCACAGATGTCCAAACATTTGGATTCTATTCTATTCATGTTCTTATACCATACTATCAAAGTGGCATGTGAGCACCTTCCTAAAATACATTAAGCAACATGGCTAGTATCTGCAATTCTTTCCTTCTCCTTTTCTTTTTGAACTGGTCCTCCAAATCTTTCAAAGTGGCAATCCTGCTACAGTTCTCAGAGGCACAGTCCACTAGTGGCCTCTTCCCAATCATCTGGTAACTCCCAGATGGTTGACAATCACTTCTCTTCTAGTACTATTGTTTTATAAAGGAGGACGTGAGTGGCATTTTGCTGAGCATTCCAGTGTCTCTACCACAGGAATGGCTTTGATTCCACCACGCTCAGGCTTAAAACAGCCTATTCTGCTATCAAAGTAAATAAATGAAGTAAAAAGGAGGTAAAGGCCTATTGAACATGAATTATAAAAGGGGGGGCAAACAAGAGGAACCAATGTCAGTGCAGCTCTTGGATTCACATTTTTAGCTAAGCATATTCTGTGGTATGGAGGATTGGGGTGGGGAATTTATGCTGCAGAGGGGGGAGTGGCATCCCTCCCATCTGCAATTTTCCTCAGTTCATTAAATGAAAGAAATTGATTTGGCAGAGCTAATTTTGTAATTCAAAAGCTTATCAGGGCTTTCTGTAATGAGCTAAGCAAACAGATAGTAATTCAGTGACAATATTGACACGGTGCACGCCAGGGGATGTTTGTTTAGGAAATTAAATAATAGAGAAGAGGAGAGGAGAGGAGAGGACCTATTCTGGTTCTAGTTCTTCCCATGACCCCAGTCCTCTGATGACCAGCTATACAGATTGAGCTCCATCAGCAGCTAGAGGAAGACAAGACTTTTGTAGATGACCTCTATATCGCTCCCATGTAAAGGAAGTGATTTGCATGTGGCTGGACTATATGCTGATTGAATTCACTCTGCTCTCATTTCCTTTTGGGACCATGGCAGAATCCCTGTCCAGAACCCAAAAGAAGAGCTTTGTAGACATACAAGACTAGAAATTGCACTTACATAGCTCATCTTTCATCCTCCAGGATCCAAGAATGCTTTCCAGAGTGTGCAACAGGCCTAGAGAGTGGGGGGACAGACAAAAGTGGATGCAGATGGGGGGAGAAGGAGACATTATTCCTGCTTGAAAAAACTTTTCCACACACCTGAACAACATTTACATCAACCTTCCTCTCCTCCTCTTCAGGAAAACCAAACCCCTATCCCTAGCAGAGCTTTCTATACCCTGAAAAGAGAGAGAAGCCAGAAGTGGTTCTTCTCTGCAGTTAATCGATTCTGTGGCAGATACTCAGGTACTACTACAGGGATGGCTGGCAGTACAAGCCAGGAGAAAGAAGCCGCCTAAGAGGGGCATCGAAAGCCTAAGGCAAGATGAGAGGCTGTTTCCAGAGGGGAAGACCCAGGGGGAAGAGAGATGGGGCGGTGGGGTGGGGAGCAGGATTCAGAGAAGCTAACAGAAGAGGGGAGAGAGAGATGGAGACCTAAGAGATCTGACAAAAGGGGGTCTCCAGATCTCAGATCTCACAGGGATACAGTTTCCAGGCACACACCTGTGTATAATATAGAATGCAACTCTCCACCCCTCCAAACACACACCATATATATATATATTCATGAAAACTTAAGGGATCAATGCTAAAAGAAAAAAAAGACGGAAAGCTCGGTGCGCACACACACATACACGCACACACGAGAAATGGCTGTAAACTGCACCCATCTTCAACAATGGAGGCCCTCTGAAATTCAGCCACATCAGGGACAGTGGCATCTGCATCTCTTCCCTCCCGTAGGTCAGGCGGTAGCAGCTTTCATTTCTGGCCATAGCTGCATAGGACCCTCCTGGAGGCTACTTGAAATAGCGATCAAACAGTACAACCCCTGGGAGATGTGGCCACACTCTGAGTCAGTCACTTTCTGGGCTACCCCTGCCAGTTCTGACTGAGCAAGTATTACATGCATCTTGTGCTGCTGTGACCATTTCTCTGTTTGAGACCGGGTATGAAATGCCAGGAACCCAGGCTTCCATCAGTGCACGCTTTGCAGTGAGACTCAGAGAGATCTAGGCATCATTCAAGTTCATGATGCCATACACCCCCCAAAAGCATAATTATGAACCAATATATTCTGTGTCTCTTAGACTCAAAAGCTAGTGCTGATCTTGGCCAGTTCAACTAGTGGCAGGTGAAATCAGTCTGAGGTGGCATGAAAAACTGCTCACAACTCCCAGAGAAAATTACAGCTTTAAGCCAAGCTGAAGTTTCTAACAGGCCTGGAATTCCTCAGCAGAAGTTAAGAGAGTTCCCTGCCTCAGCTGCCTTCAGAAGTGACCTCGTTCTAACATGTGAAGCAAGGACACATTGTGAAACAGAGCAGCTTGAGCTGGGCTCTGCAGCCCCCTTTGCAAGCTTGGTCATGGCTGCCCTCATTACAGCAGCCTCCTGACTGTTCAACCAGCCTACTCCTTTCCACAGGAACACAGCCACGAAAGGAAGCTCAGGGTAGGTTATATGCAGCATTTTGAGACAAAAGATCACATAGGACAAAACCAAAAAAACTGTGGTGTTCTCTAGGCAGCGAGAAAACTTAGAGCTGATGTTTCCAATATCCGCTTGCCCTACATATGAGATTTCAGTCAGTCCTTTTGATTTCACACCTTCCTGGCTGCCACTGGAAACTTCACAGAGATGGGTATGTAGTAGGGAAAGTCTACTTCAGTACTTGGTTACAGAGCTAAAGTCTGTGAAAATAAGTCCTGAATTGCCTCTCCTTGCCACTACCTCTCGCTAACTATCTAAGGACTTATCTTCACTACATGGTGGATTGACGCTGCAGTGATTGATCCACCAGCAGCTGATTTATCATGTCTGCTTACATCTATTAGAGCTCTCCTGTTGATTCCAGTACTCCACCAGGACAAGAAGAGTAGCCAGAGTTGACAGGAGAGCAGACCCCGCTGACCTTACCACATAGAAAACACTGTGGTAAGTAAGTCAACCTCCACTACTCTATGTATGTAGCTGAAATTGTGTAGCTTAGATCAATGTGGGGGTGGGGGAGGAGTAACATAGACTAGGTCTAAGGCAATATGCTGAAAAATGGGGTTTACAAGCCTCGTCAACTTAGTTTTCAAATCTGAAAGGGTCTCACCACCATATACACTCACTGATTTCAAAGAAAATTGACCAGCCCATGGAATTGGACCCTTGGTTGCCAGGACATCTGAGGTATTTATCAACATCTGCCCTCAAAAGCAGATATTTATATTACGTAAACCATTTGCCATCTTCCCCCTTCTGTGTGTTCAAAACCAGTGGCAACCGCTCTTTGACAGTGAAGTTAGTCAGCATAAAGACAAAAGTTTGGGGTTGCTGGGCAAGAAGAGGTACTGGCTAGAGCCTAGGTAACCTCCCAGCTTAGACCTGGGGGCACTTACATGCCATTATATTAGGTAACATGTAATTTGGTAAGATAACCAGTACGGCAGTGCACAAATAAATGATTAATGAAACAAAATTTTTAAAATAAATGATACAATCTCTGTAGGTTACACTAGATGGAAAAATTCTATTTTGCCCCAGGGACTAGATTGAATGAAACCTGAGCTTTTCCCTCAAACATGTGTGATCTAATAGCGTTAGCAGGAGGGCAGCTGATTTTTCCAGGGTGATTTTTATTGGTCAATTATATAGTATTATAATGAATCAATCAGAATGTGCGGGTAACCTGCAACTGCCCTCAATTGGATGGAATCAGAACTGCCCAAGTGTGTGTCATTGGCTCTATATTGCTTATTCTATAATAATGGAAATTATTCTCTAGCTCAAGTAGTAGGTATTTGCACTTTTGGAGCAGGAGGACTGGAGTTTCATCCTGACTCCCACTCTGTAGTTCTGAAGGGCCTTGTACATAGGATAATGGCAACTATGAATTCCCTACAGGATCATGGATTTCTTCTGACACAAAGACTCTACTGAACTGAAACTGGCCTCTGCTGAACATTAGACACCATGAAGGAAGCAGTGACATTAACACTAGAGGAATAAAATGTGCTGAGTGAACAGTAGAGCTGCTGAAGAGCATCAGATGTCCAAGGGGGATCCACACATCTCCCACTCTAATGTCAAATTAGTAGGAAGAAAAGTGTGGGAAGGAAGGCTGTCATGGCAAAAGGTGATGGAGTGGGAATGTGGCAGCTGTGAGGTTTTTCCAAGGAGTTCTTACCATCTTTGAGATGTGTTAGCTCCTCCCTGAAACCCGCAAAGAACCTGAGTATCAGTTAAGCTCTTATTTCTGAGGTTAAAAGCACTAAATTACAGATGCCTGGTGGGTTTTTTTCTTCATTCTTCTTCAGATTCCTGAAAGCCAGGGTAATTTTGTCATGAGTCATATTAGTAAAAGAACAAATGATGTTCCTGCTCCCACTTATCATGCACATATGCAGAGCAGAGTCTCTCTCAAATCTCTATCTGGGTCTGCAGGTTCTTGCAGTACTATCAATCTATCAGTCTCAGCATTTATGCTATGCTCCTCAACATGGTATTAGTTTCTTTTTGAAAAAAAAAATGCCCCCCAATTATGTTCATGTATCACCCATTAAAGTCAGTGGGAGTGGCCCATGCACAATTAATAGAAGAATTTATCTAGCGTGTGGGGAAAAGATGTTGAGTCAGACAGGTGGAGGCATTGGGCCTAACTGATCTTTGGTGTATCAAGGGGATGTGTTGATTATAAGCCTTTTCCTAAGCTTTATCCACAAACCACCATTCCTGTCAAAACACCAAAAAAAGATGGTAGAGTCCACACATATTCAAAAATATTCCTCTTCTTCCTTGATACTCTGGAAACAGTGACATGAACTGATCACAGTCCCTCTTCTTTCCCAAGTGCCTTGCTTCAGTAATGGCATGTAAATTATAATAATTAAGCTTCTGAGTTAACACCCCACACTGAGAGAAATGGGGCAGTTTTGAATGATACCATTGCATCAGTTGACAGTGGATTCACTGTCAGAAGGTTTCCTTCACTGCAAAGCTCTAGTCGCTTTTTAGTTATTTTTTTGTTTTCAATGGATGTTTAGATTCTGGAATACAAAATGGCAGCCTCCCAAACAGATCAGGCTTGCTAAGCCATCCCAAGTCAGCCCAATTCCAGTATAAAGCCATGGAAGATAACACAAATAATTATAATCAATAGCTTTGTTGTGGCAGTATCCAGAGCCCTGGGCTAGACTTAGAGCCTTTTAAGCTAAGTTATATGCAAATACAGAAGTAGATATAAGCTTTGCTCTGAAGACTTTATAGCTGAAGAATTATACCACAGATTGCATGTAGTGGGGCAGGTGACATGCTTGGGACAGAAAAAACCCAAACTTACTTGTTCTCACTAAAATAGAACAATGTCCTCAAAGACTTTTTCCGGTTGGAAGAAAGTCCGATTCAAATCATCCCAAGGGTTGTGGTGTCATTGTTGCCTCTGCAATTCCTGTTTCTATTTGCAGGTGCGAGTAAGACACCACCATGGAAAAAGCTGTCCTCATAATTGTATTTCAGGTGAAACTAGGAAACACTGGAAATCATGCATGACAGCTTCTTCTGGAGCAATATTCGGATGGCTGTGGTTCAGTTATGGTGAGGATTAGCTTCCAAACTTCTGGATCAATGTAACTGACCTAAGCCTCCAGGGTTTTTCTGGTATACTGCATGATTAATTTGTAGTGGGAATCACATGTAGCTTGAGGTGTCTGTGCACAGTTATGAAGTGTTGGGGACAGAAAACATGGATCCTAATTTCACAGCTCAGCTCCATCTCTAGTATATACACCTCGGTGCATCCAAACAGGCAATTTCTCACCTGTGTGCACACTGACAGATACAAAGGTGCTTTATGTATCAGATACATCCCAGTGTAGAAACATGTTGCACTGTCCAAACTCATACTTTTTGTTGTAACTGGTATAGATTATAAGCTCTTGATGGCAGGAACTGAGTTTTTACTCACCATGCCAAGCATCATAAGCATCAATAGTACCATATACAAATGTTTAACACACAAATATGATTACATATGGTCCAAAAAGAGTATTTTACTAAGAGTAAAATGTATTGCACATTTGGCCTCTGTTCTTGATCATGAACTGATTCAGACATCTGAGAATGGATTTGTTATTCAGAAACAACCACCTGATAGTCCATATGAACAAATTTCTACCTACAGAATGCTTGCAAACTGCTCACTTCAATTATTCTCTATTCATGGTGCGTGACTGGTTGCATAGAATTGTTTCCACTCCCCAACTGGAGGAATTCAACTTTCTAAATGGGAGAATGATGGGCAACAAATACCACATCTCTACCGAGGACTTACCTTCTGGGATAGATTTTGGGGTGATTAATCACAGGTACTGCATCTATGAAATGTTCCGGTTTTAGGAACACTTTCACAAATAGCTGGTGGCTATCCAAATACTTGTGATGAAGGAAAATGTGAATCTCATGGATAGCAGTAAACCAAACTCAGTTTTCATATGAGAATATATTTGTAATTCTCCTTTTGTATTATGAGGCAAGCTCTAGTAAATAGTAAAAACGTAAGGATGAGCCCCATTGTTACTGTATTGCAAAATCTAAGGTCCCTTTCCAACTAGCCATTATCATTGTTACCACCACCACCACCTCACCGCTACCAGTGACACACTCTCCATTGACCTCAAGATACTAGTGGGATACTTTCCCTATTGGAAGCTGTACCCGAGTGCCTCGCAAACCTTGGTAAACAACTCTTCTCTAAACAGTGTAGCTGCCACAGAACTGCTCAATAATTTTAGAGCAGTCAATGGCTTCACCCCAAAACTCATGAGCACAACATAGGGTGTTGATGCACGCTCAGTTCAAACAGCAATTAGCATGGACATATTCCAGCACAGAAAAATGTGCACCAGTCTGGGTGGGCAGTTCACATACCAAATTCTCGGATGTGCAGCTTAATATTGCAATGAAAATTAAAACTGGAATATTCAAATCAACACCCAATAAATGATCACCAACTTTGGTCCATATACCCCCCAAAAAATCCAGAGATAGACACAAACAGCTCCATGAGTACACACCAACCCTAGCCAACTTGAATCTACCCATTCATGAGGACCTCAAGTACCTTCCAAAGACACCTGAAATCTCATAAGCCTTTTTAGGATCAGACTAAAGCTCCTAAAGTGTCCTCATTCAATCCTGGGGCTTACTGGAAAGAATTTGGGAATAATGTTAATACCCCAAACGTACTTTTGATTGCCAACCCCACAAAAGAACTTGCAGGCTCTGATCTACTGCAGAAACAATGGTCCTCTCTTTGATCTGTTTCAGAAGACTTTTTGGAAGATGTGCTTGTTTACATCTCTGGAAGATGAGAATGTACAATGTGACTGCAGACACCAACTGCAATCCAGGGTGTAAGATTGTGGTTCCAGTTTTTGCCAATGGCATCTCAGACATGCAACAAGTCACTTCCAAAGCTATTTAGTGGCTCGTTAATCTGAAGTTGGTTATGTGAACATTGGTAATCACCTCTCTAAATATGCAAATGGAACAGGAAGTTGTCATTGTCAAAGTAGGGATAGAATCCAAGCAATTCTTCCATTTCCAGAAAGATCTGATCATTTCCAAGCAGAAAGAACCAGCAAGCAAGGTTCTTAACACCCTTTTTTCCTTTTCATATCGCATCCTGTACACATATATCAAAGTCAAAATACATCCTGCAGATAAATAGGAGAAGTTGTGTGTGTTTGTGACACTGTTGCAAAACAAGCGAACATCATATTAGGATACATTAACAGGAGTGTTGTAAACAAGATACGAGAAGTAATTCTTCTGCTATTCTGGAAGTATCATGTCCCATTTTGGGCACCACATTTCAGGAAAGAAGTGGCAAAACTGGAGACAGTCCAGAGAAGAGCAGCAAAAATTATTAAAGGTCTAGAAAATGTGAGCTATGAGGGAAGACTGAATGAACTGGTTTGTTTAGTTTGGGAAAGAGAAGAAAGAGATGGGACATGACAGCAGTTTTCAAGTATCTAAAAGTGTGTCTATAAGGAGGAAGAAGAAAAATTATTCTCATTAACGTCTGAGGATAGGACAAGAAGCAATGGGCTTAAATGGCAGCAAGGGAGGTTTAGTTAGACATTAAGAAAAACTTCCTGTCAGGGTGGTTAAGCACTGGAATAAAATTGCCTAGACTCTACACCTACACTCTAAATGCATTGTGGAATCTCCAATCATAAGAGAAATTTAAGAGCAGGTTAGATAAACATCTGTCAAGGATGATCTGGATCAGGATAGGCAATAATTTTTGATAGTGGGTCACGCCAAGATTTTGGTAAATGGTCAGAGGCTGAATTTCTTTATGGAGAGGGTACAGAGCGAGGAATGGATGTTGGGTGCAGAAGGGAACTCAGGGTAGAGGTCTGAGCGGGAGTTTGGATGAAGGAGGGGGTTGTGATCTGAGGCAGGAGATTGGAGTGCAGGTCCAGGAAGAGGGATGGATGCAGGAGAGGATTCTGATGTGGCGGAGAGGTATAGAAGGGGGTGCAGAGGGTTTGGATTATCACCTGGGGCAGGTGATTGGATACAGCTGGAGTTGCAGGGTTGGGGAGGAGGTATAAATGCAAGAGAGGATTCTGGCCTGAGGGAGGGATGCAGGAGAGGGTGCAGAGTCTGGAAGGAGTTGTGACCTGGGTTAAAGGGAGATGAGGTGCAGAGGATTTGGGTGGTGAACTGGGGCATGAGGGGGTGGGGGTGGTGACCTGGGACAGAGAGTTGGGTTGCAGGAGGGGCTGGGATGCCGATGCAGGCACTGGCCTAGGCAGCTCCTGGCCACCAGCCCAGCAGGACACTCAGACAGGCTCCCAGCTGGCTGCTGGGACCATATGCTTCTCTGTGCCACATGCATGGGGAGGGAAGACACTGTACCCATGCCCAGCACAATCATGGCAGCTCTCATTGGCTGTTTTCCAGCCAATGGGAGCTGAGATGATTGTGCTGGAGGCAGGGATAGCACACAATGTCTTCTCTTCCTCCCTCCCTTGCAAGAGGCACGTGGCCCCAGCAACTGGCCACTCTGAGCAGCCTCAGGCTGCAGCAGGCCAAGAGCCCGCCTGAGGGTCCCAGTACGCCATGGGCCCCGTACAATGGCTTTGTGGGCCAGATCCAGATCCACGGGCAATATCTTGCCCATCCCGGATCTAGATGCTGCTTGGTCCTGCGTGAGTGCAGGGGACTGGAATAATCACCTCTCAAGGTCTCTTCCAGTTTGCGGGGCCCAAAGCGGCATGTTGTGGTTGGCTGCACTGCGTGGCTGGGTGGTTCCCTGCCTGGACAGTGAGTGAGCAGCCGGATGGGCGGGGCAGGTGGGCGCTGGGCAGCGTGGGGCCCTAGGCAATCACCTTGCTCCCCTTGCCCTAAGGCCAGGCCTGGTGTACAGCGTAACGATAATCATGAACTCTGGCGGCTGAGCATTTGTTCATGACAACTTAGGTAGTCAAGAATTAACATTATTTAAATCCAGCAAAAGGCAAGGTGCTATACTATATAATTTAGTCTGAGAGTCACCCTCCCTGCTCACCAACATCCACTGATGCCTTTTTAAGGAAGAAACTGACTGTGAGATCCTAGGTTGATGGGGACTTTGATTCAATGCTGACTTCAAAAAGAAAGTGTGAGGTACATACACACAAGTGACACACCATCGCTTCTCTTCCAGCTTGCTGTGCCCTGATGAATAACCAAGGGAGCTTTTATTGAGATGCAAGGAATGCCGAGAGCATTTTGTCTCTGAGTCAGATGACATTTTTATTTTATATATAAAGAAAAATGAGGTGGGAGGGACAGATAGAGCAAGAGCCGCAGCTAAGTACCTCTTCAGATCAGATCATGCCCATCTTCCAGAAAAGCTCATCTTTACCCTCCTGAATGGTAATTAAGTGGCACTTGTTTGTCCTTTGGGTGTCGAATAAATAGAGGACCTCCGAAATCTCACAACCTGATACCTAATTCTGTGATTTAAACCCTTCTCTCTGCCTGTGGCAAGGGCAAGGAGCGTGAAGGGTCTTTGTGCTGCTACCTTTCCAGGGTTCTATTCTGGCAGGATAAATGGTGCTTTAATGCAGTGTGCAGTGAAAGTGAGGGGCTGATAACATCGGTCAGTTGAGTCACAATGCAAGCAGATGCAAAACAGGCTTCCGTTGTACAGCTCTGCCAATGCTATTCAGTCATGCCCTGCAGCACTCCTTGCTATTCCTGTGTTGGATCTCTAGCTCGGCCAAAGCATTTGAAGCCTGACCTGCAGTACCCCCTGTTATGCCAGACGTGAAAGTCGAGTAACATAATGCCCATCTCGCATTTAGCTTTTAACCTGGCCCCCAAATGTCCAACAATAAATAACACAATGAGACTAATCATATCTGAGGATGAGGGAGGGAGGGAAAGGGGGTGATCAGAAGTTGCAAATTAGTAATTTGTTTAACAATACAGTTAACAATTGTGAGACTCTTAACATCCACTGCTGCGGCCTAATGGCACTAGCACTGGTTGGGGTTCCCAAGCCAGACCATGTTCCAACTCTCATTTTCAACAAACTGGGGAAAAAAGCATCTTTGGAAAACTGTTCTTTCCTAAGGATGTCTGATTGTTCCCAAGACTGCCAGGCTTCTAGCTTGTTATCACTGTCCAGGTCTCTTTAAACTTTAGCTAGCTGATAGCTCCAATAGATTCTATAATGCTCTGTTAGGCAGGTTGCCAATGAGTAAACTAGCTAATGGGAATCATCAACCCCACACTGCTATCCCATGTCAGCAATAACGTAGCCCTCCCTGAGACCAATAATCCTCAAAGGTAGCACTTCACAGGAAGTTTTGCCTCAAGTGATCTAACTAATAGTGCACTTAGCGATCCCAGACTGGTTCCTTGAGTCTACATAAGAAACTCTGGTTCCTTGAGTCTACATATGTCCATGGGGAGTCCAGGAAATGTTCAGGCAACAACATGGAACCCTAGTTAGGTGCCATGAGTATCCTGCTTCTCTGTATTGCCCTCAGCTCAGACGTCGATTCTGACACCCAGAATGCCAATATGTT